>OX387295.1:8865590-11361215 GCA_947562105.1 Shargacucullia verbasci | reverse complement strand
TTTAGTAGGATTGAAGTAAACTCAAACTCAAACTCAAACTTTTTTATTCGTATAGGCCGTAAAAGGTACTTACAAATCGTTTAGCTGGTTCAAATTGTCATTCCATGGAGAAGAACCAGTAAGAAACTCCATGGTTACTCTTTTAAAATATGGTTTATGACATAGTTCATGGAAGACGTGTAAGAACAATGTAGGTTAATGTCTGGACTGGCCTTTGGAAGAAAGTACCAGTGCCATGACAGATTTGAGCGGACCTGTCCCTACAGACGGGACACATGCATCAGTAACCGTGTAGCTCAACCCTATTTTAGGGAGCTCAACGACCCGACGCACGACACCACCAGATCCGCGGGACATTCGAGAAGGCCCCATAGAATACTCAAACCGTCAGACAATAAGAATTATTTAGTAGTAGTAGTGTTGTAAGGTCATTAAAATAATATATATATATTACTTTCGCTTAGCAGATACAAGAGTTAAACATTCTCCGTGAATCAAACTCGTATGTTTTAATTAGAAACGGTTTTTCTACTTTCATTTTGAACAAAGGCCTTTATCCACCCGCAACCATTTTGAAACTCCAATTACAAATTTTCAAATAATGTGAAAGTGAATCTCTATTACTAATTTCTTAGAAATTACTACCAAAGTTATCCTAACGATTTATGTGTCGGAATACTTGGAAGTCGGTGAACCATTGTGGGATTATTATAAGGCGATAGAAGTGTTACTCGTACATAATATGATACTAAATATACTTCATGTTGAAAATTAGCCTTAGGACATAAAAATAACCAGTCATTTGACGATAATTTTGATGATAACATATACAATGATTTTATATGAGATGCAAAACCCGTGTTTTAAAATGAAACGATTTTTGTTCAGCTAGAGAGAGACTAGAGTTTCCACTAGTGACCGAACCCGAGAACGTCTGGCAAACCCTGTACAGTCAGTATTGATCCCATCATTGCTGACTGGCTAATCTTTCCACTACGGTATAAGCAATTCCTTTCCTCGATAGCTAGTGCTGATTCGTCAGAACAAAATGTATTCTTCTCTACCTATATTCAAATCATTAAGTCATTACTTTATTGCCCCAATACTTAATGTCATAATTCTGTTTGTCGGAACATCATTCAGCAATAGTAGGACAACAGGAGTCAACAATCCCATAAAATGCTTCTAATCTCCCAATGAACAACCGATTTTATCCAGATACGAATTTACGACACCGTCAATGAACTCTTTATGAAGAAATAAATCAAAATAGCGCCCTAGAAAAATAGAAAGCGCTGAGCAGAAATAATCTTGAAGGCCTCATTTCTAGGGATCAATATCATAAAATCCATTCTTCTACAAACGAGAAAAACAAGGTTAATAAAGTAGAGTCACCTTCAATAATTCGTCACTGGTTTCGTCGAAGCAAAACGCTGAATCGACGTCGACAGCACATGTGCTGGTCGTAAAATGAGCAAGGAGCTCACGTTTGCCCTCTGATCAGAGATTGTTAGGGTTGCGGGGCTCGAGCAGATTTATTGGAACACTTTTGATATTAAACTGAAGTTAATCCCATTAAAATATAAATGATAACGGTAAGTTTGATTTCATGTGGAAAGTCAATTTTAGGGTTACCTATTCTTTTGGGTATGGTGATGCTTTGAAGTGTAAATATTATTTTTAAATCCTATCACACATTGTTACTGTGTGGAAATATTTACTAAGTTAATAGGGTTGATAGAGTATAGGTCATCGCAAACTTAAATCACTTGAAAAAACATTAAGAGTAACAAAAAAAAAAACAATAGAACATTTGAAGTTACATTGAGAAGAAACAGGTCAATAAAATGAAACTACAGACTAAATGATTGTAGTTCGGTCCTGGTTTAAAAAGTAATCATTATAATCACCAGTACTGGCCACAATAACATGGTTTCAGTTTGTAAATTCAAAAAGAATCTAAATTTGAAACTTTAGGTGCTGTTCCAAAATGTTCAGCCAGCAACCCTGGGGTGAAAGCTCTGGTCACGGTTTCCTTCAGTAATTTATTGCTTTTATTGACCGTTAGAGCTGTTAAGTACGAGGCGGGTGTTCTCTCAAACGTTTTCTTAGAGTATTAACTTGTTCTAATTTACTGGACGAGTTTTTACGTGAATAGTATTGTGTAATAAAACATATCGGCTGCTGGGGATTTTGAAGCAAATAGGTCGGAAGCCTTGTCGAAACTTTTTGGACCTTTCAAACTTCTTTAAACATGTTCCATCTTGATGGCACTTTTCGATGAGGTTGTCAAAGTTAACAGAAAAAGCGGGAAATTGTTTGCTTTACTGAAACAAACTTGTTGTGTTTCAAAGTTTAATGGATTTTGTCATCAAAATTGGCGTTCAAAATTTGAATGATGTTGTAAAACTTTTAATATTAACACTAATAATGTGTAAAGTGTGAAACCATGATGCATCGTTCACAAGAATCTTTCTTTTATCAGCTCGTAACTGCATATTCAGTTCAGTTTATTCAATGAACTTCGACAAAGTAATGTTTTGTTCAGTGAGCAAGATAGTCTCATCAAGTTTTACGTGCTTTACTTGTATGGAGAATTTTATCACCACTAACGTGTGTTTAGGTCGTAATGCACCAATGCAGCTCCCTATCTAACCAAATACTGAGTCTTTCAAATTTACAACTGCGATACCAATTTAACTGCTGTTTTAAAGTGCAAGTTGTCAGAATTATTTGTAAAGATTACTTTTTTAGACTGCCTCAATGATCTAGTTGTTGCAAGCGTGACTGTTGAGCGTTGAGACCTGGTTTTTGATTTCCGGACAAATTATTATTGAGTTTTTTTGGATGGAAATTCTCAGTAGAAGCACTGAGTCTGGAGCTGTGTCCGGTAGATAAAAATAGGTTCGCCCCTTTTAACATGGGACCCCCTAACAGCATTGGCGAACTCTGGATGTTCAATGATACACTTTTGCCTGACACTTCGGGTAATACAGGCGTGACGCTATGCTATTATTTAAAGCTTCGAGGCTTTTAAATATTGATCTCTAAATATACAATTTCTAAATAAACAAGGTCACTGATAGATAAAATTTGCTAAAGAACTAATGATGTTGTTTTCTTTTTATAGGGTGTTACATTTTGTTCCAATGAATGAATGAACTCAAAAATATTCTGAAAAATCTTCTTCTATGTATAGTGCCTTATAAATCTATTTACGTTCAAATCACATCTGTTATCTCTATCATCACGCATTAATTGTGCTCACAAATCTTCATATAAAATAGCAATTTTTAATAGACAAAGGCTGACGGAGGTTATTTCATCCTTAGTAAACTGTACAATTATTTTGTCTACAGTCTGCTAGACTATAGAAGGGTATAGGTAACACTTTTGCTTAGCAGTAAACATAAGCAAAAATAACGCCAACAATTTTACCAACTTTGAATAAAAATGATGTAATACATAGTAAATAGCCAAAACACTTGTTCGTCAAAAGGTCGTTGGTCAAAGGAAACTTCGTCAGTTTTACTATAAACTACAAAAACAACATCTGCTCCAAATCGAATCGCTATCAAACTTTATCACACTTTGACACCGAAAGATTTAGGCCCTAGTCGGCGAACAAATATTTCTCCGATACGTAGGTACAGATACCCGATTTTATCACGTTGCTAACATATGTTGGAGTCATAATCCTTGGAAGCCTTCACAAGTAGAGGTTCGGAGCCTATAAGTCCGAGGGGTCAACGCCCGCACTATTTATTGTTACTCCGTAATAGTTTATTGCAGATCGCCTTTTATCGTGATATATTGCTTACTTTGTTAGTTCAGAAACGAAAGTTTTCGCGCGTATGTTGTGGGATTGACTTCTGTGATGTTGTGAGCCCTTATGAACAGTCCGTATAATTGGAAAAAAAATATAAAGTTGAATTATTAAGGTAACGGTTACTCATCTACTGGCCGCGGCAGGCGTTGTTTAACCTGACAGGTGATCTGCGCGACAGCAAGGCTAATAGATGCTAGAGATGCTATGACAAAAATATACATTCAAACTTACCAACACACTCAAACGTAGTGACAAACACTCAAACTTAGTGATAAACACTCAAACTTATTGATAAACACTCAAACTCAGTGACAATCACTCAAACTTAGAGACAAAGCCATTATAATGTTAGTTTTCATATTCTTTTAAATTGCTTAATTTCAGATATGTCTAATATTTTAAGTTATCTGAACAAAACCATTTATTCGAACTTAGACTTTATTTTAGACGTTTCAAAGTTAGATTACGTATTAACACAAAAAAGGTCAGAAATTCACAAAAGGATCTTATCTAAGTAAAATTTCAGAGTTCAAAAGAAATGACGCATTTTAAATCTATTGCTAAAAATTATACATGGAATTATTCATTTAAAAAGGCCGGACGAATGAAATGCTCAAATTTTTTTCGGGCCCAAGGGGAATCGTTTTCATCTTTCCTTCTTATCTTTAAATAATTAAAATTTGAGCGGCCGTGTCTGTATTGGTGTCATAGAATTTAGGGCCCTAATCACTTGTTTTTACGTCTCAAAGTAAAAGGGAGAATCAAAAGGAGTGCCTATTTATCGAATAAAATTTTTTGAACCTCATTTATGTTTATCCTTGGTATGGTATTATTGAAACAATTCACGCACTTGTAATTTCACAAAATATATTTTTCATTAAACTTTTATTTTAACTGCTGTACCTACTTAAAGCAATGAACTCGTTTTATATTTCAAACAAACCGCGTTTTATGACAAATTCATAAGAACAAATATTCTCAACACAATAAATTAATCGTTTTTAAAAGGTCCAATTTACTTTCAAACAAAGCATTTGACTTAAGCGAAAGTTATTCGAAAAACATCATAACATTCTTAGTTCAAACGAGCTGTGAAAAAACGGGTCGTGTTTGAAGCACCCGCGAAGAGGGGGAGGGGGGCTCATCACATAACTTTGTAAGATTTCGCGAAAGCACTTCTTTGTAAGTAGCTGCTTTTGTCATCCGCCGTCGCGTAGTTCCGAACTATCGTTGAGCACGAATACACTTGTTTTTGTTTTATATATACGTTAAGGAAACTTTTGTTGGTGTCGGCTCTGTCAGGTTTTGCTTTGAATTAGTTTACAATTACAATAGGATTTCGAGTGAAGAGATTTTCAATTTTCGAATTTATGTTTGTATTCAGTTAAAAATTTAATACAATAATTATCTGTAATTTTTTCGTAGTGATGTCTTAAATGTTTTCTGGCCTAAAACGTGGCCAGCTCAGGGGCTCTTTATTTGGGCTAATAAAGCCTCCAAATTACAGGAGATACAACAGCAGGTGCTCCATTGTCTGACAATACAATATCATGATTTTGTAATATTCAAGACTAAGTAGACGTAAGGTAGCCTTGTAAGGCAAACTGAACATCTCAGTGCTTAGATGTGAATAGGTACTACACTATGTATCCATGTCCTATTCAAACAATTTGGAATTCCGTCCTGTTCAGTCTGAACAAATATAATCGGAATCAAGGTATGTTGTGGTGAAAGAAAATAATATAAAATGTATCTGAATTGAAATCTGTGTGTAAAATAATATGTAATGTTTTTAATTTGCAGTCTTATAAATTCAGTAACAACTTGAGAAAGTTTGATAAGCACTCTAGGTATCAGAATTCTTCAAAATAAGTAGTTTAAAAAAAGTGAAAACGATGAATATACATTCTGAAAAATAACTTTTATCAGTAATTTTGTAATAGATTGCTTCATCACAATGTTTAACATTTCAGCATTTTACAACCAAAAGATTAATGAAACTAAATGTATTATAATCACACAAACTATACCTTGCTCGGCTTCCACTTGACATGCGAAATGATTTCCTCGTTGCACAGTGGACAATCTAGCTAATTTCATGTTGGCTACTAAAACAGTGTTAATATTTTATCCTACCGCAGCATGCCCGCTTTTATATTGTGGTACAAGTCGGAGAAAATAAGCGAATCCTGCCAGAGGAATTTTTATTTGCCCTAGCAGGCATTTTTAAAACGTTGACATTTTAGGTGCACGGTTTTGAAAAGAGGCATGCAATTCCATGGATATTTTAAAAAAATATTATCAAAGCATAAAACAACGACTGCTTCGTTGGTCTAGTTTTCGCAAGCGAGACTGATGAGCGTGAGGACCTGGGTTCGATTCCCGGGTCGGGCAAAGTGTTATTGGGTTTTTCTGTATGGAAATTCTCAGTAGCAGCACGGAGTTTGGAACTGTGCCCGGTAGATGGCAATAGGCTCGGCCCCTATTACATGGGACTCAATAACAGCATCGGCGAAATGTGGGTGTACAATAGTACACCTCTGCCTAACCCTTCGGGGAATACAGGCGTGATGATATATGTGTATATACATACATTAAACAAAATTATAAATTTCAGTGCTCAAATTTCAATGCCTTGTGTGTATTATTTTGAAAACACTCGCTCACTTCTTGTACTCAACTCTTAATATCAGCGCTTAGTTTTACAGAAAATAAAGCAAAATAAAATCTGTTTCCTCCTTTATACGCTTTATTTTTTAATAGCAGTGTTTTGTAATATCAACTAGCTTCGAGGACCGTCTAATAAGTATACCTGGATAATGAAATTCAGTGGAACATCTCGTCACTGATCAACTTTAAATATAATGTATGGGCCACTATAATATGGGCTTTAAATATTATTACGTCATTCACAAATAACTCTTATTATCCGATGCTTAAGGTTCACTAAAAGTTCACAGGATCTGTCATTATTGCTGACTGAGAGCAGAAAGGTTAATTATGAAATTGAATACATTCTTTTTGATATCAGTTTCTATCAGCTTTGTTATTGCAAATTAATGACAGTACTGGCTTACTAGGCTTTTGTTGTCAAATCCGACCATACTGTTACAAGTTGGTTTTCAATTTAATCATTCTGTAACAAGGTGATCGTTTAGTTTTTAATAGTAAGCTTTATGATAATGTAAATTAGTTTAAGCAAAATATGTTATAAGTAATAATATCCTCCTGACCGAATTTCGGTCACGGCGGCCAATCTCACCGGAGATTAGCCAACTACGCAGGAGATATTATAGAGAAAAAGTGTGTGCGCAAACACAGAAAATGTAAAATATTTGTTCCGTGCGGGAATCGAACCCGCGACACGTAGCGCAGCAGTCGATTTCTCATCTACTGCGCTAACCGTGCCGTCGATGTTATAAGTACGTTTGTATCGGCCACATTTTGTCTATGAAATTATATTGAATAATCTTAAATACTGCAGTAACATATGAACCGAAATTAAAGATGCTTTTTTTACAATTAAAACCTATTTGCTCTGTTTGTTTCTAAACAACAATATTTAAAAAAGGAATCGAAATGCAATACCCAACTGACTAGACAGGGACAGCGAATAAAATCTATAAAGCCTAAACCTCTTCAAGTTCTAGTTAAAAGTTGCTGATACATTTCCCGCTGATCGCTTAGTTGGTCACAACATAAAGGATCAAGATCGTAAAGATAAATTCCTCCTGATCTATTAAGAAGTTTATTACTAACATCATTCTGTATTTTATGTGCCGCCAGCCAACCTCAAATTTTCAAACCACTCGTTACGTCATAGGGATTTTTGCAGAGTTTTCTTTGTAGAAGGATTAAGGGAGGATATTAATCCTCCAAGTTTGAGGAAAAGCGGATTGTGAGATGCAAGGCGCTTTAACATTGTGGTATAGCAATATTCTTTTTGGGATATAGTTGGGAAAACTTTGGTCCAAAAGCAAAATACATTGTTAATGGTTTAAATATTACAAATCCAAATCTTGCTTCAAATATTTCTATTTATATCAATAATCTAGTGGTAGTAACGCTATTGCAATACTAATCATAGTGAATTCCATAAGTGCAAAAAGGCTTAAAACATAATATTGACTTAACTTAGGCGTGAAGTGTTGATAAGGATAGGTTCATCTAATATGATCTCTACAGTTCAATAATAACTTCATCTGTTGATAAAACCTGAAGGAATATATGCAGTTAAATCATAACTCATTACGCCTATATTCCCCGCAGTTAGACAGAGTATCACCCACAATTTGTCAATGCCCTTATTAAGTCCCGTGTAACGTTTGACCCGTTGAGTATTTTGGTTTTTCTAACCGAAACGCTCCTTAAATTTTTTGACCTGGGTATTGATCCCAGAACCTCACACTCAGCAACCAAGCTTGTGACCACTTAAGACTTCATAATAAACATAATATAATATTTTATAGCTTCCATAAAACTTTAAGTATGTATGCTATTTTATTGGTAGGTATTATCTGCTCTAAACATCCTTTCAGAATATTTAAAATTAAAATATTCATATCTATGATAAGTTTCACCACTATTAACAGTCTTTCCAATTATAGTATCACAAATTATTGTTTTGCATACTCAGAAAAAACCATTTACAGATTAACCCCAAATGGCGGACAAACCAGAACATCCGCTGATATATTCAAGTAATCCAAGCGTTGACCTATCGTGATACGATATCCGATACATCAAAATTGGCCCAACCGAACCCACGATAACGAGACCTCCTCAACCCCTATTTCATTAACAAAAATGTTTCACCAAATCCAGGGCTCCCTATATTTAAGAGAGATCATGTTTCGTGGCCAATTTCAAAAAGATACCCAGATTAAATGGACCCGTTCGTCCATGCATAGTGTTGGTATTTACAGGTCTTACTAGCGGTCGTTTACAAAAACTGGGCTGTGTAATATATAGGGCGAATATATTTCCTGTTATAAGTTAGTATAGCGTTTTGCTGAATCGCTTCACTATGCTTGGGACTGATTTATTGTGGGTATGGGGCGAGAATATCGTTTTATGGGTTTCTATTTCTCTTTATTCTAAGTACAAGATCTTTTATTTAATTAGTTTTTGATCTACAAGTAATTGGTACAAGTGTAAGTGGTCTGCTGTTCTAGTCGGCGATTCTTAGTATATTTTTTCATTTAATGTTATTACTTTGATCTAGATTTCAATTTAGCACTAACCCTATTAGCTTGTTGTCTTTTCTATTATACTTGATTTCTGCAACTTTTCTGTTTCTTATATTATTAAGACTTCGTTTTCCAATTTAAGGAAGATTGTTGCTTATCTTATTATTAAGAAAACATTAAAATGCATCAGATGCTATTCTCTTTGTGTTACTCTATTTAAATTGCTAACACCTGCATTAATTGTTACTATTGCTTATAAAAGGCCGTAAGTTCGTTCTACAAACAAAACATAGTTCTACAAACGTATTAATTGAGTAAATTTTCAAATTAAATTCCGATGAGCAGAGATTACAATGCAGATATATTGTTTGAACCGCAAAATTCTCTACAAAATACTGAATACCATATTTCATTCTATCACAAAGCAGGTGCTAATTTACATTTTGTCCCAGCGGCTTCTCTTTTTGCTGCACTGTCCCAAAGCGATAGTTGGCAGTCAAATATCCTACCACATATTAATGTTAATGATCCCTAATAATGTAATGAACGGAACACGATAGCGCGGGATTGGCTCGATACACCCAATGCGGTGAATTATACTAACATTTGGCAATTTGGTACCGTTAATTATTTGGTATTAAATTTCCGAAATTGGCATGCAAATTTCGACTATAATGTACAAGTTATTAGGTTCGAAATTAAGTGCAGAGTTCCGTTGAAGTTATGTAACAATAACAGCTTGACTGCATTTTGTTGTAGAATAATTTGTAAAACGACGCTTTTATTGCGTTCTGTGCTGATATATTAGGTGTTTGTTTATTGTTCGGAGGTGTTTGCGTTAGCTATAAATCTATCGAAGAAAATGTTGGTAATAGCAGCAAACGCTTTAATAACGTTACCCTACACAGCCGTAATAGTCGTATAATAGGTTCTAAACAGCGCATCACTACGATAATGCTTGGAAAGCATATTAGTTAATTTTATTAGTACCTTCGCAGGTGGAGGCTTATGGCCATCTTCCTAATGTATCCCTTGGTCGCTAATTACGACACTCACGGGAAGTAATGGAGTGGTCTTTTCGGAGCCCTTAGCTATTATCCCTTAATAGCTGTGTAGTCTTACACTAATTTAATGGAAATAATTAACCATGGTTCAAACACCTATAGAGGACAATAACGAATCTGAGAATAGTATTCCATCTGGATATAAATATTAGTCGAAAATTTATTGCGACTTTACAGCATCAATTAGGTGATCTTCTTAAGCCATTGTCTAAACCGTCTGTAGCAGACGCTAATTCTTTGACCACGGATAAGAATGAAGAGATTTGGTTTCGAAATAAATACCTACTCGAAACTACACTCGAAAACACTTTATATGACTGATTTTACATAAAAGGAGACAAACGATAAAGATTACAGAACTTTTTTTTATATTAAACAACTGCCATCTTGTAAACGATGCTTATACGCTATTTTACTAAATTTTCTTTTGAGTCTATGGCCATTTCAGTTGATTGGCATTCAAATGACAAGGACAGCTATAGTTTGTCGAGTGACGTATGTATTCAGTTCGCAGCTTTTTTATAAATATATTTTATTTTATAAATCAGTGAATTTATATGCTATCCTAAAACAGTTGTCAAAGTAATTACCCAGAATAATTTGAGTTTACACTATGATAAACGAGCCGCCCAAGGATATAGTTAATAGGGGACAAAAATGGCACTATATATTAGTTTTATATGTGTCTCGTTCCCCAACGGGTCGTATTTACGCGATATCACAGGAAAATGGGCCTCAATGAGATTGCGTCGACTACTTTCTAACGATGTAAGTTTATTTATTACTATTTTTATGTGTGGTTGTATGATATTTTCCATTTTAGTGGACTGATGTGTTTTTGTTTCGTATTCATTAGTCGTTGAGATAATGAAAAACAATTTTAGAATGTCATAGTTGAATTTAATGGAGATATAAAAATATTTAAAATGAATTGTATCAACCATGATTTCGTGATCTTTAAAATATTCAGTAAAAAATAGAACCTTGTCCTAACTTTTTGTAAATCTCATTACTGTAATTATTGAAGAAGAAAAATATATTTTACCTTCTTTTTCGGAGTATAAATAAATATTTCCGTTTTCAAGATAAATATATTAACCAGAATGGTAAATATATTATCAAAGACAAAGTTGATTATGCCCTCATAGAATTAAATATACATTTTCCCAGCTAAACGTACAATCAACGCCATCTAGCGGAATCAACTTCAACGCACATACTTCTTTACCTTTTAATTAATTTCTCTCTCGCTGTCAACATCCAGGTAAAATAAAGCTGTCCGAAATGAAAAGACGTTTCACATAACCTGAGTGATATTTCCTTACACTTTATAGTACTGTGAAAATTTTCAATTTTCGCAAACAATGTAACCGCTGCTGAGTTTTGTGTTTACAATTTCGTGTCGTGACGCGGCACAAGCGACACGACGACATGTTACTGTTGTACTGTCAAATAAATTCTTTTACGAATGAGTGTTTCGGAAGTTGGTTTATTTTCTTTGTTGGCAAGTGTTTGTAGGTTATTTGACACATGTATTTGTGTTTGAAATTCTCTGCAGTTTGTGTGTAAACTGAATATTTGTGGTTGTAAACGGTATTTCATTTGCTTAGTACCACAAAACAATAAAAGAACAGAATAATGGTTCGAGTATTGATTTCCAACTGTGTTTGATTTTTCTATTTCGCTAGTCTTGATACTGAACATTTTATCAATGTGTCGCAAAGAAAACTAAGGTCTCTCAATGGTTCTTACATACGTTGATATTTTATTATAGCTACTTTGACTGGATGCTTGGATAATATTTTTGTGAGCTTTTCCAAATACGCATTTAGATGACGCAAGTTTAAAAATATTAATGAGCTTTCCTTTTATACTAATTGACTCTATTTACCTTCACATTTTCTTTAATATATTTTCTAATTATTATCTTCTTTATCCTGAGTATTATAAATGTGAAAATTAAATAACCAACGTAGACAAGTATTAATCTACATCGATGATGATGATGACAATTATTATTATGAACAACCCAAAGTTAATTCAACTGTACCAAAACGCTGAACTTCAGAAATCCCTTACACCACATAATAATTTAGTTGTTGAGTAGGATATATTGTAAGTCGGAGAATGTTCACCACACCTAACACGTGTAAATGAGGAATTTAAAACTTTATATAATAAAACTTTTGTTGCAGCCACAAGCATTCAAAGTGCTTCGTCATTAATTTATTGTGCTCAGGGGACAATTTTCGTAATAGGGAAAGTTTGAACGTCGAACGGAATTACTTAAAATTTTGTTTCATCATCTTTGGTAATATAAGAAACGGTTGAATGAGTAGATCGTTTGGAGGGTAGGTTAATATATAATCAGTACATGATAAATGAGTTCACTTTAGTAATAATACAGACTAAATTTACTTAAGGTTGATATTTTGATGATATTTTTAAGATCATATCATGTTGAGAACATAAAAATATTACAAAACCTAACTGCAAATAAGAAGAACAAATTTCAAGGAAATCTGGTGAAATTGTCAATATGAGATAAGCAAGAATAAATAATCAAGTTTGTATGGAAAATTTTAATAGGAAAATTGGAAACATCTCTGCAAATGTCCATGCGAAATGTTTTGCTGAAGATACCCGACGAATATCTTTATTACGACGCGGGGATACCTTCATTTGCACTTAAAAATAAAGACGGCAGACGTTAGTATTTAATGGATTTTTAAGTTCGTAAATAGTGGTGTCGGTACTTTTATTTTTATTCTCTTCTTCTTTTAGATTATTTTCTTTATTATTTGGATCGTCATTAAGAATTTTACATTTAGCATTTTCAAAATGCTAACGAATAGCGTTAAAATACTGTATAATACCTAAATGGAAATTAACTTCGCGAATAATACGCCGACTTCCAACAAAAGTCTCGAAATGAAATCTGAGCTAAATTTTATAATGCACAAACATTTTAATGCAACCATAACATGCGACTAAAATTTTAAATACACCACCAAAAAAAATTCACGTTCATATATTTCACTGAAACTAAATCCAGCGTTTCCTGGAATGAAGTAATAACGTGTCTGCTGGTAAGTACAAGAACAGAAAAATTTCTCAGCGCAGAGCTGGGGAAATTCCCAGGGAATAGGCGAACGGGGAATTCCGAGGAAGGAATGTTCCCCATTAACGCTAACTGCACCAGAACTGCCCAGTTTGGGGAGTTACTTAATTTCCCGTAAGCTTTAAGGTGTTGCTAGGATATGTTCTGGAGATTCGTAAAGTGTTTACGAATTGGTGTTGGGTGGTGGATCAATGGACGGTTTATGAATTTAAGTAATAGCCTTTATTATTTTAAAAAGAAAGCAATTAATAATATTACACTTTTTAACGATTCCTGGCCCACTTGAAGTGATAAAATGTATTCAATATTGCAGTCTCGTTGTCAGACGGCAAAAACGTGATTGGCAATGCAATTGATATTGATTTCACATAAAATCATGTTTTGTACTTTTGAACCATTCATTTTTCGTCAATAATGAGATTATATTAATGAATACTGTTAACAAAAACGATACATGGCATGAAAACAGGTGCAATTACAAACTCAAAATTACAGTAGGTATTATCTGCATATATGCCACCAAGCTTTCGTAATGATGCCTTAATCCTTACTGAATATTATACACTACACCCTGAATGAAACATGCACTAACAAAATTCCTTTCCAACAAAGCCATTACAGAAGCATGATATAACTGTACATTTTTAATTACATCCTTGAGACATAAAACCCGCATTAAACTAAATCTTACATTTCTTCATGTTTCCCTAGTGCGCATTACCGCAAAACTTACATAATTATGTAGCCAGACTACTGTCTAATACACGGCGGAACGTGTTTTAAGCCTTTTAGGATGGTACTCGTATACATTTTACATTCATATAAGGATGTGGAGCCCTGGTTTTATTTACTTTTTTACTTACTAGATCATCATCATCACCAGCGTATTATTTATTGCTTGCTACACACACTCCCTTCGCTCTCATCGAAAGGAACCGTACCGTATTTCTCCTCTGAATTGATGATGTCGCAAGTTTTCGAATTTTGGGTACCAGGAGACAATAAGAGCCAACAGGTAAACAAGACTAACGACTAACAAAATCAGCTCTTATTAATATTTTCAAATTGATTCTCAACGTCGAAGTAATTTGACTTCTTTTTTTTAATTCTACTAGTTATGCCAGGATATTTTATACTCCTGTTACCCGTACCACTAAATTACATAGACTTTTGAACAATACAAGTCATCATATCATTAGAAGCCTGCCTATTTTCTTTGCTTTTCATTGCCATTCTTTGCTAAAAATAGGTAAGACATTCTACTACATACTTTTCTAACGAATTTTTAAAGTAATTCAGCTGAAAAGCGACAAAGGAAGAATAAAATGTTCCTTTTTCTGCAGCGAGTAAAGCAAATTAAGTATATAAAAGTCAGAATGAGGTCGCGATCTTTGTCAATTGTCGCGGCCGCATGGTTGATTCAAATTTGATTGTTGGTAATTTTTTATGAAAAAAATGAATGAGCATTCCCTTTGATCACAGCATTTTTTTGGAACCATTTTAAGGTCCTGATATATTAAGTTTGGTTCGTTGGTTATGCAAAGTCGTATGAGTGTATTTATTTAACCTAATTTCTGAAGAGAAAGTAATGTCACATTCGAAGATAGTTTTTTTTTTTTTTGTTTTTTCAAAAATATTACCTCAAATATTTAAAAACAAATGACTCCTACAAAAATAAACATTAATAATGAAAGTACTGTTTTACTAAAGGTACCTATTATCCGTCCTGGTTTAAAAAACAAGAGACAGATGAAGTACAGCAAAATAGCATAAATATTATTATGTCCACCATGTATTTTTATACTGTATACTTTCGTTATAATATTTTTGTTTTGACAAAATTAATTACTCACTCGAATACAAAAAGCAAAAACAAATTTCCTTGTATGTTTTCTAATGGCGTCCAATAAAGCATAGTCCTATTCTATTCAAAAAATTGGAACTACACACATTTTTTCAGGATACAGCAATTTCAAACAATAAAGAGTTAAATCAATACGCCAACGATCGATAGGTAGCGTGCAGAAAATCTCTTGATTTATACCGCTAGCTCTTAAATGCGGGTAGTTCAACATCCAATAGAGCGTGAACAGAACTTCTATGTTCGTGTCACAAGCTCTCAAGCAGTTCCGTTTGAAAAAAGACTTGAAAAGTAGCCAAATTGTTATATAACTCGCTTAGATCTTTATGTTGGAGGAGGACTAAACCAATGTGGTTGAAAATGACTTGAGACGATTATGATGTTAGGTCTTTACTCTAAGTACTCGTAGGAAACATGTTTTTTACACATAATTTTGATAAATGTATTAAGGAATATTTTTCTAGTATTTTATCAATTTATAATGTTGATTGTACAGTTAATATCAAAAGTTTACAAGATTACCAGTCAGATGTCAACACTGGTAAACCATAAATTTTAATGGAACCTACAGCAATTTTGAAAGTTGAGCGAACAACACATACTTTTATGCTACAATACGGAACACGAAGCGAACGCTCGACGAGTAAACTTCATTATGTGTCCCCTTAAATGATAGGTAGCCCTGAAGTTGTAAAACAGTTTTTTGAAAAGAGTATCCCTGGAGTTTCTTGGCGGTCTCTTCTCCATAGGACCAACCCACTTTAGGAATCGCGCAACTAGAATCATAACGTTTTAAAAGCGCCCGTAAAGGCCCAGTTGAAATAAAAACTGACTTGACTTGACAGATACCAATGTTACTATCCTTTTTCGTTATTCTGATAGATGCATCATAACCAACTTACCCACTCAAAATTACAGCCAAAAATTTGTGGACATCGTCAGCATTTCCTATCCTGTCCCCGTTGCATTGTCCCCCCTAAACTTGCGAGATGACAAACAACGTTGACATTGTTACAAGACAGAATTCGTTCAAGTATTTTTGTGCCAACTCAGTTGTACCGTAAACAGATATGAGCCTGTCATGAGTAGGGTGACGTCGAGATGACGTAATGACTTGTTGTTCTTTTGAAATATTGTTCTTGGTAGCAAGTTTTTTTCTGTTTGGTTGTAAAGGTTGTGAGTGATTTAAGGGACTGTGCAGACTATACAGGGACTAAGGGAGTGTACGGAGATTAATATGAAGTTGAAAAATCTATTGTTTTACCAAAACACTCAGAAGAAGACATAGTAGACCAATATTTGTTTTTATGTGTAAAGGAAGCCAGCAAGCAGCACGTAGACGATATATCTAAGTTATTGCCAGTCTGCAGTATAGTAAAGTCAATCATATTATGATCTTTTTTGTAGTTACCAGCCTTCATCTCTTGGATGCTTAAACTGGATAATGCAATTCTAAAGGAGTGTTACGACAAAAGAATTCTGTGTTATATTTTCGTTAAAAGATAAGCCAATATGATTCGGAAAGAGTTTGATTTTCAAGTCGATGGTGTAGTTATGTATCGTCACTCAGGGAAGCTCTTTTTGCGTATATATTTATATAAGGGGCTATGTAATAAAAAAAGTATGAACATAACGTAGCATCACGCCTGTATTCCCCGAAGGGTTAGGCAAATGTGTATTATTGTACACCCACATTTTGCCGATGCTGTTATTGAATATCATGTAATAGGGGGCGAGCCTATTGCCATCTACCGGGCACAATTCCACACTCCGTGCTGCTGCTGAGAATTTCCATTCAGAAAAACCCAATAACTCTTTGCCCGACTCGGGAATCGAACCCAGGACCTCACGCTCAGCAGTCGCGCTTCCGACCACTAGACCAATGAAGCTGTCTGAACGTGTGAAGTATGAACATGTTGCGAACAAAAATACTTCTAAATTCAACCTATCAGATACACAGCTTTCATCTATTCATCTACTTTTATATACACTCCGCAACTAATCCATTAATACATTTAAACAAACTTCAAATCAAACAATTTATATACAGCTACAAATATTTACTAACAATAGCTTTAAAAGAACAACGAAATCAATGTTACAGCTACATATTGACTACACGGTCCATTCGGTTCAATTCCACTCGTACTGTCCCCAGTACGAACAAATCATGGTCACTTTACAGAAATGAAATGTCCCGCGTAAAAGCTGGGACACTGCAGTGGACATTTTGTCTTAGTTTATGACGCGAAGTATTTTTCGAACTTCAACTTTGTATTAACGATGCTGAGAATGAATTTTGTCCACTTTTCTAAAAGTATTGGATTAGTAGAGTTTGTGAAAATAGTTTTGTCAGATAAAATAAAAGACTAGTACTAGACTACACTGACACTATATGATGGCCGGTGATAACTTACAAGTTGTGTGGTTTTGTTGTCTTTTATATAATTATAATTTTATTAAGCTCCATATTGTACTTAGCGGCTCCCTATTGGGCACATACAACGATGAAGTATGACATTGGTTTCATCACATTTACAACTTTTCCATTTACGGAATTAATAAGATAGCTGGTAGGTAGCTGGCAGAGGCCATCATACATTCCCGCTAGTAAAAGAATTCATCCTGTCCTACTAATATCCTATCCTATCCTACTAATATCCTATCCTACTAATATCCTATCCTATCCTACTAATATTATCAATGCGAAAGTTTGTGAGGATGGATGGATGGATCTTTTGTTACTCTTTCACGCCAGAACGGCTAAACGGATCTGGATGAAATTTGGCACAGAGATAGATTATAATCTAGAATAATACATAGGCTACTTTTTATCCCGAAAAAATATACGGGTTCGTAAGCCACGCGGGCGAAGCCGCGAGCGGAAGCTAGTATTACATATTACTTTAAAAAATTTCCTCAATGACAAATTCCTAAATCGATTCCGATACTGAAAAAAATACATTTCAGCATTAAAACTGTGTCTATTATGTGATTATGTATTTAATTTTCTTGGTTTAATTGCTTTTTTATTTAAATTTGTATCTTTTTTAGCATATAATGAAATATTAAAAGTCAATTCCAACAACACGTTAACGAAATATTATTTGAATAGTTCTAGTAAAGTTAGTTAGGCATACATGTTCGCCAATATGGATCATCGGGTACCAGGAGTTCAGAGCAACATGACACTATAATAACTAACTGCGGGCTAAAGTGTTAATCAACTATCAAAATGTTGCAGCTTCCAATTCTTGTTGCTTACCGGTTGAGCGGTTTAGTTGCAGAATACGGATTAACAGGATTATTGCGTAGTAACGTAGTTGACTCTGTGGTGTGGTTCACAGTTTAACCAGAATGAATGTATGCTCTACTTTGTTCTTTAAAATATAGTGTGAAAAAAAAATACGCCTGTATCCCCCGAAAGGTAAGGCAGAGGCGTACTATTGTATACCAACATTGCGCCGTTATTGAGTCAATGTAATATGGGAACGAACCTATTGCCATCGACCAGATACAGTTCTAGACATCGTGGTACTTCTAAGGATTTCCAAACAAAAACCCTATAACACTGCGCGACCCGGATATCCAACTCAGGACCTCACACTTAGCAATCGCACTTGCTACCACTAGACCAATGAGACAGTCTAATCTAGCAACTAATGGCATTTTTATAATCATATTTCATTTCAACGCATTATGTAACTAAACTGTGAACTTAAAATAACTCAACCAAAAATGCAACAAAAATCCCCGAAATTCCCTCTGTGAATCTTCCTAAAGGCTCGTTTCCACTGACCACACCGATTTTAGCTAACCGAGCCTAAATTTAGGCCCGGGATGCAGCCAGTAACTGTCCCGATATAATTAATGTAAGCCGACATCTCACGTCGCTGGCACCATCTGGGCTAGACCAAAGTGATGTCAACGCGAATACAGTGAAAGGACTATTTTGAGTCGTGTATGCGGGCACTAAATTGGCTTTGTAACTTTAGATGCTGTTTATAAAATGATTTTTATAGAAAAGTTTTGTGAATGTGCTATGCAGTAATTAAGTGAATTGAGATTAATTAAATAAGGAATTTGTGATTAATATCAATATTGTTATTTACTTTTTATTTTTTCCATACACATGTGTAAATATAAATCTCTACAGATAATTATATTTACATGCAAACTGCTATACTGATTTAACGACGCAACTGCTGAGTGTGAGATCCTAGGTACGATCTCGGGGTCGGGCAAAAAAATGTATATAGATGTAGTAGTAGACGGCAATAGTATCTTTGCCTTTTAAGTGTTAATCAATAAATACTATTAATTATTGCTATTAATCACACACTTGCATTTTGCCGGTGCATAATTAATAGCATTTCTGTGCATAACATAACCCTGTGATGCTATTTTTATGTACTCTATTATTACTCCATCAATAAACTCAATTAAACTCAGCCTTCTTTGGTCCACGTCTAGTCTTATTCTTATGAAAAAATAGACCACGATACTCACTTTTCTGATTTTCACTTCAAGGCTAGCCCAGCTTTTTGTTAAGAAGTTCTTCATCATCATTATCAACATCATCTTCACTGAGCTCTCAGCTTTTGTCAGTGGATCAATCACCATTTCTCTGTTTCCTCTACCTTCTTTTATATATTCCTAAAACTCCAGAGTGAAAAATTTATATAACATGAATTTCAATCAGAATATTAAATTAATTAATCGTAACAGTGTATGTCTTGACCTACTTGTAACTTCGCCCCCGGGGAGGTTCAGATAGCTGACATGAAACCAAATAACAGAGATACGAAACAGATGAGCTTTGTGCTTTAAAATTAAACAGGGGCTCTTGTAAAGGTTAGTAATAATAACGTGTATTTGCTTATGAAATCCCCTTGTATAATTTTTTATTAACGATACCATCGTATTTAGAAATTCAGGTGCGGATCAGAATTTGTCATATGCGTTAGCGGTGAAGGAAAAAACTTGACGAAATCTGCACGCCTAAGCGGGCTCCATAAAGATTTAAATGGTGTGTGTAGGTTACCAAACCACACTAGGCCTCAGTCTTTATTAATCTTCTTGGGTACTGCTTACATATAAAAGTCCCACAAACATAAATTATAACTATAAGGTGTGTAGCTTAGAATTTTTTCAAGTCACTCAAAACAAGACAAAACACATTTGAACTAATTACAAGTTTGTGAGACATTTTTTATGGAAACAAACTTGACACCATAAAACGGAGTGATTTTCTTTGCTATTTAAATTATGCTATACTACCACTCTATTTAAGATTTAATCTTTATGAGGAGTACACATCAATATAACTTTATTAAATCCCAACTAACCTCGCGGTTCCCAGATAATTCCGTTTTTCACGCAGAATATATAAATATTTCAACAAAACCTTTCACCCATTCGTAAATAGGATCAAAATTTGAATTCAGGTCTAAATTTTCCAGGAGAGCTTTGAGCATACCGAATATCTGAGTTAGGTAGATTTTGAGTGTGTGAGAGTGGCAAGCGCGTATGGGCAGCTAATAAACTTACCCCACATACTGCAGCGGTAGGTGTTGCCAGTGAATATGTGGTAGAATTGTTCTGCAGCTGAAGTGATTAGAAATTTGTATAGCAAATTTTGATGCAATATAATTTCCTTAATAGAATTGTTCAATTCCTGGAGGAAACACCCAGGTAAGCACAAGAAGTATAACACCATTCAATGATGAGAAGAATAATTAAGAACATTAATTAAACATTAATAGTCATACATAAGCTTAGCAAGAATATAAAAACATCTTGAGAGAAGCATATGTCCAACAGAAAATTGGGATTGGCTGAGCTTATTTGATAAATATAAATAAATTTATTTGAAACACCATTATCGCCATTTTTTTAATACTGGAGTACACCAGGTCAACTTACAAAATAAATCTCGGAGAATACCTCAAACAAATACATTTCAGTTCTGTTTTCATTTCAAATAATAGAAACACTTGATATCTTTTTTTCACCACGCGCATTTCGTTCGATACAACCGGGATACAGAAACAAAATTACGTACAAAATCTTCGCAGTGGCAGACAAAAATAAAAGAACGTCGGCACCAGCAACTTCTAAATTTTGTTTCGTCGATGCAGTAGTACCCTCACTAACGCCATATGTCGCTATAAAATACATTGCAGCACCGGTTTGGCACTAAGCCGATAGCACATCGAGTATTCCGTGTGTTTTTACTTTAGAGCACATCGATACCGCAAATATCGAGATTTTCTCTCCTAGATTTATGCTTGCTTATTCTTATGATATGCTCTCTCGTGTTGCATTTGGGTTTCTAGTATTTTTGAATATAAAATTCCAATTTCTGAATGTATTACTTTTGAAATGCTTCGTGAATATTATTTGAATACTTCAAGCCTATTTGCACAGCCTAAACATCTTTCATGCATTTCAAAGCTATACGTATTCCTAAAAAATTGTGTTACGGCAACTCTTGTAAGTTAAAAAAGCTTAAAATGAAAACCTACATTTAAAAAAAAAGTACCATCGTCTTTTACATCTGAAAATCTCCGAAGTTCTTTATAATACATAATTTCAAAAGCAGTTCTACATTTTATATTTCAAGGAAGACACGATTGTTTCTATTCGTTCACGTCACTTTTCAAAAATATAATATAACTTGAATGCTAATTTATTGAGATGACAATAGAAGTCATCACAATTACAGGCGACTCTTATATTTTTTCATATAAGTCAAGAACGTAAAATGAATACTAAACAAGCCTACTAATTAAGTTCCTTAATTGGCGATTTGTTCCAATTACAGTGCGAGGAAAATTGAGTTTTTGACGGCATTCAAAGGACCACACTTTGGGAAGGAAATTAAGCGGCAACCGTTATATGCTAATTACGAAATCATAAATTTGAAATCCCTCACGGATTCTCTTTTTTCTCCCTTTGAATTTTTATGATCCAATTGAATTTTAAATTTTACCAAGCATTAAAATGTTCTATAGTCCTATAATCGAGATTTTGCATACAGTTCGTGAAATATTTTAAGTGGTTTGCAAAATATATTTTCATTTGGACACTGAATGGAATTAAAAGGGCATGGGATTTATAATCCATATGATATAAAGTTTTATGGTGAACAATCAGTTGATTGACTCTCATTGAAATTCCTACTTCAGTGCGAAAGCCGTACGCTAGTTGAAATAATTTTGGAATCATTGCTATATGCGTTAATTAATCATTCTGCTCTTAAGCACTTTTATTTTGCATTGATATTAATGATAAAACTTTTAATTTTTTGGAGGTATTGCTACCATGCCACAACGGTCGTCTCGGTATCGGTAAAATGAAAGCAAAAGCTAGTTAGCTACAGCTGACAAAATTGAGATACAGCTCGTAAATACGTGAACTTAATACAAACGTTTTAAAAATAAGTGTTATCCTTTTTTATCATTTCATCACGCTTCTATAAGCTTCAAGGAGACCGACAAAAACAGTATCTAACTCAAAATTACGAAGGCTACAAAACACTTGACAAAAACAGCTCTTATCTAAAACTTTTCAGGGCTAAGAATACTGAATGATCGACCATCGTCACTCAGTTTTAACGGTCATGGAATTGATTAAACTTTGCAGCGCCCAACCTCGTTAAGTCCAAACTAAGTTGAGTTTTTATTGTGAAATAAAACGGTGGAAAGTTTTACTTAGGGCAAACTTTTCGCTATTCTATGAAGTTAACGAAGAATCGTTAATTCCGTCCTTCAGTTATATTTATTGTTATTTTTTTCGTTTTTGTTATTATTGTTTTAAAAATTTTAGTTTTCTCCGCTCCATTTGTGTTCTTGCTCGTGGTTACGTTTGATTTTCGTTTTCGTAAAAAAAGAATGTTTTCATCGACATTATTTTGACCTTTGTTTGTCGGTATCTTTTACTAGTCCACTATACTAACAATTTATTTCACTAGCATCACAATTTAATAAAGCTTAACACCCCACATGTGATTTTAGCCTTACAGCATAGCTAAATTCTGATAACACAAGCATCCGTCGATAATATTCAGTTTTAGTATTTCCACATTACAGTAGCACGTTGCACAAACGTCAGCGTTATTTTGTAAAGTGCAGTAGACTGAGTTTATAGCGTCTGTTACATGTGGATGGTCGTAAACATGACATTGTAGAACTTAAAGGTTTTGGCTTCGATACATTTGACGATAAACTATAAAACTTATTACGAGTAAAGCAAGTTGGCAACAATAAAATCAAAGCACTTTCTGTTTAAAATTTTGATGAATTATCCACTCCACTCCATTCTCAAATATATTAAATATACCGTGGAGATGTTATGGGTCTCGCCAATAAAAATAATAATAAAGTATCGCAAAAGAATTATAAACTCAGCGTTGATGTTACACATAAAGCTTTGAATTCACTATAACCTAAAAATAAAGTAAAACCTACATCGGTAGTTTATGCAGCAACTGACACTTAGAGACTTAAAAAGTCAACTAGCAACAAAACAGCAACAGAAACTGTCGCAGCCCTTTACAGAATATTCTAAAAATGAAACGTTAGCGAAGAGCTAAAAGTTTTCGTTGCGACAGGCCTCTTTTTGACATGTCTGACACTGTCCCGGTGTTGCGAGTTCACGCGACATGTCCGATATCTATTGTGTCGGATGTTCCATATGTGTATTTTGTTGCTGGCTGGTATTTTATAAAGTTGGATTTTAGTAAATAAGTATATTTGCAGGTTGTTAGTACTAATAAAGTTTTTGGAGCTATTAAAGCTATTTTTAATAACTCATAAAGTGACAATCTTCTTCATTATCATCTGTATTATTATACTTGAACGTAACGATAACACCTTTTCTAAATTTGTATGAAATTGTGCCCCAATTTTGGAAAAGAGACTATGTTTATGAAACATATTATCCTTGTATTATATTAAATGTGATAAAAATACGTACAATATAGTAAAAAAAAACGAATACAATAACACAAATGTTTGGAAACGATACTTGCGCAAAGTATTATTTTTTACACATACATTCGTCGCAATTCATTTTTCATTCACATACATACAAACAAAAATGAAATAAACCAATCACACGCTTTCAAAATGTTAAATCCGTACTGCATTTACATCGATAGCGTACACAATAAAATTGGAACTACAACACAAAAAGACATGGAAACGACTCCGTCGTTCAAATATTCTATTATTATGTAAAACCCGGTAGCCGTCGTCCTCTGCAAATATAATAAAATCATTAAGTGATGTTAATTCGCTTAGTGACCACGGTAAATATGATGAAAATATGCAAATGTCCAAAGTTGCTGGGTTGTTTTAGTTAAAATAAATTGCGCGACTGGCCTGCCGCTGGGGATTTACTGAGAGATGACAGAAACTCAAATTTATAGCTGTATGCTTGTTTTCTGGTTATAAGCAGAAATCACAACTTAATTAACTGTTCTATTGTTATAGTCTTGGACTACAGGATTCACAAAAAGGAAATAATAATATTCTAAAAGCTAAACTATTGATAGTTACATCAACTCTACAATATTACTATGGTAATATGTAAAAATGACAAAAACAACAAATAACACTACAACACAATTCATTTTATTGAAGTCCGATAAACGAATGTTTGTGATTAATTAATACAAAAGGGTAAACGGCATCAATTACTTAATGAAGTACATTTACGAGATTAAAGATTTTAATTTTGGGAATACTGTGAACAATGGCTACTGCCAATTACGTCACTCAAGTCTGATGAGCCGGTTGAATGAAATCTGTTTATTGGTCCAATTCGATTATCTTTTGAATTAAACTATTTATTAAATAATAATAAAAAATAAATTCACCCCATTACTGTCCAACTGCTGCGCAAAGGTCTCTTCTCAAAATGAGAAGGGTTAGGCCTTAGTCCCCCACGCTGGCCTGATGTGAGTTGGTGGACTAAACACACCACCGCGAACTTTTATGGAGTCTTTTCAGGTGTGCAGGTTTCCCCTACAATGTTTTCCTTCGCCGTAAACGGAAAGGATAATCAAATTCTGATCCGCACATGATTCCAAAAAGTCAGAGGTAAAGGCTGTGTTTGAACGCAGACCCTCCTGCATGAAAAGCAAGTGTTGAACCGCTAGGCTATCATTGCTTTTAATATTTATTGCATCATTTTATTTGAGACATATTAGCGTAATCGCCTAATCTTTCTAACGATATAAAATATGGCAAATTTTAAGAAGAATAACGAAAAACTAGTTTTGACTTTTAGAGTTTGATAATTTGATATCATTAAAGTCTATCTGTTTCACTTTTATTAATATTTATTGAGAACTCGATGATTGATGTTATTGATGCACCTCAGTTAAAGCTTTTAAACTTCAAGCACAATAGAGTGACTCATAAACTATCGTTTCAAAATGCATTACTGATGTCAGCGTCAATTCAATATGTTCCCATGAATATTTCCTTCAACATAACTCGCGAGCACGAGTTTATTAAAGAAGTTATTGCCATTAAATTTCCCCTCTATTCGACATAAAACGAGACTTATTTCCCTAATACATCGCTTCAACGGACGTAACACTTAAAGATAATGTCGTAAGACTTCCAATTTATGATATGTGAGCCGTACCAGAAAATATTTAACGTTTAAGATACAATGAAATGAAATGAAATGAAATGAAATGAAATGAAATTATTTATTTTGCAATTAGGATTTTTCAATCACTTTTACACGTCTTTTTTAAACTAGATGGCGTCGGCATTTCCTATGACTATCCCTGAGAAGAAACGCCGAAACAAACTCAGGGGTCAAAGTCTATTTTAAAGTCCAGACAGATTGTATTGATGTAAAGGTTTATGTGAGACAAATATAGGGTGGAATAGCCTTTTGAAGAAAGTGCCATAACTATTTGAGCTAACCTGTCGCAACAGAGTGCAAGCATGCATCAGTTATCGTGAGAATTAATGAAATGAAGAGCGCTCAGCCTAGATCTCACTCACATTTACAATGTATAGCGGTTATATATAAGAAATAATTTCAATTTAAACGACATTACAATAACAAAATAATGAAGTAAATAATATAATAATTAATGGCAAAATTTGTATATATAAAAAAAAAAAGGAAAAGCTAAAGAGCGGCTCAATCCCAAGCGTTTTTGTCATCTAAATAGTCCGAAATTTTATAGTATCCTTTTTTACAAAGTTTAGATTTAATTACAATTTTGAACTTCTTTAATGTTAAATTACGTATATCATTGGGAAGCTTATTGTAAAAGCGTATACATTGTCCCATGAACGAGTTGCTTATTCTGTGGAGGCGCGTAGCATGTACAGCAAGGTTGTGTTTATTCCTAGTGTTCAAAGAATGAGTATCAGACAGTTTGACAAAGTTCGAAATATTTTTATAAACATATATTAAATTTTCAAAAATATATTGTGACGCTACAGTTAGAATATTAATTTCCTTAAATCTGTGTCTCAGCGACACCCTTGGACCAAGATTATAAATAGCTCGGACAGCCCTTTTTTGCAAGACGAATATAGTATTGATGTCTGCAGAGTTTCCCCAGAGGAGGATGCCGTAAGTCATAACGCTATGAAAATAACTGAAATAAACTATTCTGGCTGTATCCACATCAGTTAAGTGCCGAATTTTTTTGACAGCAAACGCGGCAGAACTAAGCTTACCCGATAATTTGTTTATTTGCGGGCCCCATTGCAGTTTGGCGTCTATAGTGATACCTAGAAAAACAGTCGAATCCACAATGTCCAGTTCCACTCCATTCAATTTAACATTGATTGGTACTTGTCAATAATGTTGATGCCATTCGCCGAAATTATGTTTGATAGTATTTGTAACTCAGTCGCAGCGTCCATAAATGTTTATATTCTCTCCCTAAGAGACCGTTTTAAGAATTCCTTTTAGGCAGATCTTTTAATCTTAAGAGGAGGGGATTTATGTAACAGTGAAGTAATTCTCATGTCAATTAAAAACAAAATCTTCCACGTTAATTATTGGTGTTTGCTTTGTGAAAAAAAGTGTCCAAAAAAAAAAACTGACCCGTCCCTTTTAGCCGTTTTCGAATAAAAATGCAAATCTACCTTTTGCGTCGTCCCACGGCATTGTAATTGCAAAAAAAAAAAAACTTTCCCGAAAGGCTACTATATTGGCCATGGTGGAAACAGGTGCTTATATAGTACCCAGTTTTGCATCACAAACGTGTTGACATCCAATTTATTTTAACTAAGGTCTGAACTAGCGCAACCAACTTTTTCGTTCCCAGTTTTTGTTGATTTGCATATTTTCACTTTAATGAAAGTTGGAAGTTATATAACGTATGTAAATGTAAATACATTAATATTTATAGTTGATTACAATATAGAACCTCTGGGGCAGTCCACATACAGAGGACTCCTTTGAAACGATTTGGGTTTATAATTAACTTAGGATTTGATTATTTGCATACGAGTGGTCAAACAAGTAACCGGTAGATCAAAAGAATAAATATGATATAATTTGTAAGGACTCTCCAAACTGCTACAATTATTTAATTTTATAGGTTTGCGACCATTTTTCCGTGATGTATTTTTTATATATTTTTTAATTATAAGGTACTTTAGTTATTGATGAACTGAATACTGATATTAACATGTTATAAATGTGTACAGTTTTAACAACCATTATGATTAAAAATATACATGGGTGTGTGTTAAACAAAAATATACGTAATGAATACACACAGCCTTAAGGGTATGAAAGATTTCATCTGCAATAAAACCGACATAGCATAACATCACGCCTGCATTCCCCGAAGGGTTAGGCAAAGGTGTATTAGTGTACACCCACATTTCGCCGATGTCGTTATTGAGTCCCATGTAATAGGGAGCCATATTGCCATCTACCGGGCTCGGTTCCAGACTCCGTGCTGCTACCGAGAATTTCCGTATAGAAAAACCCAAATAACACTGCCCGACTCGGGAATGGAACCCAGGACCTCACGCTCAGCAGTCGCGACCACTAGACCGATGACACAGCCGTATAAAACCGACACTATGAAATGAAATGAAATGAAATTATTTATTTTGCAATTAGGATTTTTCAATCACTTTTACACGTCTTTTTTAAACTAACGATTATTCTATTCGAAAGTCTATTTTATCATCATATACATATCATCTATAACTATATCATCAGTCCAAAAAAATAATACGGTACAAACAACACATTCATATACCTACATCGCTTCACTGATAAACGAAACAAACAAAACGAATCCATTTAATTTCTAAATGTTCAAAAAGTTTGCAAACATTTCCTGAAAACTCCTACTTTATCCTTTACGTCTATTGAAATTTCCGAGGATTGCGTCATGGCGTCGAGTTTTAAAGAGGTCAACCAACATTTTGGAACAGGACTGATAAATGATTTAATGAGTTTTTATACTGTCATAGAAATTAGTTTGATTTTTATATGAGTTGTCTCTCGCAGTTACCTCAGGGAGCTTTCACTGCTTAACCGATGTGTGAATGTGAATGTGGCGATACCATAAGGACCTATAGCCGAGCAAATAAAATAATATTAAGCAGTACTGCTAAGGATGTCCCATAGTGGGACTCGAACCTTGGCTTAGGACGTTGCTGAGGGACAGACAAGAGAGGACTTGCTGGATCTGATCGTGATTATTTAGGGACATTTGATTTGTTAATACTGGCACAGCGCGGGCTAGCTCGAGCAAGGGTCGGAGTACATTAGTTTGAATTAAACAAAAAAACACACACACACTTATTCCATCTTATGAAATGTTATAAAATTTCTTTATTGCTTTAATGGTCTAGATGTCGCAAGCGCGACCGTTGAACATGAGGTCCTGGCTTCGATTCCCGCTTCGGGCATTGTGTTATTGGATTTTTCTGTATAAAATTTCACAGAAGCAGCACCGTGTTTGGGACTGTGCCCGGTTGATGGCAATAGGCTCGCCACCTATTACATGGGACTTAATAACAGTATCGGTGAAATTTGGATGTACACACACTTTGCTTCATTCTAGAGTAATGCTGTGTTACGTTATGTTGAAATGACTTAAAATTAAAAAGAAACTGATGAAAGTAATATTTTCTTTTACTGTAATTCATTTGGATATGTACGCTCTCTCCGAAGAAGCTCTTAACATTACTATTACGCTACAAGTAGTAAATTTAGACTCTTTAAATATTAAAAGTTACTTCGGCTACCTAGTTATATCATCAAAATTAGCGATATAACTCAAAAGACTTCATCTTCAAAAAGCATCAAGTAGAAAGTAGGCAAATTCAGTCCTTTTTTTCTCGTCAAAAAATTTCATTTCATTTATAGTCGAGTGGATCCCGCAAATTACTGAAGATTTCTTTTTTTTTAGCTTTTTGTAAAATTGCCTACGTCCACTTAAAGATATTAAAGGCAGAGACAAAGAAGCAAATGTAAGTTAATCGTGGGTGGTACTCGTTTCTATATATTTCTCTTGCTTGACTTCTCCACTTTTTCGTGGCTTTTCTAGTAATTATCTTTAGTGACTGTGTGATTTCAGCTCTTGAACTGTCTCTTGGCTACGACAATTTATATAGACTGTCTCATTGGTGGAGTGGCGCGTTTGGTCATGGGATCAATTCCCGGGTCGGGCAAAGTGTTATTAGGTTATTCAGTAAAATTCTCAGTAGCGGGCGGGATTTTAATTTTGTGCCCTGTAGATGAGAATAGATTCGTCTTTTATTTCATTGGACTCAATAACAGCATTGTGCACTGCACTACTGCCTAAACCTTCGAGAAATTCAGTCGTGATGTTAAGATACTATTACAGAAACCAATATTACTAACATTGTTTTTCAATTGGCAAAAACAAATGTGAAATTGGAAATCGGCCAATGCAAATTTTGAATTAGTCTGGAGAGCTCTGTGGACAAAATAAAAAAACTTAATAACTTTTCCAATAATATTGAAGTTTTCTTTTAGACCACACCTGAATGGGGAATATGCTGAATATGATTCGTACGTAAATAATATTACGACATTAAGTTGATATTTTGACATCTGTAATGTGAATCACACTATGAAACATTAAACTGCTTTTTAAAATTTTGGCCTTTATTTTTATTTAATTTATTTTATCATCCATATAATTAATACGTAAGCATTTAGTAGCTTAATCAGAACAAGGCTCTTCTGTAAGAACAATTTTAATCCAACACAAAATACGAATGTAAACATAAACAATATCCGCTGTTCCTATTTTTATTATAGGTTTGTTGCCATCCATTGATTCAGATTTAATTTTCTATCTCACAGACGGCAAATAATAATTTTGACGCTCCAACCAATTTCGCTGTGTACGTACGTATAAATTTTCAATTACAACCGATATGGTTAATGAATGCCGTGTGACAAAATTGTATTAATATTAAAATTATATCTGTATTGAGCACAAACAGGCTTATTGGATATCAGCTGTCGTATTAGTAATTTACGTTCTGTATAATGAAGATTAACATTTTTATATCATCATCTGCCTAGCCTTTTTCCATTGATTCGGCTTCCAGTCGAATATTTCTATTTTTCACGGAGCGAATGCCATCTGACCTCCGCCACTCAATATAGACACTGATACTCTAAGGTAGACCGGTTGTCAGACTTTTTGGGCTGCTGACAACTGTAATGACAGTCATAGGTATTCGTATGACACCCGGGACCAACTAGTTAACGAGGCATGGATGTTTCTCAATGTGTAAAGAACGGCCACTCATACAAGAACTGATCACAGCAAGTGCTTTTTAAGCGATCTGCATGTTAGATATGTAGCTACAGCATTTTCATAGCAATCCTACTTCCTATCCTATCCTATCCCACTAATATTATAAATGTTAAAGTTTATGAAGATGGATGGATGGATGGATGGATCTTTGTTACCCTTTCACGCAAGAACGGATAAACGGATCTGGATGAAATTTGGTACAGAGATAGATTATAGTCTGGAATAGCACCTAGGCTACTTTTATACCGGAAAAATGTACGGGTTCGTAAAGTTCGCGGAAGCTAGTAAAAAAATAAATAAGGCAATTACTTTTCTACTGCTGGGCACGGGCCTTTGAGTGAAGAAATTTAGGCACTAGATCACTATGCTGGCCTGATGTGGGTTGGCATACTGCACACACCATCAACAACTTTATAGAGCAGACTCAGGTTTGCAGGTTTCCTCACAATGTTTTCCTTCACCGTTAACGCACGTGATAATCAGAGTCTCTTCTGCACGTGAATTAAAAATTCAGATGTTTGGGCCAGGTTTGAACCGCTAGGTTATGTAGACATTTAAAAGTTTATCTGGAATGGATGAATACAAAAGTGTAAAGAACATTACTGTTTTAATGATTTCTGAACTTTATTGTAAAGATACTTAGTTTTCCCGAGATCATCTTGACAACTTGTCAAGATGATCTCGGGAAAACTAAGTAGTAGTAGTAAGTAGTAGTAGGTAAAAATAAGTAAAAGTAAGTAGTAGTAGGTATGTACTTATTTATTAAACCTCTGGATAAAATTATTACTTCAAATGAATTGGGTTCCTGATAACAGTTCTATAAACGCAAACTACGACATTAATTCAATAAATAATCAAAACTGAAATCTCCTTAAATATAATCGCTTAGAAAATTTTGTCCATTACAAAAATATTGCCTGAAATTCTACTTTGAACAGAACGTCTTTTATTTAATTATGTAAAACGTTCGTAGGTAGGTTTACTTTACGCTATTTTCCATTTCCAACAGAACTTCAATGCAAACTCGATTTAAGGCTATCAATGGAGTTCAGTTCGGCAGCTGACGAGAGGTCCGGATGCGGGCTCGTGTAAACGTTCATTACACGGTGATATGACGTCATTCAAACGATGCTATTGACATCGAACCTGATTGAGGTGCAGCATTTGAGTCTGTAAACATTAATAATTGGAATTCACTCCAATTCATAATAGAAAGAGTGCGAGACACAAATAGAATTGAAACCCGTCCCAATTTAGAATTATCAAATGGTTTTAGTTCAGTTGTTCAGCTGTCAACAGATCCGAATTTCGGAGCGAGTTAATATTCATTATACGTTGATATGACGCCATTTGGCTGATGCACTGGATGCCGACCCGGATTTAGATGAAGCGTTGAATTTTGTTTATGTCAAGCATGAATTTCCCGAATTTTAAATTGAGATTACATTTGCTATTAATGTTAAATGTTTAAACTCATATATTGAATGCGTTGAATATATTATTTACAATTAAAGTACGTTCGTCTGGCAACATGGGCCCATTGAGTTCAATTGATTATTTTTTGTACTAAATTTAGAAGTCAGAATAGCAGATACGAATATAATCTCAAGATAGGAGGAGATAGATATCACAGACCCGGGTGATTCAATTAAAATTGCACGGAAACGAACATGTGATCGTCATAGCGAGCGGTGGCCAATCAAACACGGGCGTTCATTTGGCATTGTTGGCTGTGTTTGCGTTTCAAGTCGTAGGATTCTGATTTATGTCAACTATCTGTGACTTTATGACTGTTGTTGAGTCGATTTTCAGAACATGTGAATAATAGATTTTTGTTCTCAAACATTTATATATAAGAAAATATTTATTAAAGAGACATAAATGTACAAAGCTTAAACGAAGTAGTACATACAAAGAAAGGCTATTTAATTAGCATAAGATTGGTTTGCCTCTCTTAAACTAGGTGAGAATCTGTGTTTTGAGTCAATCAATAGTTCCTCGAACCATGAATTAATATAATGTACCAAGATAATAATATAATATATAGTTGTAGTAATTATAAACATGGTTCCAACTTAGAACCGGTTAAGGACACTGCAATTTACTAAAACTCAACTGTATGTCTACTAATAACGAAGTGTTCATATCACCAAAAGTGACTATTGTATTTTCCGAAAATATCTAATGACTTGCTAAATGGTGAAGGAAATTTCTGTCTCAGCGTTTATACTTACTACACCTAAAAGAAGACAAAGAACACGCAAATTATGAAAAAAGAATCGGGCGTTGACATAATTTTAGCACCCCACGTGAATCTGCTTTACATAAACGGTAATGACATCTATTACGTCACTGTCAAATGAAACAAAGCTATGAACAGGCTTAAGACCACAGCACTCGCTGTGTTGATCGACGAATATGACAGATGACGTCACAGCAAAGGCCCCGCAATCGTATACTAGCGTTTATTTACTATTGTCGAAGTATGTTTGTATTCTATGAGTTGGATATTGATTGGTAGTCTGGACTATGCTTTTACTCACTGTTTGAGAGACTGTCAAAGGATATTGACATTTGAATCAGCTGATTGTTGAGGGTTACCATCTGCGATATATGAGAAGCCCGTTGCTTTTTTAGGATGCATTAGTAGAATTTTACTTTTCGTTCTCTTACTTGTTATAATATATGTAAAGGCGACTTCATCGTAAAATAATTAGAGAGATCATATCTCGTCGTTTGCATAACAACAATTTATTTAAAACAAACGACCATGACTATTCCTTTCAACAAATGAATCCAATTCCAATAAAATTTCAACAATTCTAGCAATTTAATCCAATCCCTAACAAAATTTTAGTCAGATTGGAATAACTTGTTGCGAAATAGATTTTCACAGACAGATTTATTGACTTGAAGGTTTATTTGGGCCACTGTGACAGCTGAACTTAAAACAATCATCATTCTTTGCCTTAGAGCCTATAAACTAAATAAAATACAAAAGCTTCTAAGTAGATAAGCACAACACAGAATACGTATGGTTTCTTTTTTGTATTATCCTGCTGCAGATTGAAGGCGTCTTTACGTATAAGTGTCAAGCGTGTCAATCAAGTGATTGCAAATGACATAATAAATAATCTGAAGTATAAAAACAACACGGTTGACGCAGTGGCTAAGCGATTAGCTTTCTGCGCTACGTGTCGCGGTCGATCCCCGCACGGAACAAATATTTGTATGATCTACATATATCTGTAGTTGTTTCGGGTCTGGTTGTGTGTGCATGTGACATTTATGTTTGTAAACTGTACCCACGATACAGGAGAAATCCTAGAGGGGGCAATGTATTAAAAAAACTCGTTCCTCTCATAGACAGCAATGGCTACTGGTATTTTTAAATTAATTCTACTGAATTATAAAAAAATGTACATAGGCACATTTACACTATAGAACTTTTATAACTAATCTCAAACAAGTACCTTTCTGTATAAAGCCCGCTGAGGCCTAATCCTATAACAAATTAACTGATAAATATTCATAAATTATAAAAGACCGATCGTGACTGCGAAATATTAAGTTAATTGAAACGTTAACTAATTTAAATCGATTTGTATCGTTTGTGATGTTGAAAATTTTGATTGTAAATGTAATCAAATTAATATTTAATTTGATCGGTTTAAGGTTTGCATGAGGATTGGCTGATCAGATTAAACCCAAAGCGAGTCACAAAATCCTATGTAACAAGATGTTAATTTTTTGGTTATCACTAGCATTAAGATTCTTCTTCTTCTTCGTCACACTTGGTAGAGTGGTCGTGGTCATCATATCAGGGGTAGTGGCAAGCTTCACAATCCGTCGCCATTCCTCCCTTGCTGTAGCTCTTCTTGCACATTCGTGGAGTGGACCATTGAGTGCAGTTTGGACTTGGTCGGTCCAACGCATTGGACACCTGCCGCGCGCTCTTGTGCCTTCAACTTTTCCCTGCACTACAAGCCGTTCCATAGATGTGTCTTCTCGACGTGTGATATGTCCAAAGAAAGTGAGGATATGACATTGAACAATGGAAGAGAGACGCTGTTACAGCATTAAGATAGTGAACAGCGAAACAGTGAATTGTATGAATAATATATTTTACCCTAATAACAAACAGTTGAATATTTGCCTTATCAAATTCATGAGCCGATCAAAATTTGATTATCGCTTACGTTAACGGTAAAGGAATCATCCTCAGGAAACTTGCACACTTATGTGGGCTCCGTAAGGTTCTTGATAGCGTGTGAAACCACCGCAACAGACCGAACCAAAGAGGTGGGCTAAGCCAAACCCTTTTTATTCTGAGAAGAGACCCGAGTCCTGCAGCTGAACAGTACTGACATTTATACACACAAATATGTGTGTCGTTACTGGCGCGATTTAGGATGTACCTTACTCGCAAACGTTTTTTTTTATATGTCAATTAGTAGACATTTTATTATAAAATAAAATGATGGCTTAGTTACTATTTCATCGTTGTTGAAAGCCGATTTTATGGTAAATAACTAGGAGTCGGGATCTACACTCTACATGTTACTATGTCTTAGGCTTAACCTATTTAATCAGTCTGTGCATACTAGGCCACTCCTGAATTGGATTCGCAAAACGCTATCCAGAGTCAGTAGCATGTTACGACCACACACCGTTGAATATCTATGATGTATGGATTTTATTTCATTTGCTTCCTACCATGTGAGTTTTCTATGACTGTGCTATATTGACCGTTTCGTCAGTTTATGGGTTGCAGTCTATATGTTAACAGATCTTTTGAAATGTTTTACGTTTAGTTTTAGAATTCAAATGAAGATAAAACTGAAGAGAATATGAGGTTAAATTCAAATTGAGAATAATTCCACCATTATATATACCACTAGACTTACAGGTGGAATTTAAATGTTGTCAAAAATTATATTTTAGTAGAAAACAGCGTTGGCTTAACATTTTTATTTAATTTAGAAATCTACATATTTCAATACCGAGATGTTTTTGACGTTAATTTTTTTATTTTAATAGTATCCTTTAATAATAATGCCCTATACCATTATTTTTAATATCGTGGGAGAATTTACGAACACATATTTTCACATGCATAAACACACCCCAAGATTAATCTCAAGACCTTTAGGTTAAATTTTATTATTATTCGTGCAAAAATTCAACCCACGACACATGACGCAGCAATCAAAACTAAATATTAACTTACAGGTTGGTAAACACTGGTACAAACAGGTGTGAGCCATCATGTAAAACAACCATGCAAGTAAAAACGAAAACGTTTCTCCTTAATATCAAAGAAAATGTTCAAAATGCCTTTGCGACATATTAGCGGTGGCAGCCGCGTTGAACAAAGATGAAGCCAACCCTTTAATGCGACAACCACGTCTTAAGTTATTAAAAGGAGCTCCGTCCTCAGCTTTTACAAGCTTTGTGTCTTGACAAATTCCTTCAGCGCCGTGTTTTGGAGTTAATTCATTTTTTCCAACAAGATTATTAGGACATTACAATCTATTTCGTAAACCATGATTTAGCAAAAGTCGAAGCCATTTATGTCCATTTTACAATATGGTGATGAATGATGGCAACTCTTTCATGGTTGTTCACGGACAAGCTAATTATTATAACGATCTGATTTAATTTAGGTCTCCGTTAATTTTTTTTTTTTTTTGTTTTTATTTTAAAACGTTGCCCCACACTAGGATTTCTCCTGTGTCGTGGGTACAGTTTACAAACATACACGTCACATACACACACAACCAGACCCGAAACAACTATCTGTAGATCATACAAATATTTGTTCCGTGCGGGGATCGAACCCGCGACACATAGCGCAGAAAGCTAATCGCTTAACCACTGCGCCAACCGTGTTATTATTAATTAATTAATAATAATAATAATAATGTTGTTAACGAGTGTTTATAATTTAGATACTATTAATGTGTAGTTTTATCTGGCACTGGTAAAAGTAATATCTTATTACTATATACAGATTACTTAGACGATAAAAATGTGTTTGATATTTTAAGGCATAATTTATGAGCTCTCTAAAATCTTATATTTTTTTTCTTTTCAGGTAAGTACCTATCTCTGGATCCAACAAGGATTATTTGGTACTCTTAAAACTACACTTAAAGGATGCTGAACTAAATGGAGCTGAAGTATGTACGTAGAGTAGTTTTTATTGTTAAAAGAGAAACTTACCAAAAGGAATAAAGTAAGTATTCTCTCATAAATTCTGCATAGGCTTTCATTAGATTTCAACCAACCATAAAACCAATACAATTTTCATAACGACATTTTCTGTACACACGCTTAAAACTAGCACAATTTTAAAACATTTACCTTTTATATCCACTAACAAGATAAGGGTTTCTGCAAACAATTTGGAGTGTACAATGTCAATATATTTACTCTATACAGCTAGTTACTAATATTTTGTTAAAGGGACAAGGAACAGTTGCTTTTTTATTCAGCTATTATGAAATCACTCCTTTTCTTCTTCGCATTTTTTTCAATTAAAATCTGCTTTACATATTTAATTTTAAGAACCTTCTTTATTCTAATTCTTTACAAGTCAGTCCATTTTATTTGCTCCATAGCTTTACTAAATCTATTTTCTTCAAAATTCTTTATGTCTTCTTTTTCTATACACACTTCTTATGTAGCGGAACTATAATCTTTCTCTTCGCTCTTTTCTATCCTTGTGGGTTTGTTGGCCTTTACTACATGAGCCAATACGTAAATATTTTACGACGTAAAGTAACGTTAGCTAAACTTTATAGACGGGCCGTCAGTTCAAAATTTACTGTGTGGGCCCAAACCGCATCGCTTATAAACTATACTTAATGCCGCTACTTGTTTTTGATGGCTCTTACATAGGAATTTTAGTGCGGTACCGTTGATTAATTTTGTTGGTAAATAACTTGCTTATAATGTTACTTTAGTATTCTGTAAATTGTGGAGTATTGGAAAATTGTTCAGTTTTAATATCATCCTTGTAAGCCATTTAGTGTTATTAAAGTCGTTTAGATAGTTGTTATTTCAAAACTGAGTGCAGTGTGTTTTGAATTAACATATTTATTGAACTGAAATACATATAACAATATATTAAAAACTCCGTAATCATCATTATTTCCGTTCCATTTCTTTCATTTGAACTTATAAAAACAGCAATTTCCTAAAAAAAATATATTTTCTAAAATTCTTCTTATTATCTATTCCCAACATCACACCCAAATTTCTCGAAACGTATATTATTCCAAATAGTGTTAGATCTTCAGACACCTACACTTTGTCTAGAAAAAGTATACATATTTGTCCTAAAAATAAAGTAAACAGCATTTTCGTACTTCTTACGCCTCATCTTTTATTCAGTCTTCGTTTAAAACTCCATAGAATGTTTAAGACAAGCTACGTCATCTACATGCTTTAGCTGTTACTTCTTTATAAAACAATCACTTGCATTTTCTGATACTAGGAGTCGTTGAGGACCTAAGGTATACTCCATTATAGTACTTGTCGCAACCCCATTTTCGTTATAATGGAATATTAGATCCGCCATAAAACGAGTCATGACGAAGCGACCAATAAAAGTTGATCTTTAAAATTAACCGTCTCTCATCCGTTTACTTCTAGTCACTAAATATTAGGGAGAAGCGAGGTAGATCATTTAAAACTGGTGGTGTTAGGGCAATGTGTTTGCTGACGTAAACACCGCTGTTGAAGGGAAATTGCCGAAAGATGTTTGCTTCCCCGAAAGTGTTGTTGAGGTTCAAGGGGCACAAGTAATTGGAAAATTCAATCTTAATTCGTTTAGACTTTGTTACCGATCAAACATAGAAAAAGAGGAAAGAACGTTATTCGATAGGATCAGGTGCTTCCGTAATAGGAATCAGGAAGAAGGAAAGTAGTGCCAATTAGATTACCGGTGCTGAGTCTGAAGATTCATCCGTCGTTTCTGTTCGAGCTAAAGGAAACTATTTACGTTCGAGTTTATGTACCACAACGTGATTTCCTTTTTGATGTTTAACTTTGACAATAATTCTTGATAATGTAAGCCAGTGTGGAGGAAAGGAAATAAATCTTTTGTCGTAAAAACACGAACGGTCGTAGTTTTTTATTATAAGTCACGTTTTCGTCGTGTCTTGTAGTATAGTTTTATGTTTATTATTTAATATTACCGTGTATTTCGCAGAACTAAAGAGATCGTTAAGACTGTTACTTGCATTTGTTAGTTGTACATAATTTCCGCAAGTATTACACAATATTAAGTTTTTCGTATTATCGTAACAAAACAAAATTATTTCTCTAGAATATAGCTAATTTATACATTCAACAAAGTCTAATAGAGGAACTTACCCAGTGTGTGCACGTGCAAGTCCCTAAGACAATAAAATGAACTAACCACAATGCCAATAGCTCATGTCAAACCTTCAAAGAAAACAACGCGAACATAAACAAATTCACTAACAAACCCGCGCCTTAAGCCGCTAGCTATATTCACCGCGTTTCTCTTTATTTTCGCCAACGCAAAACAGAAAAACCTGTATTTTTCAAGAAAGTACCTTCATATGACGAAACAAACCCCATTTACTTTCTCGTGTAAATCTCTTAAGCCGATGGGCATGCGCATATTTTTTTCATAATATTTATGACTGTATTTGTGTTGGTCTTGAGTAATCTCATACATTCTAGGACACGCCGTAACTTAGTACAACGTTATTTATGAACTTGTCATGACGTGTGTGAGTTATGTGAAGGTTTTTGTACTTTTAGTTTATTTCCTTCCTGAGTAGTTACTAGGAGCCAACTTTAGTATACTATATTTCCTTTGAAGACCACTTCAGGCACAGTGATTCTAATTTCTAGGTTACTTTATTTGTTAATAACTTACTACATAGTCTCTTTTCTTTTCTCCCTCTCATCCTTCCACTTTTTTCGGTCATGTGCACATCTGGACCAGTATTTCCTGCAGGTTTACAGTTTGTTACACCATCTTCGTCTCTTTCATTTGCACCACTAATATTATCAACAATATTTTGTGATGATTTGGAAGACACTATAGAAAATCCATTACTGTCCTGTCCCCAGAGACTTACATAACTTGATGAGTTAAATATATTTATAATCCTATTTATGTTATACCATAGCTGTTTGTTTATTAATAATATTCATATATATATATATATATATATATGGATACAGTATCAAGCATTTGTGAATAACATTCTCAAAGCGGATGTGTGGGATGAAATATTTTATTTTCCCTTTGCTTTTCCTGTCTCGCGTTGATCCGATTATTCTTAAGTTATTATACTCTCATTAATAAATCTGAGTTGTATGTTGGCTCATTACTTGAATGGCTCTCAATATAATTGAGAAAATACATATCTATTATACTTAATGTACAGTTTTTGAATAATTATAATACCAATAAAAAGAGATTGTTTAACGTTTGAAGTTCAGCTCAGCGTTTTGAAAATCTAGAATACCAATGCCGTATTCGTTCATTTTTAAATAAAAAAATACAGCACCCTTTACCCTTTTCTGAATATCTTAGTACTAATTTCAAAACAGAACCTGGAGTAAGTTATTCTGAAAAGTGCAGAAAACAATAATCTTCCAATTTCTTAATAGAAAGAAGATAAAAACCACAAAATAAGAACAGCATTAGAATTAATAAAAACAATCAATTAACCAAACAACCAAGAAAAACTATTGAAAAAAATCTGGCTTGAAACGAGTACAAACACAATTTAAAAAGAAGAACAAAAATTCTCACAGATAAACAACAAGCATGCAACACAAGAATGACCTACTTCCAAAATTCCTCCCCTCGGGAAGTACCAGCTGAAACATTATTTTCCTTCAATTCCCATGCTACAGTCGTATACCATGAGTAAATTACAACCGTACCTACTGTTGTCTATGATAACAGAAGCATACTCATTGTCAACCGCTCTTGGAGTCATGGAATATTATATGCTGGCTGCCTTGTTAGAACAAGCCTTCTTGATATAACTGGATTCTCTTGTAATTCCAGATCTGCTGAAACACGATTAAGACGCTCACTCCATCCTATCCTATCCTATTAATATTATAAATGTGAAAGTTTGTGAGGATGGATAGATCTTTGTTACTCTTTCACGCCAGAACGGCTGAACTGATCTGGATGAAATTTGGCACAGATATAGATTATAGTCTGGAATAGCACATAGGCTACGTAATGTACGGGTTCGTAAACCACGCGGGCGAAGCCGCGCGCGGTAGCTAGTATTCCATACATTCCATCTGTTTTACATGGTTTGCCAAATTTTCCAGCTTAGGTAGAAACAAGAAGTGACCGGTGTTTTGCCAATAATGATGTATTTAAAATAATGGTGTTGTAAATGATGTATCTTTCTTTAATGGGCCTGCACTGAGATATGTTTTTAAATAGCTACATATGACATTCTGACCGACAAACTGGTAGGCGAGCCGATAATTTTATATTTTAGTTCAAGAAATATCTGTTAATCAAATATCAACTACTGCGGTTCTAGTGAGATTTTCATGAGATAATTTTAGTCTATCGACTATAATTTTGAGATAGGGCTTATAGATAAAAAAAAAACATGATATTTCAGGTTAGGTTTACTTTTCATAAAGCTGCAATCCTTTTTATTAAACATATTCAAATAACATAATAGCACCCTATAACACTTCATTTCAGTGACCCGATGATCGATCTTGGACCACTAGACCAGTGAGGCAGTCCCCTAGTCCTGAGTCCCTTTATATCTATAAATAAACCTCTCAAACGTCTCGTAACCTCATAAATACCGTCAATATCATTACCACACTACACAAACAGAAAACGCAACAATAAAAACGTATTATGAGTCATAAAGTCATTTTATTCGATTCTTACCCATTTATGACATGTCTAAGAACCTACATACATAAATTAGTTTATCTACTTTTACTACATTTATTTTATTTTACCACTCAAAGATATTATAGTGGCAATGACCGTTAGGCGTAGGGCGGTTCAAGTTATATTGGTGTTTATGTTATTATTTTTAATGACCATTATAAGTTAACCTCCTGCGGTTTTGCGATTTGCGATTCTGTGATATTCGTGTTATAATTTGATTGGTTTTAGTTTTCAATGTTTGTGATTTCAAAGTCTGAGTTTCACGCATCTAATATTTGAATATTGTTAAAGTTGAACAGTAAAATTATCTGTAAGTGCAGCCATAACCGTTTGCGTTGCCATCCTAAAATGGAGGAACTGTATGTAGTAATATTCGGAATGCTCACTTTCTTCCGATTGCTTTTATTTACTTCGCAATGCAGTTTCTTGGTATTTTAGCAAATTACAATACATTTTGGTACAATTTGGTACAATTTACTGATGAGTAACATTTCATTCTAGTATATTGTTGGCTGTCTATGCATTAAAAACTTTGACACAGTTGGCGCATCGAACAAATATTTGTATGACCTATAGATTGTTGTTCAGGGTCTGGGTATTTGTGCATGTGCAACGTTTTAAAGGAAAAATATACCCAATATAAGCCATTACTTCCACACACATTTTGTTTTAGGGGACGACTAGAAAATCCAGTCGTCATAATACTCCTTTTTTCATGTACCAAAGCAGGATGTATTCTACAATGCCCGTGTACTACTGTGACTAACCCTAGTTCCTAATACAAACACACAATAGGCCAGTAAAAACTAAAGCACCAACTGAGACGAACCAAAAAAAAAAAACAAAAGCCCGCCCTTTTATCTCGCTTTCTATCGCAGTTAGTTTTTCACAAAGATTAACGGCGCGCGTGGCGTCTGGCTGTTTGGCGTTCACCTTTGCCACTATTTACATGTCACCACACTTTTTTCGAGCATTTCGGAAGTCGTTCGCATAAATTACAGGTAGTCTTCGTGTATTTGTGCGACTGTGAGTGTACTTAATTCCCTTGTTTAACAAATCGATTATATTTCGAGACATTTAGAACTTTCAGAAGGTAAAGATTTGTTTTGCTAGAACACAATCTATGAAGTTAAGAGAATATGATTTTATCCACTATTTATTTTAAATCTCTTTTGTTACACATATGTACATGGTAATTAAATCAAAAAAATTGCCAAATAAAGAATAAATAAACAAGATAGCAGAATTGGTTGATCTTTTAGCCACCCTGTATCGTAACAAAAGGAACATGCATCAATTTGCTGTCATAAATGTCACAAAATTAATGCTCTCTACTGACTGAGCACTAAAATCAAACATCAAAATGCTTATTAATTTTCCACATGAAAGAGATTTTAGCAAATAAACAGCAATTAGGTGGATATCTTCCTATCTGTACAGTATAACAAACATTACCATTGGAATTAGAATCTGCAGAACCACGTCTCATTGAAACCACACGTTACATTACCGTGACATTCGAAAGTCAACCCTAATTCTGTCACACTTCAGTCCAATTTAGCATGTCACTTTATCACCAGGCCTGTCAAGCTAAAGTGACACTCTATGTCTTAAGATATTAGGTAGGAAATTGTATGTTTTTGACGTATAAAGGAGTTTTGCTTCACAGTGACATTTGTAATGAATTCGTCGCCGTTGATACAGGGCCGCAATCAGTTGTGGGAATGCAAAATGTTAATAAGATATGGTAAGTTTAATTACATTTGAATAGATTAAATCTGCCTTTGAGAGAAATGTGGCGAGGAATTGAGTTTCTATGAATTATTTTGCTCAATACTTTATTTGCGTTCCACAATTTAGTTCTTGGGTAGAAGGCTTAAAACTATGAGATCCAATTGATCGTGGACCCCGTCGGGCACACAAAAAGGAGGATTTTAGTAGTTACGTTCAATGTTATTTTAAGGAGTTTATTTTCTTCGCTAGAATTTTTTCTTTTTCACAACTTACGAGTAATTAACCAACGCTTATGGAATAAGAAGTTTATTTTATGAAACCCCACAAAAATTGCGCTTTTCCCGTCAATATATTCTAAAATACCTCATTAGTCTAGTGATCGCAAGCGGGACTGCTAAGCGTGAGGTCTTGGGTTCGATTCCCGGGTCAGGCAAAGTGTTATTGGGTAGCAGCTCAGTAGCAGCACAGAATTTGGTACTGTGCCTGGAAGACTAGAATAGGCCCGCCCCTATTAGATGGGACTCAATGGGCGAAATATACAAATATATTTACAATACTACACCTCTGCTTAACCCTTCGGGGAATACAGGCGTAATGCTATGTTATGTTACGTTATGTAAATTACCCCATGTTCCTTAAGTACGGCTCTGTAAGCTGCATGCGGCGTTCATTTAGAGACACCTCGACATCAAGTGCTTTGCGCGTTGAAGTAATAATTACTCCTGATTCCCCGGCTAAATTACTCGGCGCACAATTACTAGAGGCATTGTTGAATGGACTCTATTGACTAACGACTCGTTAGGTTGTTTCATAATTGTTGCGGTTTTTCTAGGTGGGGCTGGAGGGTTAGAAAGTAGTTTTGTGTACCAATTAATTACATCTTCATCGTTATTTGACTTTAGCTTTGCTAAACGAATTAGTCCAGCACTTATCAAGTGACTGTGTTTCGATTTTTATGATCTAAGAATCTTCAAAGGGAGATTAAGGAACATTATTTAAAGTTGCATTGATCTATCCTCGGCAGTATCGTCTCCCAATTCACTCAAGCATCAGGTGTACTGCTAAAGGTATTAAAATAATAGGTCGTAAAAAAATAATTATCGATGTTGGGTTACTATTATTGCTTTTGGGTCTATCAAATGAAACCTCTTCCCATTCATCATCATCATCATCCGCCAGAAGACGTCCACTGTTGAATGAAGGCCTCCTTCAAGGGGGGGGGGGGGTGCCATAATCCCCACGCTTGGCAGGCGGCTTGGGGATCGCAGTGGCTCACCGATTAGTGAGAGGACGCTGCTGCCCGTCCTCCGGTGTCTGGCCGCAGTTTTAAGACGTACCCGGGTCTGTACCTCTTCCCATTGCTCGAGTATTATTTTAAAGCTGTAGTCCTCTTCTTCTACTATCGTGTCCGCTATGAGCTTTGAATGGAGAAATGATGAAAAAGATCTGGAGTACAATACCGGCGCGCTTTTAAATATTATTTAAAACTATGGAGAATCTATTTATAAAATATTCTTATAATCTATTAAATAAATCTATTTATTAAACAAATTCTCTCCCTATAGAACAACAATTTAAATTTTGACTGTTTCCGATCAATTGAATGTCTTATGTGACATTATAAGAATTCAAAAAGGTAGGCAAGCGATAACTTTACTGCATTTTTCGTTATATTTTGATTGAGAAATTATCTCTAATCGCGCGAGTTACCCCCAGGGGAAAGATCCTCGCATCTTTGCAGTCGACATTTTAATGACTACACGCAGAGGGACTTGTAGCTACATAGCTACTGCATACATCAGTCGATCTGCGAGGTGAAGCAGTGCTTACTGCGGTCAGTCGTTGGATGCACAACCATTTCTCACACCTTGAGAAACTGTCTCTCACACGTTAAGCAATTGGTTTCGGGTGTCATACGAATAACCATGACTGAACAACCAGTGTCTTAGACTATCAACCTTAGACTATCAGTGTCTCCCAGTAATTGAGTGGCGGAGTTCCGATAGCAGTCGCTCCATGTAAACTTCTTTATTTTGAACGATCTCGTATCGATCTAGAATATCGAACAGAAACACCTACAGAAAGAGAATCAACACTTGAATTCCAGCACATAATTTATACTATTCGCCAAATATGCCAACCAATTGCCTAACAAAGTTCCAGAATAGCAACTCTCAATCAAACAGAGGAAGTTTCGTGATTATCGTCATCTTATCTCGAACTAAGTTTCTCTCCCCATTATATCTGCTCCGTTCGTTCGAGCCAAACAGGCTTATCAATATCATTATTTGAAGTTGACCTTTATTTATGATGAATGACTGTAATTATGTTTGTGGTATTAATTGAGCATTCCTTTCATGTAGCAAGAGATACAGAATGTCGAAATGGTTAGTTTAATATTCTCGTCAACAAAAAATCAGCGTAGAAGTCATGTCAATTGTGAATTACTAGATTAACGTTATTATTACTGAAGCTCATGCTGTTTCACTCTTGGCCAAAGCCCTTCCCCCCCTTTCCTCCACTTCTCTCGATTCTACACTGTTTTTAAGGAACACATCAAATTCGCCCGGTCTTCCTTTTTGTTGTATGCCGCGATTCCTTGTTACTATCTCTTGACAATAGTATTGTTATGTGTGTTCTGTTTAATCACAATTTGTTGAGATACTTTCACCGAATATAATCTTTTGGTCATCAGATCATTCTGGGCCCCAAGATACAGACTAACAGTCTAATTTGGAGCACACGGGTAAGAATCACATACTGTATACTTTATTGGACAATAAAGATTATTATTATTTACGACTGCTACGTAAATGATGGAGGTGTAGGTAGACACGAACACAAACTCGTGAAATAATTGAAGTGGCTGACAAATTTAAAAAAGAAAACCTTAAAATTTCCATGTTCAAGAGCAGATAATTGCAAAATAATATTGTCCTTACAAACAGGAAATAAGATGTTACTTTTTTCTTTTAAAAATAATTATCTTTAACGTTTTGCACAGAATTGATTACATTAGGTTGACCCAATAACTGTGAACCTCCAGAATTTTCTTTTAAGTTTGCTTTCATTAACTTTGAAAAGAAAACAAACCAAAGGATGTTTTATGTCATAAAATAAATTGTTTGAGGCCAATATCACAAAGACATACAACGTAATTATTTGTTTGTTTACTCAAAAAGAACTCGAATTTTGTGAAGATAATTTCGTTGTAACAGATTCTGGTGTTATTTTTAAACATTATGATATTGAAGTAAAAACGATAGAGACGAACCAAAACGATAGAGTGGTGCCTACAATCAAACAATGAAAAATGTATACAAGATCAAAAGTTTACTCAGTATATTATGAGTGCATTCTAAATTAATTATTGACTGCCTGCTTGGTCTACAAGTTGCCAGCGCAACTGCTGAACGTGAGGTCCTGGATTCGATTCCTGCGTCAGGCAAAAGGTTATTGGGTTTGTCTGTATGGAAATTCTAAGTAGCAAGACGGAGTCTGGAACTGTGCCCGGTAGATGGCAATAAGCTCGTCCCCAATTACATGGGACTCAATAACGGCATCGCTAACCTAACCCTTTGAGGAATATAGGCGTGATGCTATGTATGATGCTATTTTTTTATTAATAGATGATGATGTAGTTCATCTGTACTTATGCTTCATCTATATCAAGGTCATAACAGGTTCACTATGTATAGATGTGGCCATTTGTTTGACTGTACAACACGTAAGTTCGAGGCAGAAAATAATGACTTTATATATTTTTTACAGTATATAGATCGCGTGTTTGATTTAGATAAATGGCAAAGGTAAATAATTTTTAGTCATGTTAGCAAAACCCATTTATGAAACAGTTTTTTTTTTGCAATAAGTTAGTTCACCAGCACGTTTTGTCACATTTTCAGGCGGAACTGTGACCTGTTCGTGTTCATGAAAAAGCGGGTGTCGACAAGAATAATAGGCGTGAAAATCACACCGGCACGGAGCATCCATCATAAAAACAAACAAAAAAAAAACATGAAATAATTTTGTATCTTCCCAACAAAAAACTTTTCAATTTCCCCCCATCCACGACATTTGTAAAGAAAACCGAAAAAGTAGGGTGGAGAACACAAAAACCTTCCGCTCACTGTTTGAAATACAAATAAGCGGAATTAACTACATGTCGGCATTCGACCGACAATTATTCTCTGTCTGGCATTTACATGTCGTTATTTTTCCCCACTGTAATTTCGACGTCTGCTGTTTGCATTCAGCGTACATATTGCGAAGTTCTGATAATTTATTGCACCGTATCCACATTTATTGATAAACGACAGCGCGAATCGTGACGCGTTCGTGCAATAACGATTTAAAGCCGAAGCCTTTTGTCCGTAGTGAATTTATCGTATTGTGAACTGTAGGGATTTCGTTCGGAGCTAAAAATGTTGGATCTGGAGGTGAAGTTTGGTAGTTGATGTCTATTATTTAAGAGGTTTTAAAACTTAATAGCTGTTTGTGGTGAGAATGGCTTTGATAGTAGCAGGCTTTTCACTTTTACGAGTCGTAGAGTGCAGTGTCTAACGAACCGTATACACGAGTTATTAAAACTGAAACGAAATGCTCAATGACGTTTCGATTAAAACGATTTATAACGATATACAAAAGCAAAACTCCCGCGCTTCAAATGGGATGCCTATTTAGTTCCATCAGATTACAACATGCCCAAAAGCTGAAGCGGCAATCAAACGTACCTTTTGAAATTCCACACAGCCAGTTCTAAATCCGAAATATGAAATTGACAATCGAACACACCGCATTGTGCCCAAATCGAGGATAGAATCGATGGATCGTACCACCGCAAATCTGGTCAGTGCGCTGTACAGAGCTGTCTAATGCATACCCCGGTTTCGCCCAAGAACATAGGCCTTATCCGCTTGCTCCATTTAGTGTTCCGGTATTCCACACCAATGTCATTGGTCTTTGACGATCATTCACAGGTTTATTGGAGCCAAATCTGACACCGACGTTTATTACGATTGGTTTGTTACAAATGGTCTTAGTTTTAATTGAGTTTGCAACCGAAGGAGCGATTGTGTTTGATTGTGAACAGTTTATAATGAATAAATGTTAACGGCGAAATGGTGTTTGTGTTAATGCGGTTTGGTCGTGTTATTTAACCTTGATTGAAATGATGTGGAGATAATTGGATTCATAAAGGAGCTTAATTAACTATTCAGGGTGACTTCCTCATATCTTAAGTATGTAACTGTATTGAAAACGAATGCCAAGATGACTAATATTTACAAAGGAGAATGAAAAGGGATATCAATCTAAAAGTGTTTTGGTTATTCTTGAGTTATACAATAAAATTCAAATCTACTTTGCACAACAGAAAATAATATTGTATAATGTGAGTTATATATGAATGAAAAGAAAATAGGCACAATAAACTATGATAAATGAATTATTTATTGTTTTACGTTTACTCCATACCTAAACAAAACAACGATATTTTTTACCAGCAACTTACATCTCTAAGGTAACTGACGCAATACTCGGGTATTTAATAGACAGCTTACTAAAATACGACAATACAGAGCCTTTGCTTATACAGAAAATATCTTAAAGAAAATATATTATTTTATTGTGTTGATAAGTAAAACGTAATACTTTATTGACAGACACCAACAGGTGTTACTACCCTAAATCCATCACAGCTTTGACAATATCGAGTAAATATTGAGTTATCATTTTGATACGAAAAATATCAAGGTAAAGTTTGTATTCAATATCTGTGATATTTTTATTTACATAAAATTTTATGGAATGACCTCTAGTTGCCGAAAATATAGTGATGTGTCTCAGAATAATAAATAAAATAAAAATTTGGAAAGTCACAATGACTTTATAAAGGGTGCGTAAATTTCTATGCAAATACGAAAACCTAATGAAGTATTTTTATAATATAGAGTTTTATATGTCAAATATATATACTATTCATCATCATTCTAGTAAAAAAGCTTATTCGATGATGAATCGTAAAATTGCAAGAAATATCTACTCAAAATAAACACTACAAATCAATCAATTTTTAACCCCACTAAAACTTCATATCCCACACACAAACTCGACTGCAATTCAAATATCCGAATCTTAAAAATCCAATCGCTCAAAATCCGCACGTTCCTCCACTCAGTTTACGCTTCTTATTACGATGCGAATATTGATCGAAAAACTATTTCCTTAGTAAAATTATCCCGCCGTGGTCCAACGACTCACGTAGCGTAGAGGGCTGTGTAAATAACGCTTTAATGGATATTCTGGCTCGACGCGGATACACAGGGCTGTATTGGGTGGTATAGTGGTGCTAAATTTTCATAATATCCGCTACTTGCCCGTGTAGAAATGAAAGATGTATTTCAGAATTAGATTGGTAGTTGTTTTTTTGTTATGGTACTTTTTTCGAATGTGTAATTATAAGGTAGCTGTTTTTTTCTTAATTGTATTTGTATTTTTTTTATGAAGGTCTATTGATAATCTAAAAGTAATTTTACATTCTATCATACAATATGCTACTCACCACTTTCACTGTAAACATTCTTATTGAACATTAAATTTAGTTTTGTAAACAGAACTTAAGTATTATAGACATTCAAATTGCGTTGCGTGTATGTATTTCAATTTTTACATAGTAAGTACAGCCTTTTCTTTATTCATTTTAAAAGTAAGTAATAAATCCACAATCATAAAATTCGCACTATTGAACTGCGCCAATCCTGAATAGCATTGATAATTAAAACTGATACAACCACAAAGTAATAACAGTGAACTCATTTAACCATGCACCTCTGCATGCATTTACCGCCCGTCCGTCCCTGTATCCGTATAAATATCCGTATCCGCACTGACTCGGCTACGTGACACGACGCAACACGTCTCCAAATTCGTATTGGGGAAAATACGAATGGGAATTTCAATTGGTTTTGCGTATTAATGTCACTTGTCTTCCTAGCACTACATATGTTTAGTAAATTAAGTAGAAGCGAACAGATTCGATCGATACGTATTATTGAACATGCTGTAGATTAGGAGACGGCGGGGATAATCTTTGCTTTGATGGTATTAGTTATGGTTCAATCTATCGTTGTAATGTATCATTAATTGAATGTAATTTACCAAACTCAGCACTATCTGCTGAGTTAATAATGGCTTTAGTGGTAAATTATTATTATTGTTCTGAGTTAGTCTTAGTTATAAAAAATATTAAAGTAGCTATTTTAACACCGGATAATTTAATTTTATGACAGTAAAATTGCGAGGGCCGGTTATAAAAAGAGATTAAGAGCTTTTTGTAAAGCTGCATAAACTTCAGATAAGTTATTCATCTGATAAGTCAATACAAAACTGTTCTAATTTCAAATTGCTAGCGTTTTTTTTTATTTATTTATGTCCCACACTTGGATTAATTCCTGTATCGTGGGTGCGTTTACAAACACAAATATTCACATGGACATACACCCAAACCCGAAACAACTATCTGTAGATCATACAAATATTTGTTCCGTGCGGGAATCCAACAGGTTAAATTAATGTTTAAATGTCATCTATATAACCCTATTCAGAATCCATATTCTATCTAATTCGAGATTTGAACTGTTTGGGCTCATGCTTCAAATCCCATAAGCATAGAAAAAAACATCACAATCCCTTTCCAAAGGAAACCCACAAACCTTCTTCCAAAGATAATGTGCCGACTATAAATAAGACAGAATACAGAAAAGTTTTAATGCAAAAAATCCAACATAATGCAACTTTCACTCGGCGACACTCGTTACGCTGTTGAATAAAACATACGAATGTATTTCATTTCACTATTTCATCAGCGCCCTCTATGAGGGGTGAAGGAACTGAATCAGGGCTGGGTTCTGCTTGTAGCTATTTGTCGCCATTTTTAGAGTGGTTCTGATTCAAAAGTAGATGTGAACTGCGGGCAATTTCGTGGAAAAATATTTAGCAAGATTTTGTGATTGGATTTGATCATATCCTCGTGCAAGATCCATTGATAAAAAATCTTACTTATAAGAGATTGCCAGCTTAATACTGTTTTGAGTTTCTAGTCATGGTTTTTTTTTAAAGAATTTGACATAACAATCAAGCGCAAAGGATTATATATTTCATTTTGGATGTCTGTCACATCTTGGGGGAATGTATCCGTAACGAGGCGGAAAGAACTAATTTTATCCTACGATATAGTTTAAATATGTATACTGTCGGGATGTACAATAGTATTCAGGCGTCTCCTTTAACAGATGAGGCTAAAATGTTGTATAAAACTGTTAATTTAGGTTTAAGGCGTAGACTATAAGTTGGGTTGTATGTGGTTTTATTTTGTACCAATGGGTGGCATGATCACTTGTGATCAAACCCTCTTATAATTAAATAAAGATAAAAAAATATATACTTCATTTACATAAAAAGCAAAAAAAAAAAAAATCACCCATAGTAATTCTAGTTTTCCCTAGTTTTGCATGGCCTTTTTTATTCAAAGAGAATCTGGTAGCCCTAAAGACGTTCAGTTCCAAATATTCATAATTTTGTATAGCCCGGGAGCGTCAAAAGAAACCTTCGCCGGGACTTACATATTTATCAGCGTACTTCGCGAGCGTACTCCTGGAATTCAATTTGGCGCGCGCAGGGTGACGCACGATCCTCTACCAATTTAAATTTTTGAGACACCCCTCTCTGTCTCTCTGTCGTGGTCACCGTAGTGCATGACTTGGGTTTGAAATGGAAGCTGCAAAATGTTTTACAGCTTTTGAAAATGTGTTAAATATTGTGTTAAAATATTTTTATGTTGGATCAATGTTTTTGAAACAAGCTTATGGTCCTAAATTACACATATGATTATTTCACATTAACTATAGACATGTGATTCATATTTACATACATGATAGTTAATATTTAGTAAGAGTCTAGAGCCTAGAGTCTCGACTTTCTAAAAGTGCCTGAAAAGGCCTACTTGAAATAAAAAAGTTTGACTTTGACTTTGACTTAGTATAACGCTTGCTAAATAGCATCACGCTTGTATTCCCTGAGGGGTTAGGCAGAAGTGTGCTATTGTACACCCACATTTCGCCGATGCTGTTATTGAGTCCCATGTAATAGGGAGCGAGCATATTGCCATCTACCGGGCACAGTTCTAGAGTGTGTGCTGTTACTGAGAATATCCTTACAGAAAAACTCACTATCACTTTGTCCGACCCGGGAATCGAGCCCAGGACCTCACGCTTAGCAGTCGCGCTTGCGAACACTAGACCAATGAGGCAGTCTCATTTTTAATCTGAAAAAGTTCTAGTAATTTCAGGCATGTTTTGGGTTTGGATTAGATATTAAATAAATCACAAATTAATGTATTTTTGAAGTTTAAAGTTAACCACACAATAACTCGAACTTCGTGATAACAAAAAATACTTGTAACCCTCATCCCAATTTGATTAGAAATTTTAAACTGATCCCTTACACTACAAACATACTGTAAAAGCACTTAAGCCTAATATATTGAAACAATTACGACGTACGGTATAAAATAGGAATATTAAGCGCCCCAACAATTGGAAGAATTCAAAGCAAACAAAAACAATTTTGTGATTCAGCGAATACACTCCAAAGTTCTTTTTCAGTTTTGGACGGTGTAAAGTTTTTCAATTAAGAGTAAAACGATCACGTTACGCAGAATAAAGGAGATTTCAAAAAGACATATCATTTAGGTTTAAGAGGAAGGCGTGTAATATAAACTTATCTTCGTTGTAATAGACGCCATATTGTCTAATGATTAAGACACAAAATTCTGTGAAAGTATACGTATATAGGTGAACTATTTCTTAAATGAATTCGTATAGTGCTTGGTAGGGATGATAATATTTTTTCAAGAATATTAGACATAATGATTCATTAAGTATTTTTATATTCTTACAAAGTCAAATGGCCGTGTATTGGTTTGCATATATTTTTTAATAGACAAATTAAATTATTAAGCCCACAGGTGTTTTCAATAATAGTATCATATTAGTTGTGGTATATTTATAAAAATTGGCATTTCAACAACCATGCGAGGAAATGAGACTGTAAATTGCTTAGAATTTTTATAATAAATATTTATGGAAATATAAGAAATAAAAATATATAAATAAAATATCAATTTCTATGAAATTTTTAAGTCCTTGAATCTTGTTTCCGATATTTTATCCTTGTTTTGTTTTTCTTTTGATTCGATATTGATGTTGTTACAAAAAACAACGAATTTCGGTTTAAATTTTATCCTACAAAAATAATCGGGATCAAATTTTATGAATATTTGATTTAGTAAAGAAAATAATTTTAGAAATTCCCTAGATATAAAATTATTGGGTCCGTTGTTGTTATGATTAAATTTCCGGTATTCAGATTAATCCTAATGTAGATAAAAGCTTAAAAATTCCGTAAATATACTTTCGATTTTCTCTCTGATAATCAATCCTTGTTAGACTGGTCCGAGTCCCCAGTTTATTTTAAAACTAGCTTCCGCTCGCGGCTTCGACCGCGTGGTTTACGAATCCGTATATTTTTTCCGGGATTAAAAGTAGCCTATGTGCTATTCCAGACTATAATCTATCTCTGTGCCAAATTTCATCCAAATCCGTTCTGCCGTTCTGGCGTGAAAAAGTAACAAAGATCCATCCATCCATCCTCACAAACTTTCACATTTATAATATTAGTAGGATATTCTAAATCCACATTGAAGGAACTACATGGTAAAGACGTGCAGATTGATTGATTGATAAAAACTTATACACTCGCAATCGTTATCGTTATCACATTAAGAACTTTTTTCATTGTTCGCATGTTTTAGAGTTCATCTTGATTGGATGAATGCTCACTAAGTATGCTAAACTGAAGGCAATTACGATTACGATTGTCAGAATTTTACAAAATGTTGTTATAATATTACCTACAATCAAAAACAGCTTAATAACTAATTGTAAACCTATGCTTAATCCGCCATACATTAATTATATTCTAGACTAAACATAAACTGATACAACCAAATTGATATTCATCAAAATATGAGAAAATTAAGTTTTTGCATTAAATTGCCACAATTCAACATTCACGCCAGAAGCTTTTATTGGCGTCATCGTTAATGATTCCGAACGAAACATTCAACGAAGGACACTAATTAAATTAAATTCTGCATCTATATTTGCGTTGGCAGTAACGGGAGTGTTAATTTAAATAACTGGTACATTATATTTACTATTTGCGAATGAATTGACACTTTTAATTGAGAAACGATCCTGGAATCCTCTTTGACGTTCGTTTTTTGTTTTTGTTTATAAACACAACAGGAAAATAACTTTACATTTTTCTCTATCTTCATTTAGAAAAACGTTTGTTTGTGAATATAATTGGCGGGCGGAAGCACAATAGCTCAGTCGGAAGAGCGATAGCACGGTATGTGAGAGATTCTGGGTTCAAATTCTACTCGTGTCAATCATTTTTCAAGTTTTCTCTGTAGTAAATTTATGTGTGATGTAACAAAGAAGATAATTATTTAGTTGTTTTGTTCAGAAAATCAACCCTTAAACTTGCAATAGGGTATTTAGGTTTTGAAGTATATGGAATCCGTACAAAGTCACAGACAAATGCTACTTTATAATATGATTAGTAGATACTCATTTTTCCTCTTATCCGTCCCTCTCGAGGAAAAAGAGAAAAGAAATATATTATTGTCCATCTAAATTAGGACACAACAGCACAGAACTCTAAAAAACTCACGTAGGCTACGTTCATAAAAATAAGCTTTGTCCAAAAACATTTATCTCTTTTTATTTTAAATTTAGACAGAACCGTTTTTTTTTTTTTTTTCGGGTATTAATATACGTATGGGCGTCTGACCTCTCCCCTTAGACGTTTCAACCCTATCGATACAGATAAAGACCATTCTGACCCGTAAGGATTTGTGGCGGGTATTATTGCTTTAGTCATGTTGAGCTCCGAAAAAAAATCTATTTTGCTAGAATGTGTGTCAGTTGATTGTTAACATGTGTTTATTTTCTGTTTATAAACAAACCATGTATTATAAATAGGTTGGTTAGTTTTTATTTATTCTGAATATTAATGTTATAAAGGAACTTAATAATTTTGATGCGTTATATCTAATACTCAGTGGCATGCGGTTCATAAAGACAAAAAGACACTGTCTAGCCCACACGCACCCAATACACGATACACAAATAATTCCTAGTGTGAGGCAACGTTTTTTATAAAGAAAAACAAAAGAATATTATATTATATTAGTTCTATTGTAACCTCTTTACCTTAAACAACACTTTAATTCGGATCACTATCCTCTTCTCCTTCAACAACTACACTATCTCCTGTTTTGGCGTGTATAGTACAATAAGTATAGAATAAAAAAAACAGTGCGTGAACAAAAAAGTAAAAAAAAAAATCATTTCGGGGCGGCCATTATCCTCGGCTAGTGCTGACGTAAGCTCGAATTAACTGCTTGCCCCTAGTCAACAAGCGTATAGAAAACTGGGTGAATAAAATGCCGCTCACTGTTCATTTTTACCCGGTTCGGGGCAGATTGGGTGTATTGTATTACGATTTTTAATTAGTTTTTTGTGTATCTCTTCGTTTATTTATTAGCTTAACTAACTTACATAATATTATAGTTGGACTTTTTAACGAAAATAAGAAAACTTTAAAGTGCTAAAGTGACCGTTTCTTTAACAAAATATTCAAATAAACTTTCTTTTTGATAAAAGGCAATATTGTACTCGAACAAATAGCCAAGTTCCGGTACTCAGCTAAGGCTATGAGTTTGAGTGTTGGTTTATACCAACTATGATATCGCACCTATACTCGTGACGTCATCGTACAAAAATGTACTTCCTCTATGGTTTACGGGTATTTCTGGATGAAATCATTTATCAGTAGACATATGATCAGTCTCCATTAGTTAGGGCATTGATAATAATACACATATTATTTATCTTTATACATATAATTTTTCTGTACGTATGTATGTCACTGAACTCCTCTTAAACGACTGCACCGATTTTGATGAAATTCTTGGTGTGTTTGCGTGGGTTCGTGGAAGGTTTAGACTCACAATTCGGCACTGCCATCAAGTTCTAGGACAGGTTCGGTCAGGAAAACGTTTATCAGGTCCGCTACTTCCTAATATAAATATAACTTATTTTTATTTTCCGAGCATTATATCATCGCAGTTCCTCTTCTATGACCATTATATGGCGTCTACGTACGTACTATTTTATGGAGTTCCTGCAAACAGTTTTATGTATAGTAATCCGGTTAAGTGACTGCTTGTTGATGATTTATGGTTGTAAACAAGAAGTAGGGTGTTGAATTTCGTACTTGGAAGGGAAAGTATTTCAGTTGTTTTATTCTGTTTTTTTTTTTTCCTCTTCTGTGTCGCCAGCATTATGTTTTATGTACGGATGATCATTTCTGTTATTATATTCATTAACAAAATGTTTCCTAAGTGAAGAGGCTTGATTGTCAACAGTGAGAATAATAGACTTATCATGATATTTATGTGTTTTCATATCAACAAGCAGAAGTCAAAAAATTTATGATTTGTAAAGGTCCTTTCAAAATATAAAATATTCCCTTCAACAATCTACTCATCCCATCTGCGTAACAAACGAACGTGAACTCATTATTCACTTGTTACCTTAAAACGCTATTAAAATCTGGAAGAAAGAATACGGCTCCCAATTTTTCTCCTAATTTAAATGAGTAGCCGTCTCCTGTTAAAATAAATTGGCAACATTTTAGCGGCCCTCTGGGTCCAAACACGATAAATTCTAAATGAACCCGTAAATTATCTTGTTTAAACTCAAAAAAGGTAAAAGTAAATTAATTTCCAAACCGACCACACATTGCAAAGGTGTGTTAAGGGTAATTGAGCAATACTTTACAACGACCATGTTTTTTAGAGATTATGCTTCCAGATTAACCGCCTTACTAATAAACGCTGAATAAAGTTATGTTATGAATAATATCATTGTATACATTTTTTGACATATAAGCTTGTTCGGTATTTATTAGTTAAATCTGTTGCCCGTGACTTCTTTCCCTAAAAACCTTATTCGGACTATGTATTAGGAACATGAAAAAACATCTAAATCGGTCCAGCAGTTCTCAAGTTGTGCGCTTACGAGTACCAACGAACAGCATTTAATTTTGATTTATATAGATGTAAAATTTACCAACTAGTGATAAGAGTTTTTTCAGAGTTGCTCTATACTATGTTTTGTACAGGCATCAATATTATATTTTTACATTGGATTCGATCTTAGAACGGATTTTTACATGATTTGTAAATTGTTTATGAAATTAGAAAAAAGTTGTTACTTGTTGTTAGACTCACACGAGATGCAGAAAATACAAAAATAAAGAAGAAATCACAATTAGTCAAAGTTAAAAAAGGGCTTTCTAAGCATAGATTTTAGATGATACCTAGATTGATTGGAATACATCTCACCTAGATTTTCCGTTTCAAACAAAAAAACCCTTCTTTTATCATACAAAAAAACTATATAGATACGCGTTCTCAAACAGTCACCAGTCCAGTCTTTCCAATTTGCACAGCGGTTTTCACAGCTACGCCTGCGGCACGTGCTCAAATTTGGTAGGGACAGTTTTTGATTGATTTTTTTATTCCCATCTCGGTTACGATCTCCTTGTTTACTTTTGACTTGCTGTTTGTCTTATAAAAGTGTAGGAGATTTATTTGAATACGACTTTGGTGAGTTTTTCTTGTTACTTCACGCTTGGATGATCTGCTGTTTTAATTGAAGATTATTGGAATTGTGAATATACTTATCTATATTTTTCACTATGTTTATCTTTAATATTAGTAATAGTGTAAAGAAGCGGGATTAAAAGTAACTTTTTAAAAGCTAAATTGGTGAAAAATAGGCCTATATTAAGGCAGATTCTTTTTTAAATCTTAGCCCCCGGAATTATCCTATATTGTGTCTACAATTTATAAACATATATATCACATGCATACACCCAGCCCTGATACAACTATCAGTACCATATCGTGGTAAAAAGATAAAAAATATTACAAATATTGGTTCCCGAACCCACGACAGGAAACTCAGAATACTAATCACTTAGTCACATCGCCAACCATGTCTTCTTGTAAATTAAAATTTTAATATTATTTCAATTTAATTTGAATTTTGAACACATTAGACTGTAATTTACATTTGACATTTCTGTCTCTCTAGAATAAGAAAGTACCAAATCTAAACACACAACTCCAAATAAAAAGAATTTTCCCGAAATCCTTTTCAACGGATTCATCTCATATTTTCAGATATGCCATAGTAATAAAATATTCATTCTGTGCCACAACTGCGCTCGTACGTCTTAACAACATCGGTACCCCATTTAATTTTGATTTCGTCTCAAAATATTTAAAGAAACCGATTTAAATGTAAACCTTACGTTCTACGTGTTATATTTTTTAAGATTTTTATACGTATCTGTATATATATAATACCTACATATATGTATCTATGTTATATACCTTGAAACTTGGAGTTTTTGCTTGAGCTTATTGACCTGTTTGTGTATGCATTTATCGTTTCATTGGACTCAAATGCTCAACCGACACAATTGACTGCTAGACGTAGCTTTAAAAAGTGAGGCTCTTTTGGTGATTACGTGCCAAAATCCGATACAATCTCGATTCTTCAGAATCATTCATGGCTAAAAGTACAGTGCCATCTATCGGTGAAACGCGACAAGTCTAACCAATTTGTGTGGTCGGAGGATTCTCCCCTTTTCAATGGAGGAACAACTTATCTCGTTCCTCCATAAGAGCTTAGCTATCTGAAACTTTATAGTATCGCTAATCTATCGGTATGTTATCTCCAGGTAACATTGGCAAAAAACTACAGTCAATACAAACATAGTCCTATACAGTATATAAGAAGAAAAATGACATAAGGCACAAATTCAAGTTTCTGAAGTCAAAAAATTGCACATACATAGCTTTTTTTTCCTCAAAGGTTTTAGTAGGGAACTTGACAATGATTTACAGATCGTGCTTGCATATTTAGATGTTTGTTTATTTATTATGAGACCCGACGCAGAGTGGGAAGATATTGTTTTCTAATTATTTATTCATGAAAGGCTTGTGTTCTCATAGGCAGTGTCATGTTTACAACGATAGATAAAACATAAATTAAATTGATTTTCAGTTACACGTAGATATAATATTCAGATCTATTTATTCTTCAATAATATTTACTTGTTGAGAGATACAGGAACAGATGAGTCTTAATGTGTGCAAATCGGCTATCCATCCAAGGACTGACCATAGCATAAGCTGCTTAACCTCGTAGCTAATTCTTACAGTAACTACGGGAAGAAAACGGGTGAACAAGTCTTTGGGGTTCATCTGCACAGTTTATCATATTATTCTAATAACAATAATTATGCAGGCCATCTTTGTCCTACTGCAAGGCACGGGCTTCTTCTCGGGACTATATAAGACCTTCGTCTGCTACGCTGCACTGGCAAATCTCAAAATCAACAACTTTTGGAGTCCTCTCAGGCGGCCTAATTCCCTCACGATATTTTCATTTACCGTTAACGCAAGTGTCAATATTATCGGAATGTTTGTGGTTGTGTGACAGAGATGCATGACTAGTTATTTACTTTTTTCTTAAATCCTTGTTTAATGAGTATCATTGGCTGGCCGTTCCAGTAAAAGTCAAATAAATAATCAAAGTCACCGTACATGAAGTCAAAAAGTCTGAAGGGTTGGCCAGTTTTAATTGGACCCTCCTGCATGCATCACTCCTTTTTTATGCATAGTTTCTGTATGTAAATCTACCTTTATAATAATAATCATGCCCTTTTATTCTGAATCGTTTTCAGTTTTGACATTCATCCAAGTTAAAGTATGTCCCTCAATTCAGCATGCCTCTTGGCAAAGGCCTCCTCTAGCAATTTTCATTGTTTTCTATCACGAGCCACTCTCCTCCAGTGAGGACCAGCTGTAAGTTTTAACTCATCCTCCCATCTCCTTTTTTGTTTTCCTCTGCTCCGTTTGTTGTTCCTGGGATACCAATCGGTTACGATTTTACACCATTTCTCCCTGTTTTCTCTCATCATATGGTCAGTCCATCTCCACTTTAGCTGGTCAATTCTGAAGAGGACCAGGAGAAATCTACCTTTAGGGTACTGTAAACAATTTTAACCCATTAAACTTACTTTATAAGGTTCAGTTAGCAATCTCCCTGGTGTGAAACCCGATAAACAATTTTTAAATCCAACTCCACCGTTTAGCGCGCCATCAAAATTTAACGACACCAAACTTTATTGTTTAGTGAAATAAAAAGTAGGGCACTACAGTTAAACCTTAATAGCGGTAGATAGCAGCCCCAACGATTACATTGTACGATTATGTCCTAGGGAATGAATATCAGGGAGATTGCCAGATGGTTGTGAAATTGCGCGGGCGGCGCCGAAGTGCAGACATGAAAGGTAGAATTTAGGTATTTTGTCTTAGTTTTGCATAATATCTGACAAGTAACATATGTATATGCCTCAGTGGTCAAGTGGTCGCAAACGCGACTGTTGAGCATGAGGTCCTGGGTTCGATTCTCGGATCAGGCAAAGTGTTATTGGGTTTTTCTGTATAGAAATTCTCAGTAGCAGTACGAAGTTTGGAACTGTGACAGATTGATGTCAATAGGGTCGCCCCCTATTACATAAGAGCTAATAACAACATCGGCGAAATAGGGGTGCACAATAATACACCTCTGTCTAACCCTTCGGGGATACAGATGCCTAATAATGTAGAATATGTATATAAAATCAAATGGGTGAACAATAAATATTGTTGCAACTATCTGTAGGCTCTACAAGTATTTGTTCCGTGCGGGAATCCGCGACACGTAGCTCAGAAACCAATTACTTCGCCACTATGATGACCAACCCTGCCGTGCAATCAATTCATTAACACCACTTACTCGTATACCTGTCTGATTTCTTCATAACCGATCATTTGACTAAGAACTTGTCTACAAGATATACAATTAGAATATTAAGTTTTAATTCCGCCAAACTAGTTCAGGGTTGGTTCTTGGGTGTATGCAGCACCGCCTTCCCGGCCAAATATATGCACATACAGAAGATGCGATATAATGTAACGTGCAACCCAAACCGATCCTCGACACGTGTTTCGCCCCTCCACGGGGCATCTTCAGGAGATCCTCATCTTGTATATCATGGATTTCCGCAAAGTAACGCCTGATTCCATTAATTAAAACTTTTCTTACAAAATGCTTATTGGCGTCCATGCCATACGTATGTGCTGAAACTTGATTCATGATATTAATTCGTACATGTTCCTAGTGGAAAAAATATTAGGTTATATAATTGTTCATTCCGAGGCGACACCCCGAACGTGCGAGGAATGTGTTTTTAATTAAATTTCATTCCCAAAATCTTTTCAATTTCTTTTCGTTCGAATAATTGCTTTTTCAATAAGTCACAAACGAGTGGGATTTTCTGGGCCTGCATTACACAAATGAAACAGTAATCTAGTATCACCACATGTCAGAAATATTCTTGATCTTTACAATTGCGCAATTTTTTGTTAGATTCCTGTACGCAGACGCAAATTGATAGATTGTTATTATTCGTAGAATAACTTTACATAATAACTTTTAAACAAGTCTAAAATATACATAACATTTTTTATTTTACTTATAATGTGGTAATAATACTATACTATCTATAATTATAACATAGCCTCACGCCTGTATTCCGAAGAGTTAGGCAGAGTTGAATAATTTTACACTCAAATTTCACCGATGCCATTATTGATTTCACGAGCCAATGCCTGTACTATGAGTATATTGGCTACAATTCCAAACTCCGAGCTGCTACTGAGAATTTTCTCACAGAAAAACCTAATAACACTGCCCATGCCCAACCCAGTTATCAAACCCAGGACCTCACGCTCAGTAGCCGCGATTTTGACCATTAGACCGATGAGGCAACCGAGTTATAATTTACTATACCAAAATGACACTTAGTTTGAAACAACAGATTGTTTTATCAGCAGAAAAACTTTCATACTTAAACTCAGGCAATTTTAAATGTAGCCTCGATTAGCGCCATAAAAACGCAGTTTAGTGAAATAAAAAATGTGCCATATTACCTAACCATAATGGCGGATAGCCCGTCGGATTACATTGTACCATTACCCAAGATACATTGTAGATTGATGGCAAAAATGGGATGTAAATTACGTTAGAAATTTCCCTTTTTTATGAAGATGGGAATTTAACGTGATTAGGACGTTGACTGAACCTGATAGTGGAAGGAAAGTGGTATAAAATTGTGTTATATTGTACTTAGTGTATTGCGAGGTGAGATGGACCTCTGCAGCAGATTTATGCAGCCTAAATAGGGGAGGGAAGACGCCAAAGTGTAGGAACCCAGATCATCATGTTAAGCAGTTGCGCCTACTATCACTACACCAATGAGGCACTTTGCGCGATGATTGTAACATTATTGATTAGAAACTATTCTTAAATCTCGTCAACTTACGGGACTGGCAACCGCAAAAACTATCTATGACGCCATGGTGAATAGATGGTTACAGTTTAACGTCAAAAGAGGCTTAAACAACGTTTAACGCGCATTTTGTAGAGTCTAACAAGTTTGAGGAATGTTCAGGGCACAAGTTGCAATGGACGTTTTATGAGGCGTAAAAGCGCAACAAGCGCTCGTTGACCGAACTTAGCTCTATATTGCTATGTAAGTTTATAAAGCTATGTCTAGACTGCAACATTTTGTGATGAAATTTTCGAAAATGCATCGGGACAGTATGTAGCTCCATGTATTTGGGAACGATGTAACATCTGATTGGATAGATTTTTGAACCGGTTGTGAAAGAAGGCCGCAACATGGCAAGGCAAAATATATGTTTATATCTAGACGCAGCATAATAATTGGTTGTTTTAGAGATACCTACAACAAAAATTTTGAGACAAAAATACTTAGCAGATTATGAGCTTGTGACAGACACGTTTTAGTTAGAGTAATTTAGAAATATTTGGATAAGTCCCTTTTGTTGGTTTGTGGAGTTAATATGAATAAATACATCGCAGTGTGAATACCTGAATTCCATGACAGACCTCTTATTTTCACCATAAAAGCCTTAATAATCATATTAGGAGACAGATTTCTAGTCATTCATTTCTCGATTCGTCGTATCGATAACTATCTATCACATGCCAACAAACTTCTCTTTATCAATAAAAAATTCAAATTGATTTATAAAAGTACCAGGCTCCCATACGAACAGAGCGGTCAACTCAAACAAGCGAGCTCAGTATGAAATAGTAGAATGGAACTCAATAATCTTATGATCCCTAGATTGAAATCGTCTGATGTTCGTGCCCTCACATGGTCCCCGAGGGAAATAAGTGAATAGTTTCCTGTTTAATTTACTACAGACTGGAGTTCACAGTACGCTGACTTTGGTATATTAGTAACCCGCATACACCACGTATCTCTAAATACGGTTCATGATAACGGGACGTTCTTTGTTAGGTTGTAATAATGTTGTGAGTTCTATTTGTGGATGTTTTGTGTGGAGTTAATATTAGAGTCGTATAGAGAGAAAAAGGGTCGTGAGCGATATTGGCGTTTTCTTTTTTTCTTTTAAATGGACGTAATCGACCGATGCGCAAAACGGTCGTGATTAGGAATATGGGTATATATTGGTGACCGTGACATGATACATGATTTAATGATGCCTCTGTTCATTTTGTTGACATAATCTTTTAGCTGTTATCATGAGGTGATTAAAGTCGATTAATTCGTTTGCCGAATTTAATGAAAATTGTTTCATGAGCACAGGCTTTCAGTAAATGTTTTGCCCCGCACTAGGAATTATTTAAAACAAAAATCTTTACATATACACACCCAATGCCATGGTAAACTCATTTATCAGAACATGGCTTTTACTGTACCAAAATATTGGAAACATAAAATAAATAAAAAATATGGTAAAAACTACATAAAAATGGTCTAGTGGTTGTAAGTGCGACTGCTGCGCATGAGGTCTAGGGTTCCATTCCCTGGTCCGGTAAAGTGTTATTGGGTTTTTCTGTATAGCCATTCCCAGTAGCAGCACGGAGTTTGGAACTGTGCCCTGCTGATGGCAATAGGCTCACCCCCTATTACATGAGACTTGATAACAGCATCGGCGAAATGTGGGTGCACAATTTTACACCTCTGTCTAACCCTTCGATATACAAGCGCTAAGTTACGTTATATAAAAAAAAAAAAAACATAATTGTAATAGGTACAGCGTTTACAAAATAATTATCTCTATAATCTAACCTACAATGTACATCTTAACCTAATATTGTTCTTTTAAACTCAATCCTTCGGAGATCATATTATGCTGATGATCTTGTTACTGACTTTTGAGTCCCTTCTAGGGGCTTCACAAAAAGATCAACTGGCAACTGTGAGGATGTACCACAACATTTAGTACTGTCACAATACCAGTAACGTTGCGGGTGCGGATGCGACATACATTAGCGGTTATAAATGACCATAGTTGAGAATTTATTTGGAAACCACGCAATGGATAGGAGTACGGGCTGCATTAAAGTGTCAAAGACAAAGTAGAGACAGCGTCGTGGTACGCGTTCATTTCCTTACGACGAAGACTACTTTAGATGTACTGTATATCATGAAATGTATGGCAGTAACTTTATATTAAAGTTACTTAGACCGGTAGCTATAGCATGTGGTTTTTTGTTGGTAGACAATCCATCGCTTTCTATGAATGTTTAAAGACCATTCGACATACTTCGCGTCTTAAAGAATATATATATAAATATGATTAGCTTCCTCAATGGTTTATAGTTTTCAAGTGCGGTTATAGAGCGTGAGCTCCTGGGTTCGATTCCCGGATCGGACAATGCGTTTTTGCGCTTTGTATGGTAATTTTCAGTAGGAGTTCGGAGGCTGGAATCTTGCCTCATAGATGAATATAAACTCGCTGACTATTAAATGGAATTAATTAACAGTATGAGTGAAATGTAGTAAAACTCTGCCTAAACCTTCTGGAAATATAAGCGTGATGTTATATTATGTGTGGAGTCTTCACAAATTTGCCTACAACACAGGTACACTTGAGTATTATGAGGCAGGGCGTCAACTTTGCTCGCAGTGGTTGAGAGATCGACTGCTGAGCAACGTGTCGCGGGTTCGATTCCCGCACGAATGAAATATTTGTATGATCTACAGATATTTGTTTCGGGTCTGCGTCTTTGTGTATGTTAATACACACCGTGCCTCAGAAAGCACGTAAAGCCGTTGGTCCTGCGCCTGATCTCTCTCCGGTCGTGTCGGATTGCCGTCCCATCGGACTACGAGAGTGAAGGAACAGAGAGAGCACCTGTGTTTGCGCACACATATATGTGCTCTATAATATCTCCTGCGTAGTTGGCTAATCTCCGGTGAGATTGGCCGCCGTGACCGAAATCGGTCAGGAGGACATTATTATTATTATAAGGCCAGGCGTAAACGTGCAGTTTGACCCGTTCCCAGTTGCAATTACCGGACGCACTAAAACACACACGCCGGCTATTTATACAAGTTGACTCGTAATTTAACCAATTCCTTTTAAAAGCTTGGTCCACACAACACCGACGTAAATTTACGTAATGGCCCGTAAATATGTTCGTGCTTACCTGTGCTATTAGAATTACACAGTGAAAACCAAGATCTGTGCAGTCTTATCTTCGGGAACTTCGTGAACTTGACACATATACAAGTCGCGCTATGGAGCTCGCGCGAGCTACGCATTACCATCCGAAACGCGCTTATTGAGCGAATATTACCTCTACGATGAACGTAAGCATCCTGTGTAATCGTAGTATTTACGCAAGATTTAAATGTTTGAGTTCAGGGTACCCCGAAAACGATAATTTCAATCCTTTGTAAACAGGCCACGTTAATGTTACCAAGTATTGAAATGTTCGTGCTAGTTTTTACGGGTAAGCGCACGGTTAGAAACGTGTGGAATGGCCCTTAAGACATAATAGTGGGTTTAACAAGCGATAAATTAATCCTATTACTGGACATCAATAGTTTTCGAGATATTGTGTCTTTTGCTTTAAAAAGCTTCTCAGCGCATTTTTCGCTTACACTTTTTTTAGGTTGAGAGCATTCTCGTATGTAAATAGGGCTTTAATATTCTGCAATACCCGATCTGCCTGCTCATGTAATTATTATGCCATGAACGCAGTGGACGTTTATCAGCTATTGATTTGAGTTATGATGACACCTGTCTGAATTAGACATGAAATATTGGTTCAGTGGCACATTCATCACGGCTTTGACCTTAGGCTTTTAATGATCTACCTTGGTTTGTTAATTTGTGTGTTTGTTTCAAAGGATTCGTATATGGACCTTATTGGAGATGTCCTTAAAAAAGGTCAGGTGCGCAGTACCCACAATCGGCGTTCATGTATGAAACGATGCACGAATGTAGATGAAGCAAAAGGGTTATGTAAAGATAGCACGTGGCGTTCCGTAGTTTCTGCCTACCGTTTAAAGATAAGTGGTGTCTTTTCTTTGTCTCATTGGCCTATTCGTCGCCTGACTGCTAGCTGTGATATGTTCGACTTCCTGATTGTACAGTGATATTTGCCAGATAAATGGCAATAGGGATATCCTAGGATATCCAAGTTTGGGAGTCACGGTATAATAAATTGTCCAAATTCCTTGTGTATCAATATTTTTTATGACTTATTGTTAATTTTTTTCGAATAAATGAATTTTAATTTTGAATTGAATAGACACGCCCCTTATTACATAAAGTACCTATCATAAATCTAAGCGTAATGTTATATTATTTTAATACAATTTTATTGATTGTATGATTACAATTTCATAAAGCAACAATTTATGTAGACAGATCTACTTGCCTCATACACAATAGTTCGCGGGTACAAACACGTCTATCGTAACTATTCACTATTATTGTAACAGAATTAATTATTCGTCAATAATATGCTCTTATACCCGTCACAGCATAGTTTCCACGCAGCAAGGTTGTGCATTGTTGTGCGTCCATATGCAGTTGTGCGGTTCAATACACACATTAACGGTGATATCGTTTGCTTGAGAATATGCTCTACACGATTTAGTTTAATGCTTTAAAACCATGTTATAAAAAGGATTATTAGCATGAATGTATGATACAAGGGAAGAGGCAGACTCAAGAAAAGGTGGATCATCATCATCATCAGCCAGAAGACGTCCACTGTTGAACGAAGGCCTCCCCCAAGGGGGGATTTGCCATAATCTCCACGCTTGGCAGGCGGCTTGGGGATCGCAGTGGCTCACCGATTAGTGAGAGGACGCTGCTGCCCGTCCTCCCGTGTCTGGCCGCAGTTTTAAGAAGTACCCGGGTCAGAAAAGGTGGATGGATTGTGTGTAATGTGAAATGGCGGACAAAAATTGAACTCTGAGATGACGTCTGATAGAGATGAATGAAAGAAAAAACATTGCACCGATCCTAAATAATATGGGATACGGGCAGGACGATGATGATGAAAATAATGATGATGATGATGTAGTTGAATGGTTTAATACAAGAAACCTTGATACTTGAATCAGTCGCTGAAAAACTCATCTTTCTAAACCTGATATTTTGTCATCCATTTTAAAACAAAGATATTGATTTCCAAAAGGCTGTATCTAGAAGATAATTAAAATTCAAAACCTTTATATGGCCGTCCCTTTAAATCACACTGGGCCAAAGATATTTTAATTCATGTCAGCTTAAAGGCTTGTGGTGCTAAAATCAGTTAGTACAGAGATACTTATGAATAAGCTTTGGAATTCTGGCGGCCATTAAAAATATTTTTAAAGACCTCTGTCACCCTCCAGATTAAGTCGCGAGTGAGTTATCTGTCAGATAAAGCTGTAACCGTGGCCCTTTTTGGAAATATTTCATCTGCTTTTATAAAGCGACTAAACCGTTTGAACACAAACAACCACGAAACGTTTCATTGTTTTATTTTGTGGTGTTTTTATTTTGTTTATTATGAAATTTTATGCGTTGTTTTACCTCAGGAATTTCATTAAAATACCTACGGGTGACTGCTGAGTGTTTTTTTGGGTTCGATTCTCGGATCAGGCAAAGTATGATTGGGTATTGCTGTGTGATAATTCTCAATAGCATCCTGGAGTTTGGCTGCTGTCCAATAGACTAGATGCGTAGACAACGGCTCTACCTTTGCGTAAATCAATTGTCTAACATTATGTGTTAAGTGATACTTGACTAATGACTTCACTTGGCAACTAAAATGTTTGCTTAATCAAATGTGTTCCGTCATGACAATTAATTTCATGTGTTTCTATTCCAATCGATCGATTTCAAATGACATGTCTAAACAGCGTAAAATCAAATACAAACTTAAAGTCCAATTCCATTGTTTCAGGTAAGCATCACAAATCGACGTGTCACCAACAACTCACGAATCGCAATGGCCTATACGTTCAGGGATGACCGAAAATCTAAAAGCGAATTCTCGGCCATTGACCGAAAACTCATTTTCACATTTTGTTTGCAAATAGTTACACATACCGCTACAGGAATTACGTTTCAAATTCGAACACAAGCTCCCGTTCGGCACGTTCAAGCAGAATTTCAATTCGGGATGTTTCGCCTTTGCTCGGCTTTGCCACGTACGACCGCGAGTTAAGGATGAATTTTAAATTAGAATTCCGAAATTTAAAAGCAAACGCTTAGTTCTTGGACTGGATGAAATTAGTTCTGTTCTTTTAAAGTAAAGTGAGCATCTTTGCGTTCCGAATTTGAACATTAAAAAAATATATTTTGAATTTCGAGTTAGGATTGTATTTTTTCTAATCTGATAGAAAGTGTCGCCTCGTTTTAAATATACTGGCTGGCGTAAAATAGAGATTTTCAATTTGACCAGCAATTTGAATATTTCGCCGCGTTTCAGTGGCAGAGCAGCAGTATTTTACGACGCACTAGAAGCATGGAGAACGGTTTTGAACTAGATTTATTTTATTCAGTCAGACCGGCTGGTTTTTATATCTGACGGAAGATTCGATTTGGAAGTCTGCTTATATATCTTGATTAGGTTGTTCTCAGCGTCTGAACTTGTGAGTTTTATATTTATTACTTTATTTCATTGATTCGTATACGAAGTTATTTTATAAGAAAATTTGAATTGTTTTTAGAATTTTCTTTTATATTTTATTCCTAAACATTTCATTAATTAGTTGTTAGACATAGATTTTTTACCAACAAACAGTAAAAGTCATTCCCATATATTATGAGACTTAACACTGTCAGGAAATTGTGTTTTGAGTGCTACAATAGAATGTTGTCGTCACATCAAGACGAGATAAAGCTTTTAAAAACTTGTGTCCACAGACAAAATAAGTCACGACACTGTTAGCCCCGCTAATTAAGACGAAGATTATGACACATAACAGTAACAAAATATCTAATAACATAAGAAAACTCAGTGAAAACGTATTCACAACAAAAAAATAAATCCAAACCAGACCATTACAAAAAACAAACGCAATTCAAAACCAGTTTAACATAAAGCTAGATATACACAATACCATCGAACCGAGTACACGGGCAGACAGATTACAGACAGGCGGGCAAGCCTTTAAACCGTACTGTAATGGAACAACTATCGCCACCGGCTGTGTAGATAGTGCCGTTATAGTAGTAATTCCAGGAATTTCGATGCTGATTCCAGGTTGTGGAACTAGAGCGTGCATTAACATCGAGTGCATGCGTTCTCGGAATTATGTGTATCGGACATTTCTGTGTAAAAGAGAATAAAGTTCTCGGTCAAAGTTAATGATAAAGTTTTGTATAAAGTGATGTACCGCCTTTGCAGGCACTTTTCAAACGTCCATTAAACGTACATCTAAAACTGGGTTACTTTGTTCTGTTGATTCTTGGAAACGCTTTTAAAAATAATGATGTACGATAAATCTTCAGTTTTACAAGTTGTGTTATGTAAATAAAAATAAAAAAAACATCAGTGCTATTAAAAAAGTGCCTATATTACTTAATATAATTAAAGTAGGTAATATAATAAAAATAATAAAATTTTCAGAATAAAACGATAATAGGTTATAACAGTGAAGTCAAAGAAGTTATATAAAAAAGAACCGTGAAAGGAACAATGAAAAAGGAAAGGATTTCGATGCACTGTAGTCATTAAAATTTTGCTAAATGTAACCTTCACTAAGAGAAGTCAAGTATTGATTCAACATTATTATAACTTGGATTCTACAAGCCATTAAAACAAGCTATTCGGTTTCAATGCCGACAGACATTGCTCTAATTTCGATTTCAATGAAACATCTAATCTCGTTTAATACTGAGAATTATTAAATAGATAGAATTGAAATTATCGGAATTAATTCTCATCAAATGAAGTATACTCAATACCAGAGAGTATGTATTCGACACACTCTTTGATTTTGTCAATTGCTCTTGAAATAATTGGCATCATATTGAACCAAATTTAGAAACGTACATTAAAATTTCAATAAGTACTATTTTACTTTACGATTTATTTTGGCTGTGTCATGGGAATAGTACAATATACTTAGTAATAAATATGAATTTAAAGATCACAATAGCATAAGAACAAATTACCGTGTCGTCGACAAAGATCACAATTACCTATTCCACTCACCCGACGACCATTTGCAAACTTCATTCCAAAAGATTAACCAACATTCAAATGAAATTCGTGAATTCAAAGCGTTCCAGAATCCATTCTAAAATTTGGAACCATTCTAGAATTCGAATCCATTCTAGAACAAAGACTCATATTTGGGAATCCGCTCTCTGATCCCACTATGTTAGTAGCGGTACAAATGCCGGTCGATGGTACCGACTCGTAACAGATACACAAGGCGGAAAATCGGCATTTCCTTATCTTTGAGTTGAAGTGAGAAGCGGTGAGCGATGCTTTGGTATAGTTGGGAATATTTGTCAGTCGTTTAAAGATAGTTGATATTGTATGCATGTCTTGTTTGTTTCATATTATAATATTAATGGCCAGTATATCTCATAATTCCTTAAAAACGATTACAAATTCAAAATCAACACAGCTAAATGTTAAATATCGTTAAAAAATCAGCCATATATGGATTTATTACAATCTAAATGTAAATACTCAATTTTAGATATAAATCAACAGTTAGGCATGTTGCAGGCTTAAAAATAGACGCAGAAAATGATGCTTGATGTATAAAACAGAGTACTTGAAGTTGTTTTGAACTAAAATATACCGGCTCCAAAAATATTTTTTGTTACAATTGGCTTTAGTCCAATAGTAAGTTGGCTTGTTGACATATCGGCTGTATCGTGCAACTTTTTTCCATCGTACAACTTTTAGGAGTTGTGGAGATGATAAGCAGCATTTATACTCTCTCTAATTTTGGAAATGGCAAACTTTTTTGCCATCTGCCAAGTCTTGTCCCATTTGTTCTAAAATTTTCGCTGTCGTACCAAAGTTTCTGTCATAAATTCTACTGAATTAATGATAGTGATATATTCAATTAGTAGTTGGATAATGACTATTAAATTAAAGTCTATTCTGTTACATTCTTCAAACCTAAAAAAAGTGTTGTCACAAAATATCTTTCATTTGTAACTAAACTCGAGTCATTTCACTAAATTGAATTTATTCTCTTCTCACTTAAACCTTCCTCCGACAATGCCTAGGATTGTATGTAATTTGAAACTTGATCAATGTTTAGCTCGATAGTTGCAGATAACCTCCCTGCATGAATCCCTTTTAGTTGACTATTAGTTTCATTTGTACTATTGTCTTCATTGGCTTTCTGATGTTTTGTCGTATTTAATGTAGTAGTATCGAGAAAAATACGATAAATTAGAGATTATAAATGTTTTTTTTTGTATCATCACTTTCATCCGTAATCACCATTTTTGTTAATCGATTTGAATATATTCGATTTGAATTGATTGCAATATATTATTTACTATTATACAAGCCATATTTATATTATATTTGTTTGTAATCACATTCTCGAAAAAGGTTCTAACAATTTCAATGAAATCTCGCTTATTCATTTCATCTCTAGAAAAATTCGTTATCAGTAATATATTTTGTACTGAGTGGGCGCTCGGTCGCTCAAATATTAATTATTTATTAAGCTTAGCTGAAGAATCAGTAGCTATTTACACTAACGTATAACGGTATAGTTCAAAACTTCTCAGCCAGTACTTTTATAATAATTAGACACGTCATTTTAATCAACTTTCTTACTTCGTAATAAGATCGTAAATAATACATTTCTGCCCATCTAGTTTGTAATATTATATCTTATCCATCAGCTCTAATTATATTCTTGGCAGAGAATCAATTAGGCTCTACCGTTCTGATCTTTTTGTTATACATCACGTCTTTGTTTAACATGATGGACAGGCTTTGTTTCAAATTCTTTAGTAACTAGTCATAGATTACTTAGCTCTTGAATATTATTAGATTAGGAACTAGAGCTGCCTTCTTCAGATGTTTCGCCAGAATAGACGTGAATTTTCTTAGATAGATACTATTTCTATGGCATTTATACAATGTTGTTGCTTTCTAAGTAGGTCTGATTTCAATTTTTTGTACTGTAACAGCTTTCTTTTTGCACGTCCTTTTGACCCTTTTGATCTTGCACGTATGTCTAGTACCAACAATTTGGTATCCTGTTCTGTTTTACGAATAATGAGAAAATCGACACCTAAATGAGTAGTTCTACGAATCCGAGAACCAAGTTTGGAAAGCATTCAGTACCAAACATGCTTTATGTACTCACGACTGTAACGAAAATCATACTAGATGATTAACAGACCAGTATTTGCTGTATTTCATCAAGCCTAGAAGCTAGACAGGCGTAATTATGTTTAACGGATCGACCAGTCAAAGACTAGCGTTTGAAGTATGTGTATACGTACATACACGGTTGTATCTATGTGTTTGCGTTTAAACATCGGTGCTAGTTAGTGCCAACTAGAAGGGGCGATACGAAATTGAAATTTGAACTCCACTATTGCAACTTGTTGTGAATACTGTACATATGATGACGTATTCCGATTTTGTTTTCATTTTCTTTCATTTTACAATTAGAATTGAGTAAACTCATCCATGGATATCATTTGATCGTTTTGAAATTTATAAAATCATACATAGATTTTTTGGTTAAAGTTACTTATTCTTTTTCTACTTTGGTTTTATTATGAGGTCTTGACCCAAAAAGCTACAACACTATGGCAGCATTTAAAGCTAAAGTCGGCTACATGAACTCGTGGAAGACTATGGTAACTATTTCAGTATATAAATGTAAGGTAAACACTGATACAAGCTTCATGCTGTTAATTAACCCGCCAACGCAGACAGTTACACAAAATATCATCAGCTAAATACTCATAATAGAATCACCTTACAGCTATGCAATCATTCATGCTGTACAAATTGAATTCCAACACAAAATAGTAATTCGATTACAACCGTGCAATTCGCGCTTTATGTAATTTCAACTTGGCTGGAACTTTTGCTACAATACGAATATGCAGGGTTAACGAATTTACGTTTATGTCGCTGTGAACTTATTATAATTTCTCTTAAGATCGCTGAAGGGTGTAAAGGAATCGATCGGGGAGGTACTATAGATTTTAGAATATATGGGCTTAAAGATTGTATATCGACTGTGAACTGGCAACTGGTACTATCTCATTTTTGACAACATTACAGGATTAAGAAGAAACTAAACTGTTAATACAAATTGAATTAATTCGATTTTTTCGTCTAATTTTGATTGAAGTAAAATATGCTTGTTGCAGCGCTGCTGGGTATGAAATAGTTTAGAATGGTATATCGAAGTAAAATCTTCATAAAATCGAGATAGGACATGTTGCCAGTTCACAGTCGATATACTGAATGCGCATGCAACAATGTATACTTTGGTTAACTATGGGATCAAATTGTAGATCTTGTCAGCACAGCAAACCTAGATACTGATAAGAAGACTCAATTAAAGTTTTGTATTGATTTGAATGTCGTCGCAGATATTGAGTTTTGGGAACTGTTTGAAAAATTCCAGAACTGTCCATTTTATAATTAAGTGACTGATAGCGCTTTATTTAAAAATCTTCTGAAGCCTTAAGAAAGTACAAATGATAACAGCTTAAATATAAGAATTTTAGGGTATGTGTGTGCATTGGAGATGTATGATTGTAGACTGCACCCATGATTCATGAGTGTAATTTTTAAGAAGATAAAGATAATGTTGTTATATTCGCGTCTTGCAATGGTATAATCAGAGTGGAGGAGATATGTAAAGACTTAAGCATTTATTAAAATTTAGATTTAACACACAAAATCTCATTTTTAAATCACCTGCATAACAAAGGTGTGCATATATTTTGAAAATAACTTTTACCCATTAACATAAGCGATCAAGCACTTCCTACATCAATGACAAACTTTCTGGTTTAACCCTTAGGCATATGATATACGGATATAATTGGTTCTGTACATCTAATAATGAACACGGCTCTCATTGATGGTTTCACGTAACATAAGTTCTTAGAAATTTTGCTGGAATTTTAATGCAATCGACCCAAGGGTGTTAATTGAAAAAGTTTTGTTCCTCCACAATGAATGTTCTAGGCTATGTGTTGAATTAATAAGGAGTTCTGTCAAACATACCGATTGAATAATTGACGTGTGAGATGAGTTTGCAGCGAGTTTTAAATGAGTTTTCTTAGTAGGGCACCATATTTCATGATTTAAATATGAAATGTCACCGTTTGTTGAGTTGAGAAAGCGTTGATCATAATTTAGTTGTTGGGTGCTTTATATGATTTTAAAAGACTATTAATATGTACATATCGTTATGCTAAATGAAAATAAATGGATCTTATGTACACCTACATTTATTTAGCTAATACCCTGAAATAAATACGTTCAGAACAAGATTAAAATTCTTTCTTATTTCGTTCTTATCTCTTGTCCTAGATTTTATTTGTTAACCATGAATTAATAATCTGGTTTATTATGTCATAATGCCCTCCTGACCGAATTTCGGTCACGGCTGCCAATCTCATCGGAGATTAGCCAACTACGCAGGAGATATTATAGAGCACAAGTATGTGTGCAAACACAAGTGCACTCTCTATTCCTTCACTCTCATAGTCTGATAGAACGGCAATGCGACACGACCAGAGAGAGATCAGGCGAAGGACCAAGGGCTTTACGTGCTTTCCGAGGCACGGTGTGTATTCACATACACATCACTTATGTCATAGATTTGATATAAATAAAATGTTTATCAACTAGGTAGTTTAGCTATAAAAATGATTAAAATGTTCTGGTTACCAGAACAAAAAAGAAAAAAAATATATCAACAAATTTTTAAAGCGCATGATTCGAAAAATAAACTTACTCAAAATATTCGTGTCGAGAAAACAATAAAAATTAACTTTATCATGGAATTTTCCCGAACATCCGTTAAAATGTAGCGGCTGCCGGCAATGTTTATACATCCCGGGAATTTGACAAATCGGTACTTTGATTAATTGAGGCCGTTTGTTTAATAACATAACGCCCGTTTTTCGACGCTTAATACGTTATTTTGTTAAGAAATGTTAGAATTTATCTTTCACGTTAAACTGTTGATGCCTGAATAAAAACGGGAAGGTTTTAAATTAATAATATTTTGAAATGGGAAATATTAAATAAACTTTATTTCTTTCTTTCTTTGTTAGATCGTTGCCCTATTCTCCTGTGTCGTGGGTACATTTTTACAAACATACATGTCACATGCACACACAAGCAAACCCGAAACAACTATCTGTAGATCATACAAATATTTGTTGCGTGCGGAAATCGCACCCGCGACACTTAGTGCAGAAAGCTAATCATTTAGCTACTGCGCCAACCGTGCCTAAACGTTCTAACAACACTTATTTCATCTTTAAAAAGTAACGGTAGTTGCCAAAATTTATGAGTGCCTAGTCACTTTAATAACGCCTCACAATACAATTTCTCTCGCAGCCCTGGTATATCGCCGAAATAATATTGAATCTAATATTTTATAAACTAACTAGCTACAGACAGAATAAATCAAAATAGTTTTAATAAAACTATACTATACTTCATGAGGCGGCGTACATAAAAGCTACAATGAAATGTTCTATCTGACATTTATATAGGTAAGTTCGCACAGTACATCAACACTTTATATTTTCTGTACGAAAATTACATTTGATTTATTGCAGTTATGTTAACTGAGTTTGTTTTATGTTTTATTTTTATACGCGTCGTCGTTATTTTTGTTTAAATTTTAACCGTTAACATTTATTTGAGTTAGTTCTTTGTTTACTGTGTAATGTGTGGCTTGGCTGTGTTTTGTTACTGGTAGTGGCATCCTTAAGTGCATTAGTGGAATGGAATTAGGTACGTCTAGACATAGCGTTTATAAGGAGATAAAATGAACAGACACCTCTTTAGCTCATTTATGGCAGTGTAAGAGTGTGCTAATTAATGGAATCAGGCGTTACTTTTCGGAAATCCATTATATACAATTTAGAATTTTTAGTTCTAATTCCGCCAAACTAGTTCAAGCTTGTGTGCATGCACAGCACCGCCCTCCTGCAAATATATGCACATGCAGAAGGCGGGATAGATATATGCATATATTTGCGAACGGCAGGGCGAACTTAATTGTATTTCTTGAAAGAGTGTGCTTTAATTAAAAAAATATATACTATAAAAATTAACACTTAATATAACTTAATACATGCTGTAGAATTTTTTGTCTATACTAATATCGTGAAGAGGTAAAATTCGATTGTATGTAGGGGGTAATCTCCGGAACTAATGATCCGAATCTGAAAATTCTTTCACCGATAGATAGCTACATTATCCCCGAGTGCTATAAGCTATAAATTATATATGTAGATCACCCAGACGAAGTCGCGGGCTGAAGCTAGTCTTTAATAGTGAATTTTTCTGACCTACAAAAATAACCACAGGGATGGAAAATTCATAACGAAAGTAAAAGAAGAAATATTCGCACCTACTTGCTTCCCCGTCTGATTAATTAGACAAACTTTAATTAGCGAGCAACCCATAACTCATGACGTCACGCGTCCGCTACCCACGTAGGATTGAGATATTATGCTTTATACAGACATACAGACATTGTTCATCACAAGGATAGTCGGTTTTTGCTCCTTTTATAATATTAGGGTAAATATTTTTGAATAACTCTGAATTTATTGTGTACCTACGTTAAATTTTTGTGAGGATTTAGAAGAGAAGAACACTCAAAGGGTTAGGCAGAGCTTTACTGAACTATTGTATACCTATATTTCACCATACCTAGTTCCGAGCACAAAATTCTGGATTGAGAATTTTCAAACAGAAAACTCAATAACACTTTGTCCAAACCGGAGATCAAACCCAAAACCTCACCCTCAGCTCAGCTCCTTAAAAGAGAAAACATATTATTGTCTCTTTTTATATTTTTTATAGTTTCTGCATTGGAAAAAGGCGTGACTTTATGTATGTATGTATGTTTTATATATATTTTTTTTTTCGTAATTCTTATTACATATTCCTTTAATATTTAAGAATATTACATAATAATATAAAAATATCTTGCCGACTATTGGGCATTGGACCAACTAAAAATTAGCTAAAAGAACACCAAAATTAAAAAATCCTGAACGGCCTCTAATTGTGACTAAATAAAATTAATCTTATCCCTAAAACAATAACTTCAGACAATCCAATTAAGTATGTAATCCATTTAAAGTTTCACTTTAATAAAATTAACGCTTTCCTAATAAGAAAATTATATCCATAAGTTCTAAATTCCAATGCTATAAACTACAAGTCTCAGTGGAGGAGATACCCAATTTACTATGGATTATTCACCCGCTCCCAAGCGTTTAGTCGGTTCAAAGATTCAAAACTGACCTAAGACTAGTCAGAGTTTAATAGATGGTTATCTAAAGAGTTTTAAGAATATTTTACATAATATGAATGCTATATTTCGTTTTAGTTTACCTTGTCCTATCCTATATTCCATTTATTACAATATAGCGAAATAAAGTCTATTTTAGCTAAGAAATGTATAGAAATAATAACAAGTTTGCTTCCATTATGGAGTCATCATAGTATTAGGCTTTTATGAATATTAGTGGTTGCTTACTGGGCGAAATTCAACCGTCAGCCTAATTACCGATGTAGCGACAGGCGTAAATCGCGCGATAGCTTCTGTCAAATGTCATTTTTGTGTCATATAATGTATGGATGAAATGGCTGACAATGAGATTGCTGTCGTGTGGCTGTCGCGTTGCTGTCGCTTTTTTAGGTAATTAGGCTGCGTATCAATGTTTAAGTTTGAACATTATTGAAGTTATTTTGTCAAAGAGCATATACCTCTGTGGTCATTGCATATATTTTATTTTAATTTTGTTCTACTACGTCAGTTCATCATCATCATCATCATCAGCCAGAAGACGTCCACTGCTGCACGGAGGCCTCCCCCAAGGGGGGTTTGCCATAATCCCCACGCTTGGCAGGCGGCTTGGGGATCGCAGTGGCTCACCGATTAGTGAGAGGACGCTGCTGCCCGTCCTCCGGTGTCTGGCCGCAGTTTAAAGACGTACCCGGGTACTACGTCAGTTGCGAGCAACGAAATAATATGTCATTCAGGGAATGGACATATTATTTCAATGGTTGCGAGCGACATTGGTTTCACATTTGACATTGGCAGTATGGATGTAAACATTGAATGTTTTATTTTATAATTTTCACAGTCCTCCGTCTGCGTAATTTTTGTATAAAGGGGTGCAAAGTTTTTGCTTTACGTATTAATATAATGCTTACATTTTTAATTCTACAATGGAAGGTTTAACACCGGGACGAATATATTTCACACTGAGTTACCTGAGCGGCTAACTGTCATAATTTAATGTGGGGTAGGCCAAAAAGCAAATTATTTATGTCCATCTTTGTAAATAATTCTACTTTTATGGAATTACAAACAAGCTGTATTATATTATTTACTTTAGTATATGTACATACATAAATTATAATACATGCTTCAATAGCTATAGCGCAATCGTGCAATATTTGTGGAGTAAAATTGCCTAGTCCTATTCGCGACCAAATGCTTGCCTGCGCTTACATAACGCTGGCCGCATAGATATTTTCCAATGCTTTCAACCCATCAAAAGTCCAATTTTAAAAATAAATTTCTTGTCAAAGACCGCACGCTAACCGCATTCCAATTTTGAAATTGATGGAAAGTATTTTGTAACTAGCCAGTGCCTCTCAACTGATTGACTAGGGACGCGGTGAGTTGAATCGACTAAACTTTTTAGTAACATCTAAATGTCGACTTATTGTTCATTTAGATGTTATGATATTTCGTTATATTTTTGGGATCTGTATTAAAATTGTTTTTTTAATCGAAACCATATTATTATGCAGACGCTGAGAAAGATTTTTTTTTATACTTATATACTTTCTTAAGAGCAAAATAAGTAGAAATTCTATTAATCTTTCTTTCTACTGGATAAGGATTAGGTATATTATCTACCTTTATCTAATATCTAGAGTTTAGTTTACGACGCAAGTATTCTATGTTGCCACATAACAAGGGCCAATGGAGCGTTGTAAGTTTAATTGTGCATCATAAGCTGGTGTAGCGTGAATAGACGCTATAAACAGTCTACAGTGTATGCTAAATAGAGGATGATGTAATAATTCAAAGACTAAAACCTCCATGGACAAAATATACCTAATAATATCCGAAATATCCAAGAATCAGAATAGTTTCCCCATTTCCTTTTGCCCAGTTTCAATATTACAAAGAACCTTTATAATTTTGTCGTGTCCGTTCCTTTCTGTTCATCCGTCCGCCCTTCCGCTAGTCTGTCCGCTGTCCGTTCAGGTCACAAACCTTATCACGACGTCACTAGTATGAGGAAGCCTTTAGCATTTGTTTAAAATTGAAAACGGAATTACAATTTTAACTAAAATATTTCTACAGTGTCGTTTTGTAAAATAGTAACATAAAACTTTTTTGAACATTTTTTTTTTTAACAATTACCTTTTTAGTGAATTACCTTTTTTTAAATATAATAACATCAGATTTTCTTACTGCAACACTGGCTGGTGGAATTTATGTAAGTAGGATGTTTGCACATATACCCTACCACGAGAGTTTCTGTTTCAACTATCCATAAAACCCGAGACACAGTTAAAAATTGTTTGACAGAAAACCAATTTTTGAACAGCCACTACAAGAATCTTCGTTTGTATCAAAAGGCTTTTGTCAAAAGAATGAAACGGTTTGGTTTGCATCCTGTGCACCTGCCTATCAATCTCTCGACCTGCGCCAGACGTTATTCATCAGAGCCGATAGAAGGTACAAGGTATCTATAAAAATATAGTACCAATTGACTGTGGTTCGAATGGCAAAAAAGTTAATTGTGATAAAAGTTTCGTTCCGACATATCGCGTTCAAAATATTACAAAAAAAAAAATACTATGCCCAGTCAATCCGTTCCAACAGTTGAATGGAAAATTGAACAATATCAGATTTAAAAGATAAATGGTTCTAGTGAAAACCAAACAAGTTAATGGATTGGATTTAAAATAATGCAACTTTAATAGGTACTTAAATTACAATCAAACTTGGATTTCCACGCATAAAACCAAAAACCCTGACAGTTCCGATACATTTTTCATTTCACAACAAAAAAAAATCGTTTCAAATAGAGAACAAATGCGCATTTAACGGGAACGTTATGCAAATGAACGAACGCCCCCGTCGACGTATCGAACGATTTAAAATTTAGAAAAGTATTCATTGAATTTTATTTCGTCGTAAAATCTACCGGTATCGTATTTCATAACAAAATTCCATAGCTAGAAATGGAATTTTTGAATTTACGCATTCGAACGGGAGCGCGCGTGTCGATTGGACGTATTTTGACATTGAATTAATTGGAAAACTTTACTGTCAGAAGTTGTCTTGTCGGGCGTGCCGTTCGTGAATTTTTAATTTGAATGCTTAAGTTTGGTCTGCGTTTGATCTATGTAGGTTGTAGGCTTGCGGGTGTATTTGGGACTTGTTGTAATTGTGTTTTAGGGTGTTATGATGTAGCGAGTTTTGAATACATTAAATGTTTATGAAATATAGCTGCGTTGAAGTTGAACTAGGTAATATTTTGTATGTTGTTGTTATTCACGTTACTCTAGCTGAACTTAAACCCATAATTTCCGAGTCAAATTTCGCATTGTCACAAACAATTTAATCACTCAATTCTTACAGATTGTCTCTTTACGATATTTCTTCTCATGCATTCAGTTGCTGTTGCTAATTCTTTGTAATCTTAACAAGATCTAGACTAGTAATTATAGGCAAGTCAACTAGTTCCATTTAATATTTAATTCAGTTTTCCTCTTAAACTTCCACACCAATTAACTAAAACAATTGAAATTCAAATACCCAAAAAATTATCAGGACTCCAACAATAGAGAGGTGCTCAAAATATAGGCAAACATAGGCGAGGGGTTAATTTACGTTACGTGGACTAAAATGTCATTTAATTAAAATCAGAAGTGGGCCAAGAGCATGACAAATTGCCCTCCACGTCAGCAGCAGCTGAGTTTAAAACAGAACGCGTTTTAAGACTAACTAGCGTTGATTTGGTTTAGGATGTACTTAAATGGATTATTTTGTTGAAATTTCTGTTCGTTGGTAACACTGGCTCTTTCTTCAGAGTTAAGACGTTGATTCTAATTCTATTTCAGGTTTCATGGGATTTATATTTGCATTAGGGACGGATATCTTGCCTTGAAGCTTTTTTTAAAATAGTACATTGCCCTACTGTAGGATTTCTCCTGCACCGGTACAATTTTACAAACATACATGTCATATACACGCACTTTCAGACCTTAAAAATCTATTTGTAGATCATACAAATATTTTTAGATCTTCCGTTAGGAAATTGAACCCGTGACACAAAGCATAGAATGCTAATAGTCGTCACTAATCAAATATTTAAATGGTAAGTGATTTTATTTTCAGTAGTTGATCGTTTTGAAGTGCGAAGTATTTTAGAACATGCCTTAAACATAGGGGAAAATAATATGCCTTTTCAAAACCATTCTTGAAATGTATGTGAACAATATACGCCAAAATAATTATTTCCAACGTTGGTACTTACGTACAAAGTACGTACGACTTAACTAAGCTTGGTACAATGTCAAGCGTTTCTGAACGTACATGAAATTCAAAGCCAAATTTTAATTATACTAGGCACCCGTACATTGAGGTATTTCTTTGACAACACGTCAGTATGAAGAAAGTCATTATTTCGTACGGCATAATATTCAACGTAGAAACAACAGTATTAATTTATTATGTGACAAAGGTATTGTTATACATTAGGGTGTCCCAAATATGACAAAAAAAATTTTTTTTACGAATTTTGAAATGCATACCCTCTATATCTTTTATAAATGTAAAACTATTCTCAAATATGAAATTTTATCATTCTAGCATGATTGCAACCCGTGCCGATCGAGTCACAAAGTTTATCAAATCTCATGTTTAATGTTAATATTTGGTTCTCCTATAAAATTAATAAAAATGCAATAAATGAAGTAAATAAAAGACAAAATTAAATTAGAGAAATATTTATCTTTATTTAAACACATAAAATAACAACAATCAGCCAGGGTAATTTCTCTTTAGGGTATGTTTTTTACAGTCTGGATAAAAATTTCTATGTTCCAGGATACAACGCAACAGGAATTATTTTTGCTCTTCTTTAGCCGTGATAAGTCCATAAAATCTTGCATTAATTTGACAGTTCTTTCAGCAGTGTCATTTAAAATCTTAGAACGAGCTATTCTTCTTTTAGTTTCCAGAAAAGCAGCATTATCTTCCCAAGGCACATATTCCTGAAGAAAAATGTCGTCGATCTTCAGTCGAGATTTTTATTTTTCTTCTTTTCTATCTGAATTTCCCCCTCAAAAACACTACGCATAGTTCGACAGATTCGTGATAATCGTCTCTTATTAAAACTTTGTTCAGTTGTGCTATAAAAAACATTAACAAAGATGTAATGTTTGTCTCAGCAACATGGTATTTTACGAAATCAAGGCATTTTTCAATGTTATTTGAATCGATGTTTTTCCAATTGTATCTGAACTTTTTAAAGATCGGAATATCTGGACCGCTAGTAATTTGCTTTATCTTGTTACAATTTTATGAACCAACTCATAAACATGATGACGACAAGCGAAAAGTAACAATTCTCTTTCTAAGTCTGCTCCAAATGAGCATAAGCTCCATTGAAACGTCCAATATTCGAAGATGTTGTGTCGCAACACATTATTTGTACCTTGTCATTAACATTCCAGTTATAGAGGGCAGTTGAGATGGTTTTAGCGAATTGGCGAATTTGCTGAATCGAGGATTTCTTAATGGAGATGTAATCGATGTTCAGACCAAGCGCTTCTACGAGCGCATGAAGAATGTAAACGGAGTCTCATATGCTTAGCTGGCATCGATCTAAAGCTACGACGAGTTTAGGTGTTATCAGATTCTTTCCGCTGGCAAGCTGACTTCGTCTGAATCATGTGGAAATTCCAAGTTATGTGTAGTATAAGTCCATGCAAGAGCCAGTAACTCTTTTTGTCTTAGTTTTCTTTCATTTTCCTCTAATCGTCTTAGTCTAGCTCTTTTGTCTTTGTCCGCCAAGTTTTTGTGTACATCAGGTAAGCATCCCGGTCGACCTGGCTCTCTCTGATTCTTCAAAAATACGTTGTCTTCCTCTATTTTCATTCTTTCAAAGGCATCAGCATGTGCAATATCAAATAAGTTATCAAGGTATCTTTCACAAGTATTTTCTGAGTTCTTTTACAATTTTTTGCAGCTCTCTCCAAACGTGGTTTTTGTAGGAATTCTTATGTTTTTCCAAAATATAATGCACTTCCTAATCACAAGATTAGCACTTTCACTAAAAGTCGTTTGACTTCGCGAATATTGTCAAACAAGACAGCGAGAACTTGTCGATTAGATGGTAATTTTACACCATTTATTAAATGGTTTTGGAAGTCTGGGAAGAAAAATACTTTGTTTATCACTCTGTAATTCAACTGACATCTTTATGCAAGAAATAACAGCGTACTAATATTCTAAAAAATCACGTATAAAATGACAAATAAAACACGTAGTTACAGGTCGCAGTGCAGTACCCGCACAATTTGTATGGGCGAGTTTAAATCGCAAGTCGGCACGGGTTATCGTTCATAAAATGGACTAATCTTTTGTTTTTAGACTATATTGGGTTATTACGAAAGTTTTTAGAAGGTATGCGTAAAAAAATATCGCACTTGAAATTTATGGGACACCCTATTATACATATGGTAGGTTTTAAACAATATTAAAAAAGGAAATATATTATGGTATCTTTTAAACATTATCAAGAATCTTTAAAAATAATACCTCATGTAAAGATGTGTGTTGTACCAGAGATAAAGTTTACGATAGTAAATCTCACATACGCAAACACCCAGACATGAACCAATATTTTAAATTAAATTGAAATTATGCCTGGTAGGTCGCAAAAAGCTTGCTCCTTAATACATGAGACTTAATAATAGATACAGTGAAAAAAATGTGTGTAATGTGTACAGCAGTATATCTTTGCCTAACCTTTCGGAAAATACAAGATTGATGGTAAGTTATGTTATTGGAACGAAATACTCAGTCAAATGGCAGACCAACTAAGTTTCAAATATGTCTACGTATTTTTTATGATACGGGTAAATTTCTGTGGCCCATCTTTTGATACTAATTACCATTGACATGAAAGAGAAGTACTTACACGATTGTTCAATTAAAAACTTGAAACATAACACTCACTGGTACAAATACAATGCCAACATTGAAACTCCAAGTGGCATGTCCACAGAAAGTGAAACGTCAACCGAGTTAAATATTCAGAATAGTACCTCATCCAGCCGAGATCTCCTGAATGCTGTAGCATTGTAATTTATAGCTTGCCAACGAAAAGAGGTGTTGGCTGAAGCAGGAGTAATATTTATGCTCGTTCTAGCCACTGGAGCGAAAAAGCTACATCCAGTTAAGTATGCTGATGAGTTTGTAGGGTTCCCTCAATACTCAATCCCGTGGCTAGCGTAGCTATTAATATAGCTTTTGGAAAATATCTACCCCAAATATTGTATGTACCACTTTAGTACAAAAGAAAAGAAGTCGACACTATTTTTGGATCAAATTGTACCAAGTGAAATGATTATACGTAAACTTACTGTTTTTGGGACATCTTGACCAGCGCCTCATTATTCGGTTTTAGAAATTCTCCTCTTTTACTTTTCTTTATCCTAAGCTCCGTATTAAAAGAATGTTGAATGAATATCAGCCAAACTTCACTAAGTAAGAAATATATCCAAAGAGTATTCTACTAAAATTAAATTAAAAATTCAGAATCGTCAATTTACATTCTACAAATGGCATGAACGAATCTCATGAATGCTGCAGCATTTGCCAAATTTATGGCTCTCAGACAAGGAGACTGAGGAGCTGGGTTAAAATTTAGTTGTTTTGAGGATATTTTACGTAGGTAAAACTTTATTATAGATCCAGTAAATGAATAAGATGTCTACGTCAATAATGTCCACGAAAATATTGATTTAAGATTCATTAAAGATGTCAATTTCAATATCACTGTTGATGCTTTAGTTGTAAATAATGAGTAAAAAAAAAGATAAATTAATACATACACTTTGCCTAATTCGTCAGATTGAAATTCTTTACAAGCACTACGTCGCATTTTTATGTTATTTTGATAATAAAGTACGCTGAAAATTATATAATTGTACTGTTGACATTAAACAACAGTGGCGTGCAGTTAATAAAGACACTGCCTACCCTACATAACTCAGATAAATATTTATTATAAGATATTTGAGGTGGCAAATCACATACATCATTCTTTAATCGACAAGACGACGAACCAATACCAACATGTAGAAGGTAGTTTTAAGTAAGTAAGCTTTAAAATTTTCTGCCTACTATGTCTAAAAACTCTGTGCACGCCGCTGTTAAATAAACACCTTTATTGAATATTGATCAATGTAAAATAACATGTATTCATAAAAAATTAATTAATTCTTTACATTCTACAATTATTTATGTAGCTAAGCTTAATTGCCTCATTGATCTAATGGTCGCAGGCGCAACTGCTGGGCAGAAGATCCTGGGTTCGATTTCTGGATCAAAAAAAAGTTGTATAAGGTTTTTTTGGTATGAAAACTCTCATTTGCAGAATGCAGTTTGAAACTGTACTTGGTAAATGGCAATTGGCTCGCCCGCTATCCCCTACATGAGATTTATTAACGGCATTAGTGAACTGTGGGTGTACAATTATACACCTCTGCCTAACCCTTCGGGGAATATAGGCGTGATCTTATGTTATATTATGTAGTTTAAATTTATCCATATGTATTATGAAGACCTGTTTATCCTAAAAGGCAAAGAGGGGAGATACAAATCCATATAACGGAACTAATATCGAAATAACATTATTTGTATAATTCCGTAACTCCACTCCTGTGATTAGGAAATTAATGCAATTTCGAAATTGATATCCTCATATTGAGATTTCGAAGTATCAAAATCCATTTGAATGTATGATCTGCCTGTTGCTGCTTCAAATCTGTTTTAATCCTGCCTGTACTAGCTACTTATGAAATAATTCGTTTTTGTTGTGTTATTTTTTTATCCTCTCTCTTTTGAATGCTTCATTAGCCTAGTGATCGCAAGCGCAACTACTAAGCATGAGGTCCTAGGTTCGATTCCCCGGTCGGGCAAAGTGTTATAGGGTTTTTCTGTATGAAAATTCTCAATAGCAGCATGGAGTCTGAAACTGTGCCCGATAGATGGCAATAGACTCGCCCCCTACTACATGGGATTCAATTACAGCATCGGCGAAATGTAGTAACCCTTCGGGGAATACAGGCGTGATGCTATGTTATGTTATGGTATGTTATCTTAGTGTATTAGATTGAGAATATCAATAATTTTATTTTGGAACATTTTAATTAAAACAACTGAAATTTTCTAAATATTATATTAACTTAACGTATTTTTCACATTATTGAAATCTATAACAAGTTTTATAGTTTCATTTAAAGTAACTTTCATAAATAATAAAACATTACCTCTATCTGTTATCTCATAATTTAGATCGGTATTATTAATTTATTCATCTTCGTCTCCATTTACAAATTAAAAGTAGGGATATTAAACAGATGTATAAATTTGGTTCTTTGTCTGAATATTTCGAGACAAAAGAAATACTGTTTGTGAATTTTGTGATATTTTAGCATTACTTTCTTTACTAATAATCGTGATTAAACGCGCTGCGACCCATTGTTCTGTTTGTTTCTTAAATTTCTCCATTTTAGGTAAACTCGCCTCAATTCTTGTAAATGGAATTTCTGAAATTGTTAGTTGCTGGCTTTCACTTGGACTAAGGTAGTGTTTACTCATGTAAGATGAACATAAATCAAATATTTACATCATTATGTCATCTTGACGACACCGTTGGGGCAGTGGCTAAGCGATTAGCTTTCTGCGCTACGTGTCGCTGGTTCGATCCCCGCACGGTACAAATATTTGTATGATCTACAGATAGTTGTTTCGGGTCTGGTTGTGTGTGCATGTGACATGTATGTTTGTAAACTGTACCAACGATACAGGAGAAATCCTAGTGTGGCAACATTTTTTAAAAGAAAGAAAGAAGAAGAAAATTATATTAGATAATCAAAATTTACTTTTGATAGGCTTGAAACACGATATTATAATATTTTGTGATTATAGTCAATAAACAAAAGATTGCAAGTCTAGATTATCTAAATTTTATAGCATATTTTATAACATTTTTTGACATAAACATTCAGTAATCTGACTTAATTAATAACATATATTACAACAAACACTAACCCACAAACGCAAATCCTACACACGATAGCTCCATTTTCTAAAATTGGTCTCCATTTCGCAAACAATTCAACCATAAAATCCTAAATCCCGTGTTTCCTTGATTGGTTCATACAATGTAATTCCGCGCAGACTCAACTCGTAGCTTGCCCGTAAGATAACCGACGGTTACATAAACTTCCTCTGTGTTGCTATGTTTTAACAAAGATTTATATACGCTTGTCGTCTGAAGTAGATTTCTCTATGTATATTTTAAAGTTGGATGTGTTTTGTGTTGTTCCTTTGGTAGGATTATTTGTGTTATTCGATAGGTCTGTGTTTATCTATCGAGTGATTAGATGTCGAAACAAATACAATATTAGATTTTAGCTTGCGGATAGTTTATATTATTTTTGGGGAATCATTATCATTTAAGAAGGTTATCACATGCATCGATTTCGTTGATCAATATCCATATCCGAAATCTTCATTAAGTTATTCATCTAAGCCCTTCATTAAATGCCATTCTTTGGTCCACTTTAGATCCAACTTTGTATTCTTAAAGGAATTTAATTATTGTTTAAAAGCAAAGCATTTCAGCAGATGAACATATTTTTTTCTTATATTTAGTTAAGCATCCATTGGACCGCTATATCTCTCTCACGAACATTTGTTTTAGACTTTTATCTACTTATTATATGTTTCGTCCCATTAACCAATTTAGTTGCTACATACATGACCTTCACAGATTGTGAAAAGATAGAGTGGTATCGGACTCCTACTCAATGTTGAAGGAAAAAATAAACGACATATTTCGACATATCTTTCTTCACAGATTTCTTGGAAGTTGGAAATTCTGTTCCGCCGAACTTTCAATCAGGCTTCCCAATTCGGTTCACGTAATCAAATAACGTCTCCATACAGATTCTTATTGTGTAAATATCAAATGAAATAAACGTAGGTACATATATTATGTCATCAGACTAGCCGTATATTTCTGTTATCATACTTGGCATCATTCCATTTGGGAGGAGTTCTTTCAGGACATGACAAGATAGGGAAATCTTTTGGCTTCCCGAGTCGGAAAAACTAAAGCTTGGTAAAAGTTATGAATTTGAACAATTATGGAAATTGATTTGTTAGTCAAAGTTAAACTGAAATAAATTGCGTTGAATTTTAGTAGTATTCTAGTACTAAAAAAAATATTTGATCCATAAGTATGATTTTTATTTACAGATGTCTAAACTGTTTCGATATTTGAAAACGCCAGTTTTACTATTATCGTTGGTACAAAATGATTCGAAGCTTGCAGAAAATTGTAATAATAATAAGGTTGACATTTTAAAATCATCCGTATAATACATATATTACATAAGAAACAGAATTTATCTTTTTAAAATGAGCAAGTAGCAATTAAATCTTAGGGCGAGCAGTATTTAGTAAAGGGGAAGGTACATAAGCACTATTCAAGTATTTAGTTAATAAAATAGACACACTAGAAATTAAGTGTTCCAAAATTTTGCAGTAGATAGTGTTTCTACAACACCTGACAACTATTTGAATGTTGGTTGAACAGCTCTTGCGATGTTAGAGCAAATAAGCACTAAAGTGGATTGCAAACTCTGTTGTCTCTCATGTATACATGTAACATGAACCATGCCAGATGAATCGATAAAAGCAGCTAAGCCAAAAGCGAATAAAATGGAAAGTACCTAAACCTAATGAGAAAGGGTAACAGAAGGGAAATATTTTGGTCCCACATCGGCGTTGGCTGGTTTATTAACAAAAACACGTTGCAGCCGATACGTCATAAAGCCCATATCAGAAAGGTAGGAAAATTCTTGTAGGGTTAAACGGTCCTCCCGACCTGTGACATTCAACATTTCCCCCTCGATTGGATCGCTATTGAACAAAATATGGATATATTTTTCTTCGCCTTTCCAATAAAGTATTTCTCTTCGCTATTTCTTGGTATAAAAAGAGATATTGAAATTATGAATATTTTTGTCAAAGAATTTTGAAATGAGAATCTTTGGTTTCTTCTTTGACTTTGATACGTTTTTATATAAAAAAAATTATATGGTCTTCTATGTGACAAAAAGGGAATTCTGGGAACATCAAAGTATATGAAAGATTTTGATATAATAAATTGGTTCCCGTTTACTTCCTTACTTATGTTTCTTTCCTTATAGTTCTTAAAGTCGGTAGAATTATTATTATGAAAAAAAATATAGAATACATAGGTTTTTATTCCAACCGCTACAGTTAAGGGCGTTCGGAAAATATAAAATGCTTCATCACGATTATTTTTAAGCAACTTGCAGAATAAGAAACAATTAATTGATAGTGTCATTTAGTGTGCTATATGCAACGCCATCTAGTTGTAAGCGACGTAAACACTAGTCATACTATAAACTACACTATACCACGTCAAACTATATTCACGTTCAACACAAATATATATGAAGACGTACATGTATGTATAATTTACATTACATTTCACAACATCGGGGAGTCCCGAGGACCGATACCGGAAATCAAATGAAGCGATCCTCGTCCAAAGCGGATCTTTGCAGATGATGTCGTTCGCAGACTTCCTGACAACTATGCGGCGTCTTGAATACGGATAGAAGGATAATGTTTTGTTATTCATACTCGTGTTTGTACTATAGAAGTGCATTTTGTTGAGTTTTTGTCCATTAAGAGTGAAAATTGAGACAGTCACGAAAACAAGCTGTACCCTGCAAATGGTAGATTTGATAAGATAAGATATGTTTTTATTCATGTATACTGTATACGAGTACTTAAGAATAGTTAAGAATAGTAGTAGAAAAGTACGACTCTAGGTGCCACGTTCCAAAATGTTGACTTCCAATTAAAAAGAACGGGCAAGAAACTCTATGGTTACTCTTTTAAATTCAGAATTTCATACAATATTTTTTTTAAATACAATGCTGTATTTGAAACTGGAATAGAGTAGGCACATAAATATTACGCACACAAAAGAATGAATCATTGCAATGGTCCTAAGACTGAGTTAGGTGCCTTTACAAAGGATTGCAAAAGCAAGTCCACGATCACGAAGAAAGATAAAACCAGGGAAAAAATATTGAAATATAAGATTTTAATTGAAAACGCGATTTAAATAGTCAAAATTAACAAAAATCTTATCAATTAACTTTCTAGAACATACTAACAATTATTGTTGATTTGTTTGCAAACAAAACTAATAAATTTTACTTATTTATTATTAATGTGAATTTAGTCACCATCGATGAAACGACACCCATAAATAGCAAGCCTGTAGTCTAATTTGATATCAATAAAATATCGTCCATCTTTTTATCACGTTTTTTTTTTAAATAATAGTAGATATATTAAGACTGAAATAATTTACTTTCTAAACAACAGGATCAATACAAATAAATCTATTTTTTTTAAACTTAACAGAACATACTAAGCTCATAAACATACAATTGTAGGAACGAGCACATACTGTCGGATTATCATAAATTAGTTATCTGCGATAGACAAACACAATTTCAATGTGGAATTCATTAGCAAATAACCAACGCAAACAGCTTTAACTATCATCAAAATTGATTACAATTCAATACTGTACGTAAAATTGTGTGTTACAGAGTTAATTTTTAAACGGTTTTATGGTATGTAAAGCAAATTTCCTAATCTGTTTTACTTTGTCAATGTTTCGTTGTAGCTCCTCTAATTAAGATGGTTTTGGTATGTACAATCAGGCCCTAAAATAGGTATACATATTGGTACACTTACCTGAGTATAAAGTGAATTTGAAATGAAAAATCGATATAATATTTGCGCATACACAAGAATTATGTTATATTTGGACATTTAAATTGTATGCTTTCAATCACTACTTTTCCCAGAATAATACATAGAATTGACATTTAGTATATCTATCATCTTCTCCTTGGAGTGCCACTCTATCATTGGAGTTTGGCAGTCAGCTGTTTGCATCATTCTCTATCCATGACAATCCTGAATAGTTCATCTGTTGTTGTGATTGCTTTTCAACCTTCTGATTGCGTTTCATCCTAGAAGTATGTTTTTTTTTTTATGTTATCGGTCCGCCAATTTTCTGCCCTTTTGGTCTAAATACATCTGACTGACCAATTAAACATAATTATGTTATGTTATATATAATTATGTTGCATAAAGATTTTCGAAATATTCTCTGGAAGGACATTTGTGGCATTGTTTTTGTATTCGAACGTATTTCACGACAGTGCCTTTTCATAGAAAAATGAAATAAAATTGTCATAATATAACAATCTATTATATATTTAATTTTTTTATCTTGAAAAGCATTTTGTCATTCGATAAAGGGTTCCACAGAACGTGTACCAAATTCGCGATTCCTTTGTGGAGTATTTGAGGCGTAAGAATCCAATATAAATCGGTCGACAGTCCTCTCTCGCTGTAGATACACATCAGTAACACAATTCTATATAAAAAACTATTGGGAAATCAGATAAAATTGGATATTGGAGTATTTTTATATGAAATCCTTCGTTTTATTGCTTTTTATTAGCCATGACAGTTAAACGTGCGGCTCCGTTCGTGTATTTAGGGGGAAAACGTTTACTGCCAAGAACCCTGTAGATATAGGACAATGATATTTTTTATTTGTTTAAGGATTTCTGCTGAGGTTCTTTAGATTTAGATAATAAACTTTGATTAAAGGTTTCAAGGGCTGTGACGTAAAATTTTCGTTGAACGCAAAAAGTAATTTTGAAAAGGGACCCTTTTTTCTATCTTTGTTGTAGTTTTTCTTGCTCTTTCATATCTGTTTTGGCTGTAAATATGAGTGATGATAATTTACGCGTACACTTAAAACTAGCGCGCACTACACTACATAATCAGCCGACAGTTGCCCCATTCTATTTTGATATGGGAATCGAATCGAATTAATGTGCTCATTCCCATATATTCCCGTATTCATTAACAGTCTAACTAAATATCAAATGATTTGGTCTGTAGTGCGCGCTGGTCCTAGAATATTGCGAGGTATTTTTTTTTAGGGATTACTAAAAAGTATAATTTATGCAGAATTTAGTTATAAAATATACAAAGAGAATAATATAGCATAACATAACAGCACATTAGAATGATTTCAACCGTGGCAATTTCAAAGATGTCTCCTTGTTTATGCAGCCTAATTAAATAAAAGGCCCATTCTTTGTTGGTTAACTTGAAAATAAGCGTCAAAACAGGCGGCCTTAATTAAACAAAAAGGGTGGAAATTCAAATGTTGCTTTAAATAAATTATTTTGTATTATAAATAGGTTGGGGATCGCTTTCAATATTAAAGTACTGATACTGTAAGTTTGTCGCATCCCACAACTGGGCAAAGACCTCCTCTCGGTTTTCAAGCTATTTCTATTGTCTCAAAGATGAATCGTCTTTGCTAAATGTGTTTGAATGAAAACTGGGTCTTTCTTTTCGTTTTAACTCTCCATGTAAACCTAGAAAAACCTTATAACGACATGATTTGCGCAGTAAAGGGAATGTATTCTGTGGCATTTTGTGCTTACGTGTAGTGAGTTCCAATCCCATACGGAATATATATTTGTTCGTGCGTGTATGTGAGATTTATGTCTGCAAACTGTGCCTACGATACAAGAGAAATTATAAGGTGAAGCAACGTTTGTTTTTTTAAATAAAACGCTATCGTATAAATAATGTTTGCTTCGGCATTTCTATTAAACGCATGGAAAGAGTCTCCACGAGTAAGGAACCCTGAATTCTTCCCGCACATCCCGAGCAGTCAGTTTCTTGTTGGTTGTTAAAAAACATTGCCTCATACTAGGAATAATTATTGTATCATGGGTGCGTTTACAAACAAATATATTCACATACACAATGACCCAGAACCAAAACTACTATCTGTAGATCATACAAATATTTTTCCACTAAGGCATGAGCAAATCCACACGGTTTGACGGAAGAAGAATTGAGAGGCATTTCCAAATATCATTACAACATACATTCAACTTACACGATCAATGAATCAAATATGTAAATAAACAAATTACTATACTCTATTCGAGCATAAGATTACAGGCACCATTGAACGATAGAAATTCAATTTACTGGCTATAAATTATTGTCATGCTCTTAGAAAAGCTATTAGAATGAAATATAGGAGAGCTTGGAGACACTGGAGATTGTGACAATGATAAGACGATACATAGATAAGAAAGCACTCGATTAGATGGTTTAATATCACCCTGTATAAGGAAAAAACACGGTGATGGCTAGAAAACTGTATTAATTCTGTTAAATAGTTTAATAGTTGTATTAGTAGTAATAATAATACCATATATATTAAAAAGTATAGACACAGCTTTAATTTTTTACTTTAACGTGTGTGTACAATAATACAATTCTGCCTAACCCGTCAGAGAATATAAGCGTGATGCTCTGTTAGGAATTTTAAATTACCTTCAATTAACATGTTCCGTACAAAAATACTGCAACAATAATTCCATTAAAATCCTATAATTATCACGTGTCGGCGGGGTTCGACCCTCCATCGGATATTTTAATTCTAAACGAGGGATTATGAAGTCTCAAGGCGCTTTTGGCTCCAATTACTGACGTATTCGGAGCCCTGGCTTAAGTCAGAAGCTTCCGCGGTCAATAATCCTACTTTATGGTATTTTTGTCGGCAATTGTCGTTAATTGGGTGCCGCTCGTAATTAGAGGCTTAAGATTGTTGAGATGGTATTTAAAAAAAAGTACTTAGTTTACGATGTTTCGAAGTTTGGGGATTAAAGACGGTGAGTAAGTGTCTTGAAAATGTAATAATAATTTGTTTAAGAGAAAATACGCCGATATAAGGACGACATTACGGCATTGACAGTTCGGATGGCCAGGTTGAGCAATTGACTGAAATACTACGAATTACGGGTTCGATTCCCGCGCAAAACTAATATTTTTATGACCCGCAGATATTAGATGCTTTTGCATGTAAATATTAGTATTTTTTAACCTATCTACAAAATAAGAATAATATCTAAGATAAAGTATGAGGGAACATTTAAAAAAGCTATATCTGAATTTTATTTAATTTTTCAATAAATAAATTAGTAAGTTATCATTAATGTTTCACCATAATTCAGTCATAACGACAGCTTGAAGACAACTTGTTTACATCATAATCATACCAATCAAAATAGAGAGGCATATATTTTTTCTTATACTTGTTTGACACTTTTTGAAAATGTCTTCAGCTACATTCATCACTGATTGTTCCACTAATAAGTAAAGTAAAAGATAAGAACGTAAACACGATCATAATCACATTTTCCTTTTTACTACGAATCTCTCACGCTATCTCTCTTGAACAAGGGCAGCTCTCAAAGTGGAACGCCTATTCATATTTAATCTTTAGTAAGCCGATTTTCATTTTAGTAATCCCCGAATTCCAACGATTGTACTTGCTAACCTAACAAGGGCAGTAATTAACAATAATTTATAAGGGTAACTGGACTTATTTTGAGGTCTGATCTTTGAACTTAAGCGCTCGAACGTAAGACCCTTGGAATTGAGCTTTGAGGATAGTAAATAATTCTGCACTGATTAATCGTGGTTTTGTTGGCTACCTGGGTAAGAAAGGTAAAGGATTATCTTAACCATTTTGTGGCATTTAATTCGGTATGTGTAAATTATGAGCTCTCATAACGCTCCAGAACTGTACTGTGCCTCAAAGAGGACCGTTTACCATTAGGCAAGCAGTATAATTGCCTGCCATAAAAATAAAACAAAAAGAGTGCGATACTCGCGCGATTAGATTTCATATCGATCAATATATATAGAAAAAAAATCGTCAATATCGCTCCCCATCTTTTTCCTTAAGTATTCTGATATCACACTGAAAATATATCTTTACTTTATGCCGTACATGCCCGACATGACTGATCGTTTATCGGATTGTCTCTAAAATCTCAATTTAGTCAAACCACTAATCCATTTGGAGCGTTCAGGCTAAAGATACCTTTATTGTTAAACTAAGAGAAGTCAGAAAATGGTAAGCAGGTAATATTCGGCATGTCTTCGGTACATCTCGGTACTGCACGAGAATTATCCTCCAGACCTTCTTTAAGTCGCAGGGCGCAAGTTTAGCTCCCAAGTTGTCCGAAATGTTTGTCATCTGACCTATCATCATAACCGTCTCGGGCAAGTCCAAAAGGTTGACGAACCCTTTTAACTAGAGGACATCGACCAGTATTTGGGCTATGGAGATCAGACCCTAAAATAGGGTTGAGCTACACGATGATTGATTCATATTGACCTGACAGAACCAGGGCTGTGAGGACAGGTCAACTCAAATTTGCAATGGCACTGACACTTTCCTCAAAGGCTAATCCAGGCGTTGACCTACAATGATCGTATCCCTTTAGATACGAGTATATAACACGAACGATATCCTGAAGAGTGACCATAGCGTTTTATGGTTGTTCTTTTCTATAGAACGAATAATTAATCCAGCTCAATTTATTGTGCCTTTTCATGGTATAAAAAGTATTAAATTTGAATAAAATTTGCGGCACGGTTGGCGCAGTGGTTGAGCGATCGATTGCTGCGCTATATGTCGCGGGTTTGAGTCCCGCACACGATAAATATTTGTATGACCTACAGATAGTTGTTCCGGGTCTGGGTATTTGCACATGTGAATATTTGTGTTTGTAAACTCACCCACGATACACGAATTATTCCTAGTCTGGGAGCAACGGCCTAAAAAAACGGCAGTATTTTTAATATGAATACTGATATTTACTCATCATCATCAGTATCAAAATTATTGGGAAGAGTCTCAATTACCAGAGTTACAGAAATTTCCTAGAAACGTATGAACGTAAAACAAGTGCTTTAATTACGTTTGCAAAGTTATAACCTCTGGCCTTTGGTACGCTCTTCATTGAGTAACGTGTAACTTTTAAACATGATTAAATGTAACTGAAAGTTATAAATGTGTTCTAGAGGTGCACATTTTCTTTGCGAAACTAATTAGAGACGCGTTATATACACTTAGCAACAGCAAAAAGGTATGATTGATGATAATGCATTTTTTTGTTTCTTCCTTTGAAAGGCTTTGACTGAGATATGTTTCAGGAAGATATTACTTACAAAGTTCTTTGAAAGGCACCAAATATTTTTCGCGTGAAATATTTTCTCTCAACTATGATTAAAAGTTAAAAACTTAAATGAAAAATAAAATACACGAAGCAGGAAACACTAATGGAAACGGAATTGCACGTGATTAAATAAAAATATTTCTTTCCTCCACTCTAGGACTAAAAGCAAAAGGGAAAGACAACGTAGAGCGTGATCCAAATAGAATTTGGTTTTAGTTCGTCTCGTAAAAATAAATCAAACGACTTTAAAATCAGGATTTCACGTAATCTCTCTTTCTATTACCCCGAAGAATTCCGAGTTCATTCGAATATAAACCTTAAATTTATGGTACTTAGAATCAAAATAGCTTTACATGATACCGATTCAATTTAACTCCAAGGAAAATGCTTAATCGCAAACAAGTCCTTATTTTATTGACAATAAAGTTTAACTTTGAATATTTTGGTTTAAAATGCATTATTTTATGAGCAGAATTTTTCTTGGATTACTTCAATTTTTATACTGACAGTAAAATCTAAATCTATCATGGAATTGAATACATAAACGCGTATCTATATAAATGTAGGTCACATCAAAATTTCATTAGGTTCAAAGAATATTTCACAAAAAAATCTATCGGTCTGACAATCCGTTATTCAGAATTGGAATTCACGTAACAAGAAGCCACATTTCTATGATTCAATTTTCCTTTCACAAGAATCTGTACTCTGGAAATCAAGGAAAAATGAATGCTATAACGCCATAAAAAATTCAAAAGAGAAATGAAATAAGAAGGTATATTGCTCACCATAGTCACACAAATTCAATCCCAACATTTGCTACAAATTTCCTTTCAAATTGCGATAACACAAGCATTAGTGTGACTCAAAACGTGGTAAGTATCAAATAAAAATAAGCTCCTTACAAGAAATATGTACCGTACCGTACCGTAATATATGATGCTTAGCAACGCTTTTTGGCAAAGGAAGCGTTAGGTGAAAAACATATAAAAAGTGTTTATTTGTGTGAGATACCCGGTGTTACTCTGTTATAACGGCCGGGAACAGTCGTTAGCTAGATCCCACAACGCGATACGTTTAACGTAAATAAAATTACTTAAACATAGCACGTTGAGTTTAGTACTGTTTTTAGAACACGCTTAGAGCTGCGGAAGAAAAATATTGTATGTACTTGTTTCGATAGAAGAGAAAATTTATAAAGCTGTGACATTATGCGAACTGCTGCTGGTGTCGTTAGGATGATGGCTTAGAACTGAAATACAGATCGTGAAGCTTAAGAAGGAAAGAGCTTCCACACCGCGCGCACCCTGGGCAGTCAGTCGCTAACACCATTATTGACTAGCTAATCTTTCACCACGATATAGGCCGTTCATAGCTCGGGTGGACACAACAGAAAAAAAAGAATACTGTTCTTTAAGATGTCTAACATCTCTAAATATTTACGGTTTAGCTTCCATATTAGATTTTGTAGACAAGTCCTCCACCCGAATTTAAAAATCTTGCAAGTGCATTGTGACCTTTTTTAAAAGAATATCACTCGTTCTAGTTTCCTTTTTATCATCAATCAAAAATACTTCTCCAGTAGGTATTCCCTTCCTTGCTTCCCTTTACTGAAACAAAACACTATTCAAGCTCTACTTCTGTCTAAGTTCCCACAGATTGATTTATAGAGGTACATTTTACTGTGGCTTATCCTTCTTTATCCCGTAATTAAGTCCGACTTTAACAGTAATCCGGGCACAACCGAGTCAACCTGTCTCTTACATAGAATTCCAATGACATTGAAAACGGGAAACAAAGAATGTCCTTTGAAAATTTGTAAGTAATTTAAAGTTAAGTGATGCGTAAATATGCGGTGGACTGTAACTATGTTCGTCGCTCACGGATTTAAATTTTACGCAATTAAGAGCTCAGTCTTGCGGAAGGGTCAAGTGCAGACATCGGTCAAACACAGCTTATTTGAGGTATTTTATTCTAAACAGGATACGGAGTCTTAATTAAGTCGGTAGACACTCGTTTCGGATATTTAATATTGCATCGGTAACGTAATGTTTTGTTAGTGCTTATTTGACGGCACGGTTGACGCAGTGGTTGAGAGATCGACTGCTGCGCTACGTATCACGGGTTCGATTCATGCACGGAATAAATATTTGTATGATCTACAGATAGTTGTTTCGAGTCTGGGTCTTTGTGTATGTAAATATATGTGTTTGTGAACGCACCCACGATACAGGAATTACTCACAGAGAGGGGCAAAGTTTAAAAAAAAATGTTATCTTTCACATGGACTCCTTCTCCTGTGTTGTAGGGCATACTGTTTTCTGCAGAGATTTTTTTATAGGACATCAGTAAAATAGAATTATAATAAGCATTCAATGGTACATGCCGTTTGTTAGACCGAAAACCGCCAAAAACCGAAACGGCTGAATTTGGCCCCGTAATGAGTTTGTTTGAACACATTATCCAGTTTTGCAAGATAGGTATTTTTCCGAGACCAGCCAAAACTGGACACGCAATAAAAACGGTAATTTATAAGATAAAAATACTTATAATTGACACTTAATCCCATACCAACGAGCTTACAAAGGTCTGATAACAAAATCTTAATGAAATTATCAAAGAAACAAATAACAAAATAGTAGGAAAAATAACAATATTTTACTCTGAACGAAAATTAATTATTAACTTAACAACGAAAGCTTTATAAGTACACTTGATAACGTTTCTTCAATATAACTTTGATTATAATCTCAATTTGAAGTGCGGTAATGGCTCTTAAATCAGGAATACCTGTTAATTAAGGAAAGACTCTTTGTTTTCAGCTTGAATAATAACTTGAAAAGATGGTAAAAGCTGTCTAATTAATTAGTTTATTTGAAATAAATTGGCAGAAATGGAAGCATTTGTTGCTTCTATATAGATACCTGTATTTTCTAATTATTTATTTATTTCTACGTTAGAATGGAATGCGGAACATTCATACATGCGATGTATGTTACTCTGGGTTTTAAAAGCAATGTAACAAACATTGCTTTTTTAATCCCACGATATTATAGATAATAGTGGTTAAGCTAACTTAAATTTGCATATTAGTTCATTCAAATTCTGTTTCTTTTTTTAGTACTTAATCTGCTTAAAGGACTCTTTATGAATCAAACATGAAAAGCTACTGTATATCGTAGAACGACCATAGGCGTCCAGTAGACAAGTGACTAAACACTGACCTTATAGTAGTCGTAATGAGACACCATGTAGGTCATCTTCAGAACAGACCCTGGTGCCTCATTCCAAAGTGTTGACTTCCTATGGAGGACAACGGTCAAGAAACTTTATTTTTTACCCTTTCAAGTCCAGAATGTCTTACAAAATTTTATGAAATTATATTGTTCTCAAAAAGGACAAATATCAATATAGGACAAAGTCTTTCGCATATATACTAGAGATTATATCAATTTCATGTTTCTCATTACAAATAAACAGTTGTGTCGGTCATAAGTTGGTCGTATTAGTAGATACCGGGTATGACCCGGGTACGTCTTAAAACTGCGGCCAGACACCGGAGTACGGTGGACACTAATCGGTGAGCCACTGCGATCCCCAAGCCGCCTGCCAAGCGTGGGGATTATGGTAAACCCCCCCTTGGGGGAGGCCTTCGTTCAGCAGTGGACGTCTTCTGGCTGATGATGATGATGATTAGTAGATAATAGTACGAATTAAGTCTAAAGCCAACATTTCCTTGTTCCAGGGGTGGTGTTAGCCTAAGATGGTGTTGGCGCTGGTGGTCGGAGTGCTGTGCGTGTGGGGCCGCCTGAGCGACGCAAACCCTGAAGCGAAGCGGCTGTATGACGACCTGCTTTCCAACTACAACCGCCTGATCCGGCCTGTTGGCAACAACTCTGATCGGCTTACGGTCAAAATGGGACTTAGGCTCAGTCAGCTCATCGACGTTGTGAGTACCTTTATATTTATTTAAGAATTTTGTCTTATTTTACTATTGTGTTTGTCTTAATAAGTGTCTTTTATCATTTTCGTCTTTAAAGTTAATGTGAATGATTTGATTCGCACAAAATTTATAATTTGCAGGTACAGTATGATATACCTGCATATATCTGTATCACTAGTACACGGAGTTCTTCTAAACCTTCATATCATACGCGTTTCATATAATGATTATGAAAATCACGTTCGTAATTTAATTAGGAGCGACCCACAAAACCTCGACTGCCGTCAGTTCATTTACTAAAGATAAGTTAGCCAGCCAAACTGAAGCCAAAAAAATATAAACATGTACCCTCAATTACCCTCAATCCTTTTTAAATTTAATTTATAAATCGTTCACGTTTCTCTACTAAATAATTTCGGAATGAAATAGAGAGGCTTATCCGGACATGTTCATCAAATCCTTTCATTTAAAACGAGCTTAACTCCACTATCTTGTTTCGTTTAAATCCTACTGCATTTATACATTATCTGAAAGGAAAATTCTAGGAGAATGTGCTATATTTTTTGTAGTTCCTAAAATTACGGCTTCATGTATGCCAATTTTGAAAAAGCATCGCTTTGTAAAGTAATAAAGTGGTTTGAACAAAAAACTTTCAAAGTCTATTTCGATAGACTACCAGTAAATCTGGTTTACTTTTGAATCGCTTTAGTAATATTATCATAATCAAACTAAGCTTATTTTGGCTCAGTTGAAAATTCCAATTTAGAACAGAAATGAGTTTTGATTCCATCCGATTTCACCATTCCAGCTCTTTTCACATGTGGATCAGGTTCGGCGACAAATTTTCATTTAGTTTTGGAACTTTTGTCGACGGAAAGTTATAAACGTTTGAGTGAAACTGCGTGCGAATTTTGTTTATTTTGATTTTGGAATTTAATAAACAAGTAACTTTTTGCGGTTAGGCATGTTCCACTGAGCAGTCTTTTATTTTTATTAACAAGCGTTGTGCTATCGGTTTTTCCTGGTATTGGTGACGAAGTGGCAAACAATTTATGCACCTGTGTGTTTTGTGGCGAAATAAAAATAGCCAGTTTAGGCATCCAAAAGCAGTTATTTGGTTGCACGGTTTTACGTTGAGGTACGCTTACACTTTACACTCTGGTAGGTTCATCATTATACCTTATAGCTATACGTTAATTGACAGCTAATATCTGTTCGAACCCAGCTTGTATCTTTATCATCTTTAACATTTCGAAATTTTACATTTTCCCTTACCTTAACGGTGAAAGAAAAAATCGTTAAGAAACCTGCATATATGATGAGAGGACTCCAAATAATCTTGATAGTGTGAATATTCCAATAACCAGTACCAAGCTGCGTGATACGAAACAGTTTTACCATTAAGATGATAATGAGCAGAATATAATACATTTTGAATATACATTAACACCATCAGTGTGTGTATCATTAAATTTGAATCACTACTTTCAAAATTAATCGCAAATCATTCGGAAATCGTAATGACTAAATACAGAACAACATGCAATTCTATCAAACAGAATCTATTTAACTTAGAACAGTTGACACATGGGCAGAACTCATTTAACTGTGCCACAGTAGTTTAAATTGAACGCGGCTATCGTTGCACTTATTGATAAATAAACGGAAAGTTGGGAACTTGGCGGGGCGCGTGCAAGCACCGGGTATTGTGTCTGTTTAATAAGTTGGGTCCTCTCTATTTTGTGTGCACTGGCTGTAGGGTGGGTTATTGTGTGCTTCATTTCTCGTTTTGTTTTACTAGGAATATTTGTTTTAGTGACTGACTCATTAGTCCAGTGTTCGCAAGCGCGACTGTTGAGCCTGAGGTCCTGGGTTCGATTTCCGGATCGGGTAAAGTGTTATTGGGTTTTTCTGTATGAAAATTCTCAGTAGCAGCACGGAGTCTGGAACTGTGCCCGGCAGATGGCAATAGGCTCGCCCCCTATTACATGGGAATCAATAACGGCATCGGCGAAATGTGGGAGTACATATATAGTACACCACTGCCTAACCCTTCGGGGAATACAGGCGTGATGCTATGTTATTATGTTATGTTATTTGTTTTAGGATGAGGTTTAAGAAGGAATGTAGAAATGCAGGCTAAAGTAACAAATATTCATATTTAAACATTGGGTTGTGTATTAAAAGTCATATTTCAAAATCTCATAAATTTAGTGTTTTTATGCAGTAAAAATATCCATTAGTGTCACCTTTTAAATGTAACCCGTCAAGTGATGCAAATGAAATACAATTGAAAATCTATTGTTTCTTGTTGCTGGCCGCCTCCTGTATCTTATTGAATTAAAGGATTAGGTCTAGTGTCTTCTGTCTATTTCATAAAAGTGATAAAGGCCTCATTGTTGACAATTTCAAGAAATTGATAAATTTCATCATCATCAGTCAGAAGACGTCCACTGCCGAACGAAGGCCCCAAGGGGAGGGAGGGTTTGCCATAATCCCCACGCTTGGCAGGCGGCTTGGGGATCGCAGTGGCTTACCGATTAGTGAGAGGACGCTGCTGTCCGCCCTCCGGTGTCTGGCCGCAGTTTTAAGACGTACCCGGGTCCAATGATAAATTTAATAACAGCAATTTACAGCTGCCCAATGAAATACAGGTTTGATGCTTTTTATGTAACAAAACGTCACGATTATTACAACTATTGTGCTAAAAAATGCTTACCGTTACTCACGCCGCAAAAACATTATGGCGACTATGGAGACTCGCGGTATTTTCGACACGAATGAATATGACAAACTTAGCGGTGGTATTTTCTTGAATCCGATTGGCGCAATTGAAGCGGGATTTAATTCTCTATCCAATGAGTTTAAAACATGCACGATAATATTGCATATTCGCGATGTTGTTACATAACCGATGGAACATAACAAAATGAAACCAGCCAACACTTAAAAAAAAAAACACAAATCAAAAAGAAAATTGATTTCTTTTTCAAAAAAAAAAAAAAAATCTCCCTAGCAAGTTACCTTTGGGCGTCGAGATTGCATTCCTATTTCAAACAAGCCTCTACGCTGATTGGGCGTTTCTTTCAAAGGTACTGCCTGATTGGTTGGTTCTTTTTTGTACATCCAACGTTTTAGAATCTAGTTTGAATTTTTAAACGTATTACAGAATTTTCAATGCAAGGGAATTTTGTTTTAAATCTTTTTCTAAATGTTTTATATTTCTTAGTCGCTTAAAGAAGAAGCTTTCTTTTATGTTATAGAAAGCTAATATCAACCACCCATATGTGCCTATATACAAAGTAAAGGTCGAACTAGTATTAAATATTCAAAGTATAATATAATTTACATTAGGTCCTTAGGGAGGTGATTTCTTAGGTAAGTAGGTTCTATTATATTTTTAAACGATTAGTTTTCAAAAGTAGTAAAAATGATGTTTACTGCAGTATATTTACATCTTAAAAAACCCACAAACGTATTGTTTTATATTTAAACGTAGAACACTATCTTTCTCACAGTGGCATCTCTGTTAAAACGTCTTTTTTCGTCACGATAAATCGCCTCTGATTCGTCAATTTGAACATCGATGGAAGGGAACTTCGATATTCCATTTTTAAAATTCATCACGTTCCCCCCTTTCTTGTCGCCCCCTGGGGGAATATCTTTGTCTTTTTACTATTCGATGCAAAGTGATGGCTATCCATAATAATTTATTTAAAAAGAATATCCCATTGTGGTTTGTGCGAATTATGAGGGATTTATAGCTACATAGCTACGTGCTCGCACGTGATCTCGATCAAGCAACGCTTGCTGCGGTCAATCCTTGGATGGGTGACAGTGTTTTACACATAGAGACCTCGGAAAGTATGATGAGCATCTGATGTCGGGTGCCATACTAATACTATTGACAGTCGTTACGAGTGTCAGCAGCTCAGTCTGACAACCAGTCTACCCTTAGAGTATCAGTGTCTACCAGTAATTGGGTGGGGGAGGTCAGATGGTAGTCGCTCCGTATAAAATACTGATTGATATTCAGCCGCAAACGGTTAGACTGGAAGACAACCCCAGTGTATTTATGGAAAGGCAGATAATGAATCTGTGCAAATTATTTTTCGAAACTTTGAGTAAAACTAGCTTCCGCCCGCGGCTTCGCCAGGGTGATTGACGAACCTGTACATTTTTCCAAGATGAAAATAGCCTATGTGCTATTTCAGACTATAATGTTTCACTGTGCCAAATTTCATCCAGATCCGTCCAGTCGTTCTGGCGTGATTTAGTAACAAACATCTATGTATCCAAACTTTCGCATATATAATAGTAATAAGATATGTAGATCTATAAATTAAAAGTTATTTAACAAAGAGTCAAATTAAGTAGTTAAGCAGGTAATTGACAAAAAATTACTTACTATTAGTTATCAAACAAACTGCATATTTCCATAACAGTACAAAAATATATGGAAACAAGTAAATATATTATGTAAATACGTGCCTGTTACAAAGCCAGGCAGAAATAAAAACGCAGCGTAACTTACGAGATATTCATAACAAAGGAGAGGACAATTTAGTTTTGAGCACTGCACCAATTATATTTTACCACGCAACAGCCAGTCGTGAGGGTCTGAGATAAGCGTTTTTATGAATGAAAATAGGTTTTATTATCCATCACCATCATCAGCCAAACGACGTCCACTGCTGAACGAAGGCCTCCCCCAAGGGGGAGGGGGGTTGCCACAATTCCCACGCTTGGCAGGCGGCTTGGGGATCGCAGTGGCTCACCGATTAGTGAGAGGACGCTGCTGCTCGTCCTCCGGTGTCTGGCCGCAGTTTTAAGACGTACCCGGGTCATTTAGATTAGATTTAGACGGTTTTATTATCAGATTTTATTAGCACCACAAATAGAATAAACAGAACAAGTGTTTTTGTATACTACTTTTGCCATACTGCTAGGCAAAGGCGTCCCCCATATTCTTCCTCGAAATTATCCTTTGACTACGCCAACTTGTTCGTTCGATGTTTTTTTGTTTCTCTAACAGGTCATTCAATAGAAATCGTTCCCGCTGCTCGAACACTTCGCTCACATATCTTAAGCGCTAGTGTGTCATACAGATAACAATATTCGTCTCGTCTCTCGTCTTGTGCCTTCCTCGCTAGTTTTTTGGCTCCACAACGGACGTACTAACTTCACATTTTCACGTGAATGCTGAAAACGGACTTTCGTGCGATTATAGTTAAATGTGCGGATTTTGCATTATAAAACTGATGTGACCAGAGAGGTAACTTTGCTGATTAGTCATATTACTGTCAAAAACTTTTTATGGCATTTAAAGGGTTTATTAAGAATAGCTGTTGCCCGCGACTTCGTCTGTGTGTATTTTTATCAAGTAAGTGTTTTCATTATCTAATAAACCTATGTCCTTCTCCAGATCACAGGTTATCTCTATTTAAAATTTCATTGCGATGAATTCAGTGGTTTAGCCGTGATGAGGTAACAAACGGACAGACAAAGTTATATAAATGGTATAGACTCTTCTTTGTAGGATAGAAAGATATTTAAAAGAAGACTACAGTGCATAAATTTATAAGAAAAATCAGTTTATTAATAAATGAAAGAAGGGTTAAAGAATTACTAAGAAACTAACAAACATTCAACTGAAAAATAAACCAATTCAAGCTAAACTGACTTCATGGCAGAAAAATATCTAAGGTAACTTTAGACTAAAACCAACCAGTACCAAAGCGTGTGTAGTAGGCACCTACAAACAACCACGAGTTTCATTCCACCCGTTCTTTCTTTATGTAATGTAAAATGTAGCGCCTGAATAGAGGGGTGCGTCATAAACAACCTTTGGTAGCACCCTGAATAAGATATCTGCTATAAGGAAAGTGCATGCATTACTATTCAAGCAGTTACTGCGGTGCAATGAGTGGAAAATATTGAACCTCGATAGTTTGCTCGGGTTACATTTTTTGTTTAGATATTTTCTTTGTTTTTCTTCGTTGTTTTTTGTTATTTTTCCATCTATGTTTTTATCTATTGTTACCTATACGTTTTCCTATCTATCGTATATTTTGGAATCATTATGGTTTACGCTATAAGTTATTCGGCCTTTCGCTAAGTGCTCCGTAATAATCTATAATATTAAGGATTTTGCTTTAAAATTCTTCATGTAAGATCATCAAAGATGAAAATTATACATATGTAATTTTGGCTGTGACGACGAACACACGTATGCGGCGTTTTCTTAAATGTAACATTTTACAAATCTTGAACCTACCACTTTTTCTTAACATAATTTAAACTAGCTTCCGCTCGTGGCTTCACCCGCGAGTATTACGAATCCGTGCGTTTTTATAGCGCGGAAGCCTAATTATTTTCCTAAAATAAAAGTTATTTTTTATAACATCAACTATCTGCCAGTGAAAGTCCCGTAAAAATCGGTTTCTTTTTTGTTATTTATACCGTATATACATTCATACGCATTTTTTAAAAAGCTGTTATTTTAACATTACAAACAGACACTTCATTTTTATTTATTTGTATAGCTATATTAATGGTGTATTTCCACAAAGAAAATACTCAAACAATTGCTGATATAATATTTACAACGTACAAACCAAAATATGATTATGTCACATAACCTCGTCAGGCGCAAACTTGAAACCCATTACGGAAGCCTCAACCACTCTTTCCGCTCACACGAATTGGATAATCCAATAATCTGGTAGCTGAAAGTCTTTTTTTCTAAGAAAGTTCTTCCATTACAATGTTTTTGCCTCGAACAAAGGTAAATGGAAAATATATAACAAACTATTTATGTCTCTGAAGTATGTCTTTTACCAAAACCAGGTTTCTTTTGATTTGACTGGCTCTTTTGAAGTATGTCTTTTACCAAAATAGGTTTTACGAGTATTTGATTTTACTGGCTCACAAGTCTAGTGGTCACATGCTCGACTGTTGAGCAGGTTCTGGGTTGAATTTCAGGGTAGGGCAAAGTGTTATTGGGTTTTTCTGTATGAAAATTCTCAATAGCAGCGTGGAGTCTGGAACTGTGCGCAATAGGCTGGCATCTGCGAAATATCGGTGTATAATAGTACACCTCTGCCTAACCTTTCAGGGAATACAGGCGTGATGCTATGTTTGTTGTGTTTTAATAATAAAAATACCATCATTAACCATGTTTAAGTTGAATAATGAATACCTTTCATAATATAGTTAATTACGTAGGTGTCAAAATATTAACGGCATCGTAATTCTTATATATTGTGTCTAAAGATAATCATCAATCACCAATTTTCGCCCATATTTTCTGAAAACTTTTTAGAAACCATAGCAAAGATTGACTACACAAACAAGCGTGTTTTTGCTACATAATCAGTAATTATTCATTGTATAGAGCAGGGGTAGCCAACTCGATAAGACTCAAGATCTATTGTTTACTGATTAAGACTGTGCGATCTACCAATTACATAATCAGTACTTATTTACTTTCACATAACATATTAAAATTAAATTTTTCTTTGCCTTGCCAAGATCGACTGGACTAACAGCCGCGGGTTGGCTACCCCTGGTATAGAGTAGGGTAGCCATCCCTTATTTCTGAAAACCAGGATTTTCCAGGATGCCAGGATATTTCCGTTTAAAAACAGGACGCAGTATAAGAAAAATATAAGAAAATAGTGTCAATGAAACTGAATGAATAGCAATAACAATGTTTTATGAAATTATTTATATTACATTATATAATATAGGCTATTAAATAAAGGATTAAATTATAAAATAACGCCGATGATTAAACGTAAGGTACGAGGCAGTAGTGGCGCACGAATAATAAAAAACAGGACCATACGTGGACTTTTAAAAAACCCGGGACTCTCCAAGAAGCAGGACATATCCTGGGAAAACAGAACGGTTGGCAACCCTAGTATAGAGCGATAATGGTCATGAATCACAAAATACATAAATTTAAGTAAAAAAAAAATTGCTTTGGAAAATTATGAGGTAAAAGAAACGATCGTCGCCACAATTCTTGTTTCATGTTTCAAATCTATTGAAACCTGATCACCAAAATACAGTAAGAAAGTGAAGAAAATATACAAGAAACGAAAAAACGTATCGTTTGGAAGAAGGTTCCCTATTGTTTTCTTTGACCTTTACTTGTGGATAATGTTTATTTAAAGAACACAAATGTTTAGGAATTACTTTCTAATATTTATTTTTTCTATTCACGTTGAATCGATTATCTGAAATAAACTTGACGACCTTTCGGCAAACCATGGGTAGTGAGCATAAAAACCTTTGCTGACTGCCTAATAACATAACATAACATAGCATCACGCCAGTATTCCCCGAAGGGTTAGGCAGAGGTGTACTATACACTTACATTTCACCGATGCTATTACTGAGTCCCATGTAATAGGGGGCGAGCCTATTGCTATCTACCGGGCAGAGTTCCAGACTCCGTGCTGCTACTGAGAATTTCCATACAGAAAAACCCAACAACATCTTGGGCGACCCGGGAATTGAAACCAGGACCTCACGCTCATTAGTCGCGCTTGCGACCACTAGACCAATGAGTACTGACTGACAAATTATTGCAAAGAAAAAAAAAAAATACAGCCTCTGGGTGTAAACATTTTCATTAATATTTAGGGAAATTTGTTAAATCTTAGAAGAAACAAGTGATGAATAAAACAATAAATAATTTATTTAATTCCATTACAAGACAGATTCCATTGTTGTCATCTAAGTCTTACAATATTTCAGAAAACTCTAACAACATTACCGGCTACATACTAACTTCATAACAGTCCTCTATTGTAGAACTACAGCGTTACACTCAGCGACAATTCAAAGCTAAAACATGTAATAGCCTGATTCTATTCCGCCCGCATTTCAGTAGGTAGCTAACGAAAAGCTTTCTTCGGGTGCGCGCGTGCCCTCGAATAGCAATGTATTCGGCGCTCGGGGGCTAGGAAAACCGCTAATTTGTGGAGGTCTAGATCTAGTATAAATATTTAAGGAGCTTTGTTAATTCGTTGCTAGTATACTTATTACAGCATTGAAATGGTTACCAGCGTTGGTAAATTGCGAAATGATAAAATCTTGTATATTACTAAATAAATTTTATGTATATTCTCCATTTTTCACACATCGTGCCTCGGAAAGCTCTCTAAGCAGTTGGTTCCAGGTCTCGTACGGAAACCTATGACAGTCATTACGGGTATCAGCAGCCCAAAAAATCTGACAGCCATTCTCCTCAGAGTATCTCGTGTCTTCCATTAATTGGGTGATAACTGATATTTAGGCGCAACCGGTTAGACTGGGAGCCGACCCGAATGTAGTCGGGAAAAGGCCAGGCAGATGATGATATATTTTCTAAGCCGATTTCGGTTACAGAGATTAGGCTTCTAGTTTTGAGAGCATGAGTGCACACCTGACGTACAACTTAGTGGATTGTACCCTAACGTATCCACAGTGCGCACGGACTTTCTCAGGCAAAATAGTGTATATGTTATTAAAATGCTTTCCGTCTATTATCATAAAAGAAATATATAGGAGCATATTTTATGAGTTCCATTTAAAACTACAAGGTCTTGTTGAATACATAATTACTTTGTGAACCACTGATATAAATATAATAATGGTCTCTCATCAGCTATTACGAATGCTTCATCTTTTATGTAATATTTAACCTACTAATTTGTCATGGTTTCTAAAGGTTACAAAGCTCTTATTTTGCCATTTAAATTCAAAACCAACCGACACTAACTTGAAAGTTACACGTGCATAAAATACCCTCACATAAAACTTCCTCTAAAGAATCGCCTGTTTCCTGGCCACACAAATTCACATGCATTTCCTTATCGGAATTCGTGCGAGTTCCGTGTGAAAAACTACCTTCAGTTAACTGAGTAATGGCTATGTACATAATATGGCGTGTGTTCCTCAGATAGATGAGCAGCTTTGAAAAGAGGAAGAAATTTGTAGAATATAGAATGGCTATTTTATTCTGTTTGAGGAGTTGGAAAGGGTTTTTATAGTTGGATATTGTTTACTTTATTCAGTGCTAGCTTCCGCCCGCGGCTTCGCCCGCGTAGTTTACGAACCCGTACATTTTACCGGGATAAAAAGTAGCCTATGTGCTATTCCAGACTATAATCTATATCTGTGCCAAATTTCATCCAGATCCATACAGCCGTTCTGGCGTGAAAGAGTAACAAATATCCATCCATCCATCCACCCTCACAAACTTTCACGTTTATATAGTAGGATAGGATAGGACAGGATTAATTATTGCGATCCAATGATTTATTTTTTTGTTGCGTTTGTAATTGTCAGGACAAGATTTGTATGAATGCAAATTTTAAAATAAAAAGTCGGTAAAGTCGGAAATGTTGATGGTATTTTTGTATGAAAATATCTAATATAATATATCTCAATAAAAAAAAAAATGTGATGTCTTTATAGTCTGAAATTATAAAGTACACTCATGAATAAAGTTACCAATGTAAGATACCCATTTAGTCAAGGATTGCCAATGCTTAGTAACTTTATTTTGAGTATTACACGTGGTAATAAGTAACGCCTTCAAATTCCCCTTGAGACATAGCGTAGGAAGGTTTTTTTTTTATATTATTTTTCCGTATTAACCTAGTTACGCTTAGTTTAAACATAGCATCATGCCTGTATTCCCTGAAAGGTTAGGTAGAGGTGTACTATTGTTCACCCATATTTCGCCGATGCCGTTATTGAGTCCTATGTAATATGGGCGAGCCTATTGCCATCTACCAGGCACAGTTTCAAAGTCCGTGCTGGTACTGAGAATTTCCATACAGAAAAATCCAATAACACTTTGTCTGACCCGGGAATCGAACCCAGGGCCTCATGCTCAGAAGTCGCACTTGCGACCATTAAACCAGTGAGGCAGCCTAGTTTTAAAGTTATCAGAATGTTCAGAGCATGTTGTAAAATTGAAGGGTTATAGTCAATGCACTTGCATAAGTAGGTATTATCAGTTAGGACTCCCGGCTAACCGAGCTCGGTTGGAACTAAAATCAAACGCCTTACTGCCATATGGAACTTTCAAACATGCTGTAACCAAAGCATTACATATTTTTCTTTCAGCCCATGGCTCCAAGAAGAAAATCGAATTACGTGTACCTACAACCAAAATGATACAATTATGTAAATCGGTTCTGGTTGCACGATAATAATATCAGTAATATATAGAATTTAATACGAAGCTGTATCGCACCATCTGGTGCCGCGCACTCACAGCTATAGATTATAAGACCGTTCGAGATATAGGGAAGACTGTACTAAAACACGCTGTAGTTTTGTGAAAGAATACTGGAGCATGTGCTGCGTACGTTTTTCTTAGATACACGTTATGCGATATTGATACTTTAAGGAAAATGTCTGCGAAACACTCCTAAGTTCAGATGTGCGTGCTTGCGAGTTTTGTCGGGTTATATTTTGTCTTCCATTATTTATGAAATCTTTCGTATAGCCCAATGTAAGTCATAAGATACCCTTACTTACTGTATTTTTCTAAAATTGCCACCTTTTATTTCAATTTAAAACTTTTCGATTACATTTGTTCCAGAATCCAAGCATTAGAGCCCTTAATACTTTAACCGAAATTCACAAAACTGTTTGCTATCGCAAAGGACACACTAGAAAGTTTGCAAGGAAGTAGATCTTATTCAACGACAACAAAGCATAAGCGCAGGCCGTGTCTCCAAATATTCAGCTCCAACGTTATGCAAAATGTAAGAACTCTACACCTATTTCGGTAGCGACGTGAATAGCTATTGAATTTACCATTGAAAGCACTTAAGATACTACTGCTATTGAATCTGAATAAGGAAGCGTTAGGTGGGATACTTTTGGTGTTAAAATCTAAATAAATATCAAGTAGCTTTTTCCTTTCACTACGAGTTTTAAGTTCACTTTAATTTAATTATAGTTTCAGGTTCTATTTGGAGAACCTTTGCTTTGGAGTTACTTGGACCGTTTATTTTCTCCTTAATGTTTTGTTTAATTGTTAGAGGAGAAAATATTTACCTTCTCTTTTTCGAATAAAATTTCAGTTTTATTATGTGCAATTGTATTAACTATCATATTGTTTTTGTTTATTTAATTGATCATAATATTCCAATTACCTTGAGTAGAAAATTCAAAATAATACTAATACTGAGGGAAAATTATAAACTCGACACGAAACTTGAGACATTTTAATGTTTCATGGTACTGGCCCAAGTGAGGGGAAGTAGTGAATATGACATGACACAATTTTGCAAAAGAGCACCGAGTGAATGTGCGGGCTGGTATCTTGTATGGTAATCTTTTGAGAACGCTTTTCGGATGGGCTCGCAAAATTGAGTGCGAAGTAGATCCAAAAGGAAATTCGACTGAAATATAAAAATGCAGTTTTATTTTCTAAATGGATTCAATGGAGATACTCAAGTCTCGAATAATAAAACCGTTGCAAATAAAACAGGATGCGCAACGTAGCTTCTCTCTGAATACGGTCCAGTTGTACAAATACGAGTATCACCTACTTCTTTTTCCAAGTCAAAAATTTTAAGCGATCATTTGTCCGAGTCATTCGCCAGTAAAATATTACCTGTCTTCAAAAGCAATTTCAGCAACATGAAAAATACTCTGTGGTGCTTTGCCGGTTGCTATCACCCGTTGTCATGTACGAAGGCATTACTTAGTGAAATGCAGCTGTTACCCAAAGTACTTGCAATAGCTAGAGATACATGTTCTAAACTTGGGTTCTACGTGTTAGAAGTTTCAAATATGTTAACAGGTACATCGATCTTGTAGTTGGCGGTCTTGGGAATTGCTTGGATGGAATTTATTAGGGGCTAGTTTCCCTCGTGGGGTTGTTTGCGTCTTCCAGTGTTTGATACAACGGAGTTAATGCTTCGATGGAAATAAAAATTTCGTTGTAATGAATATATTATTTCTATTGAGCTGCTATTTTATGATTTTTATTAGTGGGTTCATTAGTGTAGTTTAAGTATTTTAGGGTTCGTAACCTCTCCTCCTTTTTAGATTATTTTTAGGTCCACTTTCAAAAATTGTTACTTAATTATACCCTTTGTATGCAAGTAACTCTGAGTTAATACAACAGTTACTCAAATTTAATTCTGTTGTGATGATTGGTGGCAAAATACCAACGAAAGGTAGAAAAAAGGCCGATAACAATAAGAATTTTACACTCCAGAAGATAGACGATGAATTTTAAGAATGAATTAAACAAAAGACGAATTTTAGCTCTAATCATTAAAACGGGCGGCAATATATTTCAGGCATCCTATAAACGAAATGCTTTAATACTGAATTGAAGTAATTTTCTTCAAGATAATAAAGAGTCACATTGTTTGTTACTCGCTTTCTGAAATACTGTAATCTCTGTGATATTTTGGATGTAATGATTTAATATTAAATCCTGGGGTCATTATGTAAGTAAACTAAATATCTCTACACTATCCTTCGTTTATTCCGTGAAAACAGAAAACAAATACATTTCTGAAAATGGATTGTAAATAAACAACATTAATAAAAAATCAAGGCTGACAAAGGCAATCAAATTGGGCATACATTCGAGGCATCAATGGGATAATGGCGAACTCGACCAAAATTAACTTTAGTCATTAAACAGGGCACTGAAGCATTTGTCACACTCAATTTACCACTGAAAGGGAACGCAGGAGATGGATCTATCTATTGATGGGCCTGTACCTGTAGAATTCAAGTTTAATTGGGACAAGTGTTTCGATGTGTTGATTATATAAAATAAATCCATTTTCCCCTCATTTTTTTGGTCGGAAATTTATTCTGTTTTTAGACGTGGTTTTTAAGGAATATAATTTAATTATAGCTCCATATTTTTGGTTTGAATAGCTCATTGGTCTAGAGGTCGCGTCTGCTGACCGTGAGGTCCCGAATTTGATTCCCGGATCGGGAACAGCGTTATTGGGTTTTTCTACCTGAACAATCTTAGTAGTAACATGGACTTTGGAACTGTGTTCGGTAGATGGCAGTATGTGTAAGGTTTTTAGACGAATACTATGGACATCAATTGTCCAAATGACAATGTAACAAATTGAGTTTGAGGTTTGTTTACGAAAAAAATATATATCTGTCTCTCTCTAAAAATCTATCTGTGAGCAAGGCTGTACTTTGTTTTACCGAAGATTAAATCTAATTATAACCAGAGAATCCATCATTTATTTACACCATGATCCATCTATATGTAGGTTCGTTCTTTTCTTAACAATAATTAACATCGGCGACTGCTTAACCCTTCAGGGAATACAGGCTAATACTATGTTATGTGTTTATGTTAAAAAAGTAGGAGATCTCCTTTTCAGGTGAAATTCTGGAATCCTAAACACATATTTAAAATTGTCCCAAAGTGTCCCAACCCCAAAAGATTTCAAGCAATCTATTCGAAGTTAATTCCAATGACCCATTTAGAGATACTGTTTGGGATTAATTGAGAAATTAGTTCGACGGTCATTAAGAGTACATAAACTATATATTACATCCGGATGTTAGGGACAATATTAATGGTACGTCACGTGGCTCTTCAGATTTACTTGACAAACAAGCTAAGTATACAGCACAGGCTATGTAACAATGTATATATGAGTATACTAGCTTCCGCCCGGGGCTTCGCCTGCGTGGTTTACGAACATTTTCCCGGGATTAAAAGTAGCCTATGTGCGATTCTAGACTAGATAGTTCAGCCGTTCTGGCGTGAAAGAGTAACAAAGATCCATCCATCCATCCATCCTCACAAACTTTCGCATTTATAATATTATATAGTAGGATAGGATGAACTCCGCAGGCTGTGCAGATGATGTTATGTTTCGTCACTTAAAGAAACTCTTTCCGTGCATTATAAAGACTGATTGTCATAAGAACATCATTAAAATCAAAGTATAATCTTCAATCATCATCTGCCTAGCCTTTTCCCAACTTCATTAGGGTTGGCTTCCAATCTAACCGGTTGCGGCTGAATATTTAGTATTTTACACGGAGCAACTGCCATCTGACCTCTGCCACCCAATTTTTTTTATGGCATAGGCGGTAAACATACTGATGGATCGCCTGATGGTAAGCGATTAACGATTAAATAATTAATTAATTATTAATAATTAATTACTGAGAGACATTGATACTCTAAGGTTAGACAAGTTGTGAGACTTTTTGGGCTGCTGACACCCGTAACGACTCTCAACGGTCTTCGTATGACTCGGGACCAACTGCTTAACGTGCTTTCCGAGGCACGGAGGGGTCTCGATGTATGAAAAATGGTCGCCCATCCAAGTACTGATCGCGTCAAGCGCTGCATAACCTCGCAGATCGACGAATTGCGCGGTAGCTACGAGCCTCACAAGGTACATAATCTTCAATGTACTTTATGAACTTGTACTTTTCAAACTAATTATATACGCAGTTTGTAACTATAATAATATTATAGGAACTTTCTTTCAAATTAAACACTGTAAACAGAACATCAACTATTAAACCATGCCACTTAACTTTGCTAACAATTTCAATTATTAGTTTGTATGTAATTTACGTGTTTAAGTTTGCATCAAAACTATGCCTTCTATCTCAACTAGTAATTAACAGTAAACTTTAAAACATTTCTCTGCTGATGTAGAATATTATGAAACTATAAGTTTTCAACTGTGATAGTATAATCAATAAAAACCCATCAATCTATCTCTTTTTTTGTTAAATAAACCTTGCCCCACGCTAAGAATAATTCCTGTATCGTGGGTGCGTTTACAAACACAAATATTCACATGGACATACACCCAAACCCGGAACAATTATCTGTAGATTATACGAATATATGACCCGTGCGAGAATCAAACCCGCGATCCTGCCATATGTTTTGATCGCTTCTTATATTTTACTGATCTCAGTGAAATATAAAGTTTTAAAATCAAATCTATTTATTCACAACCTATAAATTGAATAGGTATATCGAATGAAATAGTTCAGTATAATAAGTTAAATACATATCGTCGTTGAAGTTCTAACATCACGTACGTCAAAAATAACAACATGTCAGAAGAGTGATAAAACTGCATAATTTTACATAGACGCCAGTACAATACCATTTTATATTCAGTTCATTTTACGGATTTCTATTGGACGATTGTTCTTTCTGATTGAATGAAACAACGAGTCTTCCGATTCTCTAGGAAATGGCATCAAAATGTTAAAACCGCCTAAATCATCTTATTTTTTCTATAGTATATAGATATTTCTTGAGTATTATAATCAAGAAATATCTTGGAAGAGGTTTTTAATTATTATATTCCGAAAAACTGTAGTACTACTATAATTTGGTAATCCATTGATAAAGTAAATATTATTCAACCATTTGGTTATTACATATTATTCAATTGCCTATAATTTATATCGGTACCCTTGTAAATCACAAGAGACCTACAGTTATCAGTACAATTTTGCTATCGACGCCCATCTCGATTTCCATAAATTTGATAACAATGTAAATTTTAAACCGCATTATTAAAAACTGTCTGTATTCATTACTAGCTTTTGCCCGCGACTTTGTACGCGTGGAATTTAGAATCTAATATTTTTCTGCGGTAAAATGGAACCTATATTTTATGTTAGACCTCCAGCAATACATCGTTGAAAACTGCATTCAATTCCATGCAGTACTTTTTGCGTGATGTATGTACAAACATACGGACAGAGAACATAATTATATAAACTGTTGTTTTTGCTTCTGTTGCTCTAATAAAAACCCCCTATATTAGTTTTTCTCTGATATCTGTAATGTATAGACATCGACCTATTATAATTTTATTATATGTATGGATAAGCTTCTACCAGGGCACCAGAAAACAAACGTCAGTGGATCGATACCACCAACACTTAAAGCCATAATAACGTATACGGCCCGAGTCAATTTCGATAGTTAGCATATTCCCAAGCTGGACATGTTAGCTATCGTTAACAACGTCTGCGATGTCCCAAGGGACAAGTTCGGCAACAGCATGTTTGACATGTGCCATTCATAGATCGCTTGGCTCTTATGCCATAACGTACCTATGTAGACGGAATAACATTCTATTGATGGCACTATTGTTGAGTTGCTCATTGAACTTTACATTATTTTAATACTATTTGCAAGACAAAAAGTTTGGACACGTGTTTGCAATATGTTCAGGTGTAACATTGACTATTTTCAAGTTTAATGTTTAATTTATTTTTAATACAATATGTGCCATTTGTTTATTGTTACTATTCTAACGAGATATATATTTAGCAACATTCATATCGCTGCCACACTATAAAACTGATACTGTACTTCTCTCGACGAGGATAGTAACAGATAAGTCTGAAAATCCACCCGATCTAAACACCAACATCAGGCGATGTTAAGAGATACTGTCGCGGAATAGTTTACCCGACGCCAATATCGGGCGACCGCGGCGCAATTTACTATGTATGAGACCCCGTTCAAATGTGTACAGTCACTTTAAAGTGGAAACTTTTAAACTTCTCTGAGGGTTCCTCGGATGGGATTTTTATTACCTTTTATTTATCAGCATTGATATACCTCGCGAGAAGTTTGATACTGTTGTAACTGCCGTTATGGGTTCAAGTTTTTCAAACGAGAATATTGTTGTTTCTTCGGGAAATACGTGCAGCGTTTCTTCAAAGTTGTTATCGTTTTTTCAAAGAACTTCTTAATGCAAAGAGAGGAGATAACTCTGTTGTGTCTTGTTCTTAATTATCTCCTTTGTTTCATATTGCTTTTATTGTTCGGCTCACGCATATGTGATTAGTTTCAGTTATGGGTATTTTTCCCATTGCTACCAGCTGCGTTTTGTATTCTTAATTTTTTCGTGTTCTTCTTTAAAAGTATATATTTTTTTGTATATCTATTTGGGATGCTTTTGAATGCAATATTTATATTCTCTTTTCGTACAATACAATCTCAAAGCTACAAAAAGGGTCTAGCGGACTTTCAGAATTAAGAATTCCACTAACTTTTTTATAAAAGTAGTTTCAATCTATGATTATAAAAATATTAATATTGCAAGGATTTCTATAAAAACTACATGACAAGAACATACCAACGTAAGAAGTTCCCGTAAAAGTCCTGGTAAAGCCGAATAGCATCTCGAATATCACACAGTTCTAGATATAATCCCAGCATCCTCACACGTAGAGATCTCTGTTCCAACAAAATAAATCACATTTACCCACTTAAGTAGGAACTTACGTGCGCTCTCAGACTTTCTTGTACAACTAATCAAAACACACATTTTCCTTATTGTTATATTGTGCTGTTTGAATGCGCATTGTCTTCAATCGTTAATGCTATGCCACCTGATATCGTGTTATATTCATGTTGTAAGAGCTTCCGTGGAAATCATATATGGGAATTAATAAAAACTGTCACTACTAGAAAAAGATGGTGCATCCTTTAGTTTCCTAGCTTTTTATCGAATTTTAACCTTCTCAAAATGATCTTTTACTTCTAAATAATGATCTGTACTTACTAATAACATTTCGACAAGCGGATGATCAGTATAAATCCTTTGTATAATATCAATTTAATTACCATTACTGATGTTAATTGAATTTTAATAAAACTCTTGTTAAACATTTCAATTTAAATGCGTTGCAATTAACATATTTGGTTATACCTACAAAATGAAATGGGCATAATGTGAATTTTACTAAACTCCCGTATGTGCCTATTAATCAATATAGTTTTTATGACGAAACTACAATAAAGTAATCCTGAATCAATACTATAATAATCACCCCTTCTAGTATACGATAAAAGTGCGTACGCGACTTGATACGAAAATAATTGTTTATTGCGTAATCGATTTGAACTATTTCACACAATCATCTAGTTTGTCTATATACGGTCTGGATCTGTGCCCGGTAGATGGCAATAGGCTCGCCCCCTATTGCATCGGACTTGATAACAGCAGCGGTAAAATGTGAATGTATAATACATAGTACACCTCTGCCGTATAGCTTGAGGAATACATACGTGATGCTTTATATTATATTTAACATCTAGTTTATAATCATATTCACAGCTTGAATCTTCTCACTGCTGAGCACAATCATATTTTCACTTACGCCAGTTTACTCGATCCTGTGTAGATCGCATCCGCCACAACCACCTAGTTACTATGATATAATTTTCAAGATACGTGCCAACATGCCACAATATTCTCTGGATGCTCCTTTTATACTTTATAATACTAGAGTATTACTTTTTATTATCACCACTTGTTGAAAGCAAACATTTTGCGGTAGAAGTTTTCCCACCTAACGTCTAAGTAATTAAGAAATGAAAGTTTTAAAGCAACCACTAAGAAATGGTGTGCGGTCCTAGAATGATGGTCTTTGTCTTTGTGTGGAAAACCGGCTTTATTTCTTTATTATTCTTTAGTTATGTTGATCCGTTTTCCACTCAGCGTTTTTAAGTAGCTTTGCTTGAATAATCTTATTGTTTAAGTGCACAACCATTTTTTGTTCAAGTAGCTTTCGGTTTTACGTAAACAATTGCCATCTATTAACCACAACTCCTATAAATTGTATTTAAACGGTTGTTAGGAAACTCATAAGTGAGAAATATACTTCTTCATATTATCTATCTTGATTATTATTCTTATGAGCCTACTAAGGGTTTGTATTATTTGTGTTTGCTGATGAATGGAAGACAATAATGTCAGAATGTTTGCGGTTCTGGAAGAAGACCGTGTGATAGGTTTACTTATCAAGGGTTATTTAGTTTTAATGGCTAATCGCTGTATTAAGTCCAACACCTAAGAGGATCCAACTTTATTTTCTTTAGTACAGTAAAGTACTTGTCATGAAATAAGGTGGGATCAAATCAATTCAAATGACGTAAAGGCTTATAATGATGATAATTCATTTACATTGTATACTATACAACATGCTAATTTTCTAAAAGACTTTGCTTAAAACCAACCAAACTATAATAACTGTAAAATTTTGGTTAGAAATTAAATAATAATTACCCACGAATGAACTTCCCGCAATCTTTTCTCACCAACGTTTAATATAACTAAGAATTGCTTCTATTATCATCAAGCGGGTATTCTAAAGTCACGGTAACTTTACCTCTGTGATAAAAAGCTACGCAACACTTAGTTTCCTTTAGTTTCTGAACTTAATGAGAAAATGTACGCGCCACGGAAACTTCACCATCCTACTGTTTTATAGTTTTAAACGACTTAGCCGAGTTCGTAATTATGACTAAACAAGCATCCTCTGCTGCTTTATCTACATTAGTGTTAGAATTTAAGTACGGAACTTTGTGTAAAACGTTTTTAAAAGCAAGTAGAATGAACCAGTGGAATTTTAGACAAAGAAATCGTTAAATCCAAACTAGACATTGACGATGCTTCAAGAAGCAATGGATACAGAGGAATGTGCGAGTGAAAACTATAAAGTTAAATATATTGAAAGCAAAATCAAACAACAATCTAGATTAGTCTCACTAAGTAAAAAAACTATACGCAAATGGTATATGATGATAGTCTGGTATACGCGTAAATGTCCTCATCTTGTAGAAATAAAAATAGGTTGTTGACGTTCATTTACTGCTGAAGATATTCGAAATTCGAGCAAGAATGCAGTACAAAGCCTACTTATAATAATATGGATACCAAAACTAGCCATGTACGAGTACTTGCTAAAGAGTATTCCGGGTACAGACCTCTAACTTTGAATAATGTTTTAACACAAACTAAGACATAATTCACAAGTTAGAGGAAATATGTTGCTTAGACAAGTCTCAAGTTATTCGAAACGTCTCATGTCTGGTTGAAAATAATTTACAGCAGCCATCTTATTTGGAGTCTGAGAATATAATAACATCGAGATGTCAACTGTCTGTTGACACTATATGCATTCTGAGTATTTGTAAAACAGAAACACACGGGAGTGTGTATGTTCATTACTGCTAGTCGCACTGTGTAGTCAAATGTTTTGATTGAAGAAAGAATTTAATAGACTTTATTACTAAAATATATTTCAGAAATTTTTCTTTAAACAGCTATCACAATAATGTCATGCTCTATAGCAAAATTGCCTTTTCAACAGCAATTTCCATTTTATCCCATACGCTTAATATAAAGCCTAAAACTGTCATACTCCTAAATCTGTACACCTAATTTTAATACACCACAGTAAATATTTGCCGTCACCGAAATTGGTTCTCACATCATACAACGCGGCGGCACCGTACACAAAATATGGGCGTATATTCCTCTACATTTGCACCCCTTGGGCAATATTCTATACAACAAACATTGTATATGAGATGCATTCCTCATTTTGTTCTGTTGACTCAATGGAAATTTGGATCTCTACTGGTTTTAATAAAGGCGCTCTCGCATTATGCAAGTGTTTATTAATAGTGACATCATTTGCATCCCTGGAATGAGTTTTGGTGGCTGCCACCCTTTTTTATGGAAATCACCTACGAATAAATTGATTGGAGAGGTTTAATTATGAGTTTGAAGATTCTTTAGAACCTCTTTGTGTAAGTATTATTTTTTGTTGATTGTATTGCCATTGAAACTAATGATCTTATAGGTACTGTCATCATTAAACACGCATCAAAATTGGATAAAATTATTGTTAATACAAATAATATGCTCCCAACACAACACGCATAAATGGGTCACACTATTTTAATTATGCCTGAATTATTAATTAACTTAATTATAATTTACATAATTTATTATAACAGTCGTACGTTCTGAAAGTGTATATTTTCCAAACATTAATTAATTTTGGTGGCGTTTTACTGTTTTCAACAGTAATAACAATAACTCGGTCTATTACTCTCTCATAGTTGGGTACGAGACTCTTCTCTAGATGATAATCTCACTTTTAACTCACGAGCTATTTAACGAGGTATCCAAGGACAACCGAAGAACCTGAGTAGTCAGCTCGTTATCGAACCATACTCCCTTATCTTTCCACCATAGCATGCGTAATTTCCATGTGAGAGCTCAGCCGACACAGCAAAAGAAGAAAAATATTTTACGAGTAACATATCTAGCAACGAGGACCAAACTGCTTATCTAATCTTGAAACAGCTTTCCCACCCATCCAGTTAATTCTTACTTTTTCAAAAGGGCTTAATGTTAAATTGGATTAATTCAACCACATAAATCCTTGTTACGACCAAGTAGGGGTGTCTGTTTGGTGCAATATATACGACAGACCAGTTTATTTTGACCCGCCACCCTTTTAACTTGCTGTGATCCGGGTAATGTGGACATTACACTTGTTTGATTAACGTCGCGATATTTGTTATTCTTGGTTGGAGGACATGTTTGATACCAATATACATACGTTACAAAATATCCAAACAACTTTATTTACCTACAAGAATAATATTTAATTTGTTCTATAGAACTCACAATTTGGAATCGTACAACAATTTTTGACTCTGAATACAGTGATGTCTTTGTTTATTCTATATAAATTAATAATAATTCATATAGAATAAACGACACAAGAACAATAAACGTATTTCTAGATATGTATATTAAAACATTCTGTATCAATAAACGACGTACGTTGGCACCAGAATTATTTCGTATATGCAAGATAGAATGAAAAGAGACCTTTCTTATCTTTCCACGTGTGATGAGTCATGAGACCGTCCAGCGCACCCCAGGCGTTTAGTCTTAATACCACGATTGCTGACTACCCAATATTTCCACTAAGGTATTAATGATTCCCCTGTAACTCGTGCCAACTCCACAAAAGAATTTTCGATTGGCAATTCTTCTATATCATTTTAGCTAAAAAGCAAAGAAAAATAAATAAATTGTTTACAATACATCCCAAAACCCTCCACCCTGTGAAAGGTCCTTTACCACAATGGGACGGAAATCAATGGGACGATAGGCTTCGGGTCGTTGCCGTCGATCCCATGTGAGGCCGCCCTAATTAAATCCGATGGTTTTGTGTGCTATTTCAACATTCGTAATTGTTTAACTCTATAATTCGTTTTAATGTATCTCTCGCGTCTGACCCTTGCGTAATTAGATCTGTGATGCGAACAACTTTGGGTTTGGATGGGTAACTATTTGGATATATAGATAAACATACATGGATATGTTTTCGATATAGCTAGTTGGTAGCTGGAAAGGCCGAAAGAGATAAACATTAATCAGCCAGAAGATTAATTGTTGCTCCCCAAAACAGTTGATCTACACATGTTCTATCTGTCTGAGTTCGTATACTCAATATTTTATCAGCAATTACTCATTATTACTCAATTCTCAATACTTTACTAATCAATAATTGACCCTTTAGCCACCATGAAGTGTCAAACATGTATAGCAACATTAAATGAGCTTGTTAAGATCAACAGACTATTTTTCAATACTCAGATAAAAGATATCTGATAGGTACCTGTTAATTTGAAATTGAAATAGTTTTTGTATGGACTTATTACAAGAATAACTTTACTACGGTTTATTTAGCTATTGAAAATAAAAAATCAGCCCTTGATAGAATTACTTTAATGAGCTAGTATTTTAACTTGTGTTAAATCAGAATACTTCAACTGTTTAGAACTTAACGGTGTTCGATGAGGTTACTTAAATAGCGTTCAAGATGCAAGCGCCGTTAATCCATCGCTTACAAACTAACTTAAAGTGAACGACTTGCAAGTATAGGGATTAGATAATGGTTAGCTTTTACAGTGATCTAAGAAAGAGGAGAAAAAGCTTCTGCCGACTCCACCATGCACATTTTATGAATAAAACATATGCTATAGTATAAAGTGAGATCTTCAGTTCAATTCCCAGTTCGAGCAGTGTTATTGGAATTTTCTGTATGGAAATTATCAGTAACATCACGGACCTTGGAACTGACCTCGATAAATGGCCATAGATTCGTCCCAATGAAGGCATTGGCGAAAGGTTTATAGCACACCACTATGTAAACGTTCGAGGAATACAAGCGTGATGCTATGAGGATAATGATGAATAAACCTGTTACCTTTAATATCAACGTAACCCGAAAAATATTTATCTTTACATAAAACACTAGGCAAAGAAAATTCATTGCTAAACCAAGGCAGGCAAATCACCTTGTTTCCCGCAGGCGTACAAGGCCCCGTATTATTTTCTCCTTTTGGATATTTTAATCAACCTGTATTTACGAAAAAATATAGATAAAATGTATTTTAGAAAGATGATGAGACAAATGTTTTATCTTTTTATGAGTGGTTATAACTAGCCTTTTGACTGAAGGGTTAAAATTCTACTAGGTTATAAGAATACAATTTAATGTAGATCCTTGTTATTTTATCGGTAGGGTATACGTAGGGCTTTCAAGTATTTGTTCCGGAAGGAGACGAAACCCGCGACACGTAACGCAGAAAGACACGCTTGCCCATTGCGCCAATCGTGTCATCAAATCATCGTCGTTTACCTCAGACCAGTATTTGACCTTCTAACAGTTTTTTGGTCTATATTTTCATCCTTTTATATCATCTTGTAGACTTCTAAGCATAGTCCTCATCATCTTGATCTGCCTAGCCTTTTTCCAACTACGTTGAAGTCGGCTCCAAGTCTAACTAGATTTTGCTGAATATCAGTATTTAACACGGAGCAACTGTCACCTGAACTCGGCCACCCAACTGGGGGTACTGGAGGTCACTGATATGCTAAGGATAGACCAGTTGTCAGACTTTTTAAGCTACTGACATCCGTAACGACTGTTTTGGGTATCTGTAAGGCACCCGATGATGGCCATAGTCCTCATATAAAGCTATCATTAATGATCATTATAGAATACTAGCGACCCGCCCCAGCTTCGCACGCGTAGCAGGCATGATTTTTTCCGACATCTTCAACAATCATCATCGTAATATTTATACAAAACCTTAATGAATTATACACCTTAACCTTCCTCATGAATCACTCCGTCCATTAGTGAAAACCGTATGAAAAGCGGTTCAGTAGTTTTTGAGTTTATCGTGTTCAGACAGACAGACGATAGTATACGACGATAGTATAGTGATAGCTACCCATAATCATAATGGCAAACAAATTATCAATTGGTTTTTGATCTACCGAATTTTCGGTAAAGTATGAAAGATACTGCGCGAAATTAGATCAAGGGGCAGTCAATATCTTATTCGTGGCAAGAAGTATGTATTTAGCTTTATAAAACACCAGATTTTCGCAGCATCACGTTATTAGCGGACAGGTGTTTCCCATCTACTGTTCAAATATGTTTAAAACTTTAGCTGCCTTTTACGACGCCCTAGGGAACAGAGGGAATGGACTGTTCTGAGCTAGAGCGTGGAAACTATATAGCTAAAATTCTATGTGTGTGTCTACAAAAGTTACTATTATACAGTGCTTTCGGTCTATATAATATACATATATGCATAATATCGGTATACTGTTGAAAATTAGCTGTTGAAAATTGTCAAAGTATTTAAAATACAGATTTCCATTTAGGGTATGTTCACTAAACCGTACCACACCATGTCCGTAAAGAGAATTAGCAAAACATTCATCTCCTAACGAAAACAATGAAAATTGGTCTCTTATGTCATTTATATAAAGTAGATTTTTATTATTTGTTTTCGAAACTAGTCCGTCCGGTCATGTTACGAACGGTGTCGGAACCGACTAGTGGGCATTGTCACATACAAATCTAAATAAAGAATATTATTTTATCTGACATGCTCCTATTATGATTCATGGATCATGCTTTCAGATACTTGGTCAAATTCTCTCATATGATACAATTATAGCTACATATTTCTTTTAAAGAACTAACCACCTAATTTTCCTCAAGCGTTAATACAAAATTTTACGGTAAAATAAATTAAAGATTGTAACATTACAAGCAAAAAGCGTTATAAAACAAAGGTATACCTATAATAAGACAGTTTTTGTTACATTCCCTTGAGGAAAACACAACCCTTTCATGTAAGGCTAATAGGTGTAACTTACATTACTTACCCGACTTAACTGAAAATGTCGATGTCTCGAGACGCTCGTAAATTGTTACTAGAATCTCTAATAAAATTAGTGGGAAACCTACTGGACATAGGTTTGTTGTGAAGACAACAATGTCGTCTATTTTTAACCCCCGAAAAAAGAGGAGTTTTAATTTTGAAGCTGTAGTCTGTCTATGCGTGAGGAATTATAAGACTGTTTTCCAGAAAAGGGAGGTGTTTTTATTTCTTCTTTTCGTGCTAATATTATACGTATGGCCGGCTCACTTGGCCAGGTCGACGGCTCTCTGGTTGGCCTCTATTAGATCCTCCACATTGCAAAAGGTAGAAAATATAGAATAATTTTACTGAGTTACAAAAAGTCGCATAACTGTTATGTCCAAGACAGGCAACTAAATGCCACAGTAACAGAAAACAAAGTAAGAATTCACTTTGATCTTTAACCGTATATTTGCTGCACGATTGAATCCTAAAAACTTCAAACGAAACATTCCTTTGCCATTCCACTCCGAAATCACTGTAACGCCGCATTCTTAGAATTCCTCAGTCTGCATTCTGCATGCATATTCAATATTGAAGAACAAAAATAAAAGAGGAATAAAAATCTCCTTTCAAACAAATCGTTTTCGATTCAAGCGGGTATAATGGGTGGGCGTACAATAGTGCAATTCTGGCGACACTGGCATAGCGATCTCGTTTGACGTCCTTATTCAAGAATCTGTTACCAAGTATTTTTCTGAATGTCTTTTATTTATTGTGCCGTGTGATTCAATCTGGTGTTGTTTATAAATGTAATGATATGAAATATAGAGTTAGTTAAGTTTAGCTGACCGTATTTCGCAATCGGCCACGCGGATGAAGTGTGGATAAGTGAATGAAGGCATGTCAGTCAAATTTTAAATATTTTTGGATCTAAGACGTGTCAAAACCGGGCATGACATGTCACTGCCCTTTCTTAACTACAGGTGTAGCAAAAATTACTCGATTACTTGTATTTATACGAAAAATATTATCTATTGGCATCTAGTGTCTTGTGCTTTTCGGAATAAATTGTTGCTTTTTTATCTCAATTTACAGTATCACTTTCTAAAACATTGTTGAAGCGGCATATGGTAACTAATTTAGTATTAAAATCGTTCTTTTACGTTCGCAAATAATGTAGTAGAAATCTGCCAAAATTTATCCATACCTATTATTCTGATATTGTGCCATCGTCGATATTGTTTAAGAAATATTCCCACACATATGTCACTATCTATCGTAGATACGTCCTATAAGGTAAAACGACCTCCCAAAGATACAAGTTTCAATTTCCCATCCCCTTGTATATCTCATAAATAATATCCAGAAAAAAGTTATTTAACACATCCTCAATAACCCGGGATGGTGAACGGTTTTCGTTGCCAATTCCCGGGGTTGTCTATGACGAACGAAGCTGGAATCAAGCCAGGCTACGTACAATGAAAAATCTTTTTGTATCTAGCTTCGTGTACAATCGTATAAATTCAGTTATGCGAAGCGTTATATGGCACAGTTCTGGTATATGGGCCCATCTTTATAAGGTTAAGTGACCTGGAAGCGGAATTTTTGGGTGGATTTCAAAAATGACGAACGGAGGACTGAACTACGTTTTGTTGAAAAATGGGTCCTTTTTATTCCGTGAGTTCCGTGAAAGGTTACTCAAGAAAAAGAGGAAGGGCAGCACTAATAAAAGTATACTGTGATCACAATTCTGTTTTTCAAAGGTCTTTTTTTTCTTCTGCCGATTCAGATCAAGTCTCATGGGAATTACTCATGAAATGTAGAAAGATCAGCAAATCAGCAATGATTTTATCGAGGCTGACCGCCCAGAATTCGGTTATTAGTATGCCAACATCCAGCAATACCTAGTACATCTTTAAGAGCTGCAATGATGAAGTTTTAAGAGATCATCCTTTGCGTAAAATGCATGATACTACTTAGTTCGTATGCCTTCTCTTTGTACAGAAAAGTTCAGTACCAATAAAAATATCATACTGAGCTATGCAATCTGTAATTCATCATCATGTTTAATCTTCGTTTCATTCTTTTCCCATCTACTGCTGTCTATAAGCCTCTTCGCTGTTCCACCATTTAAAAGGTTCTGTGTTTTCTAATCAGCTTTAAGTACTACGAAAAAGGTTCTACTCTGAAGTAATTAAACTATTTCAGGACATTAGGCAGCGTTCATCTGTGTACGGATAAGTCTAAACTGCAATCGTGCGTGACGTTAAGGACAGGCCCCTATATCCGTCGGTTTGGACCATGATCGGATTATGCGGTGGCTTACAGAATGTACTGGGAAGGGTTAATTGATTCTATTGTGACTTAGGCTCGGCGTTTTCACTGGGGACCTAATATTGGAAAATTTTGGATTTAAGACAGGTTCACAGGGCAGGGCTTCACTGCTTGATATGGGCACTACGTTACAAAGACGTACGTAGAGTACATTAACATAATCACCGCTCTTACTATTTGTTATTCTTATTATATTTTACTTATCATACAAGACATTGCTTTCCATCCACTTCACATCACTTCTTTATTATTATGGGACACACTGGGGTTAGTAGGGTGGAAGTGGCTTATTTTTTCCCGGGAATCATTGGGCCATACTTACCTCAGCTCACAACTTCAATCGTTGTTAATCGCTGTGTTATATTTGCGTCTACATATTTCTACAGTTAACCCTTCTTCAAAATCCAGCTCGTTTATGTAAATTCCAAATTCCGAAACCCATTATCAGTACCAAAACAATTCTATTCGCAAAATGACCATCACCTTGTTGAAACCATAGATACCAACCCACCCGAGTATTGTGTTTGTCATTTAGACCCGGAATACTAAAAAAGGGGCTGAGTCTTTTGTCACAGGCCTTTATAAGTCCAACATATACAGACCCCTACTGTGAACCTATTAAACGGGAGTTAGGGGTCTTGTTCATCTGGAGCAGTAAACTACCCTCGGTCACGTGTGCAACAAAGGAAACTATGATGGAGGTCCCGTTTTTATTAAAACGTCCAGCCCTCTTAAGCCGATTTTATTTATACCCATCCTTGCTGCGTTACGTGGAAAAGTTTGCGCAAAATATGGTGGGATGTGTGTACTGGTCCATTTTTGGGACAGTAGAAACATTATTCTCTCTAGTTTTATTTTAAGTATCATCAGAAATAAAGTTATGTTCTAATTCACTAAAGACTAACACTGCGTGACCCTTATAGATTTTTCGATTCACTTTTGACATACAAACAGTGGCGTGCGGTTCATAAAAACAAAAAGACACTGCCTACCCTATATAACTCAGATAAATATTTATTATAAGGTATTTGAGGTAACAAATCACATAGATCATTATTTAATCGACAGGTCGACATTATTAGTAAGTAAGCTTTTAAAATTTTCTGCCTACCCTGTCTAAAAACTCTGTTCACGCCGCTGCATACATATATATTCTGATAATAGTTTGACAATACTACTGTAATGTATCTCCATTTTATTACTTAGCTTCCAAAAATGCACGATAAATGTTTCTAGTCTTAGTTTTAGTTATTCATAATATCGATTTCCGAGGCACGGTGTGTATTCACATACACGAAGACCCAGACTCGAAACAAATATCTGTAGACCATACAAATATTTGTTCCGTGCGGGAATCGAACCCGCGACACGTAGCTCAGCAGTCGATCTCTCAACCACTGCGCCAACCTTGTCGTCAAACAGTTACGTTTAGCATAAACAACATAAACTCGTAAGAAAATATTAATACCTTTAACTCCACTATTAATCCTAGCTCAACTGTAACACCCAGCGTACCCACATAATCTCAGAATCCGGAATGCTAAACAGAGATCTGTGTGTTGTTCTACCGTTATGTAACATCTAAATATCGTTATATTACGCAGAATTCTAAGATATTCCATTAAGACGCCCTTGTAATGTAATCAGTTTCAAAGTTTCGAGAAACACGAGGTTTGTTCACATCTAGCGAGAATCGAACACAGAATTGGCTTTGAACTGTTTTTCAGAAGGATGAGAGACAGTATAAATGACAGAACGTGATTATTTTGTTGCTTTATTGCGTTTCAGTATGAAAATATTACATTCTTATACACGACGGCACGGTTGGCGCAGTAGTTGAGTGATCAACTGCTGCGCTGCGTGTCGCGGGTTCCATTCCCGCACGGAACAAATATTTGTATGATCTACAGATACTTGTTTCGGGTCTGGGTCTTTGTGTATGTGGAATATATGTTTGTAAACGCACCCACGATACAGAAATTATTCTTAGTGTGGGGCTATTTTTTAATAAAAATAAAAAACTTTTTCTAACTTTTTTTTACGAAAATATAAGAATAATAAGTTTATTTTCCGGCGATGCAAAAATAACGAAAGATTGTAGATTGACAAATAGAGTAGAATCACCACTAAATGGTCTCCTAATAACTTAAACAAGCGTAGACCTATCTTAACTACTGATTTAAAAATGTTTACAGTCTATTGGATATATGTGTTTATAGTCCGTTCATCATAAATTGATGCACATCAAAGTTAGTAAGTACATCTATGCAGTAGCAATTGATTTTGCTAGAATCAGACGTCAATGTAAAGTACAAGTCGTGTAATGTTTCAGACTTAAAATATCCAACTATAAAATTTAAAAATTTGTTTACATCATATGTTATTAAAATTCATGTTACAAAACTCTTTTTCATCTTTACTAACTGCTTAAAATCTTTACAGACTAACATGTATACACATTTAATCAACAAATTATTATGTTTACGACTAAGAACCGACAAATATGACGTAAATACATCCAATGTTTATTTTTTATTTTCATTTACAATAGATTTTTGCATCTCTCAATTTTGAATTCAGAATGCCCTTCACAACAGGCATACGTAAGCTGAAAACACGACAATAGTTAGTTCACAACAATATACCAATCAAACGATTCAAAAGCAAATAAACCTAGAACGTAATATGGAGTGTATGAATCGTAAAACGCTACGAATTTATTACCTTTAGCAAATAACTGTAACTTGTTAGCTCCTTTTAGGTCTTGACGTTTATTACTACACACGTTACTACCTATAGACAAAAACTAATTTGTGGTTGACTGATTAATATTAAGTCTGTTTGTCAGTACAAAATAAAATTTATGATAGGTAGGTTCGGGTAAGATCAGCAATCGGGTAAGATCGACCTTGTTCTCCAGGCAATACAAGCTAATAAAACCTTCTATTGACTGAAAAACAACATATAAAAAATGGTCGAATCAGCCGGAAATTTGATCGGTACGATCTTACCTGATTGCCGATCTTACCCTTAATGTAATTTAAAGCTTAATTTACGGGGATAAAATACTGACTGGTGAAACACTAATTTTCATCTACTACTTTACCCTCTAGTACAATCCACAAAATAAATACATTTTATTTTTTAAGTTTTGTGCCAGAATACTCCCCAGCTAATGATTTAGTATTAAATACGTTTCTAGTATCAATGAATTATAGATATAGACAGGAACAGGAAGAGACCCGGATACGTCTTAAAACTGCGGCCAGACACCGAAGGACGGGCAGCAGCGTCCTCTCACTAATCGGTGAGCCACTGCGATCCCCAAACGGCCTGCCAAGCGTGGAGATTATGGCAACCCCCCCTTGAGATAGGCCTTCGTTCAGCAGTGGACGTCTTCTGGCTGATGATGATGATGATGAGACAGGAACATCTTTATTTTAAATTGTTCTTTCACTAGAACGGAAAATATATCAAGTTTCTTTACGTGTCTAAATCTAATCTAACTTCGCCTAAAACATAATAAGTCTCAACCTATAGGTTTTAGCACCGTGGTGTTTCCATATTCAGTTTAGGTCACAATAATCTCGCTATGGCAACAATGGAATTTAATACAACCTATTTGGCTGGATCTACCTGGACATTCTTGATGTCTCAATATTTTGTATTCTTTTTTGTATTTTTTTATTTCTGTTTTATCCGCTTTGATCTGTTTATCCCGTTTTTAGTTTATATTCGAAACACTTGTTTAACTCATGTTGTATTGCCTCATTGTGTAAGTAGCGTTCTATTAAGTTGGTATTTTTTCTTATATAATGCATGTTAATTTAAGATTTTAATTGTAAATTAACTTTTTGTTTTTGAAAAGAGTATCCATGGAGTTTCTTGCCGGTCTCTTCTCCATAGGACCTACCCCCTTAGGAACCGTGCGCCTAGAGTCTCGACTTTTTAAAAGTGTCTGAAAAGGCCTACTTGAAATAAAAAACTTTGACTTTGACTTTGACTTTGCTATCTAAGGATCTGGGATTTAAATTATTATATCCCAGCTGCTTACTAATAAAAATGTCCTCCTAACCGATTTCGGTCACGGCGGCCAATCTCACCGGAGGTTAGCCGACTACGCAGGAGATATTATAGAGCACGAGTGTGTGCGCAAACACAGTAGCTCTCTCTATTCCTTCACTCTCATAGTCCGATGGGACGGCAATGCGACACGACCGGAGAGAAACCAGGCGCAAGACCAACGGCTTTACGTGCTTTCTGAAGCACGGTGTGTATTCACATACACAAAGAGCCAGACCCGAAACAACTATCAGTAGATCATACAAATATTCGTCCCGTGCGGGAATCGAACCCGCGACACGTAGCGCAGCAGTCGATCTCTCAACCACTGCGCTAACCGTGCCGTCAGCTGCTCACTAACATGTCAGTGTAGCTATGAATAATATATTCACATATAGTAAAGTTTGAGTAGTCTTGAGCAGAAATTCTATAAAAGTAAATTTGAATGAATTATCATAAAACAAGCTGCCATTATTTGCAATTTTTTGATGTTTACGATTCAAGTGAAAACAAAGCTAGTGAATGTGCAATATGATAATTTTCGATATTATTATACTGTACTGTAAACATCACTTAAACTAGTGATTAATCTTTTAATATATATATAAGATATAACAGATTTAACCCCAAAGAACGGAACATCATTTTATCTGGTCTAAAGCCCACGCCATCTAGCATACCACAACATGACGTATATTTATATTATAGGAGCTGATCTATCGATTCAATTACAGGTTCCTTCAAAACGTCACACCGTCCTAATATAGCCCTTCTTTGTATCAAAATCCTAATCACCTGTTCAAAATACCCCTCGACAAAGAAGCTCAGACAGGCGATACAGATCCACCTCCACTTCTTATTTGCGATAACAAACCCAACAATAGATGACGTCACGACCTATTGTTATTAAAAATGATGTCAACTTTTACTGGCACTGGTGATTTATGATATGCTTTTGTGGCACACAATAATGGGATTGTGTTATGTAACGGCTAAGAGCTCATTATGGCCAAGTAATAATAAATAACGCTGAAAATTGGCCGAAACACAGAAGTTTTCGGTGCTAGCTGCCGGATTTGACGGTTTTATTCTCATTTTAAATGCCTAATTGCTGACATTACCAAGGCGAATGTGAATATTTCATGTTATGAACATCAGAGATATTTCTGCAGTCTATTAGGTTAATTCTGCCGGATCTAGCTGCAGTTTCTGTTTGACAAACAGTGCTCGGAGTCGTGATCGCTTCAAGGACTTAATTAGCATTTTTAATAGAATTGCTGGAACACACCTATTGGAATGGTGGAATAGTGGCATGTTTCAATTTACATGTCCTTCTATTTAAATTGGTCTTCTTTTTATTTTAGTGTTTGTTGTTTCGCGGTCTCTGAAGATAATTGGATTTTGAATTCATTAATTGTATTTCAATTAACAGATTTAATATAGTATATATAAATATTGCCAAAAACTGTTAGCTTTTCTGAGAAATAATCACTCACTTTAACAAAAGATGTTTACAAAATCTTAAAACTGCGACCTAAGACCTTAATCACTTAACTAATCTAAAATATTTTTAACGCCAATCTCTAACGCGATTACTCGCCAAAATCTCAAATGACTTCAGTCGTGACCCAAAGTTGGTCGGTGTCGTCGTCCAAAGCAATTATAAAGTTTAATTACTCATCACTCCGCTGACTAGTTCACTGCAAACAACAGATGTCGCTAGTCACGCTGGTTATGTAGGTAACATTGAAATGGGGCGTAAACCTATTTTTCTTGATACGAAAAAATAAAGATCACATTTTGAAAAGATATTTAAAGATAGCTCTTGTAGTTTTGAGATCTGTTACTAATAATGTATCTTTCAGATGATTTACATTTTTTAAAGCCGAATATAAATAGATTCAATTATAATTTTATTCTAAGAGTATTTGAGATAGTAAGATTGCATTAGTAACTTTGCTGAAATTGACATACCTTTATAAAGCCTCCAAATAAATAAGAATAAAAAGACTGTGCTGAAATAATAATTATTTAATTGTGAAAGTTTGACAAACTTAATGATTAAAATAAATTATTATTCTTTTTCACAACTGAAGTCTTTGAATTACCTTATTTTTTTTGAAAGCCTATGCTTTCCCTCTCCTGGGCAAAGGCCTCACTCCCTTTTCTCCATTTCTCGCGATCCCATGCTGTATCTTGCCAGTTTTCAACGAATGCATAGAAAAAATTTGAATGCTGATTAAAGAATCACCCGTATAGAGGGTCTTATGGAGTAATAATCCCAAACTCCACCTTCTCCCGGGAGGTCGGAAGCCTTTTCAATCCCTTCATAAACTACATGGTGTACGAAAGATAACGTAGGTTTTTTTTTTTGGTCAATTTGAGAATATATTTAGATATCAATATTACCCCACACGTAGATATATGGGCGTTAATACGATGAAAAAAAAGTGTCTTCAACACAAATGAACTAACAAAATTGTAGTACCGTTCTTGGTTTTACATAATATTCCATCCACACAATAGTGCTCATAATTTAATACAAATATGTCGATGATTATACTCTATTGTTTTATTACAATCCGATGTGATTTTGTTTGCGATCATACTTGCTTTCGCTGTATATTATTATACGGAAATAATCAGCTTATACAATATTTTATTTGTACGAAAAAATAATATATATATATATATATATACAACCTACTTATTATTACTAACTACTAAAACACGAAACAGATTAAAGATATAAAAATATAAAAATATTATCTACAATATTATATTATTATTATTAACCAATATAGAAGTAATTAAATTATTGTGGTTTTTATTTGTTTTATTAAGAAACTAATTATTGTGCGTTTTTGCTTACATCTATGGAAATACATGATAAAAAGACATATACAAGTGCCTAATCCATATTCCTTCAATGTTAACCAGTGGGCTGATAAAATGATGAGCGAATGAGTAATTTTTAAATCATGAAACAGCGTAAAGTTAACGAATGATATTGCTTGAATTATCAAACATATTACAGGGCTATGTTCACCAATAATGAATTAGGAGTTTGAAATGAAAACGACCGTTTGTCTAATATTAAAATCACGCTAAATGGTTGATTTTGTCCTAAACTATTGTGAACTTGAGCTTTGTAGGTGTACCAATGTCCGTCTTTCATCTAAGAATATAAAAATAACACTTCTAATTGTCATTTCCATTTCTTCACCACTATTCATTGGACCATCTTATCAATCAACATCATTATAACACACAGAAACAACTTTTATTCGTTCTCAAACATGTATGATACACTTATGATACCAAACTAGAATTCACTCGCATCACGTTATACGGCAAAGAATTTTATGAGGTCATATATTACCACGATCTAAATCTCCCTTGATCTCGACGGAAGAATTGAGTAGGGTGTGTGACAGTTCGGATTATGAGAAACGTCCAATGACGTCAACATCTAATATGGTGGAGCGATGCGACTCAGGACTTCTCTACTCAGGACTCAGGTTTTTTTGTTCTTTTTTATAAAAAAAAAACTTTGCCCCACACTAAGATTTCTCCTGTGTCGTGGGTACAGTTTACAAACATACATGTTACATGCACACACAATCAGACCAGAAACAACTATGTGTAGATCATTCAAATATTTGTTCCGTACGGGAATCGAATTATTTTACTGTTAAATTTGGAAACAAAAAATGACCAGTTACTTCACATGTCTTAGATACAGTGTCTCATTGGTTTAGTGGAAAGCCCGCTTCCTGAGCGTGAGGATTTGGGTTCGATTCACGCGTCGAGAAAAATGTAAGTATCAGCCCGGAGTTAGGAATAGTTCCTATTAGGTAGATGGTAATATACTCGATGTCTGCCTCACCCTTCCAAGTATACAAGCGCGTTGTTATGGTATGAAAATTATTCTAGAAACCATCTTTCGGTTACTCAAAATTAACCTAATTACAATCATGAAATTTTCGTCATGAACTATTTTTCCTTGCATTTTTTTTAATAATTTTAATATTTTTGAAGTTATACTTCTTTTGGCGCGCTTGATGAGAGTGAATTCTTCGCGCGCACACCGACAGATAAAAGCGACACCATGAAGTTGGCTGATAAATGTCTCTTAAATTTTCTTGGGAATTGATAGCTATATTGCTTGCGCTCACTTGCATTTACGGTGAAGTAAAAACATCCTGAGAAAACCTGCACACCTGAGAGGGCTCCATAAAGTTCTCGACGGTGTGTGTAGTCCGCCAACCCGCACCGGGCCAGCGTGGTGGACTAAGGCCTACCCCTTCTCATTCTGAGAAGAGACCCTTGCCCAGCAGTGGGACAGTAATGGGTTGAATTTATAACTAATTACGTGCGTACATAAGTACACAAACACATTTTTTTTTTTTTTCACTTTTATCAAATAGCTTCTTTGACCTATCATAGTGGGTTAACAAAACAAATTTTACGAATATAATTAGTACCATCACCAACATTACTTAATTACGAAACCTCATTTACACGCCACGGTACATCGATCCGTAGGTGCGACAAAATTGTGATGACTCAGTAGTAGCGAAGTATTTTCTAGTTGGTCGCCTCTATGTCGCTCGGAAGCCAATTATAAAGTTTAATGAAGCGTCATCTGGCCCCTTTTACACTTGCACACATACTTTACATTATACGAAAAGTTAAGGTTTGCGAAATTAATGGGGGCTGGCTTATGTAACAATGGTAAAACCATGTACGGTAAGTAACTTTGGTTTAAAGTGTTAGTAGGTGTGAAGTAATAAATAAAAATAGTTTTTGTATTGTGATATACGACGGTAAGGTATAATGTTATATTGTAGTGTACATAATTGTCTATTGGTCTAGTAAACGCAAGCGTAACTGCTGAGAGTGAGAGAGTCCTGGATTCAATTCCCAGGTCGGGGAGAGTGTTATGCGGTTTTTCTGTATGGAAATTCTCAGTAGCAGCACGGAGTTTGTGCCCGGTAAATGGCAATAGGCTCATTATTACATGAAACCCCATTACAGCATCGGTGAAATGTGGGTGAACAATTAATAGTACACTTCAGCCTCACCCTTCGGGTAATACAGGCGTGATGCTACGTTATGTAATGTGTATATATAATTATAATTATTTGATTTAAACACTTTTTTATATAGTTTTCTCACGCAAAAGGTAATATACTTAAATAATAATGAAAATTATAAAGCTTTTACACCAACACTCGTAGCGCCATCTAGTCCAGATTAGGTAACTACCCTTTCTAAAATACCTATGTTGTTCAGCTTCCAGTCTCACCAGACGCAACTGTATTTAGCGACATCTAGTGACATCATACTTGAACTACAAACACGGCAAAATCCCAAACAGTTCAAGCCTCGTTATCTTTACTCTACGATCATCTTCTAACCAAAATAACTTTAGGGCAGTTGTTAAACATTCAAAATCATTCGTTTCTGAACGATTTTATGTCACCAGAACAAGTCGCAACAATTTTATGAATCGTTCACCTTTAACGACATACTGACAACCCTGTAACGATTGCCAATCCTATCAAACAGTTAAGGGCTGCCTATTACGGTAAATTGGTAATAAAATTATATGGTAATATTAACTGGAGTGTACCTTATATTGTGTTTGGACTTTTGTGGTGATCGGATAACAGTTATGGTGAGCATGGGTAAGGAATTGTATAAAATAATCAAGTAATTAATCCTATGCAAAATTTAGTTTCGTTTTTACCCTACAAAACCTTTGTTTCTAAATATCAATGATAACTAAATATTTCCTGGTATTGATGGTATGTTTTCTCGAAAAGGTTATAATCTTAATCTTAATCTTAATCCGATACGACCTTCAAACCTTCAATAAAAGAGCGTACTCCTTTTTAAAAGGCCGGCAACGCACTTGACTTCTCCGGTGTTGCGGGTGTCCATGGGCGACGTTAATCGCTTACCATCAGGCGATCCGTCTACTCGCTTGCCGCCTATCGCATAAAAAAATTTAAAAAAAAATCTTAATACATTGGTACGATCTCACACATGAATTTCATACTAGGACATACATCATTTTATTATAATCCATTACAAATTAGAGATCAGGAATCCTCGTCCAATTTGTTGTTTTTAATTTATTAAGTTTAATTTAATCTCGTATTTTTAATGATTTACGTATTGCAGTCTTGTAGAAAATCAATTGCAGACTTTTTTTTTTCATATTATTTATGGCTTAATTTCTTGCAGCTGTACTTTTGTAATAAATTTATAAGTTAATAGATTGCTTGCGAAGGTTTTGAGGACGTTACAACGATACTAACACACTATTATCCGACTAAACACACCTCTGACGTTAACATTATCGATATTTATATTTCTGCAGCAGTCAGGCTGAAACCAAGAACAAGAATAACATATTTGATATTAGAATTGTACCGGTTCGCAATATCGGAGATGCCCGTAGAGTAGGGGAGTAACGCGAAACTATTTCGCTCTATTGAATCATCTATATTATGTAAGAGGATAATCAATCCTATTAATACTATAAATGCGAAAATTTGTGAGGATGTCTGGATGTATGTTTGTTACTCTTTCACGCAAAAACTGCGAAACGGATTTTGATGAAACTTTACAGTATTATAGCTTATACATCAGCATAACAAACAAAATGTTGTGACAAGTATGTCGAAAATAAAATTTACCGTCTGAGAACTATCTCGGCGTGCGCTGCAATATAAATAAAAAAATGGCGCAGTCGCTAAGACATTGTAATCCCCGCACGGTACAAATATTTTTATAACCATCAAATACCTGTTCTAGATCTGCGTGTATATGCAAGTTTGAATAACGTTTGTGAACACACGATACAGGAAAAATCCTAGAGCAAAAGTAAAAAAAAAAAAAAAACGTAGGATTAAACGTAAAATCACGTGCAATCCCAACAAGAAGTACGAACGAATGAGCAAACATAATTCGGATTCCTCAGTCCAAACTGAACGTTCGACTCGAAAGGAATGCAATTTTATCTGATGCCGTCCGTGAACTAAGGGTAATTAAAGTTAAAAGGAATCCGAAAGTTTGCTGAGTGCAGCGAACAATGAAAGTTGTAGTTGGAAACCAGTGTTTCGCACCGCCTGTGTATACACTTGGTGCTCTTAGTTGCACCTTCCAATTTTCTTAGTAATTCGGGGTCGGAAGAAAATTTTGAAAAGCTTCGAAATTAAATTCTTTTGAATTTATACTTGATTTTCAGTAGTAATGAGAGCGAAGTATCGTTAGGTAATAAGAATTTACAATTAAATAGTATCATGATTTTATTGTATAGTGCTAGATTTTGGTATATGATTTAGTCTTGATGCGTGTTGAATATTGTGTCTGTTTGAGCAGTCTGTAAACATATTTTCTTAATGCATATTGCAGTCCTAGGTATACTCTATTATTTAAAAAAACCCTTATAAATAATATAATGTCATTAATATATATATATGATGATATTTTAAAAATCTTTCTAAATATTCTTCTGTACGTGTGTACGTCACTGAAGTCCTCCTAAACGGCAAGACCGATTTTGATGAATTTTTTGTGTGTATTTAAGTGAGTTCCCTGGATGGTTTAGATTCAAAATTGGACCCGGTAGGTCGCGCTGCAACGTCTATTGAGTCCGCTAGTTTATGATATGATACATCTATAAGTCCAATAATAAATAAAAAATCTAAAAACGACACAATATAGGTGCTTAATCCGAATGGATTACAAACCCATTACCAAATGGTAACACGTGTGCAAAAGACTTAACTACAACCAACAACATTCACAAAACTTTGTTTGGATATTGTTAGTACACAGTTAAACTGTTAAAACACATTGTTTCACTGCATTATTTAATTAAGTGAATGTTGAACATGAAATACTGTGTTGAAATTCAAAATAATCAGTTTTTGCTCAGCACGTGGTTTTGCTCTTCATGTATAGAGCTCAAATTTTGGCTCATGCTCGTTCAATTAATTCTCGTCTTGCATGCATATCTCCATGTTAAGTGATCTCAGCTCGATGAATTTGCATTCATACATACGTTAGGTATCTTGGAAGTTTGTTGAATTCCTGCTTAGTTTACATTGATGATTGGATGTCTTTGGAGGTAATGATTTTTAAGTCTGATGTCAGTAAAGGTTTAAAGAATCTTATCTTTGATGCTAACTGATTAGAGGCATTTTTCTTTAATGATCAAAATTATTTATTTAATAACTGTATAACAATTGTCAATTAAGATCCATTTCAGCAAGGTAGTGTATAAAAAAAGCAACGGGTTGGTCAACATTTTATTTATTATTATTGTTTATTGTTTTTTTAATACGTTGCCCCACACTAGGATTTCTCCTGTATCGTGGGTACAGTTTACAAACATACATGTCACATGCACAAACAACCAGACCCGAAACAACTATCTGTAGATCATACAAACATTTGTTCCGTGCGGGGATCGAACCCGCGACACGTAGCGCAGAAAGCTAATCGCTTAGCCACTGCGCCAACCGTGTCGTCAAATTTATTAATAAAAAAGTTTATTAATAAAAAAAAAATTAATTCATCTTGAGATTCATTTTTTTAAAATGAATAATTAGTTATTTAAGCAGTCGTTGTATATAAAAAATACATCTGGTGAAAACTCTTCTGTGTAATAATAGTTCATATTAAAACTTACTTTTCCTTGCACGGGACTACAGAGTCCCGGACTTTTGGACGGCGTGCGTGGGGCCGAAGCCAACACGTAGAGGCCCTTTAAGACAGCTTTAATGAGAATGCTGTGGTGACATACCCAGCGATTATCCCTGTATACACTACAGAAATGCACCCAAGGACAATCCCCGAGTTTGTAGGACTATTGCAAAACATGTGGAGAAAAACTACTTGGGCTATTGTGATAGGATGGTAGTGGACTGGGTAATGGGGAACTATGGAAAACTATGGCGCCTGCCGAAACAATGTAATAAAACACGTAAAAATGGCAGGCGGAGACTTGCCAACTCACTAACTGGGCCCCCCAAAAGTAGTTGCTCGGGTCGCAACAAGAAACTTACTTATTATTAATGACTTCATATCTATATTAAATTACTCTTCATAATGAGCTACAACTATGGTACATACAAATAGTTGGAAGTTTCCTAATAATACGTTATTAATATGTAAACTCTACTTTCAAATAGAAACTCCATCCTACGGATAAGTTTGATGAACTACTTATAGAAGCTTATACACAGAAACAAGTCTAAGTATTGTAAACCGAATATTGTGATATAAACTTAACTTAGGTATTATTATTCATTAACATTATTCATCATCTGCCTAATCTATACCCAACTATGTTAAAATAGGTTACCAGTTTAACCAGATGACGCTGAATATCAGTATTTTCACAGACCGACTACCTCACAATTACTGGGAGACACTGATACTTTAAGGTTAGATCGGTTGTCAGACTTTTTGGGCTGCTAACGCCCTTAACGATTACCATAGATACATATTCGTATGAGACGAGGAACCAACTGCTTAACGTGTATTTTAAAGCATGGAGGGGTCTCGATATACAATCAGTCAATCACCCATCGACTGATCTGCGCAGTAGCTATAAAGCTAGCCAACTCTTCAATCTACTCATTAATCTAATCAGGATCAGATCTAAAATATAATCAGGAATAAATACAACAAAACTAAAAGGGGTATATAGATTTATGAAGTCCATAAAAACAGAGTTGTGATATTCTAAGATTAATAACAAAATATTTAAATTCAAAATAACTGCACTTAGATGTGAGCACTTAAGATAGACTCAAGATTCACAGCCGTGCTTTATAAGACTAGATACGACGACCAGGTATTTTGATTTATTCAGATTGTAAGTGTTGAAATGATAGCAAAAGGATACTGTGATTTTCTCTCATTGCATGTCTTATTTCAAGAGTTTGAGAAATGGTCTAATTGTAAGATTATCCTCGCTTATTTTTCGAGTTTTAGTAGTATTTAGTGCAGATATATTCCAAGTGATTTCTAATAAATCATAATAATGTAGGTGGCCAAAATGTTAGTGTCAAAAATTAACATAAACTTCTGTTGTAAGATGTGAATATCAGCGGCGTGCACAGAGTTTTTTGACACGGTAGGCAGAAAACTTTAAAAACTTACTTACCAAAAATACCTACTGCATGTTGGTATTGGTTTGTCGTCTTGTCGATTAAATAATGATATATGTGATTTGCCACCTCAAATATCTTATAATAAATATATATCTGAGTTATGTAGGGTAGACAGTGTCTGTTTGTCTTTATGAACCGCACGCCTCTGGTGAATATCTGAAAATCATAGAAACACTGCCTCATTTTCGTCTGACGAACGCGAGCAGAATTTGTACAACTAACTCCGAATAATCCAACTCGATGATATTCTAATTTACATCTTGCATATACAGAAGATCATGTCGACCCAGTTTCTATTTAACATTTAGTTAATTTGACTGCCTCATCGGTTTAGTGGTCACAAGCGTGACTGCTGGGCGTGAGGGCTCGGGTTCGATTCACAAGTCGGGCAAAGTGTTATTGGGTTTTTCTGCATGTAATTGTCAGTAGCAGCACGGAGTCTGCAACTGTGCCCGGTAGAAGGCAATAGGCTCGCCCCTTTATGTGAAATGTGGTGGTACAATTATACACCTCTACATAACCCTTCGGGGAATATAGGCGTGATGCTATGTTAATTTGAGTTTAGTTTGGTATCGCGATTTCTGTCTTCCCTTTCAGCAATTGTTGATGTGAGTCATAATACCATATGTCACAAGCAAAAATGAAAATATAAAGAATGCATCGAGACATCCTGTTTGTATGCTTATGAGTTTATGTGACTCGTCTCTACAGCTATTTACGGCACCAAGAAAAGGCGAAAACAACACACAAGGTTATGAGAAAAACTATTTAGAAGATCTTTGTTATACAGTGAGAAACAGTTCCGAAAACTATCAGAAAGTATTCGTAATACTTTTTGAGTAAATGGTAAATTCAAAATTAGATTTCAACCTCACTGATTATTAAAACCGCAATGTTACTAGTAAAGTGAGCGACATAAGTGGAGATAATTAGTGTTCTTAACAGAAAATTACTGGTGTTTCTAACTAAATATTACACTATTCTCATATAACGTGATACAATGATCAGCTACTTTTGTTGCTGACTGTACTACGGCAGAAGTTGCTGCTAAAATAAAGTAAGCTTCATAGCTTTTGCGGCTCTTCTGCTCTATTCTAGAAGTTTTAGTTTTAGCTCATCCTCTCAGCATCATAAAGGCAATTAAGGGAGTGAATAAATTTAGATTTTAGCTTCCCCAAACTCAAGGTCCCTGTAAACAAACTACTGAGGCGTGATAATTTTAAAGAGGATAATGTTTTCAAACTATGGACACTCCTTGTTCAGTTGAATGATCATTAAAGCTTTTCATGAAACACCACAATACTTATATTTACCTTTAAACTATATTATGGAAAGTTGAAGTATGTTAGATATTTTGTACGCACATCTTATCTATTAATAATGATACCAAAATGTTGTTTTTGGAAAAAAATATGTAGAAATTTTTTCCGCTCTTACAGAATTACGGTGACAACTAAATAGAAGATAATATTTATTTTTAATGTTCCTAATATTTTCTTTTCTTTTGTTTCAGAATCTTAAGAATCAAATCATGACAACGAACGTGTGGGTAGAACAGGTGAGTAATATTTTAATTATTTAAACGGAATAAAAATTCTAGTCTAAACAAATTACTGTAATAAATCCAAGCTTAGAGGTATGGAAACTAGATACAGAAGCTGGTAATGATTTTGATTATAAAAACAAAGCGGTTGTTCGTTCATTACCAGCTTCTGTATCTTTGAATTCAAAGATTGATGACAGACGCGACAAAATTGAAAATACACTACTAAGAAGAAGACAATTACCATACAATTAGTTTGGAAGTAAAATACCAATTTGTTTTACCTTCTGCACTATAACACAATATTATGTAACAGTAACAACACACAACATAGATCACAATCGAAGTCAAAACGTTACAAACAGGGAGGGTCTCATTTCCGTCCTTTACACTATAGCTTCACCATTGACAAATGACTTGCCCGGAAGGGACATTGACGTGTCAACTTGAAGACAAGTAGGGATTGTCATTCTTTCAGCGGACACCCGCCTGTCAATTCGAACCTGATTAATGCTAAACCCACATTTGTTTCCTTTTAAAAGTCTCGTGAATCATTGGAAAGGAAAATCCTCCTTGGAAAGGAATGAGGATGTTTTGTTTTTCACTTAAATGAAGGAATGAAATTTGAATAAAAATTTGAATGTACGAGTATATGTTGCGATTGAGGAAAAGGATTCTTATTATTTTTAGAAAGTATTGTTTATTTGTATATAAAGTCAGTTACTTGATCTTGAATACGTTTCGCAAAGGTGTTAGTTATTATTTTATATTATCTCAATCCAATATGATTCTGCAGCTTCTTTTACTTAGTCCGTAAAATGTTTCTATTTGGGCCTATGAGTTAAAAGTTTACTATGTGCATCGAAATCTTAAGCTTTGTGAACATTCAATGATTGTGTGAAGAAGATCGCCGAGTATCGATAACACCGCCAATTTGTACACATCTTCGTAAATACTGTACCTACTTAACTGTTTTCTGATGTTATAATAAAATGGATTTGTACTGTATTTCATACTATACTTTTGATATTAGTTTACGACATACATCTAAGTTATCTTTAGCTTCACAATGATCGCTTATACCTGTTATGAAGCTCGCATAATTTCGGTAGTATCAGAATCAATATAATTAACATTGCCATCATAAGAGGCATGAAATAAAACTGATACCGATAGCGAAAAGCGGTGATAAATTCATAATATTCTGATTTTATACAATGTCTTAAGTTTCGGCATCCTACGGAATATATAATTTACACCGTTCTATACATATAAAAATATTTCTGTGATTATGCAGAACATGTATCATATTACTTATAGAAGTATATTAATTTCCATGTTTTAAAAGGAGACACTATGTAGAAACAATGAACCATTCATGTAAATATATATATGTATTAAAACAAGATTATAATAATACTTGTTGTGATGTTAGCTTTTTCATATTTTTAATTAGTGTTTATATCGTACATTCATTTACAATAAAATTCATTCTGCAAAGTATAATTTTTTTCATTGCTATTAAACACAAGAATTTAAAATAGTATATAGAAATCTCATCTACTTCTAATATAAACGTTCTCTTTAAATCAATTTCTTTACCAAAGCTAAAATTTCCATCAACATTTTTGTTTGAAATAGAAGAAAAAACAAGACACAGTCGCAGTCAAAGGAATGACTTTATTTTATTCTTATTTTATTACTCTCCAGGAATATTGGGGTTTCCATGATTGTAACCACAAGTCGGGACAAAGTGGAATTGGTATATTTAAGAGTTTAATATTATAATAATGTTGCTTGTTGGATCTAAATTATTGATAACGGCTCTCACTCATAACCAATTTTAAGATTACTTATTATTAGCGTTAGATCAAACGAAGATATAGTATATGTTATTACGGTAGATAGTTAGATTGCTCAACCATAGTTTTCAATTTCCACCGAGTTTACTTAAAAATAAGATAAATTATTGTATTCATTTAAAATATTGTCTCTACCATTCACCTCAATCTTGATCTAACATACAACTCAAAAAGGTTAACTTTATCCTCGATAACTAGGACAAATCCTTGAAAACTTGGAAATTTGTCAACCCTTAACAAAATATATTCGGTTTCGCGAACTATCAACATTCCAACAAATAAATCGTAAACTTACTTATGTGATCATAACATTTTTATTATCGCGGGACCAACTTGTTTGGAAGGAAAAAACTTTGGATCGTTAGAAAGAGACGCCAAATATTTGCTCCTATAAGTAAGAGAGATATGAAGTTCTTGAAGAAACCAAACAGAGCAATCGATCTCGTGTTATAGGGTAATAATACCGAAATAATGATGTACCATAGGTACTTGTTTTTGTATTTATCGTAATTTCATCGGAGAGCACGTTAAGCAGTTGGTCCCGGGTGTCATACGAAGACCTATGAAAGTCGTTACGGGTGTCAGCAGCCCAAAAAGTCTGACAACCAGTCTAACCTTAGAGTATCAGTGTCTCCCAGTTACTGGTTAGCGGAGATCAGAAGGCAGTCGCTCCGTGTAGAATACTGATATTCAGCTGCAACCAGTTAGATTGGAAGCCGACCCCAATGTAGATGGGAAAAGGCTAGGCAGATGATGATGATATATGTTTCACATAGTTGAATATCACGAAGCTTTCGAAGTACTGAAATTCTTTAGAAATCTTATCATCCACGAACTAAAAACACTCGATCTAATGAAAAAGAAAATTTCAAACCTTTTTCCAACTTCCATAATATTTTGATCGTAACGATGACCGAAATCCAGCCAGAAACATTTCCGATGAAATTTTTCATATAAAAACAAGTTTTTGATGTGTATCGAAACAGACCGCAACTGCGAAGGGTTTTTACCCCGACCGTCCCCTGCAGGCCGTCATAAATCATCCCCCGTTTGGCTCACCTACCAGTTAACACGCCTTTGAACTACCCTCAGGATATATCCTTCAGCGATATATATGTTTTATGTGGTAGCTTAATGTGCAAAGGTACATATATGATTATCGTGGATACTCTTGCATTAAAAAAGCGTTATTTTAATCCTCGTGTATTCTTTATAAATTATGAAGTAAACAGAAATAACAAAATGCTATGCTGCCAACTAAATACCTATTATTTGAACTTTATGTGGTAAATAAAAGTACCTCATTGGTCTAGTGGTCGCAAGTGCGACCACTGAGCGTGAGGCCCTGGTTGCGATTCGCGGGTCGAGCAAATTGTTATTGTGTTTTCTGTATGGAAATTCTCAGTAGCAGCACGGAATCTGTAACTGTGCGTGGTAGATGGCAATTGGCTCGCCACTTATTACATGGTGCTCAATAACAGCTTCGGTGAAATGTGGGTGTGCAATACTACCCCTCTCCCTAATCCTTTGGGGAATACAGACGTTTTTCTTTTTTGTTTTTATTCTTGATAGGCACGCGTTTGACCACTATCTCACCTGATGGTAAGCGATGATGTGGTCGAAGATGTAGCACGCTTGCCTAGAAGTAACCTATTCACTCTTGACTTAAAGACCCCCAGGTTGTAGCTATCAGGAAACACAGACTCTGGCAGGGAATTCCACTCCTTAGCTGTACACACAATGAATGTGTTCCCAAAACGTTTTGTGCGTGTGGGTGGGATGTCCACCAGACGTGATGTTATGTTATTAAAATTGTATTCTTTCTTTTATTAGTTTTATGACTCGCAACTGATTTAGAATTAGCTTGTCTTTTTACTATTCATGTTCAAAATATTATTTAGAACTATGCTTTTTTAGTATGAAAATATCTTGGTCTATATCATGTCATAAGATAAATATGTCCCCCAAACACAGTTTCATCCAATTCCAAAATATATTCCACATAATAAATCATTATGGAATCGCTTTGATGTCGGTCAAAGTTTTAAATAGAATCCAACTTGCTAGTCAAAGTTTGCAGCCCACTTTAAGGTGAAATTGGCTTCAAGAGATTTTCTATAATTAAAAGTTCTTCAAAAATATTCCCGCCCTCTCACTCTTTCATTGTGTTTTATGATCTTTATTCTTTTTTGACCTTAAATGAATTTCCTTTTATCGAAGTTCTTCATATATTTGAAGAATATGTATTGAAGAAGAAATAGTTTTAAACATGCTTTAAATCTTTTTAAGAGCCAAGAAAGATTAGTTAGATAAATTACTTTTAAAACATCTTATTGATAAAGGAAATAGAAGACATCTACTAATAACAGTTATCTATAACAATTCTGTAGGGTTTAAATACATAAAGGGAAAGTTACATACATAACAACGTGTTTGGTTAACTAAGGAGGTTGTACGTGAGGAAGTCGACCCAACGCTTGTATTTGGAGAAAGAGGTACTAGATGGTGATTGAAGTACAAATTGGAGTATTTTATCCGGCTGGAGTATTAGAGCTTCGTTCAAACAGTAGTAGAATTTCCCGTATACAAATACACTACAAACTATACAGCTAATCAGAAAAAAAAATGTTAACGTTTATAGAGTCTGAATATTCTATAATGTTCCTTTACACTATCTTTGTTAAAAACACAAATCCTAAGATGTATTTTTTTTTGTCTATTCAATTTTGAAGCAAGTCCAGGAAACACAAATATAAAACAAAACGTTATCTATGAAAATATTCATACAAATCGTGGCTCATTTTTATGACAACGTTAACGAATATACGACTAAATTTAAATTAGGAAATTTAAAATTTCCGTAAACGGAGCGGCGTCTTTGAAGCCTTGCCAAAATTTTCTGAACGAAATACCCGATGATATCAGAAAATTTGTTCACGTTAAAATTTATTAAATAACGTTTTTTAAACACCACATCAAACCGCATACTTTTGCCAAATTCTTGCCGAGTTACCGACAAAGGCCCTCTAACAACTTTCCGACATTTTTGTTACCAACAATCTCTCGTATTATCGTTTGTTTTTCGCTTTGTTCATGATATTTTGGCTTATTCGCATTGGAAGTTGTTTCATTACTTCGTTATTCATCGTTCGAATTGTTTTCGTAAACAGAAAAACAATACTTGGCGTGAACTTTTTCATTAGGCCCATACCGTTTCTGTTGTGTTAGTTTGAAAATTTTCATCAATAAATAAAACTTCTGTCCTATCATTGCAGTTGCAAACCTATTTTAAAACAATTGCAAATAAAATTATCTTTTAAAAATGTAGAATAAGCTGTTTATCTAAAAATCGTATTTTATTAGTCAATTCGTAAACACATATTAGGGCATCACTATCCGAGGTAATTTTATTTGAAACGTCGCATCGCTTCCAATTCAAATTGGTATTCTATATAAAAAGTCTTTCCTGCCAAAATATCACAAGCACCATCCTAAACATTAACAAAAAGATCACGCGCACGTTTACAAACAACATTGAGGTGAACCTCGAAAATAAACTGTAGCTCCCCATTACAAAAGTGGCCACAACCAAAAAGATCCGATGAAAAAACCCCAGTAACCAGGAAATGGCGGGCGCGGTCAATTGAAACTCTTGACAATTTGCTCGACCCGAGGGTGTGTTAAAAATCTCTGAATTTTTTATATTAGACTCCAGTTTTTTTGACAGAAAATTACAACGCTTTTCATATTCGATCAGCTTTGATTCGTTTTCGATGCAGATAATGTATGCTTCTGTTTCGGAATGTTTATTAAACTTCGACTTCTTTTGGAATACTCCGTAATCGTATTAATTAACTGCTCATGAATACTGCTTTAGTATAACTCATCATCTTTTAATTTCCAACCAGAATAGTCTTTACATGATACCCTAGGGGCCAAACAGTATTTTAGCAAATAAAATTTCGCTACCAATAAAGTAACTCCAAATATTTTACCCCCATTTATATTACCATCAGTCCCCTTTGATTCTATAACTGAAATAATGACAACCCCTTATAGCTTTTAAAGACTTAATACAGGAGTATGTCCGCAACATGCGTAAATTAAATTTCGTTTTAATGAATCATAAACCTAAGGTATTTTGGTTGAATCTCGTAAAGTAAACATAGACCCTTTGTATAAACATTGAGTTGGGTTGTACATCGTGGATAATATAGGCAGTCCTATAATAATAATATGATACAGGGTAATGTACGTTCTGTACTGATTATTTTTAACGTCTTTTGTTTATTATTCACATGGGTAGGGCCACTGAATGGTATAAAAGAAGAAAAGTAGACTGGGACAAAATATATACATATAATATTTCTTTAAGTACTATTTTGAAAATAGGAACGCTTACAAATCAACACTAATATACACTATTACTGTACATTTAAATCCTAAAGTTGATTGCTGGAAAGCCTAAAGTAAAGAATATGAAGAAGATAGTTTAGTTTAAGCTGATCTCATTATTAGGAAGTTACAATTTCATAATCTGCCTAACCTTTTCCCAACTACATTGGGTTTGGTCAATCTCACCCGTTGCTGCTGTATGTCAGTATTATAAAGAGCGATTGCTATCTGACCTCAGTGAACGACTAACTGAGAAACACTGATACTCTAAGGTTGAACTGTTTGTCAGACTTTTTGGGCTGCTGACACCTGAAACGACTGTCATAGGTATTTGTATGACACGACTGTCATAGGCATATAGGTATTTGTTTGACACATAGGATTAACTACTTAACGTGCTTTCTGAGGCACGGTGGGGTGTCGATGTGTGAAAAACGGCCAAAGGACTGACCGCAACAAGTACTGCTTAACGTTGCAGATCGACTGATCTGTGTAGCTATGAGCCCTTCGTTACAAAACTACAACATACTAGTACTATCCCATCGTCGATACTTACGATACGACATGAGCTACTCAATAATATTGCGCTTGCTACAAGCAAGCAATATGTTACTAATTATTACACGTTATTGCAATCCCGGAATCCAGTATATCATGGCTGTAATTGGTTAACGATACCGGCACATCTCGTATATTATTATCAATTGCGAGAACTGTATTAATTATCGAAATCATAACACGTACTGCAAAATTCAAAATGTTGATTAAAGATAACGTTTTGTTTTTCGTTGCTGTAATAGCAACGAAAAAAGTAACTATCTCGTTATCTTTGATAAAGGAATGAAATGAAATGATGAAGGAATTTTAATCGATAATAGAATAAATTTCAGCATAAAAGTACCTCAATAGAACTTTATACAACTTTGGAATTTAAATTAAAACAGATATTATACGGTGTAGGAAATGTGATACACGGCGTCTTATTAAAGATTATAGCCAAGGAAACGAGCGGAAATCTCGCGTCACGCGCATTTCCCATTATGAGATTCAATTAAATATTCGACTTTGGATTGGAGTGGTGAAAGTGGGGGAAACTCAATTCTGTTGAAGTATGTTCACCCTCGTATTGCCTAAGGGAGAAAGCAGAACTTGCAAAGTATTAGAAATTATTGTGTTTAAATCTTTGAGCTCTCGTTTTAGGTGAAATACTAGCTATAGTCTTGAAGCAGACTCAGGTAGACCTTTTGCTTATGTCTATTTCGAAAGGTACAATAAGTATTAAGTTTACTTTTTCTTGAAAATTCTTACATCGTTCCAAACCTTCGTCAATCATGTTAGTGCAATGCAAAATCATCTCACCATAAATCCAATTTTATTACACCGATATCGCACTTGCCAGGGAATATATTATACGCCATTGATTGTTCAAGAGATTTGCGAACGACGCCGTCGACGCCACAGGACGGGGCGTCGCGAGCATCGCCTTGAGAAGGCTTGTATAATTCCCTTGCGTAATATTACATCAGTGCACAGCTTCGTCTTCGATCCACGTTCCTACCGAGTTAAAATCTAAACGTGTGTATAGATATCTTCCTAAATGTGATCACTTTCCTATTTATCATCTTCTTAGCCTTCTCAAGATTGCGTATCCTTTTTTTCGTATAAAACATAACGATATTAATTAAATTAAGTTGCCTCAGTCTGTAGTACTACTTTTGTAACTCCAAATATACAAAGAAAGTCCTAATCCTAAGAATCTAATTTAATGTACACCATGTTGTTGTTTAAAAAAAACTCAAATTTCCTTTGAAACCGTTACTCCAATTCCGCTTATTAAAGCAGTCGTTTTCATCGCCCAAAAGCGACCCATACACGCCCAAAGACGATTTCAAATTAAGTCTATGTCGACAAATTTAAATTGAGTTTTAGCAACAGTAATTCGGCCTTACAGAGACTACAAGGCCCGCCAAAATAATAATTGAGTTCGGTGCTGTACTGAGCGATTCATTCACTGTGCCAAAGTTTTGAGGTTATAAGTTCATTCGCCAAATATTTTCGGCACGATAAATTATTTACATCCTTGAGTTTGTTTTGTTTTGTGTGTTAACCTTTGTCAAAATGATTTGTGCTGTCAAAAAGTTGAGAAATATGGTACGGTTACATGTGTTTTGATAAGTTGTAACTTAATACATGACTGTACGTAAAAATAAGTTTTATGTCTCGAGAGTATGAAATATATAGCTGATCTTCTCGTTTTATCATCCATAAATTCAGATTAAGATAGTATACCAATTATGTGATGGATAAAATGTTCTAAAAAGCTAATATCTTCATTTATTTTGTATTTATAATCTAATTAGGTTTATGCTACAAAAGTAAAAATAAGCCCATGTCCTTGTTCAGAAACCTGACTACCTTTTTTTAAAAATTTCCCGTTCGAACGATCGGTTTAATGGTTTAGTCGTGTTGAGGTAACAAATAGAGTAACTTTCGCATTTATAATAGGGTGGAAAAAATCTCAGAAAAATCTCTTTTATGCTATATTTTTCCGGTATTACATAAACTGTGGTGTACTACGAAACATTGTGGATTATTTTATTTATTCAATTTGTCCATACAAAATAACACAAGAAAGTTGGTAAGTAATACAAAGTCCCAATAGAATAGGAAAGGTCTAACATCTGTCACTTGGGGATAATAAAATCGCGGCTAAAATAACATACGACGAATCCCATACTTACTATTATATTTGATCTGTACACAAACACACGGAACAAAAACACAGAGTATAGTAATAGGAAAACATAATACAATAAGAATATTCTTCTTGAGAATTACATTTTTGCGAGAGTGCCTTTATTTATATATGCAATTTTATGAACCAGAAAGTCCACCTATATTACTATTACATTTTCCTCGACCCAGGAGTTAAAATTAAAGCCTTAACTTATATGGATACATACACCACGTTTGTAACACAAAAATCTAATATCGTTGTTATTGGCGTCCAACGTGGGACACAAAATACTTCAATGCTCACAAATGACGTCATCTCCACAGAGGCCTGGACTCCAACTTGAGTACAAAACAAACCTCCTTCGGGAAATCAGATCTATATTCACTCAGTTACTTTATAACATTACTTAAAAATAATAAGAACCTACAAATAGAAAATTTTATTATGCCCCGAGGTACAGGGGACATTATCATTCAGGCAATCTTTTAAGACGTCATGTCGAACTCAATTTCGTATAATATGGTACTTGTGACGTCAGCATTCTTGAAGGTAGGAGGTTTGTAACAAATTAATGAGAATATAAAAGACGAATTTGCTTTTCAAGAAGCGAAAACAAGTACCAAAATTTCATTACGTATTTCGTTTAGAGTTTAATCTTGAAATTCTGCCAATTTAGTTCGAAAGAAGGGTCTTAGTTTAGTTAACTCTGGTAAAGCTGGTAATTCAAAGAGAAATCCGTATTTGCTCGACTGGACACTAAGTGAGAAGTGGGCAAGTCGATTTTCGGCCACAGCACCAGATTTTCAATAGACCCTCCCCGCGGCCGGAACCTAATAAGCCACCGCAATTTCCGACGTTCAGCAACCGGTCTCAGTCAACAACACTGTTTTATACCGCCTTCAACGAAAATACTTTCTAAAATGTCTTCGAACGGACTTGAGTTTAAGAAAAAAGTGCCAAAGAGGACGAAGATAATAGATATTGGAAATGGTCACTTTCAAGCCACATTTTAGATACGTGATCCTTCTGCAGTTTACAAAAAGAGCTTTATTTAACTTCATATATTTAAATAAAACTATTTTTAGTGCTTTCCGTAACGAACACTTGAAACTACTAATAAAATACACGATGTATTTGTTTTATGGCACAAATTATTATGTGAAGCTATAACATCAACATAAAAGTATTTAAAAGACAAATAAAAATTTAATGAACTGCAATCCTGCATTCAGATATTGATAGCTTATGTAGAACATCATAGTGTAAGGTCCTCGTTCTGTCTTACTAAAGTTAGTTCTTAGGTATAATTCAAATTTCAATTCAAATAATTCGATTTCAATTCTAAAATGCAATTTCTCTATAATAGAATTCCATCAGGAAAAATAAATTTGTTTATTTTGTTGCAGGAATGGAACGACTATAAATTGAAGTGGAACCCTGACGACTACGGTGGTGTGGAAACTCTTCATGTGCCTTCGGAACACATATGGCTGCCCGATATAGTATTGTACAATAAGTGAGTTCAATACCCCATATCTTATTTGAATTTCAAATAGCTTTATGTAAACTATCAATTTTTCTAGTTCAGATATAGTTTAGTTTGAAAGACACCTTGTATTAGGTATTTTATTAGCAATTCTTACTGAATTAACAGATTGGTGCCTAGAATGTACAAACAATTTAAAAATAATACCTTTAATATTCTACTTACGTCAATATCTAAATAAAACGTCTTCCTCGACACATTTTTGCTGAATAACATTGCTCCTACATTTTTGACAAGTTTAATTAATTTATTAAGTCATTTCAAGTTCGTCGATCTATTATTCAAAGATTCAATATTAACATAATTTACAACAAAGTCTGTCATTTTATGTTAAGGTAAGAACAAAATGATAATATAAATATTTAAAAAAAAATGTCGTAACTTTAAATCCATTATTCTTCTTACAAGATGACAAAAAAGCGAATACACTTAAGTTCTTATAAATGTCACCGATAAACATTAATCTCACTCTGGAGCCATTTACTGGGGAATCAATTTAAGAAACTTGCAGTAAACCTGTGTCCCCAAGTTTGACACTATCCCCATTCCTTCCAATGAAAGTTAACTTTTCTTTTCTTTTGTTATAAACTCTTCTTTTAAGGGCCTTATCTCTTCATTTCCGGCTTGCGGACAAAAATCCCATTACTTTGCATTATCAAGACATCTTGACGAGACTCGCCTCAGTAAAGTCAGATGTTGAGACAAAAGTATGTAACTTATCTTAACTTGTGCTACGCTAGAAGCGTATATTTTGATGTTAATGATTCTCTTTGTTTATTTGTGTATTTTATTTCATCTCAAAATTGTACAAGACCGTTACCGTTTTACTATCAGTTCGAATACGTAATTTAAATCTCAATTACAAAATGTAAGTAAATAATTTAAAACTGAATTATTAATTAAATTACAAATATTTTAATAACACACAAGTACGTATAATGTATTAAAAACGACGTCCTTTAAAGAGTAAATGATGAAATATTAAGATTTTTTAGCATAATTGAAAACTGCACTCGAAGAAACTTACAACCACGCAATCAATAACCGCACTTTTGGCAGACACTCAAGACTCCAAATCGATTGCGCCGCGCTCCAATCGCATTACGCGACCGCTTTAAAAATCCTTATACTTGCAATGCTAACCATTATCAGTGGCAGTTCACCACATTTATATGCATTAGCGCCACGTAAGCTCTCAACTCGGCAGGATTTAAAAGCTTACCCTCTTTGAAATAAAGCTGGAATTTGAATGGGAGGTTGGTATCTAGGTGAAGCATAGAATGCGCCCGAAGTTGGCCAGGCGGAAGGCACGATAAGTGCGGGCTTTAATCTCAATAGCATCAAGGTAGCGTATCGAACTAAACACGCCACGATAAGCATTCATTATTAACAAACGTTAGACATTGAAGTCTCTTTGATTCAAGTGGCCTTATTTACATCAAAGGAAACGAATTTCTAAATAAACTGGGAGCTTCGTTACTTTAAGGCCAAATAGACATTTTAACTGTAACGAATGCTAATCTTTTAACGATCTATCTTTTAAGTACATCTTTAAAATGAAATAGATTTCCAACAGTCGAATATCATGAAATATTTAATTGAATATGTAATTCAATTTGATTTTTTCACATTGATTAGATTGTTTACCTTAATTAAATTTTAGTCTGTGAAATTACAATAATATCATTGTTTTTTATTCATTCCGTTTATTCAAACAATTTAACGAAATATTCCTAAAATTCCTATCACAGTTCAATTCAAATAATTTGGAATATTCTTTTTAAAATTCGAAGCCTGTAATATTATGATGTTTTATTTAAGCCATCATCGTTATTAAAATGCTTTAATTTGGCGTCTATAAAAATTCTATTAACAACTTTGCTCGTTTCACTCGTCTCATTGTCACTTAAATATTCTACTACTAGAAGCGTTGCCCTAATTTCTAAATTGACTGTCGTGGCTGATTGCTTAATTCCATCTATTTTATTCAGCATTTCATCTCACATTGGGACTTTTCGTCGCTCAAGGCTACTATATTCTGAGCTAGTATTTAACTACGTGACATTCCGCTAATCTAATAATTCTGTCTGCTGGATAAGGTATATATCTACTAAAATAACATGTCAAGGCATCACGCTTATATTCCACGTAAGGTTGGGCAGAGATGTACTATTGTAGACGCACATTTCCTCGATTGCCATGTAATACCTATTGCCATATTTTTCTTATTTAAGAGCCTTGCTCTTGTCGGTGTAGCTGATGGAGTTGTATGCATTATTGCCATCTACCAGGCACAATTCTTAGGCTGCTTTCCATACAGAAAACCCAATATGACTTTGGCCAACCCAGAAATCAAACCCAGGTCCTCGCGCTCATCAAATCTTAATTTAATTCGCATTTCGCTAATATATTATTTGATTTAATACGTTCGCTTTTATCATCTTTTATTATTCCTGTTACACTCACTCTGTCAGCAACAAATGTTTTAATAACTGTTTTGGCGGTGTCGAACCAAACACTTCCTCCAATCTTGTCCTGTTTGACAAAGTTTGATAATAAGCATTCAAATTACGCGAATTGGGTTCAATTCCCGCTTGACATAAGTTCGCAATTGGATTAATTTTGGATTATCTAAGTTTGATACCAGAAACTGTTAAACTACGGCGCCAAGTTATTTTAACTTTATAGTTTATTGCAAATGGTTTCAGCTTTGATTCGTCCAGCAGTAATTTGATCTATAAATAAGCGTTAGGACTTGGCTGTGGTCTCTCGCTCCAGGTGCCAGATAGGATTTGCTAATTAGATGCAACCAATCTGTTTTGGCCATTTAAATTGTTATTGTTGTAAAGGATTTAACAAAACCGAGCTTATTTCAAATCAAATGTTTAATGTATTGCTCTAACCAAAATGTGGAAACATTGAATTTCTAACTCGATTAATAGGAAAAATGAACCAACAAAAAGCAATTGTATACTTAAGATAATCCTTCATATATCTACGTACATCCTTTTAAGTTTACTGTGTAGCAAAGTTTATATTAAATAAAATATACATTCTAGTACCTCTACTCATATATTAAGCTTGTTAGAAGCTCTCAGTTGACGTGACTGTAATATTTTTGAATTTAACCAAATAGAGGTAACACTCTAATGCACCTGTGACTTCCCCTAAAAGCCCACTCCGCGAATATTCAGTGTTAACTTTATTTTTAATGGTACAGCGTTAGCTTAATGGAAGACAACCTGACCTATTTTACGGGACAATTTTCATGAATGCGCAAAAGTTGGTTATGACAAAGCTTTTAGAGGTTTCAACGTCAATTTTGTACCGACAACGAATGGCGGGATCAAAAGGAAGGGAGATGATTTTTATGTATAATATTTTGTGAGACATTTTCCATTTTAATTAGGAAGACGATTTGATTGAATTATTTAAGAAATTAATTTAAATCGTTATGTATCCATACTTTGTTATAGAAGACGGAATTAAATCAAACCTATTTTTCTCATAAGTATCTTATGAGAATCAGGTTTCTGTTTCAAGATTTTGATATAATTGGTTAAGAACCAACTTAATTAGATATAAGGAAGGAAAGGGAAACACATCCCATTACGCAGAGATTACAGTAACAAACCCTAATGTTGTAAAGACAGACAATCAGATTACATTCGCTGGGTAATTAACTCGGAGGCAGTAAATCAGCCACTTTAGTTTGACACGTACAAGGATCAAGTTGATGTACTGATGTGGCAGCCTACGTTGTACGACTGACTACTGAAACAAGTGATCTGAATCATGGATTACCTCGGCAGTCTACTGTAGTAATTATTGATTTTGTCAAATCTGTAGTTTTTATCGCCGTTGGCATGACATGAGCTGATAAGTTACCAGTCATAAAGTAAGCGTTGTGATACTTATTTATAACACGCTTGGCCTAATAAATCGGTTTATTTTGAAATGTTCAAGGATCAAGTATTAATTTATCAATACATTAGAGTTGAGCCAGCAACTTACGTTGTGCAAGCTTATTGTTTTTTATCTGCGCAGAGAAAAGCAATTTAAAAGGACTTAATAAAACAGGAAGGAACATGAATATAGATTTAGTTTTCTATTACGAGTCGTTATATAACCAAAGTTAAAAGCTTCAAAAGTATTTATTTCTTTTTGTGAAAGCAACGTAGAAGTACATTTTCCTCTTATACACAATTTTTCCTTAGAGCTAAGAACTTAAAATCAATTTCTGTCTTTGTTTCTGTGAATATATGTATGTGTTTGTAAACGCACCCACGATACAGGAGTTATTCCTAGTGAGGGACAACGTTTTATATATAAAAAAACTGGGAATAATTATTTAACATTTTTTTATTCTCATTAAACTCACTATCAGTCTCTAATGAATTAAATAAGTATCTTATTATTAGTAGGTTAAATTTAACTGTAGTCATGTTTCTAAAAATTTTATTAAATTTTCAGCGCTGACGGTAACTACGAAGTGACAATCATGACGAAAGCAATCCTCCATCATGACGGCAAAGTAGTATGGAAGCCGCCAGCCATCTACAAGTCCTTCTGTGAGATCGACGTGGAGTACTTCCCCTTTGATGAGCAGACTTGCTTCATGAAGTTCGGTTCTTGGAGCTACGATGGCTATATGGTATACATTCCTTTATTACTTTGTATCAACCACCAGTATCACTTGTACTTCCTTCGTATTCTTTTGAGAACTGTGTAATGACTTCTGTACCCAATCGTCTACGATGCATAGAATACGAGAAGTAATCATATGAATCTTCATGTGCATATTCTTTACCTTTACATTAATTACTTACTGTGTTTTTATATCTCAACTCGGCAACTGTTACTTATTTAATAGCTTTTACATGTAAAATCGTTTAGTTCCTTAAATTGTCAGTCGTATTGCTATTAATGTTACCTGCTGCATTTCTGCACCTGCATACATGTAAGAACAAAATTTTAGAGAAAGACCCTGACTTATACTTTTTCCATTCTTGATATTTTAATTTTATAATGGACGTCTATCATCACGTAACTCAAAAACATAAAATGAAGAGTGAGTGGTTTCATTCTTCATTTTATGTTTCTTAAAACTCAGTATCTACAAAATCTGTCATAGAAAATTTATTTTCGCTGAAGATTCAATATTTTTTACAAAACTCATCGGCCCGCAATGAAATTATGTGAAACAAAAAAGCCTTAATGAATTTTGAAGCGAAACGCTTAAAAGAATGTAATCGAATTCTTTGAAAAAGCCCTTTCAAATATTTACGTCACGACAAATATTTATTTCAGCCGGTATATAAATATTATTTGGAGAAACTTGAAGCTATAAAAACTCAAAGATTGTAATTATCTTAATCTCGTGTACGGCTGACGATTGTTGGTCTCACATTAGTTTTACATCCATCGGACTCAAAGCAGGTTTTAGATCAGTCGGGAGCAGCATTACTGCTCTGCCTATATTGATAAATTACAAGATTGTGTGGAAAAAATAATTAAGCACTCGCCCGAAGATAATATCCATAAGAATAGTTCATCCTCTAAACAAGGTCACTCAAGACAAAAATGTACGAAACACAGTTGAAAAAATACTTGGTTAACAGAAACATACATAACCCTCTACTATTAATGTTCCCACTCCAGGGACAGAGACTCTTCTCTAAGAGAGACACTTGAATGAAAAACGGGAAGTGATAAAATGTTTCGAAGTTGTAACTGTAGGCTCAAAACAGACGCATTCATCTATCGCAGTAAGGAACCTAATAAATCTGTGGTCGCCTACTTTCACATAAATAAACTCGGGGCTTACGTCTCCGCCTTATATCGCCCGTGTTAAAGTTCACGGGGGAATTTAGGTGTTTCTGTCTCTTTTCTACTTTAGATAGTTGCGTGAGATAGCAATAACAGCTATTTGTAAAGCTCCGCGTGAATGGTTTGATTCCTTAATAACGGATTGCCTTACTTGGGTTGTTTTGGGATACCTCGTTGCCAAACTGCGATTCACTCTTTGAAGATCGCTTTTGATGTCTCTATCTTAGAGTACTTTAAAGGTATTATTAACTTTCTGGTATATTGAGTTGAACTTCATAAGTAAATCCCAATATTTTATTGGATTGAAAAATATAGGCAAACTTAATCTATAGCTGACATAAATATTGACCATATATTTTCTATTCTAGGTGGACTTAAGGCATTTGAAACAAACGCCAGACTCGGAGCTCATTAGTATGGGAATCGATTTGTCGGAGTACTACATCTCAGTGGAATGGGATATAATGCGCGTCCCCGCCACGAGAAACGAAAAATTCTACTCTTGCTGCGAAGAACCGTATCCTGACATCATCTTTAACATAACTCTCAGAAGAAAAACCCTCTTCTACACGGTCAACCTCATCATCCCTTGCGTCGGGATCTCATTCCTCTCAGTCCTCGTATTCTACCTGCCCTCAGATTCTGGAGAGAAAATCTCACTCTGTATTTCGATTCTTCTATCGTTGACTGTGTTCTTCTTGCTGTTAGCTGAAATAATTCCGCCGACATCGCTGACAGTCCCCTTGTTAGGCAAATATTTGTTATTCACTATGATGCTAGTTACATTATCAGTAGTTGTCACTATCGTGGTGCTAAACATAAATTTTAGGTCGCCAGTCACCCACCATATGGCCCCGTGGGTGCGGAAAGTCTTTATAGATTTTTTACCCAAAATATTGTGTATACAGAGGCCAGAAAAACCGCCCGATGACGACGACGACGATAACGATAAACCAAGCGAGGTAAGAAATATTGATGCTGCAATAAATCACCAACATCACGAAATAGGAACTGAATCGGAACATATCGGTATACATTAATCATCCGTTAAGATATCAGCGGTTATCTTACACCGACACTGGAAATAAACCTCACAGCCTCGAAGCGTTTTAATTAAATTTGTAAAATAAAAGCTCTCACAAATGAAGTTCTTCAGAGGGAATCTCTTTCAGTACGAAAAAACAACACGGCGCCTTTTCTCATTGAGTTTCCTCCATTCAAAACATTTTCCATCGGAACGGATTCAATACAAACAGAAGGCTATTACAGCCGAGTCGAAGCCGCCCTCAACAATAACCATTTTAATTGTCCTCAGCCGCGGGACTCTTCTGGGAAAGGCTCCTTTCAACGATATTCTAAATCCATTGTGCTCTGTGTGTATCGCGAAAATATCGCTTCCAGCCCAATTTCATTCCATTTCGATTTTCCTTTATTACTCAACGCCGGGCGGGCTTAACGAGCGCGCGCGGCCTCCGTTATTTATGTTCCCCTGGTGGCTGCGGACGGATCGCGCGATATATACGATGCCAGCAGGCACGGCCCGAACCGAAACCTCCACTCCGGCCTAATTGTGTGCCGGCTTAAGCTGCGTCGATACACTGGCCCTCGCGAAACGCACACTGACGTTTTAATCTCCTGGCATTTCATCCGACGACTATTATTGCACTGAAACGGAATTTAAATTTACTTCCATTTTCTCTGACTGACTACTTTATTTCCTTTAATATACTTAAATTTGATCTTTCTTCCAGATACTTACGGACGTCTTCGGCCCTGATGATATGGACGGAAAGTTCAAGGAATGGGGTTGCGAGGAGTATGAACTGCCAGGGATGCCTCCTTCCCCTCCGCCTCCACCTGGGGGTGATGACGAACTATTCTCTCCACCTCCTGGATCCCCTTGCCGCTTAGACCTAGATGACGGCAGTCCATCTCTAGAGAAACCTTTCGTGAGAGAGATGGAAAAGACTATAGAAGGTTCTAGGTTTATTGCGCAGCATGTCAAAAATAAGGATAAGTTTGAGAGTGTAAGTATTCTACTTCCACATTTTGTTTGAACTTTCGAATAGCTACTTTCCTCATGGATGATATAATTTCTAGGTGGAGGATGACTGGAAGTATGTAGCGATGGTGTTGGATAGAATCTTCCTGTTCCTGTTCACGATAGCCTGCGTGCTCGGTACGGCGCTCATTATATTCAGGGCGCCGACGTTTTACGACAACACGAAGCCAATCGACATTCTGTACTCGAAGATCGCCAAGAAGAAGTTGGAGCTACTAAAGATGGGCTCGGAAGGTGACCCGGGTCTCTGAAATTCGTCTTACGTCTTCGGCCACTCGCCGCCGAAGACGTTCTGGGAGCTGATCGTGATGTGGTGGCATGGATGATCAATTTAAGGCTCCCAGTTGGGAACTGTCAGGCGAGAACTATGTGTTTTTGTGCTGTGTGTGGTGCCAAGCGCCCGGTGCGCCCATGGACGTGTTCACGCCGCAAGCGTATCCTAAGCCGTCTTTTTATATAGAATCATTAAAAACTCGATGTCGAGACTGTGTCCGTCGATGTTCGAATGTCGCAGCGACTTCAAGCAACGGCCGTTTTGTGTTAACGCCGGATCTGCCATAACTATTTTTATATTAGAATCGCTGTATTGGAACGTTTATACTTTAAGCGGGACGTATTGATTTACAATTATTCAACGGAACGATTCTTTTTCGAGTAATAATTTGATATGAGCGCACAAACATTGTACAGGTTATCTTTAGGTGTTCGTATTTATTTCTTGCGATAGTCGTACTCATTTTCAGAATGGTGACAGACATAATTATGTTATAGATAACTTATTATAAGATTTACTTCGAATAAATCGAGCTCAAATTCGTATTGTGTAAGTATTGTAAAGTGGTAATATTCAATCAAACGTCGATTAGAATCAACAGTTATTATAATATAGTTACGTGCAAACGTCCTCGATGAGAGCAGGACTATGTACATTATGTACTTAATTATGATGTAATAAATTTGAATTATACATTATATAATATTTGATAAACTGCGTACTCGCGTAAAAATCATAAGGACAATATCGATTATTGACGAAATGTAATAATTTCCCTTTAGTAGTATGTCATAAGGGATTGTAGATACAGTTAGGATAAAAGCCGAGTAATCAGTACATTAAGAACACTATTATCATAATGCCAGAAAATTAGTCACATCGCAATCGTGATAAATTATTTGACTAGATGTATTGTGACACAATTGACTGCCAATTGTATGGAATAAAAAAAAAAACATTTTTATAAAGGTCGGATATTCTTAGGTAGTTCGATAACTTGGTTTATTAGATTTTTTAAAACGGAGTGCCAAACCTTGTATGCATCATAGGACAGAACGTTTGCTAATCGATGATGTTGTTTTTCTATGTGCGCTAATTAAGTGACGTTTGGAGTATCTTTTCGGATTCGCTTAAATATATTCTGGTATTTATAAGACGTACAACAAATGCTTGCCCAAAACGTAATGACTGATCAATTCAAACACTAAAGCTTAAGTTCAAACGTGCTCACTTGTCTGCGGTAGAGAAAGGGCGCGACATAATACTTCTTCCGTAATGTTAATATTAACAGTAATTTCACTATAAAACCTAGAGTACAGGGTAAATTTAGTACACGGATGTCTCCTGATTTATATTTCTCACAAATTTTCACCGAATGTAAAGTCTTTACTCACTTATCGGCACTTTACCACTGACACTATTAGATAATAAATCATTGTTGAGGTTTGTGACTTTAGTAAGTAAATTAGGTAACATTATATTAATTTGTACCTAGATTAGTCTCGTGTTAGATGTTACCTTAAGTTCTTGAAGTCATGACTCACGTTTGTTTGATAGTTAAATATTATTTCTGACGAGCGCACCAGCCGTTTTTTATCTCACTTCAAACCATTCTGTAGGATATTTGTAGCAGTCTAAAGTAATAAAAAAAAATATTTCGAGCCGCGTATTTGATATGTCAAAGTAAATCATGATAATGTTTATTAGGTAATTACTTAGATAAATCTGAGAGTTATTGATATTAATGATGAAAAAAATCCACAGCGAGCAGTTAGGAAAACAGGGATGGATAATGTAAAATAAATAAAAAAAATCAAATTGTTTTGTGTGGTTCGTCTTCGTAATTATAAGTGTTATTGAATGTGTATAGCTGTTCGTGTCGGAGGTATCGCATAAACATGGCTAGTTTAGACTTAGATGATACGTAAATAAACTAGAGAAACGGTCTAACGCATTAGACGACGTGAAAAGCTCGCTAAAGGTTGAACGATGTTAAATATTAGCAGAAGTTTATTATAAAACGCTGTATCACTTACGAACTGGCTCTAATAAAACTCTTCGAAGGAATTATTGGATGGAATTGTAACGTTTCCTCAAATTATGATATAATTTTTCTAATTGACACACTCACGTTGGTTAAATAAAAAGTAGGATCGTGCTATTGCACAACCGAAATACACCAATTTAGTATTATTATATAACTATTTATCAATAAAGATTAGTTAAGTCCACAGGCTTTCCACTGTTCCGTAATCATCCGAACTTTTATCGTAGATAATTGCTAGATAAAACGGGTCTGTTGTTATTTTTATATGACTGCAAATTAATAATAGTTAGATTTTCTATAACACCATAGGATAATGTTTAGAAACGAGGGGCATACAGTACGAGATGTTAGAAGATAAGAAAAACATTGTACATACTTACTTCAAGCATGAATTATGGAGCTAAGTGTAGTTTGATTGGAGATGGGTCTTCGCCTTCGGGCTTTATATTGCAACGACACAGAATAAATAAAAATGAAAACTTATCTTGGTATACTGCAAGTTCTATGTCTTATACTGTTGAAAATTAATGAGCTATGTCGATACAACGAGTAATGGCCCAGTAAGTATGCGGTGTTAATTGTAATTTGACTCTTAGAGACTTCCCGAAGGTTTTTTGGTCTCTGATTTTTGTATCACATAAAGCAATATATACTTACATATATTTGATCACACATGAACACTTTCAAAACGATAACTCTATAGCCTCATTGGTCGTAAGCAAAGAGCTATTGACACTTTTTGTATTAGTAAAATTCTCAGTAACAGCCTGAAATTTGGAATTGTGCCCAGTAGATGGGAATAAGCAAGCTTCTTATTACATAATATTCAATAACAGCATCGGTGAATTTAATGTGGGTACACCATATTACACCTCTACTTAACACTTTGGCTAATAAGCCGCTTCATCAAAAAGTTATTGTTAACACTTCAACGACATTTCTAGAAATGTTGGTAATAATAAACTTCAAAGATATAACAATGAAGTTTGCCATGATATGCAAAAGCAACAGTGATGATATGCACGATTCCAAATGTTTTCCATCTCATTATTTTTCATATCTTACTGACGAAGTAAATAAAGACAACAATAGTTTAAATGTAATACTGGTGCCTTATGAAATTGGCTGTTCTAACTACCATCATTCTCTTAAGTAACGTGTAAACCACATTAACAACGTTCTGTGAAACCTATCTGAATTAGATTTTCCTGAATAAGGTTACATACTTAGATCTGACGAGATAAATTACACGCCTGAGTACGAACACGGCACATACTTAAATAAATCATATTATATTTGTTGACTCAGTGTAGATGTGATAAATAAAATTAAACCACTTTAATTTCAATTAAAATTGGAATAATTCATGAGAATATTTATATAGAAGAGTAGGTCTAGTCGCAAACGCCACTACTGAGCGTGAGGTTTCGGGTTCTCTTTCCGAACTGGGCGAACTATTATTGAAGTTTTCTGTATATAAATTGTCACTTGTCATTGAACTTGAAATTGTGCCAGGTTTTCCAAGTTTGGAACCGAATGTAGATGTACACCTCTGTCTAAGCCTTCAAGGAAAGCGTGACGTATATTTAAAAAAAAATGAGATATCCAATAAATTTAAAAGAACTCATGCTATTGGTGAAGTTTTTTAGTTACTTATCTACTTCACCTGAGTTCAATGAAAGTGATACAAAAATTAGAGCCTACCAATCTTCTTTCGTGTATCAGAGATCAAGATATTAGCGCTGTACATCGGTCTTCAATTTTGATCAAACTTTTAACAGCGTTGATCTATATATTTAAATAACCAGTATTACTCAAAGTTAATGCATTTAGCTCAATAGGATTACTTAAGTTTATATGATCCCAGATCTCATGATGTTACGCCTCGTCTGAAAGACCTTTTGATTTACTTAATTTGTCAAGTTTTGCGTTCGTACCATTGTTAGTTACAGACTTAACGTCTGTTTAATTATTATAATATTTCGGGTGATAAACGGGTAAGTGAAAGTAGTAAATTTTGTCATATAATTGACACTAGATAGGTAATAAAAACAATAAACACAATGCTAGTACACTCGTCAATAAGATTAAAATGGGTATATATATTAATATTAAGGTCGTACATAATTAATTAAGTATAATAAATGATTAGCTTCTCAGTGTTTTTAGAGTTAGTCGACGAATGGGTCAACTTGGCGACTCGGTGTCAGATAAATTTGTTATTTATCTTCAACATTGTGTTTCGTTACTTAGAATTTTTAACGAAAAAGGTTGGGATTGTGCCAAATATTTGTTATTCTAAGGATTAGAATAGACTTACTGTTATATTTGTTCTAAATATTATTGTGTTTTGTCCGTTTGATGTACAGCAATATTTGAACAACAAGTTTGTCTACATCGGGTGAAAGAGTTGTAAACTCATAGTCAGCTATCACATGGCTGTCAATAATTTTAAGAAATCAACTAAACCGAAATGTTGACATGTAAATATAGCCGATCAACATAGAAATTTAAATAATATTTATAATTGACAAGTTATTTTTCTACGTTTCTTTCACGTTACATTTAGTGCTAATGTAGGAGTAGTGAAGGACGCCGTAGTGTTATCGACGTTTGCTTTGTCAGTAAATGTTGATACAGCAATAAGGTCTTCAACACTTTAGTTAGGTTTGTCATAATGCATTTAATTTCACTTTCATGTAAATTTAATATTTTTTGGAAGGAAGTCAGTATAATAATCCGTAACGCTTTATAATTAGGTTCAACGAAATCTAGAATTTCGAATAGTCATTTCTTCTACGACACTTATTGGATATGCTTTATTGCACGTTACATTTCGTTTGCTTTTGAAATCGTTTATTCTTAATCTTTACATATAAAGTACTCTTTATCTATAAATATCCATGTAAGTTAGGCGTATTTGCATGTTTAATCGAACGTCTTCCAAAGTGACGTAAGGTATTATTGTTTTTATTTTCTATTTGTTGCTTCATATCTTTTGTAGTATATACTTCATTACTTCTTCAGTTTTCTTCGTCTGAACTGTTAATTCTGTCTGTTACTGTTCCTCTATCTTTTATTTTAAATATGTTTGCAGTGGTCAAAGATATACGACACTGAACTTGCTTCCTATACAAGAAAATGCTTTATTTATTTAGCAACCAATGATTTAGCAACCACCTATAAAACAAACACAAAAAGTATGAGTTTAACAAAATTGATGGAAATAATTATCTGATTGAACAACAGCAGAATGTGACTACAATTACGTGAAAACTATATCCTATAAAATACCAGTTCAGTACAAATCTTATTTTTATTTTCGTCTGTACATCTTCTTCAAGAAACTTACAACCAGACCACTGCAAGCTCATCTATAAGGCTGTGGCTAATTAGGATTTAAAACAAGTGATTAACTTATAAGAGCACGCTAAGGTTGAACTTCGTTTACTATATTAGACGGCAATTGTAATAACGCTCAGATTATCGGGCGTATATAGTTTCTATCCCAACCAGTAACCTGTTGAATAATGATGCTAATAGCGTATCAACCACAGAAATCTAGATAATGAGTAGTAAAGAATAATTTGTCACCGTGTATGAGCAAATTATGAGTACTCCAATACAACAATATTAAGTTTATATTGCATTGGAGATGTAAGATATTTTTTACGAACTGGCGATACGTGTACCAGTAGAAAAATGAATTAGATAGCCTTTCTATTGTCTTTCTGTGGTACGAACTAATAATATACCGAGAATATAAGCAATGATTAGTGAATTAATACCTGTAGGGTAGTCACCTGCTCCTTTTAAGTCGTATCCTGCTACAGCCGAAACATTAAATAGCTTACTTAAATCTGTTATATCATTTTCACCTTTCTTAGTCTCTCCTTCATTTGTATTACCTTGATAGTTAACTCATATGATATAAATAGATTATAATAAATGTGTAATAAATAAGTAGATGAAACCACATGAAATTTGCGTTGAGCTTCCAACACGATTAGATGTAAATACAGAAATAAATAAACCACTTTTCACAATTATCGACACTTCCTTCTTTCATATAAAACAAATGTTAACCTATTATTAGTAATGGCCGTTAATAGATGCTGCCTTTTTAATGTAAAACAGAATTTCCACACACAGGTTATTGTGTATTGTATCTAGCAAACTAGCCGTGTTTTTTTTTTCTTTTCATGAATAAGTATGCATCTAATTTCAAGAAGTCTTTCAAAATTGTTTATGCGATCAATGAATGATTGTCATCATCATCTTCAACTATGTCCATAGCTGGGACTTAGGCCACTTCTCTGTGAGGAACTGGGCCTGAACCATGTGTCCCCAGTGGTAGTTATCGAATAATCCAAGAGTAATTATGATCATCAGATTTAATGTACAATTTCCACATATTTTTAGGCTACGATCACACTGGTAATACGACTGCTATGCTATGACTCCGGTGAGAATAAAATAAGTTACATACACTATCTTTTGAATGCAAGCACTGCCATAATTTAAAAGGAGTTTATTACATCGTATTGTTGTCGTGTTACCGGTTCAGCAGTGGTTTTGGTTTTACAATTTACAAATGAATTAAATTGTTTCATGTGTCTATCTACTTAGGTCCTTGTGAAACAAATGTTCATTATTATATAGTAATGAGAGTCAGCATCTATTCGCGGTTTTGCATTGTAATTGCAATAATTATTACATTATATTTTAAGTTATGTGTGCCTTATTTTATTAGTTCTTATTGGTCTCATGCTTTTACAGTGGGAAAGATTACAAATTGAATCGTTCTGTTATACAAAAATGCACATAAATATTAAAATCGCTTCGATAGATCGGATCAAAACTCCGGAGATATTTTGGTTTTCCTTCTTGAAATAAACAAGATATAGACAACCGAGGGGATTAATCTGCAGTATTGCACATTTGTGCCAAATTTACATTCTGCCAAAAAAAATTGAATCATATGAAATTGATTACAAAAATTAAAGCCACGTAAAGGTACATGCACATTGCACTGGCAGGTTCGAGTCGCGATAAGCTGTAAAAATCCACGTAAATAAATTCCTATGAATTTTAGTTTGGAATATCGAACTGTAGGCCAGAGTTAGGCTCAGTATCACACGAAGACTTTCTAAGTTCTAGTCCTCGTTATAAGCTATCTCCACGTTGTAGCTAGTTGTAACACGTCTATTTATTATGTAACTGACAATTTGCCGTTGCGCTGCGGCAGACGCATTAGTGTGCCAAGTTTACGTTTTAGTGCTGCAATGTGCTATCGACGAACGTGACGTAATTTGCACTTACCTTTATGGCCATGTTAGCAGAATGTGTGAGCTAAATATATGTAAAATAAATTCTAGACAACAGTAGTTTAATATGAGGGGCTCGTAGCTACATAGCTACCGCGCAGATCGGTCGATATGCGAGGTTAAGCAGCGCTTAACGCGGTCAGTTCTTGGATGGGTGACCATTTTTCATATATTGAAACCCCTACGTGATTCGGAAAGTACGCTAAGCCCGCGTGTCATACGAAGACCCATGACAGTCGTTACGGGTGTCAGGAGCCCAAAAAGTTTGACAACCAGTCTAACCTTAGAGTATCAGTATCGCCCAGTAACTGGGTGGCGGAGGTCAGAAGGCAGTCGATCCGTGTAAAATACTGATATTCAGCCGCAACCGGTTAGATTGGAAGCCGACCCCAATGTAGTTGGGAAAAAGCTAGGCAGATAATGAGTAGTTTGAATAACAGGAATGATTTGTAATCTTCACCACGGTAACACGCTATTTAAAATTTAGAAACTTTTGTATAATAATCATACATTTTGTGTGCTTCAAATAGAATTAGTTACCTTATTTAACTAACCAAAGTTAGTTGAAATAATTTTTATTGATGTCAGTCCTCGCCGGACTTTGTACTTAAGGTATATTTGTGTATATCTTTAATTTATAACGAAAGCAATCGTATTCGTATTAAAGTTGTGTAAGTTAAAGATTTTATATTGTCGAATCATTGTAATAATTTGATGTCGCAACGACATTATAGGTTAAGTGTATGTTCGGAGATTTTCGTCTTGTAATATTGTTAAGTGTAATTAATGTCCTCTACTCGTAATTATATGGTAATTTTCAGTTGGTTATTGAATTGTTTTTCACCTTTCTCGTCACGAGTAACGGTGTTTGCTATGTGGGAATTGAAGATAACTGTATTTTGTTTTATACCGATTAATATTTTTCGCTTTCTAATATAACATTTCGTTTTATACTTTCATTTGACTATAATTCATAGGGAAATATAAATACGATATAAAAATATGATCTAAAAATATTTTTTCAATAAAATAATCAAAATTATAAAAAAAAGATCTTAATAGGTACGTTATTTTATTTAAAAAATCTTCGGCTTTTGTTTTTAATACTAAAAACAATATTTTGTCTACAATTCCCACAAAATAAACTGACCAGTGAAAATGGCACTACGCAAACGAACACCACATTAATAATACAAATATAGTTGATAGTATAGTTACATGAGAATCCTAAATTATTTTAAATATGTAAGGTACTATAATATTACGTCATACAATAATAGACTTCTATGAGAATATTGTTCTCAATAGTCACGTATAGTATTAGACAAATAGTTGACTAAAGGCACGGTTACACTGACGCGGCCGGAGTCGCGCGTTTGCGCGGCTAATGGTTAGTTACTTTGACAGCTGACTGTAACGATCGAAACGGGTAGAAAGGTGATTTTGTAAAAAAAAACTTTTGGCATGGGAGAGTTTTTAAACAGTTTTGTAGGTGACATTCGGAAATAAAGTGCATACAGTCAGCTCTGTTTGAATAGTGTAATCCGCATCGCGTCAAGTCGCGTGTCGCGGGTAGCGTCAGTGTGACTGAACCTTAACTGTTCAGTCACTTGTATCACGAACTCATTGCCACTTAATACTTTTAAGATTTATGCACTATGCTATAATAATATACATATATAAATATAATATTATTCGTATTGTACGTTCTAAGTCATAATAGCTCAATAAATTATGAACCTCTATAATTTGTAATAAATAGTATGTAAGCAATTATTATAAATAAACTTTAGGTGAATGCAAAGTTATTGTAAGGCGAAATAATATACATAATAAAAAATAAATAATTTAGCTCTTAAGGTTTAACGTATAAGTCCCATTTTGTAATGTTAATTAAAATCAAAAATCAAGCACTACCATTACCATTATGAATACACTCATGACTTCTTACTGCTAACATTGAAATGTATTATAAATATGAACTATAAATATTAAATGTTATGCGTTAATAATAAATACATGTGTTTTATTCATTACACTTTTCATTTAGGGTTCGATATTTACCTAAGTATTATACACCGTTCTAAAATTACCCATAGGATGGTTTTCAGAACGATTCTCACTGTCACTTTTTTTTACGTAAATAGGCTGCGGGTCTGACTGTTGGTCCACGTGAATATTTGTGTTGGTCTACAATACAGGAATGAATCATAGAGTGAGGCAACTTAGATTTAAAATAACTAAAAATAAAAAAGCATTTATAAAATATATTATTATTATTCTTATCCAAAATTACTGCTAAACAAAGCCCAAGGGTTCAGACCAGTGTCCACCTTAGGGGATGGTGCGTTGTAGTACCCCTGCACTAAGTCCACCAGGGAGATGGGACACTCGAACTTGTCGCAGCTGGCCAGGATCTTACCCAGACGGTGTGCGGCGTCGTATGTGGCGTGTTCTACTGGCTCCGACGCTAGGACCTTCGTCATAGGTAACCTGAAAAGTAAAGCAACAATAAGTAAGTATTCAAAATAAAATGTACCATAACATATTGTTATTATATGGTACATGGTTGGCGCAGTGGCTAAGTGACTAGCTTTCTGCGCTAGGTGTCGCGGATTCGATTCCCGCACGGAACAAATATTTGTACGATCTACAGATAGTAGTTTAATAATAGTAGTTTCGGGTCTGGTTGTATGTGTATGTGACATGTATGTTTGAAAACTGTACCCACGACACAGGAGAAATCCTACAAAGGGGCATGTTTTAGAGAAATAAAAAAAACATATCATTACGTCTGTATTCCCGAAGGGTTAGACTGAGGTACACATATATCTACTTTTGTACATCCACATATATATGATCTCGCTATTGAATCCCATGCAAGGCAAAACCTCTTGCCATCCACACGGTAACAATTCTAAACTTCAAATTGCTGTTACTGCGAATTTTCATACAGGAGAACCCCTTAACTCTTTGCCCAAAGCGGAATCACGTCTAGGACCTCATGCTCAGTAATGCCTTAAAAATCGCAGAAGGGACTTAATAACGGCATCGGCGAAACGTGGGTGTATAATTGTATACCTCTGCCTAACACTTCTGGGAATACAGGCGTAATGCTATAAGATACAGTTGAAGTTATATTTAGGTATGTAAAAAATTAAAAACATCCATCATCACTTCTTATGGAAACTTCTAGTTGTATCGATAAAAACGAGACTTACGTGAACAAAGTTCTGAACATCTCTTCGACCATATTCTCACCGTGAGGTACAAGCCTTTGTGTTGTCTCACACAGAGTCTTGAGGATGCACTGCCTGCCGTTGTAGCCCATGCTGAAAAGTAAAGGTTTTTTTATGAGCATAACAATTAGTAAAAATATCTGTTACTCTTATGGGGTGGTGACGATATAACAATAGTAAATTAAAACGCGATGGCTACTAGTCAATCAAAACACTTTAAAATAAGTGTTACATCAAGATTCAAAAATCAGAATTTCGGAAGTAGCTGATAATTTCTGAGTCGCACATTTTATTTCGTTGTATTTTACGCATGTAGGTAAATCTAAAGTGGTTCAGTTCGTCCAGGTCATTAGTTCCCAAAGAGGTCCAGGTGGACCCCCAGGGGTCCACGGGAGATTCGACGGGGGTCTACGTTGGCGTGACAAAATGGGGGTTTACAATTCAATTTACAATATGGTAGAAATGTAGCTGCAGGGGGTCCACCGGTACCAGCTAAATTTTGAAAGTGGTCTATGAGAAAAAAAGTCTGGGAAACTCTGATCTAGGTGAATAACTTGGTAAACTAGCTTAGAGAACTCATACAATTTTTTAAAGTATAAAATAATATTTGTGTCTATACTCTTGAATATATGTAATTTGATAATTTTTGGTGTACGAACTACTTACGCGACTCTCACAATATATGGTCTAAATTATCGTCGTAATGTCGTAATGTCAGCCTGTATATACCAAACAATAAATAAAAATTATGGCTAAGTATATAACTGAAACCAAAACTGGATACTTCAGCTTACATGTTTTTTTTTTGGTTTTATTGGGATAAGACTTAAACAAGATTAACAAAAGTTATTTAAATATGAGCTTATTTTATTTTATTTTTTGTTTTATTTATTCGGGAAATTAAGTTCAGTTATAAGGAGATCCTAAGGGAAGATCCTGCACGACTGATGAAACAAAAGATTGTCTGGAGCACCTTGGACATCCTACTAATCCTACTAATATTATAAGTGTGAAAGTTTGTGAGGATGGATGGATGGATGGATCTTTTTTACTATTTCACGCCAGAACGGCTGAACGGATCTGGATGAAATTTGGCACAGAGATAGATTATAGTCTGGAATGGCATATAGGCTTATACATAGGCATATAGGCACATACTTTTTATCCCGGGAAAATTTACGGGTTCGTAAACCACGCGGGTGAAGCCGCGAGCTGAAGCTAGTCAACTATAACACCACTATAAGTGACAGGCTAAAAACCTGGCTAAGACTACATAAGCAATAAAGTTTGAGAGCTCATACTGACACAATAGAAGAATAACTTACTTCTTCATAATGGTTTCCAACTTCCCATAAAGTTCTCGACGACTTCGCCTCTGTTTCATCGGTTTGGTGAGCCGGTTGTACCGCCGGTAGTATCTAGATGTCTCCGTGGCATTGGGCAGCTCGTATGCTATGCCCCAGTTCATGCCCCACGTGAAGGTACCGGGGGCACTGGTTGGAGAAGGCTGGCCGATCACACCGACTGTCATACAGCCGGCGCACTGGAAATCACAAGATTTTGCTTTAAATCAGGAGGTTAATGAAACTTTAATCGTGATTTTTTTTATTTGAACTTTGCTCCAATAAGCTATCGTACATGGAGTTGTGTTGTCTATGTAATGAAATTTCAACAATTTTGCAAATTTGTCCTGCAGCCAATCAACTACGTCTGACTGGCAGCAGGACACTTAGGGCAATGTGAATATGTACTATAAAGCGATAGTTATTTGCAACAAAATATAATATCCTTGCAAAGAAGGTGGAATATTGCTCACAGCAGAAATGATATACACGATTCATAAAGGCAGCTAGGTCATAATGGTGACGTGTGTGAGTAAGTGAGCTCGTTGTCTGCGAGCATAGTTAAATTGACTCTTTCTAGACACAAGCTACTGATAAACATTCATTTCCCATATGGCTATGGAAAAATATGTGAAGGAAAAACGACACTCATAAATCTTGAGATATAAAATTTCCTTTAAAAAAAGGACGATACATTTTTTTTTAAAGAATTTTCAGTGTCTTTTGTTTTGTGTCTGGAAGATGTTTTAGTTATATATCGTCCATTAAAAATAAGAAAATATCAATTAAAATAATCAAACTTACCGAAAAACTCGAGCCTTCTGGGAAAGCGACATATCTTTTTCGCCTCGACAAAACCATGGAACCAGTTTTATCAGCACACAATTCACCAAATAAACATACCAGTATCAATATACTAAAACAGTTTAAGTTTAGAGTCATTTTAAAATAATCCGAGACTTGCTTAACCCTCAAAAGATGGCCTTAGCAATGGTAATACTAATACGACTAAACTGTTAAACCGTGTTATAGTAACGGTCTACTGATTTTCATGTTTGTTAAGCTAAATGCAGGCACACGAATCGTTTGACATACTGGACTAAATTCTATTCATGTTTATCGTTAATTCACAGTGCCGTTGACAGTAATTTAGTTTAGGTTTTAATCATTAGAATTGTTTAATTTTGTATGAAAACATGTTTTGTGTTGTGATCTGAAATAATTATGATAGTGGATTTCTGATGACTATGACTTACGTATACGCATGATTACTATAAATTTCATAAGGGCCAAAGCTACAATAAAATCTTTCATGACGTCATAGGATTTCTTAAGCTATGCTGGAGAGATGGAAGCCAGTGAAAAAGGTTCATAGGCGATGATTGATGCCGTGGACATCTTAGATATCGTCAAAAAGTATAATTTTACACAAATATTGTAAACTTTTTTTTTTAAACATTGCCCCTCACTAGGTTTTCTCCTGTGTCATGGGTACAGTTTACAAACATACATGTCACATGTACACACAACCAGACCCGAAACAACTATTTGTAGATCATACAAATATTTGTTCCGTGCGGGGATCGAACCCGCGACACATAGCGCAGAAAGCTAATCGCTTAGCCACTGCGCCAACCGTGTCGTCTTATACATTATCAGTTGAAAGTACTTCGTACTAGCTACCTACTTTCCATCACGCAACCATATTAATTATACTAATAAGAATAGTATGTACATCATAGGATCATGCCTGCATTCCCCGAAGGGTAAGGCAGAGATGTACCTACTATTGTACACCAACATTTCGCCGATGCCGTGATTGAGTTCCATGGGGGCAAGCCTATTGCCATCTACCGGGCACAGTTCCAGATTCCGTGTTGCTACTGAGAATTTCTTTACAGAAAAACCCAATAACACTTCACCGATCCAAAGATCGAACCCAATACCTCACGCATAACAGTCGTACTTGCGACCACTAGACCAAGGAGGCATTCAATCCAATAGTACGTATAAATACCTCAGTATAAAAATATTACATTTAAAATACGTGACACGTATCAAACTTGGGTAAAAATATGGGTAGCTTTCACTTTAAAAATTAAATTGTAAAAAAGTCTTTTCCAAAAGAATATACCAATTTTAGCATGTCATTGTAGACAGCCGTCAGAATATGAAAAGTTGATTAATTGGACCAGAAACACACTGAAAGCCTTTCACAATGGTTTATTGGAGGGTAATTCAGTTGTCCAGGGCTCCATCAAAATTGATAATCGATTATTACAAAAACGGTATTCCCTGTTGTTTTTTCTTTCAACCTGTTATTTTATTTTTATTAAAACGAATCGGTTTTACTTAATAGCGAAAATATTATCAGCACTTGGGAACTAATTGTTAAAAACTTAAATGGCTTAATTAATAAAGCTGACCAGCCCACGGCGGCCGGCAAACGATATTTTTTTTTTGATATTTACTTTGAATAGTTTTGATTTTTGTATTCCTGCGCGAACTTGCTGGTCATCTGGCGACACGATTGGCGCAGTACCTAAGTGATAGTTGTGTGTATATGTGATATGTATGTATGTTTGTAAACTGTAGGTATCCACGCTAGCTAGCGGGGAAAAGAATATAAAAAACTGGTTATGCCACTGCTTCTCACACTTATCCTACACTTTAGCAGGATAAAACTTTTTTGATTAGTTGTAGGTAACATCTTCTGGAAACCCTTCATATCGTGGAACGAGTATGGTGGTCCACCATTGAAAAGGGAGGATCCTGTGACCAGACAAGGTGGTTAGCCAGGCGGGACGAAGCTCGAGGGTTGACGACCATTCCTAGATGTGTTAGAATTGCTACAAACTTTCACAGTGTGATGTAGGTTTTTCTGCTGTCGCTTCACTCTTAGTTAAGACTGAAGCGACAACAAGAAGTTTCTTGTGAAGTTGCTACAAGACCTGTCAGGAGTGATGGTAGCAAGGCTGATTGCCCAGGGTGCGCCAGATGATCTCAATTATCGACACTTAGGAGTCTTTCGTTGCACCTCATTTGACACCTAAGTAGGTTTTAATATTGTTTGAATTTCCCTTATCTCCTACATTTCCTTACGCGGAGAATAAACACATTTTCAATCTCGTACCGCCGTTATTTTTCTTTTTTGTTTAATTCATTCGCGCGTTCCATTCGTTCATGTCATTTACACGAATGAATGAACTCACAATTTTGTTACATGATAGCGGCCTTATGTAAGAAGTCAGATGTCAATAGGGATTCAGAAACGAGAGACACTGTGACTCTGATTTACAAAATTATATACGGATTTTCCATGACTGAATAATATGATGGCATGCATTTGCCCACCAGTGGGAAATAAAATGAGTTATGCTTTCTCTATCCTGGTTCAGTTACGGTAACATAAAAGAATTGTTGGATTAAAACATTTAATTACCAGATTGCAGAATAATTGATTACAAATAAGTTTAAAAAATTTAAAGGATTAATTACAAATTATTTGCGTTGTTTACGCTTCTGCTCTTATAAGATTTATTTCATAAGAAAAGAAGCGGGAAACATCTCATAACCACAACTTACTAATAGACATAACTAGATTACTCATTACGCTCTAGATTGAATCTTATTTTCTGATGACACTGTCTTATCCAAAGTTGCTACTGAACAACGCCCAAGGACTCCTCCCAGTGTCAACGCTTGGTGACGGAGCGTTGTAGTATCCCTTCATCCAGTCGACCAGAGATATCGCACATTTAAATCTGTCGCAGGAGTTGACAATACGGCCTAAACGGTGCGCAGCGTCATATACAGCGTGTTCCAAAGGTTCTGTTGGCAGCACTTTTGTTGCTGGAAAACTGTGAAAGTTAAAAAAAAAATGCTATCAGCAATAACTCATATAAGACTTGCACAAGTCTGCGTGACGCATAGGTCTTGTATACTCTCAGATATTAATTAAATTAATTCTAGGTCACTTCGGAAGATGGATGAAGAATCATGCAAGAAATAATTTAATACCATAGCATCACGCCTTCCCCAAATAATTACGCAGGGGTTTTACTTTAATAATATTCAATCTTTTGAGTAGCTACTGATTATATATTATCGAGTGGTACTATATATTGAGAAATAACACTCACCTGGGCTTTGAACCCAGGATATGTTTAACAGCCGCCCAAAAAAATCCCGAAGTCCAAAGTAGCTATGGGCTGTAGCGACTTTCTTGGATAACGCAACGGAACTGTCTTCCGAATATCAATAGCGGTTGTTAAAACGCGCTATTTTAGTAGCGACCAATAGCGGGATTTACGGCACTCAACTGCGGGTCGCGCGAGCCCGATAGTGTTTAGCGATGTAGGTGTAACGAAACGTTGTGTGCGTTGTGTTCAAGTGCAATGCGATCGAGTTAGATGTTTAGTTTAGCAGGTTATTTCAGAACGGTGAAACGAGCTATCCGCTATTGTGACGTTAGCTAGTTTCAATAACCTTTACGTCGCGCAACGACCACCGCCAGTCCAGAGGTGGCATGAGATATGGTGGGATACATATTATTGATATTATTGAGAAATAATACCTGACCGGGAGTTGGAACCCAGGACCTCATCATGTTCAACAATCGTGCATGCCTTTGAACTAATAGGTCAGTTAATTATATCCTTTTAACAACAAAAACTTACGAGAACAAAGTCCTGAACATCTCCTCAACCACGTTCTCTCCATGTGGCACCAGTCTCTGAGTGGTTTCGCACAAAGTCTTCAAGATACATTCTCTACCGCTATAACCCATGCTAAAATAAAAACAGTAAAATTAATATAATTCTTATGTATAAATATATAATAATATAATGAGGACAAAAACTCTCAAAGAAGCGGTAGTTTCAGCAAAGACAATTCAAATTAGCCAGATTTGATTGGTTCAGCCTTGGTTTTGGTTTTTCTACAGGCGATGCTTGTTTATATTATTACATTATGCTACTAGCTAGTATTGGCAAAGCCTATCTTAATCGTTTACACTCTTACAGCCCTTTTCCGTCCTACTGGACATGGACCTGTTCTGAAAACGAGAAGAGTGAGGCTTTAGTTTACCACACCGAGCTGGTGAGAGCCCTCTCAGGTGGGCAGGTTTCCTCACGATGTGTTCCTTCACCGATTATACAGGTGTTTATTTATTTATTTTATAAGGATCTTCAACAAGAAATTTATGTACGTTCTGGTTTAAGTTATGTTAACATTTCCTGTGCTCCCTCAGTTACAGGAGATCACAGATCAGTGTTAATCCAAAAAGTCAGACATGTGGACTGGTTGATAGTTCAGACCCTCCTGTTTAGAACTGTTTAACCTAAACTATCATATTTATTACACTCTTACTGGTCCAAAATGGTTTCCAACTTCCCATACAGCTCCCGCCTATTGATTCTCTTCTGCATATGCTGATTTATTAAATACTTCTTCTGTTTATAGTATATAGAGATTTCTGTGTTGTTGGGCAGTTCGTACGCTATGGCCCAATTGAGGCCAAACGTGAATGTCCCGGGGTTATCACGAGGATTGGGCTGGCCGATCACACCTACTGTCATGCAGCCCGCACACTGGAAATAGAAGTGAGAAAAGATTTACAATTTGCTTTACATTGTCACGCTAACCTAAAGATGTGGCAGTTATAGTAAAGTTAATGGCCGGTTGGCACAAAATGCAAGATGACATATCGAACAGCGGAAAAGACCTTTAAAACTGACTGAATCTGAATTATCTGCGTTATTTCCAATGTAGTAAATAATCTTCTCCATGAGATAATATTAAAAATAACATCGAAATTCAATCAAAATGGCCTATCGAAATCCGCGGTTTCTCGCAAATTACGAGATGCCATAAATGTTAATATTAATATATATGTATGATGTTAAAAGCTACTTCCATTAAATGAATGGCAAGTTATAGTATAATTTTATGTGGATCGTAGACTGTTCTTTGGCTTACTAACATTTGCACTAAACTAACAATAATTACTAACTATGAAATAGTTGAGGAGAAGATTTAATTGTATGATAAAAAAATTGTACACCTCACAGCAGAACCTAGTTACAGAACTTTGTAATTAATTACCATCGACACTTGCTTTACAAAATTAACGAAGAATTTGCATCTTGATAATAATCAGCGCCAAAGAAATCAGAAAAAAAATTAACGATAATAAAAAGCAAGTCACGAAACAATATTGGTTATAATTATTGATTGCATTAATAAAAGGAAATTAAGTTTATAAGGACTTACTGAAAAACTGGATCCCTCAGGGAAGGCGACATATCTTTTTCTTCTCGACAATACTTTGGACTTGGAAACATCGTTTGTGTCCAACATCACACTAAACTCTATACAACTCAACAGTATTGTGACAAACAAATATAAACTTAAATACATTTTTAATAAAGTAAAATATCCAACTAATTACAAAAGAAAAACACTTTTGTTTCAATTTTTCATTCAGGCTTTTATAATTTCAACAGCACCATTTATAAACCTAGACATATATACAGACAAACACTTTACAATACGTAAAACAGTGGAATGGAGTCCAATTACAAGTAACGGGAAAAGTAGTCGTCACTATTGTTCAAATGTTGTAACTGTTTTATTTAATATCGCTAAAAGACACCAATCGATGTGACAACGAATCTTAAGAAAGTGCCCTTATTAGAATTGAACCAATAGAACGAGTTCACATTGTTTCTCGAAACGTCGTGTTACTACGTAACTTTGAAATATAATTGTTTAATTTTGGACTTAGGATTTTTCAATCACTTTTACAGGTCGTTTTTATACAGCCGGAATATGCAACGGTCTGAGAAGATACCCCGAGACTAGATCAGGATTCAATTATAAAATAAAATTTTGAGTATGTATAAACGCTAAAATATTTTAAAATATAATTAATACATAATCATAAGGCCTACTTATCAACTGAAACTCTGAGGTATCTCTGTGAGCTCTGAAACTTCTGGAACAAAATCTTTCTAATCTCTCTATCATAAATTACAACGTTTGTTTTTTTTTTAATATAAATTCAAGTTCTCGCCAAAATACATTGCAATACATTCTAATTATTATTAATATCATAAGTACCTTGCTGTCGTAATACACTAATACAGAACAGAACTAGTACAGAATACATTAATACAGAACAGAACTAGTACAGAACAGTTTGAAATAATGTATACATACGTGTACATTATTTCAAACTGTTCTGTACACATTTTAAACTTTATTAACAACAACAACCAAAGCACCTCATTTTTCTCTTCCCCAAAACAACATGTAAATACTTCTCTACGTACGCTTAGGGTAAAAAGAGTCACACTTTGCATATTGGTAGGGTAAAAACCCCAACCCGATGACGGATAGCAGACATTCCATTAGTCGCGTTACGCGACGGAGGCCGGAATATGCCGACGCCATTACCCCAAATCCGTGGGCATACAAATCATGTGTGTATTGCGTTTGTGGGTGAATCGATCAGATCTCTTTATAGTGTCGCTGCGTTTAAATGTACGGTGTTTTAAGTGAAGGGAAACATAAGATAACATTGCAATACGTCGGTATTCGTCAGCGGGTTAAAGGTTGTCTTTATAAATACTTCGCTAATGCGCTTTATATCCTTGGCACAAATATAAGCTTTGGTTTCTTACTATGAATTTCTCAACAACAAAAACCTGAGAATACTTTGTCCAGTCGAACCCAGAACGTTATGCTTAGCAGCCGCACTTGCAAGTAGACCAATATTTTACGTGATAATGATTTCATATAATAATATATCCTCTGCAAACTTTATGTGATATTATTTGTCTGTAGACACCCTTATAATCTCTTACTTTTACGTTTTTATACCACTTCAAATTCTGCTCAAGACTGAAAGTAATAAAAATACAATTTTATTCCCCTACACAGTCGAGACTTTTATACAGAGTGCGTCTAAAAAGAATTTTGTATTTTTAAAATGTAATAATAATTCACATGGGTTTTGTATCTGTGAATCATAATATAATTGTTTTGGGGTGCATCAGCGAATAAATAAGACCCTCCACAGCTGGCACACCTGGCGTAGTTAGCTCTGGTACTTGGTCAATGTTAGGTACCTTCACAGTTTTCATGTAATAGCTCGTGTCACTTCTCTGAATGATTTCACTTCGCCAACTTAAAGCAGTACAATGTTCAGAAAGGCGCCCGGTCACATTGAGCTAATCCCCCTTTTTTATTTGGAATCACATTGTCGCCTTGAAAACTAAGGAAACTATTGCGAGAGTTTTCTGTACTGATCCCCTTTATACCTATGTATTTCACCATCCAAAAATCATGTATTTAGCAGATCCCCCAAACTAAGATCCTTCCCACCCCTTATCCTTCTTACAGTTTCAGCGTTCAAGAGATTTATGAAAACATACATCACGGCCGCGACTTGACCTCCCCTACTAATGGCTAACGAACGATACTTATGGCGATCGTTATTGTGTGAAGACAAGGGCCAATGGCCTTCGACTATAAGTTGACATATTCTGTGCGACTTCAGTCAATGAGTAAATTGTTTATTTATCTCGGTCCTTGTAGTATGAGGAGATTAATTAGGACCTTGTAGGAGCATATTTCTTTTATATTTTTTAATCCCTACACAAATGGTACTATATAATTATTTAATGCATACTCGACATTTTTTAAATTACAATAAAATAACATCGTTTTTAATTTATCTTCTGCATTCAAAAGGATACTTGGCAATCGAAATGTATCCCTTTCTGCTATAAATCAATTTGGGTTAGAATCTACTTTCCCCTATGAGCCCTGCATCTTGACTTTGCGAAAACACTTTAAATAACCCAACCAATAATAATTATGCTTTTACGACGAACAAACAAATCTATTGAACAAGATGCTCAAGTATTTCCTCTGTTTTTATCCTATCAGACATTGTTAAACATAACTTTATATGGAATAAGTTTAAACACAAATGGTAGGGCCCATTAAAGCCATCGGTGTGTAAGGCGATAACCGTTTTTGGGTTCCAGCACTAAAAACCATTCGCCATTGGTAAGAACGTGTTTTGAACTAAACTTAAGCTGAGCTTGTGTTCAGCTAGGTACTTTTGAATCGAGATTTTATATTGGACAGTTTTCGCTAATCTTAGTAACATTGTTTTGTTTTTTGCGTCATTGGCAATGTTCGTAAACGCGTTTGCTGAAACGAGTTCCGGGGTGAACACTAATGTGTGTGTGAATACACAATCTTAAATGATGATAAGTACATAAATCACCAATTTAAGACTTGAGTCCATTTTAGTAATAGTCTGATGTTTACGTATGATGTTTTGTACCTTAAACAAGTAGACAGACCAATATATCTCTCTTTTCTTAATGGCTTGATCGATTTTGATGAAAAAAATTTTACTTATGTGTTCACCTGGATGGTTCTTAGCTTTAGTTGACAACGGTAGGTGGCGCTGTTGTTAAAATCCAGAACACAAAATACACGTAAATGAAATTCTGAGCAACAGATAGGTAGTACAAATTATAAGATCTTAAAGATGAAAAATAGTATGTCAAGAAATATAAGAATCAAGATTTAATCAAAATAAGAAATTTCTACACATCTATGAGAGACTAAAGAGAACTATAAAAAGGCTAGTGTTCTTTAGTGGAAGAAGCGAAATCCTAAGTCTAGGTACTGATAAAGAAAATAACGCCTATATGAAAAACCATAGCAATATAACATCAAAATTTTATCCAAAGGTACGCTTTGTATTCACAATATATTGTCCAATATCGCTCCTCTAAAATAAACCTTGAATAATAAAGTGCTAATTATAATATAAAACGAGTCAATGATGGATATCCGATGCAAATGCGTGTTGCGTGTAACGGAATATGATCGATCCTAATGTATGCTCCGTTCCGTAGGGCGTTCGAGGGCTGCAACCCTTTGCTGTGTGGTCCAAGTGCGTGAAGAGAGGAATGTAGGTCACGTGTTGTATATACCGCCTTAGCAGTTGCCACAAACATAACATAACATAGCATCACGCCTGTATCCCCGAAGGATTAAACAGAGGTGTACTATTGTTAACCCACATTTCGCCGATGCCGTTATTGATTCCTATATAATATGGGGCGAGCCTATCGCCATCTACTAGGCACATTCGAAGCTGCTACTGAGAATTTCCATACAGAAAAACCCAATAACACGTTACTCGACATGGAAGTCGAACCCGGGACATCACCGCAAGACCAATTAGACAGTTCCAAGATACTGATGGAGGTTATAGCGTTCGATATAAATTATTTTAACATATATCAGAAGTCTTAATTTATTTACTTCAACAATATAGAACCCACTACAGGATTCATAATCATCTGCCTAGCCTTTTCCCAACTACATTGGGATCGGCTGCCAGTTTAACTGGTGGCGGCTGAACATCAGTATTTTACACGGAGCGACTGCCATCTAACCCACACCACGAACGTGGTTAGAGTGATTGTCAGGCTTGTTGGGCTGCTGACAGCCGTAACGAATGTCATAGGTTTTCTTATGACACCCGGGACAAACTACTCAACGTGTTCTCAACTGTTCAAGACCGAGACAAATGGAGATCTTTGGAAGAGGCCTTTACCCACCCTGGGGTTCTTGTGAATCAAGCAAAATTATAATGTTTAATAATAACAATCACTAACCAAAACAAAAATTACTACTAATACTTAAACAAATCCTACTATCCTACTAATATTATAAATGCGAAAGTTTGTGAGGATGGATGGATGAATAGATGGATCTTTGTTACTCTTTCACGCCAGAACGGCTAAACGGATCTGAATGAAATTTGGCACAGAGATAGATTACAGTCTGTAATAGCACATAGGCTAATTTTTATCCCAGAAAAATGTACGGGTTCGTAAACCACGCGGGCGAAGCCGGGGGCGGCAGCTAGTTGTATATAAAACTAAAAAAACGAATATAAGAGTACTAACACTTTAAATAAGAATCGGGATTAACAAAAATTACTTACATATGTAAACTACTAGTATTATGAATTAGATAAATACCATAGACTTACAATACATATTAAGTAGAGATAAATATATAAATTGTATAACCTACAAGAAATAAAAAGGCTATTTTATTTTTATTATTTATTTATTATTTAACTGTTCAAGGCACGGTCTCGATGCGAAAAACTGTCACCTACCCAAGAACTGACCTCAGAAAACGCTGCTTAACCTCGCTGATCCTCTAATCTACGCGGTAGTTACGCCCCTCCACTGACTACGAGATCCTTTCTTCTGTCTACTTATAACTTAAGCCATACACATCGAGCCGACTTTATATCCCGTCTAATGGAATAATGATATCATAGCAGTTAAGTTGATAATCGTTCGTGTTCACACCAAGAAAATAGGGTTGTCTATTTCACTAACACTATAACGCACCTTTAGAGTGATAGTGACGTAACTCAAAATTGTGATTTTGCTAAACTGATCTTTAAAAGTATATTTCTTTGAAGATTTTCTTGATCACTTCACACAAAATGCATTTTTTGACTTAGGTCACTTTCATTCTGAGGGTATATGTAGGTGAGGTGATATGTAGTGTTCCACTGAACCAAATAATTCACAGAATCGTTTCCTGCGAATTCTCAGTAGATATTTTTTATCTTAAAAAACGTTGCCCCACACTAGGATTTCTCCTGTATCATGTGTACAGTTTACAAACATACATGTCACTTGCACACACAACCAGACCCGAAACAACTATTTGTAGATTATACTAATATTTGTTCCGTGCGGCGATTGAACCCGCGACTTGTAGCGCAGAGAGCTTATCGCTTAGCCACTGCGCTAACCGTGTCGTCGAATTTTTGGTGATTAAAATTAGTTTTAGTAATAAAACTACAAAATAAAAACAATCAATTTATTATATCACTTGGCTACCTCTGTTTATTCAAATCCAATATAAAGCCTATTATAGAGAAGGGACAATCGTTCGCTTTGTCGCAAAAGTCTGGCTCCAATAACTCACTGTACGTCAGGCCCATTTCTTGAACAAACTCGTGTTCTTGCAGAGGCGCTCTGAAATAAAAATAATTTATGAAAGCCGCCCTGTGAAGGAATAGTGCAGATTCGTTTTAGGACGGGCATATACGTTCGACTTGCTTGTTTGTAAGTCTGGTCCGACCACAAAATTTCAACAGAAATATCCACTGCATTTTATATTCATAGCACACATCTTTTGCATCCAATGTGCAAACATCACATATTTACATACGCCTTCTCGATGATTTGTTGTTCTGCAACACTTATAGTTTGCTAAAATATGGTGATAAGTTCACGCGCCATAGTGATTTATCCTGACTGACTATTAAATTTTTTGTGCATCCGACACTCCGAGATTGTCAAGTTTAGACAATAAACAAAATTTTCTTGTAAGTATGTTTTTCCAAATTTCGGCGAAATGTGGGTACCTACCTCTGCCTAACGCTTCCAGGAATACAGGCGATGCTATGTTATATTTTTCCATACGTGTACGGTAAAATAAAACACATTTCTATTCGATTCTAAAAAAATGATTTTAATTGCTCCACTAGCCATGCACATGTGTGTGTGCAGCAAAAATTATGAAAGCTGCCAATTACAGTTCCATTCGTTGTACTAAATTTCGTAATCATTCCACATCAGTGTCTGAACTGACAATCACATCGTCCATCACAGTGGTCCAGCAACTATACCGAAAAGGTCGGAGATATATTGGTCTACCGTTCAGAACATAACATAGCCAGCGGCGTGCACAGAGATTTTAGACAGGGTAGGCAGAAACTTTTAAATGCTTACTTACCAAAAATACCTACTGCATGTTGGTATTGGTTCAAATAATGATGTATGTGATTTGCCACCTCAAATATCTTATAATAAATATTTATCTGAGTTATGTAGGGTAGGCAGTGTCTTTTTGTCTTTATGAACCGCACGCCACTGAACATAGCACCACGACTGTATTCCCCAAAGGTTAGGCAGAGGTGTACTATTGTACACCCACATTGCGTCGATGCTGTTATTGTGTCCCATGTAATAGGGATCGAGACTAAGTATTGCTATCTACCGGACACAGTTCCAGACTCTGTACAGTAAAACTCAATAACACTTTGCCCTACCCGAGAATCGAACACAAGAACTCACGCTCAGCAGTCGCGCTTTCGACCACTAGACCAATGAGGCAATCCGTTTAGAATATCGGTCCAAATCGGAAGACAAATCGGAAATCTATGCTCGGCCTTAGAACAACGTAGAGGGGGTGAAATAGAGGCGGTTAGATGCACCTGTTAAAATGGCGGCCTGTGGGAGAAAACAGGACTTGTTACTAACTCTTGAAACTTTGGTACTCGTATGTATACTTAAACTTGCGCTGATCCCAGTTAACCGCTAGAAATTATTGTGCGCCCTAATTTATTATTGTTTTCTATATTTTTATGGAGACTGATTCTTAGACCGGTCTTATCATTTATACTGATGGCAGAATTCTATATTCCGAACTGCTACTGAAATTTTTTATACTAAAAATGTTATAAAACTTTCCCCGACGTGAGAATCGAACACGAGACAACAGGCTCGACAATCGTCCTTGTGGTCACTATTTCATTGAGGCAGTACCTATAATAAATATTTAGGCATCTGTGATTATAGATACGCATTAAGCTTTGATGTCATACCGTGGTTTACACGACCGAGTGCGATGGTGGCGCCTCCACTTCAGCTACGTTCAAAATATTCTATGTGATATACTCGTATCTGATTGGATACGTATTGAAGTCAAAGTAATTATACGACTTTGGTCAATACAAGTTAAGATAATTAAAAAATCTCTCATGAAACCTGAACCTAATTAGAACAATGTATGCACTATGCACAGGTAATTTAAATCTAAATAACATTAGCCATTCACCGTCTATAAGACTTACATTATCGTATTTATAAGCTAACGCACTATTCGTGCGACTCGCTAGCAAAAATATTATTAGGAGAGGCCTATATCCAGCTTATGTAGGCAGACTAGGCTGATGAAGAAAGCAATATTACAAGCCGAACCAGGCTAAATCGCGGTAACGAAACCATAGCGACTTCTAATTCGACGTCAACGCCATCTAGTTATAAAAAAGACAACTCTGCATGCTTTCTACTAACTTATCCTGCTTTCTCTGTTGCAATTTAGCATTTCTAATACAAATTGTGTTTAAAAATAAAATAAAAATAATATAAAACATGTTTGGTATGTTTTGAACACGCATTTACTTAAGGTTTCGTAGATAGACAAAAACAGTATAACTTGAACGCTGTTTTCTAGAGTATAGTTTGAAATGGAGGATCAATCAGCATGGAACATTGCTTAGTGTAATTGTTTATAGAAATTGACTGAAGCAATGTGAATTAAAATATAAAAAATCTTAGTATGGAGTATTTTGTACCTACTGTGTAATTTAATAATTTCCAAACTGGGCACAGTATTATATTATAGTATAAAGCTCATGTGGGCACATAGGTACAGTCAGCATCAAAAAAATATTTAAACGCTTATTCTTGAAAAGGAATTGGTTAAAATCACATAATTGTTGTTCGAGATCCATGTATACATTAATATTGTATATTTAATTCCGAGTTTAAAAGAGTAACCATGGAGTTTCTTGCCCGTTCTTCTCCATTGGAAATCAACACTTTGGAACTTAGCCACTAGAGCCTGACTATTCATAAGTGCCTGTAAATGGTTTACATGAATAAAAATATATTTGAATTTGAATTTGAATCATAAAATTTAAATTACCATGTATTTTTATGTATCCGCAGGCACTATGTATAAAATCGGTCTAGATTTCAACTACTATTTTCTCTAAAACTCGGTTTTTAATTTCACTACGTGTATAAATCTTTTTGATGCTGATTGTAAATTAAGAAGGGTTTCCATGGTCAAAAACCTTGTTTAAATTTAAATATAAGGTACCTACATCCAGGACAAAAAAAAAACGTAAACAATATTTTTTGGTAAAATACACTTTTTTCTACAGTAATTACTGAATGATTTAGAACAACTGGCTGATCAATGGGGAGGAAGGGTGCTGTTATTAATATTATTTATTGAAAGGAGGGGATGATTTTAACATGGGGATAAAATGTCATCATCAGCCAGAAGACGTCCACTGCTGAACGAAGGCCTCCCTCAAGGGGCGGTTTGCCATAATCCCCACGCTTGGCAGGCGGCTTGGAGATCGCAGTGGCTCACCGATTAGTGAGAGGACGCTGCTGCCCGTCCTCCGGTGTCTGGCCGCAGTTTTAAGACGTACCCGGGTGAAATGTATTAGTACACAATTATCTCTTGCGTTTAAAAAGCAGGTAATTTTTTTATACTTCTAATTGAATGTATCGAGATGGGTTGATTGTATCGATTGTCGCTTGTGGATGCACACCTCTGCCTCACCCTTTGGGGAATACAGGCGAAATGCTATGTTATATTAACCTGTGAGAGAATCATAAAGTTCTTCGTGACGTGACAGCTGATAAATGTTGTTGAAAAGTGAACAGAAATCAGTTTTTTTTTTTTTACTTTCCTTAAAAACTCCTCGTGAAGTGTTTTTGTAGTCGTACAACTAATAAGTGATTCGCTTTCTGCGGTACGTGTCTCGGGTTTGAATACCGCATTGAACAAAATATTTGTCACATCAGCAGATAGTTATATGTATGTATATATGACATACCTATGTATATATGACATACCTGTGTATATATGACAATGTATGTTTGTAAACTGTACCCATTCAGAAGAAGCGCATATCGCGTTTTTTTAATGGTTCATTTAATGACCTAAATTTCTTCTTCTTATTCTTTCTTTTTTAACATTGCCCCACACAAGTAATAATTCCTGTATCGCGGCTGCGTTTACAAACACATATATTCACATACACAAATATCCAGACCCGAAACAACTATCTGCAGATCATACAAATATTTGTTGCGTGCGGGAATCCAACCCGCGACACGTAGGGCAGCGGTCGATCTCTCAACCACTGCGCCAACCGTGCCGTAAATAAGTACGTTTAGTAAGCAATTAAAATAATTTAATTTAATTTAATTTAATTTTAATTTTATTTATTTATTTAATTCGAGCATCAAGGCGCATATAAATCCAATAAGACAATACATTATAAAATTTATGACTAATATAAAAATACTATACATGAACAATAATAATATAAATACTGATTTACAAATAATGTACACCCGTACACCGTAACACGGTGCCACCAACACAGCTGTTCCTGCGTACGGGCTATGAATAGTTTATAGCCGATTATTATATCGTTACCAGCTAAAGTTTGGAAGGAAACCACTGTGAGACCCTCCCAGAACCCACACTATATGTTAAAGTTCTATGCTTTGGTCTTTTTTGGAACTAATGTTTTACTTCAACGGATATCCAGTGTTGATGATTCTATATAGACCGCATACGTGTGGTTGCGAGGGCGACTGCTGAGCGAGGATGCTGGGTTCAATTCCCGGACAAGGTAGTATTATTTAGATTTTAGAACGGAATTTCGAACCTGTTCCCTGTAGATGGTAAAAGAAGGAATACAAATTAGAGCTTTTTTTATTCCCGTCCCAGTTCAGTATTTCATTTCATCAAACCACATCTTGAGAGCTTGCCTTCCATGCAGGCCCTCCTGCATTCAACCGCTAGACTATCACAATACTAAAGGCGAAATACCTAATTAATAAAAATCTACTACATTAAATAGCATCACGAATGTATTCCCTGAAGGACTGAGCAAAGGTGTACTATTGTCCACCCACAATTCGAGGATGCCGCTATCATTTCCCCCATGTAGTAGATGGCGAGTCTAATGCCATAAGCATAGTTCCAAACTCCGTGCTGCTACTGAGAATTACCATATAGAAAAACTCGATAACATTGTGCCCGATCCTACGAACAATTTTCGTTATTCTTCCATTTATTTTATTCTTAGGTACCTAGGTATAACAATAAATCCTAAACGTTGCGGGATTCGGCGCCTCATAGTCCAAAGGTGTTCCTATGATGCATTGCCAACTACGGTTTCAATGAAAAATTTGTGGAAGTACGAGGTGTCTATGGGAGTAGTAATCGCTATACATTATTATCTTTTCGCAATTACTTGTAAAACCTTCTTTGAGATGTTCTTTAACACAAAATAGTGTTCAACTTATGTGGACTAATTAGTTTGAACTAAGTGTAATTGTGTCCACCAACCCTCACTAAGCCAGCGTGGTGGACTAAGGTCTAACCCTTCTCATTCTGAGAAGAGGCCCTTGCCCACCAGTGGGACGGTAATGGGCTGAATGTAATTAAATAAATTAATAAGTGTAACTTTCCTTTATATGGATTTTAGATCATTTTCTTATATCTTGTTTTCCTTAAAAATTGTATTTGATGATTTCCGAGGAAGGCTCCATGAGTGATAAAACATGAGATCGTCAGGTACTGCCTGAGTAGTGAGCTTCGATACGACTACTGACTGACTTTGTACTACAGCATGAACGATTCTCATGTTACCTCATATCGATACGACAGAAGACGAAGAATATTTAACCACTTGAAGTATCACCATCATTTGTATAGACTTTTCCTTACTACATCGGGGTTGGTTCCCAGTCCAACCAGATGCAGCTGATTATCAGTATTTTACTGGTAATGACCGCCATCTTCCTAATTACTCGAAAGATCCATTTTATAGGTCAATTTCCATTGTATGGTATAAAGAGATTCCATTCAATAGTACAAAGAGTATCAAAAAATAAAATTGATTTGCTTCTTATTCCAAACTAGCGTTAACTTGTAAAACTGATAAAATTAGATTGAAACCTCACCCAATCGCCATAACCTCCGTACGGAACCCAAGGCGTTCTTTCAAAAAAGACCTCATAGTCAGTGGCGTGCGGTACATAAAGAAAAAAAGACACTGCCTACCCTACATAACTCAGATAGATATTTATTATAAGATTTTTGAGGTGGCAAATCATATACATCGTTATTTAATCGACAAGACGACGAATCAATACCAACATGCAGTAGGTATTATTGGTAAGTAAGCTTTTGAAATTGTCTGCCTACCCTGTCTAAAAACTCTGAGCACGCCGCTGCTCATAGTATTACTGCCATCTGACGTCATCTACTAATTTCCCTCTACAATACCACTTAAGAAAGTTTAAAGGGAATTTTAACAATGAGAACAGCCTACGCGTATCATCGCTGAGCGGCGACAAAGAAAACTCAAATCTTACAAAATACTTTCAAGAAAACATCCATTGCTCACAAAGTATTTGAACCAAAATTCGTAATTGGACCAAAAGTTTCAATGGAATTTTAGTTGCTGTAAAATCTCGTGTCATGAGGCTCGGTGATTTGGTCCTCTAGGCCGCGGTACAGTAGAGTGTTATGACGTAATCCAGCCTCGTATAAACGTCACGTACACGGATTATAAGGCAATTAGTGGAATACGAACGTTCAGCAATGATGCCGGTTATCTTACAGTTATTAATTTTATCTATGAGCTTGAATAATGTATCAATATTTAAAAGCTGGAGTTACATAATTTAATCGATGAGGGGATTACTGATGTGAAAACTGGTGTACCGGAATTTTTCTACATGATATTCCCATGATGTGCGCTTTTATTAGGCGTCGCAATGATTCGGGCTTCGGGGGTTCTAGGAATTCCCGATTCCCACTATCAGGTGCCAAAGTGGATCACTGTAATGAGTTTAGCCTGTACGAGGCTCACTCCTCCAAACTACCCCAGACAGAAGAAAATAAGGTACCTTCTTATACATCCATCGACAAGAACTGCCCAATTTTGTGGCATCGATAGATTTATTAAATGTACCAAAGACCTGAATAAAGCTGCTTGAAGACTCTGGACGTGACTAGTGGAGATCCAGGTGTTGTTTCGCAACTCAGGTTAGGCTGTTACTGAGCCCAGCAGTGGACGGTGATAGGCTAAATTAATGGCGAGTAGTAACCGAGGATTGTATGAAGTAATAATTATGAAAATCAACTTACTTAAACATAGCCCTCAGTATGTCATGAACGAGAGACCGTCCTTTCGGCGCCAGATGTCTTCGGGCTTCACATATCGCCCTTATAATACATGCACGGCCATTCATGTTGCGCCTGAAATTATCGACAAAATAGTTATTGAGAAATAAAATATTTTGTACCTTACCTTAAATATCTTGCTACATTTTTGAGAACTTCGGTCTTGAATCTTATGTGATGTTTTAACTTTCATTTTTTCATGTGTTTCACATTTTATGGCAGCCTCTTTGCGAAAAAACAATTAAAAACTAACTGCTCCAAAACACTCTGCAGCGCTTCCCAGATCTCTTTCTTCTGCCGATGATGAAGCTTTCTTCTCATGTGGGAACTGATCGGCTCTCCATCTGGCAGCTTGTACACCACCTCTACCTCCACAACGAAATACCAGCCCGAAGGTACGTGTGTCATAAAGGTCTTTACTGCAGATGTGGTTACCTGGAGATTTTAAGATATTAGTGAATGGATGCGGGAAATTATAGCTTACCACGGAGTAAAGGTATTACAATAAAAAAAGATAGCATCAATATTGAGGTGTTAAATTCTAGATTAACCTATAGCTAATGAGCGGGACACCTGTATCTCTATTATGAGTTTTTTACTATTTCCTTCCATAGTAAATGTAAATTTTCATGCAAGCGATTTTAGTTCTTAAATTGGTTATATTAGGGATTAGAGTCGCTACCATGACATCTCTATAATATAGTAAATAGTAAATCAAAACTTTACTATGACTGTCACATAAGCGACTCTAATCCCTAATGTAACCGAGTTAAGAACTAAATTCGCTATCATGAAAATTTACTTTACTTTGATAATATATTTGATAGTAAATAGTAAGAAAACTCGTGATAGTGGTACTGTAGACGAAAATAATACTAATATCATTTCGTCACTTTAGGGAATAAAATTAAAATAATGCCTCATTGGTCTAGTGGTTGCAAGCGTGACTGTTGAGCGTGAGGTTCTAAATTCGATTGCCGGGCAGTGTTATTGGGTTTTTCTATATGGATATTCTCAGTGGCAGCACGGAATCTGGAACTGTGCCCGGTAGATGGCAAATTAGCTCGCCCTGGGCGATATGTTATATTTACATGGGACTCAATAACAGCATCGGTGAAAAGTGGGTGTACAATACTACGCCCCTGCTTAACCCTTCGGGGAATACAGGCATGATGCTATGTAACGTTATCACTACATATATTAAAACAAAGTCTCTTACCACGTCTGTCTGTCTATTCGCGGTAAACTCAAAAACGACTGAACAGATTTTCATGCGGTTTTCACCAATAGACAGAGTGATTCGTGAGAAAGGTTTAAGTGTATAATTCATTTTGGTTTTGTGTAAATTGGCTGAAATATGACGCTGATCGTTAAAGATGTCGGAAAAAATTATGACGACGAAATTTGGCACATAGATAGATTATAGTCTGAAATAGCACATAGGCTACTTTTTATTCCGGCAAAATGTACGGGGATGTAAACCATGCGGGCGAAGCCGCGAGCGGAAGCTAGTATTAGCATAATACTCATTTTCTTTATCCCATAAAAATCAATACATGTATATCCAAAGTGAATGGCAGAGTTTGACGTGTATACCTGCTCCATCCAACTCGTCCAAACAATGTTAGTTGCCCAAAAGCCAAGTTTTGGCGCCCAAATGAACTTTGTACGTGAACGACGGTTCGTTAATCTTAAAGATTTGTTGAAACTCTGTTAGTATGTCTTGAGGAGCAAGTTGCAGCCATTAAATATAAAAGCTCCTTCTGTTTTAAGGAGTAAGTAAAATCCCATGACAATTTTGAAAAAATATTGTAAACAACATTTCTGTGTTGTAAACAACGTGTCTTCTATAACAGATAACAGAAGTGTATTATTGTTACACCCACTTGTGCGGATGCCGTTTTTGAGCCCCATGTCACAGAGGGCGAGCCTTTTGCCATGTACCGGGCACATTTCCGAACTCCGTGCTACTGAGAATTTACATGCAAAAATAAAAACCAATAACACTTTGCCTGATCCGGGAATCGAACCCAGGGTTTCACGCACAGCAGTCGAACTAACCACTACACCAATTAAGTAGTTCTATAACTATCATTAACCCTATTGCCATTTAATGGATAAAATAACATTCTTTAAGCATTTACTGGAGTTTCCTAATATAAAAACTAAATAAGCAAAAGATCAACGTATGTATCACGATTAGTGGTACTAATCTAATCACCTGTTACGTCATCAAACCGCTGGCTCTCTAGTGTCAGTTAGAGCATCGCTAAACAGTACATGCACTAACACAGTGATAATCACAGGCAAAGGCTACACAACTCCATAGTGACGTTTTGCAAAGATGTACAGCCAAACAAATAGATTACTTAAACCGGTTGACCAGGCGGCCTAACAAGGCCACATTGAGCTCATCTACATGTAATGACGAAAAGTAATTTTACTGTATACAGGACTTTATATATAATATATATATAGTTTAATTTGAATACTTAAATTAATTTTTAATCTGAATATAAATCTTCGCGAGTGATATTAAACCTCGTCAATTATCTGGATGTTTTGTTATTTGTAATGTGAATCATATCACGATTGAAAGTTTTTTAGATCCACTTAATAATAGATTTGACATAAATAAATTTCAACTACCTATTGTCGTTGTTTATTAATTAAATGCATCAGTCTAACATATAACTGTTTTAGCAAACCCTCGAACGGATTTGGCGTGGTACTAAAGTCTAATCAGTGATTCTCTATTTGTAGAAGTTTAAAGTGGTATTTCTTAATAAAATGTGTTTATTTTAATGATTTCTGCGTCTCCATGAGAACAAACACGCATTTTTTTTATTTTTTTTCACTCCTTTACCCACCCTTGAAAAAAATTCTTGTATTGGGTTGCATTTACAAGCACAAACATTCACTTGCACAGACACACAGACCCTGAACAACTATTTGTAGGTCATACAAATGTGTTCCTAGGAATCGAACACGCAACACGTAGCACAGCAGTCGATCGTTAAACCTTAATGCCGCCAAATATTAATTAAAACCGACTTCATCTATATCCTTTGAGCCTGTTTACCTGTCTCTTTCTTTACGACTGTACGATTGGTCTGTGTGGTTCATTCAGCTGAGAGCCTCTCAATTGTATTCACCTATAAATGTATATTGCAGTTATTACGAGCGGTTCAATATGGCGTACAATGGCAATGGACTTACAAATCGTTCTTACATGCATCGTTGCAATTCTCCTACGTTATAGCCTTACGTGGCTGCCTGCTACACATTTGTGTGCGGCTCGAAATGTTCGTACCATTTCTAAAATGGCGTTTATGGCATTACGCTTTGACTAATAAAGGAAAATTTGAAACAAGGCGATCCGTCTGCTCGTTTGCCGCCTATGACAAGTGTAAGTTAAATTGGATTAAAACAATGATCGAAACGCCGAAGCTGATTTTAATTTATGAAATTGAGTAGAATTTAAATAGTCTCATTATGTCTCTTTCTAACAAGGAACTTAAGAAAGTAATGGAAGACGATTAGTAAGGTCTGTCAAAATAGTCCACTTGCTTCTTATCAATTTCTTGTTGTCATATAGCATGTCACGTCTATTTTTTCGTTAAAGCGCTTATTACTAATTTGGCAGTTCTAAATATTTTCTATATTTTTTCAATGACCGTTGTAAGAAAGAGATATAGTGTGATTCAAATTTATTTAGTGTGATGTGCAACAGCATCAGGACGATTGGTGGTGACATTATTTTTACTTTAACATAAATTAGTCGTAGAAGAATACTAGAAGAAGACGTGGTTATAGCTTAGAACGATTAGAACTTCTTAGTTAGACTGATATTAATGATTTCAATAGCTAGATTAATTCGGCAAATACATAGCAGATTATCCAAAGACAGTCTACAATCGGCAAAAAAAATTGAAGCTACAAGGGTAGAGGATGAAATTTTACATGCAACCCTATGATATATCTTAGATGCTTTTAAAACAATCATGGCAAAACAATAGGCAGCTTAATTTCGCTTATGCATGAAATTACAAGTACTATCGCAAAGTAACTAAAAAAAATCACATTCTTAAGGAATCTGTATTGGTACTTACAATATTTGAAATATTAGTGATTATAATTATTATTGTTTTATAGATACACTTGATGATAATTATGATCATCATATCAATATAATCGATCACTTTATGGAACACTCAGGTGTAAAGGATTCCTCACAATGTTATCCTTCTCCACTAATAACAGAATTGATAATCTTATTCGATTGTAAAGAAGACATCAATATACTTAATGATGATGAAGATGGAATCAAATTAAAACAACCAATACTTACTGAAACTGCAGATCCTGGAGGAAATGCAAGGTGGCGCCTCTTTCTCACAGAAACTATAGAAGTCCTCACATTGGGACATTGGCCTTTAATTGAAGAATTTGAAACAGACTCACTTAAAACGTTTGCGAATAAGAAAATTAATATCAACAAATTAGGTTGTAAATCCATTACAAAACGTAATTTTTTTTTATATAATTGGTACAAATTTGTATTATTGTCTTTAGAATTAATGAATTCTATGCTGTAACTAATTAGATACTTTTATCATTGGCCCTCTGCCTAGAATATATTAAAGAGTAAGTAACTAGTTGAGAACTTACAAGCAAATATTTTTTTATTTAATTTCCTTATTTTCACGTTTTTAGGTTTCAATGGTACAGATCGACTGTAGGTACCATATACTAAGATGTCCTACTACTATCTATTTATAGTTCGCTATAATATATATGTATCAAACATGATGTGTGAGTTTTCATTACGTTTTCACACATTCGATCAATTGATTTGAATGAAGCCTCTGTGACGTAATGACTGGCAGTTTTTGGGTTCAGTTCGAGAAAGCGGAATGAGTTTTTTTCTTTATATTATTGAGTCTGGAAGGGATTGATCCAGTAATCGAAAAGTTCACGTTTATTTTTTAACGAGTTTTTGTTACTTCTTTCTTTCCTGAAAACGGTAAACGGTTTAGGAATGTTCGTAAGGGCTGACTGCTCAGTGTGTCGGATATATGATGTTATGTATTGTTTTAAAGAGTATTAAGGCTATTCAACTTTTGATTGTGTCCACTTTTAATTTTGTTTTTTTTTCCTGTGTTATCTGTGTTATTCTTTTTTAAATTTTATATATATATCTTTTTCTTATTTAATGTTTTGTTCCCTTGCATGCGCTTACCTACTGTATTAGTACTATCGTATAAAAAGCGGGGACCAGCTGAAAATCAGTACTGTGCTTATACGCACGAAAATACTGAGCTGAATTCCTTGCCGCACTTACAGATCCTATATCTTTCATACATTGTATGGCAAATAGGTGGTTTAAATGTATTTCAGTATCGTTACTAAAGGACTTCCATGGCCCTTAAAGAAGACCTTATATGAACTCTTCAGATTAAAAACAATTGGGACTCACACAGACAGGTCTGTCTTTGACTAAGTCTCCATTATTTTCACTACATTGTTATTATATTTTTGTCTTTTGATTCGTAGCTTTTCCACAATAGACGTCAAAGTGTATGTTAAAAGTCTTTCAAGAGATTGGGCTTTCCTTCGAAATCCAAACATGACACTGGCTTTTCAAAAGCTCCCCAAGGCATCAGTATTCACTCTTCATTTCACGTTTTAAGTTCCTTACTAAATAAGAGGAGGAATACAGAACATATGTTTTGTCGTGTTTCACTATCTGTTAGCATTAACGCAGATTTGCCTTAAATTAGCAGGATAATCAAGATAGGCGCCTGTAATCGGAATCTTTTCAATTTTAACAGTTCAACATAGTACAATGTGTTGTTTCTATTGTCGGGCGCAGTGATTTTTAAAGCAAACTACATTATGTACAGTCAGCATCAAAATCATGTATACGCGTAGCAAAATACAAAATTTTTGGGCTACTGACACCCGTAACGACTGTCATAGGTGTTCGTACGACACCCGGGACCAATTGCTTAACGTGCTTTCCGGGGCACGGAGGGGTCTCGATATGTGAAAAATGGTCACCCATCCAAGGACTGACCGCGTCAAGCACTGCTTAACCTCGCAGATCGACCGATCTGCGCTACCGCGCTCGGCTAGCTACCGTTATGTAGCTACGAGCCCCTTGAGGTGAAAAAATTCCACTTAGTAGGTATTTAATTCAGTAGCTCCACCGATTAGCAAGATGTCTACCATAAAACCCATGTATTAATATCGTGATTTCCAAGAAGTTCCCAGTCCAAAGCTTACATTTATTCAGTTGATTGCTGTCCACAACTGGGCAAGGGTTTCTTCTCAGAATGAAAAGGGTTAAGGCCTAAGTCCACCACGCTGACCACGTATGGGATAGCAGAATGTTTACTCTTGATATTTCATCATCAGAAATTCAGACCTTAAAATTTTAGTCAGTGAGTCTAGTTTCTTTTTTGTACAGGAAACTTATTATTTGAAATGTGAGATATAAATATGATGTAAACAATAGCGCTGCCGCATTGGTCTAGTGGTTGCGAGCGCGACTGCTGAGCGTGAGGTCCTAGGTTCGATTCCCAGGTTAAGCAGTGTTATTGGGTTTTTCTGTATAGAAATTCTCAAAAACAGCACGGAGTTTGGTACTGTGGCCGATGATGTCAATAGGCTCGTCTCCCCTATTACATGGTGATGATATTGTATGTTATATGTGTATAATAAACAGCGCGGTTGGTGCAGTGGCTAAGCGATTGTCTTCGTGAGTTACGGACTGTGGCATCGATTCCCAATTGTATGTATCATCAGTGGCGTGCTATTCATAAAGACAAAAAGACACTGCCTACCCTGCGTGACTCAGAAAAATATTATATTTGAGGTGGCAAATCATATACATCATTATTAAATCGACAAGACGACGAACCAAAACCAACATGATGTCGGTATTCTTGGTAAGTAAGCTTTTAAATTTTTCTGCCTACCCTGTCTGAAAACTCTGCACGCCGCTGTGTATGTTTTTAAACTGTACCAACAATTCAAAAGAAAAATTGGCGTGGGCCATTAAAATTACCCTGTATCACTGTAATAAACCACAACAATTTAAGTAACCCTTAAACCGCTGAGAGCCAACTAAATTACCGACTTTGCCTTTACCAAAAAGCCAAATAAGTTACATATGAACCTTATCTCCACAAAGATATCGTAAAATGTGAACCGTGCGCGTTTCCAGTGTGTTCACTGACCCGAGATGTTGGATCAAAGAATTAGAGCCTCGCCTCCCCTCATTAGCTGAGTCACGAGTCACACTTCCTTGGAATCTGATTGCGAAGCTACACCAAATTGAACCCTAAAGTTCGAAAGCTATAGCTGATTATAGTGTCAGCAGTTTTTTCGCTTCATCATCCACCACGAAATTACGGTGAATGGGAATAGTATTTAAAGTTAGGTCGATGGTTACCTTTCATGTACGCACAAGTATGTTGTAGGATGTAAGAACTTGTATGCCACCTAACACATATCTACATATTAGTGCAGACCGATAATCTGCACCATTTATGGTAAATTTAGTTCCATATTCTACCATCCGCTAAGATAGTACTTAATTACAATAGATTACCTACATCAATTTTGACAAACCGCTGCAAGATTTTTTCTATCCATTTATTAAATAGATATTCTGGCGCTTAACTCTTTTAAAGCAATATATTAATGAGTTAAGAAATGATTCTATCAACAGAGTTACATCATACATCATCAGCCAGAAGACGTCCACTGCTGAACGAAGGCCTACCCAAAGGGGGGGTTTGCCATAATCCCCACGCTTGGCAGGCGGCTTGGGGATCGCAGTGGCTCATCAATTAGTGAGAGGACGCTGCTGCCCGTCCTCCGGTGTCTGGCCGCAGTTTTAGGACGTACCCGAGTCCTCGGGATCAACAGAGTTAAAGTGGTTTAAATGAATGCAACGTAAGTGTAGATGATGATTTAAGATATTTTATCGTCTGGATTTTTTGTGGTAATGACTAGGAATTCGTTGAAGCAAAACAGAGTCTTATTAAATAATTACTTAAGCAGTATCTATATAAAACAATAACAGATAAAATTAAACTAAAATCAAACGATCAACTATTTTTATTCAAACCTAATACAACTTCAAGCAGCGAAATAGGGCAATCGTGGATTCTTTCGCAGACGTTTGGTTCCAATAACTCGTAATAAGTTTCATTAACTTCCTCCTTAAATCCTTTCTCGTGAACTGGAGCTCTGCGAACAAAAGGAACAATTTCTATTACTCCGACAGGCTAAGTTTTAAGATGAAATGTAGACGGAGATAGACTATTGATACATGATTTCAGATATGATGATAAAAACCTAGTACTTAGGTACTTCTAGTATTTGTAAAGGTAAGTACGTTGCATTGTATCCACACTAGAATTAATTTCTGTATCGTGGATGTGTTTACAAACTAATTATTCACATGCACAGACAACCCGCAGCCTAATTACCGATGTAGCGACAGGCGTAGATCGCGCGATAACTTCTGTCAAACTTCATTTTTGTGACATATAATGTATTGGCTGACAGTGAAATTCTGTCGCGTGACTGTCACGTTTCTGTCGCTTTTTTACGTAATTAGGCTGCAGATCCGCAGCCTTATTACCGATGTCGCGACAGGCGTATATCGCGCGATAACTTCTGTCAAACATCATTTTTGTGACATATAATGTATTGGCTGACAGTGAGATTGCTGTCGTATGGCTATCGCGTTGCCATCGCTTTTTTACGTAATTAGACTGCCGAGCCTTATTACGTAAAAATAGCGACAGCAACGCGACAGCCACCCGACAGCAGCCTCATTTTATATGAAAAAAAATCTACCCCAAACACCTTAATTAGGAATAAAATATTCGCATCGTGAGCGTTTTATCGATTAAAAATGTTTCAAACGTTTTAGCGGCTTCGTCCGCGTGGTTTACGAACCCGTACATTTTTCCGGGATAAAAAGTAGCCTATGTGCTATACCAGACTATAATCTGTCTCTGTGGCAAATTTAATCCAGATCTGTTTAGCCGTTCTAGCGTGAAAGAGTAACAAAGATCCATCCATTCATCCGTCCATCCTCACAAACTTTCACATTTATAATATTAGTAGGATTAGTAGGAAGTAGGATTAGTAGGATTTGAGCAAATGGTTTTAATAAACAAGGACTTGAATGATAATTTGGCTGTTAGAAAGTATAATTATTCTTAGAAAATATTTCGTCCACCAAAGCGAAAATACGCAGCTGTAAATTCTCAAAAAATAGAAATCCTGAGGAATTCCATATAATATTTATCTACACTAAGAAAATGTGAGATAAAAAGAAACTTACGAAAATATCGCCCTCAAAATGTCATGCACCAAAGACTTCCCCGGTGGAGCCAAGTGTGTTCTCGCTTCACATATGCTTCGATAAATACACGAGCGACCGTTCAAGTTGTAACTGGAAAACAAAATGATTTACTAAACACTTGTTACACAAAACTTAGTCTTACGAAAGGATTTTGTAAGTTAGTCTAGTGGTCGCAAGTGAGACTGCTGAACAGGAAGTCCTGGGTTCGATAGCTGGGTCGGTCAAAGTAAAACTGGGCTTTTTTTATCGGAATTTGGAATTACGCCCGGTTGATGGCAATTGGCTTGCTCTCTATTATATAGGACTCAATAACAGCGATGAAATGTGAGTGTACAATAGTGTACTCTGCCTAACCCTTCGGAGAATACAGGCGTGATGGTAAGTTATATTATGCAAAGCTAAAGAAATAACAGTGGAGAGACTGACAAATGTCTTTTGTGAAGAGCGACTTGATGAGATAACGCAGTCTACCGCTTCCTCTCCTTAATCAGCATATATAGAGAAATGAATTACTTTCCTACTCGTGAAGCGGGAAATTCAAATACTGAAAATGTATGATAAAATTGAATTTCGGTTTTGCTTACAGCCAGGCCGATATTCTACAATTTTCTGATCCGATAGTCAGTTTGGAAGACCGTGCACTCTTTCTACAATATTTTAATAAACAATATAACCATATTTCTATCACTGCATATTACAAAACAAAGTCCCCCGCCGCGTCTGTCTGTCTGTATGTCTATCTGTTCACGATAAACTCAAAAAGTACTGAACGGATTTTCATGCAGTTTTCACTCATAAACAGAGTGATTCATGAGGAAGGTTTAGGTGTATAAATTAAGGTTTTGTGTAAATTGGCTGAAATATGACGATGATAGTTGAAGATGTCGGAAAAAATCATGCCAACTGGGAGCTTTACCGGCGTGCGCCGAGTCAATGGACGAATGGACGGCACGGTTGGCGCAGTGGCTAAGCGATTAGCTTTCTGCGATACGTGTCGCGAGTTCGATCCCCCCACGGAACAAATATTCGCATGATCTACAGATAGTTGTTTCGGGTCTGGTTGTGTGTGCAGGTGAAATGTATGTTTGTAAAAAAAAATGCTCAACGTAACAGGCTGATACGATACTACGACAAAAAAAATGAAGGTGCTATATGCTCTGCTATTCGTGCGAAGCCGGGGCGGGCCGCTAGTACTATATATATTCTGTTATACAGTGATAGCACAGTGGGCGCTTGCCTTACATGCAGAAGCGTCAGAGTTCGAACCCAGCTCAAACCTCGGACATTTCAAATTGATAGTGATAGCAATAAAAGAAAACATCGCAAGGAAACCTGCACACCTGAAAGGGTTCCGTCAACTGCCCATGTGGGTGTAGTCCCCTAACCTGCATCACGCGGTCATGGCGAACTAAGTATTAACTCTACCTAACCCTTTAGAATGAGAAGGGTTAAGACTGCTAAGACTGCACCCAGCAGTGAGACAGTAATTTATACAATTATTATTATTTTAGCTAAGACTTACTAAACTAGCTTAGACTTTAGTCCAGACTAAAAGGTTTTTGTTATTCACCTCTCTAGGGCATTCTGCATCCTTTCCCACAATTCTCTCTTCTGTCGATGATGGAACTTCTTTCTGTACAAAGCGTTGGTCATCTCTGGACTCAGCAAGGGATAGAGCACGTCGATTTCTAGGGCAACATTCCAACCAGATGGCGCGTGAACCATGATGGCTTTTAGCAAAGATAATGTTATCTGGAAAATTATTATTTATTTATTATTATTTATACTTTACTATCTCACGATAGTAAAGTATAAATAGAATATTGCATATAATAAAACAGCAGGCGTTTAACATTTTTGTTTTAAGTCTTGTAAAACAAACACGACACATGCAGAAGATTATTGCTAGCCGATATGTACAATCGGGGTCATAAGAAGATTTTGGGAATTTTGAAATGAATCAAAGTCAAAGATATTTATTACAAAGTTAACTAGAAAAAATAATGAAAGTAACAAAATTTTTGTCATATAAAACGCTTAAAGCTTTGATGATTAGCTACGTTTGTCGCTGGCTGTACTGTTTCTATACATACACAAAAACAAAATTAACATTCCTCTAAGAACTAGAGACTATACAGCAGAAACTGAATACAAAGATTAAAGAATATGTATTACGAATGCAAGTCTTATTTATGTCCCAGCAAAAGCGTATCTTTTATTCATTCATTTTAATGACCAAGATTCAGGTAGCGTTGCTATTATAGCATTAAACTTTAAAATTTTAGACATTATACATTAAAACGAAGCTTCGGGAAGCCGGTTTCCATAAAAACTTCAGAGTCCATTTTATATGGCAAAGTTATTCAAAGTTCACTCTTTTAGTTTACCAGTCTTAGATGAAGCAAGACTTTTGGAATTTATATTGTTCTTTATGTAATTGTTGCACTATTTAAAAAATAAAAACATGGAGCTCCGTCTCGACTCGTTTTACAAACTATTTTGAACCGACTTTTTTGCGTGTTTTGCAACCTGCGAACAGAACTAAACAGTAAACATTTTTTTTTTTAATAAAGTCTGATCCTTATCTGCTTTAGATAGGAGTGGAAATAGAGAGACGCCTTCCGGCCTTCGCCCTCCAGTGGGACAATAGTAGCTTATATAAGACAATATAGCTATAAATAATAAATTATTACGTAAACGTATACGTTTTATTATATAAATATTACTTACAACCATAGAAGTTCCTTCTGGAAACGTCAGATGCCTCTTCTTCCTCAAAACATTCAAAGATGTCTTCACATTATCACAACTGTCCTTCACGTCTTCACTCATAAGAAACTCAAACTCATTCACTATGAGAATTATGACCAAATAATATATTTTATTCATATTTCTTCTACCCAATAACAGTTTGAACTGACTTAAACAATGTTAAAGCGTACACCCATATTCACGTGACTATTCAATATTTCAATGTTAGCGTTGTATGGAATACGCTGCCTACACATTTTTATTTTACACTTGGTTTTTTTCACAGCCTTGTCGTCATTTAAGTGATTTTTGAGAGGTTCTTGTAGTGTAACTGAGGCAAAAATAAAAAACATTGCTCAAAACAGATTAGTACGTCTGGAAAAATAAGGTTATTAACCTTATATGGTTAACTACTTAGCACCTTTTTCTGTCATCATGAGTTCAAGGTATAGATGATTGGTCTTAAAGGTATTAAAGAAATGCAAATACATGAAATTAAATCCGCTGTATACTACTTAATAAATAAAAATTCAATACAAACTAGAATTAAACTTAGCATGAAAAACAAAACGAGCACTTAAGCGTCAACTGGTACCGTACTCAGAAGATAGTCTACATGTAATATGAAAGCAGATAACAAATTAGCGCATAATACTAAATTGAATAGAAATAAAAACGAAACTGTGTGTCCCTACAAAAACTAATCTGATTTCTTAGAGACAGCTGAATCTGATAACAATCTGCTACTCCTGAATAAATTTGAAAAGGGTGCGGTAGATATGAAATAGGAATTTTTCGACTTGAAAGAAATCAGCTGGCATAAATTGGATGCCTAAAAAACCACTCAACTGCTAGAGTAAAAAGAAACCTCTTCCATACTAAGCCAACGTTGCAAGGCAATGCTCGCAACATCTTCAAGTTCAATGTTTGATCAAGTAATTAGAGCACGTCTGACGTCTGCATTTTTGAACGTCTTGACAGACTCCTCAAATTCACAGTTATGCAATGTAATGAGGACTATTGATGCATCCGTTTGAACTTTGGACTCCAATGTAGATTTGATAAACTTCGACTATGTATGTTTGATGGGTGCTTTAAGTTCTGATAGGGATGTTTGTTTGGTTTGAAACTGAATGTTTATTTAATGAGGTTGATAGGTATTTTAACAAGCAACCTTCCTCGTCTTACTTGTTATGGGTATTGTAAAAAGCGATCGTACTATATTTAGTAAGAGTATTCTTAAATGTGATTACAACAATATACATCGATCATCATGAATCTTTATCCTCACGCTTGGTGAGGATTATCGAAATTTTTCGTGGCCGCCTCACGTGGCCATTTTGAAGCTCATTTGTAGTAGTAAACATATTTGGGCTCATGATGATGACGTAAATGGAATAATAGTTCGTAACGTCACGCAAGAGGCGGAGCGAGAATGGTCAGAGGCGTTATCAAAAAGAAACGATAATTTCTATTGGGTATCATAAGGCCATATTTTACTAGCCTCAGAAACATATTTTAAACACTGCATTGCTATCCTTGCATTCCATTAGTCTCTTGCATAGCAATGGCAATGAGTGACTTGGAGTATTAACTCCAAGTCGCTCACGGTGTTGCTTTCGTAGCATGGTGGCTAGAAATTTAGCCTTTCTCGTTATATAGATGAGAGAGAGAACTTCTTATCAATAATAACCGTGAATGCAGAAAATAAAGAAGAATTTTGGTAGACTAAATATAAGTCCAGCTTCGATTTCGATGAAAAAAAAACAGAGATTAAAAATACTTTTAGGATATATTTAATTTATATATATATACATATATATATATATATATTATATAATATAGAGGTTGTTTTACAGTCTAGTATGAAATAAATAATAAAAGTTTTGATTTAATAAAAACACATAAACTACCAGTTCCATTAATTTCATTACTAATATAAAATGAACAATCTAAAATAATATGACACGTTATCATACTATAGAAATGTCTCCACATTTTGGAAACAGTTCTGCACAGTCTCCATTGGCCCCGTGGGCGTCGTCATAATGCTTGAGAACTTCGGACACCGAGTCGGGGACTTTGGGTAATCTGAAATTATGTTCCAAGTTGAATATACAAGGAAACGTATGTATTGTCTGCAAGCCATTAGGGGTGAACAGAGTTCCCTGACTTCAAATTTGTTCGTTGCATCAGGCGAAAACGTCTGCAAAAGGTAAACTAACACGTTCAAGATTCTCTGAATTCCTAGTTGATATCACATGAGTTCGTGTAGCGGATGGACTTACATAACATAATGCGCATGGATTTTTTTCTAAGTAATTCTTAACTTCTACTTTGGTAAAAATATTCTGAGCAAATGTGCTCCATTATAGACTGCCCAAGCATACCCATCAGCTACGATGGACATGACTGCGGTATTATGAGTAAAGGACAATCCTGTCATAACCTTTGATAAGGTTCGATTACGGGAAACCATTCAGCAATTTATTTCCTTAAATCCTAAGTAAAATTTTACAACTATTTGATCCAGAAATGCACTTACGTAAACACAGCTCTAACCATTTCCTCTACAAACGTGCCTTGTTCAGCTTTGCCCTTGCCTGTCTCACAAAGCAATTTCAGGATGCACTCTTTACCGTTCCATCCCAGCCTTTAAAAACAAAGAAAATGAGATAGGTTCTCAAGAACATTGGTCTGAATCTTAATTGTGTTATAAATCTCTGATAATAAAAAGGCACCTCTTTAATGTGACAAAAAAATGATACAAATTACGAAAATCGATGTCTAAAAGCGTTTATAGAAGTCAGTTTTTATGAGTTAAAAAGAGTAAAGCCTGTACTTCTATCACGAGTTTTCTAACTATTTACTATCATAGTAAAGTAAATTTTCATGATAACGATTTTAGTTCTTAACATGGTTACATTAGGGAGTAGAGTCGCTTATGTGACATATGTGTCATAGTTAAGTTTTGATTTACTATTTACGATATTATAGAGATGTCATGTTAGCGACTCTAATCCCTAATTTAACCAAGTTAAGAACTAAAATCGCTTGCATAAAAATTTACATTTACTATGAAAGTAAACAGTGAAAAACTCATAATAGAGGTACAGGTATCAATTTCAAAAATGGAAACGATCCTCACTATCATACACGTTTTAAGCCGTTAGACTTGGCTTTACTGACATATAGTTGGCTAGCCAGGTAGTTTGTGAACATTTCTTGTTTTAGTATAGCCCTAGGGCCTTTAATGGCCTGTGTATTAAATTAGACCTGGTGAAACCCGCCTTGATAATGATAACTGATGCAGCAACATGTGACTTGGACATAGATTCAAATATTTTAAAAGTTTCTTTACAAATACAATCTTTTATGTATGAATACTTCTTACGTTTGCAAAAACTTCTCTAGTTTAACATAAAGTTCCTGTCTCTCTCTTCTATAGAACTGAAGTCGTGTTGTGTCCCAATCTTTATAAAGGATCTTATTTTTCTGCGTGATATGCATTTCCTTTTTACCAAACTTTATTATGTTTGTAGTTCTTTCCACTGCATCTACGCTTCTTTTGACAAATGCTGGGTTTATAATAATTTTCCTGCAAAAAATAAGTTCAGAATTGGGTGTAAAAAGAATTTTCTCATTTTTTTGGTGAAGAGGCTGAAAGAAAACATCGTGTAAAAACCAAGAAACAAAAATGTTTAAATGTATGATGAGTTCCAAACACAGTTTTACATCTTAATTTTAATGAAGTCTTATATAAGTACTATACTGTAAAATATTTTGTACCGAATTACCTTCGGTACTCAATCCTGTCCACCACCTTCCCATCTTCATCTACATAATACAGCACATCGTTTCTTCTCTTGCCCTCATACACTTTGTAACGGTCTCTGAACATGTCAAAAGCTCCAGGATCTGTGGGTAATTCCCAAGCTAAAGCTGCAGTTGTTCCAAACCACACGATATTGCCTAGTTGGAGATAGCCATGATTTTGGGTGCAGAAAACTGAAATGAATCGAGAAATAACGATTTAGATATTTGGCAACTAATTAGCAGTAAATTAGTATAGGGAATCTGCTAACTTTGAATCAAAAAAAAAACGAAGTATAATTTAATTTACCGAAATCTTTTACCAGAACATCCTTTAATAAGACCGAAAATCTGTTAACATCCTAAGTATTTGTTGTTTCGGAGGCGATTCGTTTCTCTATTACATCACTCTGTACAGTGTTATGCGATCCATATTTTGTATTTTCTAGCAATTCTAAGGCTGAATTTCTACCAAACCGAAGCAGAGTGGGTGACTATACGAATTGATGAATATAATATTGACATTATCACGTTACTCGATTGACCGGAAAACTAATTGTGGACTATCGGTATTTTTGTATGGTTACCAATCCACAGAATTCCGTCTTTTCTGATCAATGGATAGCCGAAAATCGTTTCAAGGTCTTCAATAAAAAGTTATGAGTATCTGAGATAAATTACCAACCCAATTGAAAAGAACTGCCATCAGGAAAGATTAAGAACCTCTTCTTTCGTGATAACACTTTAAGTACCGCTGTATGATCAGTTTTGTGTGATTGAGAAGTCATCGTTGTATTTCCATAGGATAGTGTGCTCTCACCAAATACAACAACTATCACTAAAATTGGATAAACATTAAAAAGCATGGTTTGCTGAAAAAAAATCAAATTTAATTTTAATTACTACAATAGCATTACTATGATAGAGTTTTTTAGCTTTCTGAACTATCTATGTTTCGTTTATCGAAACGCTCTATAACTTTTCCATTACTTTTTTCTTAAAAAAAACATCATATTTTTCTGAGATTTGATGACGGTTTCTTTGGACAATACTGAGAAAAGATCAATCACTTTCACACCACGTAGTATAAGACGTAGTGAATTGTTTTTTTATTTTTTTATTTTATAACCATCTATAAATACATATATTAATTTTTATTTTTATTATAATAAGATTAATTATATTATTTTTTTATATTCGAATTAGATATTCTGCATTTATATTTAATTATTTAAAAATAAAATGATTTAAAATTTGTATAAAAAATAAATATTTTTTTAATTTGTAAGCCTACGTGTATTATTATTATTGTCAACTATACTAAATAATAATATATATACTAATATTAAAACTAAATATAGGTACTTCTTCCTCTTCTTCTCCAGTATCATCATAAGCGAGATTGGCTCAGGCTATGTTGAAAATTATCAATGTACCCATCAATACTAATTTAATTAGTAGTAATTATTGTAGCAATTAACTGAACACATTGTACTTACTATTCATACAGCTCTCCAAAGAATGTTACCTCCTTTCAAATTCCAAGAACTTACTAGTATGCAGTTTAGAACAATGGCCTCATGTTTAACATATTTGCTTGTTTCAACCTCAGTGCAAATAACGACAAATTGTTTTTGAGAAATGTGCTAACATAAACATAACGCACAAGAATATGTTCTTCATTTAAACAAAATCTGTACGATTGTTTGTCTAATAATGCATTTTTTTCACAAAAGTTTTTCAATCGTTGTTTTGTCAAAATAACCCTTGTCAATTTAACTTTTCTGATTCACAATTTCCTCTGAAAAATGTTTGCAAAATCTCTTAGCATAATAATTTTGTTGTAGATAGCAGTCCTGATCCTAGATCATCTTTTGATTACCGAACCAAAAATTAGGCAAATGTTATAATGCTAATAATATAAAGACAAAGAAGTAATATTCCAAAAAAAGATTTTCGTTCGCAACACTGCTTTTGAGAAAGTTCGTTTGGAAAATCTTAACATTTAGTAGATACCTCCGGCATTTTTTTTTTTTGTAAGGATGATCCTGAGCGTAATAAACGGAATGTGAAAAAAAATGTTCTACAACACACAACGGATTTCAAGGAGAAAAAATCTAAGTTAGACAAGTACTTAAATAGCTTTTTACTTTGTTTTAGCTTTGTGTTGTATTAAAGCTTGAAAGATCGTTTCTCTTTGCCATGGAACACTGATTTCTTTAGTTAAATAGTTGTTACTAGAATAATGTCGTTAATCAGAATATTTTCAGAGAGGGGCAATTCTTAGTTGATTCTTCAATTGATCTTGTCAAAATCGAGATATATCGAAAACATATAGCAGATTTCTTGCACTATCACATTAAAGACATCTTTACTTTAAACGCTCGAAATGCAACAGCGATTGAATGTAGTTTTTAGAGAAAATCTTGAAGTATAAACTTTCTTTAATAGAGGTTTATGTCGAAGGGCGCGAAAATTGCCCCCTAGGTGTTAGAAACAGTGCTAAACTAATTCAAAAATTCATAGACATTATAGTTTTCAGTATTATGTATACAAACTATGAACATATTTAGATAAACGTGTTTATTATCGACACGAGTTTATTGAATAAAGCGTTCTTATTTGTTTTAAAACAACCAATACTAGAACCACATAAAAATATTTCACATTAAATACCTCATTATACTTCATGACGGCACGGTTGGCGCAGTGGTTGAGAGATCGACTGCTGCGCTACGTGTCGCGGGTTCGATTCCCGCACGGAACAAATATTTGTATGATCTACAGATAGTTGTTTCGGGTCTGGGTCTGTGTGTATGTGAATACACACCGTGCCTCGGAAAGCACGTAAAGCTGTTGGTCCTGCGCCTGATCTCTCTCCGGTCGTGTCGGATTGCCGTCCCATCGGACTATGGGAGTGAAGGAATAGAGAGAGCATCTGTGTTTGCGCACACACTTGTGCTCTATAATATCTCCTGCGTAGTTGGCTAATCTCTGGTGAGATTGGCCGCCGTGACCGAAATTCGGTCTGGAGGATATTATACTTCATATTTAAATATTACAAATCCATTTTAATTAAAAAACTACATTTATTAATTAAAGTTTAAAATATGACTGCAAATATTTCATATCTTTACTTAAATAAACTGGATCGCAAAAAGAGATGATCTATTAGAAATAAAATTATAATTATGAGAAATAATAACGTGAATGACTAAATCAAACTTAAAATTTAAGTTAGAGAGTGTATTAATATTGCAGACGATAGAGGAGTGATGTGTTCTGTGGCGGGAGACGCGGAATTTACAAGTTATGACTGTAGCGTATTAACCCTTGCAACCTCCACAGAAAACCAGGTTCCATATTCAAAGCTAAATGAAATTAAAGCCAACCGAACGATCCCACATGACAACGTAGTAGCTTCGAGTGTTTTGCAACTAGATCATAATTAAGTTGGCCACAGCGCAGCGGTCAGTGTAACTGTCCCCGAGCCACCCCGAGCACACCAAACAGAATACTTGAACAGATCGATCATATGCACAGATTTTATGCCAGTAACATATTCACAAGGTACTGAAGACTAATTTTAAGAGACCCGAGCTTTGCTAGCCAAAATTCTGTCAGGAAACACCACGAATATTAATTGCTATGCTTTCGTTTCATGATAATGTAATTCTTTTGTTACCTATATATATTATGTAGGTATATTTAGACAGTGAACACAACGTTCGGTAACAAAAACGTGTGCAAATGAATTTAGTGTTCATAATTTAACTATGTCTTGAATTAAATAGACCAAAATTGTTATATATTAGATTCTATTTATTAACTATTAAAGCTCAATTTTGCTTGCCTAATTGGAAATCCACATAAAGTACACAATATCAGTATTTTGGTTTATAAATAAAATACACTATTTTTCGGTATTGATATTGAACACCAAATGAAATGATTAGAGCACAATTATTGATTGCAAGTCTGATCACACCTTAGGGAGACAACCGTAATTATGCAAATGTATACTAAATACACTATTTCTCGAAAATGGAGGTCAATATTTTTAAATAAATGATAAATAATATTATTTGACTAAGTTTGCCATAAACAAAGCAGTCATTGGTCTAGTGGTCGCAAACCCGAACGCAGGACCTCATGCTCAGTAGCATGAGGTAGAACTTCTCAATAACAGCACGAAGTCTGACACTGTGCCCGGTAGATGGCAGTAGGTTCGCCTCCCGTTACATGGGACTCAGTAACGGCATCGGCGAAGTGTGGGTGTACCTTACCCTTCGGGAAACACAGGCGTATTGCTATGACATGGACAAAATGACTATCTTTGATCGCCAGAGGATAGAAAGCCTAAAAAAATCCACTTAATTGGCATAAGCTATCGAATGTGCTATGTCGATGAGAAAAATGACAATCCCTTACATTTTGTTCGGCTCTTTTATCACATAAGTTTACTGCTCTGGGGGTCTCGTACGTGTTCTCCTCATACAATATAAAATAAGCCAAAAATAAATGACAATGAACTCTTCCGACCTCTTTTCAGAATCAGAAAGATTAGACCTTGGTCCACCACGCCTGACGGACTACACAAATCGTATGGAGCCCTCTAAGTGGTCCGGCTTCTTCATAAAGTTTCCTTTCATTGTTAACTCTAGTATAATCTACTTTTGATCCGATGAATTCGAAAAGCCAGAGATTTAGGCCGGGTTTGAACTCAAATCCTGCATAGAAGGCTAGTTGAACATCTTCCTCGGCTACTAGTTTTAAAGGTTGTAAATTTAATAAAAATATAACGTTTCTTTTTAATGCTATATTTCGTAAACAATCTATGGTATCTTTGATTCAGCTATTTCATCACAACCAGGGTACCGTGCGAGACAATCATGTGTTTCCGAATGAGCCGCGTCGTACTCTTTGTGTTCTTCATATTGGAACTCTTTGCCTTTTGGTAATCTGTAATCAACATTAAGATAAAGTAATAACATAGCATCATACTATATTCCTATGCTGTTATTAAATTACATTTACGCATTGGGGTTGAAACACTGGGGCCGCGGGGTCCGAATGCTCATCGAGTTTTCCGTGAAATCAGCAAACGGTTAGTCGACTCTTCACGTGACCAGAGGGCTGGCTTCTACTTCGGTCAAAGAATCAGCATTGCCAGTGTTCTGGGCACTTTTCCCGTTGACAGCGATGTGGACGAATTTTACGATGCCCTATGATTATTTATATATTTTTAGCTTGTATATAATATTTAATAAGTCTGCATTTGTAATAATTCACAAAATGTATATAACCTTTACGCAATGAAATGAAATAAAATGAAATTATTTATTTTGCAATTAGGATTTTTCGATCACGTGTTTTTTTTTATATGGCGTCGGCATTTCCTATGACTATCCCTGAGAAGAAACACCGACACAAACTCAGGGGTCACGGTCTATTTTAAAGTCCAGACAGATAATAGTAAGGTTTATGTGAGACAAATATAGGGTGGAATGGCATTTTGAAGAAAGTGCCATAACTATTTGAGCTGACCTGTCGCAACAGAGGGTAAGAATGGATCAGTCATCGTGAGAATTAATGAAATTAAGAGCGTTCAGCCTAGATCTCAGCCTAGATGTATAGCGGTTATATATAAGAAATCATTTAAATTTAAACGACATTACAATATCAAAATAAAGAAGTAAATAAATAATAACGAATGATAAAATTGTATCTGAAAAGAAGGAAAGGCTATAGAGTGGCTCAAACCCAGGCGTTTTTTCATCTACATAGTCCGAAATTTTATAGTATCCATAGCAGACCATAGTCAACCCTTAATTCAAATCAAATCAAAATAATAAATTGTCTTATATTTATGCAAAACTTCTGAAGTCTGCGGCGTTGGTAGAGAAAACTTCATAGACATCTATTAGTTTTTCTACGACTAGTACAACTAACTACAGCGTTAATAACTATGGCGAGCGAACGTTCTTAGCCACTTTTTGTTCCAAACTTTTCTTAAGATTCCCAACAAAAATTCACGGTGAAATACATAAAATTCTTCCGCTAACAAGAGAAGAATTTTCTCTCCGCAATACCAGTCGCATAAACACAAAACACACCACAATACTGTAGTGCGAAAATCGATACTTACGTGAACACAGCTCGGAGAAATTCCTGGAGGAATGTCCCTTGCCTCGGAGCGCGCTGAGCCGCCTCGCATAGTTTGTAAAGAACGCACTGACGGCCGTCTCGGCCCAGCCTGCACAGATTATGTTAAGCTGTTTAGAAATGCTTTATTGTGGTGTATATGGATGTTAGATATTTTAACGCGTTGTAATAATGTTTAGAATTTGATTATTGTCAAGTAAAAGGTAGCGAAAAAACATATTGAGGTAGCTACCCTAAGTACTACGCTACATAATGTTCTTAATAATGGGTTAAGTCTCTAGGCTGTGGAAGGCTTAAAGAGCCCTGTTCCAGCAGTGGTACGATAATGGACCGAGTTATTAATAGTATAGGAATGGTAATTTTTTTTTTTACTTTACTCTTTTTCAAAACGACGATGATAATTGATGGTTTTGTGAATCCAAGGTAACCTAGTCGTTAATTTCATCATTCCCTCAAGAGTAGGTTAACCAGAGAAGATCGTATGAGTCTGCGATGGTGGTGTAATTAAATCCCTTATAATAGTAGACAAGTTTATTGCCAACCACCTTGCAGAAATCCAAAATTCACTATTGAAAGTTTCCAGTCCTTACAGTTAAAACCAATAACATATGTTCCAGCTTAGGAATCAAACCCCGTTTGTCACGGTGAGTAGCTGAACTTGCGTCCACAAGACTAAAGGAGGCATTTAATAATACTTACGCAGATAACAGCGTTTCAATCTTCTGATACAGGTCCAATCTGTTGCTTCTGTGGAACTCTATGCTATCCTTGTCCAAATGCTGTGCCTTCAAGTAGTCCCTGTTCAAGTGTCTCTCATGCATCTTCTTCCGATCTATTTTAAGTTTCAACTTCTCTTTGAACGATATTGTGTTATCTTCTATACTTCTCTTGGCAAACGCTGGATTCACTATTAGTCTCCTGGAAGAAGTACATTAGTATTTTGAAAAAATCTGATATTTGAGTATGTGATTTTAATAGGGTAACCTAATATACCTCTTAAGATTTTCTTATAAACCTTAGATCTTTATTGGATGAAATATGTACCCTATATACCAATACATAAATTTGATTTTATGACCTAACCTTTCGGACAATACACTGGAGCGATATTATGTCTTAGATGCAATTTTGACGGCACGGTTGGCGCAGTGGTTGCTACGTGCTTCGTGTCGTGTCGCAGTTTCGATTCCCACACGGAATAAGTATTTGTATGATCTATAAATAGTTGTGACGGGATAGGTCTTTGCATGTATAATATATGTGTGTGTAAGCGCACCTACGGTACAGGAATTATTTCTAGTGTGGGGCAACGATGAAAAAAGAATTAAGATTATCAATCCATTTTTTTTTTTAAATTGAGGGTTAAACCTTTTCACTATTTATAATTCTTTATTACGAAATCTTACCCGTAGTTGCCTAATACAATTTGCTGGCTGTCTGGTTTTACAACAGTTCCATACAGAAGTAATTTTATCATCACTATTTAGCTATCAATGTTCTTAGCATTGGCAATCAGAGGATGGGTTCTGGGAGAGGTAAGAGAAATAGGGGGACGAGTAGACGGAATTGTGGACGAGAAATACAACCTATTTTTATACACTATACATATAATAAATTTGACCTACCTCTTGTATGGTACTTTAGCAATAATCCTGCCATCTTCATCCAAGTAGTTAATAGTCTTGACGTCGCTCCTTCGCAGTTTCTCGAACTCTTTGAACGAGTGGAATAATTTCGGGTCTGACGGCAGAGTCCACGCGAGGGCCGCAGTGCTGCCGAACAAGAAGATGTCGCCAATCGGGATCAACGCCGACGTTTGGACACAAAATACTGAAAATATAGAAATTATTTGATATAAATAACTTATAAAATGGTCCGATTCTTCTGTAATAATTCTCAGTAGCAATAAATGGCAATAGGCCCATATAACACGGGACTCAATAACGGCTTCTGTGAAATGTAGATTCACAATAGCATCTCGCATAACCCTTCGGTGAATACAGGCGCCATTTGGTTAATGCAATAAAATATAAACTAAAACACAAAAAAAACGCTTCTATCAAAAAATCATTTAACACGTAGCTCAGTTCCCAGCTAAAGCTAATCCTTCCCCAAATTGCCCCACAACATCCGGTTCTCCACGGTTAAATATTATTAAATGTATCGTGATGTCGTACTGCATACACTTAGTGCTGAGGTTTACACTCTAACGTAAACAAGCTCTAACTAAACGGTATTCCTCTTAACTGTATTACATTTGCACAACTAGCCGGGATTTCTACACATAATTCTAATTTTGTATAGCAAAGTTAGACCAAAATGTGGTTTTGAATTCAAGTCAAAACTTGCACTATATTTAAACTGTAACTTAACTGTAAGTTAGATAATCACAAATATGACTATGTAAACAATATCAATAACGGATAGTTTTCAATTAACAATAATTAACAGTTTCCATATTCCAGTCCAAGCTCAAGAATGTCAAACGAACAACTACCCAATGTTTTCATTTACACTAACCAAGTACTAAAATTTAATGTCACTAAATATGGACTTCGGAGTCTAAATGCACTTTGACAAAAAACGTTCCAAAGTACATTATTTCGGGTTCATATAGTAAGAAGCACAAGTATTCACCTACCAAGTTGCAGAGAACTCCCATCTGGAAATATTACGAATCTCTTTCGTCTCGACAACGCTCTTGATCCTTCGTTTTCCTCGGGAATTTCATTTACCGTATTATTCCCATTGTCCCTTACATTTTCACTAATTACTGGCTGTAAAACTAGGCACGTAATGAAATATAAAAAGAAACTATTCATATTTGGAACAATACCGAGCAGCTATTCAAAAATGTTGTTTTCAAAATAGGAACGCAAGCTGTGCCTAACGGATTTTATTTAGAACTGGCCACACGGAAGTTGAACAATGATTCTAAATTTAATTTCAAAACGGATTTTAGAGTTGCCAGTTGTAAAACATAAAACGTACTGTCCTGTTCTGGGGCCATTGAAACCTAATGTTACAAATGAAACATCAATTAACACAGTGTAAATTGATTTACTGTTATTTCGTGTGACAATTCGGGACGTTAAAAACATAAAATGTTTGCTCAAAAACAAAGAAACAATTTGGGCTTTATTAGAGAGTTCGTGCGTTACAGATATGATCGGTAACACAGTTTAGAAAAGGTAAAATTACAAAAAAAATAAAACGAAGCGCCGATCAATAATTTATTCACGATTTCTTCTAATAAATCATTTAACAATCAATTTATGAGAAATGGTATTACAGCTAATCATTAAACAAAACAAGTGAATCTTATTCTAATGAGGTATGAATGAGATTAAAAAACAAAAAAAAAATATGATGACTTATTGACCTGCTCCACCAGACCTCTTAATACTCTAGTTTAGCATCACGGTAATAAACAACAAATAAGGTCTTAATCCTCGTTCACACGATACGATTTTGCGAACAGTCGCGGCGAATTAATCAGGATTATGAATAGTCTCAGCGAGTAGCTTATCACACCAAGTGAAATATCGGGTGGCGATTGTCGCAACGAATGCTCACGTGTGACCGAGGCTGATGAATCCAAGCTGCCTAATGATATTCTAATACCAAAAACTTATATTCATCATAAACATGATGAAGGGCAGTCCTATCGCCAAACACCTATCGGCAAAGGACTTGCCTGTATAAAAACAAAACTATCTCTAATTCATTACCGTCAGCTAACAACTGCATTTATTCATCCGAGTTTGTGATATCTCTGCAATATTCACTCTTAATTAAATGCACCACAAATTGGCAAAGCAAACCATTAGTCTCTAAAAATTAAAACACAAGATTCCACTTTATATACATAGGAACTGCAAACATTAATCGGCCAACATTACTTGAACTCTCTAACGCAGTACTAAGTTAACTTATATCAAACGACTTATTTTTGGTCGATATTTGACAGTTGTAAAGGGAGCCATAAGCTTGTTTGAGTGATTAACGGAAATAATACAAAAGAATAAATATCAATTGCATTATTATGGAACATTCTATTTGCTTACGAAAGGGGGCAAGACAAAAAAGAACCAGTACCTTAGTTCTACCAGTACTGTCTATTATTGTTGAAAGGAAGAGAGAGAAAGATCATGTTAAGAGAATCTATTAACGATCTACTTACAGCCAGTGCCGGATTAATCAAGCTCAGGGCCCGTAGCAAATTCTATCGAGAGGGCCCTTAATCTGTACGGCCCTTAAGTATGAAGTAGAACTTGTGCGTTTACCGTATGAAATTCTGTGTTTCATTTTCGCCAACAAAATAATCGGTTACCAATTGTCTGACCGTGATTGTTTTAGTTGAAAAACAGGTATAACGTTTCACATTTTTGTGAAATGAAGTAAATTCAATATACCAAGTCTTAAAAAGTTTCACTCAAAAATTAATTTCACTCAATTAATTAACCTCAGGCGGAGGTGAGCGAGTTTGGATACGCGGGGCCTGTCGCAATTGCTACTCTTGCTTCGTGGTTATCCGGCACTGACTACAGCTCAAGTAAAAGGGCTTTGAAAATAAGGATCTGTCTAATATTCTATTGACGATCAAACAAACAAACAGGTGTTCCAGAATTATCGGACCTACAAGTAGTTTGTCGTCTTTAAACCCTTAGTAAGTAAATCTAGGTGAGTCTGGTTCGAGCAAGGGCTCATCACATTCTGGGTAGAGCTCGTCGCAAGAGCCCGTAGCGGAAAGAGCTTCATCGTATTCGCCGTGTTTGTCTTCAACGGCCACTGAGTTTTTCGGTAAACTGTAAAAAAACAAATGTTTAAGTAGGTATGTAAACTCAATAAAATGCACTTTGTCTAGTACTAGGGTTGTCTTTAGTGCAGAGAAGAAAATAAGATATTTTTTACTAGAAATTATCTTCGGCTTGTTACCTCTTACGTGTTATTTGAATGATAATATCTATATAGGTACTGCGGCCCCATTACAGGAGAAACCCCGGGAAAACGAAACGGGCGTTTTGACAATTAAAAATGGTTAACTATCGAAATACTTTCACTGATCATCGCAATATAATTGGACAATTTAGTTGGAATAAGATTCAATTAAAATAACATAGCATCACGCCTGTATTTCCCGAAGGGTTAGGCGGAGGTGTACTACTGTACACCCAAATTTCGTCCAATGTAATAGGAGGCGTGCCTATTGCCATCTACCGGTTCCAAACTGAGTGCTGCTACTGAGAATTTCCACACAGAAAACCTTAATCATACTTCATCTGACCCGATATTTCAACTCAGGCATTCAATCAGGCAATTTAAATATGATCTATTAATCTTTGTTCACCATAACCAAACATAAAATTGTAAGTACATTATCCATAGAATTTGTTCATAATTTTAAGATTAAATTACTTACTAAATAATGGCGCCTTCCTTACCATTTCTATATCAAATATCTCGCTTTAAAATCCGGCCAGTTGTAACGAAATCTCTGTAATTATATTCATAATTATTCAGTTTCGCGACTCCTAATTAATTATTCGAATATAATTTATAATAGGGCTTAATCTTGTCGTATTTTAATATTGAATAATTTGCTTTTGGTTTTTTGGTGTTCGGGGGGACTTTATTAGTTGTGTACAAAAATTAAATTATGATATTATATTCGTTAGCTTTTTGTTTAAAATGAAAGTTTGCATACAAGGATTTCTTTAACATCGTAGGTAAAAGTATTCGTGTGAGAAAATATCCAAAGGAAAAGTTATTAAGGCAATAATATATGTAGAGATAGATAAAGATACAGTATTCTTAACTGCACAGTGTTCACCAAAGGAAAAAGTACAATGCGAAAATACATTGACGGCTATTTTAAAACATATCTTCACGAATACTTACGAACTGAAACTCGAAATTGAATAGGTTTAGAACTTTAAATACCTAATTTGTATCTACAGACCGACCGTAATCATAAGCGCGACTGCTGAGTGTGAGATCCTGAGTTCAGTTCTCGGGTCGAGCTGTGTTATAAAAATTCTCAAATGCTGCTCTGGGCATTGTGACTGGTACGTGACAATGATGGCATTGGCGAAATGTGCACAACAGTGTACATATATCTGCCTAACCCAACGGGAAATACAGGCGTGATGCTATGTATGTATATCTTTTAGGTACTTACGTGAACACAGCCCTCATTATTTCCTGGAAGAACATGCCTTGAGGGTCATCCTGCGTTTTGCCGACTAGACATAATGTTTTTAGCACACAATGCTTGCCGTTTACACCCAGACTGAAAAACCAATATAAAACAGTTAAGTTTATTTAAGAACTAATAAAAAGGCAATAATTTAGACAACACTGTTGGTGCAGTGGTTGCGCTCTTAACTGCTGCACTATGTGTCTCGGGTTCGATTCCCGAACGGAACAAATATTTGTATAACCTACATATAATAATTTTCCGGGTCTGGGTATTTGTGCGTGTGAATATTTGTGTTTATAAACGCACCCACACTACTCAGGAATTATACCTAGTGGGGGATAACATATTTTAAAAGAAAAAAAAAATATTTCATGCAAACTTATATACTTTAAAAAAATATCGCTTAATACAGCCGAGTACAGTCAGCATTAATGTATATACACGTAGCGAAATTCAAACGCTTATTCTTCGAAAACGATTGATTAAAATCATAAAATTAAAACGACGATGTATTTTTATGTATCCGCATATACTATTAGTAAAATTGGTCAAGATTTCAATCACTGTTTCCTATCGCTTTTGAGTTTCATTAGGTGTATGCATCTTTTAGATGCTAGCCGTACCTAATTGAATTAGACCGTCAGCCTAATTACCGATGTAGCGACAGGTGTATATCGCGCGATAACTACTGTCAAACGTCATTTTTGTGACATATAATGTATTGGCTGACAGTGAGATTGCTGTCGCGTTGCTATCGCGTTGCTGTCGCTTTTTTACGTAATTAGGCTGCGTATCGTATTTACTACGTATAGGCGAATCACAGTATATCTACCTACGCCTGTGTCAGCATCGCATATTTGTCAATACGATGTCATTTTGTTTTTTGGTCGCCTTTTCAACTCCTTACTGCCGCCAGTCACTTGTCAACTATTTACGATCATGATTATTCTCTTATAATAATATTGTAGTTATCAAAAACAGTATCACTACGTGAAAATATAGGCTGATGTGCTTATTCGTATTAATGCGAAAATAACTCTATTTGTCTGTTTGTTACATAATTAAGACTAAACCACCGATCGGCGCCCTAATTACCGATGTAGATCGCGCGATAACTTCTGTCAAAAGTCATTTTTGTGACATATAATGTATTGGCTGACAGTGAGATTTCTGTCGCGTGGCTATCGCGTTGCTGTCGCTTTTTTACGTAATTAGGTTGCCGATCGTTATGAAATTTTATGAAGAGATAGCTTGAGTCCTGTATGCCATGACATAGGTTATAATAATAAATACAAATACGTGCAAGCGACAAATAATTTGACAAATTTACTTATCGTGGCATGAACGAATTTGCTAATCCCGATTTCTTTTCACCCGAAATTCAGCTCTACCCTTTAAAAACGAGATGCCAAGATATTTAAATTTCGAACCATAAAAAGCTATCAAAAACAAAAATCGTTTCACACGACGAATAACCCAATGCACGACATAATACCGACCCATGTAGCAGCGTCTCTATTTTCTGGTAGAGCGAGGCGCGACTGCTCCTGTGAAATTCGACGCTCCGTTGCGCCATGCGTTCGCTTTTCAAATATTCCCGTTTGTTTTCCGAAGCATGCATCTGTTTCCTGTCTATTTTGAATTTCTCTAAAGTTCCTTTTTTGTCCGGCCAGTTCACACTGCGTTTCGCGAAAGCGGGATTCACGATGGGTTTTCTGAAAGTTGTTCATGGTTCGTTAATTTTTTCAACGTGCTCGTTTTGTTTTTTGTCGGACGGGCTTATAATTAAGCCAGAGAATTTTAAGGGCTTTTAGGCTAGCTAATGTATGGTTTTAAGGATATTAAAATAACTTGTTTCATGCAAAGAAAAAGAAAAAAAATATATATGTAGAAATAAAACTGTTTATACAGTCAACATTAAAAGTAACTAATAAATGCCTGTATTAATGTTACGGCTATTTATCAGTGATAGCATAATTTACTATTCATTTCTCATATATTATTTTATAGCCTTAATACATGGTATACCAAATACAGAAGTACTGGATAGCAAGTTAAGTTCCTACTTTTGCTAGTTCGCAAACAGGACATTAATTATTTTGCCTAAGTTGACTGTTGGAGTGTTAGTACTGGTTAGCAGTGTAACATAAGTTACACAGTATGTTACCAGTGTGCTCTGAAATCTAATTGAGGACTGGTTTAACCATCCAGTATTTAAATTATTCCGTAGATTTATGGTGAAGTAATTATCTCAAATTTCACAATACCAAAGGCTAAATTTATATCTTAAATACTTTGTCAGCCTGACAGTCTATAAATACCTTGTTATTTGGATTTTTCTTACCATATTTTCTACTAGTTTCCGCTCGCGACTTCGCTCGCGTTGTTTACGAACCGTACTTTTTTCCGGGATAAAAAGCAGCCTATGTGCTATTCCAGACTAGAATTTATCTCTATACCAAATTTCACTCAGATCCTTTCAGTAATTTTTGCGTGAATGAGTAACAAAGATCCATCCATCCATCCATCCATCCATCCTCACAAACTTTCACATTTATAATATTATATAGTAGGATCAGTTATATTAGGCTTAACTCTAGGATTTTGCTTAAAAATCAACACCTTGATAAATCTCTGATTACCTATGATACGGCCTTTTATCAATAATCGTTCCATCTTCATCAGTATAATAGATGGTTTTAGTGTCCACTCTCCGATGGAGAGGGTCAGCATGATGCCTGAAGGGAGAGTACGGATCCTGAGGCAGCTCCCAAGCCAAGGCTGCAGTCGAACCATACAGGAAAATATCTCCGATTTCGAATATCATCGGATAAGTCGTACAGAATACTGAAACAGAAATATTATTTCTTTATTTTTTAAATAGTCGGTCGAAACCAATTACGCTACTTCAATACAATTTAATTATTTTACTATCCTTACTATCCTACTAATAGCCTACTAATATTATAAATGTGATAGTTTGTGAGGATGGATGGAAGGATGGATGGATCTTTGTTACTCTTTCAAACCAGAACGGCTGAACGGATCTGGATGAAATTTGGGGGAATGTAAGGGTATTATAAATGTACGGATTCGTAAACCACGCGGGCGAAGCCGCGGGCGGAAGCTAGTAAACTATAAACCAATGACACACTCGTGCATTCTTCTCACAATACTTCATGTATTCTAATAGAATGTCCTTCTATGCATCCCTAAACAAATCAAAGTCTGGGTTTCAGTTCAGGAGAGCTTTGAGCGCAGTCAATGTCTGGGACATGGGTGATATAAAGTGCGAAATGTGTCGCTATGAACAATGTTGGCTTTGTTATGAAAATATTTAATGCCACCATAATTAAAATAGTCATTTTGTCAGCTGCGGATGCATAATATCAGTACACTGTTTATCAATAAAGAAAAGCTATTTAATATGGCCAGCAGTCTCAGCACTCTTGACAGATACTTGATAGTGTTATAATCAAGCTAGCTACCGCCCGCGGCTTCGCCCGCGTGGTTTACGAGCCCGTACATTTTTCCGGGATAAAAAGTAGCCCATGTGCTATTCCAGTTTTATTAATCTATGTCTGTGCCAAATTTCATCCAGATCCGTTCAGCCCTTCTGGCGTGAAAGAGTAACAAAGATCCATCCTCACAAACTTTCACGTTTATAATATTAATATTAGTAGAACAAGCGGATCGGATTCCGACTTTTTAATAAATGATTAATTGGCGCACGAATAGATTACGTATTTTCGCCACACAATTTGTAACAAGAACGATCATTTCTAATAGTGCTCAGTTGAGATTTTAAAGCTCGCTATAATTTAAACGAGGATTTACTTTATAAATGATACGAGAAGCTAGTATAACAATGTTTTCCGTGTTTTGAAGAGCACATTAGGTCACTGGATCATTTGTCAGGAGCTCAGTGGCAACGCTCTCTCGTAATAGTGCTCTGCACGGCATCCAATATGCTGTTTAGATCTTTGTGGCTCTTTACATTTGGACAGTCCGGACGAATGGGGAATATAAAACTGTAAACCCGTCAAAAAGGGCATGTAAAATGAGGGATAGGTTTTGTTGCTAAAAATATTGGTGACACCTTGTTGGCAAAGATAATTTATATTGGTATCTAACGTTCTGGCACAAAAAATGTACAATGTTAAATTTATTTTATTATTACTACTAATACTAACAAAAATAATGACATTGGACGGGTTTTTTTTTTTAATTTAAAACAACCATAAACCTCTTTTCCACACATTACTAGTAATTAAATTTATTCACGAAATTAATAATGTTTAATAAACTTACCTAATTGTAATGAACTGCCTTCTGGAAATATAATAAATCTTTTCCTTCTAGACAACACCTCACTTTTCTCGTGTACTTCTATTTCACTTGTACTATTTACTTCTGCTTGAACGTGAGCTCCCAACACCAATAACATCAACGTTGATTTAATAACAAGACTCATTTTCATTAATATTTTCTTCTTTGAGATAACTTAGTTCTTTTTACGAATCGTTTTTAGTCTTACGAACTTCTTTATATTTCTTTTTTATAACTCCAAAAATAAAAAGTATTTCATTTTCTTCTTTTAAATTAATTCCATGTTCAATATTATTCTCAGTTTACTTTTTTATATTTAGCTGTATGATTTTGAGGCAAAGTACCGCATTCGGTTCTAAGTTAACAATGTCAAGATTATCTGCGGATGATGTACCGTTGATCACGACTAACAAATATTGGTGGACCGTTAACAATTCTTGTACAGGATGGTTGTTTTTACTAAAGTCATTCGATTTTGAAAAGTATAGTAATAAGTTAGTAAAATGCATCGTAGCACTTAATTGTAACTTTAATATCAAAAATACCTACTCATACTTTGATGTTTTTTTTTACATCTAACTAGATATTATTTAACTGATTAGTATGTTGATAGATGTTTCAACTAGCTAGGCTTTAGATATGGTTGCAACTATATAACCTATTGATATGCATGAGTGTTCTAAAAAGGCATTCATTTAATTATTTATCCAGTGTCCAACAATTCGATTCTGATTATTCCCGACACCGGTATACTAACTCTCTTTACAACACCATGTATAAACAGTTCTAGATTACCAAAAGTTGTAGGCCAGATTAAAGAATAGCTACATATAAATAAAAAATCAAATAACACCTACTTTCTAAAGTTTAGTTCATTTTCTCTTAGACTAGCATCGAATGTCGTTTAAATACCTATAGTACATTGTATTGGTATAAGTGAAAGTATTTTTTATATATTAAAAACCTAAGAACAAACATAAAATAAACATTGAAGAACTGATGCAAAAGGACCCCATTTTCTTCAAATTAAAAACATTGGTAAGAGTAAATCATACACAAAAAATATGCTTAACTAACTATTCCTGCGACTCTGTCGTGCAAAAATGTTCAGGTGCTCGACTTATATTGTTTTTTCATGTTTCTTATTAGTTTTTTAACATTAAAATTGTTATATTATCAAAATCTAAACAACGAAAATTATAATTTTCAGGCTAGATCTGAACTTGGTCATATTAACTGCTATTTATTACTTGATTACGTGACTAGTTTATGCATAAAGTATAACACACTACGTTTATTTACGTAAATCACCTGAATTCGAAAGTAATATAACTTTATTTAGATTCAAAATGAGAACAAAATAAAGTTGCATGCACATAATAGCTGCAGTTCAAGAGAGAGCCATGAACAAATTCATCCCAGTACTCATATGCTACATAAGTTTGGTAGCATTCATTCTCATCGATGTTGGTGCAGCTAATGATACAAAGACAGTTTTACACAGGAATAGAAGATACCTATCGTTTCCGAACGTATCCCATTTCTATGTGAGTATGAGTTTTAGTAATTTGCTTTAGTTGTGAAAGTGTAGACAGAAAATTTGTAAATGAAATCATACTTTACAGTTTGAAAGTAAAGCGGCGAAGGCAATTACCAAAACATTGGTTGAAGCCAATGTCTAAGTAACAAATTTGTATGGAAATGTATATAGATATTTGTATTTTTTTTATATTAATGACTGATGACGTGTACTGTAATGGGGGTAAATTGTAAGTCGATTTCAATAACTGGCGCAGAAAAGACTACGATGCTCTTATATAACACATTAAAATTTAAATACCGTTTTATGCCACATTCAGCCTGTAAAGTACCCTGTCAAAAATCAGGATATTAAGATGAGAAACAGACAGAAGAAGATGATGACTTATTCTTACCATTTTACTTGGTTTTAGTTAAAATTCAACTTCAAAACGAACATAATTCCTTGGAACCAGTTGTTCGCGCAAGCTGTAGGGTTCCGTATGAACTGGGATGAACCTCCGAACACATTTCGTCCCTATCGTCGGTTGCATCGGAGAGATATTTATGACTATGTGGAGAAGCTGCTAAACAAGTAATCATCTATTTTTTTTTTTGTGCTGCATTTGTTCTTGTTTTCCCACATGAATAAAACGATAAATCATTATTTCATCATCAACCTGTTTAAAAACTTAACATTGGCTTCCTTTATGGATTTTGGAGATTTTATGGACACAGACATCAACAAAGTTGAATTAACAAAGTTAACCCTTTATGACTGTTTACCATACCATTGAGGGATTTTTTACGCACTAAAATTTTACAAGTGCAGAAAGTTAACAGTTATTTTTTACCTACAAATTAATCTAAGTCAATCTATCTATCTAATCTAAAATATTTCTTTATTTCAGAAATGGCCTGGATGGCTTCAGTTGTCTGCGTCGCGCTATCTGTGAAATGCAAATAATTATTCCGGAACGCCATATTGTTTACCAAAAACTTTTAAAAATGGTTTTTAGGTAATCCACTTTGTTAATGTGTGCAGATATGATTATTACATGAATAGGATTTGTTTATATCTAATTTCAAAACCACTAGCCTCGTGCTAGGGCTGTGCAGTGCAATTAGGATTCATATTTTTTCTATAAAATATATATAAAAGAAAACGTTGCCCCACACTATTCTTGTATGGTGGGTGCGTTTACAAACTCAAATATTCACATGGATTTTTTTTTGTAGAATGTGTCATCGGAAAAGAGATTAGTTTTTTAATCAAACTGATAGATTAATGGAAATCCATCGTAAATCCTTTAAAAAACTTGCTTGCTGTAACGCTTGTGGAACTCAAATCCTTTAATGCGCTTGAAAATAATCTTGTTTTTTATACAAAAGAAGATCGACCCTTTCATGTTACATAAAGACCATTTATTATTTTGGCATAACACAATATATCCGGGATAATAAACGAGAGAGTGCTATGAAATAGCTAAACGCTAAAAAGAGCAAACGTCATGCGGCTGGCTGCCATGAAAACCCTAGCTACATAACCTTATTTTTTTCTTCTTTCAGGAGAATTTCTTCAGCTACCGACCGCTGGCACAATACGACGTCAGAAGAATGTGATACATCAGTGTCTACGTGCCCTTTCTCTTTATTACAAGTGTCGCCGTACACGGATATGGCTTAATAAATTTTAATTGTAAATAAGTAACGTAAAATATATAATTTGTAAATATTTGTTATAAATACTTATACATAATAAAAACAAACTTGACTGTATCACGGTGTTTCCTTTTCAAGTTTCTCACAGTAACAAGAAATATGAATACATATAGAAGCTAAAAATACAATGAAGGCTCGATTGATTTAGTGGTCTTGCGGTTGGCTATATCCGCTACGTTCGATTCCCACACGTGACTTTGTAAAAATATGGATAGAGCCCTCCCGGTAGCCTCGATATCGTCGTAAAGAATCTTCAAAACGAGGTAATCTATCCAATATTGAATGAGCCATTCTCGTCCAAGAGCATATACACTACAGAAAAATAATAATAAGAAACACATAATATTTAACCTGGTACCTATCTCTAAACTAAACCAACGATATCATGATATGGACTAAGTTTCCAGTCTCATCGACCACCACAACAGTCATGATTGTAATAAAATGATCGTCTTAATATAATCCTTAAGGCACCTATACATTGCCTTGCCAAGTCTTCTGTATTATTCGAGCCTAAAACTGTAAGTGATTCGTACTTTCAAATGCATCTAAAACAGTAGCAAACTCAACCCATTTTTTATGAACTAGTTTCAGTTAAGTTGTCACCTTGTACAAATAAAAAATTGTTGATAAACAATACATCAAATAGAACCTACTTTCAGTATGACCGATGGTATTCGTATGAATATTGTCGCTTTCATTATTCAAACGTTAAAGCGTACCTTTGCATGTGTTGTGAAAAAAAGGTGTTTAAAAACTTCACTTGACCAAAAATATGATGGACAGCCTAATGTGAAATGAATTATGAAGTGGAACGTTGTTATTCTTATTCATATTTCAGTGTAAATTGGATTCAGTATAAGCTTAAGTGAGAATGTGAACAAAATTTTCTAAATTCCAAATAGGTTTAAAGAACTGAATCGCCATTTCTATATTAGAATCCAAGTTATTATATTTAAATTAATTCTTAATTAAAAACCAAAGTGTTAAGTATCAATAATTGATTTTGAATATATGTGCTTGTTTCAAAAGTATTGAAACAATAAAAATGTACAAATACATTCAAGTATGTGTGTTGTGCTACATTTGCTTTATCGCATTTATATTGATTGACTCGGGTAAAGCCAATGAATCAAGTCATCGTCACAGAAGATTCATCAGTTTAAGGAATATGTCACGTTTCTTTGTAAGTATTTCTTGCCAATTATAGGTATGTAAATTTTATCTAATAATAATTGCAAATACCATGATTAAATAAAAGACTTAATTTAAGAAAGACTTTATAAAAGAAAGTTTCATATGCAAATGCATAATATTAAGCTACGCCAAAAGTGTTCCCCCTAGGGTCTTCTTGCCCCTGACCAGGCCGGAGTCTATGGATTTATATCCACTAACACCACTCCTCTCTGGACGTCTTCAGCACATATGTATGTTGTTGCCAGTCTCCATATACCAGCTCCTTTAAGCTTATTTCTTTCTTTTACTATTTCTGTTATCTGGGAATCGGATATTGTTATCCTGGTCTTAAAGAACAGACTGGTAACATAACATCACCATTATATTTTTTGTATTTGATTTTCAATATTATGAAGATTGTTAATATCCTTTATGATAACTGATTTCAGCTTCGTTTTAACCTGAGAGCTAACATGGTGCCATGGACCCAGATCTTCGCTCAGGCCCTCGGGTTCCGATTGAACTGGGACGATCCTCCTGACACGTTCCACCCTCACAGAAATCATTTCATCCATCGAAGAACTATTTACAGTCATATGGAGACACTATTAGACAAGTAAGTACCACTTTGAAAAATTAGTAGATGATAATTTTACGTAGAACCTAAAAGACGAGTTTTAAACCTAAAAGATGAGTAGAGGTTTGCCGTAAGAAATTATACAGCGAACCGCAATCCTGTTGACTAACGTAGCTTTTACGCCAACTGCTTACTCTAACTGCTTACAGAATTCTGTCGTACTCTAAAAAGGGGAAAAAAAATCTTGAAACCACTTTGGTGGTCTATTAATTGGTATCATTATCAAATTAATATCTAATGTTGAGAGGGAAATTTTTTGTTGCACGAGGACTAACAAAATGATTTCCAAAAGTTCTAGAGGACAATATTATTCCACCCTCCTCGTTTAAATTTCGCTAGGTCCACGGTTGACACCATTGCAAACAACTACCGTCAAAATAGGATTACAGCTAAGCCCTCATTCTCGTATGAAGGTCAATAAATTTTTATTTACTTTTGGGTTTGTACCGCACCCAAAAGACCAGCGCTAACTAATACAAATAGCGTGAACCAATAGAAAACTTTCTCTTAGAAGATTTTTTCATTCCGTTATTCTTTGTGTTTGTAATATTTAGTTCGAATAGGCGGAAATGCGTGATCTTTAGCTCTTGCTGTTGATTTCCAGTCTGCTAATAAACCGACTAAAATAAGGTTGATTTCGGACTTCCTTTTCCTACTCATTACATTTCTTGAATGTTAGGAGATTTCATGTAATCCTAATTAATGAACTGTGAACTTTTCCTCTTTTTAGTCATTTAGATATTAACTCTATAGCGATGTAAAAGCTTGGAATTTTCTATATCCCAATAAAAGCTTTATCTGTGGGAAGAACTCAAATTTTATTTTCATTTATATACAAAAACTTTCAATACATGAATGTAAATTCAAATACATTCATTTTCAACCATAAAGATTCACTAAAACTCAATTATTTGCTCTAGGAACGGCTTGAATGGTTTCCACTGTGTCCGGCGCGCCATTTGCGAAATGGCGACAATACCTAGTCCTCAGAAAATATACCACAAACTTTTAAAGATGGTGTTCAGGTAATGGTGTATAAAATTAAATAACAAAAAGTTTAGAGTCACGTAGAAAAAAATAAGAATTATTTTCAATTTTCACTCAAATATACCTAATTATTTCCATTTCCGTAATAACGATTGATTTTATAATTTTTACATGCGGTGCTTTCTATTCTCATCCTGAACTTATAATATTTTCAGGCAACAATCATCGGCAACAGACAAATGGCACAATACAACGACAGACGAATGCGAAACTTCTTTATCATCATGCCCGTTTTCTGTTCTAGACGTATCTCTTTATACAGATACGGTATAGTTTTAGAAATATCAGCAAGTCAAAGAGTTATCCCCGCCAATATTTTGTTGTAAGATATTTAATTTTGTAAATAAAATTTAAAGACTAGGCTAGACCACTTTAGTAAAACATTTCGACGTACAAATAACTAAATGAACATTGGTAATTACACCACTATATGACTAATTGCGTGAGCATGAGGACCTGGGCTCAATTCCCGCGTCGTTCAAATCCTTGATGGGCTATATCATCATCATCATCATCATCATCATCAGCCAGAAGACGTCCACTGCTGAACGAAGGCCTCCCTCAAGTGGGGGTTTGCCATAATCCCCACGCTTGGCAGGCGGCTTGGGGATCGCAGTGGCTCACCGATTAGTGAGAGAACGCTGCTGCCCGTCCTCCGGTGTCTGGCCGCAGTTTTAAGACGTACCCGGGTCAACAATGGGCTATATACTGTATTAAAATTGTCAATAATAGCACGGTGTTTGAAATTGTGATAGATCACAAATGCTGGTGTACATTCCTACACCTCTCCCTAACCCTTCCGAGAATACAAGCGTGATCAAATGTTATGATATTGATATGGCTATTTTAATTACTTTAATTTATAAGAACCGATATATAATTATTAAAAATCTGTAACCCTTTAGAGTGCACCTAATAGTCATATTATGTATACTAAACATGACTTAGGTATCTTGTTTTACTTTTCCCATAGATCTCATAAACATTGACAAACACAATAATAGCGGGTTCCGTATGAACTGGTACGAATCTCTGGAAACGTATCATGCAATCGTTGGATCTATTGCAGGGATATTTACTTTGTGAAGACACCTTTATTTTTATTATTATTCTAAAGTAAACCTACAAGACGATTGTCTGTTAAGATACAGGTTACCCTAGTTTAAGAGGCAGGGTTGATATAATAACGTACAGATTTCGCAATATACAATGAATTTAGGTAAAAATATTATTCTAAACCCACCATTTGTAATATACCTGCACGGTTTTTGTATCTATCTGTAATTTTCTGAGTTCTGTATTTTTTCTTGGGAAAATAAACTTTATTTATTTTATTAAACTGACAAGAAGAAGTGATTCTCCTCCTGTGTCGATAGTAAGATAATTTTTATTTTTATTTTATTTTATTTATTTAAGGATTACCAACGAATGTTACACTCATAACTTATTACAAAAACATTAGGTTGTTAAGTGTCGCGTAGTATACACGCAATTACAGGTAACCACAACTTAATGTCATTATTTTGTTACAAAACTAGACATGCAGCTTTAACTGGTCGTTCAAAAGTCATATGTTATGGATAAATAGACAACAGCGCCATGGAGGAGAACGAGCTAGTGATTCATCTGAAAGCTGGAAAACATTTGGTTTTCTTTTAATTTTACTTCTTTATTTGGTTTCAATTTGCGTCTTTTGTGTCTTTGCGTCGCGCCATCTGTGAAATGCAGATAATTATTCTGAAACCCAACATTATTTACTTCGAACATTTAAAATAGTTTCATGTGTGCAGATACGATGAATACAAATTAGGATTAAAATTTGTTTTTTCACCACTTATTTTTAATTACCAGGCATTATTTAAGAGCCTGCTCTCCCGATATACAACCTGTATTATTGAACTAACTATGAAATCTCAAAAAACTAGAATGAACGATCGTAAACATAGAAAAATATCCGTATTTATTTAATCCTTATGTCATTCTTTGCCTTGTTCTCAAATTATTTAAGGCTTCAGTGTGACTAATGCCTCATACTGTAGCAGATTTGCGCTTTCTTTAAAAGCATCTGAAACAGTAGCAGACTCAACCCATATTTCATAAACTAGTTTCAAGATGTCAACTTGTCCAAACAAAATAATTGTTGATAAACAATACATTAAATAGAGCCTACTTTCAGTATGTCCGCTGTAGTTTGTATGAATATTGTCGCTTTCATTGTTTCTCTGTTAAACCTCACACCTTAGCCTGTGTTGAAAGAATTTTAATAAACTCCACTGGATTAATGTGACGGAGAGGCTAATGTGAAAATAATTAACAAAAACATAACAGGAATCGGTCTATACCTACTTATTGTTTGAATTACCTTGTTATGTGTGTGTGTATTTTTTTAAACTCAAACTCAAATCTTTATTGCAATCCATAATTTGCACAGTCATACAGGTGGTAAGTATTAAATTTAGGAAATATTATGGACCCTGTCGGGCACAGCAAAAGTTTTCTTGAAGTGGAAGTTGGTATTGTAATTCAGTACTCCAAGGATGAATTATCCTCAACCTCGATTGTCGTACCGTCAAGCCACAAATATATGAAAAGAATGTGCACGCGCATTTGATTGAATATCTCTCCAAAAAATGAGCTCGCACACAATATCTTTTTTTGTTTGTTTTTGGCTTGACAGTAATAACGATCAAAGTTAAGGATAATTTGCACATAGTGCTTCCAAACATAAGTGAGTAAGTGAACAAAAGTTGCTCCAATTTCCAAAGAAGATCATAATTTAAAACTTAGAACCGAACTCCACTCGTTCCAATAATTAAAAACATATTTTTCTCCACAGTTAAGTTTTGAGTCATATAAACATATTTATTTTGAAATTCGTTTTAAAAGTGCAATATAGTTTTGTACTAATACAATGTACAAATACATGCAAGTATGTGTGTTGTGCTACATTTGTTGTATAGCATTTATAATGATTGACGCTGGCAAAGCCAATGCTTCAAGTCATCGCCACAGAAGATACATCAGCTTAAGGAATATGTCACATTTCTTTGTAAGTATAACTAAATCATTAATATAATTTTTTCTCAAAATCAAATCAGTCATTCTGCAAGTTTAAGCAGCCTTAGACTGTTCTATAAATATCGAGATTTCTGTACTTCAGAAAGCACATTGCGCAGTTACTCTAGAGACTGTCATACGAATACCTATGACAGGCTTTACGGGAAGCGGCTAAATATATCTGATAGTCAGTCTAACCGATCTCGGGTATCACAATCTCTCAGTAACTGATTACTAAGCGTGAAATACTTATGTTGACTTTGAATGGGACCCAACACCATGAAGGTTGAGTAAACGCTAGGCAACTGTAATATAAGCAAAACATAATTAGGGAACCGTATGCCCTAAGAAGTCCACTTCTGAATGGTAAAGATCAGTCTGTATTACCACTTGTCAAAATAAATATTCCAGGTCTCTCAACCTCCATCATAATCTGGAGATTATGATGGAGGTTGTGAGACAGTTTATGATAAATTTAGTATGCCATCGACAAACAATATCGTTCACCCTCGTGACTGAGAATATTATGATAATTTCTAATATGGTGATCATGGTAACTGATTTCAGCTCCGCTTCAACTTCAAAGTGAACATGGTGAAGTGGGCTCAGATCTTCGCTCAGGCCCTCGGATTCCGCATGAACTGGAACGATCCCCCGGACACCTTCCACCCTTACAGAAATCATATTATCCATCGAAGAACTATTTATAGTCATATGGAGACACTTTTAGAAAAGTAAGCATCGCTCACATTTGTCGTAAAATATATTTTGTATTATCTGCATGTATGTATGCTTCAACTTGGCCATTATTTCCTATGGTGTCGTAGAAGACGACTAAAAATTATTGATTTCTGGTCTACTTATGTCTCGACAGGACATTGTGCAAAAGGTTCTTAGATCTCCTAAGTATGTAATATTCGTTCAATTTACTAAATAATTAAACTTTGTTTTCATTCTCTTTCATTTAGAATTTTTTTCAGGCTCATAAAAAAGTTAGCCTTGTTTAAAACTCTCATACTTTATCCGGCACGATAATTTACATACAATTCGACCATACATCAATATAAATACAAATAAATTCATTTACATCCATAAACATTCAACAAAATAAATTGATTGCCCTAGGAACGGCCTGAATGGGTTCCACTGTGTCCGGCGCGCCATTTGCGAAATGGAAACGATCCCCGAACCTCGAAAAATATACCACAAACTTTTAAAAATGGTGTTCAGGTAATATAAAATGACATTTTTAATGAAATTATGTTCTTAGCTGACGGCCGTTGAAACGCTCAAATGAAATTATGAGCAATTTTACGCCGAAATGGACATTCGTGTTCGGAAATTAAAGCATTGGGGCTGGTTGAAACAAAAGTTTATAGTTCGGTTGAAACATTATTTCTAGCACTTAGATTTTTAGCTGCAAGCTATTGTGATAAGATAATTCATCAAACATCCACACCCCGACTTCGCTTACTGCATAGAACTCACATTTAAAAGTGCCAGTCTATTAAAGAAATTAACGTCTTGGAAATATTGCTAACTGATATATATACTCCCTAACTATAATTCCAAACAATGAAAGTAACTCTTTTTACTATTACTATAAAACTAGAAAATAAAAAATGTAAATTCTGAAAGAATCAAAACTTTAAAATAAAACAACTTTAGAAAGTAATTCTTTACTTTTCTTATGCCTACTTTATTATATTTTCAGGCAACAATCATCAGCCACACACAAATGGCACAACACATCGACAGAAGACTGCGACGTTTCCCTACCATCGTGTGTGTTTTCTGTTCTAGATGTAACACTTTACACAGATACTGTATAATTATAGAAATGACAACAAGTCAAAAAACCCTGTACACATTCTGTAATAATACATTTTGTCTCACATCTTATACCATTAAGACTTAATAATAACAAAATGTTTATAAATAAAGAAATATATATAAAAGTAAACATACTTTAAAATATGAAGCTACAGCGTTCGATGCGTGATTTTTTAATCCATAATATACGTGTTTGGAGATCAGACGATAATGAAATTGATGACCTGCAAAGAATCTCGGGAGAACCTAGGTTGGATTGGTACTGATTAGGAAAGCATATCATTGAAAAAAATCCTTACTGTTGCTGTTATCCTGCATCCCACTGCTGGGCAAAATTTTCCCCCATGATTTTCAGACATCTCGGTCATTGAAATTAATAAATAATTTCAACCCATTACTGTCCCGCTGCTGAACAAGAGTCTCTTTTGAGAATAAGAAGGGTTAGGCCTCAGTCCACCACGCTGGCCCGGTGCGGGTTGGCAGACTACACACACCATCAAGAACTTTATGCAGCCCTCTCAGGTTTGCAGGTTTCCTCGCGATGTTTTCCTTCACCGTAAACGCAAATGATAATCAAATTCTGATCCGCACATGATTACGAAAAGTCAGAGGTGCGGGCCGAGTTTGAACTCAAACCCTCCTGCATGGAAGGCAAGCGTTCAATCCCTAGGCTATTACTGCTTTTGGTCTTATGATGGAAATAATTATGATGATAAGTTATAGCAAAGAAGGGTTCGACGAATTTGAATTTATACTTATAGAAAATCTATGGCCCTTCAGAGAGTACCTAATAGTCAGATTTTGTGTACTAAAAAGTAATTTTCCTGTTTTATTTTCCCCATGGAGGTCGTAAACGATGAGCCGTAAAACATTAGTAGCAACCTGTTACTACTTATGCGGTCTATACGCACATAGAGATTTTAAAAAAAGCTATCTTATTAGTAAAGAAAATTTGCCAAATTAACACTTTGATTTTTCTGCATCGTGACTGTATAAATTTCACATGCAAATACACACATGGAGGCACTTTTTGGGTTATCATGTTAAAATCGAGATACATGAAAAAACACGAGATATATCGCTTAACTTTATTCAAGTTCTTCACTTCTTGTTATATCACATTTTAAATATCTTCACTTTAAAACTCTTCGAAATGGTGACAAAATTTTCTTTAATGGAGATTTATGTATATTTGTGTTATATCTTTACACTATAATTATTTTTTAAATGTTGCATGCAATACAATTGCGACAATAATATAAAAAATAATAATTGAATGAACTAAATACAAAGTTTTGATCAATCGAACTGCGCAAAATCGCAAGCCACGAGCCCCCATAATATTTTCATATTTTTTTACCATTTTACCCAAATCCTAGCAAGCCAGATATCATAGAATCGGTTCTGAAGAAATAGAGCGAGTTTTTAGACACCTAATGATGTCATAATATAATGCGCAGGGCACTAACAAGCTCTTCCCGGATGCCTGCACGGCGCAATGTACAGCAATTTTTAATTAAATTATTCCCGTTGGAATTCTAGTTTAGACTCACAGGGATTTCATGTAAAATATTCTGGTGGTTAAGTTTTAGGTGGGAATAAAATGGGATTTTTTGTTGAATTACACTATTTTCTCGGTTTCGCGGTTCAATGAGTTATCATTACTTGCTGTGGTTATCCTAAGAGGGTAACGAAGAGAGTGAATTAGATGGGGAGCAGGTTTTACCAATCCAGTCCACTCTAATGTCTCGTTATTATGACAGCAATGAACTCCAAATTAGCTTTAGATCAGTAGTTTTAGTATTGGATGTACAAAAACAGTTTTTATTTCATTTTCCACTTTACCTTATTGCTGTAAAATCGTTTGCCTTTACACCAAAAATGTTAAGGGAGGAAAAAACATACACAATGTATATTGTTCAAAGGTTGCCTATTTAATTAAATAACATTAAATCTTATTTCATGACAAAATTAAAATAAATAGTACCGTTTACTTATGTGAGACAATTCCCAAGCAAATAAGAAAAAGCTCTTCTTTAACATGAAACATTTCTATATGCAAATCTGCACGCTATCTCACTTTAACCCCCACAAACATCATATCGCCGTCTCTATCTACAGCGAAGACTCGGCTAATGAAACCTCAATGCGTGGTAAGCACAAAATAAATCCAGTTAGCTACCATTAGACCACTCAATAAATTCTCGACGCGTCCAAATCGGGTCTACTGAACTGATTGCCCATCGGGGCCTATGGGCAACCACTAGTTTTACTGGAATAAAAGATTGTTAGGAACGTTATTTATCAGTTGCTAGAAAAAAAATCAAACAAAAGAAGTCTAATCAGTAGACAAATGTACAATATACAATCACTAAACTTCGACTGCCTTATTGGTCTAGCGGTTGCAAGTGCGACTGCTGTGCGTGAGGTCTTGAGTTCGATTCTTGGATCAGGCAGTATTATTCGATATTCTGCATGGAAATTCTCAGTATCAGCACGGAGTCTGGAACTATGCCCGGCAGATGGCAATATGTTCGCCCCCTATTACATGAGACTCAATAACGGCATCGGCGAAATGTAAGTATATAATCCGTCTGCCTAACCCTTCGGGGAATACGGGCGTGTAGTTTTCTAGCTTCCCGAGTAGTATGTATTTAAAAGTACTTTAGTCTTGTCTACGAACTAAAAGCCCCTATTTCTACCTAACGAGGAAGCCAATGGTAGCACTAACCGAATGTATGCTGACGACAATCTACTGACCATCAAAGGAACGACGAGAGTAAACAGAACCCGTATACTGGTCTCATTGCATGCTGCTACCGATATCTAACGATATTCTTACTGTTGTTTTGTATTCCTATTTACTTTATGTAGGAGTTTTTTTAAGTTTCCCTAGCATGTCTTCTGTATCGTGGATACAGTTTACAAATATACATTTCACATGCACACACCCAGACCCGGAATTAGTTAATATCCGCCGTAGTGCAGAAACCCATTCTTTTACCCACTGGTTGGGCCAACTGTACCGTCATATTCTTCCTCTCCTGTCGAGTTGGCACGAGGTTCATTGCTCATGTCTTAGTGGAAAGATTAGCCGGTCAGTGATTGTGGTATCGAGGCTGACCTCTTTTTCCATGCACCACCAAACTTCATAGGATTTAACAATAAGATCGAACACCAAAAGACCTCAAATCAGTAGTATGAACACGTCAATGCACTTAAAAAATGCATTCGAGAACCGTTAGTTGGCAAGGCACTAAGTCAATGTAAATATGGTAAGGGAAAGATAGCCTGGACGTGACCGGCTCCACATATGAGATTTACTTAATTTGTCGAAGAACGTGGCTTGAGCAAACAGGCGGGCTTTGGTCGGGACACTTTATAACCGGCTCTACAGGATTACTCGGTCCCAACATTTCTTTTGAGGTACATTTTTAGACTTTTCGGGATTTTGGAGATGTATTACTAGTTTTGAGATCGCAATTTTGTTTAAGTTTTGTACTGGGTGAAAGAAAGAAAGAATAACATAGCGTTTATTCTAGACACGCACAGATAATATATTTATGGGTATAAGAAACGACTGAATAAAACATCAATACTACAATCTGGACTATACGACGCCAGAATATCCACCTATTTCAGCACGTTGCCGTGGTAGTATGCTCATAGGCTAATGCAATACATAACGCTGGTGTCTATCTATGTATTTAAGAATGAATGTCTGTTCACAGAATTTTTTTGAGCAGGCGGTATCAAAATTAATGTAACTGACAGATTAAGCCAAAAGCAGGATTCGAAATGAACCGAACTTTGAGACATTTTGTGTGAATAACTTAAAATATTTAGGAACTAAGAAAATAACTACATAAATCAATCACACTTCCAACATTTCTTCATAATTACAGTTCACACAAAGAAAGAGATAAGCAGTTATTCTGATCAATTACGTATATATACTTTCTATCGTCGTTGTCAAACAAATATCTGCTATGTGCACTTTTTGGTGATTTCGACATTTTGACCATCCCGACTAGTTTACTAATCAAATTTTCATTATAAGGTGAAGCGTGGTCGCAAAAAAAATGTGCTACGTGCAGCCAAAATATTGTCGAATAAAAACTGTGTCTATGGTACTGTCGAAATCTCCAAAAAGTACACATAGCAAATATTGGTTTGACAACGACGCTATGCTATCTCCTCCTCAAATTCTAGAACTCATAAGGAGATCCCTTCACCCACTAATTCATAAAAAAGAGGACCAAAGAAACCCAAATCCCGTCACTCATCCCTTAGTATGCTGAACATTTCCATTAGACCTTGACCTTCAGGGCACCCGGAGTATATATAAGCACAGTCGAACATCTGCCTTCCAGCTGTTGCCGCGTCATTGTATGAAGCCATCAAGTCTTCTAACTCCATATCTTTTTCATCGAAGGGGGTTTTTCCATAATCAGGTCTGAAATGCACAAACGAATAAAAGGGATTATATCATTTTTAAACTTTGCTACGCACTATTTCCTAAAATTTATATGGGCTGTATCACTTCACGTTCACACACCTAGATCCAGAACAATTATCTTTATGTTTTAAAAAGGTTTATTTAGGGCGGGGAACGAACTCGCGACTGACTACGCCAACCGTGCCGTTAAACTATACTACGAATTTCTAATGACGTAAAATAGGCTCACACACATCTGCGTGATGGAGTGCAAACTAGTCGCATGCAATCTGATGTAATGTGACACGTTATTAGTCTAATCGTAGTTCGCTACGATAAATGGCTATAATTTGGATACGTTTCTATGTCTTTCTTTTACTCTCTACAAAACAAATAAAAAATATTGCCTCACGTGAGCAATATGTGTAGTATCTCTCCCACTAATCCTTCATCTTCTACCGGGTACTGCGCAGCTTCACAAATAGCTCGGTTCACGCACTCTTCACCATTCAGGCCTTTTCTGAAAATTGAAACATATTGTATTATGACTCTATATCGTAATTACACACATTTGTAGGAGCTCCTAAAGATAACGATTTGATAAAAGGATGTGTGCTCAAATCACCACAAATTTTTACATTCCCCAAATTAAAGGATGCTGTTACAGTAATACGCCTTTTAGCAAACCCATGGAACGGATGATCTATTTCTTGCTGAAAACCTCGTCATCTCTAAAAAAAGAATGCGTATATCCTTCATCGTGGACTCTTACTACCCAAAAAATTGCTTGGGGGGGGGGGGCGCAAAATCCGCTCGTACATTTGCTCATCCAAACCTGTCGTCTAATTTGTAGACGGCGAACGGCATGGTTAAGTTGAAATTATGTAAACTAATACTCACGACCGCAGCATATCAGCGACTGCACTATAAAAGGTCAGTCTCTCATCCCTCCTCGCGGCGATGTCGGCCTCCCTCTGCTCCCTAGATACAGTCTTGATGAAGTAATACTGCGACAGCTCGCTTATGTTCGCGAACTGTGCGTATTGGTACTGGAAGTTGGCGGCGAAGGCCAAACTGATGTAGTCCTCTGCTTTTATTGGCGATGAGAACCCAATAATTAGCTGGGGAAGGTAGGAGATGAAGATCTTATTATAGGATCATTCTTGTATTCCCCGAAGGCTTAGGTAGAGGTATACTTTTTTACACATTTCTTCGATGCTGTTATTATGATGGTTGTGATGGTGTCTTGCCATTTGCTATCAATGGGGTCGATATCGCTGTCGATATATCTTCATCGTATGACATGATGTTTCGTATTTATAACGAATGTTACACCAGCCCCTATCATCATAATAAATATATATATATATATCGAAAAGGCGTATACCAGAACTCATAAGACGAATGGAGTGCTTTTATTTTTGAACTGGTAGATAGAATGTAGATGTCTGATAGATGTTTCTTACCTTGTAAGTGGCACCGTAAGGATACACAAGAGGTATACTGTTGATTTGTCGTTTAACCATCTCTCGGTGTTCTTCTTCATCACCTGCGGCTACAGTTATGATGAAGACTAAAACTGCAGGGATGATCCAACTGGCACTGGAATTTTGAAGAGCGTACATAATGTTAATATTGAGGAAAGACGGAAGCCAGAACGGAGAATGACGGTCTATTCCTCAGATATAACCATGAGAAAAGATACATGAAGAGATGAACTAAAGACCTGTCCTGTAGCTGGGAATCGAACTGATTGAAGGCGCTTGGTGCACTAAAATGTGTATGCGTTCGTAGACCAAAGAAGTCTCGATGCATAGCGACATCTCATTAAAAACAAACAACCAATATCCAATATGTTAATCTAAATAGTACTTCAACGTCAGTGTAAAATGTGATTTCGTATTAGGGTAGGTACATAACTGATATCAGGGCACACGATCGTAATTTAAATTAATAAAAATAGTATATATTTTAATTAACAGAAACGGTCACCATATCCGGTACCAGCAAGAGAAGTAGGTAAATTAATTTTGTGTGTAATGAGTCTGCATTACAAACAGACTTCTTTTCAACAACGGTTTGTAAAATTTAAAATGTATACTATAACTATTTACAGTTACTGAGGAGACGAAGTCAATTAAAGAAGTCAACTACGGGCTGATTTTTAAATCGTCAGATAACGTCTTAGATAACGTATATCTGAGGGATAAATAAATCGACGTATATTCTATATAATAGCTGTCAAACCGCAAAATTCATTCCTCGGATATAAGTTATCTGAAGATTTAACAACAATCAGCCCTCATTTATTAACCACAAAAGTAAATAAAATTTCATCAAAATATTACTGATACAGTACAGAATTTTTCCCTAATTTTTTTTTGTGGTGAATTAGGTAAAAAATACTCTACAACGCTGCCTTACCCCATTATTCCCGATGCACTTCTATTTACAACCAGTCAATGAACATCCAACTATGAGGAATCACATTTTCCACGTGTATGACGCTACGGGTATCAATGTCACGGCAAAGTGTCGGAATAGGCGTCAATGCACCATTCGTCTGTTGTCCAGATTATAAGGTGACGTTCATGATGGAGCGTTTGGCTAGTTCCGGGTTTGGAATTGAGTAGTGACATATTAAAATTATTTTAATTTCCCAAGGCTCAATTGTTCAATTGGTAAATAAAGCTCTAGTAATTTATTTCTTTGAAATGTTCATCTTAGTTCGAATACCATGAAGTCTGCGAAAAATTAATAATTAATGAACACCAAGCTTGGACTACTTCTTCTGGTCTTCATACATTGATAACTGTCAACTGCTTATCATAGCTTATTCCCCAGTCACTAGCAGGGTGCGCCACAAGTTTGAGAACGAAGGAAGAAAGTAAAAAAGTAAACTTATTTAGATCTTTTTGTTTTTTAAATCAGCCAATTGTGTGTTTATAAAGATAGCGCGGACTCGCTAGAAATGGAGGAAAGGGAGGAGCAGCGGAGGAGTGGGACAGCATAGGCTTTTAATATAATAAATAAAATAAAATAACTGTGTGTTGTCTGCTCCGGTAATCAGTAAAGGAAAGATAGATAATGCGCGTCTTATTTATTTAAGGGTCACAAATAAGGGTATCAATAGAGCGTACTCATTTACATACATCATTCCAAATCTAGACTAAGTTATTTATTAAAAAGACAGACGAGCAAGGAAATAGTGCTTCAACATATACCGCACCATTTTAAACACGGTCTTAGAAGCTTAAATCTCTGTCACATGACGCTCGTCGCTCACGGCCACTAATATGTTTATCCAACAACAAATGGTCACAAGACAAAACCTCCAAATTGACGTATTACGTATTCACAACAGATTCTATCACTTGTCGTCTGGGTTCAGTAGGTTATACAGAGAGGATTTTTGGTTTTAGTATTTTTTTAGGTTAGTAATATTTTTACCGAATTGAATTTTGAAATTGGAACCGTTGGTTATGTCAGTGGTGACTGTAAACATAACAAAATAATACCATATTATTTTCTTTTTTCGAGGACCTCCAAAGAATTGCGATTTAAAATTGATTCTTATTCCAAAAAATAAGGTCTTAAATCAAGAAATTTTATTTATAAAAGTAAAAAATATTAATTGAGCGCTCAAATAAATATCAACGAGGAGGAAGGCAAATAGGTACCTAGCTAAAAATACAAATACAATTTCATAGAATCTTCTAAGAAATGCCCTCCATTGCTATCGCTTGACGTAATGGAACACAGGCCCTTCAGTAAGTACCTCACTTCGGCGACACACGTTGCAAGAACACCATTGTTGCTATGGCAAATATTCTAATATTTACCGTACTAAATCTAGTACTTGTTGGCATAACTGCAAACGGAACGAAACCTAGTGAATTCCTAGACAGGAACAGAAGACAGCTATTGTATCTTAGAAGCTCAGTATTACAGGTATGTCCAATATTCTTTACTAGCGGCGTGCACAGAGTTTTTAGACAGGGTAGGCAGAAAATTTTAAAAGCTTACTTTCCAATAATACCTATTGCATGTTGGTGTTGGTCCGTCATCTTGTCGATTAAATAATGACGTATATGATTTGCCACCACAAATATCTTATAATAAATATTTATCTGAGTTATTGGGTAGGCAGTGTCTTTTTATCTTTATGAACCGCACGCCACTGTTCTTTACCTAATTGACTACCATGCAGCAGGCAATAGAAAATCTATTTTTTGCGGTTACCGGTGACCGTGGCAATACTCAAAGGCTAAAGTTTGTATTTTAGCCTCATTATGAAGAATAGACAAAAAAAAGACGTAATTTAAAATGTTGGCTGTATAATTATGTGCATAGCTATACCTGCCTCATTGGTCGAACAGTCGCAGGCGCAGATGGTGAGTGTGAGTCCTGGTTTCGGTCTCCAAGTGGGGTATTATTCAAGAGATTTTGAATTTTTCAGCCCGAAGTTTAAAACTGTGCCCGGTAGATAGCAATAGACTCGCCTCCTATTTCATGGGATTATTAAATCTCATGTAGTAGGAGGCATCGCGGCCAAATTTCGTACAATAGGATTCCTTTGCCTAACCTCGGAGTAATACAGGCGTGATGCTATATTACGATAGCTGTATATACATATGTTAATAAAGAATGGAGACCATGGAACATGTGTCTCTCCTGGAATAACAATAGAGGCTATATTCATTCACCGTACCTTCCACGGTCCCCGTTACGAACCTTGGTGACTGAACTATCACCAAGGTAGGAGCAATTCGCATGTTAAAAAGTCTTTCCAGATTATTTAATACACGTTGATCTATTCAATATCACGCGGAACCTGAAACTGTACCGCTATCACGAGTTTTCTTACTATTTACTATCATAGTAAAGTAAATTTTCATAATAGCGATTTTAGTTCTTAACTTGGTTACATTAGGGATTAGAATCGCTTATGTGTCATAGTAAAGTTTTGATTTACTATATTATAGAGATGTCATGTTAGCGACTCTAATACCTAATGTAACCAAGTTAAGAATTAAAATCGCTTGCATGAAAATTTAAATTTACTATGAAAGTAAATAGTAAAAAACTCATAATAGAGGTGCTGGATATAACCATCAAACTGCATATTTGTTATTAATTAGGTGGAATACCTATAATATCTTCGCGAGGCCGTGATAAATATATTTAGGAGGGGTATATTATGAGAACATCGGTACAAACGTGACATCGACCTATATCAATTACATTATATACTTCTTTTTATACAATAACCTTTACTTTCCCATTTTTACATCATAGCGAGGTTAAGCTATGGGAATCCCAATGATTGATTCGTTTAGGGAATTATTCAAATAAATCGCGCCCCGCACACCAGACAGGATTGATCGCGAATGGTTGGATTTTACGTATTTTATGGGTAGCCCCTTAACCACAGTTAATTATACAACAAAAAACAAATCCCAATCCTTAATCTTTTTTAAATATGTATAATTATAACTATACGTTACTTCCGACGGAGCGGTTGGTGCAGTTATTAAGCGATCGACTGCTGCGCTACGTTTCGCGGGTTCGAGTCCCGCCATGGCACAAATATTCGTATGGTCTACAGATAGTTGTTCCCGGTCTGGGTATTTGTGCATGTGAATATTTGTGTTTGTAAACGCACCCCACGATACAGGAATTATTCCTAGTGCGTGGCAAAGTTTTTTTTTTTTTTTAATGATTATAACAGAAATAAAAACTTCATGCTAATGTGTAACTTGACCTTAGGCTATATTTAAAGTACCAGTATAGTACCCAGGATGATCCTAAGAACAACCGAAATTTCATAATACAAATAATGCTTTGTTTTTATCTAATTTAAAATCGTTATAATCTATATTTTAATATAGATATAATTATGTATTGAACACAGTAAGCTTGTACATACAACACATAAGTTAAAATTCCAAAGTAAAAAACACAACAGATACATTTTTTTTTATATAAATCAATGTACGGAACATAAACTCTATCAATTGCTATTGAATATTAACAGCGATCGCCATCACTATACGTAATACGACACCCAAAATTGGGTAACACGTCACTCAGAGTGCGCACGTTGCTACAACACCATGTTGTCCTATGAAAATCTTTTGACACTCACTACTGTGAGCCTCCTACTTTTCACCATAAGTGGGAAAGAGATAGAACTATCCGAAGGGACACTTCACAGGAATAGAAGGCAGTTATTATGGCCAAACAGCACGGTCCTTCAGGTATGTTAGTTTTCCCATATATCGTTATATTTATTATGTCAGAAAAATAATTATTACTTCAAATGAAAATGGTTGCTTACTTTTCCTCAAAACGAATTGACTAGCAACGGACACGGCACGTGTAAGAAATCTCTAATATAGAATATCTTACTGGGTGGCGATTTAGTCACCCACTATTTAAATGGGAGGTAAAAAAACAGTCCACGATACTCTAACAATATAATAAAAAAATATGTTATCTTAATTTTTTACTCAAATATAGTTTACAGTTATTTTCAAATGCAGTCTGATCCCTAGCGATTATAGGATCGGATCGTAAGTAAATAAAGCGTGTAGATAGATGATGATGCATAACAAACTCCCTAGCGCCCTCGCATAATGTATGTAGCTCCACCGCCCTTCACGATGCGCCCATAACAATTGCATTTCCATTCGTCTAAAATCCATTTTTTATGAAATCGATTTTGATGATAAATCGGTACTACCGATTGACTGCCTCATTGGTGGTGGGGTAGAAACGTTAACGCATTTTGTATGAAAACTTTTAGCTAAACTAGTCTTAAATCTAAGTACTTATTACTGGGGTGGATTTAAAGAGCATCCACGAGTGACAATGTATAAATAATCGCTCGGTGCACCCTGGGCAGCCAGCCTCGCAACCAACCTACTGACTAGCTAATCTTTTTACCACGGCATGAGCCAGGCTATATAGCTAATGCTTACATGGTAGTATATAAAACTTCAATTCCTTCCAGTTCAACATTGGCTTTGGGTTCCCAAGTGCAGCGAAGAGCATCAACGTGAACTACGCCTTCCAAGCCAATTTCCAGCTCCCTTGGAACAGAACACAGATCCCTATAGATATATTAGGAGTCAACTCCGGTTATGTTGGTACTGCAAGGAAACGAGACGTGGGGATAAAGGAAGACACAAATGGGGACTACCACGATGATGCCAAGCTGTATCACTTTTATAAACATATTGAGGCTGTGTTAGACGGGTGAGTTTCTATTCATATTGATTGATATTAATTTAGTTTTAAGACTGTATGTATGTAATGACAGCAGGGATTGCCTATAAGTTGGACGCTTCAATGAAGGTTCTGAATACGTACTCAGTTTGCAGGAGTGATTTTTTGAATTCAAGCGGAGCAGAACGTTATTATCACTTCTGTAAATGTGGAAATCTGCATATCTGAAAAGGTTCTATGAAGTTGTCTATGGTGGGTGGGGGCATCCAGATCCAAGCTACCTTAATGGACTAAAGACTTAACTATAATATCTTGGTTAGTTTAATCCTGAGCTTGGTCAAAATGCATTTGCATCTTTACCCATCCTTTTTCAGTGCTGGGGATCCTAAAAATGTAAACTAGTTAATACTTGTATATCTGGTTAATAACCGCAGAGTACCTATCCTTTTGCATCGGCGTTGAGAGTTTCGACTTTTTAAACGTGCTTTTAAAGGCCTAGTTGAAATAAAAATCTCGACTTTGACGTTATGAATAAGTTAATACAAGACTCGCGTTTTACAGAAACCTGTCACCTATTCCATACATGCAAACGTACGCAACTGCGGTTTTTGGTCATTTGATTAGTTCTAGTGTTTTAGTCACAAACCCCAGTAAACAATAATGTTACCTTACTTTTAGTACCAGGAACGCATATTTACCTCACAGGTGTATAATGTCTAGTTGAGCCATTAAAAAGCTGCAAGCTACTTTGCGGTCATATTCTCCTGGTACATCTGAGAATCTCGTAGCTAATTGTGTCATCTTAACATGTTCATTATTCACCTGTGCAAAAGCTGTGGCGTGTTGTTACCAGTTTGTGATACCATGTGGTGTATAGTTCATTAGAGTATAATGATAATATTTAACAATGTTACGGTGCCGTTTATCTGTTGAAATGTTCCTATAAGGGGTGAAAAGAAAAAGATGGATGGGAGGAAAAATAAGTCGAAGCTGTTATTTGGTTTGTGTCAATAGTTGTCAGGGGTACCAAATAGTACATGAAGGATTCGAAACCGCAATTAAATTCGTTCTTAGCATGGGTATATTTTGAACTTTGTTTCCACTCTAATATATTTCTTCTGTATCATGGTGAAAGATATAAACCTCAGATGCAAAAACCATCAGACTCCGAACAACTATCCGTAACCCGTACATTGCAACGCCGTATATATTCAAGAAAAGCCCGACCCCCTTCTTTCCTCTTGTCTTACTCCCTATTATAGCCCAATCCTCTGAATAGCAGTCAAAATCATTTAACCATTTTCTTTTTCCAAAGCCGTGATGAAATTAATAAAGCAGATAGTGATAAAATTGTGATGCATATGCCACTCAGTCAATGACCCTTTCTTTTCATTCTAATTACAAAGTTGTGATCACACTACAAATCAGTTCACACCCAATCACGCTTTTCTAAAGTGATTTCAATAGCTAAGTGAGTGTGAATCCTAATCCGTTTCTCGCGTCGCTAATCGGGCCAGTTAAGCGCGGTCCAATTTGTTAGGCGAGTTATCACTTGCTCGAGTTACAGTACTCGGATTGTTACTAATGAATTGTGACGTCATTAGGTCACGACTGCTTTCTGTTACAGCTTTAGCTTTATCCTTCAGAAGCTGATCTAACTTCATGCTTGTAGCCATCCAATGGTTAGGCAGAAATCTACTGCTGAAGTAGAGTCAACATCAAAAATATGAATACACGTAGCGAAATTCAAACGTTTATCCTTGGAAAAGTATTGGTTTAATTCTTAAAGTTGAAATGACTATGTATTTTTATGTATTCGCAGATACTATATGTAAAATTGGTCAAGATTTAAATTACAATTTCCACAAAAAATCGCCTTTGAATTGCATTAAGTGATGCATTTTTTGATGCTGACTGTACATCGATGACTTTATTCCGTTGCAAGCTTACAGAAGAGGATGCCCTCTCTGATAGAAGAGGCATCGGTCCTACCTGTAGATTAGACTGAAGATTATGAGACCGGCAGCCTAATTACCGATGTAGCGACAGGCATAGATCGCGCGATAACTTCTATCAAACGTCATTTTTGTGACATATAATGTATTGGTTGACAGTGAGATTGCTGTCGCGTGGCTATCGCGTTGCTTTCGCTTTTTTACGTAATTAGGCTGCAGCCTAATTACCGATGTAGCGACAGGCGTAGATCGCGCGATAACTTCTGTCAAACGTCATTTTTGTGACATATAATGTATTGGCTGACAGTGAGATTGCTGTCGCGTAGCTATCGCGATTTCGCGATTTCGCGCATTCTAGATCCCTGAGGTCATCAGAAAACCTGGTGCTTAAAATCCCAGCGCATTCTTCCATGTTTCGGAATAAGTCTTTTTCCGTACAAGCTGCTTGCCTGTGGAATGCGCTTCCAATTAATGTGAGACGAGCTCAATCTCTGCCAATATTTAAAAATCTCCTTAAGAAACATTACCTGGCGCTATTATAGATAACCCCAGACTTGTTTCCTCTTGGCTTGCAGATATACTTATGTATTCGTTGTGTTTTATGTATCTATTTATATTTATATATAGTTTGTATATTATTTTAGCTTCATAATATTTTTATTTTTACCTTTTTTTTAATTGTACATCCAGACTGCCCGTTGTCTTTTTAACCTGCTTCCATCAACTCCATTAGGTTGCCTGGAAGAGATCGCTTTAAGCGATAAGGCCGCCCCTTGTACATTGTCTATTATGACTGCTTTTGTTATATTCTTTTGGTGTACAATAAAGAGTATATTATTATTATTATTATTATCGCGTTGCTGTCGTTTTTTTACGTAATTAGGCTGCGGATCTATTGCTATTTATAGAACAGAGATCCACGGAATGGCGAAAAATTACTCATAAAAAAATTCACTAAAATTTTCAGACACACACGATTATTGGACCAAAGAATCATTAGCCTTCGCCTGGCTTGCGCCTCCAATCACTAGATTTTCTATTTTATCTTTGCGTCGCTTGGCGTGTTAATCTCTACACTTAATCCAATTCTCGTCTCGCTAATCGATCTAGTTAAGCAAGTTATCACTTATGCTACTGTAGTGCTGACACTATTAATTACAATAAATTGACGTCATTTAAATCACGACTGTGGAATATCAGTGATTATTTTTGTTAATACACGATTATCCAACATCCCTCCGATAAAAAATATAACAGTTTCATGGACTGAATTTAGTTCGAACTAGCTTCCGCCGGCGACTTCGCCCACGTGGATTACGAACCCGTGCATTTTTATGCGCGGCACCCTAATTCTTTTTCTAAAACAAAAGTAGCCTAAGCTACTCCTTATAACATCAGCTATCTGCCAGCCCTGTCTAAATCGGTCCAGCCGTTTCGGAGATTAGCCGGAACAAACAGAAAGACAAAACATTTGAAATTGTTATTTGTTATAATTGTATACCTATATAATTTCATATGCATTTAGTAAGAAGCTATTATTGTGACATTACAAACAGACATTTCAGTTTTATTTATTTGTATGGATAGATTATTTTTATTTTATTTTGTAACTATTTTACAATGGACTACATTTGTGGATCGTAAACGTGAATTAATTAATTAGCCCATTACATATGTCTCAATGATGGGCACGGGTTAAGGTATTAGGCCACCATGCTAGCCTGTTGCGGGTTGGCGGCCAATACACACCATCGAGAAGTTTATGAAGGTCTCTCTATGGTGCAGGATTTCTAACAATGATTTTCTTCACCGTTCACGCAAGTAATAATAAAATTAGATAGGATCAAAATCAGACCAACCTGTATGGAAGGCAACCATTCAACTTTACCTTACCTTACCTGTGAATCAGTGATGTGCACAGAGTTTTGAGACAGGGTAGAATATTTTAAAAGCTTACTTACCAGTAATACCTACTGCATGTTGGTATTGGTTCGTCATCTTGTCGATTAAATAATTAAGTATGTGATTTGCCGCCTCAAATATCTTATAATAAATATTTTTCTGAGTTATGTAGCCACTGCTCTGAATCTGTCTATATTCGTTTCGTGATGATTTTGTCATACATTATAGAACTCACGTTAGCATGAATACCTCCAGGAAATAAAACTTTAAACTGTAAAAGCCTTTAATTTTGATATATCAAGTTTTTATGTGGAAATATAACCATGCAAAAATACCGCACCGTCACACGATAATCTGCATGAAACCGAATAAGCACATAATAAAAATAAATAATTGAAAGGAATGCAAACGTCACAGTTTGTCTGTCTGTTCGTTTATTCACGGCAGCCGATTGGCGGAGCAAAGATATCAAAATCATGATTTATTTCACTCTGACACTTCGTTACTTTGGGAAGCAATTTTCACATAAATTGGTTTCGTCAATACCAATTTTGCGAATGTCAAAATTTGTTATTTATAGCTGTTTACTGTTGCGCGGCCATTTTAATAAACATCGGTTATTTATCTTAGTAGTGAGAATTTTAATAGGTTATGTAGATGTAAGATCGGTTCTGAAGATAAGAAAAAGCGGCGAAAGCCTAAACAAATATCTAATGATCTATTACCAAACTATAATTAATCATAAATACGATATATTACATTAATAGTCAAAATTTGAAAAAATACAGTGTGAACAAAATTTACTTTTCTCCTCAAAGATTTATATATCAAGTGTATTATTTGTTAGTTTTAGTAGATAATGTAAATAACCTATGATTTTGTCACATATATATACCAGTCCTACCATCCTCAACAAAAAAATATAAGCAAGAAAATTCCAAATGCAAGAAAAAAACAAAATATTGTCCACAAATCGTCTCTTTTTCCCGCGTATGACGTAAAACGAGACAAAAGGATAATATTTTCTATGTTAAATTTCAGGTTCGGCCACAACGGTAAATCCTGTGTGCTTCAGACACTGTGTCAACTTGGAGCGGAGCCGTTACATTCTAATGATGAAGAGGATCTGCTGCACGAAATGGCATCGTTTGTTTTGAAGTGAGTTTTATTAGAGCTAAACAATTTTTTTTTTTTAAGGAAATAATCAGAAAAATGCTTCACATTTTTTAAAAATGTTGGCATGTTTATAAACCTTTTTGTTAAAATTGTATGGGTATAGGGGGCAAGCCACCATATTGCCACCGGGCACAGTTCCAGACTCCGTGCTGCTACTGAGACACAATTTGCTCGACCCAGGAATCGAACCCAGGACATCACGCTCAACAGTGGCTTGACTGCTGAGCGTGAGATGACGCGCTTGCAACCACTAGACCAATGACAGTCTACATTATACCTGGCCTTATCACTTATATACCAATGAATAGAGATAGCAATAGACATTACAAATATTTCAGATAAAATAACGTTTAATCGTAGGGCAGCTAAAGTTCATTGACCGCACATAAACGCATTCAATCCCCGTTCGCAGTGAGTTACATCACAAGATCTGACAAGTTTTCGAACTAGTTCCGACCATTAGTAGTTTGAACTTGACAATTAGATGAGTCAACATGCGTTCGGCACGTTTGGCCCTTTGCACTACAAGTTAAGCGTGCTACACATGTTTGGGCATAATTGGTGGGACTGGGAAAATTGTAATTTTATTATTTTATGTGTATGGGACAGTATGCTTTTAGATTTTGGCAGGTCACGCATTAGGTTCCCGCTCGGAACAGCGCTTGCCGCGGTCAGTCCTATCCTTAGCTGGGTGACCATTTTTCACACATCGGCCAGTCAGCAGAACAATAAAGTCTGTCAACCCGTCTAACCTTAGAGTATCAGTGTCTCCCAGTAATTGGGTGGCGGAGGACGGATGGCATTCGCTCCGTGTAAAATATTGATATTCAGTCGCAACCGGTTAGACTGGAAACCGACCCCAATGTAGTTGGGAAAAGGCTAAGCAGATGATGATGATGGTGATGATGGGGTGTAAAATCTATGTCGATAATTTATACCGCTGCTTAAAAAAAAACTTTAAAATTGCTTTGATTTAGGTGTGACAGAAATGCTAAGACGAACATGGGTGTTGCACGCCTAAATACCAAAGTAACATGCTTTCGCGTTTTTTAATCACTTGAAGGCAAAAGTCATCTGATGATCGTGAAAACGCGTGATTCTAATACAATGAGTAGCTGGAGTCCTTTGGTCCTTAGGCGTATTACACATACATATGTTTGCCTGTATATGGAATACAGTAAAATTATTTATTTCGAGTATCATACAGACTCATAGCGTTAGTAACATTTTCCTTACATCATATGTTAGTATTATTTATAATTAGCTTTTGCCCGCGACTTCGTACACGTGGAATTTAGAATTTGATATTTTTCTGCGGTAAAATGGAGCCTATATTTTAAGTTAGACCTCTAGCAATACATCCGTGAAAACTACATTCAATTCCATGCAGTAGTTTTTGTGTGATGCGTGTACAAACATACAGACAGACTGACAAAAATTCTAAAAACTGTTGTTTTGGCTTCTGTTGCTCTAATAAAGACCCCCCATATTAGTTTTTCTCCAATATCTATAATGTACAGACATCGGCCTGTTATAATTTTGAAACGAAGGGATTATCTCAAAAGAGTAAGGGGCGCAAGCATCGGCCTTGTCTCATTATCAATAACTGCGATCGCAAATGCATGGGCTGAACTTGATGATTGTGATACTATGAAAGCAAAACCGTTCTTTCTAGCGGTTCTTCTTATTAAGGCCAAGGCGATGTTTAACATAATTTTTTGGTAATTTTTTTACGTTAAGCAATACTGGCAAGCTGATGGCATGCTCTTGTATATACCTGCCCAGCCACGACCATAGATAGCTAGATTTGGCTAGCCGCCGAAGTCCACATCAAAGTCAACAGTCGACCTATTATCGTTTCTCCTTTAGAAAGGAACAATCCTCAGAGCAGGCATTTGCTTTACCTGGCTGATACCTTACGTGCTCTCAGACATATGATAGATAGGTACGATTTAAACTTTCATAGTGCGATGTCTACAGTTGTCGCTTCACTCCGATAGGTGGCGCTGGAGTAGTAATTGTCCTATGCTAGTAGTCGCTACTAGTATGTAGTAATTCAATTGTTTATTTTTTATATTTTCAGTCCGAAGAACGACGGTCCAACTAACTTGACGGAGAAAGACGAGACATACCCATACATTAAGGCGTATACTGATGGAGAGAGGCATCAAGACTGCACCAAGTTATATAAAGGATGTTCACTTTCCTTTATCGATGCTTTCACTAAATTATATGACTTAGCGTGATTGATTTAAAATGAAGACTGCCAGATAAAAAACAAATGCAGAAAAATATAACTGATGGGCAGTATTTATCCATGACTTTGAGGTATTATTAACGCGAAACAATTGAGAACTGAAACTTTTTGTAAAACCCTGTATAATGTATACCAAGATTTTGTAAGCGAAATTTTAAGTTTATATAATTCACATGTTTTTTATTTAGCACATGTTATTTCCATATTTCAGGGTGTGTTAAAGCAACACCTACTATCAGTGCCTGCTTAGATGAATGAAAGCGCTCTGAGCAAACCAAATGGGTCCAAAAAGTTCGACGGCACGGTTGGCACAGTGGTTGAGAGATCAACTGCTGCGCTACGTGTCGCGGGTTCGATTCCCACACGGAACAAATATTTGTATGATCTACAGATAGTCGTTTAGGGGCTGGGTTATTGTGTATGTGAATATATGTGTTCGTAAACGCACCCACGATACAGGAATTATTTCAAATGTTGAGCAAAGTTTAAAATAAAATGCCGCTTTAGATGACCATAGTAATCACACATTCACTTTACAAATATCAAAATATTATAATAAATTAGTAACTAAGTATAACCTGAGTCATGTAAATGAGAGAATTATGGGCATGACTAAAGCAATAAAGAACCGCGAACAAAAGGAATCAAATCATCATACACAAACATAGGACCCTGTACATCGTAACCCAAGGCAAACTTCTTAATTATTTTATAGCCATGGGATAGTTAAATTATATAAAATAATAAATATTATAATCGTGGACTGTATTACTAATTAAGTGTAATAAAAGCTTCCTCGTCGACTGGTACAATTTAAGTTATTTAGCATTAGTCTAACTTGGCAAATGGATTGCAGTATGTTAATATTAGCGCAAAAAGTTGTGCGATCACTGTGACTTGACAAAATCGATGTTACGTTAGGAACCTAAAGAAGGCGAGAGGCCATGGCCTTTTAACAACCAGGAGCTACACAGCGACATTCTTGGTCTAGCTATACTATATTTTCAAGTACGTACGTTTATGTTGAAGGGAAACGTCGTGAAGAAACCTGCACATCTGATAGGATTACAGAAAGTTCTCGATGGTATGTATATCGGCAACCAGCTCCAAAATGCCGTGGTGGACTAACATGAGGCCTTATTTGAAGAGAACAGGCCCATGCTCAGCAATGGGTCGATAATGGTCTTAATTAATAACAAGTTTCATAAACTAGCTGATGCCCGCAACTCTGTCTGCGTGTATTTATTATCTAATTAGTATTTTGCTGCAATAGTAAAAAAAATGTCCATCTCGACCCAAGCTACCTCTTTGAAAAATTTAACTACGATCGGTTCAGTGGTTTAGTCGTGATGAGGTAACAAACAAACAGAGTTACTTATCTATCTTATTATATTGTGTGGATCTCATGCGATATCCAGCGACTACACGTGTCGCAGGACATTCTGCCCCAGTGAATATAAGGCTTAATACGCAATCAAAGACTATTATGACAAATTCTCAAAAGCCTAATCGAATTATGCCTTGATTACTGCTAGTTGGGGGATTGTCATTTTTGTGCTTGCGCAGCAGGACGCTACCCATTATCCTGATAGGAATCTAACTACAGAACTAATGAGAAAATAAATTTTATTATATTATATGTACTACATAAATTCAATTATATTATATTATATTCATGTATCGCCCACACACTTACATTTAACACCTAATTTTAAGTTTACCGTGATTTCTCAATAATAAGTGAATTGTATTCACTCTTGAGAAATAAAAAATCTTAAACCAGAATAATGAATTGGAATGAAGAGAAGTTCTTTCTTTGAAAGAAATGAAACGCTTTATTCTAAAAATTTTATTCACTAAACACAAAAGATATTCCAACTGTCAAGCTTGATTTGGTCGACATTCGGAAGTACCAGCTACATAATACTTATTTTTGACTTGCATCATAATTGTGTGCTGTAATAATATAACAAACATTACTTTTTTTGACTGTATGTACCAACTCTAAAAACAGACCGGTAAACGACACTATTTCTAACAATAATTATTATTTTTGATAAAAAATGTCTGTGGATTATATTGTATATAATTTTAAAATAAATATTAAATTAATATTTACATACATTATAATATTTTGGTTTCAAATGCCCCCTTTTAATCTCTTAACATTAATGAAAATTTACAAGAACCCAAACTTATGCAACGTATCCTCTCCGATCTGTGTGAAGGTGCTGAGGATGGAACCCTCGCACTCCGGGAACAAGTCCTCGCAGTCCACGCCTATCTCTCTGCCGAGTCTCTCAGCCGCGTGATACTCGTTGTCCGTGTGGTGGGACAGCGAGTCCTTCGTTGTTGAGGGCCTGAGGAGAGTAATGATACAAAATTTTACCTGTCAAAGTAAATTCAAAAGAAAACCGCTGATTTGTGAATTAACAGTTTTTTCTAATGAAATGGTTTTGAAGATGCTTTCCATCATTCTGAACGAAAATTACTTGATAGTAAAACCAAATTATTTATTATTACTTGATAGTACAAAAAAGTCTATGATCGCCGAAGAGTTTGGACATGTCAATATAATATTATCTAAACATGCAATTTCTTAGGTACTTACAGTAATCGCAATATTTCATGCATCGCGAGTTACAAGGATAATTATTACGATTGTATGTAGATAACGATACAATTTTAAGTCTTATTACAAAATAACTTATAATACTAATATTATTGTTGTCACATTTACCAAACCTAATATTTATTTTACCAGTATCTTACATATTAATAATTGTAGATCAAAAATGAGCCACCTCATAAATATGTTGTCATGTTACCAATTTAAATGGACATCTCTCTTTTTTTTTTCTCTCTTTTTTAAAAAACATTGCCCCACACTAGGATTTCTCCTGTATAGTGGGTACAGTTTACAAACATACATGTCACATGCACAAACAACCAGACCCGAAACAACTATCTGTAGATCATACAAATATTTGTTCCGTGCGGGGATCGAACCCGCGATACGTAGCGCAGAAAGCTAATCGCTTAGCCACTGCGTCAACCGTGTCGTCAAACTTCAAACATGAATGAAAAAATCTCCATAAGTAGCTAAAAAGCCATTCAAATAAAAACACACGCTGATTTCGCACACCGCTACCTCATTTGCACACCCTTCAAATAAAAATTCCAAAACAACATACACGACCAGATTAAACGATTTTCCTTAACCAACCCCAATCTTAACCCGTCAACTCCACCCGAATAAATGATATATCATTTATAAATAAAGCGGTACCAAAATCCTTTCATAACGTTAGTGACTTACGTGAATAGTATATGTCCAATTTCGCCGAGCAAGCCGTTTTCATGGGTGAATGGTACCTCGGCAGCCTCACAGATTGTTCGAAGCAAGCACGGACGGCCTGAATAACCGTACCTGAAGTTTCAATGGGCAACCTTAATAAAATATTATACCTTTATCGCGATTCTTGTTAACTCTTTAAAAACGGAACTCTTGGAATAAATGATGTTTTGATTTAAGTTTTATTTTTTAGATTAAAGGGTTATTTTTTACGTCTCTCTTTTATTTGTGAGCGCTGGATGTTTCAGCATTTTAATTTACTTTTCTTTAGATTCTTTGTTATTGTTTTTTTTATATTTTTTATAGAAAGTGTTTTCTTTTTTAAACAAACAAGAGTGGTCTTTGAAAAGTCATTGCATGTGAACTCCAAGAGAAACTGACCGATCTTCGCTAAATTTAAAAATACGCCAGTAATACGTATGTTATGCTTTCACCAATTCCATACATACAAGTCAAACAAAAGTAAACGTAATCTTAAAGAGATCGACTATAAAAGTCAAACTCGAGCTAAGTTCTAAAAACTTGACTCAAAAATATATATAAAAATACAGTAATACAATATTAAAGAAAAAATACCTCTCAACCATACGCTCAATTACTTTATAAAAGTCCCATCTATTCATTCTTTGTGGTTCCTCCTCCTCAGCCAAAGCATTCTTGTCAATCATTTCTTGCCTTTTAATTGCTTCATCCAAAGAGAGTTCCGTTTTTACTGTAGTATCCATATTTATCATGCCACCTTCAGAATAAATAAGAGATCTCTTTTTTCTATTATCATCAAAAGTCAAGTCTACTAATGTATCATTGTCATTGTCTGGCTCCTCGGTTACAATATCTTCTGTTTCACTTAACTGTCTTGAATCATCTGGGTCTATTTTGTTTGAAACCTCTTTCGCCGGAGTGTCCTCGTCCATGTCTCTCGAGACAGTTTCAGCGAAACCGTAGATCCTGCTTGTGTATTCAGTACTATTTGTAGGCAAATCATATTGAAATTTTATTACAGTACCGACAGTTACTGATTGTTCTTTTAAATCAACCGGCACACCGAGACCGATGATAAACTGAAAAATCGGAGAAAGTTGGTTGTTTTTAGAATCAATTTGGTAAAGTAGGTCAGGGAAATAACATAGTTCGACGACGTGGTCAAAAAATGTAATACGCCATATTGTCAGGGATGGAGATGGAAATATTTTCAGGGATCTATAATGAAATACCAGCACACATAAGTCATTAAATAACATTTTTTGAATGACTAAACTAATAATAATATAATATTTTTATCATTATTATAACATAAGCGGTAAGAGATTAATGAAATAAAAATAACGGAATATCTTCTCAGATTTTAGTATGGATTGTATAATTTACTTAATTTAGCATTTTAATTGTCTAGAGAATTGCCAATACAGACAGGCCATTTGAAAGAGAACGCATAAAATATAACCAAAATTCATTTGAGTTGAATAAAATGAAATAATTATTTGGTAAACTTAATTAAAATATTCAACACAACATTTGGAGGAAATGAATAACCAACCCAACGAGTTGAACCCATGAAAAATTTCCAACGTATACTTAGGTTTTAGAAGAATTCAGAGAAAACATGTCAGTGAGAAACAGAAAATAAATTTAAAACAAAACGCTCATAGCACGCCTCAAAAGGCAGACAGAAGCTTAATTGCATTTAAATTTAACAAAAAAGACACTGCTTCGTTAAGCCCTATCCGTTGTGCAAAGAAAACATCATTTGCTTAAGTTAAATCAGGTACGCTATGTAAATTTACATGGATTTGTTCTAATAAGACAGAAAGAATTACCTGAGCTCTGGCTGGCCCACCGTCTGGGTACACGAGGTACCGTTTCTGCCTTCCCGCGTCCACACCAAACAGCGAAAGCAAATTGAACAAAATTAAAGCGAGCAACATCGTACTATTTCGTTTTTACGTCGATTCTGAGCGCTCCGGCGCCGTCGAAGTGTAAATACTGTATAAGATAAAATGTTAGAATGTTTGCACAGAGCCTACGGCAGTGTCTGACTAATGAACCGTTATGTTTTCCCAGTGATTTGGCCTGTACCAAACGGCCCAGTTGCTTGCTAACGGGGAGTAGAGGTAAAACTTACATGCTTAACAAAACATTACACATTACGACCATATACTACGAGTGTGGGATGTATTTTGATACCAAAATGGGCTCTCATATTTTATAAAGCTCCTATAAAATTACAAATAGTGTTTAAGCCGATTTTATATTTTTAATATCTAAATACTAAACGGGGAATATTTTAGACGAACTTCAAAAAGGTCGAAAGTCCAATAGAAAATATATATGTAGTTCAAATTTGTATAAATATTTAATGTAAAAAAATATAGTCAAAATAACATCAGTACCGATCCCTTATCACGTCCAAAACTTGTGAAAGAAACTATCAACAAAATAGTTTCTTCAACTCCATAAAGTACTAGCAAAACTTATCCAAGTCAATTCGACCTGATATAAAAGGACTCAACACCACAACACGTAATAACAAAAATTCCGAGCTAACTATCAACATTAGAATTTTCTATTCATTTTTATAACTTGCAACTACGGCATGCATTTCTCCGGCAAACATTTACCCACACTATGTACAGTTCTACGATGCTACCGCATCAAAGTTAAGTCCCCTATACACTACGCTGGCCAATTTATTGAAATGAAGGGTTAAAATGGGATTCTGCGGTTGCATACCACCGTTGCAATATGTTGAACAGATGTTTTTTCTCGTTTCGTATCGTACTCGTATTTCGTTATGGACGCGTATTTATATAAAACCATCGTTTTCAATTTGTTTGCTTTATTCTAGCTAACAGAATTGGGTGCATTTGTTTTTTGCCAAATGTTGGAAAAAACGGAGCGTAATTAATATTTCAAACGAGAAAATTCTACTAATGGAAACAGTGAATACCTACTTTTCAATATGCACTACACAAGAAATATTTGTATTCCGTGTTCGGACCTTTTTTTGTGACCGTGTGGCCTTTCATGATACATTTCAAAAAGCCAACAAAATGCAACGTACTCTTGACCCCCTTTCTGAAAATGTTATTACCCTAAGAAAAAGCCATTCATATATTTTATTTCGGAATCTGATTTCCCTTTCAAATTTTATACACCTCAGTCCAATTTGACTTTCATGAGTAATGTCGGCAATAATTAAATTACTCTTGATTTTTTTCATTCCGTCACAAATTAAACAAGCAGATTGTATAACAATCTGTTTAATTAGGACATCTTTGGTAATCTAATTAGGGTTTATTAAGTGGCTCTTTATTGTTTCATTTTTTTCTTTCATCTCCATTATTATCTTATAATTCATTTTATATGTTCGTCACTTGGGCCAGAGGTTTGGTTTTGTATGATTTTATCTTATGATGTTTCATCATCACATCAAGTAAATACTTCAGTATCCACTGCCAACGTGAAGTCCAGACAAATTTTCTCAAACATCCAAACAATAAACACACTTCCAAAAATAATCTATCAATGTGAAAATAAACATCAAAATCGCCTAAATATTTAGTGAAACAAGTACAATCAGATCCCCGTTTAAGTTACACGAATCCTTTAACCAGTGGATCCCAAACTTGCAGAAACCGACAACTGTGATAGTTGTCGGTTTCTGCAAGTTTGGGATCCACTGCTAACTATATAATCGGTGAATTATTAAACAAGGACCTAAGGCTTGTATTACAAGATTTTGCACTTAATTAATAGACAAGGATTACGGAATGCTGCGAGAGGAAACGACTAGTTTTATTTAAGAGTACCCTCAATCTCTCTGAATGAATCTTTAGAAATCGAAATTCAATTTGGGAAATGCGGTTGCGAAAATGTAATTATAAATGTCTATGTTACTGTAGGAGACGTGCTAATTCCGGTTGTAAATAATGATTCATTGCTTTTTTAAAGCTAAGATTGACATAAAACTAGGGAAAAATGAGAATAGTGTTTATATCTTCACCATATATGGCTTCACGGAAAGATTCTCCAAGACTCTCTGGCCAGTTTCGCGTTTCTACCAAGTACCTTACTTATTGTGATATGACAGAAGAAATTATTTTATTCTTGTCTCGTCGTTAGGGACAGTGATGTAGGTTGGATTAACATAATTTTAATTAGAGTTGCAAATGTCTGCATTGACTTTGTGATGAGGATAAAGATTTTTCCTTTCGTTGTAAAAGACCTGCAAATTTCATCTTAACCTTTTCAACTCATTGTAACATTCTACCCACGTCTCGGAAATTGTCTGATACATGTTTGCATTTTACTATAGTTCTATTTATGCTGGTATGGAAATCTGAAGCAACAATTTCTCCAAACTCGACTATCTTTTCATTCGTTCATACTTTACTAACATCCCAACTTTTAAGTATAAGTCAGCGGGGAATAATCTTTACATAAATATTTGTATCAACAGATTACCTGCCTACATAGATTTGAATTGCAAACATACGATTTTTGAAATATTACGTTCTGAAAATTCCATATAACTTTTATATCATCAATCCGTAATTATGACGGAGTCACATCTATTAAATAATAGCTTACAAGCTTTTCTTTAACTTTCGTCTAGACTTTTAGGTTATCAGTGAACCTTACCAATAACTGTAATCCCGACTGAATCTGCCGACTTTGTTCTCCAAGTAGTTTAAACTTATCAAGATCATACATCTTACAGTTACGGTTAGCCTGTCTCATCCCACTCTTGGACAAATTCCTCCCCCATGTTTCCCCAGCTGATCTATTGTGTGCTAATACAAATTTCATTTATCAGATTTTGTCTTGTGCATCATCGAATGCTATGCTTTCAACATATGTATACTTAGCCGAATATACTCTCCATGCTTTTGTGGAGTAAAGTGAACTTCACACATTTCTGCTTACAGCTGTGTTTAGGTGTATACATAAACAGATTAAGAACGCGACATTTAAATTACTTCAGTAAATATCGGTGGTCAGGCGGTTGTCAAGTTACGAACATGCGCAGGCGACAGTGTAACTGTATGTGTTGCTTTAATTTTTTGAAAATATTGTTTCTAGTGTTAAGAAAATTATATTACAGGCCAGAATGTTTGTTGGTGGTTATTTGATTGTGTATGTATTTTGTGTTCCTTAATCAAGTGCTTTGTTATTAGACTTAAGTTAAGTTATTGTGTTACTGTTATCTAAGGACGCTTAAGGCTACATAAAAACAGTGTTTTAAGGTTATTTACATTACACACGGGGACATCTCAAAATCAATAAATAAATCTCCCTCCTCCTGTTTATCGTTTTTTTACTATTGAGGATCTCGACTCTCTCATTGGGTTAACAAAGGATAACAGATAAGTGCTTAATATTTTATTCTGTGTTAGAGCCAATTACTATATTAGAGTCTTGTTCTCCTTATAGCAATCTCATTATAAACAATTTTCAGGAACAATATTGCAATCATTACACTTTACATAACCTCTCACTTCTACATACTCCTACTACAGCAAAAAAATCTTTCTTGAAAGCGATATTTGTTAACCCCTCAAAAAAAATCCTCTGAGGAATCAGTTCAAAAAAGTTCCAATTTCAAAATGATATCGACATCTACTACGAACCCAACAAATATACAAAAATTATGTAAATGTTTTATTTTTTAGGACCACAGTGGTATTGAGTATAATTTGTGAACAAACTGTCACAAAGAAGAGACAAAGAAGATATTTATTGTTTACACCGAGCACACAGTGGGGCGTGAGTATTCAATTATGTAATTTATCATTTAACATTCGTGTTTATTATGAAATATAGGAATAGAATGTTTGTTGAAAGTAACCAATTTCGCAAAGATTAATTTCATTTCCTACAGACAAAAGGAAAACTGATTTTACCGTTGCAGTTCTTGTCTGTATTCTGTTTTTTAAATTCAAAATTTAATATCAAGGAATCGTTACAAATGTTTTTATTTTTATTGTTTTTCTCAATAGCCTTAATTAATAATAAAGTTGATGAATTAGTGCTGGACATATTGTTACAAAGCAGTTTCGTTTACATTTTAAAAACATTAAACATAGCATCACGCCTGTATTCCCCGAATATTATTTTAGGCAGAGGTGTACTTGACAGGTGGTTGAATATTGTAGGGCACAACTCCAAATTTCAGACTGCTGATGAGAATTTCAAAAAATCCCAGTATCGCTTTACTCTACCTGGGAACCGAACCCAGTACCTGATCAACAGCCATACGACCAGACCAATATAGCAGTTAATTTGCAGTAGCATTCTAAAAACAAAATTCTTTTTGTATCGTGTCGTCATGAGCTATCACATCACAGTGGAAAGACTAGCCAGTTAGCATTGGTGGTAGCGAAGCTGGCTACCCAGGACGCACCTGACGATCTCAGAAATCGTCACTCGTGTAGGCTCTTTGCCTAAAAACAAAATCAAATATTTCCTTCTCCATAGGTATTCGGCACAGTATCCATACCCCTGCATCCAGAGACGTCTGTGAGTGTGGCTTGGTTCTTCGAAGCCAATTACTACAACGTGGATAATGCCACCTACTTCGATCCGTTGCTCGGCGATATTGAAACTGTTAGTACCATTTTATATTTGAAAGACGTTTCCACTTAGAAACGTCGTTTGAAGCAATGTAAGTAGGTTATGTGCAATTACTACTTAAAGGTATTATTATGTTTTAGCACAGGTTATCGCAGTCTAGTGCTTGACAAAGAGCACTTAAAACTTAAGGTCTATTGTAAGCACTAGTTACAAAAGGGTTCAATTGAATGATGACCACGTCATGATGTCTGTCATTACGCTGAACTAAATCTTTTTTTGGATACCCATGGGGATAAAACTATTCAATTTTTTTTCTTACAGTATTGTCTCATTTATGTTACCCTCTATTTTTCTTTCCCTTCTCTCAAACAGGCGGATTAAGGAGGACAGTGCAAAGTCATGTAGCTTCTTAAAATAGAGTTGAGCAAAACAATGACTGATTCGGGACGGGTCAACATTCATTTGGATAGAGAGAAAAAACCACCGTCGTCACTCAATCTTCACAATAATCAAATTGTTTAGACTAAATAACCTTGATCCTGATTGCTTCAGCTTAATTTTTAAGTTAACTCTCTATTTCTTCGGATAAATCTTTCTTAATTTCCTAGTCCTCTTCTAGTAGTACCGTCAAGCTCAAAAATATGTAAATATATAAAAAGAAATAGTGTAATAAATAATCATATTCAAAAAAAAAATGTTGTGCCCGCTGATTACTGTTCTAGATCAAATTACTAAAAAATGCAATTACTGCTACATTGGAAAGTGGCTTTTGAATTTCGAAGGAAGGTAGGTATGCATCTTTTTTTTTTTTTCACCCTTTCTGGAGAACATAATCCTGTGCAAACCTCCAGGCACTCATGGTTTTATTCAAACTTTTGACGAAAATAAAAACAAACTTTGGAATGAACTTTTTCTATTTTTTTAAACTTTTAACCACTTTATCTTGAAAAGCTTTTCAAATAAAAACTATTGGACACCTTAACATTATCTGGACCAGTTTAATCCCCCGAGTTCAGTTTGTTATTGTTTTAACGGTGATCTAAAATAAAAGGATTCCGCTGCTAAACAATTTATGAGTTATATTGGTTCAGAACCAGTACTAAAAAAATCTCCATTTAGACATTTAGTTTTTAAAATTCTATAACTTTAAAGTTAATGGGAATTTGGGACAGTATTCATTTATATCTAAATACACTACCTTTTCCGAGATGACATTTTCCCCCTAATACCAACCTAGCCTGCGGGCACGATGGTTGTCAGAGGAATCACTGCAGTCTTCTATTGAAACTGCTAATGTGAAAGTTAACTTTATAATACATCTCAGAAAGTCAATTATACAATGCAACAATAAAAAAAATGGTATGTTGGATTATAAATCCTAACACGGGCAAATGTCACCTCTAGTGTTGCAAGTCTATTAGTTACGTTATTAGGCAGGCAATATACGTATTTGTGATAGTGTTACAGCTTGAAAAGTTTCTGTAATACTGGCAGATTCTTCAAAATAGATCTGACCTGAGATTCATCATCATCATCATCATCATCAGCCAGAAGACGTCCACTGCTGAACGAAGGCCTCCCTCAAGGGGGGGTTTGCCATAATCCCCACGCTTGGCAGGCGGCTTGGGGATCGCAGTGGCTCACCGATTAGTGAGAGGACGCTGCTGCCCGTCCTCCGGTGTCTGGCCGTTAGGACATACCTGGGTCAAAACCATGTTAAGACATACCTGAGATTCAACCTCTACCAATTAAATTGAGACGCGCGTGCAATGTAAAGCCATTCGAATCTTTTACAGACACCAGCGGGGTTCCAAACAATGAAGTTGATTTTTTTTCCAGGTATCCAGAGATAGAAATGATCGTAGCATTGATACTCCAAAAGAAGTAATGACACGCAGCAGTCTTTACACCCTGATAGAGTCTTTGCTAGAAAAGTAAGTTAAAGTTGCTTTAATAAGGAGGCTTAAGTCACCTACATTACGATAACTTGTTTGCCCACAATTAGTCGAACTTTCGTTTTTCTCTTTCTATTATATGAAAACCTATTTACTAATACTAGAAAACCATATTTAATTAGTAAACAAACACTAAAAACACCGCATTAAGTTATTTTGCCACAATCAAGAGTCCAAAAGTTCTTTCTAGCCCTTTGTAAAATATAATATCAGTTTATTCAATCATCAATTCAATCAGTTAATTCAGGTTTAATCGTAATGAGGTAAAAAAAGAGTTCCTTTGGCATTTATAATAGTGTGTATTCATATGTCCGCCAACCCGCACCGGGACAGCGTGGTGGACTATTGCCTAACACTTCTCATTCTGAGAAGAGACCCTTGCCCAGCAGTGGGATAGTAATGGGTAAAATTTATTATTCATATGTAAGACCTGCGGTATTCCATACAAATATTTGTACTTGTTGTTTGTTAAACCCAAACGCTAGAACAATATACCCGTACTGTCAAAATCGCGCTTTGTTACATGTAAAATAACCTTAAACCACTCCTCCAAGTACTAGGGGTTCATAAAACACAGGAGGTCTAAACGCCAGTAAGGCGGACTTTGTTCCGTCCAACGGCTGTAGTTACGCTAACCACTGAGCTCTAACCACGTGACCTACTAATTCTGTTGTTAAGCCTGAACTCTTCGTATACATTGTAAATGCTTGTTTTGTATTCATACTGTTCAGTTACAATGTATTGGTGTTCATACGTTTAGAGTTAGAGACAAGAGATTATTTTATTTAAAACATAAAGAAGATTATTAATTAATGGTAGCAGAGTTCCATGTTAAGGGCTCCGCCCACTCGCCATAATTACTATGTGTAATATACCTGTACCTATTTTGACATTAATACAAACAATGTACAGTCAGCATCAAAAATATATACACGTAGCGAAATTCAAAAGCGACTTTTAGAGGAAATAGTGATTGAAATCTTAACCAATTTCATGCATATTATCTGCGGATACATAAACATATGTACATGGTCATTAAAATTTTATGATTTTACCCAATACCTTGCCAAGAATAAGCGTTTGAGTTTTTCTACGTTCTGTTTGATGCTGACTGTACATAGTTGTGCTCTGGGTGAAGTATATAACAGCCAGACATACGGGAACACAAAAAATATCAGCCTAATGTTGTAATTGTTCATGGGGATTACTGACAAGCACGCCTGTACATAATCTTTATATTTTAAAAACTAAATGTATATTTCTTGTGTACAATCCTATCCTAATAATATCATAAATTATAAATGTGAAAGTTTGTGAGAATGGATGGATGGATGGATGAATGGACGGATCTTTGTTACTCTCTCACGCCAGAACGGCTGAACGGATCTGGATGAAATTTGGCACAGTATTAGATTATAGTCTGGAATAGCACATAGGCTAGGCTAGGCTTTTTATCTCCGGAAAATGTACGGGTTCGTAAACCACGCGGGCGAAGCCGCGAGCGGAAGCTAGTAAATAATAAAGATAAAAATCGTACGCCTATATCGGGCACACAAAAATCTACCTACATCGAGTCACAAAACATACCACACATAGTCGTAGAACTTTATATAGGAGCACATAAAGCTAACTGATTGCCGACACGGCACACACAAACACGATTAATTAATCCATTTCCTCTTAATTAGCTTTTCCCCCACATACCTAATAAATCCCATCTTAATTCCATTACCTATAGAATCTACATATTATGAAAGAGCTGATAATTCAATGCTAAAATCACTTATGTACGAATATTACGAAATAATATACCTAATTAAATTTTAATAAATATCTAAAGTTGAACAAAGAAATAAATATGTTTTCAAGATCAGTAGAAATTCGAGATTTTTTAGGAAATGAGTCGTTCTTCGAGCAGGATTCTTAGCGTCAATTCCGTGGCATTTTTTTTAAATATATATTTATATCTTTACTAGTTCATTCAGTATACTTGCATGAATTTAGTAAAGTAAGTAAATTTTAATATTTCGAAGTTAATTTCATAAAAATATAAAAAAATTGGCATGACATGACGCAAAGAATCCTGCTCGAATCCTTGCTTAATACACAAAGTTGTAATTATTAGTAAATATTTATTCAAAACCCATTTTCAAAAACATCCATCACCTGTTCTTTACTTGTCATCTACACACCTATCTTTGCTAGGCTTTACAAATGCCAAAAATATCACTGGATATAATTTTTGGCGCATCAAATCACTCGGCTGCAGAATAACGCAGTCCAGTTTACACGACAGAGCTGGGCACACCTTCCTTCTTCACTCCAGTACCTTTTTTCTTTCTCCATAATAAGAGTGGTCTAACAATGTTGTTCTCTATATCAGACACGGGTACCCAGGGCGGCCATGCTTGCTCAGACTTATCTGCGAGAATGCTCACGCCCATTTTCTGCACAACGGTCTGATGGGGGACTTGATCTACCTTATTCTCACGTGAGTACATTACATTACAGTACATTCGTTTTTTTTTTTGATAAATATATATATATAGGTATAGTTGTTTTAGCAAATAAGATATTACGCTAGAAGAAACAGGAATTATCTTAAACCTGGTATGACATTCACACCGGCAGGCTGGCCATACAAGCTGGTATCTATGGATGATGTTGCATTGGAAGACATTGCCATAGCTACAATAAACTTTATTACGTCATCATCATCATCATCATCAGCCAGACGACATCCACTGCTGAACGAAGGCCTCCCCAGGGGGGGGGGGGGGGTTGCCATAATCCCCACGCTTGGCGCAGGCGGCTTGGGGATCGCATTTGCCATGGATGCCTGTTCTTTGTATGTCAATTTATTCTTGTTCGCTTTAGCTTTCGTATCATCAACTGTGGAGGAAAAGCTGCCACGGGAAATGAAACATCAAATTTTCTGGTGCACCTTCAGTTGTAAGCCTCGATACCACTATTGCTGACCAAGATGTTACCATTGCAGCAGAATAAGAAGATCATCGACTGAAATGAAAAACTTTTTTTTTTCTTCTTTACAGACCGTCAGCCTCCATGTCAGAAGATGACATAGAAGACAGTTTCTACGAAGCAGAATACTATGGCTTGGACAAAAAATGCGGCAGATATACTACAGACTGTCCTGCAAATCCTCTGGAAACTATATTTTTGTATGCTGATAATGTTCTGTAAATAAAACATCTCAAAATTTCAAATTAATGATTTAATTTATTTTCTCACACATAACATCTAAACTCAAATAAAACATATTGTAGCTTTCACAATAAAAAAATAAAAAGCTCAACCGATGTTCTGGCACCGGGAAAAAATACACCAATACCAATCTGTTTTCAATCAAAATATCGTTATTGGGAGCCGACGTCATTGTCACGGCGCATCGCCCATCGCCAGATGTAAATATTTGCTCGCCACTAAATTGCCTACACTGACCGGGCAATGTAATAACTGGATAACCGTGTAGTACAGTTTTTTGTGCGAACGAAATTTTCGCTGACGACATTCGATTTGTGAACAGATTAAAAACTCTTTTTATTTATAAAAAACTAGTAGGTATACACGATTTTAGCGAGAAAAGTACTCCGAAAAAAGGTTCTTTTTTGATGTTCCTGGACAGTCAGCCCCGGTACGAAAATTGATGACTGTACATGTGCCACAACATGAGAGGTCATGCCAACGAAACAGAAAATTTAATTTGAGGGGCAATTCTCGCTTCGACATAAACCTCTATTAGAAATAGTCTCTTCCTCTATAGAAAGAATCACTAATTAAAATTAGTTGGGTATTGAGCGTTTAAAAGAAAGGATATATCTAATGTGACATTACGAGAATTCGGAAAATGTAAGCGAGGGATATATATTTTCATGTGACTCCTCCGGTGTCATGTAACTCCTCCGGTGTTGCGGGTGTCCATGGGCGACGGTAATCGCTTACCATCAGGCGATACGTCAGCTCGCGTGCCGCCAATCGCCAAAAAAAAAAAGGTCGCGGTCGTTTTTCGACATATCTCTATTTTTGCTTAATCACTAATCCCACACTTCCTGACCTGGTAATAACTCCACACAATTGACTTACAGGTTTAATGTGTCATCTGAAGAAAAAATGTTAACGTATTAATTTTCAATCCTTGTTTATACACAAACAATAATAATACACATTTTGTTAAAGCACAATAAATCCGATACAAATACTGAAAGAAAATTCCACAAATCAGCACCAAGAACGCCAATAAGACAACAATCCACGTCAGCGATGCAGGTCAGTTGAAACCACAGAGTAGGAAGCGAATAGAATGGTGATGTGAGAGCAAGCGCCATGTTGAATTCGGTTAAAAAAACAGTTCAAGTTGTATACTTTATCTAAGTAATGTCCGGAATAGCTCTTTATGGGAAATTTTAGGTTTGGGAATTGAATTTGTCGGGCAAAGTGTTATTGGGTTTTTCTATATGGAAATTCTCAGTAGCAGCACGGAGTCTGGAACTATGCCCGACAGATGCCAATAGGCTCGCGCCCTATTACATGGGACTCAATAACGATATCGGCAAAATGTGGGTGTACAATAGTAAGCCTCTGCCTAACCCTACGGGGTATACAGGCGTGATGCTATATATCTAACAACTGATGTTTCTCATGAATCGAATGCTGTGGTCAATCTATAGACAAATTAGCATTCCATGATGTTTATAGTCCGTGGTTGAAACCGTAGAAGTTATACAAACAGGCGCGACCTACAAACACTGCCGGTGCTCCAACGATCCGCCGCGTGGCTCAGCATTCCTTGTTTATACTGGTTCACTATACTAGTTCACCGAAATCAGATGCTATATATAAGCTTTATTTCGAACTGACATTTTTATAATATCATAGTGATTTTTTCCAATGCAGGAGCCAATTATTAGGTACTGATTAAGCTAAATCTTTCGAATTCATCCATTCTGACCTCCTTCAGGTCTCGAAAACACCACAGTCGTGTATACAGCCGACAAATGAAAATTTGTTTACCACGCATCGGCAATAGACGACAAAATAAAAACAGTTCTGACTGGCATGCCCCATGTGTGGTGGTTAACTTTAAGAATCTCTACACTGCAACGGAAACGTTACCTTAGACTTCAGAGGAGGAATCCTCTTTACAATGGTGTTCTTTGGTAACTACATGTAATCACCGGCACGGCATTTGACGGCACGGTTGGCGCAGTGGTTGGGAGATCGACTGCTGCGCTATGTGACGCGGGTTCGATTCCCGCACGGAACAAATATTTGTGTGGTCTACAGATGGTTGTTTCTTGTCTGGGTCTTTGTGTATGTTAATACATACCATGCCTCAGAAAGCACGTAAAGCCGTTGGTCCTGCACCTGATCTCTCTCCGGTCATGTCGGATTGCCGTCCCATCGGACTATAAGAGTGAAGGAATACAGAGTGCACCTGTGCTTGCGCACACACTTATGCTCTATAATATCTCCTGCGTAGCTGGCTCATCTCCGGTGAGATTGGCCGCCGTGACCGAAATTCGGTCAGGAGGATATTATAATCACCATACTTGAAAAAGTGACTTTTGAAGTAAAAGAAACATGACGAAGCACTTACAACGTAAACAAGGTCAAAATCAAAAATTATCTTTTCACGAGGCCTTTATAACGCCATGAATCTAATTGGACAGTTCCAAAAGGGTACGTTAAACAAAAAAATATCCACTTAAACTCGTTTAAGCACCCTATTATAATAGTAATCCTTCATCCAATCTGATTAATTAATGAAACATTTCGCTTTAAACGGTTTTAATACACCCAGAATCGACACTTTATTTGGGCTCGACTCATATCGTAATTATCAGCCAGTAATTGAACATGATCGACCCATAGCCCTGTCACCCCACAGTGATTGAATGCTTGCAACCAGATTTATGATAGCAATAAACTATAGGTATATAGACTCCCTCATCGGTCTAGTATTCACAATCGGATGATTCAATGAGCTGAGTGACTCATGGGTTCAATTCCTAGGTTAGCCAAAGTGTTATTGCGTTTTTCTGTATAGAAATTCTCAGTAGCAGCACTGTTTTGAACAGTGCCCCGTAAACGGCAATAGGCTCGCCCCCTATTACATGAGAAATGTGGGTGTACACCTTTGCCTAACTCTTCGAGCATTCAGGCCTGATGCTATGGTATTTATTTATTATATGTATTGACAAAATCACAATAAAATACAAAAAAAACTGGAACGAGGTATGGTGTTCCTCCATTGATGAGGAGGGATCCTCAGACCAGGCGATCTGTCATCCCTGACAGGCTGAACCCGATCGGTTGTAGTTGGACATTCCTATATTATTATGTAAAGTAGCCTAAAAAGCCTAGTGGTTAAACGCTTGCCTTCCATACAAGAGGGTCGAGTTCAAATCCGGCTCACACCTCTGACTTTTTGGAATCATGTGAAAGAAAACATCGTGAGCAAACCTGCACACCTGAGAAGGCTCCATAAAGTTCTCGATGGTTTGTGTAGTCCGCTAACCCGCACTAGGGCAGCGTGGTGGACTAAAGCCTAACTCCTCACCCTGAGAAGAGGCCCTTGCCCAGCAGTGGGACGGTAATGGGCTGAATTTATTATAATTTTTTATTATATAAACTTTCATAGACCGAAGTAGAACTGCAGTTGGTAATTGACCAGAAGTACTCGTAGTACTGCTAGGAGTATTAGTAGTACTAAGAGTATTAGTAGCTAGTAGCGTAACGTTTGAAGTGATGGCATGCTCAGAGCAATCATAACGTGGCCACATACTAGAAAAAACATTCTGAAACACGAAGGCACTATAACATTAACCTTGACACAAAATATATAAGACACAAAATAACAAGCAATTATTCCTAAGGATAACAACTCGATTTCTACATAGAAAAGAATGAGAAATAAAGGAAAATCTTATATAAGTATTGACGTCACGAGTGGTTTTGACATTTGAAGGAAATTTCTACTTTATTATGTAGATTCTATAGCTATTTTTGCTTTGAGAACCTTTCATATTGGACTTAGTTTGCGAAAAATATTGGAACTTATTCTATTTCGTCATGTCGTTTATCTTGATTATTGACAGGATTCAGTTTACGTGAAATACTTAGGGCTTGCTTCACCACTTACTAATAAAGTATCTGATAGATAAATATACGTCTAATAAAGATATAGCCACAGCAATCACAGTTTATCTGCTAGATTTAACTTATTAGACACTTGAGAAGCAAAATTTGGAACACATTGTGTCAGATAAGTTGTAAATAGGCAAACAGCCAGTTCATCAGTAAATGGTGAAACGGGTCTTCATCTACATTTTTATTAAAAGTAATTAGTTATTAGTTCTTGCATTAATTAAGGAGGAGTTTCTTTATCAATTGCTCGAGTATTACAACTTGTGTAGGTCTTTTCTCGAAGGGAGATAAACCACTAACTTTCACATGCAGTTTCCACCATAAATATCATATACTCAACATAGACTTCACTATAGAAGAAACTTTAGATCTCAAACACAAACTAAAATCAAAACATTTGTACAAATGCACAATTTCCATCCAACCCCAACACCTAGTGACGTAATTTCAAATCTAGATCCTTTAAGATGTACAACTCGTTCCACCTACATGACTAATGCCTCCATTTCATCTAAACTCGTGTAAACACCCCTCAATAATGTCAGCTGAGAGGCTTTTGTCACGTAAATTCCACGATTACATCTGTCAAAACGACGTAAAGCCAATTTGAGTCACAGCCAAGATAAATTTTACTCTTCGTTTGTATATTTGGACCAATGTTGGTGTATGGTGTTGGATTTGAAGTGTCCAGTAATATAGCACGTTGCCATGGCAACATTCTATTTTACGCGGTGGAAACGCGCTTAGTAGAAAATGGTTTTCGACAAGAGATTTTACACGAGCTTTTTGGTTGTGTAATCCAAATATTCTTTTACAAGAAATCGCTTGTACAGGACATAGTATAGAACTCCTTTCCAAAAAAATAGGCGACTACAATAAGTCTGACAACCAGTCTAACGCATATCAGTGTCTCCCAGTGATTGGGTGGCGGAGATCAGATGGTGATCGATCTGTCTAAAATTCTGAAGAAAAACTGGAAGCTGACCCCAAAAAGTTGAGAAAAAGCTTGAATGTGATGAGATAATGATATTTTATACAAATACATTTTTGATAGACATCTTTCTAAATTGAAATAGATTTACCAAAATGCCAATCATGTGCTAAGATGAAAACATAATCACTTGTTCATTGAAAATGATAAACGTAATTACAACCAAATCATGAATCGAGGTGATACAACTCAAAAATAAAACACGGAGTCATCAACATTTGGTTGCTATGCAATGCTGCTGTAAGCTGAACATTCTATGTCATTTTCCTCATGTTCTGGGTCAATTAGAACCTTAACTAGCTCACTTTTCTTTCGGCTAGCCGTTTGTCACATAACGGGACTGATGATATAGTAGATTTAGCCAATAATAGTGCCCATTCATTATGATTTATATCTTAGGATATTAAATATAACGTATTCTTTGAAGGGGTAGGAATTTTCTAATAGGAAATCCCAATTTGCCGATCTACTTTGACACATTTCTTAGTCCTTTATATTAGTGGACGAACGTATTGGCATCTACCGGACACGGTTTTAAGCTATGTGATGCCTTACAAAAAAGCCCTATAACGCTTTACCCGACCCGGGAATCAGACCTCACGTTCAGCAGGCGCACCTGCAACCATTAGACCAACGAAGCAATAACATATTTTGATAGAAAAGAAATTGTACCTATGGAGTTATAGAGTCATGTAGCCCATCAAAATAATAGTTTAAGTACTTTATTTTAGTACTTTGTCTTGTCGCCAGCTAAACCTATGGAATAAAATATAAAGCATAAAAAAAATCTATATTTTTTAAGTAATCTTCAGTACTTTCGACATTCGAAAGTCATCTTCATCCAAATTCTAACCCAGATGTGGCTTCTTATTAGTATTTTACACGGAGCGACATGGGTTCTCGAAATTATCGCACTCTATTTTAGCGAGCACATGATAATTTTCTAGTAGAACAGTTAGTTGCCCGTGAACCGAAAAATATTAGTACCAGTGTACATGTAGCAGTGTTTGTGTGTTCATTGAACATATATGTTTTATATTATAATACCATGTTGTTCAAAATGAAGTGCATCAACATTTTGTTTACATTGTAAGTACTTTTAATAATTAACGTTTCCATTTTTAATTTTCTTGTATCTTCTATCGACGATATTCATTTTTCAGTTCGAAATGTAATGTATAAATATTTGTACTAAATTACTTTTTTTTATCAAAATCACGAAACATTTTAATCTTAATAAACTTAAGTATATTTTACAAGAAACACGGCAACGGTTGGTGCAGTGGCTAAGCAATTACCTTTCTGTGCTACGTGTCGCGAGTTCGATTCCAGAACGGAACAAATATTCTCATGATCTACAGATAGTTGTTTCGGGACTGGTTGTGTGTGCATGTGACATGTATGTTAGTAAACTGTACCCACGATATAAAATAAAATAAAAAAACGAGAAATCCTAGAGAGGGGCAAAGTTTAAAAAAAAAAGAATTTAAACTAAAAGTAACGAAAACTTAATAAATCGAAGGTTCCATTAATTTTTTCTATTATATTCCTACATAAATAATAAATAATAAATTCAACCCATTACTGTCCCACTGCTGGGCAAGAGTCTCTTTTCCGAACAAGAAGGGTTAGGCCTTAGTCCACCACGCTGGCCTGGTGCGGGTTGGCGGACTACACACACCGTCAAGAACTTTATGAAGCCCTCTCAGGTGTGCAGGTTTCCTCACGATGTTTTCCTTCACCGTAAACGCAAGTGATAATCAAATTCTGATCCGCACATGATTCCGAAAAGTCAGAGGTGCGGGCCGGGTTCGAACTCAGACCCTCCTGCATGGAAGGCAAACGTTCAACCGCTAGGCTATCACTAATTATATTCCTACATATATATAAATATATATCTTGTTTATTTCAGGTGCCTCATATTTACGTGCTCTTCAGGAAAATCGCAGCAGAAAAGATCGCTTATATTTCCACCGACAAGTCTTTACGGGGTACGATTTATATTTTGATACATAATATTCGATATTTTTATATTCATGTAGGTCATACATCATTTCCGATATGAAGCGAGATGTTTTTTTATGTTTATATCATCATACCTATGAGGGGTAGGCTGTGGTGTATACCAGTCGCATTTATTCATTGACTTTCATGTTATAAAGTTTCCAGTCATATTTCAAAATATGAATACAGAGAATTTTAATAGAAAAACACATGAATTTGACCAGAAAATACCTTCAGTATACTATATATGTAGTATATAGTTCCACCAAAATATTATGAGGCAGTTCAAGAGTCTCTTTCTAAGGAATCTCTTTCTAATTACTTTGATGACAGAAACGAAATCTAAATTCTAAAGAAACGAATATCTCAGCACATACGGTGTGCTGAATAGTCTACCGGCGGACATCAAACATGAAAATAATAAGGCAAAGTTGAAAAACAATCTAAAAAGTTACCTCTTAAGTATGTAATAGTTAAGTAGATAATGCCTATATATAATATAAAATGCGAATCACCCACAGTCAAACCGCTAAACCGGTTTTGTGAGAAACTATTTTACTACTAATGTTTATATCTTGTAACAGCAATAAATAATAATAAATAAGAATAAGAATATACTACCAAGGGACCCGGGTACGTCCTAAAACTGCGGCCAGACACCGGAGGACGGGCAGCAGCGTCCTTTCACTAATCGGTGAGCTACCAAGTTGCTAGTCAATCATCCGTATCACAAGTTTTCCTCCACCTTGATTAGTGTTACTTTTCATGCATTGAAGTGAACTTCTTTCGAAAAAGGGTTTGGCGTTATCTACAGTCAAGGTCAAGAAGTACTCGCACTTGGGGTACTGTTTTAATAACCGTCTTTAAGACACCGCAGAGAGGATATTTACTACACAAGCCCAAATATAATGAATGGCATAGATTGCAGGATTTTTTAGGGGCAGAACACTACCGCTATCATGAGTTTTGTTACTATTTTCTTTCAAAGTAATGTAAATGTTTCTTGATAGCAATTTTAGTTCTTAACTTTGTTACATTAGGGATTAGAGTCGCTAACATGACATCTCTATAAAAAAGTTACTACTATTTACTATTTTATAGAGATAGCATAAGGTATAAGGTATAAGGTATAAACGGGCTGGTTTCCGCAAATACACGCTTAAGCGCATTTTTTGCGTCGGGGTGGGAATAATGTCAGTTTATTCGATCCACCCCAGTTCTTCGAGAAATGCCAGCAGTCGCTTGACGTTGCTGGCTATTTCCCGGAGGGTACCTGGGTTTCCGAAGTACTTGGCCCTGTATGTGGCGACCTCAGGGCAGTTCAGTAGCACGTGGGCTGCCGTTTCTTCCTCCTCCATGCATGCTCTGCACAGAGGACTGTTTGTAATTCCTATAACGAAAAGATGTTTATTGAAGGAGCCATGTCCGGTGAACGCTGCTGTGACTGTACGAAGTTGTTGCTTCGTCAGTCGGAGCAGTTGGCTGGTTGTGCGTCCGTTAATGGCAGGGAGAATATCCTTCGTCTGCCTACACTCACCAATACATGACCAGAGGTTTTTGTGTCGATCATTGGTGCGTTGTCTTACCATACTGCGTAGATAGCTGAAGGGGAGTGGCGCTATAGGCTCGGGTCCTACCACGCCCATGCTCGACCCTCTTCTAGCTAGTTCGTCAGCAGCATCGTTACCCCTAGAGCCGCTGTGTCCTTTGATCCATTGAATGGTTATTTTATTATGATTGCCTACCTGATTTAGTCGTTGGTGGCACTCGTATATCAACTCGGAATTGACGGTGTAGCTATTAAGGGCTTGCAGAACCGCCCTGCTGTCCGAGAGTATGCGAATAGGGTATTCCGTGACACCTCTTGCTAAGGCCGCTGAGGCCGCTAGAGTGATGCCCCTGCACTCTGCTTGGAATACTGTGTTGTAGGCCCCTAGAGGTGTAGAGATGTTTATGTTTAGGTCCTCCGAGAAAATACCTGATCCGGTACCTGCACTTGTTTTGGACCCATCCGTGAAGATTTGAAGTTCTTTAGGGCATAGCCCTGAACTTTGTTGTCCTTCGTGGAGTAGAGATAGCATATTAGCGACTCTAATCCCTAATGTAACCAAGTTAAGAACTAAAATCGCTATCGAGAAACATTTACTTTACTTTGATCGTAAATAGTACCTAAGAAAACTCATGATAGCTGTACACGTCTCTAATAAAAAATTACTGTATCGATAATCTTTTCAGACTTTCCTGGCCATAGCCGTGCCCATTGACATCCCTAACAAGAACGTGTTCGTGTCGTACAACTTTGAGTCCAACTACGCCGCTCTGTCCAATATCACTGAGATTGATGAAGTGCTATTCCCCAATCTACCTGTAAGTATGATCATTATTTTTATTATCAGCCCGGCGGTAAAATAATTCTTCTATAGCGTCACCTAAAGCTATTATATGGAGGTCGCTAGTGGAAAGATTAGCCAGTCAGCAATTTTGGTATCGAGGCTGACTGCCCAGGGTGCGCAAGACAATTTCATTTTTCGTCACTTGTGGAAGCCAAACAAAATAATGGCAAATATCCAATGCCACTTCATTAAACGGTCCAGGTCGACACAATAAAAAATTGATAAATGATCGCATTAGCATACACGAGGTAGTAAGTTAATAGGATAACATTTTTAAAGGATAGTCAGTATCCTCTTTCCTCCTGACACGTATTTAAGAAAACCGTTCATTATATGGGTAACATGGGTGTAACACAAAGATATTCATTCGGGGAAACGTGCTCAAATGGAACTGCATATAATAGTTATTGATTATATTATTAACTAATTCGTTTTTTTAGGATTTTCAGTAATTATAATAACAAATTCCCATTTAAGCTATTTTTTGTCTATTAAAAAAAATGAGACGTAAATACCGAAATTATTTTTATGTATTTCAGGTTGTGAGTACACGCCAGAGCAGAAGTATATCGAGAGAGCTAGCGTATACAGTGTTGGAAAATCGATTTGAAGAGTAAGTAAACCCTTTTCCTTAATATATTTTATGAAGTCCCAAATAATTCAGTCACATGATGGCAATTTCAAACTATTGCTTTCAGATATGGTATGAAAGGCAGAGAGTGCATGCTTCGTAACATCTGTGAGGCGGCCGAAACTCCGCTCCACCACAACGGCATCCTCGGACACATTATGCATATTATATTCACGTAAGTTCATTCATCAGATATATCAGTTATATACATACTTTGACTACAAGTTTTACCTGAAGATATCAGTTTCGTCACGTTAAACATTACAGAGTATAAATTAATTCTAGAAGTCAGCTGGCAGTCGCTCCAAATAAACATAGGCACTATATTCAACCACAACGGTTGAATGTGAAAAATTGTAGTTGTGTCTAGTTGGGAAAAGGCTACTCTTTATAGAAATCAGATGTGCTCCGATGTAGATTAATACTTTAGTTGGTCGACCTATCCAAAAAAAATAGTTCTATTCGAACAGCTACCCTGTATAATCAAACTCAACCGCTTTAGTATTCCACATCGATAATTACGGTGACTCCCACGATTCCGTTTTCAAAAGCCCGTTCAATCATTCTTAACCAAATTCATGACAATTCCTGCATAAACGATGAAATTAACACATAATTTCACACAAATATAAGTGCTCCAACCTGTCTGGAATTATGTGAGTGGAATAAATCGAATGTTCACGGGTGGACGGATTGGATGGAAATTGACGTTCTTTTGCGTTTCCTCTTCAACAATTCTGACACGACGACGTCGGAATGTTTGTGTGTAGTGTCTCAGATAGGTTTGATGGTTATTAGTGTAAATTAGAAACATTGGTGGTATTTACTTATATTAACGATTTTATGCCATATTTTTTCTTTCCATTCGTCTGAATATTGAGAATAAGAGTTATTGCTGTCTTAGCTCCCGTCTGGCTGACCACTTGAGGGCTTAGGTCTTTCCAATATGATATTAAAAAATTAAAGATGTATGTTGTTTACATCCAGCAATAATTGTCTTAGTTATCTTTTTCTACACATCCGAAAAAGTATTTCCTAAAATATAGTTTTGGTGGAAGCTGCTCCCTTTTAATAACAGTTTCTAACAAATCCTTTCTCTCAGGCCCTCAGCATCCCAAGAAGAAGGTCTAGAAGATGAGTACTACGAAGCCGAAGCAGATGGTCACCGCGGCGACTGCGACAGGTATATCGAAGACTGTCCTACTAGTCTTTTCGACTATATCACACGTCTCGTACAATTGCCGCACTCCTCATAACGACAAATAAAAAATGTTAAAAAGTATATCTTTTTATTTCTTCATAAAGAACTAGTCACTACCTCTAAGCTACAGTTGGCGCAGTGGCTAAGCGATTAGCTTTCTGCGCTACGTGTCGCGGGTTCGATCCCCGCACGGAACAAATATTTGTATGATCTACAGATAGTTGTTTCGGGTCTGGTTGTGTGTGCATGTGACATGTATGTTTGTAAACTGTACCCACGATACAGGAGACATCATAGTGTGGGGCAACGTTTTTTAAAAAACAGAAAAACAAAACAGAAGCTCTTTCATAGCTGGTAAACGAACTAGCTGCTAGTGCGTTTTCCAGCTATGAAAGAGCTTTTTTGAAGCTGTGCGGTTGTCGTATGCTTCTTGTAGAATACAATGAGCAGAATTTAACAACACCCTATATATCTATTCCATCATATCATAAAAAGATCTAGAAGACTTACTAACGACTGATTTCTAGTCACATCTATAAAGAAACATCATCTACGGACTTACAAACGGTTTACTGAACGGGCAGACAGAAACTAGGAAACACCACGTGCTATGATACTTACGTACCGCTTTTCCGTCATCTACATTCATGCTTAATACATGAATACCGCCACCGATTCTGAGTACTGCGCACCTGATCTTTTTGAAGGACGTCACCAATGAGAAACATCATCTTGCAAAAATATTCTCATCGGTAATCGAGACTAAAAAAAAACAACTGAATATCGTTATAAGTATTTATTAGGCTCTAAACTTTAATAACAATGTACAAGTAATGTTCACATGCACTCCATTAGAATTTATTAAACTTGTCAATTTATAAAACTTAAATCTTATGATTCACAGCCGTTATATTAAAATGTTTATTTAATAGTTTAATTGCTAATACGTTAAGTACTTACAGCTAAGTTAACTAATTGATATTTTACAACAATGTTTTCAATTATGAATCTAACTTAAATAATTAACAAATAATCCAGAAAACAGTGGAATAGAAACATACATATGTTCAAATAATTTAAACTGCCTCATTGGTTTATTGATTGCATGAGCGACTGCTGAGCGATGGGTCCTGGGTTCAAGTCCCAGGCCGAGCAAAGTGTTATTGAGATTTTCAGAAATTCTCAGGAGTAGCCCGGAGTTTGGAATTGTGTCCGGTAGATGGCAATAGGCTCGCCTCCTATTACATGGGCCTTAATAACAGCATGGTCGAAATATGGGTTTAGAAAAGTACACCTCTACCTAAACCTTTGGGGAATAGAAGCGTGATAATGCTATCTAATTTACTATTCTATATTTTTGCGAGAGTTAACTGTCATAATTTTATATATTATACACATTATTTTTACTTATATCGTTTTAGCCTTTGTCAGTGCCTTTCCTTGGTCTCCGAGAGATAATTCCTTTTTTGTACGGTTACACGTGCATTTTTCGAGGATTCATTTCTTTAGAAAGAAGATTTAGTGCGTCCTCTTAAACTCTAAAAACCAAGCAAAACCATAGCCAAAAGTTATATTAAAAATTACTTATATTATTACTGCTTACACTACTCTCCCTGTTATCACTATGATAATCTTATTAATTATTTTAGGATATTATAGATTTGATTTGTTGATGTGGACAACAGGTTTCCAACTAAACATACAATATCTAGATAACTTATCTTTAAGTTGTGCTAAGTAAATTCCTATTAAAGTCACCATCATTTTTGTCATTATCATCATCATCAGCCAGAAGACGTCCACTGCTAAATGAAGGCCTCCCCCTTAGACCACCACATCGAACGATATTCCGCCACTTGTATTCATCGGTTACCCGCGACTTTCACAATGTCGTCGGTCCACCTAGTAGGAGGCCTTCCTACGCTGCGTTATACTCGTAACATCATTGTTATAACTATGCTAAATTTATTATAACAATAGCCAAGAGTGGCACATCAAGAAACGAATATCTTTTGAACCATTTTACAAGTAGAGTTTCAACTAGTCTTAATCGACCGTTAAGGTTCATAGAATATTATACTGATGAATCTCTTCTGGAAGAGTGATGAGAGAGATGTTGTTTATTTCTATAAATTGCGCTAAAATGAACCTTATTCATTTGTCTCTTGTTATAATAAATTAAGTATGGAAGTAAAGATTTTAAGATTCAACAAGTAAAGTGTGCATTATGTAATGATATAAGAACTATGTGTATAGAGCAACGTAATATATGACCTATAACCCTACAAAATGATCAACACATTATATTATTGTGATTAAATTATTTTCAACTTAACATAAACTTGAGCAACTTCGTTCCGAAATCAAAAGTTGGCATAACACAATCAACAACTTCCAAAAATATTTTTACTGTACATTGAATTTTCCCAGAAACTTAAGCGGTATTTATTATGATAGGAAACCTCCAACTTTTTGGAACAACAGATCGCAAGAAACAACAATAATCCTAAAAATAAAATGACAAACATAACAAACTATAGATTTTTTAAAGATATATTTTTTAAAGGTATACAATTAATTAATTTAACTAATAATACCGATAGTCTCAATATCTTTAGGATAGAAGAAATTATTCTTCTTCATAGGAATAGAAGAGATCTGTTGATCTACTGGTACCCTGGTATCGTAGAGGGAGGGAGACTGGAAGATGATGCCGAAGGTGCCGACGAAGCAAGCGATGGTGAAGAGCCAAAGGAAGAAGCGATCCAACACCATGGACATGAACTTCCAGTCTTCGACAACCTGTGAACAATTCAAGCTTAGATATTTACATCCACCTATAAGTCTCTTCTAGGTCTTTTGCTAAGAACAGATCTAGAGACTTTTTATGCTGTTGTGTGTAAGGCACCTAAACAGTTTAATGCTGCCAGTCTTTTGGGCACGTTGTCGGGTGACAGCGATGTGGAGGAATACTTTGATGCGCAGTGTATATGGCATTTTTATTTCGAAAATGTAGCAGATTTATTATGTAGTCAGAAATTGTACTATCTATACCTAAGATAGATAATTGTGACACATATATACCACAGTTTTATTATACGCGTCATTCTGATACTGACACCACACTGCAAGAGAATGGTTTCATTTGGTTACCAAAGATGAGAAGAGCACTTGTCAAATTCGGTACATCTCCGTTCATAAATTATAAAATAATGATTGGTGGACTACAAATCAGAAACATACATAGCATCATGTCTGTATTCCCCAAAGATTTAGGCAGAAGTGTAAAACATGTCAAGAATCAGAAAGCTTAGCTACTTAAACGTCGGTTTTATAAATGTCATGTAAAATGGCCACCAAAATGCCACCCGACTTAAATTCTACAACTTTTAACGTACTTAATCTTTGATTTCTTATTCCATTGGTCTATAATTTAAAAGTTCCCTCAAAGAGAATCAAGTCCAATTATTCTAGAGCCAATTTAATGTCAACAAGCGTCGTTTACTTGTTTTCAAAAGAGCGCATTTAATTGAACCTCTTCAAAGAACAAGCCTCTTTCAAGCGAGGATATAGAGAATTAACTACTTGTATACCACTCGAAGTAACGACCGAAAAAAGTAAAAAAATACGTTCTGGATTTGATCAGACATCGGATATTATATTATTTTTATTATTTTATTGTATTACATCTTTTTTTTACATAATATTGTTATACATTTTTGTTTAACAAACAAAGACTTGAACATTTTATTATGAAAATGTTAATTTATTTTATTTTATTATCTTATATAGTAGTCCTTTTGTGTGATGTAATGTAATATTGCACTGTAAGAGTATTTTTTATTTTATTTTGTTATTATAAATTGCTTCAACTCATTGTAAACCAATATTTTGAAAAAAGTATCCATGCAGTTTCTTGCCGGTCTCTTCTCCATATGACCAACCCAATTTGGAACCGTGCGTCTAGATTCATAACGTTTTAAAAGTGCCTGAAAAGGCCTATTTGAAATAAAAAACTTTGACTTTGATAATCCGAAGGATATATTCTGATATAAAAAGTTGAGCATATCCCTGTCTTTTTTATGACACCCTGGATTATTAATCATTGCAACTACAACAATCCATCCTTCCACATTTATCTCACGAATTCATTATGTCCTTGTCTACCGACAAAAAGTGGCCATCAACTCCCATTATTAGGAAAGTCACCACGTCTGCGCACACCTTATCATCTAAATAAAGTTTCCTCCGCTTTTTTCATGATTTCCTCTCGTAACAGGCCTCTTGAGTCTTGGATGAGGGGAAGCGTATCACGGGACAATTTCCCCTTTGAGATTAACCGTGCCTTAGCGATTACGTACACAAAACGTCACGTTTGGAGATAAATACTTTGTTCTCAAAGAACTGTGTGACGAAAGCTGATTATGAAGATAATATCTCAATTTGTGCCGCTGTCCTGCCTTTATTCTGTTGGTAGAAAATTGTTACGACATTTTGTTTGTATAGTAGTAACAGTGCAATTTACGCTAGGTAAAAGGCGAGCGAGGACAATAAAATGGCAAGAAAATACACTTCCAAGCTTATCAAGGATTGAAAAATGTATTTTAGGCCTAAGCTAAAGACCAATAGAGGCTTCACATAAGGTTTGCCAAGGAGGCGTCAGTTTAAAATTCTTTACTACCGACGATTTAGACAGCGTCATGTAAGATGGAGAACCTCTTTTCATAACTGACGGGAGAGCCACAAATGACTTAGTTTGAATGTTCTGAGTTTGACCACGGGCAACGCGTTTATCTAGGCTTAGTCACCTTTCTCATAATTCATGGTAATGATAAAAAATTTGCTGAACCATTTTTAGCTTAAAACCTGCACACCCGCCAGAACTACTACCGCTAATCCTAACAAAAATAACAACCCAAAAACAAACTCAACATCATAATATAACAAAAATACCATTCCACCACTGAAAATACTTTTTAAGTAGCTAGTATATTTTCCAACCAGTATTACATGACTACTTGATACGAGCACGGGCCCAGAGCGGCTGTCTGGCTACCTATTTATTTTAACCAGACTTTTTCACTGAAAAAAATTCATACATTCTCAGATAGCGGGGTTGGGTAGTGGAAGTAGTGGGTGGTGGAGCACGATAGATTATGCAGTTGTATTAAAGCGTTAAAATGGAGATGGGAAGATAACTTTTCTTATTGTAGTATGAGATATTTTACCATCTGTTCACAGCACACAACTTTTGCATCCAATGCAATATAATTTAAACTTAATTTAGTTCACGTTACGTTACATGTTTACACGCGAGCTCTCGATGTTGTGTCGTATCGCAACAATCTTAGTTTGCTCAAACCCTGTGACAAATTGAAACGCTTTGACGACTTTTATTTCGATTTCTGTGGTTAACTCTCAATAAATCAGTGTCACAATGACAACCACTTGAAACATTATCACTTGCTATAACCCAGTTACATACACGCCAAAACACAGTGGCTGTAGCGGGAAACCGCCACACCGTGCCGCCGCCTCCCCTGAGAAACGTGCACTCACAGCAATTTCGGAGACGCTAGTTGGTTCATTTGACAGTACTTTGACCTCTAATACGGAATTTGGAAAATGGATGTGTAAGACATGCTTTTGATGGCCAAAGTAAAAGTTTTTATGGAGTTTCATCGAGTTGGTTTACCTGTGTGTGCCACATTGAACTGCAATGCGACTTTATGTTATAGTAATTATAGTTTTATTTATTATATAAATTTATACAGGATTACTCAATAATGAACTTTTTATCGTTTAAAACATTTTTGCAAATTTTATTTAACGACGTCGGGAAATTTGAAAATTTATACAAATAAATAAGTTTTCCCCACACTAGGATTGCTCTTGTATTGTGGATACAGTTTATAAACATACATCTCACATGCACAAAAACCTCAACCCGAAACAACTACCTCAAAAATATATAGTTAACTCAATACACCTCTGCCTAACCCTTACAGACCTACAGGTCACGCCTGTAGGTCTGTAAGGGTTAGGCATAGGGTTCTGCTATGCTATATTTTCATGTTACGCAGAAGCCAGTTACATAAGTAAGTTATTTTACTTCAATAAACAATATTTTGAAAGGACGCTTATTAGCATTCACTCTATCATAATAAATTACGTCTTACAAATTCCCAATCAGTCCCCATTCAAACCAACCACGTGTCTAGACCAGAATATATCCAAATGCGCAGTGGGTTCAGATAAATTATGGCCAATTTGATGAAATAACATGGAAAACAACCTTGTTATATACTTGTCTCTTTCCCCCAAAAGTTTGATAAAGAAAACTTTAATTAATCATCAAATCTGTGATTCAACAATTAGTTAACATACCGTGTACATAATTTATTGTTTTTAAAACATTCAAGAATAGACATAACGAACATATGGATGTTTAGTAATTGTATATTTTAGATTTAAATATGTTACTGAGTTTTATATGATGTCAATTACACGGTGAAAATTTACACGTGTTTCTTAAATGCCCATTATACGTTTCTTTTGTGTAACGATTGTTGATTGCAACTTATGCAGTTAGGAGGGAGTTAGCAGATAGGAGGTCTGTAACCTAATTATGTAATTAACAAAAAAATAAAAACCGACTCCAAAAAACTCAAAAACAAAACTAATAACTAAAAAGCAAAAAATAAATCTTTTATTATACAATATAGTAGTTGAAGAATATTGAAATCGGTGCCAAGTATAACATAAAAGTAATATACCTTGCTGCTATAATAGCGACATTGAAACAACGAGTTCACGTAGAAATTGTCGAGTGCGGAGCGAATTATGCGTCGGACACGACAAATGCACGCCAATCGTGTCGGTTTATCATTGCATGTTTTACTTGGCACCGACTTCAATATTCTTCAACTACTATATTGTATAATAAAAGATTTATTTTTTGCTTTTTAGTTATTAGTTTTGTTTTTGAGTTTTTTGGAGTCGGTTTTTATTTTTTTGTTAAAAAATTTAATTATTTTACAATTTTGAGTGATGGGTAGACCTATTAAAGACAATTCTCTTGAAAAACTTTACAAAGTTCAAATATATGTTGCCCCAAATCGAGTGAAAACCTTAGACGGTATTGCACTATGTGATTTTAAAATCAAATAAATTACTTAGCCGACCATCGAATCTGCAGTATTACCCATCTCGGCTTAAAGTGCGCATCAATACGAATAAAATAAGCCCAAACACTATGTAGCTGCTATCAACCATTAAGGAGTTCCATAAACTGTACACCTGCATCACGGACCTTGCAGTGGCAGTCATTACCCATCTCGGTGTAAAGATCTTGTCAACACGAATAAAATAAGCCCAAACACGAGGTCGTTAAGATGTACCGTTGAGGAGTTCCCTCGATCCTTTGTCGTCTCCATCATCAGATCTGCCCTAAACCTCCATAGTATTGTAGTGTCATCAGATATACACATAAATATCAAGTTTTTACCCCATGCTCGCCTACAATTTTCAAGAGATGCCCTCGATTTCTCAGGGTTTCCACCATCAGGTACTGACTTGATGACAATGGGACCAAATGACAAGCATACCCTTTCAAATAAAAAAAGAATTTTTGAAATCGGTCCAGGCGTCTTCGAGAAATCGAGTAACAAACATAAAAAAAAAAAAAAAAAAAAAAAAAAAAAAAAATACAGCCGAATTGAGAACCTCCTCCTTTTTTTTGAAGTCGGTTAAAAATAGCGACAGCAACGCGACAGCCACACGACAGCAGCGTCTGTTGGCGAATACATATAAGACACAAAATTGACGTTTGACAGTAGCTATCGCGCGATCTACGTCTGTCGTAAACTGATTGCTACATTGGTAGCTGGACTATCATTACTCCTTCTAAATAAATAAACAAGGAAAAAAATAAAAATAAATCAATACATTATCAGAACGGATAAAACCTCCCTACATTTCCTATCAACAAAACAAACTACTCGATCGTAAAATTTAAAATTCAACACACAAGAAGGGGACATTTTTCTCTGTATTACATAGCTTGCTTACTTATCTCCACGATGGAAGCTCACGTAACAACATAAACTGCAATGTGTATGTAACGGAGCGAAATCCTCGCGAAGAGGATCGGAGGATTGCAGGATGCGATCCGTGTTTACATTGGTACAGAGCCTCTTGGGATGCTAAGCTTTTAAAGGAAATATGCAGCCGCACTTGTATGTGCAGTTTTTCGCAAAAATTCTCGTATAAATGTATTGGAAATATTATGAAATAGATGTTTGAAATCCCATACGGCTAGCTAGGATTCTTTTAGATTTACAACTAAATGTGAAGCTGCCCCAACAGTTTAGAATAATTTGCCTACAACTTTCAATTCCATAAAGCTATAATATTAGCATGTTAGCATTTTTATGGCTTAAAATTAAATAATCCTAACATAGTTTCCTTTTGACACAGTAAGATACCCTCTCGTTACATCGAAAAAATTATCGCACAAAAGTTTTTGATTATTAATTTCCCGCAAACAATTTTCCCACCCAAAAAACACGAAGCCAACAAACCAAACGCAGCAAATAAACATCCACTATCCCAAACATTCAACATATCAACGCTCAACGCGAAAAAACCCGCAAAAACACTTCAACATTACATATTTCATCCTATTTCGCATTCAGGCCCTGTCGGTTCCGAAAAGATAAGGGCAACTACCATTAATATAGGGTACAGATGGCAAACAAAGTGAATAGACCATTTTTTGGGCTTCGGCTCAACGAGATCGCCGAATAATAGCGATAGGCTGACGGACGCCGAAAGCCGAGTTATTAGGTCAATAGGGATGGGAGAAATGATTGTTCGCTTGTCAAAAGTGAAACGTTAGAGAGATCCTTTCAGATTATAAGGAATGTGGGTTATCAGTAAGGTTTGATTGTTCAAGTGAGGAAGATAGATATAAGAGGGAATTCAATTCTTTTAGTCTATGTATATTTTTCCTCACAGAGTAAGCTGAAGCAATTTGTAAGACCATTAATGTACCACTAACAACACATGAAGAACTTATAAGATATATATTAAAACTGGATACAGTAAAATATCTACTAATTAAAGCTCAGCAAACCTACTAGTGCGGTGTACAATGTGTACATAGTCGTTCAAGGTTCGACTTAACTAATTGTGTTTTATGGATCATGACATTGATGTAAAGATATCGCTGATGTTATCGCCATGCCTCTTACTTTTATATATATTACAGATTGGTAATATGTTAGTAATCGCATAAAAATAAAACATGGTTTTAAAGCTCGTATAAGATTAACCGCAGCTATAAGAAAACAAAAACATCACTCAAATATGTATATTCAAATTTTAAAACTCGCGGACATATTACAAATATGACAATTTATTTATATTAATTGGCAGACATTTACAGGTAAGAACAGGTGCTTTAACTTAACTACCATAACACATGACATATTCAAAACTCCAAAGGCAACTTAATCCTCGCTAGAAAACTAGAAAGCTCAATTCCGTGATCCAATCATTAAACTAGGTCATCGATCCATCATAAATTGAAATTACAACACCATTCCATCGAAGCAGATACAAAACGCCACAAGAAATATCAATAACAAAACGAATATCTATTTACAGAAAAAAAAAGAGAAACGTAGTATTAATTCGCGAACAAAAATGGATCGCCCGGGTAATCCGGCGAGATGCTTTTTAAAATTTATTCGGCCTCCGGGTGCTATTTATATCGTCGTTTCAAAAATGAAGTGCGGTTATCTCAGAGACGTAAAAACGTGTTCGGAATAATAATTCGGCGTTCGGCAATAGAAGCGGTGTTGGCACTCGGCCTAGTCGGGGAGCCTGCCGCCTCACTAATTTACTTATGTCGTACGTGATGTAAGTTTTGTTGCTAATTTTATTGTTTTACATTCGCGTGTTTACGAGTATTTATGTTGCCGTAGATAAGACTACATTGTTTACCGTTGTTTTATTTAACTTCAGCTATAGCTTGTCATCATATTTACCTACGTACGTTTACTTTCAAATACAATAATCATTTATAATTTTAAAAAAATGGCACCTTGTTTTCTGTAAAACTTTGAGTAATCTGGAAAATTATTAACAATTTATACAAAGGAAAAACGACATACAAATGAATAAAAATATTTACACTAAACATTTCGTATACATGCCTACATTTTCCTGGGTAATGAATTGGGTCAAATAAAGTTCCTCTTGATGAAGAATATCGTTGATCATGTTATACGAGATACCCGAATATAGACGAATAACATGACAGTAACTATGGCTATTACTTATAGATAAATAACGATAAATATTAAAGATTACGTCCAGCTAGCTTACTTAGACGAATTTGTGCTAAAATTACAGGTTTACGTAAGATCAATCTGAGAGCCGCAACGTGCAATAAACAATGCATCTTTTCAGGTGTATATTTTTTCATAAAAGCATACGGAATAGCGAGTCTACTGTCAAATCTCCATTAACTAAACAGGAATAAGTTATCGTGATTAGGCGCTGTCTCGCTGACTTTACGCTGAATCTAATTTATTTTGCAACTGGAACTAATCAAATTTGACATTTCCCCCTAACGTTCATGGTAATCAACCTCTTGAAAAGATAGTATGAAGAATGTTTGACTACAAAAATTGCCTAAAAGAACATTATAACATCATGGTATATAAAAAACTTTAAAGCGCAATCCACAGAATAAAAGCGCTGCAACTTTTTCCACTAAATCGTTTGAAATTCATCTTGCCAGTCGCAGTATCCAGTCTCTAGAGGAGACGGAGCCAGTATAGCTCCTTAGAGGGTGGAGGATCGATAGCAATTTAAATGTGCTGATTTCTTCCATCGTAACACGTAATGAGAGATCGTAATTAGATTTAGTCCCAATACGATGCTTGTCTCGATGATACGGGCCGCATCGTTACTGAAACGCTGTGTTTTGAGTTTCTTAGTTAATTGTGTTTTATTTTGTGTTACTAAAGTGTAGGTTTGCTGAAGACGAGTGAACTGTCTTGTTCGCTCTCTAAATTCAGAAACAAGGTTACGTCTAAGTGAACCTCATATTTTCTTCCATAGAAGGTTTTTATAATTCGGCACTTTTTCCATGAACACGAAATAAACAAACTGATATGAAGTGATTTTTTTTATTTTTCAATTAGGATTTTTCAATCACTTTTACACGTCTTTTTCTTTAAACTAGATGGCGTCGCCATTTCCTATGTCTATCCCTGAGAAGAAAGCTGAAACAAACTCAAGGGTCAAAGTTTATTTTAAAGTCCAGACAGATTATAGTAAAGATTTATGTGAAACAAATATAAGGTATTGTCTGGAATGGCCTTTTGAGGAAAGTGCCATAGATATTTGAGCTGACCTGTCACAACAGAGCGCAAGCACGGATCAGTCACACCCATGGACCTATAATATTGAAAATATTAATATTTGTGAATGGTATCATTGATTGGAAATGCTAAATGTGTTACTTATTATAGGACAGTGTATCTTGAAAACTAAATTCCTAGACACAACAAGGTTAAATAACCGATGTTTCACTAAAAATGTAAGTACCTACCCAGGCTGAAAAACCGCAGTTTCAACCTAGTCTTTGTCAAAGCTTATTATCAACACTTTCAGGAGAGCACTCACCGCTCTTCTGAGGGATCCCAATGGACCGATTCTTTAAACAAATACCTCGACAAAACTTGATATTGTTAGACAAAATATTAATTTCTTAATGTACTCCATTAGTTTCAAATATCTTAGTTCAGTTGTTTTATGTTTTTAGATAAACTTTAGTCGCGTGGTTTTAAATTTTAAAACTTATTAGTAAGGTAACACACAGACAAGAGTGCATGGTCCAATCTAGCATGGCATAAGTGATTGTTGCGCATACTTATTTAATTTTTCATACCCGGCAGCGCTGCAGAAAGCATATTTTACTTCCATCAAAATTAGACACCAAAATCGAATTCATTCAATTGGTACTAACATCGACCGCGTTGTATGCACAACGCGGTCGATAGTTTCTTCTTAATCCTGTAATGTTGTCAAAAATGAGATAGTACCAGTTGCCAGTTCACAGTCGATATATCGCATGATTTTTATGTCATATTACAAAGTTGTCTAATAAAGATTTACGTTAGTGGATACGTGGATACGCTAGGTGCTAAGTGGCGCGCACTGCCCTCTTCCTGATTGTGAACAGGTGCGATAAGCGTAGTATTTAAAATTTTATGAGCAAACAAGTTTTTTTGCTCGTGCCTCGGAAAGCACGTAAAGCCGACGGTCCTGCGCCTGATCTCTCCGGACTATGAAAGTGAAGGAATAGAGAGTGCACCTGTGTTTGCGCGCACACTTGTGCACTATAATATCTCCTGCGTAGTTGGCTAATCTCCGGTGATATTGGCCGCCGTGACCGAAATTCGGTCAGGAGGACATTATTACTACGCTAAATTAACATTTTTTTTTGAAAAATTAAGTCCTTGGGTGATCCTACCTAACACACTGAAAAAAATTAGATGATGATTGAAAATCATATCTGAGTGAAGTATGTAAAAATTAGTTAAATAAAAATTATGAGAAATGGGACAAAACATTTGACTATAGCGTAAATATCTACATCTGCTTATCATTAACTAAATGAATTAGCGAGAGGTTATCAGAATATTTTCCTTGTACGCGTCATTACGAACACGTAAGGAGACCACTCGGCACTCAGCGCAGACAGTTCCCACAGGACCAATTCGTTCAACAGGCGACCAAATGCCATTAAGTTTATTAATCTGGTTGGTGTACCACAAAAAGGCATTCTTACAAGGTGTATTGTATTCTATTGTAATATAAATAAAGTGTCATTTAGGTTTTATAGGTGTTTCGACTTTCCAAATCTCTTTATATGTTGTCTTTGAGGTTTTTGAAGTTATACTTCTTTTGGCGCGCTTGATGAGGGTGAATTCTTACGATGCGCACACACACCGCACCGATAAAAGCGACACCATGAAGTTGGCTGGTAAATGTCTCTTAAATTTTCTTGGGAACTGATAGCTATATTCAAAGTAGTTATTGAAATATTTGAGCATCTGTAACACGTGTTTCATATCAATGGAAATAAAAAAATAAATAAGAAGTATAACTTCTTACGTGCGTACATAAGTACACAGACACGTTTTTTTATGTTTAAAAACATACGTATCCCTACTAGTTGTTACAAAAATATAGATGAAGATGGTAACAAAAACAATAGTTTGAGAAAACATTATAACACAACACAAATTAGGGTTATGAAAAAAATCAAGGTATGTTTATATAAGATAATCTAAGATTTTTTTTGTAGAATTCCTCTCTCTATTCCCATAGTTTTTTGTAGTATCCTACTTAATTTTATAAATGTGAAAGTTTGTGAGGCTGGATGGATGGATGGATGCATGGGTGGATCTTTGTTATTCTTTCACGCCAGAACGGCTGAACGGATCTGGATGAAATTTGGCACAGAGATAGATTAAGGTCTGGAAAAGCACATAGGCTACTTTTTATCTCGGGAAAATGTACGGGTCCGTAAACCACGCGGGCGAAGCCACGGGCGGAAGCTAGTACGTAAGAACTACATTTATAATCGAAATTATAACATACAGATAATACACTTACTTCTCGGAAAATAAAGAAATATCTTTTGCTCAGATATCCGAATGCAAATTTGTAGTAAAATAGACCATTTCTACCGAAAATATGACTTTCAAGACTGTGTGTTGACAGTGTCTGTGTTGAAATGTGCAATCGATTTCCCATACCAAGAGTTTAGGTACTAGGAAAGCAGCTATCCAGAGGAGTTTAGTACGTAAAGGCACGTTATCTGAAGAATTCTATCATATATTTTACTACGTTATTACATAAAGGCGAGAAACTCCAATCCTTGCAAGAAGTTTTAAACTTCAAGGAAGCTTTTGATTTTTATAACATTGAAGGATGTAAAAACTGTCGATAGAAGAACGAAAAAGATGTTATTCTACCTACAGTCAGAGTTGCAGAATATTTTCTACTACATAGGATGCGTTACCGCCCATATATCACCCTTCTGAAATGTCTTCAATAAACGTGAACTGTCTCCTAAGACCGACCTTACTGACTTGTCTCAAACTTCCACCCTGTATACGTCACATCATCATTATTACCATTTAAACTAAATATGATCCTTCTAGAATGCCTCATTGGTCTAGTGGTTAGAAGCGTGAGGTCCTGGGTTCGATTCCCGGGTCGGGCAAAGTATTATTGGAATTTTTAATAACAGTGCGGAATCTGGAACTGTGCCCGGTCGATGGCAATAGGCTCGCCCCCTATTACATGGAACTCAATAAAGGCATCGACGAAATGCGAATGTACAGAAGTATACCTCTGCCTAGCTCATTACTGTCACACTGATGGGCCACATTAGCTTATTGTAGGTTGCCAGACTACGCATATCATTAAGAACCTTAAGGATCCCTCTCACATGTGCAGGTGACCTTAAAATGTATACCTTCACAATTAGCGGAAGTTTTAAAAAATCTAATCTGCACATATAATCAAAAAGTCAGAAGCAAATTGCGATTCAACTCAATTCCTACATGGAAACGGTTAAACGCGAACCCATCCGATTTTTTCTTCCTTTTACCGATAGCGAACGGAAGACGGAGTTTCAAAGAACCACAAAGTATATCTCTACAAAGTTCTCGTCAAAGTTCCACGATCAAAATCGAAACATCATTTCTATAGCGATCGAAACATCATTTAATTAATTATAGCTCCCTCGATTGCAATAAATAAATCACACGTACAAACACACTGATATTCCAACCGCAATAAATCCTAATAAATACAGGTGGAAGTAACGACGTCACATGTTCCAACCTCATCCTCCGTGGATAAGAAACTGAACACTATCTCAGACTTTTTGTCCGCATTAGAAGAGAATTAACGCCACAAGGAATGACGGAAAAAGTTTGCCCGATCGTAGTTAGAATGATGAACGAATACATGATAATGTAGAAACTGCTTCACTGGTCTAATAATCACATGCGTGACTGCAGAGCCTTGGGTCTTGGGTTCGATCCCAGTCAGGCAAATTGGGTGTTTAAAATTGTGCCGGATAGATGGTAGGCTCGGCCACTATTACATGAGACTTAATAACGACATTGGCGAAATGTGGCCATACTATGTGTACGTAGACGGCACGGTTGGCGCAGTGGCTAAGTGATCCGCCTCGACACCATATGGTGGGCATCTACTAAGAGTTCCCGAGGCCCACCATATGGTGTCGAGGCGGACCACCGTGGTGAGTTTAGCCGGTAGGAGTCCGGCACACCCCTCCGCACCCACCCCAGGCGGAGGATAGCCCATGATGAGTTCTCACAACGCAAATCAAAAAAAAAAAAAGAGTGACTAAGTGATGAGTGAGTAATGAGTCAGCTTTCTGCGCTAAGTGCCGCGAGTTCAATTCCCGCACGGAACACATATTTGTATGATCTACAGATAGTTTTTTCGGGTCTAGTTGTGTGTGCATGTGACATGTATGTTTGTAAAATGTACTCATGACACAAGAGAAGTCCTAGTGTGGGACAAAGTTATATAATTATAAAAAAAAATAACAAAAATACTAAAGTATACCTCAACTTAACCCTTCGGGGAATACGGGTGTGAATGTTATGATAATGTGAGCTTATGAGTCACATGAGTTACAAGTTATCTCATAATTTCCAAGACCAATTCAATTTGTATAAGGACAACTTTATTTTCAAATTCAAATTCAAAATTCATTTATTCATTTCACCTCTTCTACCTATCTCTTAACCAAAACACAAGCGTGAACCTTAATTATAATCGTATTAATAACTTATTTCGTCACTACCTTCCAGACGAAGGTAATGAAACATTCATTCGTTCATCACTCTCGCTCCCTCGGGACCATTCGTTCAGTCTGGGATCCACAATATTAGCTCAGTAAATGTGTTATAGTGGCAGGAAATTAATTGCCATTATTAAGGTATCCATTTGTTTGTCGGGCAATTTGTCAAATTGTTGGGTTTAATGGATCAAATTAACGGTATTGGAAAGGTTTAAACTGTCAAAACTAAGAAATATATCGACTGTGAACTGGCAACATGTAATATCTCGATTTTATGAGGATTTTACTTGGTTATACTATTCTAAATCATTTCATACCCGGCAGTGCTGCAAAAAGCATTTTTTACTCCAATCAAAATTAGACGCCAATATATATTTTAAAAACTATAAAGTAACTTTCGACCGCGTTGTATGTACAACGCGGTCGATAGTTTCAAAAGGATCAAAAATGAGATAGTACCAGTTGCCAGTTCACAGTCGATATGTGTATAATGTATAACCTTTCAAGTGATGTAAATGACACTCAATAGAAAACCTATATAAAATCATCACAATAGAAAATCGTCCGTGTCTTGTTGCCGGGCGCCGCGTATGTCCTAATGAATAAATAGAAAAAGAAAAATAAGAGGGCGGAAAAAAGAATCTTGCGACAAAATTACTTGTCTATAAAAATCAGTCCTCTAAAATATCAAATATTTTTATGTGTAGGTACTTTGGTTATACAAAATTTCATTTTTCAGAATAAAAACGTTTACATTTTTCTTGTTGTAATTTTATGCATATACCTTAAGGATTTATATGTGTTTATATTTATTTCCTATAACATTTTGATGGTCTAAATTAATATTTGTTAGGTAAACGAAACATAGGAATAAAAAATACAGGGTGTATAAATTTCAAATTGCATTATTTTATAAGTTTTTTATGTAAATAAAATTATATGCATAAACCAACGCATTTTCTATATAAATCAACATTTTTGTAATATCTTTTAAATAAAGGAAATGAGCGGCTGGACACACTTATCATTTCGATTATCAATACTCATCATCCAGTTGCCGTTTCTATATTGCAACTGCAGTACATTTTGATATTACAAGCTTCCTCTTGTCCCTTTAAAACAATCAAGCTGCCAATATAAGTCCATAAAAATATAATATGAAACCCTAATTTCAAACACCTAAAACTGAAGACACATAATTGTGCTAACATCGATTTAAGGCATATTGGGCAAACGAGCGAAATTTTAATGCTTCATCCAATTCCTATTGAATATTTAAATTGGAATTAACGATCAGACGTTCTGTCGATTGAACCTTAATACGTTTACCAAAGGAGGATAAAGCGAAGTAAAAAATCAACCGAATTTGTTCAATCGGAAAGAGTACAAAAATTGGAGGATTTTTGACTGATTCTTGCCTCATTAGTTTGGTGACTGCCAACCATTTACACTTGAGTTAAATCGCAGAGCATTTTTTATACATTTAAATTCGACATTTATGAATTTAATATTGAAAATAACAACGTTTAATAAATTAAGACGCAGAAGGCGGCCAGCGACCAGAAACAAGAGAGATTCTATTGTGTCTTCTTTACGTCAATCCGCAGGCTAAGCCATCGGAAAATACAGATTTGATACTGTGTTTAACAAAAGATCTAGTTTGCGTAACTCGTATGACTACCTTTTTTTATTTTGTTTTACGTGTTGAGGAATTCACTTAGTAGAGTCTCTTCACAAGATAAAAATTAATTGCAAGTTGCACTCACACACATTTTATCAGCTATTTGTGAACAAACGGATCATAATTCTATGGTAGCATACGATTCATTTTTCAATTCTTTTATTATAGCTCCGTATTTTTGTGGTATGTTTACGATGGAGGTTGCACGCGAGCTTGCAATGAACCGCCAAATTATGGCCATGAGTAATTCGGTTTTATAACACCGCTAGCACGGAACTTCACAAATTCCCCGGATTAGATGTAAACTTTGTGATAATAGTTGTTTTCTAGATCTTTTTATGTAGGAGGAGATTCTATCTAAAGGTATGTATACCTTTCTAGATTGTATGTTGCACTTGTGGGTTTAAGAAATATTTTGTTCATACTGCTTGCCAGTCTCTTCCTGCAGTGTTGCAACTGCAAATCTTATTTTTTGTAGACTCTGTCTTATCTTACTTAAGTAAATGTATCATTTGACATATGTTTTTTTTTATCCCTGATACATCTTCCAGCGGCACGATTGGCGCAGCGACTAAATGATCGGCTTTCTGAGCTACGGCTCGCAGTTTCGATTCTCGCACTGAAAATACATATTTGTATGGAACGGACCTGGATGAAATTTGGAACAGGGATAAATTATAGTCTGGAATAACATATAGGCTACTTTTTAACCCTGGAAAATGTACGGGTTCGTAAACCACGCGGGCGAAGCCGCGGTCGGAAGCTAGTATAAACTTATAAAACAAAGTTTTTTTTTCTAATTACATTTGTATTTTCAGTTACAGCTGTAAACATTTTGATTTACTAGCATTTCGTTAATAAACAAACAATTTAAAATAATAGTTACTATTTTAATATACTTCCGTGTCTAATCTTTTTATTACAAAATACATGAGTCACTATATTGATTAACAAATGCCTTGACATAATTATTACATAGGCAGGTGTCAGTTTTGTTACCCATTTTTCTTCCTGTCCCACGAACCATTACAATTCCGACACCGGCACATGAATATTTAAGGGTCCTCGTGAATATACAAGCAAATGTATTTTTTTGGTCTTCCTTTATTATTATCCGATGATAATTAAGACTCCCTCCGTTTTATTACATTCAGTTTGTAGAGTATATTATAAAACGCCGCGATAATTTTTTACGACGCAAAATAACTTGTTGACGAAATCCCTAGATAATCATAATAATATTCACTGAAAGACACACATCCATTTATTTATAATATGCTTATTAAATAGTCATGCAAATTCACTTACCTCGTTATCTTTATCAGCGTCTTTGATGTGTTGTGCTATGAACCTGACACTCTTCAGCGCAGCCGCCACCTCAGGAGACAGGTGGCGAGGCAGCATGTTTTCTGATTCAGTCACTGTAGGAAAAAAAATTGTTAAAAATATATACAATCCTATAATCAGGATTTGTCCCTGTTGGTCTACATTAAAGAAATGAGAACTACATATAATTAATAACGGGTCATCTTCGATCGTCAATTAAAATTTGAAACAAATTAAATGTCAGATTTAATATATTAAACTTGTAGAGAAAAAAAATAGACTTGAATCTATATAAAATGAATAACTTGTGAGAAACGACAAAATGTAAGAAAAATATAACTTGGATCACACTTTGAATGGAGCATCTTACCTGAAGGTCTCTGGTGTGCTCCACCAGCCGATAACATGTCATCTTCCGGAGCTGGTGACTTGCGATAATCACCATTATCTTTGGAATCTCCAAAGGCATCTGTTAAACTGTCCCTGCTAAAGAAACAAAAAAAAAACATTCAAATAAAACTTGTGAGTGATCATAATATTTATGTTTGACATAGTTTTAGTATGAAATTTGAAATGTAAAAAAGGCTAGGCTAAAAATTATTCTTCCTCCCAATAACGCATATTATAATATATATCGGAGTCACCTCGAAGTCTTATTTCTCAAAAACCCTAAAAAGACGTTTATCCTGATATAAACGAAGCTATGGTTATATAATATACAAGACAAAATGAGGAAACCGGAAAACATTTTTGCTATCCGAAATGAGGAGGGAAGTGCCGAAAAATGAGCTTCGGACATTAAATGAGCCGTAAACTATGCAATGTAATAACACCATCAACAATTAACAAAAAGGGAACAAAAATAAAGATTTTGTTACGAATGCTAGTATTTATTTCATACATCTACAAGTCATACACACGCACAAATCAAAATTAATGTGTTGAAAGATTGATTTTCTTAAGAACAGGTTTCGTTGCAAGATTATTTTCAAAACGAAAACGAAACAGATTGCCTAGGGAAGTTTCTTATGACAAACTCGATTTAACGCATCGAGCGCGTTCGACGCTCCAAATGGTGGAGAGTACGAAACGGACCAATCGGAGCGCCGCATGCGTTCGATGCGTTAAATCTAGTTCGTCAAAAGAAACTTACACTAGAGCCTCTGATTTCAAGATACACGCAAACGAAGATTGCTAGAATCGCAGATCGCACGATTTAAAATCTTCATTATACAGAATTCACAATTGAAATTCACGATATGAATTAAAATCGGCATGCACGTTGTTACTTCTTATTAAATTCTTGGTTACATAGGACGCAAACCGCCAAACTAACGAGGTATTATTACTCATTATAATTGTAATTATACGTTTACGGAATATACGAAAACTAAATGTGGTCCTGAGGTAAACAGCTGTTTATGAATATAAATTATAAATATCAAACGCTGCACACTCCCAACCACACGGTAGGATTCCCATTGCTATGCTTACACCAATGACAGTAAAATCTATCTGCAGGCCTTATTAGTCCACACTATTATACGAACACGGCGTCTGACAGACAATCGATTTGGTAGTGTGTCTATTTTTCGTCACCTGACGTGTATTAGTGACTAAATTTACCCGCCATTTCGTTAACTGCGTGACAAGTGTTTTTAATTTTCAAAAAACACATTTCTAATTGATAAATTTCAAAAACTATGTCCTGCTTTAATTTAAATATTCTGACTGGCTGATATTTAATTTAAAATGAAATGTTTCCCTCAAATTGTCGACGAAATCGGGAACGTTTAATATAATCAACGATATAAAATAAATAAAGAATGATCGGAGTGGTATGCGAGTGCTATCGACGCATTGGTGATGCACCGGCAAATTAATAGCCAATCGACATTGCAGGGTTAAATGGGCTCGTGTATGTACCACCCTTTGTGTGGAATTCGAATCGCAATGTAAGTACTTATTAACTTGGTCGTGGAAATGACGGTATTATTGACGGTAATAAAATACGTGTATGGAACGTTGTGCACAAAAACGACTGTTATAGTAGAAAGTGGCAAGAGTATTGATTTTTTTATTATAGATTTTATAGTAAGCATGGTGACGCTCGCATCAAACTGGTACGATTTCACCACCCTATAATCAGCCAACGTTAATAAATAGCCTCTTAAAACATGTACAATGAACGAGTTTAAGAATATTGTCAGAGGCCCTAGTTTAAGTTTTTTTTGACCAACTCGATTTAACGCATCAAACGATTGGTCCGTTTCGTGCTCTCTACCAATTTGGTGATCGCACAGTGGATGCTTGCCGACAATTCTTTTAACGTAATCTCTTAGACATTTTTTAAATACCCTCTGGTCTGGTCGTCAATTATTTACAGTTTTTTTTTTTGTGTCTATCGTGTGCGTAACGGTACGATTTTTGGGTAAAAATTGCATACGTTCTCATTCTTGGTATCTACTATATCGCACCTTGTTATAACGTATGCAATTGAGGACAACTAGCAAGCTACCAAGCGTCAGGACCGATACTAGAGTTTGTACACGTAGGTGCTTTGAATAAATGCAACAAAACCTTTAGTGGAAAACGCTTTGCGAAGTACAATTTTCGTGATCATGTTCCGAATCATTATTCTAGGCTTTTACTGATTCTCTTCATCATCAGATCACGACAGACAGAAGACGTCCACTGCTGAACGAAGGCCTCCCCCAGGCGGCTTGGGGATCGCAGTGGCTCACCGATTAGTGAGAGGACGCTGCTGCCCGTCCTCCGGTGTCTGGCCGCAGTTTTAGGACGTACCCGGGTCCTGGGTATTCTCTTATTCTAGATAAAATATTAATTCAGCCTGGTAAAAAAGCTAAACTAACTTTTTACCTCGTCAGATGACGAAACATAAGCATTCGTACTGGCCTGGCCGCAGGAGGTCCGCTGCCGGTTAGTGAATTGAGGATTAAGAAACCTGCCGCTTATATTAGGTAAAAAATTTCTGTTCTGCAATACATATTGTTTTTTTTTTTTGTTTCTGCGCATAAATATACCATATACAAGAGACGGATTCTGACAAAATTACCACCCTAAAAAAAATCCCGATATGACCCTAGCAACTCATCTATGAATAGGTAATAATTATACTGTTTTCTATGTATTTACCTTAATATTTGTACACCATATAAATGGTAGGCCATAGCCGATCTAAAAATATACCTATGTTCACAAATAAAGATTTTGATTTGATTTGAAAACTATACAATACAATACAAATCCACTTTATTGCACATCAGATCAATTTTGGTACACTATATATTGATAAATGTATTTTGATATTGATATTAACCGATAGGTATCGAGTACAATCTTACCTCATCTCCAATTCATTGGTGTAGCCGTTGGACACGAAAGTGTCATCGTAGTCTGGGAGTGAATACTTCGTCCTCCTCATCATGAGGAGCTTCGGCATCAGCTGCAGGAACAACTTCTTCATCCAGGGTGACATCGTGTGAGTTGACGGGGACCTAGTTTTGAATGAAGGACTTAGGATTATTTTTTTAAGGTATTTTCTCTAAATATTACGCGTAAAATGTTACGTCAAGTTTTACGTTTTACGTCGAAATATTCGCTATTGACTGCTGAGATCTAAGTGCTGATTATAGCAGGAACAAATCGACGGGTGCAAAGTAAAAAAAGCTATTTACCAAATAGTGACTTTTGAGGAGAGTGCATAATATGAAAAATTGTAGCCATTTTGTTAAATTTAAATCGAATTAATTGTGGTTTGCTTCACTTCATAATTATAAAATTAGGTATTCATATGTGTAGTCAATTTTAGCTAATTATGTCTACATTGTACTCTCATTTATTATGCGCTCTCCTCAAAAGTGATTTTGTAAATAGCTTTTTTTACTTTGCGCCCGTCGAAATGCAATTACTACTTTATTTGTGAAAGCTGAAAATATTTAAACTTGTGTTGCTACTGCAACACTTTGATTATTATATTTTTTTAATTGCTTGTATAAAAATAGAAAATAAAGAAACCTTTATATTTATTTATTTAATTTGCTTTTAGGTTGCTATTTTTAGGCATAGATATTGTCTAATGTCAACTGGCACGGTTGGCGCTGTAGCTAAGTAAGTTTATATCGCGGATTCGATTCCCGTGTGGAACAAATATTTATATGATCTACAGCTGATAGTGATTGTGTGTGTCTGTAACATATATGTTTGTAAACCGTGTAACGTTGCGTTTCGTCTATTGTCAACTTAGTAGATTGACCATAGACGAAACGCAACGTTAAAGCTACCTGTGCGGCCCTGACCGTGACAACCGTACCCACGATACAGGAGAAAACTTAGTGTGAAGCAGTTTAAAAAAAAATGTCTAGTACGAATACTTCTCGATCGAACCAATTTCCAATCACTAAGTAATTATAAATCTATTAACTTCCCTAACCCATAATAAAAAAAAATGTAATGTCTTAACATGTAATATAAATCCTATCGTCATGTCATTACATCGAATCCACGATTCATAGCTTAAAGCACTGAAAGCTTTAACTCAAATTGTCGCGTTAATTATCGTATAAAATAGCGCTTTATTTTATACAGCGGCGCAAATTATTCAAAGTCCTAATAGCTTATCGTGCTATCTGGTACGCAGTATATCACACACACAATGTTCTATTACTGTAATGACAAAATAACAATGAAAACGGAAGATTTATTCGAAGAAGCAAAATAGGGATGCACGGTTGTAGTTGACTATTCAAATTTACTAACAAGGTTAGATTGTAGTTAACTATTCAAATAAACTTTTATAACTAAACTAAATTGGTTGTAGATGTTATGGTGAAACAATGTTTTATTTTAATCTTTACCATATCCAGTTACCATATATTATGCTTGGCGTTTAACTGTTATCTACTTACTGGACTACTCAATGAATAACGATCAATTTGTTGATAGGTATTGGTAATAGAAAAGTAAACATTCTTACTGAATTTAAGCAAATAATTCGACGAAAATAATACCTGCCTTCAAAATGACACACAGTACGGGTAACATATTTTTATTAGGTATACATGGAATTTGTTTAAACATTTATTTCATTCAACTTACTAAGTAACCAATAAATTGTAGGTATATATGGAATTTTCGCCATATATAACTTGGTTAATCTATATAAATAAAAATCAGTGTATGACGGAGCATCACGTGAGAATGGTTCGACCAATTTGGCTGTTTTGTTGTTGTGTTCATAATTGTCAAGAAAAGGTTTGTAAGAAAGAACATTTTTGGAAAATCGAAAATTTGAATTAGTAAATTGCGTCCGTGCGAACCCGGAGCAGATCCCTAGTAATAAATAAATAAAAATCTTTATGAACGCAAATCAATAAAGTCAAATGCTCCATAGAAAAAGATGACTATTCAAAACTCACTATTCACAAATCAATCTTTCAAACTGCCAGCCTATGTCCTTCCGTGATTTTCGATAGTCATTTGATTGATTGAAAGAGCAAAAAATTCTAACGTCATATCATGGCAAATACCGTTCGGCATTTCGTACACAAGCCATAAAGCTTAAAAACGTTCTGTTAGTTCAAAACCCATCCCATCACAATTGCTGCGAATGTTGGCACATCACTACGCACCAGCCATTTGCAGGAGCACCATTTCAAGTGCGCAGTCGGTTAATTTTTATTGTAACGAGTACGACGGCTGTTTCACTTGCATTCGCCGTTCGTGTATGGCTTTTGTTGTTCAATATAACAAAGGAGTTAACACTTTTGTATAGTTAGTAAGCCAATACTGTTCATACTATGTTTTTTTTTTTGCCCTCTCCTAAATTCTTCCGCATATCTCTTTCCTGCTCCAGTTCGAATAGTATGTTTGGTATCGTTATATCTCACGCTATGAATAATTAGGTGCGTTAACAAACACAAATCTTCATAGGTAGAAACAACCAGACGCGGTCAAAGAAACATGTTTGTTTTTTTTTGTAAAAATATAAGTAATCCGCGACATATAACGCAGTAGTTATAAACACGTCTGTAGCGAATATTTGAGTCACCGGTCGAATACAGAAATGCAAGTAATATTATCAACACTTGATTATATCAATTGTTCCTCTCTGCCTGTGTCTCATTGGTCCAGTGATCGTAACCACGGCTGCCGAACTCAAGTGTTTGATCTCCGGTTCGGGCGAAGTGCTATTGATATTTCCTTTACGATAATTCTCAGTAGCAGCCCGAATTTTGGAATAAGACTCACCATTTAGTACTTAATGACAGCATCGGCGAAATGTGGATGTATATTGGTTCATTAGTATTCATCTAACCCTTCGAGGTATATATTTAGGTAGGATATCCTATGTAATGTAACGTTAAGATAATATTCATACGTCATCAGTAACTCAATAACAAAATTCTCATTACGTCCTTGCCGACGGGCGTGCATTCAATAAAGAGCATTCTCTAAACTAGAGTGTAGCCATGCGCCATATTTCACGCACTATTGTCCCGTTATCGAAGTGACATTATTACAATGAACGCCGAGATTTATGCTCTCCTTTATTTAGCTAGCAGCTTCTACCGGAATATTTTATTTTACTATTTTTGAATGGTTCTGGCAAGTTAATGGAATATTTTAGTGGGACAGTATTGCAAGATGGAAATTATTATGACTTCTATCAAGAGCTTTTATAGCGATAACATATCAAAACATATCTATTATGTGATAAACGCAGTAACAACGTATTTTATTGTATGTAATTAACTTGTCGCAGTCACAGATCGATAAAGGGCCCACTGAAATTGGAAATTTATGACCGTGCAGAAACAAATTACCGTCTTGCACGAAAATTAAAAAAATCAAACTATCCGACTGCTTATTAAGCTAACTAAACGATATAGACCACTTTACACCGTTCACCGTTAAAGCTAATTATAAAGAAAATATAAAGTACCCACTGTTATACTCAAGTGTTATATCATAACACTCAATTGAAGGCTACGTATGTTATCGGACAGTCAGTTTGTGAATAATAATTCGTAGGTAACCCTTTTTGTCGTGCAGTCGGATGGAGGTAAAAATCAACTCAATTACATAGAGGTACTAATAAGGGTGGAAACACTGAGTAACACCCATAATTTTCTGAAAAAAACTTCATTTATATCGAACCTCTTTATCTCTTTGCTCTAAACATCGTGAATTCTAAATTGCAAATATTACTCAACATTTTTATTATTATATATTATATATGTTCGTGGCTCACCTTTGACCACTATCTAACCTGGGCGCCTAGTACAAATTTACCTCGTCCCAATCGTCGTTACCGTTCAGCCAAAATGGATTAAAAATCATAGACGCGTATTTGAGTGAACTCATATTGAAAACCCGCACATTATTTTCGTAAATTTTTGGCTCACATTGACGTTGGTCGAGATAGACGAAAACTGGTACTAAGCCCCCTGGTAAGTGAAGATGCAGTCGAGGATATACCACGCGTATCTAAAAGTAACATATTCACTCGATTTGAAAACGCAATCTAAAAGCTACATTACGAATCGACATCCAACTTCATCGTAAAATATGTGTTTATAATCTTCTTCCCTTGTAAATAAAAGCACATAATGGGTAAGACTTAAGGACCACATGAAAGAAGGACCTACCATATGAAAGGTTAAAGATTAATAATGTCAATTAGTAGCGAACAGTAGGCATGTTAGTCCAAATGTATTCCTAATCACACCCCCGTTCGGCGGACATAAATTACCTATGTATATCTTTTCCGCAATAGTAGATGATTTAAGGTCGCTGCGCCTGCCAAGTTCCATTTGTGATTTTTTATAGGTTTCGGGAAACAACACAAAACTAATTAATTTTTAAACAATACATTAAATAAAAAAAATATATAATGCAGTAAGAATGACATACAGTAATGAAGACATTTATTAGATACACAACTCTATAAAATTATATCAAATTATAAAAACTACTTAAAAAGCGAGAATTTTTTCGTTAAAAAATGCACACATGGAACTTGGCAGGAACAGTGACGATATTAATTTATAATCAGTAGCATAATAATATGGCATTTTATAGTGTGCTAATTACACAATATTTGAAACCAAATTAGAGGGTCGCAGCACTGCAGGTTAGAAAAAGTTAGAGGAGGTAAAATACGTCTTACAGTATATTTATTCTTTTCTTTATAAAATGTTGCCCTGCCCTATGAGTAATTCCTGTGTCATGGGTGTGTTGTTTAATTTTATAAGATTGTTGTTCCATTGTTACTAGTAGACGCAATTTTTTTTTTTATTTATTACCTTCTGTCGTCTTATACACCAATAGATAGCGAAACGAACGTTTTAATTGGTCAACTGTAAAAACTCCAGATAGTATAATTGAGTGCTATATAATATGTATTCTTTCTAGACATTTTTGCGGATAGTTCACATCCACGGCATCCAACATCTTACTATAGGGAGTAAACCAGACGTCATAGAAGAAATAAGTGTTCTTGGTAACTGTAGCGTTTTTTTTTTTTTCCTATTGCCGGTGGACTATAAATATCATTAAACAAAGCCAAATTGTACTCCAAGTCTTTGGGATAAATAAGGTTTGTGGTACAAATATGAACTTCGCAATCCCGCTTTATGAATACCTACGCTACTTTCTTTTACCTTAGATATACTCAGATGAATTTAATATCTACCTTTGGATATAGATAATCTCTTAATACGAGACTCTAACCATAATTATATATTAATAGACATGATAGCTGTCTGGCGGTTTGAGCTTGTCATGCTCACTCAAATGTCCTGCTGATGGTGGCGGTGTGTGTCGGGTCATTTGGTTCCCTGCAATATGGTTGAGTTGAGTGACGCTGACACATACGTCATACTCGTGTACGGGTGCTGTCTGCTGGGACTGGTCAGCTCATAGCCGTCATGGCAGTACTGTCAGAAATTTTCAGTTATCAGTTTGTTTCATGTTTGTTTAGTCTAGACCTAGCACTACATTTTCCTCACATAATTTTGAGGAAAAAAATGTATTTATCAATATATTGAATGTTAAATAATCAGAATTTAAAAGAGTAACCATGGAGTTTCTTGCCCGTTCTTCTCCATAGGAAAACAACACTTTGGAACGTGGCAACTAGAGTCTGACTATTCATAAGTGCCTTTAACTGGTCTACATGAATAAAAATTTATTTTATTTTATTTTTTTATTTATTTAACTTCCAAGGATTGTCTAGGGTCAGACGGCAGTCGCTATAAAGCTGCCAATAATTTTACTACTATTATAAATGCGAAATTTTGGATAGATGGATGTTTGTTACTCAATCACGGATCTGGATGAAATTTGGCACAGAGATAGATTATAGTCTTGAATAGCACATAAGCTTTTTATCTTTACGCTTAATTTATAGGCTTTTTTACTTTTTACCCCGGAAAAATGCACGAGTTCGTAAACCACGCGGGCGAAGCCGCGGGCGGAAGCTAATATCCTAATATTTTCTCCACTCATCAAAAGGACATGAGTACATAGGAGTGGCGGATATTTTTTCTCATCTCATCGCCGCTTATGTGGTCAGGCAGCATTGAAGGGGAAGCTCCTATGGCTCTCATAGAACTTCATTCACTTGCAATGGAGTCCCCCTGTTCTTTAAGGTTACTATTACAACAGACCAAGGAAATATTAGGATCAGGAAGAAGGTACAGGCGATCGACTAAGTAAATACGTTCAATTTATTATACAACATGTACTATGTGCTTATCTACTACTGAAGCCATCATATTGCTGGACGAAAAGCGAAGGTTAGGTAAGGATTTCAATCGTGCATCTGCAAATTATTGACCTTAGAAAGTTTCTAGACTATTAATTAATGTTAACTTAGGTAAATAATATATATTAGATAAATATGAGCCTCCTGTAATACTTTGGCGTCTTATTTTAAAAAAGCTGCACAAATATATTTTGCGTCAAAATAAACTGCTTTAAATCTCTAATATCATATAAGATTATTTAGTATCTTGCTTTAGTTATAGGTTTAGATAAAGCTTTACTCACTTTATACACATTTACAACAATTTTTTTATGATAACGTTCATTATACTTACAATTTATGAGATCCTGGTTTAGATAACCTTTAAACAACAACTAAGAAGCGACAGTTAGCCAGAACTAATCAAGGAAGAAGTGGAAACAGTGAGAAAGGAAGCTAACTAACTTTCTTTACTCACCTAAAATGAACGTTGAGGACGCAAACAGTCATCCAAACACTCAGAGACACCAGAATCATTGTGAACAGCAAATACTTCCCTAATAAAGGTATAGCGAGCGACGTGGGCGGGATAATCTCAGCCAGCAACAGGAAGAAAACAGTCAGCGACACCAAAATCGAGATGCTTAACGATATCTACGAGAAAAGAAAAAAATAATATTTACCTGAAATGCACGTTAAGTATGCAAACAGTCACCCAAACGCTGAGCGAGACGAGTATCATCGTGAATAGTAGATATTTCCCAAGCAAAGGGATTGCCAGGGATGTTGGCGGAATGATCTCAGCCAGACCAAGGAAGAACACAGTGAGGGACACCAGGATGGAGATGCAGAGCGATATCTAAGGAAGAGAAGTCTCTTTTGAGTTATTTCATTCGTTTGTTTGGTTTTTGGCACACTAAATGTGGAATTAGCTTGTGATCTTAAGGTTTCTTGACATCCCACTAGGGTTCGCTAAGGTTTTGCCTACAACGCTAATGGTAATTATTTTTTGTGAAGGCTTACGCAAACGACTGGTTTAGCTGTTTTGTTATTTTCACAAAACAAACAAACAAAAGTAGCCATTTTGAATCGATCAAAAGCCAATCGTCTGTGTAAGCCTAAAGTACAAACATTTTGTTAAAATTTGTTGGGGTCTCTCATACTTACCTGCATATGTTTTCCTTTCGGTCTGTCTTGATCCATGTCAACGAACCTTAGTCACAAAATAATTCCACCTGCATTCATAATTAGTGCACGAAAATCCATTCTATAGCTATTACATTTGAATAATTATAATTGTCTTTCCACTAACATTAATGTAGAAAAAGAGAAAGATACAATATATTATGGGATGTGTTGATCAATGAGTGATATATTTTGGGATCATGCAATGAAATGATTAATTTGGATAAATTTTGGATCGTGGAGAAAGTTGTAATTAATTTCTTTCTTAAAGGAAATATAGAGAACAGAATTATTTAAAAGTTCTCAATGAGAAGAAGGTTATAAAGTATACTAGTGATTCTCTTTCACTACTCATATAATTCTAATTCAAATATTAATAAAATTTATATTAAATCTTGTATTCAAATAAGAAAAGACCCCAAACTGGAAATGGACGAGAAACTTGAAATGGAATTGAATGTAATGGCTTTCTTGAGAATTAGCATTAAGTTGCTTGGAATCAAATATGTAGAAGAAACGTTGGGAACCTTTGATTAGGTATAAGATAACATGGATAAGTGTAAGATAATATAGAAATAGTTTGCAAAAATATTGGAAGCATATTAAATGCAGCAAACGGACCTTTACAAAAGCCAGAATTAATAAGTCCTCGTTCCTCAAAAGCAGCGTCCAGAAGCAATTTTCTTGGGGGACAAGCAAAACTTTGGAATACAATTTTATTCACAAAAAGGTCTCAAAATATTACTTGGGAGTGGAAAGACAATAACAAACAAAAACAATATCCAGATGATACTAGCACACTCACACGACTACAATGATTCAAAAAAGACCATTACCAATGGATGAGGGTCATGAAGGATGGTATTGCGGATTGAAGGCTATATATGAACATGCCCTGAAACATCCCATTCACATTTACATCGAAAGCTATCTTGTAACGACATTCTATATCGACACTTCACTTCGATATGGATGTAAACTTACTTTACTGCTTTTTTGTATTGTTAGTCTTCAACATATGTTACCCAAAAGGATTTATGGCGAAGAATTGCTATTGCACTAGCGTCTAACCTCGCGGGCTTTCATTTCGTATAAATTATAGGTATAGCAGAGAGAAATACGTATTACGAATAATGTTATTTTAGTCACGTACTCAGTTGCTGATGAAGAATTCTCTTAAAAAAGAAGCTTAGCAACGTATGGTCTACGCATACTATTTAATAGTGCCAATACAAAGAAAACACTAGGGCAATAGCGCTATTAATAAGTAACCACAGTAAACTCAAACGTGGAAAGCGTAAAAAAACTGCCAATAGTCAAATCATCAGTCATGATTTTGATGATATTTATATTAAACTTAGTAAAAAACCACTGAACAGTATCAGTTTATCAGCAAAAGAAATATACTAATATAGAAGAGACTTAGTAAACATATTTGTAGAAAATAAAAACCATAAGATACTAGATACTAAATCAAGAAAAAAAGAGTGTAGAGAAAAAGAAATGCAGCTTTACCAACCCCAATTTGATAATAGAATGTCGTTACATCTACCACACACATCGAGAGGAATAACAAAGAAATAATAATATGGTACCTTTTCTCCGGAATCTGACGGTAGGTAGAACACCAGTACGGTCAGAAACGTAAGCCCAACGCATGGTATTATCAAGTTGACTGTATAGAACAATGTCTTTCTGCGCATCGTCAGTTTGAATGTTATATCTGAAAAAACATAAATAGTGATTTTCTGTATATGTTTTGGCTATGTGTAAAATGCTTAAATCTAGATGATTAAATTTGTCAGAAGTGCTAGCTAAAATGCACATATCCTCACACTTAAAATCTAAACATCTTTGTTATACTAACTAGTCTCTAGGTCTATTTGCAGGCTGAACATCAATACAAGTTAAAATACTAATCACTATTCCAAACTCGCCATTTTAAAAGTCATTCAAGTCTTTAATTTCTTCTACATCATTACCTGAGAAAGGCTCTGGACAGCAAGGATAGTACTCTTCATTTCTAGTCGCTGGTACCTCTAGTATATCCCATTCTACTGAGAGATAGAACTCGCTCAAGTCTATGCCGACGTGAACCAGACTACTGCCTGGAGACTGATCCATGTGCTTCAGGTCCACCTGTAACATGAATTTAATCCTCATCATTAAAAACTCACATTTTCACGAGAAATCACAACAAAACATCTAAAATATTTTTTTAAATATTCACTTAGTGTTTTATTGGTTTTCAAGTGTTTATCGAGACTGCTATTTCATTGAGAATCTTAAATTAGAATTTAGTCCTATTTTTGAGGTATTTTAAATACAAATGCTAAACCTGGCTTTTCTCAAGATACATACAATATCCAACGCCATACGGACGGTTGAAATGACTTAAGATCACTAAATTTACTGACTGTGGTCTCCATAATGACTTAATTACACTCCAAAAGCCAGTACATAAAGTCAGAATTAAAATCAGCTTTATTTACCTGAGCTCCATTATAAGTCCAGGAACCGAACTTCATGAAGCAAGTCTGCTCGTCAAACGGAAAGTATTCCACATTGATCTCACAAGAGGACTTGTAGATGGCGGGCGGTTTCCAGTTCACCTCACCAGTGTACTTCAGGGTCGCTTTAGTCATTAGTGTCACCTGGAAATTAAAATTGGAAATTGATATAAGCTTCCCATTTTTATCTCCGAAGGGTTAGGCAATCCCAACAAATCCCAACTCCAGACTGTTACTAAGAATTTTATAAAATCTCATGAACACTTTTCTCAACCTAGAATTTAAACTCAAGACAAATAGAAATTAAAAATCAAAATAATAGTATAGATAGATGTATCTTGTCTGGTTTGGAGTTCGACACTGGATTTTAGAATGCACGATTTATATTCATAGATGATGAGTATTTAAACTTTAGAATATTAAACCTTATTTTACATGCAATTAGCTTTATTTCTCATATAATCTCTTAAAGCTCACATACAAACAACAACATACAAACTCACCTCATAATTGCCATCCCAATTATTATAGAGCACGATATCAGGCAACCAGATATGTTCAGACGGCACGTACAACATCTCAACACCGCCATAGTCATCCGGGTTCCATTGCAGCTTGTAGTCGAACCATTTCTGAAACACAACGATACATCTTCAAGATGTGTGTTATCATACAAAATCTGCCTAGCACTCTGGCGACATCGTGGGGATCGCCTTCCAGTCTAACCAGATTCGGCCGAACATCAGTAGTTTACAAGGAGCTACCATCTGACCTCCACCACCCAATTACTAGAAGACACTGATAATCTAATATTCAACCAGTTATCAGACTTTGTTTGGGCTGCTTACACCCGGGACCTACTGCTTAACATACTTTCCAAGACAGGGGTTCTCGATGAGTATAGAACGGTCACCCATCCAAGGACAGGCCGCAGCAAGCGATTTGTGTTCTAACAAAATGACTAAAATTCAGAACAGTAGACCGGAAAAACCTCCCCACATCACAACACTACTAACATTTCAGGACTCATTAAATTCATGCAACTTGTGCCATTATACTGGTAATAAGGGAGAGTGTAAGGTAATATGCTCCCTTGGGTGGCATAAGACTAAGAAATTACAAGAAACGTACGGTTGTATCTCACATATAATACACGCACAATTTTCTCGGTACATAGGTATATCCAGGCAGTATACCCTGAATATTTTAGACTTTCGAGCAATCTGTACCCAACCCAACAAGATACATTCATATTAAAATTTCAAAGAATGTATTTATTGTGTCTGCACTACCGTCTTAAAAAAGGCAGGGTACAGACAATAGGTAAAGGTATATTACATATTTATTCAATTGACGGTACAGTCCAACAACGAGTGAGGAATACTGTAAAAGGGAGTACAGTACCACTATCACGAGTTTTCTTACTATTTACTATCAAAGTAAAGTAAAATTTGATGATAGCGATTTTAGTTCTTAACTTGGTTACATTTGAGATTAGAGTCGCTTATATGACATCTAGTCATAGTAAAGATTTGATTTACTATTTACTATTTTATAGAGATGTCAAGTTAGCGACTCTAATCCCTAATATAACCAAATTAAGAACTAAAATCGCTATCATGAAAATTTACTTTACTTTGATAGTAAATAGTAAGAAAACTCATGATAACCGTACTGAAATACTTAGATGTTTTTTAAAGAACTGATTTGAAAGACTCATTTTATTAAAAAATATTTTAAATAAATGTATTTGAGTTTTGAGTATCTTATTACTTCAATTATATATTACTCACAAACCTCAGTACCTATTAGATAATAACATATACACAATAAGCAAGTACAGTCGAACACAAAAAAATATAGGTACACAAAATAACCGTTATCCTACTTTGCAGGACTCGCAATCCACACTATACCTATACCTGTCTCTTTCTTCGCCTACACCAGGAACGCAGAAAAGAAAATAGTAGTTTTTCATAACTATAACTCACCTGTTCCACCCATAGATTGGTAGTCATGACCTGATTCTTGAGGTTGACTTCCATCAATTGTGACAGCTTCAAGCCAAGCCTAACGGTCAGTATGTCGCTCACATTGGTCACTGGTCGTATAAGACGGTTGTAGTTACTTAACAAATCGTCGTACAAACGCTTCACATCTGGGTTTGCTTCGAGTAGCTTTACACCTGGAATGAGGACGCAGAAAAAAAAATAAGAAATTAAAATTTATTTATGCTTAGAGCGGTTCTAGATCTTCAGTTTTTTCCATAACGAGGAGCTTAATGTAACACTATTTTAACAGTTTTAATAATAATCAAATTGATTTGGTAGTAACAGAAAATTCAGATTTAAAAATATTTATGCGTATGTTCTACGAAAAATTTGTTAAAATTATTTTTCTGACCATGCAAAATATTTTAGACTCGTATTCATTCATCACTTATTTATCACGCTGACTGTACTTTCAATACAACACATTTAAACTTAAACATATCATAAGAAAAAATATCATAGTACTTACCTAAACAACTCCTAGCGTAAAACAAAAATATAAACACGAATTCCCACTTCATTTTGGTCGTTTTAATAAATATTTTCGTATATTTTTAACGAGACATGTTTACAAATCGCGAGATGCTGCTCGAAGACCGAGATAAGCTTAGTAACGCGCATGCGTAATCAATAGTGAACTTACGCCCTTATTCATTTGTGCGTTACGGATTCGCGAAACACAGTTTTGGTTGCTAAATCATAGGTGGCGTTACTTGATGCGAATTTTAAGAAGTTTCACACTATTTATACTTTCATGTACATCAGAACAAATAAAGGCATAATTTGTATAACGTAAGATAATAATTATCTTGTTTTATCTGAGTAAGGAACGTGTGTGTGTGTGTTTTTTTTTATTTACTTTTCCCATCGGTAGGAATTATTCCCGTTTATCGTGGGTGCATTTACAAACACGTATATTCACGATTCACATACACAAAGACGGAGACCCGTATCAACTATCTATAGATCATACAAATATTCGTTCCGTGCGGGAATCGAACCCGCGACACGTAACGCAGCAGTCGATCTCTCAACCACCGCGCCAGTCGTGCCGTTAATAGTTAAACTTTTATTTACTTTAAAACTGGCGGTTACGGATACCCAAAGGAAGTTTCACAAAATATTATAGTCAAATCCGTAACGATAACATCAACTAATAGTCGTGTGTCTAATCGTTACAATTTCGTACAAAATAAGTTATTATATTGATGTGTTTTTATAACTTTATTCCAATTCAGATACTCAATAACTGGAAAAGGCATACATTTAAACAAACTTCGTGTATTAAATATAATTTATTAAATTAAAAATAATTACAACTTACAAAAATAACGTCACTCGTTTAACACAATTAATTCGTCCTAACAAACATACTCTATATATTTACAAAAGTATATACTCATCATATAAATATTTAATTATCTATCTTTCGTTCTGTCTTCTGATATTGTAACTTCTTCTGTATGGGAAAGGTTCATGGGTTTCATCTTGGTCTACTGAAACAATAAAAAAAAAACTTATTATAATATTTCACGTTGCTAAAGCATTATTTTCTGGGCTGTATTTCTCCTATACTCTCTCTTTGACATATCGCACCCTCCGAAAAAGTGACCTAAGTCAAAAATGTAAATTGCGGGAAATGAAAAAGAAAGTCTTCAAAAAAGTATACTTTTTAATATCAGTTTTGGTTGTTCAGGAATTTTGAGTTAGGTCACTTTCATTCTAAGGATGCGATATGATCATACATATAATTCCAAATTGGCAAGGCCGAGGTACTGTACCCACATTTTATTTATACCTAGGACCTCATATTCACCAGTGGAATCTTTATAATGACGTAATACTCAAAAAAAATATAATAGAGTTCATAGTAATATAAGGAATATTTCTATTTAATAGTACTATGCCACTCACCTCTAGCTTGGTATTTCGGTAAGGGCCACAAACTAAACGGATAGAAGTATGCGTTCGGCAACCTTCGCACTACTATCGTTTCTTCTTGCACCATTTTCGATCCTGAAACAATTCTTACATGAATCAGTAAAGAAGAGAAGAGTGAAATTGTAAAGGCTCTCTAGGAAAAATATATGACTGCGACTTCGTGTGCATTTATTTTAGTCAAAGTCAAAGTTTTTTTATTTCAACTAGGCCTTTTCAGGCACTTTTAAGAAGTCAAGACTCTAGTCGCACGGTTTCAAAGGGGTGTAGGTCCTATGGAGAAGACACGGGCAAGAAACAAGACGGATAATCTTTTAAAAAATAAAAAGTATTTACAATATTTTACATATTAAAATATATATACAAGCTAAAAATATATAAATAAAAGTACAAACTGTTAAAAACGGGGAGGGGAAGAAATCATAAGGCATCGTAAAATTCGGCCACATCGCTGTCAACGGAAAAAGTGCCCAGAACGCTGGCGGCATTGCCACATTGTATGGCAATGCTGATTCTCTGACCGAAGTAGAAACCAGCCCTCTTGTCACGTGAAGAGCCGACTAACCGTTTGCTGATTTCACGGAAAACCCGATGAGCATTCGGACCCCACGGCCCTAGTGTTTCAACCCCAAACGGCTCGAACATATAATTTCCAATAAGGTTGTTGTATTTACGCCGTTTGAGGTTTTCTGCTCCTGCAGCAGCCGCCCCAGCACAACCCGCCGTACTTAGAAGGTGGGATGGCGCAAGGGTGTCGACACATGTCGCATCCCACACCAAAGGCCTACCCAACTTCCAAGGCATTATGGTCATCCCATCTGGTCTCTTCCCATCGTCGCGTGCCTAGCCATTGGGTTCTAAGACAGCAGGCACCCTGGCGGTGGCAAGAGCACGACGGATGATGTCATTAATGCTAGCGTGACGTGCTATACGACCAGCGGTTCTACTGCAGGATAGGCCATGGTATCCGAGGCAGTCGACTGCTTCACCACACTGACAGCGATGTGGAGCTCCACATAATAAAAAGTTAATTTACAATTAATAATCCTAAGTTAATATGCATTATATAAGAAAAATACAAAGTTATGAAAATGTTACTTTACATAATGAGGTAATACAGTACAAGTTATACAATTGTTTCGAATCTATACATATAATAAAATTATAACAGCCGATGTCTGTATATTAAAGATATTGGAGAAAATCTAATATTCTTTAATCTGAGTCTTTATTAGAATTTTGTCTGTACGAGTGTGTTTGTACACGCATCACGCAAAAACTACTGCACTGAATTGGATGCAGTTTTCACCGATGTATTGCTAGAGATCTAACTTAAAGTATAGGCTCCATTTTATTGCAGGAAAATATCAGATTCTAAATTCCACGCGTACGAAGGCAAAAACTAATAAAAAATAAAAATGGGAATAAATATTTTGTATTTGTTATCTAATTAGTCTTTAGCAATAATAAAAATATATATCTATGTCGTTCTCCAGGACTCAGGCTATCTTTTAGTAAAATTTCAAAATGGATCGGTTCAGTGGTTTAGTCGTGATGAGGTAACCAATAGACAGACATAGTTACTTTCGCATTTATAATAGCGTGGATTTTAGCAAACCTATGGCAAAAAAACACCTCACACCAGTCAATTTATTGCAAAGTGCTATAATTTGGAAAAGTATCAAAACCTCTCCAAAACTTATAAGTACCAATAAGTTCCAAAACAAATTGCGTCAAATCAAAGAAGTATCTAATATGAGATTTTACAAACGCGATAAGGACGGTACTACAAGACTACGTAATTAACCTATGTTTATAGGTTGTTGTGTTCCTGCTGTTCTTAACTATTTACCAGGGTTGAAGAGTAGGTGAAGAAAAACTAGTGAAATTATTTATTATTATAATTACCTCTGAAATATACATGTAAGATGATATTGTTTTGTGATTTTCATAATTATATTTTAGTTTATAATATATTTGCATGCCATAATTATATGCTGAAATTTATACGCAATAATCACTTTGTAGGTATGTACTATCTTTTATACCAGTGTTCCGCAAAGTGTGTGCCACGGCACACTGGTGTACCGTGGTCATTAATTGGTGTGCCTCGGAAAAATAAGGTTAATAACTAATGAATAGTGTTTTGTTGATTAATAATATATGTTGATTAATATTATTTAAAGATTGATCTTTCATTTATGGTGCACTTCGAAAATTTTCCGATTTCCTAGATGTACTTTGAACACAAAAAGTTTGCGCAAACTGTTTTATTTTTTTAAAATGTATTGTGTAATTTGCGTAAAATGTATACCACATTTTACGCAAATAAATTGAATTAGAATTTGACTTTGAATTATTGATCGACAACGCATGCGCAATTGGTTGCAGAATTGCAATGCAATATTGAAATGCGACGGTGATGGCTTAACCATTCAATTTACGAAATTCTTTCACTACAGATTCAAAGTTCTATAGTTACAGGTGTTCGATCTCAATTGCTTCCTATACCACAAATTAATATCACTTCTATAATCCTGTTAATATGTGAACAAGGAAGTGGGAGGGCAGCAATAATAATAGGCTGCTCCTTCCTGGAGAACTAGGAAGACACCGCATTCAATGTCAGAAACATTAGCACATTATTAAAATATGGTGCTCTGGAATCTTCCTGTTTACACATTATATTCTTCCATTCTTCCGGATTGACATTATTGCTTCCTGATAGACCTACAAAATAACAATCTCGGATCGCCTGAAGAATAGAAACGCCAATGAAATATACTGAACGGACATAACTTCGATACAGGTCTACGCGATAGCCTTGAAGCTACGAACGCCTAGCGTTATGGAGGAACGAGGTATGGTGTTCCCCCATTGAAAAGGGAGGATCCTCCGACCAGGCAAGTTGGTTAGCCTGGCGGGCTGAAGCCCGACAGTTGATGTCGGATATTCGTATATGTGTTAGAATCGTTGTAAACTTTCATAGTGCGATTCAGGGTTTGTTGTTGTAGCTTCACTCCGATAGATGGCGCTTTACTTTTTGCCATGTTGCGAGTAGTAGTCGCTACAGCGTAATTTCAAAGCCTGTATCATGACCTAACATAAACAAAAGGTTTTCTGTTCGGATGTTAGTCACTTACATACAACAAATACCGCAATGTAAACGTCACCGCATAATCCAGTGTTGACAATTGGTCTATACCCGCTACTTCCCGGTGTGGTAGGAAACTACCATTTTTCACTTAAGACAATGTGCATAAAAATGGACAGCTATACGCAACAGATTTATGGATATTGGACATAATTTCTATGCAATTTGTTTGTGTTGTTTGTTCAGAGACGTAGAGAATAATACTTCTGGATGACTAGCTGGATTAGCGATAAACAAAGAGAACTCTAAAATCTTTGCTTTGATGATATAATATATGAGTGTGACGTATTAATAAACAAAGATCAAGAAAGCAGAAGGGGAAAGAGAAGATGGTGAAATGTGGACACTTATATTATGTAATCTTACTACTATAATAAATGCGAAAGTTTGGATAGATGGATGTTTGTTACTCAATCTCGCCAGAACTTATGAACGGATCTGGATGAAATTTGGCACAGAGATAGATTATTTATAGTTTAAAATAGCACTTAGGTTACATTTTATCCCGGAAAAATGTACGGGTCCCGTGGGATAGATTTGTTTTTGTTTTCAACAGAGCAAGGGATCGACATTGTTTTTTGTCTTAGTGATAGTTTATATAATATTACAAACGCGAAAGTTTATGAAGATGGATGTATGTTCGTTACTCTTTTACATAAAAACTACTGAACGCATTAACCCTGAATTAACACATGGGCTACCTTTTATCCTGAAAAGACACTATAACCGCGGAATGGTCAGCGTTACTTTAAAACACGGGTAACACGGCAGGTGCAATTGTTCATAATATAAATAGAATTAAGAAGTTTCTATATTTTATTACTTAGGCATCTTAACTACTTACGTAGACCGTCATGCTTATGATGGTAAATCAATAAATAATTTGTTTTCACTATTAAAATATGTAAATGTCCCTAGCCCACAAATAAAAGGATTTTATACTCTTATGAAAACAGACTACAGACTACTGCAAGCCACTCCAGAGCGTAAATCATTTTGGTAGAGGTAGCAGGAGCCATCCAACTTCAAACGATATTATAAAGATCTAGGTGAATGCTTATGTAGTTGGTAAAAGGATAAGCAGAGATGAAAAAGGCTAGCCGACCTAAGCTTGAAGCTCAGGATATGCCAAGGAATAAAACTGATTTAACCTGGAACGATATAACGTAGTATCTTTAAGAAATTTCTATGGATTTTGACCAACTACTCAGCTACCTGAGTATATATATATATATATATCAATAAAACGCAATCCATAATAAACAATCATACAATGTCTTCGTACCAATACCTACCCTCGATAATGGACTTCGATACGATTTTCTTGTATAAACATCAAACGGGACAATGGATCATTTTCAATTGCCTAATAACCTACCAGACCGGCCCTAAAGCTTGGAAAAAAATCAGGCACACCTCTGCAGATGTGACAGACAATACCTGCGTAGACGTTATTAACTTTCAGTTGGTTCACGCGGAAGAGGAAGGTATCCTGTACATCGTGGACAATACTGCAAACGTGACTGTTCACGCGACGTAGTACAATTTATTGCTCTGTGGGTGTGAACTACTTTAGTTATTTATGGGCTATAAAACATTCTTCCTGGTCTCTTAACTAGGGAATCGCAAACAGCTGATCCAATTTGTGTCCTTTCAGCTCTTAAGATTTAACCTTCCTTTATCCACGGCACGTCATTTACTTACTTAATTTTATTTTTAGGTGGTACATTGGTCTAATCTAACGAAATGTGAAATTCTCAGTACGAAGCTTAATTCAAGTAAATTGCTATCGGTTCTTTTGTTTAACAGCCAGTTCAATAATCCATTTTTACTAAACGATTGCCTACTGAACTTCAAAAACCAGATGTTCACAATAGAATGACATCAGTGTGCAGACAGACCTGATGTAATGGCTGATTTTAGCCAAAAACTACACCTTTAATTTAGCCTCAGTATGGAACACATTCCAACCAAAAATAGTTCGCAAATTTATTGACCAAGAGCTGGTAACCTACGCACAATTTGTACTGGGCATTAAGGAAATGGAACATCGTAAGTGGATCTCGCCGGAGTGAATTCGCACAGTGTGTCATGACAGTGACCTATACCAAATGTAATGGAGAACGGTAGATATCTTCTTGTCTATTTAAGCTTGCCTGCCTTAAGACTGTGAAAGAGCAGTATAACAGTCAATATTGGACCTTTACTATGAGATTCCAAAATGCAGTTTCAAAACAATGCGTAGTAAGTCCTGATCCTGGTTTTGTTGAGAGGATGAGTAGAAAAATTAAATTGTGATCAGGAAACAGTTTGCCGAACGTGGTGATTGTGACAATTATATCTAAGGTTCATACATTGGAGTGATCTATTTGGAGGCTCATGTTTAACATGGAATGTTGTGGATTGATATTGTAAAATCAAAGATGATTTAAAAGACAGGGTCTATCTGTAGCTTCAGGAGTAAACCACCGCCTAGATTCCTGATTTAAACAAGGGTGGGGCATTTTTTAAGCCAAATATAAACTAGAATAAAAAGAAAAGCCTGTGCCAAGATCTAACAGAAGAATGAAGAAGTCAACATTATTTAAAAAATAGTAGCTGCCAAATGTTTGTGACGTTTAGGTTTTTAGAAGCTCTTAAGAACGACTTCTAAGGAAATAATGGCAGATTCGATTGGTACTTCACCTCGAATTCCATAAAGCTATTGTAAATCAATCTCTTGTTCTATTATATTGGTTTGGAACCAATATAAAACAATCGTAAATAGGTCAAAATCACATCACACATGTACGATTTACAAGCGTTTACCGACGTCCGGTGTCGGTAAGTGCACCGCTAATATGGGTCACCCGATCAAAGGCGCCGCGCCGCGAGGATCGTTGACATGCGCATGAGTTCACTTAGATACCGTTTTGGTGTCAATGATCTAAATAGAGCTACTATTGGAGGTGTGTGTTCGTAAAATACTCGCAGGTTTTATGATCTATGACGTATTTGATGGATTGGACCATTTTTACACGTCTAAACATTTTAAAGCTTAGTGGTAGAATTTAATTTTGTACCATATTACGGGCTCGACGGGGGCAGTATTTTACTTGTTTTACACGCCTTAGTCTAAATAATAAAATTAGCATCTCATCTGTACCTATTCAGATGCAGAGGTCTACCTCTGCCCAACCCTTTCGGGGAATATACTATTGTACACCCACATTTCGGCGATACCGTTATTGAGTCCCATAGTAATAGGGGACGAGCCTATTGCCATCTACCGGGCAATCCTGTGCTGGTACTAAGAATTTCCATACAGAAAATCCCAATAACACTTTACCCGACCCGGGAATCGAACCCAGGACTTCACGCTCAGCAGTCGCGCTTGCGACCACTAGACCAAAGACGCAATCTAAATAATAAGTGATCTAAAAATATTTGTTTTCCGAGTAAAGGACTACTAGTAAAGGAATAATCATCATCAGCCAGAAGACGTCCACTGCTGAAGGAAAGCCTCTATATGCTCTATATACGCTCTGAATGTAACGTTTCTATGTTTGGGGATACCTATTTTCAACGGTGAGAAATAAACTGACTTTTGTAAAGGTTCAAATTCCTTCATGAGATTCCAGACTTATCTAGGATGAGGCATTAGGTATAATAGATAATGCCAGCAGTTAGTTTAAATAAGCCAAACAGTCCGTAGCAAAATAGGAGGAGATATTATTTTTAATAAGTAAAAACATTATACCCGTTTACTGCCTTATTTGACTCGTGATCGTTATAAGTACAGCTATTGAATTTGAAGACCTGAGTCTGACTCCCAGATCAATTGATATTGGGTCTGTTAATCATATAAATGTCACAGAAATTCAGTTTAATATTGTGACCAGCATGTGGAGATAAATTCGTCTGATAAAGCAAAAACCGGCTTCAGCAAAATGAGGATGTATTGTACAGGATGTCTCTGCCAAACCCTTCGAGGTATTTAAGCGAGTTACCTAACCTCAAGTAAAAGTCAAGTGCAGAGCGAGAGGGGATTGATCTGAGACACAACGCCTCCCTGGTATGACCTCGTTTGTTGCCCCCATTACTTTGATGAGGTGGACAATGAAAATGATTGGGTAAACGGTAATAAGGTGCCCCTAACCTACACCAACGGTTCTGCTCGCATTGTTGCTTGTCAAATGTATCAACTTGATACATTTGACAAGCAACAATGTAGGTATCCCTAGGGTATCTACATTCATATAGTAGCAACCCTGGAGGGTCATAATCAGTATCTAGTGGATACTGTACGAAAAGAAGATGAATGTTTTGAGTAAAAAAATCAGAGACAAATGCCTTTAACAAAAACAAACATTACGCTTCGTCTCTTTCTGGGGGAGTCGAATAAAAAGTTATAAAATCAAATTGAATAGATAGGTTATATTTAAACGATAGTAAGATTTAATTTAAGATGTAAAAAAATAACTAAACTATTTTTAAAACTAACTACTTATACTAATGTATCAACAAAAAAAAAAAAAAAACAAATATGAAAAAAAAAAAACCTATCCTAGACGAAAACTTGGGCGTCATAGTACTCCTCCACATCGCTGTCGAATGGTAACGTGCCCAGAAGACTGGCAGCATTACCACGTTGAATGGCAATGCTTATTCTTTGACCAAAGAATAGGCCAGCCCTCTGATCACGTGTACTGTCGACCAAGCGTTTAGCAAGGTCTCTAAAAAAGAGACGTGCATTCGGACCCCATGACCCGAGCGTTTCGACGCCAAAAGGCTCAAATAAATAATTTCCTATGAGGTTATTATATTTGCGCCGTTTGAGTGTCTCTGCTGCTGCAGCGGCAGCGCCTGCGCAGCCAGCCGAGTCAGGAAGATGGGAAGGAGCAAGGGTGTCAACACAGGTTGCATCCCAAACCAGAGGCCTTCCCAGCTTCCATGGCAATAACGACATACCGTCTGGTCTCTTGCCATCGTCACGGGCCAGGATAGGTTATAAATAGATAGGTTGAAATGCCATAGTCAGCGAAAAGCATTCAAAAGTAACTTATACAGTTGGCGAACATAAAGTGAATAGGTATACATAGGAAGGTATGTAGTTCTGAAAAATATCGACTCGGCCAACTAAGTTTTAGAAATAGTATCAAGTTTTCCAATATTTGAGACTGCTCTTATCCTTCATTATTATGGCCTGGACAAGATTCACGCAAAACAAGGAAGAATTACATAAGAGAGGGACGTTTAAGCAGGGGTAAAGTTGACTTTAGTAAGACTTCCCCAGACAATAACTTGGCAGGTAGGTGATCTATTCAACTAATTCGGAAATTAATTAAAAAAATATTTCTTGTATTTACCTTTATTATCGGCCCTGGCAGGCAGCGCCGGCGCAGCGTAAGCCGCGGCGTTCGCAACGAGTGCGCACGCGTAGAACAAGGCAGTGCGCGCGTACGACATGCGTGGTGCGTCGATATCGACTGATGGCGACTGTGGCAACTCGCAACGTTCAAGTTTAATTGTACAGACAATTGAAGAGCAGCGGTGTAGGGCTGCGAGGAGTCTCAAGCCTGAAGTATGTTTTTGACATAATCATCTCCAACCAAATGTGTCCTGCTTATACACATGCTGTACAAAAGCGAGGACATCGACAATTGAACTAGTCCACGAATTCTAGTAGCTCAGCGACCTGTGGAGCAAGCTATGTACCTACGAACAAGTCCTTACTCTCCACAAAATTATGTACCTACCTATCTTTCCAATAAATTACTGTGTCTGCAGACAAGTATGCACTTTCTAGAGTAAATGAATCTCCCTTACATATTGTTATTTCGATTGTAGACGACTTCAGCTTTTACTGCCTATGGTGTAGAACTGTGATGCAGCGCAAGTTGGAAGAGTATCGAGGAACCAAGATATATTTAGCAGTGGACAGTCAACTGGAATAGATAAGGTTGTCTAGAATTTAACTTCTTTCACTAAATTTTGAACAAAGGAGGTTGCCGGTAACTCTTTTTAAACATGACAGCAAATAATCGCAGTTATCGTTCAAATTAAAAAAGTAAAAAAACCAAAACAATAATTTTATATTCCGTCAAAATTTTCTAGTTGAATGTGTAACTTCAGAATATGAAACTACAAAAATCGATTTATTCGGTAAGAAAGAAAACAATTGATCCCCATGGCACTATAAGCAGAATCGCTGAAGAAAACGAAAGTCTTCGAGCACAGCTCCTCGAAGCCACTGATAAGCAGCATCAGGAAATGTCAAGAGCTATAGACCTAAAAGAAAAAAATGTATATCTAAGATCAAGGATACATGAAGCTAGGACAGAAGCCTGTAAATTAAGAGATTTAAACAGTAAGTTAAAAGATATATAATGATGAAAAATATGCGAGGAATACAGGACTTCAGATTCGTTTCCCTGCAAACCGAGAACGAGGCTCTAAAAAAGCTCATCATCCAAGCAAAAAAGAAAAGAATAGAAGCATCTCAATATGCTGAGAAGTTAGCTGAGGCTAATTATTATTTAGAAAACTGTCTTTGCGAAGTGTATATTGAAATACATAACTTGAAACGTGATAATGGTAATTTGGTAATGAAAAAACAGCATCGCTGTACGTTTGTACAATGATTCACATTATAATAATATCGTGTATTTGTTTTTGGACGTTTATAAATAAAAAAATTAATATTATACGATGCGTTTTATTTGATTTTGGCCACTTATAGTCTCATGTTATTACTTTAGTCAGGATTACCATCCTGACTAAAATTAGAAGATTACTACACGGACGAGTGCTTGGCCCTGAAGGGAAACAGATTAATGAGAAAAGGACTTAAAACACAATGACACTTGTAACTTTTAGTCCTGTTATACTACTATTGTAGGACAGATTTCGTTCCTTTCAATAGTAGTAAGTTGCTCTTCACCTACCACTATCAATTAACTGGAAATTTTTCTCATGAGTTCTATGCAGGTCTCCCAAATCACTTTTCGCCTACGGCTATCAGTAAATACACTGTAATGATTGTACGTAAGCTCTAAAGTTTACGGTTCACTTCACGTACGATTAACAGTGCATCTGTTCTTCGCCTAGATCATTACTATTTGTAGACACATTGGGTAGGGCTGAATTATCGCTTATTGCTATAGCAGTTAAACAAATAGCTTGATTGTAAAATCATTTATTAACCCTTAAATGTCTATTCCCTCATCATCTTTTCCTTCTGGCGCGCGAGCTTCTTCTTTGACAACTTCTTCTTGGCGGGCGCGTCATCAGCGGGTGCTGCGCGTGCGACGGCGTCCTCGCGTTCGCTCAGACAGACCTCGATGTGGCAGGGCGATGACATGTAAGGGTTGATGCGACCGTGCGCACGGTATGTACGTCTGCGCAGGCAGGGAGCGCGGTTCACCTGTAGATCAACAAAAAGAGGATATTATTATTTTGGCTTTACGTAATTGCTAGGTAATCGTAACTGAGAGACGATAGGCAACAACAGCCTCTCTTTACACCCTTAACAACCTTCTACAATAGATCAAATAATGTTGGCAGTCTACTTTTGGTAAGGCAACAGTGTTGTTTTGTAATAATGTTGGCTAATTATAAAATGTCAGTAGGTGAGAAAAGAAAGTTTCATATAGGAAATCTTTCCATATGTTACCACTGTTTATGTATGCCTTTTGAAAACAGTGAGAACAATCATTTTGTACCGCTGTCAAGCTAAAAGGCAATTAATCAAATACAAACATATAAATTAATGCTTGCTTACATGTTTATGAGGAAACATATTGGTTAAGATGGGCCACCTATTTATAGCATGGTTAAATCATAGTAAGCAGGAGATGGTGTGTGTCTTTGTCAAACTTATTAATTTAACAAATAATGAAAACAATGGTGGTCGGTCGCCTCAAAGGAAACCAGTGCTCGCTAAGTTGGTCTAAATTGGCGATCAACCCGAAAGGGCGGTTGCTAATCCGATAGTTTCTATAACCAAAACAATTCAGATGATTTTCTAGTCAGAAATTTACACCGGCCAGCATATATAAAAGTTTATGCAAAATTCAATATATTCACACAAGCTAATTCAATAGACATAATATTTTATCCTGTAATGAACACAAATACCTCAGCAAATGGTAAAAAATCTATTCTCTTACATCAAGGATGTAGTACTAACAGTAAAAACAAACAATAATAATAAATTACATACAAAATACTAAAAATGTTTCCTCAAAACCACCTGTCTTAACGACAAGCATGAAAAACCTACTAAGATATTGTTTTAGAAGTTCTAGTTTGACGACACGGTTGGCGCAGTAGCTAAGCAATTAGCTAACTGCGTTACGTGTCGCGTGTTCGATCCCCGGATGGAACAATTATTTGTATTTTTTTACAGATAGTTTTATGTGTGTATGTGACATGTATGTTTGTAAACTGTACCCAAAATACAGGAGAAATACTAGTGTGGGGCAACGTTTTTTAAAAAAGAAAGTGAAAGAAAGAATGAAAAAAAAAGAAAAGCTTATTTGTGTTTGTGAATCTAACAGTCATAACTAATTAGGCCTAACATTAATTCAGCTAATAGCCTATGAAAGCCTAGTGTTTTTTACATAATTTTAGAAAATTTACATACTACAACAATATGTTTTGTCCATGGAAAACTATGGCCTCCACACTATATTGGACCCCTTTGGTATGAATTGCTTTGTTTCCCAATTCAATATTATGTATCATCATAAATTAATGCCATTATATACTTCGATATTAACAGCCTGGCTGAGTTTTACAATAGTACTTAGCACTACTTAACAGTGTAAGCAAATATTATACAAGTCAGCAATTATCACACAAGTATATTAATTTGAACAATATTTCCTTTTTTTTAATGCATTCATTTACTTTGACTTTAAAATCTGACAACCAAATAGCAGGAAAATATTCCATGCAGAAGTAAATTTCACATTTCTTATAAATGTGTTGATGTCAATTTATCAATAAAGCTTTACATACAGCTTGTGTATACATTATATCTTAAATATCTGTAACATAAATAACCTCGACCTTATACATTTGCCAATTAACTCATCTCCTTTTAAAAATGTATGTAATTTCTCTATGTAAGTAATACATTATATATGCAATAATTCATCTATCTTTAACAATAAAAGAGAGGAAGACATTATAATAAAATTACAAAATTGAAAAGTAACCCCTAAAAGTTTGTAACAACACATCAACCAAAGAAAATAGAATAAAACTCACCTGAATGTGATCAATGACAAGCCTGTCAACATCCAAGCCTTTGTAGTCAGCGTTGGATTCAGCATTTCTCAGAAGCTGCAGTAAGAACTCTGCAGATTTCTTGGGCCAGCGTCCCTGTGTGGTGCCGAACTGCTTGGCTTGTGCACAACGGCCTACACCACCGTTAAAGCGGCGGAACGGAATGCATTCCTTCTTCTCTGTCACATTTTTCAGGTAACGGACGGCACGGCGCAGGGGCAGTTTCCTGATCGCCATGGCTGTCTCATATGTGTTCTGAAAGGTGGCAATAATAGAGAAATTAACTTTTATAACAGTAGGCACACTTTTGTTGCTTTTGCGATATTTGTTTGTCAGCCGTCATCAAAAAATGTAAAAAATTTCGATAAGGTAATGTGAGACAAGAGAATATACTACTGTCAGTGAATTCATTCTTAGCTTTATGTTTTTGAGGTTATCACACAAAATAAAAAGAATCTGACAAAAGAATTCAGGAGAGTATGAATTTGGTTATATCCACGATCTAGGGGCACTAATGTTCAGCTGTTGTAAAGCAACTATTTGTTTCCTTAGATCGAACTAACCAAAGACATTGAACTTCATTCCACTACCGTAAGTTTTATTTCAGGCAAGGTATTCTACGTTATTATAAGCATTGTTTCTGTAGTAATAACAGGTAATTATAACCAATTAATAACACCAACGTGAAGTAGTGTCACTCCATGTGGAATGAATAACTTGTATACAAATAACACTTGGATTTACCTTGAAGTGAACACGGAGGTTTGAGCCACGCGCTTTGCATGACTTCGCTGGGTTATCAGGCTCCCGAGAGTAACGACCCATTTTTAGTTTCTGAAACACAGAGCGGCTTGTCTCAAACGATGTCGAACATAGGTTATCATTTTATAACATTCCGGCTTATCACATATTTTGTAATGAAATATACACATAAGTAACAAGAATACACTGTTCCGAAATACACCATTATTGGATTTAATTCAAAACTCAATAGTTTTCGCGATTAAAATAGATTATATCAAACACGAAACCAACCTCTCAGGAGAAAATTTACCAGGAAAAGGAATAGACAAGCAGTTTTGACAACTAGAGTTTTGACATTGACAATAATGGGAAATGTTGCCAATCGTAATACATATTTCAGTTTAACAAATTGTCTATGCTCTTAATTTATTGAAATAATGATAAATATAAAATATAATAATTCCTTTTTTTTATATTTTTAACTGCATGTGATACCATAGTATATAGTGCATAGGTATACCCATATACCTATGGGTAGGTAATTTGGTTAAAAACAGAAAGCTACATTTTTTGGCGTAACGCGTCCTCCCACCTTGGCGACCCACACTAAGCTGAAGAAGTCGTAAGGAAGGTGACATTAGTAATATAATTTTGATGCTTCATTTTATTTACTGAATAAGTGTGATATTTGGTGATAATGTTTTTACCTATAAGAGCGAATGAAATGTTGTATTATGTCTAACCGAAAAAAAATAGCTATCCGATGCGATTCGATGCTCATAGTAAGGAAAGTTACCCAATGGTCCGATACCATTGTCATTGTCATATCGTCATCTGATAGCTGCAACAGATGGCGCTAGTTGAAGCAGATAAGTATGTGTTGCACAATATTTTTTTCTATGTGAGTTTTGTAATTTTGTTTACATACCTACTATTTTTTATTCATATTCATATTCCACAATGTACATAAGGTGGTAATAATAAATTCGGCACATGTATACCATTTCTTTGGTTACGTTCTGAGAGGATCCAGTAACCGTGATTCCGGTTCCATTGGTTATAAATTCGAATCCAGACAAACCAAAAGGTCGAACTTTTGTGAGCTTTGCACTTATTACTATTGACGGTGACACAGGTATCATCGTGAGAAAACTAGCATATCCTAGAATTAAAACTCGTACTTAACATTTAATCCACACCTTTAATCTGTACTGGGCCCGAACTACTTTATTTAATCCCAGCAATGGGAATATTACAGATGACAAGATATTGAATCAAATGAGTAATAGTAGGATGATCATGTGTGATTAAATAAATCGTAATTCAAACAAAATATAACCATAATTGACTGCCTCATTTGTCCTGGGTTCGATTCCCAGGTCAGGCAAAGTGTTATTGGGTTTTGTATGGAAATTCTTCGTAGCAGAACGGAGTCTGGAACTGTGCCCGGTAGATGGCAGTAGGTTGGCCCCCTATTACATGAGAATCAATAACAGCATCGGCAAAATGTGGGTGTACAATAATACACCTCTGCCTAACCCTTCGGGGAATACAGGCGTGATGCTTTGTTATGTGTATCCATAATTTTTAAATAATTATGGGACATCATAATAAAACAGTAGTATCTACTCTTGGCGCTTGCTTGCTAGACCCATGTCCTCGCGTTAATCTCCCAAATGACCAAGGCCCCCTTTTCTTTCGAAGGTTATCCGTAAATAAAAACAGAATTTGCTGTCTGTATCAAATCAAAATATTGTTTCTTCACCTGAGATCATAGAATTCTATTACTCTTTCTTTTTAAATAAATAATCTCTGATCAACGCTTACAATATGATATGGGTATTGTAAGAGTTGAATAGGGATTTTTTTAAATATATTACTAGTATTCTGTTAGGCGTAAACAACATCATGTTATGATCACCAATCTCTTTTTGATAATTTTTATTTTTTTATTATAGCAATAAATAATCTATCATGATCGATTATCCAGCAACACTGTGATTCAGTCGAGCGTTAAAAAGAGGAAAGACTATAAATTAAAAGCATAGATTTTTGCATAATTTATTATTTGTGCTGCTAGTACAGTATTACCACTACAATTTTAATACAGTAATTACTTACATAAAATACTAGTAAATTGCGATATGTAATCAAGAGGAATGCACGTGAATAGTTTCATAACAACCCTGACTTCGAGCTCTGTTGTTTTTAAAAAGCCTTTTATGTGGAAGTACATAATGCCAATGCAATAGTGTAGAAGTACATAAACATTTGAATAGGACCTACTACAATAGTTACCATAATTTAATACATACCTATTTCCTTAATTATTTACAATAAAATCGGTTTGCGTAGTAATGCGCAATTTAAATATTTTTTTTTACAATTTATCTAATAGAACTAGAGTGGTAGACTAGATTACATTCCTTATACTTAATTTTATTAGGATCTATAAATTATTGAATTAAATTCATTACAATTGCTTTATGTTACACTACGAGTTATAATATTTCTAATCGTTTAATTAAATTATACCTATAATTACACGGGACTAGATGTTGGTTAAGGTAGGTACATATTTACTTGGGCTGTCTGTGACTAGATTTTTTTTATCAACTAAAATAATAAAAGTACCTATTTTAAGATGTTTGAAGCTGATAAAGTTTTTGGTAATTATTTTTAATTGATTGATTTCTATTTTGTGGCAACTCTCAGCCGCGGCCGTATCTGTCAAAATAAAAACAAGCTCTCTATTCTAGCGGTTAATTTGATTTTGGTAACTTTTATTGATATTCGATACGTATACTAGGTTGGTTTTAGATTTTTATTCAAATATTTTTACTTCCAATTAGTGTAACAGTGGTTTAAAATAAACCAGTAGTGTTAATTTGATGACTTCGTGGCAAAAGGTCATCAAGCTGATTTTTTTAGCTTTCATTTAATATAAGCGGGATCGATATTGAAAATACTCATAAATTATAAACGAATAGGAAATTGTATCTAGAAGAACGCGTTTAACATAACATAATTATCTATTGAAATTAAAATTTTAAAACCCACAACGACATCATAGAAGTTTAAAAAGAGTGAACAAATATTGTTAGTTTTCGTGCGTTAAAAAATTACGTTATACTTCGTTTATTTTGCAGTGGTCACAACGCCCCATGTATGTGTATGAGTAGATAATAATAATTCACATTTAGCGGGCGGCAGAAATCAATTACGATATCTACCGGACCGATACGAAATTTCAAAACAGAGGAGCAATTTTCATGCCTTTTGAGATAAATCTCGATTAGAGATAGTCTTGCTACAGGTGTATAAAATTATCTCTAACTTTTGTTGCTTTTTATACATATAAAATATACAACGTGTATGTGATACGATATTTATTTCACTCTTTCCAGACTTTTGTGGTATCGTAATTCTTAAGCGAGCTAGTATTTTTGGCAATTTGAGGCACAGCTCAATGTATTAAAATTCCTAGGTTCATATTTTATGGAAAGTATTAGCTAGTGGGGCGCAGGTGCAGGCGGAGGCAGCAGGGGTAAAGGCGCAACGCAGGCAACGCAGTCTCTATCTGAAAAAAAAATACATCGAAATTTAATGCAAATATTATATAACCTAAGTACTTATTACGTATTTTGAATGAATTAAGTATTGCTAGAAGAAGTAGAAAGAATGGACAGTAACTATTACGTATGGATACGATATAGAAATTGTCCATTCTTTCTTCTTCTTTTTTAAAAACCCCACACTAGGAATAATTCTTACATCGTGGGTGCGTTTACATACACTACAGTCCACATGCAAAAACAACGAGACCGGAAATAACTATCTCTTGGCCATACAATTATTTGTTTGTGGTTTCGAACCAACGATACGTAGCGCAGTAAGCCAATCGCTTCACCACTGCGCCAATTGTGTAAATATGTGAGCCACATTGAAATTTTGGTTGCGGTTTTCATAAAAAATAAGCCACTACCTGATTAAAGAACATATTCTTTAATTAGACACAACATGCACAATCCACCCGTCAGTAAGATTATACAACAACCGGATTTTAGCAAGAAGACGTGCGATAATTTCATGTGAGGTAAAAAGTATGCGAACTGCAAAGGCAAATCTATTCACCAAACGCGGTGTGATTATGACAATCATATTTACATGTATATATACTTCCTCTCGGTTGTAAACCTAGAGGAAATATTGCCAAGAGCCAGTGGCGGACTAACGGGGGGGCGGAAAGAGCGGCCCGCCCCGGGCCTCTGGTCATGGGGGCCTCCAAACGCCTCCATGTTCCCTTGAACAAATCCTAAACAAGGCTTTAAAAATATGCTTATCTATCTAAGAGGTGGTTTGATGTTGGGAGGTCCCATAGGCTCTGGATACAGGAATCACCAAACTAAAAGTCCTGAATGACTATTTTGTGACCGAACGAACCACGATTGTAGACAACGCTGTAACTTTTGGCACAAAAAATGTAATGATATGGATATTAACATCGGGAGACGACGAAGAATGAAGGTAAAAAGAACGATGCCGGTGAATCAGCTCATTATGTTGGATTATATTATCGATTCAAGAAGAAATACGTCGGTCAATGTTTGAGTGCACAGACCGATTTATACAAGAATTGTTGCAACGATACAGGGCCATGAAACAAATCAGCAATATTTTCCAAATTATTGAAACAAAGTTTATGCTAGAAGATTCAGATGACGCTCTGGATGTAGAAGTGGACAATCTGACACTAATTTACGATGAATTTGATAAGGAGCAGGTTTTCTAAGAAATAAAAAAGTTCCGCAGGCATGTAAGTGCTCCCGATACGAGTGTGGACGTTGCTGCCAAATGGACAGCCCAAGGAATCCTTCAGTTGATAATAAAATGGGACTTTAGTGAATCGTTACCCTGTACGTCGCTTACACCTCAATACTTCTTGACCATTTGCATCTCGGTTAGATCATGCGAGAGGAGTTTTTCCAATCTCAAACTAATTAAAAATTATCTTCGATCTACGTACCATGAATCAAGAGCGACTCGTTATTCTGTCCGTGCTTTCAATTGAAAGAAAAGTTTCAAAAGAAATTGATCACTGAAGTTATTGAGGAATTCAGTAAAATGAAGGCACGAAAACACATATAATATGCTATAATAGCTACGTACTCACTGAAAATAAAAACTACCTATTACTTTATTTTTAATAATTGGCTTTTTTGCCGATCGATTTGTATTTTATTTTCCTCATCCATATCCATATTTTATGTATGTTTAATTTAAATCGAATTTAAATTTCACTTGCAAGATGTTAACTAAATAAAAATAAACACTTATACATACAAATGTGAACTGAATAAAAAGCTTGTAAAATTACATCAACTTCATAAACTAGGGGCCTCATTCAGCTTTGCCGCCCCGGGCCTCTGACGGACTAAGTCCGCCACTGCCAAGAGCATCTCCATATCCTAAAGAAATTTGAAGTTTATAATCTTTTTTTTAAACGTTATTTCTCACTTTTTTCCCCGTTTTCTCCCGTATTGTGGGTACAATTTACAAACATACATGTCACATACATACACAACCAGACCTGAAACAAATATCTGTAGATCATACAAAAAATTTTTCCGTGCGAGGATCGAAACCGCGGCACGTAACGCAGAAAGCTAATCACTTAACAACTGCACCAACGGTGCACTGAACCGTGAAGTCACCATACTAGCACATGTATTGGTTTAAATTGTGGAAATGATTTCTTAAATAGCCGTTTTGATACATTGTTACTTTGAGCTCAATTCGTGGAACGTGGCTTCATGGGTGGAAAATGCTCGTTGTTAGTTGCGAGAATTTTCCGTCTGCGTCGGCGGAGCTCAGTATAACACAAAAAAGTTGAAAGATGCTCGTAGCAGTTCAAAGCATACTCAGAACCAATCTGTCGACTGATAATAATTATGTTGTTAATATAGAACTTTCTGCCCACATATAACATGACAGTATAATGAACTTCAGCTTATAAGAAAATGAACTCTGATGAATGGAAGAAAAATAATGCTCCAACACTTTGTTAAGGACCAGAGGTTGATAAATCTACGAATAATATAACTACTAATATAGCATACTTATAATTTGATGCCTTTATTCTTCGAAGGGTTAGGCAGAGGAGTAATACTGTACTCCCACGTTTCGCCTATTGCCGGCCACAATTCCAAACTGAGTTGCTACTGAGATTTTTTTAACCGAAACACTCAATTATTCTTTACTCGTCCCGGGTATTGAACCCTTGATCTCACGCTCAGCAGCCGCGCTTGCGACCACTAAACCAATGAGACAGTTTAATAACATAACAATGTAACTGAAAATCACTACCATTTCAAAAATACACTTCTAATAAATTCCTATATATTCCTGTGTAGTTTTCTGCAACATGCATCCCACGGCTACGATCACGGCAGATAGGTTAAATGAACGAGAATATCGATCCCCGTCTCCAGGTAGCGGTGGCATAATCCGAATATAATTGCGAGTTCACTTTTGTATACCAGCCAATTAGTGTCCACACCAGTAAATATGCTCGCTCCATTTAATTATTGATATCAATACGCTGAATAGGTGCATGTTGTTTTAAATGATTTTAATTAGGTCATTAATAAACTTTTATGTTATGTTGAAATATTTGTGTATTTAGGATGATATAGGTTGGCCATTCCATTAGTCTATGGAGACTAAAAAGTCATATCTACAAGTTCACAAAAATGCTAGAAGTGGATCTTTAAGGTCATTCGATAAGGAAAAATAATTTTGTGGAATAAAGGCAGAAGAACGATTATTATAAAGAAGTAAATACTTTAACGAACATTAATGACGAACGTTGAATATCAAGACCTAGGAAAAATGGGAATCTTATGGGATTTGAGAGTAAACACACATGAAGCTGTTGGTAACATATTGCACTTTATTGGCGTGTTAAAAATCGATATGATGGATGAAGTAGGTAAGCACTAAGAGCTATGGAGTCTGCATAATCATATCTGTAGACTACTACTCGCAACATGGCAAAAAGTAAAGCGCCATCTATTGGAGTGAAGCGACGACAACAAACCCTGAATCGCACTATTAGAGTTTACAACAATTCTAACACATTAAGAATCTAACACATTCTAACACGAATTTTCGACATCATCCGTCGGGCTTCGGCCCGCCAGGCTAACCACCTTGCCTGGTAGAAGGATCCTCCCTTTCCAATGGAGGATCACCATACCTCGTTCCTCCACAATATCTATAAAGGTTATTGAAATGGAAGCGTCCAGGTTCTACCTTTTCTTTGAACTGCGGGCCTGGATGGAAAAAAACCATATTGTGCAATTCAAAATCTCCACAGTAACCGTCAAACAGATGATTACTGAATATGAACCTTATGCAATTCATATTAAGAATCGGATTTCCACGGATAATAACGCTAGAAAAATAATATAATCTTGTAATAAAATTCGATAACTTACACTTACCACGATCATGCATATAATGTAGCGAAGGTCGCAGGTCGGGCAGCCTCCACGGCTCGACCCTCGGGTCCTCATCTCTCTCCACCTTAGGCACCAGCCCGCTCCAGCAGTTCTCATCTGGCCTAGAAGCTGGTACCGTACATGGCCATGTGCATGCCTGTACGAACAAAAAAAAATCTTAAAAGTGAAGCAATAGGTATTAATTAATTATACTTATATATTATTAATTTTTTTTGTTATGAGCCTCCCTCTTTCCATTTATCCCGGTCCATTGCGATTTGGCGCCAATCCTTTGTATAGGATTCTAGTTCAAAGACTACAATAGTATACTGCTCCAGTTCATCTCTCCATCTCCTTTTGGGACTGCCGCGTTGTCGTTTCCTACCTTTTGGGAACAACTGTGTGGTTGTACTAGCCCATAGCTCCTCCGACATGTGGCAGACGAAACCAGCCCAGTTCCGTTACAATATATATATATAAATGTTTAAAAAAAATACTCCACTTCTAAAGGTAGTTCTCGATCATTCTATTCAAAAAAATAACGACATAACCAGTTATGATGCAAAATGAAGTATGAAGCCTTTTTAAAAATAACTGAGGAATCACAATATTGTGGTTCGTTCATGTATACTTATCATAAAATTCTAATAAAATATAAAATTTCGAAGAAACTTTCTTAATACCTGCATTACGTGGGCCGCTTGGAATAATAATAAACGTATGCTTTCCATTCCGCTTCATGGAAATCTTTAGTAAAAGAGTAAAATGTATTCATTTTGAAGGGAAACCAAAGTGACAACACTAAGGTTTGGTCGAGAAAGTAACGAAACGAAACCGTAACGCGATTCAGAAACTGCCACAAAATATAACTTAAACGCCATATATCATATTGCAAGGTGACTACGAATACGTATAGTATATTTGACCTAAAGCATTATTTATTTAGGTACCTTTCTATATCATAGTGCGGATTTATTTAATATTTTGCAAAAAATATATTACCTTTGCAGTATTCTGAGCTTCAATTGAAAATCAGCGCTGAAAATCTACCTATTGTTTTTCCTGAGCTACGGCTTTACTGCACCTAGAACCTGTAACTTTTATCCCCGATTCTGTGTTGTCTATTACCTAAACGTGTTGTTTTGTCTTTAGACTCCTGTTGCAATTGAATGAACAACATAATAACCCGAGCAACTATTTTTGGGGGGCCCAGCTAGTGAGTTGGCAAGTCTCTGCCTGCCATTTTTACATGTTTTATTACATTGTTTCAGCAGGCATTACCCAGTCCATTAACATCCCATCACAATAGCCCCAGTAGTTTTTCTCCACATGTTCTGCAATAGTTCCTACAAATCCAGGGATTGTCCTTAGATGAATTTCTATAGTGCATACAGGGATAATCGCTGGGTATGTCACCATAACAATTTCATTAAAGTTGTCTTAAAGGGCCTCTACGTGTTGGCTTCGGCCCCAAGCACGCCTTCCAAACGTCCGGGTCTCTGTAGTCCCGTGCAAGAAGAAGACATTATATCGATAGATTTCATCATTTATCTTTGCAGGTCAGCGAAAAATGCACCGAGCGTACATGTATGATTTGCCTGCTAAGTTCGTCCACCCATTGACAATGAAACAGGCACAAGTGAGTTTAGAAACAATGCAAATATCATGTACTTCTATGATGTCAACTGTGTCTTTTCATTGCCTTTAAAACTGAAATTCTTGGCGCCCATGTATACTCATCCATTGTTCCATATCCCCGTTTAAATTCACGCATGCAAGTACATTCTTACAGCGTATAATTAAGTATGCTTCAGTAACAATAATCGGCGGCATTTTAGCGGACCGTGATAAAAACGCTAGCTTTCGATTACAGTCACGAGAGCCTATGTATCTGATGCGGCACGGCACGCGCCACTCAGAACCCTTCGTTACTATCACTTAACTAATAACTGTGCTATTATAGCGGTTTAGATGGATTGTCAAAGTTTTATTTTTATGTTTTCATACACCCCTCAAGTTGGTTGTCACCTGTATCGTGGTTGCAATACACAAACATACATATCATGCACACATACCCAGTTATTAGTTCCGTGTAAGAATCAACCCGCGACACTTAACGCAGACAACCAATCGCTTAGCCACTGCGCCAAACGTTCGTCTTTAACGTTTTTCTGTGGCAGACTCTAAGCCCTCTCTAAATTAATATAATCAGCAAAAACCCACATGAGCTTTGTGGCCCCACGTGGCATATGGTCATAGTCAAAGGGCATTAATTACAAGAAACTAGTACAGAGTAGACACTCTTTGGCGACTAGATACATCAAAAATCAAATATTTACTGATTATATTGGCATGTTTTGTGCCTTTTTATGAGCTTTCCTATAATTTAGATACATGCGAGATTCAAAATTGTAAGACTGATAGTGGGTTAATGCTATGTATGTATTTAGTTGGTAAGCCATTATACATAAATAAATAAATGTTTTAACCTGACTAGTCTTCATAATGTACCGCAAAAACACCATACAAGTGATTAAAAAAATACTTAAAGTAATAAAAGAACGCAGTTACATTGAGTGCGGTTAAATCACTGTTATATTTAATTGTTACTGCTCATGTTGAGCACCGCTGTCCAGTTGGCGCGCAGATAGTGTCATTACGAACAAAGCTCATAGTAATTATTGTTGTTTGATTTAAAAGCCAATGCGCTGGCGACAAAATGTAAATCATGGAATATTTTAGAACTGCCTCATATAAAAGATTCTTCGGAGTTCAAGGCAAAATTAATTTTTGATAGTGTTAAATTAATGTAACAAATAATTTATAAGAATATTTTCCCCAAACATATGTAAGTAGATATTATTTCTGTGATTCTCCCTGTATATCGGTTACTGGTATCCTAAAGATGGACCATTTTTTACATGGTTCAGGCTTCTGGTAGTGGTGACTGTCTGCAATATTTGGAGGATAACCCACAAATGACGACGAGGACATAACTTCACATAACATAACATAACAGCACGCCTGTATTCCCCGAAGGGTTAGACAGAGGTGTACTATTGTACCTACACCCACATTTCGCCGATGCTGTTATTGAGTCCCAGGGGGCGAGCCTATTGCCATCTACCGGGCACAGTTCGAGACTCCGTGCTGCTACTAAGAATCTCCATACAGAAAAACCCAATAACACTTTGCCCGACCCGGGAATCGAACCCAGGACCTCACGCTCAACAGTCGCGCTTACGACCACTAGACTAATGAGGCAGTCAAGGAGGAGAATTATATAACATTATTGATCTTGCCACGACGTACATAAATCAATCTGTATGACTGAGCTAATCTTGTACGGCGTACCGTGAACTACCTATGAGCTACGAAATCCAAAACCCTATCCGATAAAATAATAGTCCGTTCATCTCTAAATAACATTAACTCTATGGCTGTCCTACTAAACTATTCATCACTGGTTCCATATAATTATTTACGTTACGTGGCTTCGTTGCGCCAACGCAAAGCTTCTGTTATTAAGTTAAATAATATATCGCACTTCGATTAACGTACTTCCATGTGTCGCGTGTCAATGAGTGGTTCGAATTAAACCTTCTATTAGTTAGTTACGATTTCAAAAGATATTATAGTATGAAAATAATTATTGGTATTGAATTGTTGAATGTTAAGGTAATAAAGGAAAATTATTCCTGATTGCCGCAGTGGATGTTATCTGTTTACAGGATCAGAGAAACAGATTTTTATTCTAGATTCCGTACTTCCTATACAAGTTTTCGTATCGAAATGTTAATCGCTTCATGAAAGTCTAATTACATGGCTTGATTGGACATCAATAAAAGTTTATTGACATTATTGGTGGCCCAGTACCTAGATAAATATATTAGATAGACATTTTTAGCTGTGCTACGAACTTGGGATAGGCGTTTTAAGTAGGTAATATACACTAATAACGCCCGCACATAATCTTATCCTATACTACTTCCTACTTAATATTATAAATGTGAAAGTTTGTGAGGATGGATGGATGAATGGATGGATCTTTGTTACTCTTTCACGCCAGAACGGCTGAAAGGATCTGGATGAAATTTGGCACAGAGATAGATTATAGTCTGGAATAGCACATAGACTACTTTTTATCCTGGGAAAATGTACGCGTTCGTAAAGCACGCGGGCGAAACCGCGGACGGAAGCTAGTTATTTATAAAACCAATGAAATAACAATTTACAAAGTACAAAATAATATTGTGGTACCACCAAAAAAAAAACTATAAAAAAAACCATTTAGAGAAAAATAATGATATGACGCTAACAAAAGACTAGGGGCATACATTTTCTCGGCCCACAAACAAAATTAATGTTCCGCACACGGCGCAACCAATAAAAACGGCGGGCCAAAATGTCAAATCCCAAATGAAGTAAATAAAAAAAATATCAAAATGTCACAACGGCATTTAAATAACGGCGGGAACAGAACAGATACACGCGAATGGGCGAAAATCTGTAGGTTAAACTTTTGCAATGTATGGTGAAGAAATAGAAATGATAAATTGACGACTAAATACGACCAGATAGAGAATATCGATTATAGACAAAAATCGATGTGCAAGTGATTGTATACACTAAGTATTCGAAATTATTTCGTAACGAATTTGATGAAATCATAGAATAGGTATAACTTTAGGAACTATTACACGATAAGATTTTGTTGCGGACAAATTAATGAAGGAAAGGAATAAAATCAAAATGGTCGAGTATGGGCAAAAAACAAATTAAACGCACATAAAACTGATATTTTCCGGCACAGACACATTTTATTTTACTCTATGAAGCATTGTACTTTATGAAACATAATCGACAAAAACGAACTGGTCAACTTATAGAATTATTTCGATAAAGATCTCTTTGTCACTAATGTATAGACACCAATAATTTGATTGTAGCAGCCATTCGTTTGTATTTCCGTGAATTATTAATGTCCCCGGAATAGGCTTTTGTTTAACAAAAAAGTGTATTGTTGTTTAAACAGTGTAATTTGTTTTAAGTGTTACTTATTTAGTTATTTACAAGAAATATTCAATATTTTGACTTATTTTATAACTGTAGTTAGATACTATTATAGGACATCTTACACGCAGGAACATACTAAAATAGTTCGTGGTACAACTGATATCACGAGGAGAAAAATAATGAAATCTATCATATTTGTCTATCTATGAATTTCAATGTAGATACTTAAAATTCGCCAATTCAGTTAAATTAAGACATATCAAACAGAAACAGACTCTAAATAAGTCTCCATTCTGGTAAAGAACAACCCTGTTATTTTCGTGATTAGAGATGACAATGATATTCCATAAAACAATAAGTTCTCAACAATCCATCCTATACAAAGGCCAAGCTACTGTAATATTTAAACAGTTTTAAAACGAAAATGTTGAGCCATGTGGCGAATAGGCGGAAGAAATAGCAACTTTTATGCCATTCGTTTTGTATAGGCACACTAAAATTGAGGTCATAACCTACATTTTAGAATAACACATATCTATACAAAAGGACTCCCAGTCCGTACACACAATAAAACAGGCCACCTAATCTTCTTAAATTAAAGTATTTTAATAATATTTCACTATGAATTCCTGCCTCCTGCTGCCTCATTCGTCATGCAAGCCTGGCTCCAGGGCTGCTGGCAAGTACAATATTGAATTATTATCATAGATACCTTCTAATACATCATCGAACTCCCATGAATAACACAGGTACGCCAACGAGCATGGACTCGTACTTCAAACACAATTAATACAGAACGACGTCATTGTCGTGACGTCAGCGTATGAAGCGTGTAATTAACTGGGATACGTCACTGTCCCGCGGGATGCGGGACGCGGGTGGTCCCGGGGGTCACACTGTTGCATTGCGTACTATCAATTGTTTAGTCTCATTCAATTACGAGGTATGGCAGTGCCTCGAGCTACGACTAATAGAAGTCGGCAAATATGAATTAATATTTTGATCATGTAAAATTTTTAATTATGTTGAGTCGAAAGAGGAAAGATATTCCTAAATATTAAAAAACCTGCACAATCGTATAAATTATAAATATTACAGATCCCCATTATCATGATCGACCATGATCCAAAACTTGACATGAAGAATGAAATATTGTTTCACTACAAATACAAGTTTCATATCATAAAAATATCACAACGGCCTAAAATCTATCGTACCCAAAAAATGTAATGTAATGTAATTCCGTTAACGTTTCGTTTCGTTAAAGTTTAAAATAAGAAATTACTCAAACAAAAAATATTAGTAAATAAATATTATTACATAATACTCAAACCACAATATTTTTTGGAACGAAGGACGAGAACAAAAACTAAACACTCACACAAACAACCAACTCGAAAAGAAGGACCAATGAAAAAAACATCTTAAAAAAAATCCAGCTCCGCTTTCCCATGTACTTGCAACACATCACAGAACCCAACATAATCTCTACGTGCCTAAAACAAAGTGGAACTGGTACACGGCGAGTGATTTATACGAACATCAAGTGCTACAATTGAATCATTTCGCGCAATCCGCCCGAAGTATCTATTAGAGACGTGATCCGGTTACCGAACTCGCACTAACGGTACAAAAGTATTTATGTTGGCAAAGCGTGTTTTTTCTTTAATGTTCGCCCCGAGGATTACGTCCATTCGTCTTTCTGGATACGAGATACATTTTCGGAGGCCAGACGGTTTGGTTAAAAGTGTAGCACAGGGTTTAAAAAAGTAGTTTTGTGGGTCTTTGATTTTATCAATGACACTGTTGGATTTTGTTTTATAAATATTGTTTCTATTTCAGAACTTTACGTTGCCTTTGTCTACCAACTTTACGATTTAATATTTTGATTTCATTATGGGCGAAAAATAAATAAATACCTAGTTTTAAAACAAAAACCATTATTTTTCATCCGTATGTTTTCACAAACAAGCATTTTGCTTACAAAATGTCTTTTACCGTCTCTGATGTCCACTAAATAATTAATGAAATGGCAAAAAGGGGATATAACATTTTAATTCAATAACTTGTCGACACGGACTTAAAGTATTGAAAGCTTATGATAGAGTGTCGAGTGCCTCTGTTTGTGTACGCGCCCTAATTTGAACAGCGCGCGTGTCGTAGGGCTGCCACCAATGTTAAACAGTTTTTAATCACATTTATTTGTTGGTATTTTTTGTAACACAGAATCAAAATAATTAAGTACTTATAACGTACTGTTAAGTACTTGTGGCAGAAAACTGCTTAACTAGAAAGAACACAATGTTTGGTTAATTTTTTCGAGTCAAGTAATTGTTGCACCGCAATATTTACAGCTTAGCTTGTTTCTTTGTTTTGAAAAACGTGGCTCCACCGGAAAAAATATTCTATCGTACATGCGTTTACAAACACAAATATTCACATGCAAACTTGGGACAAGTAGCTGTAGATCATACAAATAGTAGTTACGTGCGGGAATCAAACCCATGCGCTATGTGCACAGCAGTCGATCGCTCAATCACTGCACCAATTCTGCTGTCAAATTTAAGACCATAATTTTTTTCCGAAACTCTTTCAGTATCAATAATTCTTCAATAAAAACCCAATTCCAACCGTGGTAATTATAACAAAATGCGTAAGGACTCTTTATTTTACGCTCTGTAATATATATTTAAACTTATATTTAAACTATTCTTAATGTCTATCACAAACGATAAATACCCAAACAATATCCGTACATTCATGTGACGTACACCAATTCACACACAGCCATTACAATCGATAAGTCCCTACCTGTCCAATACTTAAGCTCGTCCATCCAATATGAACAAGAGCCCTTTATGTCCAAACAATAAACGATTCAATAAGCGGCGCCCGCGGCGTGAACACTAAGCCGATCCCATCTAGACTAGTCCGTCCGTCCGTCCTAGATCCGATTACATTTTAATCCTTGTGATTTGGCAATCTATATTAATTGTTCTATGATTATAGTATGATTTTGTTACCGTTTTAGCTGCAGGTTATTTTGGTCATTAGTATATTTGGGACTTGAATGAACAGCTTCATAATGCAGTTGCTTGCATGTTAAGCTTTTAATTAAATTATCTGGATTAATAGATTTTAGAGAGGTTGTATTTAGTACTTGAAAATTATACAGTAATACATATGATTTTGATACTTGAGGCATACTTGAAAACCTTTTAGATTGTGGCAGGTTATAAAACATTTAATCGCAGTTGAAAGAGAAGAGAATAGAAATAGAGAATTGAAATAAATTGATGTACTGTGTGAAAGCATCGCTTGACATGTAACACCAAATTAATTACTTGTTCCGCTTTATGACACACAATTGATCCACGGGAACGTATAATAATACGAAAAATATTTAAACAGTAGCAACCTTAAACACGTCATAATTAAACATAATCTAATTCTAAGTTCGCCAACCCTAGTATGTCCTTTGAAGGGATTAATCGTAGGGTTCTCGAGGCGCGTTAATTACTACCATTTACGTCAATCATTAGAGGCAGCGGCGCTAGCGCCTCTTTTATTTACAACGTAATACCCATTCACTACTGGTAAATAACGTATTTACGATCATAGCTTACAGGATTTACTGAAACTGTGTTATTTACGTTTATTTTGAGTGTTAATCAATATTTTGTATAAGTCAAGGCCGTATCTATTTGGTGTAATTATGTCGTGTAAATAATTTACTAGAAAGATAGTAATTTGTAATTATTTTTCTATTTTCGTATCGGCATAAGCTCTTATTTTGAAACTTCTAATGTCGAATTGAAAAACTGGAAAGATTAAGCTAATCGGTGAATTTCATAATTGGACTGACTGCCCAGAGTGTGTCAGACTTACTAATGTATCTTCACTCAAGAAGGCTTCATCATTCATTCACCACAATTTATTATTCAGTGCCTAATGTACTGTATTCTGTCGTACCTAATTATTTTATCGTTGTATAGAAAAAACAGCACCCTAATTGCGTAAAAATAGCGACAGATTGCTACATCGGTAATTAGGCTACAGGTTAGGTAGGTACCTACCTACAATTTACACCGCTTACTTTAATCGAATTCAATGAAATCAAGACCATAAATACACAAATAAGGAACTTATTCTTAGGTACAGGAAAATCTTTTCCTAAATAGAATAAAAGTACAAAAGCAACACACCAATTACAGTCTGCGACACGCGATAACCATAGCACCAAAGCTTACTCAACGTTCAATACACAAAAAAAGAAAACCAAATGCGTACTGAGCGTACTAAAACGTAAATCCCCAATTAATTGGTCCACGCGAAGCCGATCGCTACTAAATTAAACATTTTCTCTTATTTAAAACCGAAATGAAGTTCATTTGAATTCGTCCCGCCAGTAATTACAGAGTTTACGACGTGCAAAAGCCTCGAATGGGCAGCCATTTTGTTAAAATGGCGGCGAGTGTACTCTCCTGGGAGCATGACGGACACCACTTGAAATTAAATGGCTAATCTTTGAAGGCGAATGAAATTAATCAATGCATTAATTACACAAGTTTTCTTTGCTTTACAATGTTATTTATATGTAAGCCTAATTACTGAAAAATAAGGGTTTTTACTGATTGCAAAGCTACTTTGAGGAAATATTTAATAAGAGCGATGAAAGAGAAAAGGGAAAACATGGGAAGATAGTGGAATTTATATAGGTTTCTGAGGTAATTGATTAAATAAACGTACCTGAACGTAGGTTAGTTCAAAATTTACAGCAGCTGTTTCAAATGCAGTTCCTATCGAAACAGTACACCTTCCAGATTCCAAATTATATAACGCCTTTATTCAAGAAACATTTAGAGATTTGTCTAAGTAGGTAAAACATGTTAGAAACACAAGTGTCTTGTTCAATAAGAAACAAGGATCTCGCTTTACTGTTTTTATTTCTCTAAACTAACAGTATTCTAATAGTAAAAGTTAAACCTACTTGTTACACATGGTTTTATTGTACGGTGTACCTAAAATACGGAATCGTGCCTTCAATTTCATCGCACACCTTTCCCCCAGAAAATCCTCATGTACGACTGGGAGTCTAAATAGGTGAACAAAAAAACTAATCGCAACGATTACCGAGTTACGTACAAGGTGATTGGAAAAATTTTCCTCTTCCAACTTTTTAAATTGGATCTAACTCTCTCCGTTTGGTTCGAGCTCAGAAAAATCCAACTCGAGTGGATAATACGATTCACTCAATACTATTAAATTGCATCTTTGAGAAACGTTTACGTAAGTTATAAAAGGATTTGACTTATTTTTAGCGATTTATTTGCGAGTATTGAGTAGTCTTCTCTAAGTACTTCGTTGCTTTTGTAATATTATTATAAAAAATACTAGGAAGACTCATTCCTGTACTTATTTTGATATAAAAAGTTTTATTTTGATAAGCCTATACGTTTTTAAGTGTAAATGTTAAAACAATTCACAAAATAATGTACCTGATCTTCAATGGATTGATGCAACGTACGAATGAACACAGCATAGAATTCCGAGTACTTACTCGGTGTAAAACTGTTTAGAAAAACCTGAATTTAATAATACATCGCTTACCACATCCCTCGGTTGGTCCTCCTCAGTTGTTTCTATATCAACACTCTCATCACTGTCTCTATCACTCCTAGGTGAATGCGCTGGTGATGACGGCGGTGGTGATCTCAGCGGGGATCTTGTGAGCGGTGAACGACGTGGTGATGACGAGAGCGGCGATCTATGACAAGTTTTATAGGTATTCAAAATATGGTCCTTTTGTCCGGACTGGTTCATTCAACTAATTGCTAAAAAATGCAATTTAAAATTTAGCAACTCAACTTACCTGGTTGGAGACCTCGGTGGAGACATGACTGGTGATAGCTGTGGAGATTCCAGTCTGTGTCCTCTTACTGGACGGAAAGCGCGAGGTTCTTCTATCGTATTCACGCTGCTCAACGCTGTCAATGCACCTGCACCAATAATGTAATCGTTATTGCTATCTTTATTTCTGTTTGTCTGCAAATTTGGTCATCGTGTTCAAAAAACAATCTTGTTAATATTCAAACGCCACGCATCAAAATTATCTTATTGGCTAATTTCAGTAGCAGTATGAGCACTATTTTTTAATAAACCTTATAATCAGATCTTTATATTTCTTACCTGGGGTCCACAAAGTGGGCTTCAGCCAAGGTATGGCATAAGGCAATGGCAGTCTCGCTCCCCACACATAGTCGGCCAGTCTAGGCACAGGTGCATGGGCGTTCGGTGGACTGGGAGCAGGCCTCTTCGCTTCACTGCTTCCTTCCGATTCCGGCCTGCGAAGAGGCACTCTTCTAAAGCACAATTTAAAGCTGAACTTTTTAAATTGATTTTTTATATTAATATTCTGAAGATTTTTAGAGTAACCATGATTTATTTGAGTGTCTAACATCAATATTCAAATAAATATGACCTTAGTAAAAACAAATGAAAGCTGCAGCTGCCCTAAACAAATTAAAATATTAATTGCGTTTAATGTAAACAATAGACATTAAATATCTCTGTGTCAATCTACTTTTTGAAACTGTTTTAAAACTGAAAGTTTACCTAAAGTGTTTTAAAACTGTAAATAACTACTGCAAACAAATAAAACCTTTCTAATTTCTTCAAGCCATTATTATCTAAGCGGTAAATAGCAAAAACATATTCGTCTCGCTCTCACCTAGCGGCTGACAGCATCCTCTTTCTCGTTCCTCCATTGAACATAGCCTTGACATCTTCCCAAGCATGCACCACTTCTTCAGGAGGAGTCCCGCTGAGCTTCATGTGTCGCCTCCAAGAGTTGAAGTTAGCTGCATCAGGCTGGATGTACTTGTCTCCAGGACCCACTCGGTGGGAATGGAATATGAACTTATTTGGAGAGAAGAATAATCCACAGTACGCACATTTGATGCATTTAGCTCGTGAGGAGTTGTACCTAGGCAGAATAAAGGTGTGTCTAAAATAGGTGTGGCAGTTATCTATTTATGTGTAAACTTGTTATAGTAACATTTTTGGCAAAAAAAAAAACGACAACCGTGTGAATATTTTCCGGTAATACCTACAGAAGGCATACCAAAATATGAAAAAAAAAATTAAAAATGACAAATGAATTCTACTATAAGCCAAGAGAGGCCTTTCACACACACGCCTCTATTTTCTTTTGCTTATGTTTGTGCCACACATGGACAATAACAATTTGAAGTTTTATAATGTTTTTCCTTTCTTTCTTATATCCTACCTGGCTGGTAAGAATGCTCCTCGGCATCCCCAAGCGCACTCATGATGGACGGCAAAGGCGAAATCATCTGGCAGTCTTGGAGGAGCATTGTCTCCGAGGAATGACTTGCAAAGACGTTCCGCTTCCCGCCTTGTTATCATACCTGGGTGGTATACAGAAGCTAATAATAAAATGTATTTTTATTCATAGGCAAACTGTAGTTGCCACGTTCAAAAGTGTTTTCCAATGGGTAAGAAGTATGTTAATTATTTCATTCATTGAGTTATAAAATTATGGAAAAACTAAATGAATATCGGGTGTTATATCATGTTATTTCAGTGTTCATATGATCAACACTTTTAATAGAAACACAAAATATACTTAGGTAATTAAGGGTAAACAAAAAAATAGTGAAGGATGGCTTATACAAATGGACTAACGAGCTAAAAATGTGTGGAACTCCGACTGAAACGTTTTTTTTTTTAATTTTTTAACTTTGCCCCACACTTCTTATGTATCGTGGGTACAGTTTACAAACATCCATAGCACATGCACACACAACCAGACCCGAAACAACTATCTGTAGATTATACAAATGTTTGTTTAGTTTCCGCGACACGTAACGCAGAAAGCTAATCGCTTAGCCACTGCGCCAACCGTATCATCGAAATCTTTAAATGTTACAATTAGATTACCACATCGTCGTGACGACACTGGCATGGCGCCCGCTCGCCTCAGAATCTCCAACTGCACGGGGGTGCATTGCACACATGTTATACCCAGCGCCACGCGACGGTTGTGTATCTCGTTGTAGGAGAACTGCTTTAGGAGTGTGTTGGATATTTGAGCGAGGCACAGGCGTTCATTGCCCTCGATCACGAGAGAGACTATGGGTACCCCATATAGAAGTACTGTGCCGACCTGTGAAAGAACATGTTGATATTAAACTGAAAATTTATGAAGATCGTCGAGCTTAAGAGCTCTAATTGTAATCAGTAAAGAATCATAAACGAACAGTGCTAATAGGGCAGGAACATGAATTTTATAATATGCAAAGGACCATAACAACTCTGAAAATGGTCCTTTTAGTGCACGTTGATCCCTATATAACTTATATGTACGATAAGTGAAGTATTAAGATACAAATTAAGAACGCTTTTTCAATAAAAACAATCAGTAATTAGCACTTACCTGATTAGGTTTACCACTTATTTGCAAAGCTTTATGGTCTGCTCTAGGTTTGAGAGTCTCTCGCGGCGAGAGCGCCAAGTTCGTGGCCTCCATTCTAGAACAAACAAAGTAAAATTAAAGACCAGTCAACTATTTAGACAGACAGATTTATTCTACTGCCGAGTAAAAACCTCCATCTTTAAGTACCAAAATAAGTCTTGAAAAACTGTATGAAGAAAATATCAATTATTTAATTGTTTATAACTACTGTGATTCACGGTGCTTTAAATAATAATACAATTTATTAAGAAACAGGAGGCGCTCGGCGCCCAGTCACAATAGATATTGCGTAGCGTCAAATTAACACATTAAGTATTGTGTTAATTTGATGTCACGCATTGTAGGTGCTATAAAAAATATACAATGATGCATAAAGGAAATGTTCCTTGAACATTTTGGATAATTATAGTGCCCTAATAAACCAAAAGAACATTACCGAATGTCATTCTGGTCCATTAATATAACAAATAAGGCAAATACGCCATAAAATGACTTCATTTACTTTTGCCGCACAATAAAACTGCACAGTGTGAAATAATCGTATACATTTGGGACAAAAGTGATCGTTTTGTATACAAATAGGCAGTTTGCGTGTGAATTTAGTGTATCGAATATCAATTGGGTATATTGAGGGGAGCGATAATGTATGGAGTACCGCCCCGTCGAAAGACCCTCATTTTACTATTTTTTCGTAGATAAAGTTCGTGTTTAGGTTTACGGTACCCACTCAATATTGTACCTATTTGACATGCTGTGAATTAGTAATTGAAATATCTTCATAAAAAAAAATTTGAATGTATATAAGGCATAGTAATTTCAAGGATATATTTTCGGATATTATGTACTATAGTTTTATAAGAGCACAGAAAAAATGCAACTTATTCTCGTATAACACAACACTAATTTGCGGATACATTTTTTTTTTCTTCACAATCCAGTTTTAATACTGGGGTACATTTCTTTATATAATTAAACCAGTTCTACCCTATCGATACAAAGAAAGGGTAAGATGTATTGCATACAAAACCAAATTGACCTATATTCACCCTTGAAAATTTATAAAACACTGTAACAAAACATGTCACCACTTTAAAATGATAAATCACCACTTAAAACTAGCCTTAAATCAGAAATCAAAATAGGGTTGGCGAGGATACAGCGCGGTGACATACCGGCGGGATCATTATAGGGTGTGATTAGTCAATTTGTGTCACCCCTGTACAGTGGGCCGACGAGCCCGCCAAAATAATTGATTAACTTAAACGACGTTACGTTAATGTAATATTCGCATATGTTACTTTTATTAGGGGATATTCACTTGTTTGTGTGGTGATTTTGCAAATGTAGATTAGCTATTATTTTTGGCTATGACGAAATGTAGATTATGAACACTGTGTTAATTTATGAACTCGGTTATTGGTATATTATTAATATAATTTTCATTTCATTAAGAGCGAGTTAGGTATAAAATAAGTGTAGGTACTTGTAGATTTCATTGACAGAGAAAACCTTAACCCGTCAATATGCGAATTACACACAATAGAAAATCTATTGTTTCACGGTGCCCGCGCCGCGCTGAGCGCCTTCTGTGTCATAATAAAAGATTTTCTGCAAATCTGATTTTTTAATCGTTGCCTCACACTAGGAATAATTCCTGTATCGTGGGTGCGTTTAAAAAGCACATATATTCCCATGGACATACACCCAAACCCGGAACTATCTGTAGATCATACAAATATTTGTTTCGTGCGGGAATCGAACCCGCGACCCGAAGCGTAGCTATCGATCTTAAAACCACTGCGCCAACCGTGCCGTCGATTATTAGTAAATGACTATTGCTGTCAAATTATTTGTCATATCATTTTACTTGCATTTATTGCATACTGCAGGCTCAAGATGTTTTAAACTCTTGAACACTCAGATAGAATATTTAAGCATTATTTAACATTTCGTATCTCTTGTGTAATATATATTACGTTTAAATAATAAAATATCAAATCCTCCAACGCGCATCTTTCCTTCACAGCAAACAGATTACGGCATATTAATCATTTTTTACATTTCACGGTTCAACTGATAACAATTCTGAATGATTCGCGGACAATGCATTTAATAAAATTCACTTGTAATTATAAATCCCTTATGGGGGCCATATGGTGTTGATAACCCGATGTATGGGGGTCAGCCCCCTGGGATGGCGATGAGCACATGTGTACACTTGTAACGGAACTAATCGTTTTTGGAAGAAATCTGTTCTTTGGCTATGGTTGTCGGAATTAGTTTAATAGGGCTATGGTTCTTATTTATACTTATGTATGTATATAAAGGTTATGAGGTCATATTAAAATCAAAAGATGGTTACACATGTTTCAGTAGTATTTATTAGAAGGACTTAAATACTGAAAATAAATACTTATTTCCTTGAATTATATCTATCCGCTTTTTTTATAAATGGGGGTATATAACGTAACATTTTTTTATTTCCTTTAATTAGTTAAATTTAAAAAAAACTTATTTTTTTCTCACTTTTCTTTGAATGAAATGGTGCATCAAGATTTCAGATACCAAACTGTTCTTCGCAAGATATATCCGGCCAAACCTAAGGTAATCCTAAAATACACTTACACATAACATTTGTGGTAAATGCCCTTTGATTTACTAGCCTTTTTTGTTGAAAACCAAAAATAAATGGGTATAACCAACTACCCAACATATCTTCTAACTCACCACAGCAAAATAGTTACACTCAAACAGCTATCATCGGGTGTCCAAATAAATTGGCGAATCACAATACCCGCAACGGATCGCCACATTGACAACATGTTGTGCACTTTCCCGGATAATCCGTAACTAAAGGGGACACTCGAATCTGTGTGTGTCAAGTGCGCAGGGGACTGTAGGGTGACCGTGCAATATTATTTTCACATATCGTTGTTCGAATTCCGACTAGTTCAAAGTCAAATGAATAAGGTGTGAACATAAGTCGTTAGGAGATGACGTTTTGATTTAATAGGATGAAGAATTTTATGCTGCAACGTAGCAGGGTCTACGAAGCTACGCTATTTTCTCACTTGCTCTACGGCGTAGCACATATTGAAAATAAATCATTATTCTAGTCCCCAGAAAATAAAATAACTTTATTTTGATACTAGCTTCCGCCCGCGGCTTCGCCCGCGTTGTTTACAAACCAGTACATTTTTCCGGGATAAAACACCTATGTCCAGACTCTAATATATGTATCTATGTGCCAAATTTCATTCAGATCCGTTCAGTCGTTTCGGCGTGATTGAGTGACAAATATCCATCCATCCATCCATTCATCCTCACAAACTTTCACATTTATTATATTAGTAGGATAGGATTTCAATTTCATCAACAGTATTTTTTATATAATACGTTTTACTCAAATATAAGAAGATTTATTATAACACAAAGAAGCAAAGTCTTAATCAGAATTAATTTATGCGTCAGTTTCATTCACCCATAATAACAGATCATCATGTCTACATCTAAGTACTCTTTCGTTTAAAAATCAACGACTACAAAATCTCCAAGCGATAATCGTTAGTCACCCTACCTAAAATCCAAACAACGATTGCTCCTCATAACAAGTTGTTTCTTTGAGATCCGTCCGTTTTGTATACCGAAATACTATTTAATCTTTGTAAAGATAGCAGTTGGACGATTCAGATCCATTGTTACGGTCCAATGTTTGTTATGTAGTTCGGGGGCTCATCTCTGCATTTTTTATGACACGTGACGAATGTTCTGTTTTGTAAAAGTCAAAATAATACGTCATGGTACATTGCAGTGGATTTAGTATTTATAAGTTGTTAGGGATTAACATTTTTGCAGTGTTTTAATTGGGGATTTTTTATTAACATTTCGTCGCTGCGCCTGCCAAGTTCCATATGTGCATTTTTTAACGAAAAATATCTCTATAAGCATCTGTAAAAATCTCTGTTATAAGTAGTTTTTTATAATTTGATATAATTTTATAGAGTTGTGTATCTAATGAATGTCTTCAATACTCATTGTCAGTTGTTTATTTAATATATTATTTAAATAATAATTAGTTTTATGTTGTTTCCCGAAACCTATCAGAAATCACAAATGGAACTTGGCAGGCGCAGCGACGATTTGAACTTTTTAATTGAGTATGTTTGATATGATCGAGAATCACGGTGTTTTATAATTTTAACAAGGAATGTTTCATAGTATATGGGTCTCATTTGACTTCAAGGATGGTGAGTGTTTCGCGTTTGGTGGAAACCAGACAGCGTTGTATAAGTTTTTCACTATTATCCTGGGTATAGTTTACAAACATACATCTCACACGCACACCGAGACCTGAACCATTATCTGATGATCGTGCAAATATTTGATGCGTATACAAATCGCTTAGCCGCGACGTCAGCCGCGCCGACCGTATAACGAAATAATGTTCGTAAATATTCATGTTCTTGTCCTATGTAGACCCATTCGTCTTAAGAGATATCTACACTTAACAAAAGTCTTTCACATAATCATAATCCCTACATCGTGCAACAATACATCGTTTAAACAAACCGTTTCAAATTCAAAGCGTAACGTACAAAATTAATTCGGCGGCGTTATTTACTTTGGTACTTTGTTCGCTTAATTGCGTCGGCGGCCAAAGACATGGAGTTAATTCGTCGATTCATATTTAATCAGCGCTTCGAGCCGTTTGGTTCGGAGGTAGGGTGCTTTTGTGAAGTTTAATGGTTCAGTTTTGTTTAAATTTTCATGTTAGCTTAGATTTCGGAGTTTGAAGATTTTTGAACAAGTTGTCAGAAAATGTGAAATCAATTGTATCGATTTAGAAGAAAATGATGTAAAAAATACACATATTATATATTTAAATGTTAATTAAACGGAACTAAAAATAATAATTGTAATATATATTCTGAATTACTTTTTCATAAAACCTATTTTCATAATTTACTGCGTTCAATTAAAATTTTAAAATAGAGTTTACGCGCGTGTGAACATTCAGAATGGTATACCACCGACCGCAATTTTGAATTCCAAAATCAAATTTATAAATGGAATCACACTTTTTTCAATGTGCAAGCTCCTGGCACACTATATAAAGTTCTAAACCGGGCGCGTTTGTTCCATCGCCCACCCGCTCAGAACACAATGAAGTCTGTTGACACACGGGTCGCGCCGCCCGTACCCGCTCCTCTGCGCATATTTTTCGCACAATTGAATTCGTAACTAATCCGCTATCCATTGTTAATTTGGTGAATTAATTTGTTTTAAATTAAATTGTTGTTGGATTTAAATGTTTTATATACCTAGGTAATTTTAGCTGTATAAATTTAAATACCTAATAACTAGTATACGCTTTTATCAAAAGTAAATACCTACTTCAAAAAAAACTACAGATATCTAATCTTTCTTAAGACATCATTATTATACGGACCTACAACAGCGCTACTGATTTTGTGTCATTATAATAAAAATAAATTCCATAAAACTCGGTACAAAAGTTAAATCTGAATAATTTGTAATTTTAAAATCAACTTATCGCCCCGAAACGAGAAAGTTTAAACAAACATCCCTTCTTCGGTATAAAAGAGAGGCATAAACATGTAAATTGTCTCTGAATTTATTTATACAAGTAATTGAATCGCCCGCGCCGGCGAAATGACATCTGTAGACTTGATTTGATGAAAATGACTTGGTATAAGACGATGGCTACTTTTTATTAACTTCTCCCCCCTGTTCTCCCCCTCTATTAAGTTTATTACGCAGATATGCGCCGACTTATGCATAAATAATCTTACGATTTTTCTATGATATGTGGTTTTCTATACCTATCGTTTTTTAACTGAATTCTTTGCCAGAATTAACAAAAATATGGGGGCTCAAACGCCATATAAGTAGTCACTTAACTAACAATACCGCGCAAGTAAAGTTTGATGAGTTTTAAGAAGAGACAAAACACTCATTATCTACTAAGGAAATTTCGTAAATGCGTAATGTACAATACAATACCATATTAACCCTACTAACACTTTATTGCACACCATTTATGAAATTTTCATAAGAGGTAATTAATAAGTATTTAGTCTCTTCTGAAAACATCAAATACTTGCGCAGTATTGCTGCCTAAGCGACGATATTTAGCCATTCATCTACAAATCCTTAAAGTAACTGCGAATCAGATGATCTATGAATATGAAATTTACGCGAATGGTATAAGAGTACTCTGTTGCGTAAATATTTTAAACATTTGTAATTATAAGAACTGAGATTTATTTTAGCAGTGCGCAATATTTTATAAAATTATTACCATTGCACAATAATTTTATAAAATAAACAAATCCTACGATTGCTTCACATAATTTTCCCCAATCGCTAGCACTTCTAACAAACAAATCAATTGTGCCCAACAACCTATTGAATTGACAAACCGATAATCCACTTGACGAGGGCGGGCCGAACAAGCGAATTGACAATGAAACAGCTTTATAAACACAATTTACGAAAGACTCCTCAAGGAAAACTCATAAAAGAAAGTTAGACGAAGGCGACGCCATTTTAAAAGTTAAATGTCATGTCAACTGACTTTTGTTTGGCGAGTTTGTGAATCTGAAGAAAATGGTGATGTGATTGGCATGTAGATGCCGGAACTCGTTTCCTATAAAAACAAGAGTATCTAAATTATTATACATATAGTAGGCAGAAGGCCGTGTAGTCAGAGTCGAGTTTACCACAAATACTGAAAAGAATTTAAACTCGCTTATCAGTGAGCACCCTCAAGGATTCTTTAAAGCATATCCGTAAAGTCATTATTGAAAATAGTAAGTACCAGTTATCAATACAGCTTGCAGAATTAACTGGATTTGCGGCGGCCGCAAGTCAAAGGACTGATGGCTGGCTGTTCAAACAGACAAGTGCAGAAAAGAACGCATAACGTGTGGTGAAAAAGACGGACCTTAAGATAAATCCGGTTATTGAAAAATCGAAATCGGATGTAGAAATCGGATTAAATCACAATTTTCAGTGGGTATAAACATATAATAATCTACGAGTGTATTAATATTTTCATTAAGATAAAATACATATGTATATTATAACACATAAATAAAGGCAATATCAAAAACTTAATTCCGCACGATTGTAACCACCGAACAAATTGATCCAATGATTATCTTAGAAATATAATCTACATGACGTCAAGCCGGTATCAAGTTAATGTAGAAATAATGAATTCGTCGCGAATCGTCCGTCCCCTGTTTGTCTTTCAATTATAGGCTCCCCTGGGCCCTTCGCCTCCCCTGTTTAAACAATGTAACACTCCCTGTATATTTAAGGAGGGACAAAAATTAAATCTTCCGCTTATCTGTCTTGTTCAAAATGTAATTTACAGAAGCAATGACTTTTGACGAAACGATATGGTTTTTTTCCCTTGTTTAGACAGCCATGTTTTTTTCTTTATAATCGTCGCTGATGCAATTTCGAATATAGGTTTCTCGAATCGCTCCATGCAGTGATAGGACACGCAGGTCTGTCGCTATAAACCGTAGCAATAGTAGTATTTAGAAAAATGCGGCTCACCCACACGACTTGATCGAGTCAACTAGTACGACCCCCGCAAATTAAGTCAATATAATTTCAAAACGGATGGCCCATTGGAGCAATATTCAAGAGCTATATTTTTGACATTAATTGTGCCTCGATGAACAAAAACCGATAGTACTTTGGAGTTTTATGGAAAAAACGAAGTAATGCCAGTGTAAGCCGACAGACCATACCTATAGTCAAGATTTTAATAAAATATCTTTATTTTGAAGATTTCTTAAAAGAATATTACATTTATATGTTTTTCCGTGTAATATCTGACTTGGAATACCATAGAAAAATATTCCCTAATATTTCGCAATGAACAGAACTAAAAATCTAACACGGCACGTTGACCAAATATCGGTTGAATTTTCAGAACATATCACGCCTGTATTCCCTGAAAGGTTAGACATATTTCACCATCGCCGTTATTAATTCCCATATAGAGACCTTATTGCCATCTGCAGGGTACAATTTCAAACTCCAGGCTGCTACTGAGATTTATCTATCAGAAAACCCAATAACTCTGACCGACTTCTGAATGGAACCCAGGACGGTCCACTGAAGTAAACCCCAACGGCATACCAAAATATAAGCATGCTATATATGAATGAAATGAAAATAGATACTTTTAAAAGCGGTTGAACTGCAAACCGGCGTTTTAAAGTCTTACAAAAGGTGATCAGTCATTGAGCCAACAACTAAACGCCCCATCATAATATGCGCATGTACCGTCCACAGACAACTTCAAAAAACAACGTATAACTGTTGTTAGGAGCATTATAGTTTAAATCATTTTCATCATTAATTTACAACCCAATTCAACCCTTTACGCTATTTTTGTCCAGTTCTTTAAGATGAACTTGGTTGCCATCGCCACATTCTGAAAACCAGGATTTTAAAGTGCAAATGCCAGGACATTTCGGTTTAAAAACAGGACGCAAAATAAGAAAACAGTGTCAATGAAACTTAATGAAAAGCAATTACAATGTTTTATGAAATAATCTTGAAGGATTAAATTATAAAATAACGCCAATGATTAAACGCAAGGTTCGAGGCAGTAGGTAGTGGCGCGCGAATAATAAAACACAGGACCTTACGATGACTCTTTTAAAAACCCAGGACCCTACTTAATAACTATCCAGGACAACCCAGGATACTCCAAAAAGCAGGATGTGTCCTGGGAAAACAGGACGGTTGGCAAATCTAACTTATTATGACTATCGTGTACATTCAAAAAAACTAATTAATGGAATTAATAAAACTTAATACCAACTACTTGTGCTAATATATTAATAAAAACCTTATAAAATCAAAAAAATTTACCCGGGTACGTCTTAAAACTGCGGCCGGACACCGGAGGACGGGCAGCAGCGTCCTCTCACTAATCGGTGAGCCACTGCGATCCCCAAGCCGCCTGCCAAGCGTGGGGATTATGGCAAACCCCCCCTTGAGGGAGGCCTTCGTTCAGCAGTGGACGTCTTATGGCTGATGATGATGATGATGATGAAAATCAAAAATGAAAACCTATCCATGACCATCGTTATTTCTACATATTTCTTCCATGGTGACAAGTGGTCAATGAATATGGACTTTATCCTAACTCAGAGTACAATAGGTACTGAATGGATACGATCATGGATGAAGGGGAAAAAGATACGGTTAAAGTAAAGATACACTATAACATACATAAGATATAAGAATAAATTGGATGATTTCTTCATCCTCAATAAGGTGGTATAATAAATACGACAAAAATCGATGACACCTAAACCTAAATGATTTCAAAATGGGCCCAACGCACATACTTACTTAAACAGCATAATAATAAATCGGCATAGTATAGACGCTTAGTATAACTGATCATTACTTAACAATTTGTCCATGTTGATTCCGACCTATCCATTAAAGTATTGAACAGCTGATTCATCCTACAGTTAATTTGGCAATAAATTCGTTTGATTCTGAAAATGAATACTGATTTTTGGAACTTAACACAGCTAGGATTTATTTTTAAACTGTTTTATACTCCATTCATCGAAAAACACACGTAATGTAAAGTTTACATTACATATGTACGTAAATAATTGAAAAACTCAATTGAATTTTCAGGTGGAAAGCAAATCGTTAAATTATGGAAGTTTGAGCGTTGTTGTAGCAATTACAGAAGTTCCGTAGCCGCAGTGCTACGCGCGCTACGAAATTACGTAGCTTCTGATTGAAGTACAAATGAGACACGTTTTTTAGATTTTTTGTTCTCGTAGTATGTTATTTGTTTGACACAAGACTGTATTAAGAATTTAACATTATATTTCAGAATATTATGTTATGTTGTTATTTTTTGTCATAGATAAAGTGTCTGCTCTAATTTCTATCTAAGACTTATGTAATTTTTTTTATTAATTCCATAATTCCTTGTGTCCTTTTTTGATATTATTCTAAATCATTTTTATCGTATCAAAAACAAATAAGAATAATTAAAATAATAGATAAAAATTACCATTCCTTCCACTCCATTTATTCAACTACGAAACTATATTTCACAAAATAAAAAATATCTTACCTTAATTCGCCACAAACACAAATCAAAACATATTACTTAACCGATTACTACACCGCGTGGCGCGGCGGTACACACGAGACTGTCCTACCGACGCCCCGACCAATGGCACCACGCCCCGGCCAGCCCCCGCCCACACACCAACCATCCAATCAACCGCCGCCCAAAACGTTATTTACCACAAACGCCCGCCCGCCCAACCTGCCTCAACTTATCGATTGGACGGCCCCAGCACTTATTTAAGGCGGGCGAGAACTGAATTAATTTTGTGATTGAAATTACAATATAAACGTATAATTCGTTCGCGCCCGGCTCGTTCGATTAAAATAGAGATTATTACGATTGTTGGTTTCTGATGTGTTCTTTTTGTTATGTAAGGACTTTTTCAGGTTTTATATTTGTATATAATGTTTTGTGACATTAACTTATTACTGTGAACTTTATTAATCATACAAATTATATAACATAACTTACGTTTAAGTTTAGATTTATAGATAAACTAGTTCAACAATTTAATGAAATTTTTTAACGAACTTTTACAAATGTAAAACTATTTAAATATCTATTCCGGTAAATGTATTTTAGGTCAGAATCAAAAACTCACAGTAGTTTTCTACATAATAAGAAAAACAAAATATGACAGAAGTAGAGACAAGTTGTCAGCCCTATGCTTATGTAACTCTTGGGAGTAAGAGCGTGGTCCTTACTTATATTCCTAAATACATCGCGTGACGTCACATTACATTACGTCACATAAGCGGGTCTTATACATGTCTTATCAAATAAGAAGCCTTGTGATATACTGGGTATCATTACGAGTGGTTGCGGAGATTAGACGGCATACCTCCGTATTAATTAACGAAAATGAATAGGTACATGAAACAGATAGAGGCTTCATATTATCTACCAGACTCGAGCTAAGAGTAAACTGTCAAGGTGTGATTAAAATACTGACGATAACTTAGGTTCAGCTATGATTTGGCATTTCATTTTTCTTTTTGTTTCAATGTCTCAAATACACTCCTGAGTAATCACGAGTTGTAGTGATGTGAATTGGAAAGAGATTTAGGTTTCATATAACAGATAGTACAAAGGCTATAGTGTATCTCCTATTGTAAGCGTTTCGTAGTAAACATCGGGTATACTACAAAAAAAAAACACTAAAATTAAAAGAAGATAGAAATAGATAGTATGTAATACATTCTAAGTTGATATCATATTATATTCATTACCGACAACTGCAGAACATAGCCAAAAAGCTACGCTCAAAGAGTATTGCCGACTCAACAAAAAAATAAATAATTTTAATACAATAATGTACAACGCAACGGTTGAAGTATCCTCACAAACACGACACATAGTGCAATCTTTTTCTTTCAACCATATAATATATTGTTATGACGCAATTGTCAAAATGCCATCAAGATACGGCGCGGGCGCCCTGCCGGCTGCACCGTAAACGATTAAGTACTGAGATATAAACATGGTGTGATAATGAGTAAGCCCGTCTGCCAGAGATTTAACCCTCAATTATAGAATTAAGCCGCACTGAAGGGTTGTGCGCCCCTGTTGCGACGGCAATTGACTGAATAGTGTTGGGCAATATTATCATAGATATGTAAACTCCAATAATATCAATAGATTAATACGCTGGAGTGGTTTAATAATCTTATTAGTTACTGTAAGGAACAGTAAATCATATTTACAGAGAGCCAAAATGTTATATTTTAAATTATTAAATTAAAATGTTTTAATTTTAAATGCAAGGAAATTAAAGTTAGATGCACTGATCTGAAACACCCGTTATATTTTGCAAAGTTTGATGACGCGGTTGGCGCAATGGCTAAGCGATCAGCTTTCTGCGTTCGTTCTGGGTTCGTTCTCCGCACGGAACACATTTGTATGATCTACAGATAGTTGTTCCGGGTCTGGTTGTGTGTGCATGTGACATGTATGTTTGTAAACTGTACCCACGATACAGGATAAATCCAAGTGTGGGGCAACGTTTTTTTCTAAAAAAGCAAAAAAGAGTTTATTAATTTTTTATTCATTATAAAACCAATAAAGTGATATAAAAATATAATGCTCATGGTTTCAAAAACAATGATTAAATTATTCTTTATCATTGCGTGCTTGAGTTATCGACACGGTTGGCGCAGTGGTTGAGAGATCGACTGCTGAGCTACGTGTCGCGGGTTCGATTCCCGCACGGAACAAATATTTGTATGATCTACAGATATTTGTTTCGGGTCTGGGTCTTCGTGTATGTGAATACACACCGTGCCTCGGAAAGCACGTAAAGCCGTTGGTCCTGCGCCTGATCTCTCTCCGGTCGAGTCGGATTGCCGTCCCATCGGACTATGAGAGTGAAGGAATAGAGAGAGCACCTGTGTTTGCGCACACACTTGTGCTCTATAATATCTCCTGCGTAGTTGGCTAATCTCCGGTGAGATTGGCCGCCGTGACCGAAATCGGTCAGGAGGATATTATTATTATCGATAACTACCGCGATGTTCGACTCAACGTCACTACAATCGATGTTCAATACCGATATAATGAAGTGTCATCACGCCGCGAATGTTTGCCGTTGTCGAGTGTGTACCAGCCCTTACCGTTGTTATCATTGCGCACCCCGCTTTATTGTCAGATGTTTTCATTGATAAAATGTACATCAATTAATGAACGCTACTTACTAGTACACAATTTTTGGACTTTGAGTAGTTAATTTCTTGTGGAAGGTTTTCTTGGCCCGGATTTTAACAAATATCCTACACTAAAAATACATCACAAGTTGGTACCAAGTCTTTCAAGTCAGCATACACTCAGACACATTTGATGTTCATCACTGGAGGCCGAGAGACGAAGAAGTTTTCTATTGTTGTTATATTAATACACGAATGGATATGGAGGCCAACTTAGGTTTTCGCAGTTTACGTGGAGTGTGGTCGTCTACTAAGATGAGGACTTGTTTGTGTCAACGACCAAATAGCCCGCTTTCCTAATTCAGCTTGTTTTAACTGGAAGTAATATTGATGACTCTAGTTCCATTCTCTGATAATCTCGCCCTTGTGTGTCAGAGTTAGCAATCAGTGTCTTACCCATTAATCATTAGGTTCTTTTAGCAATTCATAATTATAAATAACTTGAAATATTATCGATAGAAATTTAGCTCATTGTGCTAACAATGAATGCTTGCGAGATTTTTATCTGTAAACTGTACCCACGATACAAGAGAAATCTTAGTGTGGGACAACGTTTTTAATAGATAATTATGTACGATAACTCTCAGGTAAGACCGCATTAAGTTAGTGGCCAGCTTTTATTTGAATGAATATTTACAAAGAAAGGATTTAGTAGCACGCGGCCACAACTATAATACCTTAATATACCTTACACTGTACATTACAAAGATATTCAAGGTAAAAGTATACTCTAAAATAAACCAATAAGGTTTTAATTTCAATGAACTTTATATTGACTTGGAGTGTTTTAATTTAACATGATGATTTGAATTCTTTTTTCAAAACATCAACAATGAATGGGGCTAGCGGACTCCACGTGCCCCATCTTAGTGACGTCACAATTCACCAATTAATTGGGTATTTTTTTCCGTCTGTTTAGATTTTAAAGGTTGTGTTTGGTGTTTTGAATACACGTGCAATCTGCGTCTAATTAGGTGCTTAGAGGCTTATTGGCATTTAACGTTTATTTAGGCTTAAATACATCTTCGTTTAGCATTTTTTTTGCGTTTTTATGGCCCAAAGATTTTGTTTAAGATATCGTACACATACACATAACTTAGTTTTACATAATTATTCCGAGATTATCTTCTTCTGAAATAATTTAGTGATAACGATAGATTATTGTGTTCATATGAACACAGATCAAAAGATACTATTAATCAGCGGCGTGCACAGAGTTCTTAGACAGGGTAGTCAGAATTTTTTTACAAGCTTACCTACTTACCAAAAATACCTACTGCAGGTTGGTATTGGTTCGTCGTCTTGTCGTTTTAATAATGATGTATGTGATTTGCCACTTCAAATATCTTATAATAAATATTTATCTGAGTTATGTAGGGTATGCAGTATATTTTTGTCTTTATGAACCGCACGCCACTACTGTTAAGAATAGTGCATCTATATCACCATACTTTACTACGCTAGTCCTTCCGACGTGATAAGACTTGCCCTAGCCATGATGGAAAGATTAAGTAACCAGGGTTCTCACTACACCAGTTATAGAATCCAATATTACTTACCAATAACTTAAAGTGGAAACATAAATTAAAACAAAATTCTCGGTGACATTACGGAGTTCATCGTAAGCCAACATATTAAGTAATGAAAGGCCTAACCCACCGGGTCGGGTTACGGTCAAACAAGGACATGACAAAGTGATTAAGCTCTCGTTATATTAAACAAGTCAAACACTATTATTTATAACATGTTTCGATCTTGGAAAAATATAGTTTCTTATACTTCGTCTCGAGCAGAAAAAAATAGGTATTAATATTTTTTTTTTAAAACGTCCCCGCACTCTAGGATTTCTCCTGTATCGTAGGTACAATTTACAGACATATATGTCACATGCACACACAACCAGATCCGAAGTAACTATCTGTAGATCATACAAATATTTGTACCGTGGGAATCGAACCCGCGACACCTAGCACGGAAGGCTAAGCTTAGCCGTTGCGCCAACTGCGCCGTCAAAATCTTAAAAAAACTAAAATTTGATGTTTGTATTCTTAAATATTTTAGTTTTGTTATGTAATTGTAAGCTACATTTATCGAATGAACACAAGATGTCTATCCGTCGGCATACACTCCGCGTAAAATCAAGCACTTATAATTCGTACATAGAAATAAGGAAAAGGTGTAATCATTATTTTTACAGACATATTTAAAACCGATAACAATGCTGTCCTTAATTGAATTGTGTAAAATTTTGCGTTGGAGAAGCCTCGGGGGTGGGGACAGGGTGAGGGGCGGGGCTGGTTTTAACTTTCCGGACCGCTGCTCGCACGATGTTACTACGTGTCTTCACTCGTAAGTCTTTTGTTAAAGTACTTATTTTTTAAAGGAAAGCACACCATTATTGGCCATCTTATATATAAGATAAAAATCTACCGGCTATTACAAGACAACGGCGGGCGAATTAGTTCTGTTCTTAATATTATGTTTGACGTTCATAACGCACTATTTAGTCTAATTTGCATGAAGAAATTTTGAATTTGAAGGGGTTAACAAAATTACATTGATCTAACTGCCAGTTACTACAAGCTACAACCATAGACAGCCAAATATTTACCTACCTGCAATCCAAGAGGACGCATTTCTCGAAGGTTAGGATTGTCGAATACTTATTTTGTCAAATTTTAAGACTGATTTATTACTTTCAGAGCGCATCACAGAGTCGTCGGTCCTGTATTTGGATGACGTGCTTTTATTTGGAGCATGAGCATTGGAGCAAAGCTTGTTTTTTTTTTTCAAACTTTTAACATAGAGCCAAACGAAAAATGTAACGTATGATGCCTCTAGAAGTTGTGGTCAAGATTATGTGACTAATCTAGATCTTATATATCCTTTTAAGGAATAATCTTAAACCTGAGATCTCATGATAGGTGAACCGGGGTTAAATATTTTACTATAAACAACGAAAAAATATATTTCTGAATAAAATGACCGCTCTATGCTGTTTCCTTTATAAGTGTGGCTTGGTGCCTGTTCCATTAGTAGTGGCCAGTATTCAATTAACTGGAGCCTCGTCGAGGAGCGCCTTCATACTCTTAGTTATGTCTGACAGAGTTAGCGAGAACAGGGGACTGCCTCCTTATTTCTTGTTTAAACTAAGTAATTATGGAAGATTCTACTGAATTTTTGTCGTAAACAACATATTTTAAACAATCAGAAATATGACTATAAAATTCATTCGTTTTGAATACGCTCAAGCCGGTTAAAAAAGTAATTATTTAATCCTACCACTTTTATCGGTAATTTATTATTATTTGAGCTTGCGTGATCCATTCTCCACAGCATTATCACTCACCAACAAGTGAAGTGCTGCCAAAAGCATTCAAATTGTAGTAAAAAAAATCTAATTTTGAGAAGGTAACTTACTCCATTTTTAACATGTCCCATATTGACCAAAAATCTGACTTGAATTTTATATCGATATTCAGCGTGAACGCCCTAATGCACTTCGGGTTTTCCTGATTCTAAGTTACTAGTAATATCTTTAATCTGATGTGTAATATTTATTAAGAACCTATTTACTGATATACATCGTATCATTTTATACGTACTAAATACAAAGGAAACAATACCGTAACAACAATCACAGCGACATTTACTTACAGCCCTACATAGTCGTAAGGACGCGTCCAGTGTAGCAACAAATAGCATTAGTTATACTAACCCGCTTACGTTAAATGAGACAGTCGATACCGATACCCGAGGCTTCCGATGCGTGAACACTTGTAAATATTATTGTTGCCGTATTTCGATAAGAAAATGTTATGGAATATCTTCCACTTCTTCTTACTCCAACGAAACACTTTCGCATTTCTACGTGCTTTTGAGATTGATTGCTGCGCTACGTGTCGCGGGTTCGATTCCCGCACGGAACAAATATTTGTATGATCTACAGATAGTTGTTTCTGGTCTGAGGTCTTTGTGTATGTGAATATATGTGTTTGTAAACATACCCACGATACGGGAATAATTCCTAGTGTTTTTTCAGCGTATTTTACAAAGAAAAAAAGGGTTAAAATAAGCCAATGTTCTTCTCCAGGACCTAGATAGATTCTACCTTCTTCCATGCCAGGAACTGAACATACATAACATGACTTTCTTCACTCATACATGTGAAATTTCTATATGAACATGGAGTAACTACTGTCTACTCGTAGGTCCTCAGAAGAACTCCAACTTACACGGAGTATACCTACCTACGTTTTCCTCTCCAAGCACAAACATTCTTTCAACTAAATTGAAAATCAGCACATGTATAACGTTAATACGTGTGTTACAGCTGACAATGCTATTAGACAACGATTTAATAGCATTTGCCGGAGATTTGGCAAAATTTTCATGTTTGCTTTTAATATAATTGTGTTCAGTTTATCTGTTGGCGGATTATACGCAAGGATTACGGGTGCCCGGGCGGCGCGGGCGCGGGCGGACCGCTCAAATTGAATTGTAATATGCTGCCGTTATTAATAACAGAGAATGGAGACACATTAGGGTTGGCAGTTATAGGGATTGTGCTTCTATTCTTGCGTAAATGAATAAAGGTGGTTAACATGAGAAATATAACATGCAGGTACTGCTTTGATAAAACCCTTCGCTAATGGTCTCTGTTGTTTCGTCATCAGTCTACAAAAAACCACGTCTAGACACATTTCATTATCTGTCCAGGTATCCAGAACGCGCTGATAAATTTTGTGACCGGTGGTTGCCTATTGGTTGGAACCTTTCTATTTTAAGTATCGTGGACTCATCTTCAGAGTCTGCCTCCAAACATTATCGTCAACAAACTAAACTCTTCATGCTTAGAGGCTTATTTATAAAAAGTTTATTAAAAAAAAATCTATCTACGATCTCAGTGTTACCTTAACGAACTATTGTCATATCACATTTAACCCCAAAATATATCCATCAACCCTGAGCGTCAACCCTATCGCGCACAATCGGCCGTCTCCACCCGAGCGCGGCATTTTTTCCCGCAAATTTTAAGCGTCTCCCTGCGAATTCCGCGAATCAGCCGTATTTGTACAATAACTGCCCACCCGGGACCGTTCCCGGCACAATAGCCTCTTTGTTTAACGACGTCTTTCTATTGCGACATGGCGCGTGCCTAGTTTTTTCAATGGGTCTGTTTGACCCACGTGCCTGAATGTTACGAATGTTGTGTATGCTTTCAATTTAGGGTTGAGTTGTCATGTATTGTATTATAATTGGTAGTAATAGTAAAGGATTAAATTGTTAACATAAATACACAAGTTTTACAGACATTTATATTAAATAAGTATCTAAAGGTTAATTTTAAAAATATAAGGGTATGTAATGTGATAAACAAATGTCCTAAGTACATTTGTAAAAATATTTAATAACTGAAAGATATAAAATCGTTATTGGACTTTTCAGTGGCACTACTCACCCTGTCCGATGGTACCTATCTACCTCTCATCAAAAAAAATCACCATCGGTGGATAGTAGTCATAGACAAGTCCTCTCCAAGACCTAGATTCGAATCAGGGCTGATTGCTTAGGGTACGCCAAACGTATTTGGGTATCGTCGCTCTGGGAGACTCCTTCTGAGTACTGTGCACTAATGACCTTACCTACATAGATATTCCGAGAAGATAAAGTAGGTACCCAGCACTCACACTGGTAAAGCTGCTGCACATCTGACTATTATGCCATTTGCTGATCTTAGTATCTATAGTAATAGACTTCGTCCAGGTATGTAAGTTTGACTTAAAGCTGTTAGATGTACAGTACTTACAATTCTACCGAACACTTAAACATTTCCTACTGTAGCTGCAAATAGTCGCGAAATAATAACTACGACACACAAAAAAAAACCAAAGCTACATGAAAGAGGAAATTTTATTGCATTATCTTTGCAACTTTATTGCAAAAGGAAAAGGTTATAACACGTTGACATTTATTGGCTGTATGGTACCTATGTTATATTAATTTGCCTCACAACAAGTAAGTCGAAAAATAGAGAGAACAAAAAAAGCAGGTAGGATACATCAAAGATTGTGAATAAGAAAATATTTTTAGTGAGGTGAATAAAAATTGGATTGGATTGAATTCACACCGAAGTAATTTTTGTGGAACAACGTTTAAAACTGCAAGTAGACAACAACGAATAACAAAAAAATTGCCTTCATCAATATAGAAAGGTTATAGAAAGTTACATAATGTTATTATGTCGCAAAATATTGCACCACAAAAATAAATTCGGTTAAAATTAATAGTGAAATAATCGTCAAAGGATATGAAAGAATGTTGGCCAGCGTCGCTGCGCGGCGACGACGGGCAGTGGTCCTAATTAAAATAATGGTACAAATAAAGAGGACTGATATTTATTTATTGTCACGGCAAAGCCAATCACATTCATAAATTTTACATGTAAACTTTTTTTTTTTATTGATGGTAAATAAATCTTGAGAAAGTACACCACTATTGTGAGTTCTTTTCACAGAACTCCAGACATTCCTTTAAGATCACCTTCCATTCCTCCGCAAACATATGGAGTCAAGATGAGAATTGAGTGCGGCGATTTACGGTAGATCTTGGATCAGAAAACAGTTTATGTTTCCTGTTTTTTCAATGATTATTGGGATATGGTGAGGTCAGCAAGTAACACCATTAATAAGATCCATAGGCTTTAAGACAGGCAAGTACGTGGGAAGCACGAATTTGTTTGAACACTAATATTTGGCGAGTTTTTTACCCGTAATAAAATAACTCTAATGATATATTTATAAACATTTTGTGTTGAATCAATCCGAGGAATACCCGATACAAATAAATCAATACTTAGAAGAGTATATATCGACTCGTGATATTTTATGTATGCTTTCAGAATAACTGGTAAGGATTTAGTACCTACCGGGACTTCCTGACTTAATTTAGATTTAATAATTACCACTTACACGTACCCAATTAGGTACAAATAGAATAAAATTGTTATCTATATCTTTGTTTTTATGTGATGTTTTATAGTTATTTTATGTAATACCTATATTTTAATCTACCTAGTTCGGTATTTTTACATTAGATTCAAGATTAAACTAGTTTCCTAAAAGACCAATTCACGATAATTTCTCCCTCTCTGTCTTTACTGAAGTGCCTGGCACTTGTCGGTGTAGAAATCTCAATCTAATTCTATCTGTATTATTTCTCTACCAGCAAAATATTACCTCGAATTTGTAACATCACCCCGCAGTTCCTCTCGCTATAACTATTTTGTAAGTATAACGAAACACGTCATTTGTCACAATTACCGGTGACGCGGAATAACTAGCATGTGGCGATAAACCTCCTCTTGTTAGCTGCACATCTCGTGGCCGCTCATACATTTTTATGAGCCTTTTATTTTTATCCACCCATGTTTTGAAGGTTCTCGCCCACGGTGATAGAATAAAATGTTGATTTTGTCATTTTTTGTTTTTGTATTGATAAATTAATGGGATAACGGGAATAGAGGGATGATCATCCCGCTGTTAGTATTGAAGTGTTTTATTAATAGACGAACCTTTCAACTAAAACCTATATATGTGAACTTTGTCAATTGCTGTAAGTTTTTCTATGATTTAATCTGATATCTAAATTATTCGGTTTTAAATCTTTGTGTCTATTTACTTATCTATATACGGTTTTTTTTATATCCCTATAATATCTACACTGTACTTCTCTGCATTACCCTTTGGAAAATACAAAGATGAAGCTATGTTTTTTAAATATTATATACCATTCGATACGATAGAACCAGTCAGTATCAGATCGCTTGATCTTATAGGTACAGATTAAAGGCATCTGTTCAAAGTACCTACTTTATGAACCTATCAGAAAATAAGTTTTAAATATTTGCAAAAGATGGCGCTGTTTCAAGTTTAGAAAACTACACCACGTTCGGACAGATGGTGCTGTATTAAATTAGAGACGAAGTACATGGCAAGGCCGCGCTTCAACTTTACTGATGGGGAAAGACCAACCATAGAGTAAACGGCGATCCTACTTAGTCGATTAAATTATGCTACACTAAATATTGAAAGAACTAACTAAACGTTTATGTGTTCCATAATATAATATAAAGGTAAATTCCTAACGAAATATCACTAGACACGGAAAATGCTTATTTTAATAATTAAATTAATTTCTCGAAACATGTTTTAGTCACTTTTTTGTCATATACGAAACCTCTGAGATAAAATTAACAAATGATATTTAATAAAACATAGAACACGGGTACACATGAGAAAATTTGTTAAATCCAATCGCTATAGTCTAACAAATATTATGTTCAATAATAGTATCGATACTAACCGCATTCGATTTATTAGTCGATTATATAGCGTTCTTTTAACATCAGAAATCTATTAGTCATTCATTCGAATATAAACACATTCCCGTATATATACGACAAATTGTTTTCATTGTGTGACATAATTAATCTACGGAAAACGGAAACAACTTTAAGTAAGTTTTGATACTTTATCATTAAAAATATATGTTAAAGTTATTGTTGTATAGCTATAGATATCAAAAAAGTGCATTGTTTAAAGTTCATATTGGTATAATTTATTTTGTTTGTGTGGAGCCCAACCCAAGAGTTATATTTAAAAGAAAGGCAGAAAGCTAACTTTTAGTGTCCAGAGTAGTTTTTTTTTTATCTAGGTTTTAACAAAATGAACCTCTATAATAGAGACTTGTATAACTCCAGTGCGATTTTATGTGCGTATTTCGCTGCGATTTTCTACTGTTTCTATTTTGTGTCGCTAGACGGGTTCGTAAATCTTAATAAAATAACTAGATAAGTAGGTACTTGGGTACCTACTTATTTCATAAACACAATGAGAGGCCGTCTGTTATCTAAATGGTTTCAAATGAATTGTGCAGTAGAAAATGCACAGCTGATAACTGTTCCGGTATTAGTAGATTTTTTGTTAATAATAATAATGAAAATAAATAAACACATTAATAGTAGGTACAGATAACAGAGATAATTACTTAATAGAGTCGGCAGGCCATCGGTTAAACATACTTATCTTACTAAAAGACAATAATGTTATATTTAAATGAAGGAATCAAGGTGCGGTGCGCTGCACCTTTGAAAGTGTAATGAAAGTACATGACGTGACTGTCTCCATAAAGGGTTAGGCTGGTGATCTGTAATTACAGATTCTACCTACTTCAGACACCAGTCTCTATTTTACGAGTATTTTTATAACAATGTCTGTTTTATTTGAAGATTACAAAATAAACACTTTATAGTATTATTAAGAACTCTTCCAAAGGTAAATAGAACTAGATGGAGAACTTAAATACATAACTGATCAGTAATATTAATGAGTCAGGCTAGAATCTACGCGGCCCGCCTGGCGCAGTATTTAGGTAGCGATTGACCTTCTGCAGTAGAGGTCGCAGGCGGGTTCGATATACTATGCCCGTACCATTAAAGAATCTGTCTTCTTCTCACTCGCACATTATTTTTGTCTTTATTCATACACGTCCGTATTGCATGCAAAACAATAAACAATGTGTGTCTGGATGGGCTCAGAGGCCCTAGTGTAAGTTTCTTTTGACAAATTGGATTTACTATATCGAACGCGTTCGGCGCTCCCATTGGTCTGTTTCGTGCTCTCCACCAAGGGGTACAGTTATCACGATCTTATTACCGATTTCCTAGTAATTTTACCATTTTAATAATGATTCATTATTGTGTGTAACCTGGTACCAAAGGTTAACGATACACAAATAAAGGTAGTTATTAAAACGTATAGTAGGCATATTTAATTCTATAAGTACGGTTGTTACGGACGTACGGTAGGCAACGAAAATATATTAATCTTTGAAAAAGGCCTTGTCATAGATTTCCACAACGTACTTGCACCCAACGTCCCTACCTAAGCTCTGCAAATACCAGGATTTGATTTTATTACAAAACATCTACTTAATATACTTTTTTCTGTTCAGTCTCAAAAATCGCAATGGCAAACTTCGAATTCTCGTCGGAACGAAAGCCCCCAGCCCCAGTGTCCACGTTCAATGGCCCGATGTTCTACAATGTGTACAAGGACGCAGAGTTTCTGCGCATTGATGCCAATGTGGAGAGGGTGTTGGCGCGAGGATACGAGCTGAGGCAGAAACTGAGTACTGTCCCTCCTGGCGACTCCATTTTAATTGAAGGGATGAATCTTGAAAGAGGGTAGGTTAATATTTTTAGAAATCTTATTAACCTACATCAATTACCATCATTTATTCAGACCAGCATTTACTCAAAATTACAAAGAAGAACATCACAGTTTCTACTGTTGACACTGAACATAGACACTGTTGAAGTGTCGACTATTATATTGCAGCTTCTTTTATAGTCAACTATGGGCTTCCAATGAGTCAAATACAACGCTACAGTGACTAACTGTTGCTTTTTATTGGTAACTATGATTAAAATGTAGAAATCTACGCATAAAAACAGCCCAAGTGTACTTATCATTGAAACAGTTTCAACTATCACATCTGTAAAAAAAAAACTCCCGAAAATTATGAAAATAATTACTATTTTGTACCTACCTATGTTTATCATTACAGTACTCCTCTGCTGGTAAAGAAAACCGCTAAAAATGTAAAAGTTGAAGACTTCGAGTTCACATACAACCGGTTGGCGGGTCTCGTTGCTGGGTTTGCTTACGAGAACCGTCGCCGCTTCCCGATCATCGAAGCCAGTGAGCCAAAGGCACTTGGTCTAGTTTGGGATCATAACAATGATGATAAATGCAAGCTGTATTTATCGGCCGTCAGCGGTACAGAACACTTGATTGATCAATTCTCATTCTGGCCTTTGGTATGTGGCTTACGAAAATTCCAACTGAAGAAAATGCCCATCGAACTGGTCATGAAGATGGGAAACATCAAAAACAGTGAAGGCGTGACTATGGCGAAACTTCTCAAGCAACACATCGTCACCGCTAAACGCATCTGGTTGATGTTCCCTGGCACTGCGCTGCGGGACTTACAGACTCTAATCGATGCATCGCCTGAACTTAAAACACTGTTTCAGGGTTGACATTATTTCCATCTCAATTTTTGGATGGCAATTGATCGGCAGATATTCAATTTTATAATAATATTCTGCCACTATTTTATTACTACAATTGTATGCATATACACATATTATAATCTTCTTTATTTTTTTTAAATAAACAAAACAACAATAAACGTTTTAATTAGTTGTGTTAATTATCTGGTAATAACGAAATCCTTGTGTACCGATGAACAAACTTTGTAACAAATCTTTACTTCCATATCGAATAACAATCCTGTTGTTGACCTATAATTAGCTCATTAGCTCTATGAACAAAGTAATTCACTGAAACACATCACTGTTTAGAATCCAACGCGTTCTTGTTATTTCTCAGAATATTTGGTTTATTTACAGCTCACTGTAATAATGTAACCTAATAATGTCGAAAGATGTTTTCCGCTCAATGATTTGAAACTTGTAACTCGCTTTTTTTTTCATACCACGTAAGAGAAACCACAATTATTTTAAAGCATTTTATTAATTTCAAAAAATAACTAGCATATAATCACGCAGTATTACTAAATTTATAATATACTATGAGGAAATACACACAATGTTGCGAACAATACCGATGTTACAAACATGATCAACATCTGTATTATAATTCAGTACTAATAGTTTATTTTGTCGTTACCCATTCTGCTAATATACAATACCAATTTATACGTATCTCCATTAATTTCTAATATGCCTACTTACGTCTAATTTGTTTTTACATTGATATATGCGTCAAGCGATGATCACCGACATATATAAAGTTATAATTTGATGTGTATAAAAAACTAAGTTATTCAGAATGTACTAAAGTAATGTAGGGGACTAGAGGGTTTAAGTCGATAACACAAGAACTATGTTGACTCTAGTCCAGGCCGCGTTCCGTGTCAATGTCTAACGTTATGATAATAGTCAAAAATTAAAAGCGAATATCACTTGGTGGCGATGAATATCAACGATTCTAAAAAGATGAAGTTATCTTATGTAGTTTTGTCCAAGCAATATTGACACGAGGTGTCCAGACATACTTGGAGTCGCAGTAAATGAAATCCAAGTCGTACCGATTAGTGACAGTCATTTATGACTTTCTTACTGTCATAATTATTATGGCTGTGTCGTATTTGGCATAGTCACAATTTTTTTATGTAAGTCACGGGCACTTTCAACATTAAGTACAATTACTAAGTGCCACCAAACTGTCTATGGAAAGATTACCTTCATCGACTTATAAATCGTTGTGAAGTTAATTAACATTTATATGATAAAAAAATATATTAATCATATAGGTATGTAAGGTTAACATGCAAATCGTATTCAAAATAATATGATATGATAACTGATTTTGAGCTCTAAAATCATTAAAAATACTAAATTAAAATATTTGTGACATTCAAAATGATCTATTGTTTTAGCAGCGGCCACATTAAATAGCTTTAAAACTCCCTTGTACCCAAACATATTGCCCAACAGTAATTTTTACAGATAAAAATATATAAATCATATATTAAAAACATCAATTTTACTTATTCGAATGTACATAATTATACCTATTCAAATCACGTACGGCACAGCACTGAAATTTAATTTCTATATAACTTTACAACTACCAATTATGAGGACGTTACAAGTTTTTACTTTTGACACATATAAAAATAATACGCTCCTTTAAATGTACGCTCAATGGACAAAACGTCTATCAAATAATATTAATCAATATGATACAATAATAGATTTGAAATATAAACTACGAGAAGGAATTACAAAGAAAAATTAAGTATAAAACATAAATTCACAGAATTATGAATTATATACTACTATATAATATAATGAAACAATAGATAATTTATATATATAATCTGAGCTACCGATTTTAAAATACTGTGACAAAACATAACTGACATCAGAGTAACACCAAGTTTACACTAAAACTGACATTCCATTATTAGTGTTATCAAACGCTTGTTCGATTATATCTATATGAATCTGAACTGTAACATTATCAATTTTAGTATAAACCCGGAAGCATACCTTTGCCTTATAAGTCTATGTTGTATGGCAGTTACAATAAAGGTATGGTATCCGGTGGTATTACAACGAATTAAAAGAATAATAATGTAGCCTCAAAAAGATCCTAAAATATACACTGATCATTCCAATCTAAAACGCTAAAATAATTCAAACAAAACTACAAGTCTCAAAATCTATAAGTGCCTGTCTATACATGACGTGTCACTGACTCGTGACGTATCAAACGTCATCAATTCCAACAAAAATGGAAAGATACTTACGACATATGGTTTTGAACCTTGGCGTTACATTTCGACCAATCGTTCCTGACTTTTGATCGGTTGGTACTACGTTCTACCGAGATAAGCGTCTACGCTGTACTACTATTAGTTTCTGAGGTCGATACTTAACGTTAAGTTTCCCAATCACAGTGTATGTCTAACGACGGAACACGTGTGACGTGTGACAATTGTTTGTAGGAAATGCAAGCCTCGCTTCGGACATTCGGGCGGCGCTATACTCGAGTCACGGGACGATAGCGTGACGCGCGTCGTGTTCAGTGCGTGATGACCGTGGAGTGCAGGCACTGCGGCACCACGTGTCGGTACGGCAGGCGGTAGTTCTTAACGGTACGGGCGGCAAGGCACTTGAGCGTGGTATACCGGAGGGGGTTCACGATGGCGGTGAGGCTCTGCTGCGTAGACTTGAGGATCTCTTCGGGAGTCTCCCCTTCATAGTTGACTGTGTCGATGTGCGCGCCGTGCGATAGTAACTCACGTACCACTTCCGCTGGACAGGGGTTCAACTGGAAACACAAACGTTATTTTGTTATGTAAAATAAATTCACTAGGTTTATTTGCGGATGTTATGGAAAGATAAGCACAGAGCTATGTGTGTATTCCTTTCTCAAAACTGTGATCTCGGATTGACAGATAGCGGGATAACTTTTCAATTTGCCACACCTATCGTGAAACAGTCATAAGGTTCATACGACTAAAAATAGTTGGCAATTTGACCATCTGCAGTAGTGCTGGTCGTGCGCGGCGCGCGCGCCTCGCCCGCGGCTCCCCTCCGCAGAGCACGCCACGTGCAGCGCCGAGCGACCTTGTATACCTTGCACACTAGATGCAGCGGCGTGTTCCCGTCGGCGTCGCGCGCGTCGGGCGGCGCGCCCAGGCGCAGCATGAGCGCCACCAGGTGCGCGGCGCAGGGCTGGTCGTGCGCGCCGCCCGCCAGCCAGGCGCGCGCGCCTCGCCCGCGGCTCCCCTCCGCAGAGCACGCCACGTGCAGCGCCGAGCGACCTTGTATACCTTGCACACTAGATGCAGCGGCGTGTTCCCGTCGGCGTCGCGCGCGTCGGGCGGCGCGCCCAGGCGCAGCATGAGCGCCACCAGGTGCGCGGCGCAGGGCTGGTCGTGCGCGCCGCCCGCCAGCCAGGCGCGCGCGCCTCGCCCGCGGCTCCCCTCCGCAGAGCACGCCACGTGCAGCGCCGAGCGACCTTGTATACCTTGCACACTAGATGCAGCGGCGTGTTCCCGTCGGCGTCGCGCGCGTCGGGCGGCGCGCCCAGGCGCAGCATGAGCGCCACCAGGTGCGCGGCGCAGGGCTGGTCGTGCGCGCCGCCCGCCAGCCAGGCGCGCGCGCCTCGCCCGCGGCTCCCCTCCGCAGAGCACGCCACGTGCAGCGCCGAGCGACCTTGTATACCTTGCACACTAGATGCAGCGGCGTGTTCCCGTCGGCGTCGCGCGCGTCGGGCGGCGCGCCCAGGCGCAGCATGAGCGCCACCAGGTGCGCGGCGCAGGGCTGGTCGTGCGCGCCGCCCGCCAGCCAGGCGCGCGCGCCTCGCCCGCGGCTCCCCTCCGCAGAGCACGCCACGTGCAGCGCCGAGCGACCTTGTATACCTTGCACACTAGATGCAGCGGCGTGTTCCCGTCGGCGTCGCGCGCGTCGGGCGGCGCGCCCAGGCGCAGCATGAGCGCCACCAGGTGCGCGGCGCAGGGCTGGTCGTGCGCGCCGCCCGCCAGCCAGGCGCGCGCGCCTCGCCCGCGGCTCCCCTCCGCAGAGCACGCCACGTGCAGCGCCGAGCGACCTTGTATACCTTGCACACTAGATGCAGCGGCGTGTTCCCGTCGGCGTCGCGCGCGTCGGGCGGCGCGCCCAGGCGCAGCATGAGCGCCACCAGGTGCGCGGCGCAGGGCTGGTCGTGCGCGCCGCCCGCCAGCCAGGCGCGCGCGCCTCGCCCGCGGCTCCCCTCCGCAGAGCACGCCACGTGCAGCGCCGAGCGACCTTGACGGACCTGGACAACAAACATAAGTGTGACAAACAATTATTTTTATGTTATTTGGGGATGTTGAGAACGAGACCAGTAACAAATTGCTTGAAAAAATTACCACCCTCTAAGATGTGCCCCCATAAACCATGAAAACAATAGGTACCATAACCATAACCAATTTCAATTGCTAACTAAAAAGGATTGTATTGGCTACCAGCCACTTTTTTTGTATTTATTATACAGGGTGAATTTTTCAAGTGGGTGTGGATGCGCAAATCCGAACTATATGGAATAGCGAAAAATACTCAAAGGAATCTCGAGCCTGATTCTGATGAAAACTAAAACAGCACCATTCGATTTTTGAAAAATCAATAATGTTTGAAATTATGCTCAATTTTAAATTTTTCAACACACCCGCAGCACACTCACCGTCGCAACATTAGGTACCATTAGGTTCTAATCAAAAAAAAAAATATTATCTAATAGCGGTTAAAGGAGACAGTATAAGAAAAAAAAATTGTAAACAATTGAAATTAGTACGTGAAAGTGAATTGGCGCCAATAATTTAGTTTTTATTCGACGTCTCGTTGATTACTACTAACTGTTTACGTACTACTTAGTATTTTGTTAAAAATGAGCTCTTTCCTGTTTGCCATATGCCATTTGCATGCCCAGAGTTTGATCCTTATTAGCGATACTATCGGATGGTTTTTCTAGAATCAACGTTCTTCAACTTCGATTCCTGGCTAGGAACATTAATTTTATTCAAAAATCCAATGATGCAGTTTTATTTTTCATCAAATCGGACACGAAGCTCCTATGAGTATTTTTAATATTCCTTAAAGTTTCGTATTTGGCCATTTAAGCTATAAGCTAGCGACCTAACATACAGTATCAACAGCCCTGAAAGCCGATCTAGGACCAGTCTTTATAATAATATTCCGAATTTAAAATTAGTTTTGTTTTGTGACCCATAGTAAAGTACATCGATGTCTATAGATACATTCTGTCATAAAAGAGACATTTGACACATTTTTTTAAATATGATTCGAATGTCAAATTCCCAATTATTCTTCTATAATCAAAATTGACGTACCCGCCAATATTTAGAAAAATATTATGGTTTATTACTAGGTCCTTTAGCATATTTTATTTATCTAAATATAATACCTATTATTAAAAAGTCTTCAAAGTATATTTTTAAGGTCTAAGGTCGTTTGTCTATAGAAGATAGTTTGTTTTATTTTGAGTCTATTTTTTCCTACGTAATTATTACTGCACGCGGTGACATTTGACTAATAAGTAAGACATTTCAGAAATTGTCTTACTTGACCCGCTACGTTTTTTGAGTGCACAGAACTATCTATAGACTTCGATGGTTACTTAAAATTAATAAGTTGAAACCATAATTGTATTTTTTCTTTTATTACAAATAATTCTCGTTCAATTCAAATTAAATTGGCTCTCTAGGAAGTTAAGTCTCCTTCCTCTCTATAGATGTCAATGGCACTCTTCAAGTAAATGGCGTCAAGCTATTTTGAGCATTATAGAGAACAAAGAAAGAAGCTTGTCGATATAATAAGACAATGTTAGCTCACCTTAATATCTAACTTAACAAGCGAGTAAACAGCCTTATGTATCTTCCTGGACACCTCTTCCGTGCACTCCGGTTCCTCCAGCAACCTGGCCATCAGTGCGGCGAGGTGGAGAGATATGACCAGGACCCTCTGCAGCGTGCTCAGGGTCTGTTCCCGGTCAATGCTAAGCTTAGAGTCGAGCAGTTCCATGCCTCTGTCGATCTCCGATAATGCCTTCCTGAATACAGGCTCGATGTCCTCGAATGTAACTGGTGGGACGATGCGACCTGCGTGCGACATAGTTTGGATTTAGGTTTTTTTTTTCAGAGCTGAAATTGTTGCAGAATGCTGTGTTTGTAATGATGCATCTTGGGAGAGGTAGATAAATGCAGCCTTCACAGTCGTCGACCTTAGCAATTCTGCAATTACATTAACCAGATACTGATAATGATCAGATGGTGCGATAACCATCCCAAATAAAAAAAGTCGGTCATACATAAATAACTAATGCCTACTTGATAGAGACGAATATCCAGCATTCTGCTGCAATTTAGTTTAACTACTCCCAGTTCTCACTGACACTTACCTCTGAGCGGGGGGCGTGCTCGCTCTGCCAACATGTATGAGAACAATTCCGCGAAACTGTATAGGCTGGACTGAGTGAGCGGTGAGAGCGGCGGTAGCACTGCGCGCTGCATGTCTACCGCGTGGTGCCACAGCTGCCGACAGCGAGCAAAACGTCCCGCGTCCGCATACACGGCGCCGCGGTAGCGGACGTAGTACGACGTATCGGGGTGAGCGGGACCTGCAAAATTATGGAATGCGTTACTTAAACATTGACGGTACACCGACGGTGGTCTCTGATGTCTTACGACGACCTTAATGTTCTCATGCATACACGACATACGACATAAAGAAAATATAAAATAATAAGAAAACAATAAATAATCAAAAACCTATAAGAACTTGTATGGCAACTTTGAATTGTCGTAGTTGAATACTTCTCTGTACCTTTATCAACTAAAAACTCACCTAGGATCCTCTCTCTGATGACTAAGGCCTGCATCCTCATAGCGTCAGGGTCGGCGAGTATTTCTTCTAATTGCTGCGCGTTGCTAGGCTCCACCGCGTAGTCGTAAGCTTCTATGCGTGGGATGTCCTTAGGCTTAGGGATTGGCTCGCTTCCGTCCGTCGGAAACCTGATTAATTTATAATAATGTTGTTGTTAATTACGTTATTTTTTACGCCTAAATCTAAATATCGGTACACTATTATAATTCTTGACGAATGTGAATAATAAAAAAAGTTTGTGTCAAAATTCGCATCCGATTAATATAAAGACAGATGACAAGGGAAAAAAACTACCGAGAATTTCATTTATTTTCGGGATATAAAGTTCTGTCATAAAAATTAAATTCTGAAAGGGTTTATGTTTTACCTATCATCCATGGCTCGCTTCCAAAGCGCGAGCGCGCCGACCATGTCGCGTCGCTTATCGACGTACGTCGCTCCGAGTAGTTCTAGCGCGTCGATCCGTTGTTGTCTCGTCACTAGTCCGTATTCTACGTTTATTAGGTGTTCTACAATATGTGTGTGGCCTGTTACTGATGCTGCCAGGAGTGGCGTCATACCTATAATTAAACAACTTACATTGTTACAGGCTTGAAAGTACTTAGAAACATTTTAAACAGATTTTACGTTCAACAATGTACTACGATGTGTGGTTTCCCGTTGTTTAATCTAATCTTCTTAGCGACTCGTTCTCCTTTGAAGACGGTCCCGGCGGTTGAACCGTTCGAGATAACATTTTACTGAATGCACGAAAGCTTTTCGATTTCAAATTACAGAACAAATCTCACCATACGAATCAACGTCCATAGTCGCTCCGTGTCCTAACAACATCTTCAATATGTGTAGCGACCCGCTCTCCGCGCAGTCGTGTAACGCTGTGTTGCCTTTAACGCTCTTTCTGTTGACATCAGCGTTGAGTGATAGAAGGTATTTGGCGATTCTGATATGGCCCTTATAGCACGCGATCATTAGACATGTGTGCCCGTGACGGTTCGCAATTTCTATGTCTGGAAAAATTATTATACAAGTTGTCAGAAATTGTTAAATCCAGGAAGGTTTCTGAATTCAGCTGTACCACAGATAATGTAGCATAGGTATGTAGGGGATGTGCTACTTAATAATTTTTGAAACATTATTATTTCGTACTCACCGGCGCCATTTTCGACTAGGAACTTAACAATATCATAATGGCCATCGAAGCAGGCGGCCCTGAGGGGTGTACTGTGTGTCCGCGTGGTGGAGTTCACATTGGCTCCCGCTCGGACAAGCAGCTTCACCAAGGGTAGATGGCCAGCGGCCGCGGCGCACCATAGTGGCGGCGCGCCCTCTATCGTCTCGCCGTCGAATGTCACTGCAAATTGGAGAAATATATATTAATAAGAAGTGTGTTCATTCTGCCGACTTTGTAAAATCTCGGCTAGGTTGTCTTCATCCTCAATCGGAAGTATCTCTTACATGTATCGTTCAAACGTTCCTCGATTAATTACAAGTTTTTATTTAATGTGGAGGAACGAGGTATAGTGTTCCTCCATTGAAAAGAGAGGATTCTCCGACCAGACAAGGTGGTTACCCTGGCGGGCCAAAGCCCAACGGTTGATGTTGGACATTCCTAGGTATGTGTTTGTGTTATTGATATGTTGCGAGTAGTAGTCGCTACACTAGCATGCTAGCCTTGACCCCAGAGAAGAAACCTACAAGAGTAATCGATTGTTGGCCTACTATTTTTAATTCTGACACCTGTTGTTTTAACTAGACCTCGGGATTAAGCCAAACTGGGTTAAATTTCGAGCTCCGCTTCGCTATTCTATCATCTTGATATTACAGTGTTTACCTATCAAAAAAAGAGGTCAAATTTATCTATTAACGAAAGTAAAGAAGAAAGATGTTTCTTGCGAAACTTCGCGCACGGACTAATCCGAGTTAAGAACTTTTTCCAACTCCAAAGTATTCTGAAGGTCATCCAAACATTGCCCTGATAGAAAAGCAAATTCTTAATGAACAATTAAACATGAACGGCTCCTTTGTTTATCGTCAATTAACTACAAGAGAAAACTGTCGGTACGTGTACCTAGTTCTAGCAAAGATTATTTATTACGAAGAAGTCTGGATTACTATCGAGGAGGAACTTCATTGGATGGAGAATAGGTTAGGTCATTGCTAATAGATCAAGTTCTGATGCCACTACGAAACTACTGCGGCGTTTAAGACTACTACGGAATATCTCTTTTCTAAAACGAAGCATCACTTGTGTGTTCCCCGATAGGTTAAACAGATGTGTACTATTGTACACCCATATTTCCCCGATTTCAAACTCCGTACTACATACTTTCCATATAGAAAAACCCAATAACACTGCCCGAACTGAGATTCGAACCCAGAAACTAGACATCACTAGATCAATAAGGCAGTCTATACTAACAAACTAGGTTGTAATCTAAACGTTTATACAAAATTCATAACATACTGTTTGAGAGCCAAGGAGTCTATGTTGCCTTTGTATTAACATTAAACGTGTTGATTTTAGCAATTGTTACATATTGAAGGACACGTTTTACGAGCAAAAGCGCACTTAACTCACGGCTGCTTATACAAGTTATAGGTAGGTCGTCGTTCATGACCTCTACGGGGTATATGAATAGAAACATTACAGTCAAGTTTATTGCCCATGTTGCTATATAGAATTCAAATACAAAAGATATATTTGTCACTAGTTTCAGCTCGAGCAATTTGTAAGGTGAAATGGCTTCTAGCCAGAGTATTGACGCAATTGGAAAGGCGTTACGACAACTCACGCGTGACAATACATACGGGCATGGTACTGATAAACAATTGTATTTGAACCATTTAAGAGTGATTTACGGGGTCCTGATTGACGCTCACGTTATGTCGACAGAGAATGTCGGCGAAACTGTTTTCGCCGACGGTATTGACCGCTGACCCGATGCCAACACCGACACAATAGTGTCGTTGAGAAACAATGAAGGTACGTTGTTTCAAAGTTAAAAGTGCATTGAAGAGTGTCGTTTCTCCTATTGTGCTGTCGCAACTCATAACTAATTATCATAAATGGACATCTTTTAGGTACCACCTATTTCCATCTACAGTTTTTGATAAAATAATATGAAATCGAATACAATTATACCTAAAAACGATGAAAGAACGAGCGAGTATATTATGTTTCATTATAATAATCAGCTAGGTTTCTCATTTTTTGGGAATTAGATTAATAACAATAACTTTAAATCGAGGACATTAGGCAAATAATTTATTTAAGTGGGATAAGTGTCAGAAATATCTTTCGATATGAAATCAGCCCGAAAACGTTCAAAGAATAAGTCGCTAAGGAATTTCATCATAATCACTAATACCAGAAGATAAGTTGGTTTAAGCGCTAAGACTGCTGCTACTGCCTACATAAATAATAGACCAAAGTTGACAATATAACAGACGTTTAAAAAACATCAGCCTTTTACATGAAGGGACCCCAAGCGACCTTACCTGAACCAGGCTGTTCGATGTCTGCTTTGCACCTTTCGATGAGGTATTCAGCGACGTCGTAGTGTCCATTCCTGCACGCGATCACCAGTGGAGTCGCACCGCCGACCTTCGCACCCACCAACATGTTCAGCTCGTCAGCAGAGCGCCAACTGTGTAGGTACGCCTGAAAATAAACAAAAATATATTTAGAGAGTTTCGTTTGAAACTTTTTTCTACGGCTAAATTAAAACACGTGAAGTCGATATTATCTAAGATATGTATAACTAAAGCTGGTATTTAGCTAATTCTCTGTTAATTTAACTAATAAGATTACCTAATGCGACCTTAGGTCTGAGTTAATGAAGCTTCAAATGTTGACCGTAATTTTGAATACCAAGAATGAATAATAGGTAGGTACTGTTCGTTGGGTATATAATTATCTCTGCAGACAAGGAATGATTCCAGGGATTTGTGAAATCTACCTGGGTTTTCATCCGTTTTTTCCAAGTGACATATTATTTAACATAATATGTACTTAGTTTCTTTCCAGGACAGCGGAAACTATATCCTATCCTACTAATATTATAAATGCGAAAGTTTGTGAGGCTGGATGGATGGATCTTTGTTTCTCTTTCACGCCAGAACGGCTGAAGGGATCTGGATGAAATTTGGCACAGAGATAGATTATATTTTGGAATAGCACATAGGCTACTTTTTATCCCGGGAAAATGCACGGATTCGTAATCCACGCGGGCGAAGCCGCGAACAGAAGCTAGTATTTAATAAAATGTATCAATAGCAATGGGTATGCAAGCATCGTTACTTAGCGTTATATAATTTTTGACTACCGCCGTTTAAAGGCTTGATATTGTTTTTTTTTTTTACTTTATTTGGAACACCCGTAGTTTAGTTGTAATAAAAAATATTCGTAAAATAAAAAAAAGCATGTGGGTTCTGATTGTCAGATGTATCTGTTTCTAGATAAAAATATTTGTCATTTAGTCAACCTAGTCAACATTTTTCTTGGAAATAATCATATATAAATTATTCCCATCAGACATGATTGAAAGACATACTGACATGAGAGAAACCCATCAAGAAGATTGGTAACAATAAGCTATAAAAAGATAAAGATGGGTGGAAGAATTTGGGGGAGGCCTTTGCCCAGCAATGGGACAGTTTGGGCTAAATAAAAAATCTATAAAAAGTTATAAAGATACTTATTAGAAAAAGTTCATCGTTATTATTATTACGTAACATTTCTTCGAACCGATAAGGATTTTATTGGACTAAGGTAAATTAAAACAGTAAATTCCAAAAAAAAAAAATGGGATGATATATGCCAATATTCTGAAAAAGCAAATAAAACGGGAAAGGAGCTCAATAAGCATACATGTAAAGACGAAGGTATATAATATGAAAACTTTAGTCGCTTAAAAGCACTGAAGGCTGTATGATGTATATTATATGATCCTTGAAACAATTATATGAATTATGCATCATAGTTCATAACATAGGCTGTACGACGTACGCATATCCATTAGGAAGATTAAATCTAAACCTGTATTGTACGTATTGACAAAACAAAACGCTAACTAAGTGAGTAAATACTAATAATGGCATTATTACGGTCAATTTTGTTACATTTTCATCATTAATTTTAGTAAGTTATTAATTTTGTTGTAAAAAGCATTCTTCTGATTACAAAAACAGTCTTATAGAATAAAAAGAAAAAGAATCTTTTTTAAATGTCAAAATGTCATCATACGCCTGTTCATAATGCTCGTGAGTTGTAAATCAAATTTAAAAGGCTACTGACATGGATTTTGTTTCATAGGTTTGTGTCAAGATTCGCAAGAAGTGAAATCCCCAGATATAATAACAACTAAGTTTGGCAAGCGCCCGCGCCGATGCGTGGCGCAACGCGCAACCCGCACAACGCTGACCAGCGCTTGCAACACCTCCACCGGTGAATATACCTACCTGTATAACGATACATTTAAGAGTAACTTACGGTTTTAATATATAGACCTTATCAAAAAAAATACTGTATTATTTAATGCTTCCAATATTTTAACCGTGTATTGTTGCTCGTGGCCGGATTGAATGAGTCAACATTTCATTTGCTATATCACATGCGGTAATTAAAACCTTCAAAACCTCACGGAGTTTAATCAAAAAAATAATCTTTTTCATATTTATTTTCGTGATGCTGAAAATAATGAAGCCGTGTGATACTTGATCCAAATTATTCAAGTAATACGTTCACGTATCTTATTAAGTCTTTGTATACCCGAATTTCATCCTGAGATCCCATTTTATGGATAAGATGTTGGAATCCCTGAAGGATTTAGAGCTCCAGTTGAAATTTATTGCGAACGTAACCTTGACCTCGACCTTAATAAATTGAGAAGCCAAGTAAAGTAAAATTACGTTTTCGCTTACATCCACTCCATACCTACGTGTTTGAAAAAATATTCATTGCTTGGCGAAAAAACTTTAGAAGCAACTGGACACAAATGAATCTAAATGGCGCTTAATTAAGACTTGTACGATATAAATAACTCATAAAAAAAACTTTATCTGTTATACTTGTCGCAAACCCACGGTTATACTCTGATGTTTATATTATATTCTTAAATGTTTTAAGAAATATAACCGTCCAACCATGCCAGTCTGCATGTTGAGGCTAATTTAAGACCGTTGGGTGTCGAAAAAAACAACTATGCAAGTAAATAACAACTGACAGCTGTCAAACGAGTCTTCAATTACTTGCTGTAAGCTGCAAATGCCCGAGACCTCTCATAGCACAACGGACAAGGGTTTAAAAATAGGTACATAAAAACCGATTGCGAATGAACCCAGTATATTAAAAGCTCACCTTGTCGCAAAAGTGGAGTTAAATAAGGACGGAAATAGGTCAACGATTCTCTTAGGGGTACGCTAACACCCATTTACTTGTACTTTTAAAATACTAGGTGGGGTTTTATCAGCTTTAAACTTAACATGGTGGGCGATATACACATAATACAAACATCACAACGTTCATTATAAATCGTAATGTTTACGCTATGAATAAATTAAATGCAACATATAAATATGTAACACTAATAAAACAAGTATTACATTGCTTTTTGGGAATAATAATAATAATAATAATAATAATCTTTATTGCCCAAGAAATGTATACAGTGATTTTTACCCGTGAGCCCCAAACTAGACTGTTAGTCTGTATCTTGGGGCCCAGGATTTTTAATTAACGTGCGGGATTTACAACAAAGATTGTAAAGAGTATGGGCTGGGGTGTAATGTGTAGGGTGTAGAATGTTTTGAGTAGGGTGTGTGAATGTTATGGTATTTGTTAATATGGTACGATATGACAAAATAAAATAACTTTATGCTAAATAACTAGTCAATTTAACCCAACAATACTGGAATCTCATTGTTAAATTGCTCAACTTGAAACATATGATGATCAATAATTATAATAAAAATCAGATAAATAAAAGAAGATCAATGATGATCATTAATATTTAGTGGATCATAATTTACACATAATTCACTTAAAGAATTGGAATACTTAGTGATACTGAAACATGACTTACGAACTGTAATTACAACTAATCACGACACCGATAAGCAATACAATACACTGTTTGAAAATCTCGGTACTATAACAAATTCCGAAGATGTTAATCTGAGAACTGATCAGGCACACAACTGACTCATCAATACAACACCGAAGCTAATTAAATAGTGCAAAGACAATGAACAAATGAAAATAAAGTAGCAAGTTATTTCACAATTTCTTATTGTGTTGGTGTCCGTGACTGTTGCGCGAACCGATCAACAATGAGTAACACTGAATATGGAATTTTGATTTTTAATGTTGTAATGTCACCTTTAATATGATCGGAGTTAAATAACTCTGAAAATATGTTAATGTTTAACTTGTTACAATTCAATTACCCCGAGGATGATCCCTATATATTTTTTCTTTGTAATAAATGAATTTCAAGTGAATGACAAACAGTCAATGCATTTTATTTACATTAGTTAACTTTTATGAGCACGGTTATTGGTACCAGTTGTTTTTGCATAAAAGAATAATTAATTGCACCTATATAAAAAGGTGAATACATCCAGTGAAAGGTACAGTTTAGGTTATTGCACCGAAAGCATTGCATATCTATACATATAAATAAAATTGGAGTGTCTGTTTGTAATATTGAAATAACCGTTTTTTACTAAATGCATATGAATATATATACGGTACATACACCAAAATAACATTTTTTACAATTTTTGTCTGTCTGTCTGTCTTTCTGTCTGTCTGTTTGTATAGGCTAATCTCTGAAATGGCTGGACCGATTTTGACGGGACTTTTATTGGCAGGTAGCTGATGTAATAAGGAGTAACTTAGGCTACTTTTATTTTAGAAAAATTCTTTTATTTTAGAAAAAAATAAGGTTAAGTGCATTTGGTCTCACTAAAAAATACATTGTTAAGTTCCGACATCCACGCGAACGAAGTCGCGGGCACAGCTAGTACAAAATAAAACAAAAGTTATTGGCTGATTACCCAAGCCAACGTTCGTTTAAAAAAAAGCTTTACATAAAATTTTGTTAAAATAGGTACTGAGTTTAGTTACCAGAAACTAGCTTTTGAAACAATAGGTTTACTACAGGTTAAGTCAAGGTATTATTCATTTCTGCCTAGGACCTTGCGAAATCAATGTCGTTTATCAAGTAATCCTTTATTTTATTGCTGTCACAATCGAAAAATAACTTAGTTACTGTCTGGCTTCCGAGCGGTGATTATTTCAACCTTCATTCATTCAGTACAGCAGATGCAACTTAGTAATAATTCTACGCCATACATTCATGTGAAGATCTATTTTCCTTATTAAAAAATCGTTGCGTTAAGAATATTTTTCAGTAGAAAGGCTACGTTCACAGATGCTAATGTTTCAATTCGATACACCTCTGTACGTGACTTGAACGCTGTAAACTAGCTTAAGAGGTCTATTTATCCCATTAAATATGAAATTTGTACTTACAATGTTTTTGTTATTATTTTCAACAATGTATCGTCTGCGCTCAAAATCACAAATTTCACTCCCAAACGACCCTTTAACTTGTAGGTAATGTAGATATCATATTCGACCTAGCCTATCGCATTCCAAAGCTGTAGAGATTTATCCCAAATATCGGTGTTTGAATTCAGTAGGTTATTGACCGTTAAGCCAACCGCCTCACACCGGTGACGCTGCTACCTGAGTTATTTTTAAATTTTTCACAGCCTTTTTGCTATCGAACGGAAACATTTCTTCCCTGATAATGGAAAGTATACCTTCTTCAATCTCCTGAGCAGTCGGCGCTGTCTTCGCAGCAGCGTTTTGCCGCAATGCCTCAGCGTCTCGATCCACCGGCACCTCGACGGCATGAGATCCCACACACCAGCAGACATTTTGTATCAACACATCACAGTATATTTTTTCTTCTTTACTTGTCACTATCACGGCACTTCGTTTGTTAACTTTAATGGTCTCGCGTTAGTATTTACAGTACTTATGCTGTAAATATTTATAAAGTGTTAATGGTTCCAGTATGAGTTTCTATTTTTAGATTTTATTCCGAGGACAAGTCGTAAAAAAATTCAAAACGGCCGATTAATTTTTCTATGAAAAAGTATGTCTCTACAATTCGATATTATATTGAGGCCTAAGTAACAAAATGGTAGCACTATGAAAAATTATGTCTCTAAAATTCGATATTGTATTGAGGCCTAAGTACCAAAATGGTGGCAACATTACGTCTCAACAACTCGTCCATAAATGATACCGTCCAGTGGTCACAGATAAATATATAAGATTAGTAAACCGCAGAAAGGCGTAGATTTTCTGAGTAAACTGTGCATTTTCTGCTTGACTCTGTATTTTAATAGACTGATTATGCGGGGTTTATCCATGGAAATATACGTGATACCACCGACCCTGGACGGTTTCTGGCTTGAATATTCTAACATAAAAAATAATGTACTGTTCTTAGAAGTTTTTCTAAACAAACAAATGCAATAATAATAACAAGGACAGAAAGTCAACAAGGATTTTCCGGACTATATTAAATTACGTATTTTTTTACGGTCTAACTCAATATATATTTTTTTCTTTTTGGTATACGTCATATTAGAAAAATGCACCAGGCAAGGAGTTTATGTACATATGACATCCTCTTTGACAACGGAAAAAGAAGACGTCTTCATTGAAGTATTATGACGGACCCACTACAGTCATAAAGTTACAATCTAAGTTATTTGATGATGATGGATACAGATATTGCTAATACTTTTCTCTGTTCCGGAAAACGAGGAGTTTCATTGGAACTAATTCCGCTTCTATACATCACAACGTTTTTATATGACTACATCAAGATCCCAGTAGAATTAACGTATTTATATAATGAGATACAAGAGTTAGCAAACTGACGTAAAGCAAATATTTTGAGATACCATGAGTTGACATACGCTCTTGAATAAATAACGGGATGACATTCACGACTGTTTTATAACTAAAACAGACAAGGTGACACGATAATTACTAAATAATTATTTTACTCATAAAATACAAAAAAAATATAGACCCGCTTACTTAACAATAAGGAAGCAACGTAAGATTGAGTTTAATTTTAAATTTATTTTTTAATTTATTGTATGGGTTATCTTTTTCTCATATTACAGGAACAATTAATTTTTTTTAAACTTAATTAAATTTATTTTATTGTTTGGGCTGTTACTGCGTACATATACATTTTAAATTATATTTATGAGTGCATAAAGACCTAACGACGTTAATATCCCTCAATCTCTATATTGGCAATTATTTTAGACGGAATCACTTGTTGTCATATTGGCAATAAATTTTAGTCAGAGTGAATTGCATGTATTGAATTGTATTCATAAAATATGAAGAATTGTTTTGATTGACTGAAACTCATTGTTTGTTCAATCAATAGTTGGAATGCAGATGATCTAAACAAAATAAATCAATATAATGGCAATCTTAATAAACACGCGTTTGATTGTTTGAATGAGAGCAGAGAAACGTAAATCACGTTTCAATAATAAAATTTACATGTACCTATTACATACATTTTCATATGTTTTTTTTTTTTGAGAGATTAATTTTAGGAAAAGATTAACTCACGTGTATGAGACATGAACTTTGAACATATAATTGTGAAAGGACCTCCATGTGTGAACAGAATGATCTTTGATTTGTTACGTCATCAATTGTTGCCGCTATTAAGCGTTAAACACTGATTAAAAACCAAAATCGTGGCGTCAGGTCATTTACACCTACCTTCCCTCAAGGAAAGGTCAAATATCAGATAATTGCCCGTCTGATCTTTCGCTTAATGATGCACTTTTATTAAACGTTTTCTGTACTTATTTAACGAGGAAGTGCGTCTTCCACGTCCATTTACAGCTTCAGAGACGAGTTTATTTTTACTTCCGTATAAATGCCTCCGTTCATGTTGAGTTTACGGACTGGTTGGTGTGGTTCGTTTCGATCGTTCCGAATCGGTTTGTGATTTTTGTACGAAAAAGGTATCAAAAACGTCGGATCGATTAATTGAAAATTGTAGGGTCGCTACAGGCATCCAATACTAATTGACCCGAGTCCATGGGGCACCCTTCAGAAACCCTTTTGACGTAGATACCTACACGACAATCACTATTAAGTATTTACAAAATAATTGAACCTATAGCTCCGTTCTCCTGATCCGTCAGACATTATCTATGCGGATTATTAATTTTCATATTATGATTGTCTAGATGATTTTCTTCACCATGGAAAAATACATTAGGTTACTGACGTTTCAAGATAATCTGTTAATACTTAACAGAATTTAAACAACTCAATGTTTTTGTTATGATCCCTTCGCATTATAAACCGATTTAATGACGTACACACAGGTGATTTGAGGATAAACAAACAAAAACTTCCACTAATTTAGAGAAATTACTGGAATGATTTGTGTTCTAATCAATAAAATAAACAAATATTGTTTAGAATATTAATTAACTATTAAACGTGATTGTTACGAGACTAATGAGAATCCAAAAGGAATACGCATAGTTCTAAGTGTTCTAACTACGCATGCAATAACACATTTCTAAAATATTTTGTCGAAATAAGTAAAATATACATCTTATTTAAAGAACATAAAAGTCCATTTTTGCTTGAGAGAACTAATGATAAAAAAATAGGACATTCGCAAAAAAGGTACCACGTGGTCATGAGTATAGTTTCAAGAAACTGATTCACGCGTTCGGGTCAATAGACCACAACCTACTTTTTTCATAGTAAGCTAAACAGTACTTGAAAATGTATGAATAAAATAGTAACGGTCGATATTAATTTAACATAATATTTAAATTATATTTTTGAAGTTTTTTATTATTATTGATTCAAAACCGTCAGCATACTTATTTCGAGTGTGCTCAACCACCCAATGTAACATTTTAAATCTTATAATGTCAAAATAATTCGAACTTTTATCATCATAAGTTTTTGCGTTACCTACGAATAGTGTCAATCTTTCAAAGGCCATTAAATGCTGTAGGTAATCGCTTTGTATTACATTTTAAGATCTAAACTGCACCAACAACTTCACCTTCAAGCATTACGAGGAAACAAATCTAGTTACGATAAACTTGAATCTATGTACCTTAAAACAGAGGTCATGTTTTAATACAAATATTGATGAAACCGAGGGCTGGGAAAACAAATATTTTGCTTCAAACTAAAATAGTTCCTAATAACAGAGTTTAAGAACTTGATTACGTCGCATTTAGTTTAAATCGGATCTATATACGAATGTAGAGCCAAGCTTTATGTGTTTTGTGTATTATGTATAAAATAAGTAAATAGCGGATGTTTGTGAGGCATGTTAACTAAGTAATGTTCGTCTCTGTCAACACGTGGATGTCTGTGAGAGGCTGTTATATCAAATTTATTATTTTGGAGGTTGCAATTTCTTAAGGAAAATGACAAGTCTCAGTCTGCAACACAAATATGCCTCTGAGTCATGTTCGAATTTCTATCGTTTTCCTTATTTTGGGGTATCGGTGGGTTTAGTATTCTATATCTATATAGTGTAAGTGTGAATCATAGTACCTATAAATATTAACAGAACTCGAAAAAAATTGCGATAGGAATGTCCCACATACATAATGTGTTGCAATTTGTGTCGTCATCTTTCAATTGAAACAGAGTAAAAAGTTAACACAAAAATAATATGTAACACGTAATTATAACCCCATAATAAAATAATTTAATAATTCCGTAAAATGTTTATAGCCTCTGATTCTATGAGAGTTATGTGTTTATATATATTTTTTTTGTTAATTAGCGAATGAACGGCTACACACAAGTTTAATAAAAACACACTACTATATTTTCTACATAACTATGTAGATTGTGACTAAAATAGTTAAATAAAAGAAGGTTTTATTATACATAAAACCAAGTAGTTAAACAAACCTATGTATATGTATCGTATCAATACTGTATTGGTATGAACTAAGGGTATGGCGCACATACTAAGTATGGTGCACCATAGGTCCCGTTAGCTGTTCGCGTTCGGTACCTCGGTCTTAGGTACCGGATCGTACTGGACACAGTAACGGCTCATGCTTTCTAATTTACTTCACCGTTACCAAGCTTACTTAACCTTTTGCGATATTACGTTGTTTATTATGAAACCGCCATATTTATTGTTCTTAATTTAGAGTAATGAGAGTTATTAAGACTCTGGTATTGAGACGAATAATATCACAGTTATGTTCCCATCTAATTAGGTATTAGACTGTTAGATGTGTTTATTGCAAAATCATGTCACACACGCCACTAGCTGATGTGTTAATTTTTGCAGACAAGTTATAATGCAATCATTTGTACATTTCATTCGTCGTAACATCAATATCGAGTTACAAATGTTTACACTATTAGATCAATCAATTTTAGTAACAAAACTGTGGTCATTATAACATCACCATTTTAGATACGATGCCTCAAATACCGTTAAACACACTCAAACACTTATTAGATGTCAAACCATGTTTAAAGAGTGTGACGGAAAAAAATCTAAATAAAAAAATAAACGTCATACATTAAATCATACACACACAACAAATCCGAACAGACGGGTTGCACAACCTTATTAAACTTAAGTTTAATCAACGATTATTCGACTACACTCGGGACGTAGTTCGCGGTGTGAGTGGATGCGGAGTCGACCGCCCGTAATCATGCCGTATGCAATACTGCAGCTGTTAGTGGTGGGACAACTTCTTTCACCGAACGCTTACACAATGAAAATGTTACGTAACTAACTTTTGACTTTCCAATACTGCAACGGCGTGTGTAGCAATTGCTTTTTTGGATGATCGATGCTTTAAATCGATATGCAAATAAGACGTTTAGCGAATTGTTTGAAAATATAAAACGAGGTTACCGGTTTATTAGAAAACATTAAGCAGTTCAAGTTTGGAAATATTCAGGCAGTTGCATAATCGCATTAAGTCAGTAGGTGATGTGGTGTTTGTTTTGTAAATTGAACATTTAGAATACCTTATCAATAGCAATAGCATTTAAGATCAGAAACATAATTAAATTAGGACGATATGAGAAACAACAGAAACTAGTTGCCACTACTAATAAGATATTGTGAATTGGAAAAATTTAACGAAAACTGTTATTTGATGGAAGCTTACTCGGTCACCGACAACGCAAGCCGGGTCGATACTCGGTCATCGATATACTGTCACGCAATTTTCCGTTTACTGGTTTTATTTTCACGAGCACTGCCAATTCAATTAACACCTGCTTCATTTCTAATAAGAAAAGAACTTGATCCTACCACATTGAGATCGTAATGATATTTCCGGATTCCCCCATCTACGTTCCAGTTTCTAGGCCAGAGGCAATTTTCACCGAATACACGATGTTGTTTGGCTTAGTATATATTTTATATCTTTCTGACGTTGCATATAGGAGACTGCCAAAATATTTCTCAGCGCTAGTTCTGATAATCCAGATTGCGCACAACTAAGGTTTCTTGCTGACGTCACGAATAGACACGATGGTTTATTTACCAAGTTCTGCATGCTAAGCAACCTTGCACGTTAAGGACGTTTACACCCGGATAATGTAAAATCTCATATTTTTCCGTCACTTGTTGGGCTGCTTTATTTTTGAAATTGAACTAATACTAACAAATGAAACCCAATAACAATTATTTTACTAGAATCTGTTAAATCACCATCGGCATTCTCACGAGGATTTGAGTGTGTGATCAACTCTTCCAATTGTACTAAATTAAACTCACTATTTATTTAATCTTAGTTTGATACTGTTTCCTATCAATGTGGCCTTAAGTAAGAGTACTCCTCTTTTAAGAGTAAAACACCGAAACAAATAACAGTGTCCCACTTTCACTTTTAAGCACAAAAACGTGTACATAATGAACGGCAACAAAGCTTTGAACTCGACCCAAATTACTTTTATCGAAATGGCAAACGAGAAAATTGGCGTAGGTATCGAGTAGTTACCGAGACTGCTCGTTGAGAATATTTATTAGAAGACATGATTAAATATTTAAATAACCTGAAAGAGAACTTCAGTGAAAAGTCCACACTCTGCATGCATGCATATACGATTTTGATCACGTAAACATTTAATTCAAAATTATGTGTAATAATGTAATTCATTAAAAGTAAGTGGTGTGAAATTATTCCTCTATATTTTATTGAGGTGAGGTTGAGTAAGACCGAATTAGAACTTTAAAGTAGTTTTTATATTTATGCTTCACTGACGTTTTGGTAATCCAAGTGGGAACCACCTCTATACTATTGAGAACTTCATGAACATTATAAAAACTACATATATTATTATTTTACATTACATTAACGCAAAAGAAACTATAGGCCTAGTTAGACTAGCTAATATAGCTGTTGGTTGCACCGCAGCAAATTTGCTGATTTGGACTTACTAACTTTCACAGTCAACCATGATAATATTTATTACAGAAGAAACTAATAAAAACGATATACTGAACGACCTGTCTGGGTTTACCAGACACGTATATACAGACTCGTTACTTAACAGACACTCAGAAATAAATACACGTAACGGTGTGTCAACATTTAGTTCGGCATTATGTAATACAACGAGATGTTTATTACCAACACCATATATTATGAAAGTAAACTGAGGAACCTTGACTGTCGGTGCGGTTGTTCACTTCAGTTCCTAAATGTGCTTCAAAGAAGGTCATAGTATGGGGTGACCTTTTTTTATGTAATTTGCGTAAAAATGTAATTTTAGTGAGATTGGTAGCCCACACCTGATGATACGTGACGATGATGCCGAGGATGGATCACACAAGCTCCAATAATGCCTATTCACTCTCGCCTTTAAGGGTTCGATATATTTAATAATATGACGGTGCGTATTTCTGTAAGATATAAAAGAACCTATACTGAAATCATTCTCTCCCAGGCTGTTCGCATAATGAAGTTTTGGGTGACCTAGATTGATAAGGGAAAGAAGTTAAATTATAACTTTTTAAGGGCCCCAAGGCTCACTGTACTTCGTATTATAACCGAGTACAGAAATGATACTTGTGTAGATTCAGAACGTATAATTAATTAGTTTATTAATCTTAAGAACGTACGCATATTTGGAGTATGTTTAGTTTGAACTGTTTCGACTACTACATTTAGATTATGAACTAAGCGGGATGATATAATGTTATGTTTTACTAAAATAAGTAAAATTTAATTTCTATTTTATCTTTTTTCTATACGCAGAAGACAGTTCAAGAATACATTTTATAGACACAGAGCAAAGCAATGCACGTAGCTTACTGTCTATCTACGCATTAGTCATATATTGAAGAAACGTAATAATTGGCATAAAGTTTGGTCATAGTAATGATTACGATTTGTTTATTTTATGATAAGGAAGCAAGCGCATATTATTTTCGTTACCTCTACAATACCTCTATAATCAATCAACCCAAGTCACAAGTATGTCAGAGGAGCCCAACTACAAACAATAGGTATATCTGGCTCGAAGGTCCAAGAATATTAATTAAGTACAATCCTTAACCTATAATAGTTAGGATTATGTCGATACCGAATATGAATACTTTAAATCAGTGCCTAAATAATAAAAAGTTAATAAGTGGCCGAAAACACGGTTAAAATATTTAACACTAGTGTAACTGTGTGTTCGAACAGGAAGAGCCTGCGTTATTCATTAGCATCAATTTACAAGATCAATGCTGCCACCACTTTATTACGTTCTGCTGCTAGATTAATAGTGATGAGACCGAACGGTGACCCTGTTGGTGATGACTATAGGTTAATTAATTAATTTTCTTGTCATACCGTAGAATGCTGTAGCTTTGCCTGCACTCCTAACTTTGCCCAAGAATAACTCATAATTACTTAGGTACTATATCAAATTCCATTTGCAATGCTAAATAATTTAGGAACTAAGATAAATATTTCATTAGTAGTTAAGTTAAGAATACAGGTTTGTACTACTTTACAGAATTAGTACGGGCAAAGTTAGGAGTGCAGGCAAACTTACAGCATTTTATATATATATGAGCCTAATATTGCTATCACCAAAGCTCGCTCGCTCATGAACTTAATAAACAAGATCTTTCATCCTTGATAAAATATAAATTTAAGTGATATGTCTATTAAGACAATAGAAAGATCTTCTTTTTCTTCTTGCGTAAGAAAGATAAGCGATCTTCTTACTGAAGGAATGAATCGAAAATAATCCCCCAACATTTAATGCACGGAGATAAAGCGCTAGATCCAGCTCTATGTATGGCATAGCGGTGTAACTCGTTTAAAAAAAAGCTTTAGAAATCTATTGTGTTCCTTAAAAAAGCACTTCAACTCATCATCATTACGCAGAATAAAAAGAGTCTTTTATACTTATGTAAAGCTTAAGACTTCACACAAAGACTTGTATAAATACTTGCGAAATGAGCCACAGATCGTATTCAAAAGCTCACTCTCGCCGTTATGTCATGCTACATAACCGTCTGCTAAATGTTACCAGCTCTGAAATTGATGATATTTACATAAAGCTGGTCCATTAGCGTTAAGTACAGGTAGGCGTTGTATGGCAAATTCTTTTGAAAGAGCAGTTTGTCCATGGTTCCTTTTTTATAGTTCCTTGAGCTTGAACTTTAAACATCTTTATCATAATATTTTAGTCTTGATTTTAAGTTGGAGGGTTTCTTGGTCGTTTCTGTTTTGAACTACTTGAGAAACAAAGGCACGGTCTATTGGTTCGTTTCGCAACTTCCTGTGTCGACAACGGGTGCTACCTTCTCTCAGTTACGAGAGGCCATTCGGTCGCTATTTTTTAGCCATACTTTATAATACATCTTATCAGTGAATTTGGAAATGACGTCTAATAAAATAGGATAAGGAAAGGAGAATGATGACGATTATTTGCAACAAAATCTAGAATATTCATCGCCCTAAATAACTAAATTTGCTAAATTCAGCCAAGTACGTTATATTCAGAAAGTATTTTATTATTCAAAAGCCCTGAAATTGCATACTTAAATACGGCAAAAAAAAAAATTAGGGCACTTAAATATAAAAATTAAAAAGGCTAGGGAGTGCTCTAAAGTTTTTTGCAGAACGTAATCAAGAAAACTCAGGGCGTACGAAGAAATAAACTTTTGTAACCAATATCAAAAGTTTTTGTCAGATTCCTTTAGAATTATTTTTGGTCTTCAGAATACAATATTTTTAGTCCGTAATAACAAAAAGAGGAGGGTACTAGGGTCAAACCGACCTTTTTTGAGAAATTAAGGCAATAATCTCTTGCAGTGATGTAGGGACTCTTAAAATAAACACATTTTTTGTTGCAATATCTGCATTGCAAAAACCCAAGTTGATAAATAATATATCAGCCCAATTTAAACATAATTGACAGACAATGAAGATATCCTCTATTCTATTCCAAAGAGAGTATTTCATCATTAGCAGTTCTACTTTCACGTGTGAATTGAGCCCACGCATCAAACGTGGGTAGATCTAATAACGAATAGATTGCTATAGGCTTTAATCAATTATTTCTTGAAAAAGAAATTTAAATACTACTCTTAGTAGCATCGTTTCATAAACTTACTGTTACATAAATTATTTTCCTATAAACGAAATATCACTCATGCAATGGAGGAAGCTAGATTCATTCCATACACACTTAGGCTTCAACCACATTCATGAACATGATAGGCATAGACATAAAGCGACTACTAAACACCTGACGTTATATAAAGGACATCAGTAACTTTTCTGTATTAATTAATTAAAAGAAAAATTTTGTAAACACCAAATATAAGCAAATACTTCGAAGCTATAATCTTAATTTTAGTACCAACGCCTGACACTTTCAAGTTACTTACATCAAGATACACCTTTGCGTTTAGCTATGTTTAATCGATCAGGCGCTCGTTATTTAACATTAAGTAAATAAGTTAATAAATTGTATGCGACATTGAATACACTGTAGAGAACGAGGGTCGGAGACTGACCAACAACTATCTAATTTAGCCCTTTTTATTTAATAGCACCTTATGAAGGAAAACATCGGCGTCAATAAGGAAATACCGCATTATTCTCATAAAATAGATGGAAAACCGTTTGCAATATCGCATTTTAATCTTTATTATAGCCAATTGCTTGTAACAATTGCTCGTTCAAATCCCTGCTATAAAAGAGTGACCTATAAAGGCAACATAAAAATCCATAAGGCGAGTCAGTAATAAAGATTTATAATTACGGAGTTGTGTTAATGCACTCTGGAGTCTAAGCAATCAAACAGGTATGTTCATAAGTAGATAATTATTAGAAACCCTTTTCCTAACAAGGTTCCGACGATGTGGAAATGTATGTAATTGGGTAAAGTGGGTGAAATTGCGTTTCCACGGATATAGGATACAGATAAAAGTTGGTTGAGCTCTCTGTGTAAAGGTGTTGTCTGAGCGGTATTGATTAAAGTTAAGCAAGTAAAATCTCAGTCTCTCTTCCCTACTTTGGAAGTCCAAAGTGAAATCTCAATCCGAAATGGGTATAAAGTTATACCTTTTACAGCTTTCAAACAAAACAAACTGCAAAGATAGATGCCAAACTATTATTACTATTTTCATTAACCTTAGTTGTTCACTTCCGAACTCCGCCGCCAGTCTAAAATGTCGATTTCCATCTTCCTGTTATCCCTGATTAATTCTCTCGGATCGAATTATGGATTTGAGTTCGAAAACCATTAAAATAATAAAGCTAAGTTCGAGTAAGTGAAATATTAAAGCTAAGTTCGAGTGAGCGGGGAAATTATACAAGAGAAAAGCGATCTTATCTACAGTTTCTGAAAGCCTCATCAAAATGATCAGTTAACCTTGATAGTTGTTATAATTGGTTAAATAAATCTGTTAATTAATGAGACTTCATTTTTGTTCAGCAAGTACCTGCATATAACAATATTTCCATTGATAATTAACAACCAAGCATAATTATTGACAGTTGATTTACAGACCAACGGCAATGATTTCATTAGGCAACAGACACCGAAGGTTTGTCACAAATAAGGAGATAAAAATATAATAAAACTTTGTGATACAGGCAGACTATGTAAATTAATATCAGTATACATATAAACTTGAAGCTCTGTTTGTCATACGAGATGAGGTACTTAATGCAGTATTCGGTTGACAATAAATTGTGTGTGGGTATGGGCGTTGTCTTACTTAGAGGTATCTTATACACTGTGTTCACAACATCATCAAAATTTACCAAATGAAGGTAAATGCAAGGGAACGAATATCATAATTTTATATTATTATAGTTTTAAAGGACAATGGGAAGGAAGAACAGTCGTAGTATTGACTTATTACTTAGTTACATATAAAGCCCTATCTATTGGTCTGTAAATTATTTCTGATGAGGGCTAGGCCCAGATATATTTATTTATTTTTATTTTTTTATTCTTTTATTGTTCTATCTTATATCGTGTCAGCACGAACACGATCACATGGGAATCGCTTACGCCATAGTGGAAAAAGAATCCAGTCAGCAATGGCGGTATAAAAGCTAACTGCCCACGATGCAGCAGACTTTGAGACTTTGATTGTAAAATTAATAAATAGAGTAAGATTGATTTGATGCTTTATTGTAATATAAAAAAAAATAGAGTAAGCAACTATTAACTAAGACAAACGAGGTGCTCGACAACGAAAAAAAAAAATTGACTTTCTATTGTCTCATTTGAATTACTTGATGAGTTAATAGGCATTGAGCTGTTGTGGCGCATTTAAGGAAAGGCCTATTTTTAGCAGCGGTCTATGATTTTTATAGTTATTACAACTTAAATGTCAATCGGAAACCAAGATGATTCGTTTATTGTAAAAAAGTCTAAATAACAAATAAATACCTAATAAATAAAAGCGTAATCATTCTAAAAATCATCTGTACAAATGAGCAAACCAGAAATAATTGAGATCTGATTGCGAAGGAACGATGGAGATTATATCATTAAATTTCGATTACATCTAGTTCGTGACCATGTCGTGGCTTGCAAAACGTACTGTTGAAAATAGAGTACACTAGGGTACGTAACACTTGATTAATATGCCACAAAAAGAATGCCTTATTAAAAATAGTTGGCGATATCACAAATTGATTACAACGGCCGGCGTACTGTGGTACCAGTCACTTGACGGTGCAAGCGCCAAGTTCCTAGCGTTTTCATCAATCATCACCACACAATGATAAGCTGCTGTATTGGTCTATTGCCCACATGCATGGCTGATAAACACGAGGTCTTGCGTTCGATGCCCAAGTCATGCAAAGTGTAATTGGGATTTTTTGATATTGTGAATGGCAGCCCGGAGTTTCGAATTGTGCCCGATGGATGATAAAAGGCTTTTCCATGTGACTCAATAATGTTGGAATACGATAAGTACATTCTTACTCTTCTCTTCTTATTCTTACTCTCTCGTTTACTCATCAAAGTTCTGGATTATATACCTACGGATCGACTCCTTTCGGCGCTCCGATTGTTGAAGAGCTCGAAGAATTTACATTAGTGCCTCAGTGCCTACCTACCTAAACTAGATGGTTAGGAAACCTGTCGTCGACTTCATATGGTGATGCGATACGTACAGTCAGCCCCTAAAAGATGCATATACGTGGCGAATTTCAAGCCAAGTATATATATATATATATATATATACTTGTAACATTTGCAATACAATTTCGCTAAGTGTATATCGTTTTGAGGCTGACTGTATGTACATTCTATATAGCACTAGAAACAAACAAGATACATCTATTGCAATTGTTAACGTTTAAAATACAATGACTTATACTTTTAATCAAATATTCAAAACTAATAAAATTGAAACTTAAAAGGAATATTTCTTTTTTATATGATAATCTTAGATAACAATCCTCAAACCACGACCGTTCTAGATAGACAGCTAGAAAACTGTCTTCCGGCAACATCAACCAAATGCGTTCTTAAGACTTATACGAATAATTAAGTAGATAATTATTTTCCATTCTTAGATTTTGGAAATAAGAATTACATGCACACACTTTGTACGTAATAAATCCACATTTTTCTATTATATTCACATTTTTGTACGTAATAAATCCACAATTGACTTCACTAACTAGCGGTAGTCGTTGCGCGACGTAAAGGTTATTGAAACTAGCTAACGTCACAATAGCGGATAGCTCGTTTCACCGTTCTGAAATAACCTGCTAAACTAAACATCTAACTCAATCGCATTGCACTGGCACACAACGCACACAATGTTTCGTTACACCTACATCGCTAAACACTATCGGGCTCGCGCGACCCGCAGTTGAGTGCCGTAAATCCCGCTATTGGTCGCTACTAAAATAGCGCGTTTTAACAACCGCTGCTGATATTCGGTAGACAGTTGCGTTTCGTTATCCAAGAAAGCCGCTACAGCCCACAGCTATTACTAACACAATACTAACTACTACCTACTTTTTGTCGTAACCGCTTGTCTCTTCTAGCTTAAATGCGATACTATTTGGATGGCACAAATAAACGTAATTCGTTTAAGCAACCCAAATTGCCGCAACGCACCGATCGCGCGATGAAATAATCGTGCCGTGTTTTCGAACTGCATCAATCAGGCCACGGTCCAAAACACATGCAATCAAGTTTATACGGACGTCTTAGGAACCGATCAATTTGTTTAATAGTCGAGACGAAATGAGAGACAGATCAAACTCATCCGGGGAAATTTATTGGAAGGATTCCCTAAATAGATCATGTAACTGCGTTCTGATTGATTCTTGAACTTAACAACGAGTGCTACATTATGTAAGTATTTTTAGAAATCATCATTTTTCAGAAATGTTTCTGATAGGTATCTGTACATATTTAACATGGAAAGATCGATACAATCTTTTCAGTGCTTCACTCCATGAACTGGAAAGTAATTCCTCCAATTTAATGTATAATGGTTCAGGCAAATACTTAGGCAAGTATGACCCCGTTTAACCCTGTTTCGTTATTAATTTAGCGACCAATCAGAACGGATGTATCGCAAGTGCTACAAAAGATTAGTCATTTGATAAATATTATTGTGTGGAAGTATTTGTTAAAATACTAAAATACAAATAACAGATTTCCGATTTTTAAGTTCCTTACATAATATTAATATTAACAGTATGTTCTTTTAGTGTTTTCATAAACTTGCATTGCATAAGTGGACTAAGCCATGTTGCCATGTCACCGATTCACGTCACTGAAAAATGATACCATTTATAAAGACGTTCTAAGGTTTTATTGGTAATCGAATAAGACAGTAAAGACGGTAACATCAGAGGTGTCAACAAATATAATGTCTAGACAGCCATACATAGTACCTTTAAAGTGCAGTCTAGCGTAAAATTTGTCATACATATATGAATAGTAATTAATGAAGGCTTAGATTTATACATTCGTCTAAATCTGTAATTAAAATACTAACCATTCGACGCACGTACACCAATCGTTGACTATAAATCAATACCGTAAGAAAGACGTAGCCTCTGGTATTTTACATATCCGCGAGATGATTTCAATAAGAGATTCCAAATATAAACAAGGCATACATTAAGCATGCAATACGGTTACATAGCGTACCGCTACCTGTCCTATATCGAGCTAGCGACGTCAATCTTTCTCAAAATAAACTTCTTACTATTTTCACAACATGAGCAATATGGTTTTAGAGTATTTAACTGAGCTATTTGACAACTAAATATGTACTACTACTAAATATGTATATTGTAAAAAATAATTACATTAGCTATTTTCAGCTAACGCTAACGCTGCGGACGGAATTCTCGTTCTCTTTATAAGGGTTGAACTAGTCCTTGGCATAGCAGGGCATTTCTAAAAGAATAGTATCAAGCCAAGTTTTAAATTAAACAAGTCATTTAATATTGTAAGGCGGACATTAATATAATCGTTTCATATTATATTAAAAAATACGACGACTCTAATCTCATCCTAGCACTCCACAGAATACTTAATAATACTAACAAACGCAAAAAAATAACATCGTTTCACGATATAAAATATGTTCTCATAAAAACTATGACTCACACACCGAAAATTCTGAACGCGCGATTAAAAATAAATCACTTATAAATTACTAGTATGAGCAGTTTAATTAGGTAATCGGACCTCGCACTCGTTTACCCAGATGCACATTCCCCTTACCCAGTGGCCCGGTTATCAGCTTCCGCGCGCTACTTTCCTTCCACCACTCTAGTGTTGCGGAACCTAGATATGTTTTTGGTATTTCTACCTAAATCGACACCTGCAAGTGAACCTTGGTAAGAAAATGTTATTTTAAAGCAGGCGAGAATTATTACTCCTACGAATAATTTCCAAAGCGTTAAACTAGATATTGCTATTCTGGAAAATATTTAACTTTATTTTCTGCTATGAATATTTAATATCTCTAAAAATCTACGGATTTAGACTGGCAACTTCTACTGATTTTGCAGTTTGGAGCCCGACACTGAACGACTTACAAATTCGATCGTATTCGAACGAAACATCGAGTGGATGAGATCGAAAGTTCGTTGCTCAACCATTGTCAGTGTGTACCTTTGTTTCTGTTATTTTGTATTTTCATCGTGAACATCAATGTAAGATTTTGTAACTCAATTTGTGTGAACTAATAGACATAGCGCCGCTGTAGAGCTTATGAATAAAGTTGTAGGATAGAAAATTAGTAATGAATGTAATGACTGGAAGTTTTATGAAATCTATCTGTCATGAAAGGAACAAATTCTAATATTTGTTCATTAAACGACGGCTAGGCTTTGCTAACTGACTGAGCGGCTTTTTAAACTCAAACATAATAGACAATAATTGAGAATTGGTAATCGACGCGACTTGCGACTTTTCTTAGGCAACATTACTTATGTCTTTCCATTTCTTAATATCTGTCTCCTTTGTTCCGCTTGATGTAACACAAAAAGAACTAATCAGTATGTTCCAAATTAAATTACTCCACATCTGACCAGATTATATAGATAGTCAACCAGTTAAGAACAAATACGCTCATTAGGCTGAAAACTCGACGTTGTAATAAGGCCTATGATCAGTTGCTGACGTCAATCATTCATTCAAGACTAATAAATATATACCTTCTTTAATTAAATGTCACTTCATATTAAGCAGTGGTATGTCTTAAATGTAAAGTAAAGGGGAAGTCAAAACTTGAATAATAAAAAATATTCATAAAACTGACCGCTTGCAAATTAGCCTATTTTTTATTTATTATCACGATTGAGCTTAATGTACCTACTGTATAAATGTATAATGCCGTTGAACTTTCATCTCCCAAAAGAAATAAATAAATCTTGAAAAGCCATACAAACCTTTAAAATTTTATAATTGATGTCCAAAACTTGGATAAACCGAAGGCCCTGTTAACCTAAATGTCACGACGAAGTTAACAGAATTTAAGGTGAAAGTAATGCCACAAAATAAAATTGATTACTTTATCTATATCCAATTAAACTTTTTATTTTTAAAATAAAACGACGAGTTTCGTCATCAACTGAATCATCGGAATAGGAAACCTTTACAAAGAGCTATTACCGTTCTTTATCAAAATAACTTTCAACATGTAAGCTTTATCTTCATTACTGGAGGTTAGTATTAACCCAGAAATGTTCTTGGAGCATGTTGAGACAGGGCTAGATTTTAGATCTAGCTTGTAAGAGTTCCTGCATAGAGACAGTGCGTTGCGCAAGCGCTTTCGCCTCGATTTCACCTCGGCTGCAGATTGTCACAGCGGTAAGGGCTGTGGTGTTTGACGTGACGTAACTGTGATTTATAGCAGTTATTTTATGAGAATAGCAATCTTGTTAAGTTGGGGTACGTATGTTATGTCACGAACTGTTTGACGTTCAAGGAAGTGGTTACATATCAGCAATAGTAATCTTATATCATAATGTAACATACTATTTAGGTAGTAACTTTTGTATAATATTTAACGCATGGTACTCGTTATTCTGTGTTAAACCACAATCATGACCCAAATGATGAGCAAAAAATATGCAATAGATATGTTTTTAATTTGAAGTTCAAGAAATACAATACGGTATCAGGCAATATCTTTATAGCTTGAAAGCAATGTATTTTTATTAAGCAATAAAACTTAGAAACTTAAACACACGTCATGCAATATAATATTGCAGAAAGCATACAGCCGATCAGCTTAGCAAGTCACTATGCGTGGTCATGAGCAATCAACTGAAGAAGAAAGTAAACATTAACAACATAATTTCCGCAAGTTACATGACAATGTCGCATCGCGTAATACGGTGTAGCCCTTGAATAACAACGACTAACAGTTCCCTCGCTATAGAAAAATTACGGTACTAAGATATATTACGCAATACGTTATAAGAAGTATGGTACAAAGGCGGCTTTTTTGTAGCAATCGATATCTAAAGTTTATTACTGCAAAAAATCGTATTTAATCATGATTCAGCAGTATTTAAGAGTTGGACACGTGTCATTGGCCGACAACGCAATCCTTAGTCAGACGACCGCTGAAAGTCAAATTAAATACTCCAGAATATGGCCAACCGCAATGCTCTATAGCCTAAATAAAGTCTCTAGAGATGCGGAGATAGCTTGTTAACAAACCTATGTTTTACAGAAAGAGCTATTTTAGCTAGCTAGCTAGCCAAAATGAGTCAGCAGTGAGCAGGCGTTTAAACTAGGTCTGAGGACACTTTTTTTTTAGGATACAAATAACGCCATAATTTTCTGTTGACGTTTGATAATAGCAATGTGTAATCATTAGATTAAAATGGTATTGTCAATGAGATAAAGTGTTAAATTATAACGATAACGGCCTTTATAGGAATAAATAACACAATCTAACAGATTAGTGATATGTTTTCCTATTTTAGTCAATGTCGCTTAATGTTTTCCTTGTATTTCCAAAAACAAATATTTTGAACATAAAAATATTTAAAACTAACTGACAGAATTAAAAAACAGCAATAATTCAATAAGTATATCTAATTTAGTAATATTTATTGAATATTTTTACGCATAATTATGAAAAATCTAAACTAGTTTATCATAGAAAACGGCAATAACATTACTTTGTACAACAATTTGTAGAACTATTGCACTACATATTTTTAGGACATCCCACTTTCTTCGTTTTATTTCTGCGACCGTAATCAATTGCAGTGTTACAAATTAGCCACACGACAACCAAATTAACAAGACTACGATGATTCATGTGTGTCTTCGGCTGTTAAAAATAGCCTCAGAAGTATAGAGGTCATGTTATACTGGCTAGCCGCACAACCCACTCGGAAGAACTTTGCCTATTGTAAAACGATTTCACTCTAAGTTATTCATAGTGAAAGTGCTAAATGTTTTCTGAACAATACCGGTGTAATTAGCTAAACGTCGGGAATAACTTAAGCAAGTTAAAGTATTATTAATACAGATAGTTGAAAGCGAAACTCTGCGAGCAATATGAGAAGATCCATTATGATACGATACGCTTGTTGAGACTCGTAACACGATCTGTCTGGATTGTATTTTAAAAGAAGTTTCAGAGCACGAAGTTTTTAACCTTTTATGTCCGAACTCGACGATGTTACGTATATTTTATCTCGCTGCTTCAAAATTAATTAAACTTTTAACTAGTTTTTCATCTGAGTGAGAAGCCTCACTTCGTGGTATTAGAATTTTAATTTAACAAAATGTTATAATTATTTGACTCTATAGTCTATAGGTTACCTAAGATATCCTTCCTAAACTTACATATATAAACTTTAATTGACGCTTCAACTAAGTAGTGGCCTTAACTGAATGATTTGCGATTCTAATGTCTAGTGAAACTCGTCTACAATTTTCTCTGTATATCTAACGAGATTTTTCTGAACGATATAAAATCAAAGCAAATGGTCTTAGAATGCATCTTCATAATCTATGATCATAAAGCCGACATTTTACAGTCAGACATACGAAACGAGCGTGATCACTTTACTCTGAATTTCAATATATGAGACGTTTCATTCACATTCACAGTCATATTCAGCAGCGCAACGGTCTATGGTGTTTGGCATGACGTCACTGGTGCACGCATGCTCGACACGTACATAAAACTATACCTACAGTGTCGAATCTCATTATCTACGAGTCAGATAGACAAACCTAAGACGTCAGTAGCAGCAGTCTGCCTTATCACAAACCAAGGTTTATCTTAAGATCCGTTTTAAACCTTCGAGCCAGTTTTTGTACTACTATTTATGAACCTTACTATCGAAATACAGTTTTTAATACAAAAGTTACAACTTAGCCCCGCACTAACTTGACGGTTTTAGATTAAGAACTGTATTCGACCCGTGATTCGCCCACAGTAAGGTTGCTCGAAGGTTCAAAACTGGTCTAAAGGTAAGCCTTTTTTTGTAAAAATGGGGGAATGAGTTTAGGGTTGCCCAATGTTCACATGATCATGGATTCACGTACGACTAAATGTGCAACATATCAGTGTTTCCCTGAGCAATTAACAGTTTTGTATTATCGTCGTATCAATACGAACATGAACCTTTGACATATTTACACGACGATTGGTTATGTGCCGCTTAGTTATGTCCTGTATTAATAGAAAAATAATAACCAATCTTAAATATATAGAGAACAGGATAAAGTGTCTATATCAATATAAACTAAACTAGTACCTAGAACTAATATCTAGGGAGTCCCCAGATACCATTCGATACTAAACGCAATGCCGCGATCGTGAATCACTAATATATAATTTAACGCATAACGAGTCAAAATGCATTTCTATCAAAATGTGTCACACACGATAGGTAGTATAATTTTACCACCACATTGTCTGTTATTTTAATATCACACAATACAGACAGTTTTAAATACTAATACGGTACTTTGTGGGTATTTTTATTTGTCTTTTAACCCAATTTTCAAGTCCAACGCATTATTGTGTTGCCATATTAGCGTATCGTGGTCGCGAATTGGACCGTTTCCGTCCATACACGTGGGAGCCGACATTGACCTCTATTTAATTATCTTTTGTTGAAGTGCACCGTGTGCCACTCTGTATACGCGCCATTGTTTTGGACCCACTTTGGAATGAGTACGAATTCACAAGGACAGTACAAAGATTAGTTTCACTGAATTCGTATACAAAAGAAAAAAAACGCAAATTAGTCACATGCAAATATCTTAGTATCACGACCTGTGATCCAAGTGAATGATAAAAATCTCCAGTCACATATTGGATACCTTTAAAATTCTGTGAAGCTTCACTTAGTAATCGATTTAAAATTGCAATAACGTATAAGCAATGACAGGATACGAACCTGTGGTCTGACGCACTTTAAAAACCATTTCCGTCAATTGACACTATGTTTACAAAATGGCCGAGCAGTTGGCTTTTAATGTAATTAAATTTTACTTATGAGATGTCTAAAATCTTTAATCGCCTTGTATAATGATAAATATAATCGACCCACTGCACTGATAATTATATCAGTGCAGTGATAAAACAGACTTGGCACTGCAATTAAAGGTCACTATATAATTGTATAAACGGTACAGTAAGACTGAAAGTTACCTTATAGTAAGTACAGCACACTTGTACAGTATTTGCACAGTCATCTAACACTACCACCAGATACCTACTTGATAATGCTACCGTGCGTAGTAAATCATAGGTGAATGATTACATGTGTTACATATTCAAAGATCAACATGTCACTTTAGACAAGGATCGGATGTGAGGTCATGATGTAATTACGACTTGCGATTGGGACGTCCTGTATAAGGATGAGTGACCAAAATATTATAAGCGTTTTAGGGAGATGAGTTAGGATAGATGAAGATGCTTCTACTCGGCCTGGTGTTCTCAAGTCGACCTTATTTCTATGTCAGAATCATACAGAGAAGTTATAAAGACGTTACATTAACTTGGTTAAAAAGTATAAAACACAATTCAAAGTTTATTGGAGAAAGATACAAACTAAGTTAAAACTAGAAAAGTTCAAATATAAATCCTAAATATTGTTACCAACTGCAATTTAAACTTGCACTGATAAACTATTGAATTGTTTTCATAATATGAACACTTGTTTTAACTGTAAAGTGAAACAAAATGTTAAATAATAATATGAAATTATGTAACACCTATCAGGTGTAATAAGTAACTCCAGAACGGATATTAGAACATTTCAAACGGAATCGATGTGGAATCGTATAGACTTTCATAATATATGGACTCGTGCAAATATCATCTAAGTCCTTTGGATGTGCACGATCATATGAATTATGAATTGCATGCTTCCAAGGATCACGATAAATTTATTTTAAGTTTCATAACACAACCACTACTTATGATTCTCTCCACAAACAATGATACAAACGAAGAATTTAAAACAACAATCTAATACAAACGCCATCATTAATCATTCGACACGGTACCACTTACGATAAAAACGGGTACTTTACCTAAGATCAAGATTATTCACTCAATAAACTGTTTCTCGTTTACTATTAATTATGAATGTGATGTAATACAAAACAAATATTGCCCATACTTTATCTCCTTAAGTTTTCCAATAAAAAATCGATTAATTGTTCAATGCATGGAATATTAAAATCGATTAAGTGATTCACAATGACTCGCAAATGAGCCTTGACGATATTGAAATAGTACGGTAAACGAGGACAATGGTAGTGCAAATAGACTATTTTGAAGCTTGCTTCGTGAACAAAGGTTTGAAGCCTAATACGAACAACTAATTTGCAAACAAATTTCGTTGTACTATTAGGAACAAAAGGATTGAAAACGTGACAAGTTTGTTATTATAATCAACTTATCAGAAAATTACTTTCGTTAGTAAATATATGCCTTAATTGAGTAGGTACTTGACAAAAGGCAAACAAAAGGAGTATGTAAGCTAATTAGTACAACACGGTTTAAAAGTTATTCAATCTATGTATATCGTTAGTTTAAAAGCTGATTTAACAGCAAGTTGCGAATTTTTTTAGCAAGGCAAGTAACAAAAAAAATTGATACAATCATTTGGAGCACCTGCTAATCGACAACCCTTTTTTTTAAACATGTATGACAATAACATCGACAACGACCAATTATTCTAATACACTTCTGGTTTTGAATTCATAAATAATTTATATTTTAGAGATGTTATCTAATAGATAAATTGACTGGTCTAAGCCGGTTGGCAAAAATATACCTGGTCACGGAACTTATGGTCAAATGTATAGTGACTAATATAATTGCAAATATTATATTATTAGCAAAATTGACAACGTATCTTCAAGTACGAAAGGATTCTACCAATAATTAGCCTAGGTCCTAGTACTAAATATAACAGGCATTTCCTGTAAAAATGAGTAATGCTCTTAAACGATAGCATCAATAGATTGATTTGGTACTTAAATATGAACTTCGCTACTTCAAAATTAAAAATGATATTTTCAAAAAAATCTACGGGTATTTTTATAACAAATCTTCCATATCTGAAAAATTAATCACCATAAATGGTGAATAAGTTGAGTATGTATGTACCAATTTCCACACTTCACGAGAACATACTGAAATCAATGAACTATACTATAATATATTTACAAAAAGATCAACACTGAATTTGGTTGCTTTATTAAAATATTGCGGTATATTATTGGAGACTCCAGCTTTTAAAAGATGGTTAAATATCAGTCGTAAGAAGTGAGGTAAGTACACACTACGGTAATAATGGTTACTATATTTAAGGAATAAGAAAAGGATAAAAATGTTAACCAGTCTCTTTATTTAAATAAGCCATTGAATATTATATTGGAATTTGTTTTTAGGTAACTTCTTTATCAATTCTAAGATACTTGTTTGACATAACAAATTAACATACAAGAGTCATGAATAAAATGTATGTTTATAATGATTCTGCGATTACCATTTGGCAACTAGAGGTCAAGGTATGCGAGCTAAAGGCGAAATCTGTTATAGTTTTGTGTTCTAATAAGATAAATCCTAGTTAAGCCAAAGCAAGTGTCAATTAACCGGCTTTACATGACATGTGACTCTTAGTGCGTCCATCCACAGCTTTCACATTTCAAAAAATCTATTTAAAAACATATTTCTCACATGTTATTCCTTTCCAAATGAGTCTATCGTGTTGAAATCGATGCATTGAAATGTCTACGTTGTTTATAGATATTCTTCTAGAGCGGCATGCAGGCGCCACTTACTAGTTCAGTCTACAGTAAATGACTAGTCACGCTTCTGTTTTAATTGCACTGGACGTACTCCCAGTCCGAACAAAAGATATTATTTATGTCATTGTGGAGACAAGAATGAGGAAAAATTCACGAGATTATGTTCACTCTTTGTGTGTTATTATTATTCCTCAAACATTTAAAACAATTGTCACCGATGATGAATTGACGAATACAAGAAGTGTTGTTACACAAAATTGAGGCAGACGTCTCAAGATAGCGCTTTAAGTGAATTGTATTAAAGTCGTTTTTTGATTACATATTCCATTCTACGTGTGTGCATGCATCTTCGCAAAAACGACACCGGTAGAATTTTTATTCGATGTTCCCACGAAGTACACTTCAACAGTTGTATTGTATTATGCGCTCTCAATAAGTATCAACTACAATCGATACGTATTCAGAATGAAACTCATTTGTTGTCTTTCTTTAATTTAAAGGCAGTTAACTTGTGAATGACTTGGCAAAAGAAAACATTCTTGCTACGCACGGCCAATCTTTGTTAATCTGATATCTGATTTCATACGACTTTAATATGCAGGTGAAATATCAAATGCAACTGTTCTGAATATGAGTAATTAAAACCCCTTCCTGAATTCACCTTGTGCTCATAATATAAAAATAGGGCTACTGCCTACTGGTTCGACCCGTTTTTTAATTGCTTACTCTTGAGGCACCTCGCAAAGGAAATGCAGTCCAACTGCTTACGTCCTATTCCGCCGTGAGAGAGCAGATTTTAGAGGCAGGTCTAATCACCTGGGCTTATGGAGGACGACCGGTGATAATGTAAGATTTGGCCTCGATCTTAGGTTACACACATTTATACATATACTTTAGCCTCACAGATTACAGATTTATTTTTAGACGTCAATATAGGCAAGACAAAGGTTATGATTTGTTAGTGGATTTTTTAAAATATAATATGTCTTGTTAATCTTATCAGTATAGCTTGGGACAGATATTGACCAGATAAAGGATAAACTAAGAAACCTGATTTTGAGTATGGTAAAAGCAACTGGTAATTATATTTGCTACTAGCTGTGCCCGCGACTTTGTTCGCGTGGGTGTCGGAACTTAACAATGTATTTTTTTCTAAAATAAAAGATTTTTTTTAAATTAAAAGTAGCCTAAGTTACTCCTTATTACATCAGCTACCTGCCAATAAAAGTCCCGTCAAAATCGGTCCAGCCATTTCAGAGATTAGCCTATACAAACAGACAGACAGATAGACAGACAGACAGACAAAAATTGTAAAAAAAATTATTTTGGTGTATGTACCGTATATATATTCATGTAGTAAAAAACGGTTATTTCAATATTACAAACAGACACTCCAATTTTATTTATATGTATAGATGTATAGATGTTAAACATGGTATCACGTATAGTTTATAGGTCCCTAATCGAGCACTGACCGTTAAAACCTCAACACACTTTTATATCTTATTGTTACATCAACGATTACAATTCACCTCATTATTTTTTGTTGTGTCCAACAAACTAGTTCAAATACATTGTCACAAATTAATGATGACTATTCATCGAATATTCACTACAATTGTAAGTATAGCTTTAGGAGGTCGCAACAAGAAAATTAAATTAAATTGCAACACTATAGATAGGTTCTACTCTACAACAATAGCACACACAAAAGCTGGGTACTCTTACGGACATTAGAAATAATATTTTACTACGTACATATAGGTACATACGTACGCATTCTGTTCAAATAATAGAGGCACATCATATTACTAGTGACAATACAGTGACTACACTCACCTCTGTCAATCATCATTATCCTAAACATTTCACAAGTTTGTGTCCGCGTCCAGACTAGTTGCCACATATCCATAACTCTTGACGTGGAGTGATCGCTCCCCGACAACCGCCCAACCCTACTATGGCTTGGAAAATTCCATGGGAGAATAATATATTAGTACCTATGTATAACTTAGTGAAAGATACCTGTAATAACTCTGTGCTTTGACTATTTCAAATTGTAGCTTAGAGTCTTAGAGGTGTCATTTGTCTAGCGGCTAGTGGTTAAAGGTTTCAAGACGTGGCAAAGTTCACACGAGGTAATGACAGTGCTGAAGCCATTATTCACATCGACATGCGTCGTAATAAACTTTTCCCATAGTCAAAGACACTATAATTTGCTCGGAATAAATTTCCAACTGTCACTCCACACGTCCACACCTTTCGCTCAACTAAATAAAACATCTTTAATTTGGTTTCGACATCGCTTGAGACTTTAAATTTCGCTTATGCTTATGCGGTTAATATCTGTATATCGACTATGAACTGGCAACTGGTACTATCTTATTTTTGGCAACATTACAGGATTAAGAAGAAACATTCATCAACATGTTGTGCATACAACGCGGTTGATGTAAGTACAAATTGAATGCATTCGATTTTGGCGTCTAATATTGATTGAAGTAAAATATGCTTTTTGCAGCGCTGCCGGGTATGAAATAGTTTAGAATGGTATAACCAAGTAAAATCCTCAAAAAATCGAGATAGGACATGTTGCCAGTTCAAAGTCGATATTATGCTTCACCATAATTATAATTAAACGACTTCATTTATTACTAAACGATTTAATATTATATTCTTGACATTAGATCATATTAATTTATGTATAACAACATTGAATAATTAAACTACCTAATGTAATAATGAACATCATATTATGTTGTTATTAATTGTGTCAGCGCAAATAGAACAAGCACACGTAAGATTACAATGTATGGCGTAATTAATTAGATAATTATAACCATAAAAATATTATTATTGTATGTTAGTTTAAATAAAACCCATCAATTCTGATCAAAATTAAAATCGCGGTTCCTACAACATTTTTATTTTTAAACGAAAGACTTACTGAATGCTCCGGCCGTGACTAATATCTAGCTAGACTAAAAATGGTAGATGCATTTGAAAATAAAAATCTTCAAAGATACTTAAGGAAAGTCATCTTTGATTACAAAGTCGTGTCTGAGCCTTTAATTATTATCTCGCAATGGTAATCGTATTCTGCTCGCCCATTAGCTAAAGTTATCGCACGTGAATCGATCACGTGTTTCGGAATCTTTTCAACAAATGTCCGTAAGAGGTGATGATTGCAACCAATTACTGTAGCAAATTGTAATCAAGATTTAATTATAACTACGTTTGTGAGTGTCTTTAATATCTTTATACTTTTTTACATCCTATCAACGTTTTGGTGTAAATTTTGTAGATAAATTCAAATTCAAAATTCATTTATTCAAAATAGACTACTACTAGTGCTTTTTGAACGTCAAACATATTATGGACAGAACTAATACGCCCGCCCTTGACCGCTTCCTATGTGTTTTAGCTTGGGGAGAAGAAACGGCCCAACAAACTCCCCAGCAACACTCCCATGTCTGTCATTATACAATAATAAAAGAAATATAATTAAAGAATGCTATTACAATAATTAAAGCTTAGCAAAAACGTTTCCACATGTGAGCTAGCGCACACCATTTCACCAAAAGGTATAAGGCAATATAGCCTCCTAGATAAATTCAGGGACTCTGTACTGTGGTTGAACTTTAAAGTTACACAGATTGTTACAATATGATACAGCTGCGCCTGGTAAGCAATGGCGCGTGTAATGACCACTTTTTGTGTTAGGACAGTGACCGGGACGACGGCGATGGGAATAACACAACTAAATAAGTTCTCGTTTAAGAGAATCGATTTTACTGTAAGGTGGGAGTAAGAATTTGTCAATACATTGCTGGAAGGTTAATAAGGAGTCAGTATAGACTTTTTTTCTCATATCGGTGCCCAGATAAAGAACAGATAACCAACACATACAAGTATTAGATATGTTGGTGTTGGTTGTCTGTTCTTCACTACTGTACTCAGGGGCGTATTTACCCTAGGGCCAAAAGGGCCATGGCCCGGGGCGGCAAGCTGCGAGGGGCGGCACAAGCCGCACCTCGCGCTCAGCTTCGTGCGACTTTCTTTTGGACTTTATATGCCTGAAGAAATTAAAAAAAAACCTACCTAATTAACAAAAACTAAAACTCATTTGGTTGTAAGTTTGATAGACATTAAGACGCGAGGCTATCGTATGCCTGAACAGCGGGCGGCCGCGGTGGGGCGGCCGCGGCGGGGCGGCGGCGCCGTGTCCGTCGGATTCCATTGCGACTCGGGACTAGTTGGGATGTTTCGACGTTGCTCGTGTCGTTTTCGTTCATATCCATAGGCGAAAGCGGGTGGGGCGGGGGGTGACGCAGGCGGCGGCGGGGGTGACTTCGTCAACTTCTACAATTCGTGCTTCACTTGTGTCAAGTTTTTAACTGACTTCAAAAACGAGGAGGCTCTCAATTCGACTGTATGTTTTTTTTTTTGTATGTTTGTTACGCGATTATTCCGCCAATTATGAATACATTTTGATATTCTTTTTTTTTTTGGTATATCATACTTCAGAGGTCAGAAGTCTTCAGAGGTCCCATATACATTTTATTGAAATTAAATCAGCGCTTTTTGAAAAAATCAACCAAATCCATAAATATATACATAGATAACGTTTTGGTTTGTGGTATCCTTCAGCAAAAGGTTTTTCTTAATAAGTCAAGTGTTAGCATCTGAAAATCATCATTTCATGATGTTGAGTTGATGATGGATATCATAGTACTCCTCAACGGTAAAGAATTAGGGAATGAAACTTCCGAGTTTGAGATCACTTGATATATTTTGATGAGTCCCTTATATAACATTTGGTTTAGAGGGTCTGATGCTGGAGCCAGGAGATAGATAGTGGAACTCTTCAGTAGCTACTAGTAAACCCCTCGAATTTGACTCGACATTGAAACAACGAATCCGCGTAAAAGTTTTCGAGTTTTAGGCAAATTGTGGAATAGACACGACAAATGCACTTCGCCAATTGCGTCGGTTTATCACTTTTTACTTTACTTACACCGACTTCAATATTCTTCAACTACTATATAGTTGAAGAATATTGAAGTCGATGCCAAGTAAAACATAATATACCTTGCTGCTATAATAGCGACATTAAAACAACGAGTTCACGTAAAAATTGTCAAGTGCGAGACGAATTGTGCACCGGACACGACAAATGCACTTCGCCAATCGTGTCCGTTTATCATTGCATGTTTTACTTGTCACGGACTTCAATATTCTTCAACTACTATATCGTATACGTTTTGTTTTTGAATTTTTTGAAGTCGGTTTATAATTTTTGTAAAAAAATTTTAATAATTTTACAATTTTGAGAGATGGGTAGACCTAGTAAGAACGCTTCTCTTTTAAAAACTTTACAAAGATCAAATATATGTTGCGCCTAGTCGAGTGAAAACCTTAGACGGTATTGCACTTTGTGATTTAAAACCAAATAAATTACTTAGCCGACTACATGATGAAAACGCGTTACGAGATATGGAAAGTTTAAGACGACTATTATAACTAATTCAGTGATAGTCTTGCCTTTTAGCGGTTTATAATGAGCCCAAACTCGAGGGGTTTAGTAGCTACTGAAGAGTTCCGCTATCTATTTTCTGGCTCCATCATCAGACCCTCTATACCAAATGTTATATACGGGACTCATCAAAATATATCAAGTGATCCCAAACTCTGAAGTTTCATTCCCTAACTCCTTACCGTTGAGGAGTACTACGACATCCATCATCAGCTCAGCATCATGAAATGATGATTTTCAGACGCCAACAGCCAACTTATTAAGACAATGGGTCCAACTTGGGAGCATATTCTATCAAACAAAAAATAATTTTTAAAATCGATCCATAAAATTGACGGAATGATCGCGTAACAAACATCCAAAAAAAAAAAACACAGTCGAATTGAGAACCTCCTCCTTTTTTGAAATCGGTTAATAAATGGTGTTTATTTATTTCTTTGTTTGGCCTTTTTAGTTTTTTCATTGATTATCACCATTCTCAGCGCATATCAACACACTGCTGGATTTTATTTATAAATTAAAAGATTTTGCTTTTTTTCCGTTCATTTATGGGGCGGCAAACCTTACAGGCCCAGGGCGCTGAATCTTAAAATACGCCACTGACTGTACCGACTCTATTATGCCTTAGCACCTTTCAAAACCAATTTAGCAGTAAAGTAAGAAATATAGTATACTATTTGTACGCTTAAACTAAAACAAAATATGGCCTACATATTTTATACAAATAGGCTACGCAACACACGGTAATAGGCAACAATTTTTTATCCAAACAATGTTGCATTATGCGTAGTTTGTTGTTGTTACAACAAAATTGATTAATGTTTCGTTTTTTTATTATTGCGATACGCAAATAGACCGCTACAATTTTTCATTATTGATGATCAATCTTTTCCTTTCGAATGGGTGCCATTTTTCAACATTTTTACGCGCGACAGCCTCACCCTGCAACGCGCAGTAAACAGGAGCGTATTATAAGAAAAACATTTATTTTTATAGCGTACAAGAAGAAATACGTGGTAAACTGAATAAACTTGTAAATTGTAAGCTACGCATTGTCAACTTTCACGGTAATAATAAATACTGTAGTTTCCTATCCACCCACGCCTAAAACCGCTTTCTCGGCGCCACATACTACGCTTGGTACAGATAATTCAAAGGCTTTCGTCAGTAGCGTCCTAAGCAACGCCAGCCATTAGTATCTTAATGAAAGTTACAAGGGTGAGCTAATGAATGTCTCTGCAACAATTGCCGGCAAATGATTTTTCGACAAAGCGCTTACGTCACGCAGTCAACGGTGTTTCGTCTTATTGGCGTGTTGCTAATGACTGGCGTATTAAATTTAGAATTCCTCAATATCAGTAAAAAGAAATTATACCACGCAGAGGAAGAGAGGTCATATTTTATTCTAATCTAAGGTTTACCACCAACCCAAACCGTCGGCCTATACAATTTACAAAACATATTTCAACCCTAAATCTCATCCAGTGAGATTAAAGGAATGTAGTCGCAACCGATTCCATTATATGTACTTATGATTAACAACAACAAGATAATTATAAAACTTTAAATCAACAATAAAGTTTACCAATTAAGAAGGACACGTGCAACCCGGATAATGGTGGCTGATGGTCGGCCGGACCCCCGTGTCGATATGCTCACAAAACATGTTTTCACCATACCTGGATCGCGGAAGATCATTAACGAACGACCTTAACCATTGTGAGTCATAATGAACGTTAATCCAACCGGCTTTTGTAGACGATCCGTGGAACTTTCATACGCAACTCGACATCGTATAGGTATACACTAATATTTTTTATTTATAGGAATCAGTTTTCTGAACCGGTCTCGATGTTTACACGTTCTTACGGGTTCCTTTACTTTCTTAACTCTTCGGTGATATTTTTTATGTTGGACGTACATTCTGTACGATTAATCACGAAGGAAAAGAGATAGGTCAGAAAATTTGATGGTATAAAATGTACCTATGTGGCGTCGAAAAGGAGCACTTATTGGCTTTCTGGTAAATAAATGAGGAGTAATTTAAAAGACGAGGTGAAAGAACAATGACCTCTTAATATTACGGAAAGATCTCAAAGAAAGTAGAATATTGTGATCTCCAAAAAATATATTAGGTACTTCTAATTATAACAAACGCACCAGAAAATTTCCATTACGTCCTGAAATAACAAAGACAACGGTTTAAGTCTTCCTTTTAATTATAATTTATTGCTTCGTCGTAACTTTTATAACAATTTCAACATTTCCGTTCTTAATAATAAAATAGGACAGGCAGTACAGCGTATGGTTGGTCTATTTCATCGTTGCCAAATATCAAAAAATATAATAGCATTTTTTTTAATACGCAATGGATACGTTGAAAGAATTTCATGGTACTTACATTTTACCTGCATAGAAAATCAAATCAAACTTTATAGAAGTTTAAATGGGAAATAGGCAAGTAAAAATATGTACCTAGTTATTCATGAGAAAATAATCTATAACAGTTCCACAAATGCCTGAAATATTAGAAGGCACAAAACGGATGAGAAACACCACAGAAAATCATTAAAAAAGTCGTTAATTAATGTATTTTTAACGACTTTTTTAAAAGTAAATATGTATGCTAGTGTCAAATACTTGAAACAACTTTAAAAATTGCGGCTACTATTTAATTAAAATTAGTTACTTATTAAACTAGAGCTTAAACTGAGAACTATTAGACTAAATAGATTTAAAAGTAGACTAGAATTATGTTTTGTAAACCATCATCTCTAAATTCTGTAATACTAAAACAAACATGACGGTACATTTTGTGTAGTTCGGTTCGATATCTGCAACTCTATCTTTTGATTATGCTCAGAAATATAATCCATAACAAATTTTTCCATACTGGTTGATGCTATTCTTGTTTTCTTCATTAAACCGTTTTAGATTTTGAAATGATCATAAACCTACCACTTAAACAATTCATAGTGGTTTCTTTTATTATCGTCAATCATATTTAAGTGCTCATCTTTGATTGTATAACAAACAGGATAGAACAAGACAACCACAATGACAATTGCTGATGAGTTGAACCCATCGATTGAAAGGTTAATCGTTCAGAAGATTAGAGCTCTATTGATTTCAATTTCGCAGTTTAGTAGACCAAGGCCGGAGAGGCACGCTCAAACATAACACTTGACATCAAAACTAAACGAACTTCGTGCAAATATTCACGTGAAGAAGATCGAGATATTATAAATATGATCTGAGAAAACCGTTGATTGAACGGATGTTTTGTAGTTATTAGGTACATAGTCATCTTTCGAGTAACCATTAAAAATAATTACATTATGTTTACATAATTTAAAGTGTTAAACATTCTTTATCTCTACAAATTGGATGCAAGATTTAATAATATTCTATTTTTGTCTTTTAAAGAGGACATTGTAGAAAAAATATTGAAATATAAGAGAAGTTCAAGGTTAATAGAATCTTTATTACATAACCAATATAAATTTCCTCGCGCGCACAGCTTTAAGGATTGTGCAAATATTGTTAATATTGCTTGTAATACGTAATTTGATACCGTTTTTAGGTCAACATTCAGTTAACATGATAAAAATATGGCTGAAAAAGTCTGATCATTTCAAATGAAATGAAATGATCTAATGATCACTATGCCATACGTAAAAATTTAAACTTGTCAACTTTCTTTCAAAAATAAACACCACGATTAGTATAAAATTAAATTAGAAACTTAAAATGTTGGATTAATTTCACAGATATTCTAACTGATGCTATTTCTGTTCTATCGAAAAAACGTCACTGCTCACCTAATCATATCGTTCTAGGCTACTTTCACCTATAGAGAACTGCGGAAGCGTTAGAGCCGCGTCAAATTGATTCACTCAGTATTCGTTCAAGTTTCATTTCACGTCTCAATGATTCTATTTAAACGTAAGAAAATCTAACGATAAACTGTAAAACCGCTAGTCCTATACTGAATGCTGCATCGAAGAAACTCATGCTGCATGAAATACGTTTTTGTGCGAGCTATATGAAAAGAATTTTATCGGAAGTGTGACGGAGGACGGTAACTGGCTTTAATAATCTAAAGAATGGCAGTGGATAAAAACAGGATAACAGTTGTTTATCAGTCACCACCAGTTGGATGTTTGAGAAAAAATGAACAAACCGGCTTATTATTGTCACTGTTTTTGTGACCTTTATCTTGATAATTGCGAGCCTTAAGTACAAAGCACATACTACTTACAGTTTTGCTTCTCAAAACGGCAGAGAATCGTGACCATGACTCCATAATTATCATAAAACTGAATGACGAGCACTCTAGAGCACTGTGTCGGATCATAAACTGATACAAAACATATCAGGATACTGGAGTTCCACAGTAATGCTCCAGTGCATTTTAATACGAATGCCAATCTTCGTTAAGTCCAACTTGTAATTAAGTTCATTAAGGAAAAGGTATTAAAACTCCAAGCTTGTATAACATAAAGTCATTAAGAAGTAATTAAACCTTTATATACATTTACAGGTTTGTTAACACGAGTCATTTTTTTATTTCATAAGTTCAGACAGAAAGTACAGTAATCATAAAAATATTACAGTGTCATTTTAGATGAATCTGACAGCATTTACTGATACACTATAGCAAATAGTGGAACCCAGTTAAGGTTAAGAAAAGGAATCTAATTCTAATTTTTCTGTCAGCCACGGAAATGAGTAGCAAACCATAATTGGAACTTAATTTTGCACGAAACCAACCGCAAACCATGACCTGCAGTGAAACAGACTGTAATGTTTAAAATGAGTCTTTACTTGTCTAGCTACTTCTGCTTTATAAATAAAAATTGTCACTGAATATTCTCGTATCATACAATTTATTCATGTATGCTAATAACAATCGACGTTTAATAATAATTTGGTTACAAAAATAAATATGAAATAAATGTTACAAACACAAGTGGTCTAACTAGACGTAGCCAAAAACCGAGAATATTATGGATTTAGCTCCTGCTGCGATTGAGGTATAACTAGCTCTTTTAATTAAATAAAGTCAATAAACACCAAAACCTTCATCTAAGACGACAATAGACAAGAAGCCAGATCCCTGCCACAGGCCCAGGCAATAACTATTAGGACACATGAGCATTAATCAAAGTTGTCAAGGTCCAATCGATAAGTTAACTCTTCCGTGATGATGTTATCTGTCTCTGTTCCTCTTTTTACATTATCAGATGTGCGAGTGTAAGGGCTACAGTGTGTGAGAACTTTAGAAAACTAGATATTATTATTTCTCCTTTAAAGGAAAATGTAATTACGTCGTCCACCGTATATGTCAGTGAGTTATTGTGTTTGTAACGCGCGGCATTTGACTAGGAAACGTGTATATACGTCATCATACGCTTGTTGTGTTGTGAGGCAACAATTTCATTTGTAGTATTCTTTCTACGTTCTACGATTTAGACGTATGTATTTTGAAACGAGATCTAGAAACATATGCAATAAATAGAAAAGTAAAAAATGAGCTACATATTACATTGGAATTGGTTCATACAATTAAAATCAAAGAACCCTAATTATTAATTATACTCGTTATATAGTCACGCGCGCTTGTGTTACGTTATTTGTAAGTCAAACTCCAAGCATTGGTGGTCAGACTTTACACGATAAAATCTAGCTAAAGTATGCAGATTAATCAAGAAAGTTTACGAACATATCGTTCAACACACTTGGTCAGTGTCTCCATGCCGTCATATAAGTTGAGTCTCCCATTTCGGTCATGGCACGCGTGTGCAGGTGCTTCCGCGGCCAACACATAGCACGCTGACCTCCGTGACCGAGCCGGTTATTTCCCACTGCGCATTGCACTGTACTACTCATAGTTTATTGGTTGATTGTATTCTTGTTTGACTTTTAGTTGATTTGAGAATGGAACAAACATTTCAATAGCCGGTATACAAGTCACGACTAAACTTTTTTGATCTCACTATACTTCTTGTTTGAGATGTTGATTAAAAAGAAAAAGGAGTTTTATTAGTTAGTTCTCCGATTTGCTCAAATTGTAGTCATGTTTTTTTTTTGTAATTGCTTAAAGTAAAATGCCAATCTGTTATATTTAATACACTGCGCGTGGAAGCTGCGCGGCTAAACAAGAGCTTATGTTTTTTTTTTTTTTTTTTTTTTTATAAAACATTGCCCCACACTAGGATTTCTCCTGTATCGTGGGTACAGTTTACAAACATACATCGCACATGCACAAACAACCAGACCCAAAACAACTATCTGCAGATCATACAAATATTTGTTCCGTGCGGGGATCGAACCCGCGACACGTAGCGCAGAAAGCTAATCGCTTAGCCACTGCAACAACCGTGTCGTCGCTTATGTTATCATTACGTAGTGTGATATGTATTGATGGATTAGCAATTCGTCGTTACCCAACTTAACACATACTGGTCTATGTAACAAGTAGTTTAAATCATCGACCTGCAAGTGTTACATGCCTACTTAGGTATTATTATTTCCACTTCAACTTTATACATTGCAAAGATCATATAAATCTTTTTTTTAATACATTGCCCCATATTAGGAATAATTCCTGTATCGTGGGTGCGTTTACAAACCAATATTCACATACACAAAGACCCAGACCCGAAACAACTATCTATAGATCATACAAATATTTGTGCTACGCGGGGATCGAATCCGCGACACGTAGCTCAGAAAACTAAACGCTTAACCACTGCGCCAACTGTGCCGTCAAATGAATATTATCTTACACAAAAATAACAGTAGGTACTTATCATTGAGGAAAAATAATTAAGTAAATGTTTCTTATAATTCAGAGAATAGCGCATTGCTGTTCAATCAAACACATACAAAGACACGTGTTTAGAAAATAAATAATAAAATAAACATATTACCACTGCTTCTGAAGAAAATTAAATGCACATTGATGATCTCAACTTACCTGCAACAAATGGAATACAAAAATTAAATTTCATAACCACTCAACACGTTTGGACATTGTATTATGAAAACAACATTAAAATCTGGTTTCTTATTAAAAGCATCGTAAATTTATACAAATCGACAATACAATGTCACCATGTTTATAATAAGGTACAAACAAGCATGCATGAGAGCCGTACTTTCTTACTACACTCAACACAGACCATTTTTACTCAAAAGTGAATTTAGATTACCAGCCAACATACCACCTACACTTATGTTTGAATCAATATTGCAATAAATAACTGAAGTAAACTATCCCAGGAGCGGAAACTGCACGGTGCACATCTTGGAAACGCATGGCTGCTTCGTGTTCGCACGGTTTTTGCTTCTCCAATACTTTCAAGGTTACATCTCGAGTTTCTTTTATCAGATGACACTACATAACAAGTACTTATATCTACATCATACCCTACCATACTAATCCTACTAATATTATAATCCTACTTATATTATAAATGTGAAAGTTTGTGAGGATGGATCTTTGTTACTCTTTCACGCCAAAACGGCTGAATGGATCTGGATGAAATTTGGCACATAGATAGATTATAGTCTGGACTTTTTATCCAGGAAAAATGTACGGGTTCGTAAACCACGCGGGCGAAGCCGCAGGCGGAAGCTAGTATTATAAATTTTAAAGTTTGTGAGGTTGGAGGGATGTACGGAAGGATGGTTCTTTGTTACTCACGCAAAAAATACTGAACGGATCTGGATGAAATTTGGCACAGAGATGGATTATGGTCTGGGTCTGCACACAGGTTACTTTTTATCCCAGAAAAATCTACGGGTTCGTAAACCACGCGGGCGAAACCGCGGGTGGAAGCTAGTAAAAAATAAAGTACAGGTTTGTCTTACATTTTGGCACACGAAAAACCTCTGACGCTTGAGAAACCGGTCTTAGCATCCTGGTCTTGCCAAACATTTAATAAACAGCAATTAATAAATAGCCCGAATATTTCTGCTAAATATATTACGCCGCACTATATATTCAAGCTCATTTCTTATAATTATAACCCAATTCTGTAACTTTCGCTCAATGTCGGACAAAGGTTGACCTTTCCACCCACCTTATTCATGAATTTCGGAGTAAATGTATATTAGAATTGGAGCAGAAGGTCGCTCGCTAGAGAATAGAGATGTACAGTTTAATATTTTCAGAGGATATCGGATGATGATATCAAGGGAATTGACGAAGTATTGAAACCTTTAAAAATGTGTTACTTACAATTTAATGAAATGAATTTTGTTTTAAGAAATTTAATTGCTATATTTTTCCGAGCAGTATTTATTGTCGACTCGCAAGTACGCCGTCCAAAGATAATATTGACGCAGAATACTCGATACATTTTCTATCATGAGTGTTACTTATACATATAATATTTTATATAAGTCCTTACTGGCACGAGAAATGGCCCCATTTTAAGTGTTGTAGAATGTTGATCCCGTCAGTACGTCAAAATGTGCCTCTTGGCCCAGATTTTCACATTCCGCAGTGCACATTTATGGTCTAGTGGTCTTGTATAGTGCCGTGATGTTAGCACAAAGCACTCATCACTCAGGTTTGACTACTCTGGGACTGTTTTTTTAGAACTTACTATAATGAAAGCAACGGTGAACATTACCGTCAAACATGTTTAACGGACCGTCTTTACTTTTAAAAATATTAGTTAAACTGGTTCTCTCAGTTGTACACCTCATAAATCTAATAGATCCAAAGAAGGTCACCTACAAATATAAACGAATCTGTATGGCGATTCTGACATGTCGGACAAAAGTTCCTTTAAAAAAATATTTACGACGTAAATGGTCACGTCATATTCCATGATATGACGTGAATGTATAGATATTATATTTACGTAGATATGTAGATCGATCAGATTCCTTGGCATTGAAAAACATGTTTGACCTTTTCCATTGTCTGGAAGTTAATCTGCCTTTCTTGGTAAGATGCAAGAGATCTTTTTATAGCTTTAGCGCTGCCGAGGCGTACTCAAATTTAGAAGTGGGGTCGTGCATAGTCTTCTATTTTAAGGAAAAGTGCTACGTGGAAAACGTCGTATTAATTTTCTGGTACCTCTGGATATTTTTGCGACCGAAACGACGATGCATTCTACGCTCTGAATAAGGTGTTATGGATATTGTAAGAAAACCACACAGACTTGTAACCACATAAGTAATAGCATAATTCATTTTATGATTAGAGATTTGTCAATTGGCTTATAATAACTAAAAGTCAAACCTAGGCAATGCATTTAATAGACCAAGTAGCATTTAAAGGTCAAAACTTTACAATTTACATTATTTCATATCACCATTAAATTGCATATCAAGACATAATATGCTCTGTGTGGTTGTAATAATAGCTACATTTGTATCAAGATAAGATACATTTCAAAGATGGCACTTATTTAGTCTTCAATTATGGTCCATCAGATGCCTATATCTTCATAAATTGTTCACTTTTACCGTCTCTTTTTCTTATTATTACAAGGAACGAGACACGAACATAAATATTTACGTTCATGTTATCTGTTATAAATTATAATATAATTTATAGATCTTTGTGTACTTATACCTCATTTATATAACAATTATCTTGAAGTTTCTCGATAAAAATATAGTATAAAGAAGGGTGTGTTAAAAGTAATTATCAATCCAACTATGATCATACCTACCTACTAACAAAAATAAAAAACATGAACTTAGGATTTTTATTTAAAACATTTTTTTTTACAAAAATGTTATTAATTTGTTTGCCGACATTCATTTCTTATCGTTATCAGATAACTTCAGAAACTACGAGTAGCTATATAAATTTCTGAATACATGTATTATATATTAAATTTTATATCGATAATATTAAATTAGATCCCGATAGCAAATCTCCTTTGATACAACGTCTCGTCTTCATTTGCAATTAATATTTAGGCAATTTGTTCTTGTGCCAACCTTGAGCAAAATATGTTTCAGATACATAGCATCTGGATGAAATGCCGGCAATTTTTTAAGATGGCAGTCATGTTTCCCTTGTCATTTGTAATGTCTAGACCAAAGGCATTCCGAAGATTTAGTCATAATGGAGTCATATTATGGTGCGAGTGTTATTGGACTTTCTTAGAAATTAATACCTACGTAGATGTTCGTATCGCAAAAGCTATTATTGGCCAGAGGTTATCAGTGTTTGCCATTTTATCGATGTATGCATTGACGCGATAAAGCGAATGGAAAGTTGTATAAATCATTGATGACAAAGTACTGATCAACAGTCAATTGAATTTTTTACAAATATTCGAATAGAAGTTTGGGTTTGCTGTCTTAGAAGTACCTACCTATTTGATTGGTAACAAAAACGCGTTTGAGAACAGGTTTGGAATCTTCCAACAGCGCAGTGATATGATGATTCATGCGCACATCCCAAATTACTGTTTCCAAGAATTTGCCGAAAGCAGTCTTCGCAAAGTAATTATGAATCACGTACATAAAATAATTGGCGAAGGCATTACACTCGGTATAAGAATTATATAAGAAATCTTAAATCCGATTACAAAATACAACATTGCTTTAGATTTTCGACACGGTAAGCGGAATAACATAAGATGTAATCGATCAAGCTTTGGTACAGACTAAAACGTTAGCGCACATGAAATGGTTGTTGTTGTTTTATCATCCTAATAACGTAGCACTATTGTATTACGTGATCCTTCGCAATACTATTATGATTTAATCAGACATAAACCAGAACCATTCAACATTGCTCTTTATAGACATGAAAATAAAATCTAATAATTAAATTTATACACAGGAGGACTTAACAGGGCTAACCCCGTAGTGAATTTAGATAGTTTCGAGACACGAACAATAAACTCGAATCCATCTATCAAATTATACAATCGTGGCACGATATTTTATCAACAGTCTATTAAATATTAATATCTTTTGTTTTACTTTTTATATAGACTTGCATCGTTATATTAAAGCGTCTTGTTTAGTATCAGCAGAAACTGTAATTATGTGTAGTACATTATAACAGGCAACGAGCTATTATTAACTCACCGATCTCAATATTTACAGGTTGTAAACAGGAAAACAGCAACTGTATGCGTTTAACTAATATCGTTTAAATTCGATAGTCTGAAGGCTATATTAACTCTTGACCAAATTGCACAACGAGTTGAAAAAATCCTCTTCCAGGATTTGATTCCCAAAACTTCGCTCTTATGAATTTTTTATATCTTTAGACCAAGATCAAAGTGTGTTATTCACGGATATTAAATAAATAAATAAGGAATTTATCAGAACGAGATAGCGTACCCAGTGTGGTTAAACCATCGTTCTTTAGACTAAACATCTACTTGTCAAGCAAAATGACTATGGCAATGTGAATGATCGTTTACAGTTCTATGAAGGAGTCCTAGGTTTACTTGGTAAACGTCTTCTTTGGAACAATAGCGAGCGCATTTATGAGCTACGATGACGATGAGCAAAAAATGCAAAGGCTAATTTAGAGTAGATCACCTCAAAACTTATGCTATTAGACATCGATGTCAAACTCGTCATTTAATTCATTTTCGTCTACAAAGACCCGTCTTTCGTCGCGGTTAATAAAAAGTATTTATGTTTAGATCAACCTAAAAAGGCATTTCTTTCATAACCATCACATAATCATGCACGGAGTCTTTAACCTAATTCGGAACTGAGACATCTTGGCGAATTGATTATTCTATAAAAGGCGCAAAAGCGTGCCTTATGCTTATCTTGACAATGTATGATGCATCACCCACGAGCCGCACACGATGAGCACTTAAAGCCACGTGTAGCAGTTAAAATGTACTGCCGTATATCCTGAGAGATTACCTATCTGTTCAATTGCATTCGTGTACTTCACGAGGACAACGACCTACTTCCCTCAATCCTTTCCACCTGTGCACACAGCTGCGTTTAATCGTTTCATTGTATTTACAATTTAACTTCCAAAAACAGTAAAGAAACTGATAATGTTGGAGCATTATATGTAAATAGAATTACCTACCTCTTCAAACATTACTCGGATTTACATAATTCATCGTCGCTTACATCCGTATATGTGTCAATAGTTGAATCGCTTTGTTTTTGTTACACAACGATTACCCTAATGCATTTCAAGTAAATACGTATAACAATACGTGGACAGTCTAATTTGGACGAATCTTGAAATGATAAAGAGCTACTAAATATTCTGCGAGCCTTGAAAATCAGTTGCTGCTTAAAATCGGTGTTTTTGGGTTTTTATTCGACACAGTTCTTAAACATGATTCTAGTTATGTTCCAAAATTGACAAAAAGCCCAAATAGGTTCCGAAATAATTTCCTGAACTTTCGGTTCGAAATCGTGGTATCGGTGAACCGATACCACGATTTCGTCGGTGTCAGAGGTCTTCTGAAGAAGACCTCTGACACCGATGACATTGTCATTACAAAATAATCATGTTATCTTATACAAACGTGTCACATCGTCATCGTTTAGTGCTGTGCTCATCTAATCAGGAAAGAGTGAGCCAATAGTTCATCGATCGTAATCTACGAATCATTTAAGTCTCCGCAATCTCTAAACTAATGTTAGCTAACACTAATTGCAGTGAAATACCCAAATGGCAAGGCAGACTGAGGATGATTACTAATTGCGTTGCCATTTTAGTCTTTCGAGAGATTTATAAATACAGACGCGAATACAAATAGATTCCTTTTCTCAGCTGAATTACACAATTGTGCCTTAGGAGCTTTAAAACGACGATTGGCAAATGATTTTACACGAAAATCCGTCAGAATAGTTCAAAAATTAGTATGAACTAATAGATTTCATATCATAAATTGGTAACGGTCTTACTATGAAATACGGTCGCTACGTGGATACACTGAGTGCCAAACATGAATGGTAAACAAAATACAAATATATTCACTAATTTGCTACTAAATCGTACTCGTGTTTTGTAACCTAATCTCTAAATGTACGTACATCACTATAGGCATTAAGCCCAGAGTTAAATTGCACAAGAAGCTGCAATACCGCTTAATGCAGAACTAACGGTATGGTTTTGTAACGAAATTTTGATAAAGCTACATACATATACACATATACAAATGATATCACCACTCGTGATTCTTTGTTACCAGGGTTCAACACTTGAAAGTACATAATAGCGTTTCAACATTTATATTAAACTAGCTTCCGCACGCAGCTTCGCCCGCGTGGTTTACGAAACCATGCGTTATTGCGCGGAACCCTAATTCTTTTTCTCTTTTATTTGACTAGCCAAGTTACTCCTTATAACATCAACTATCTGCCAGTGAAAGTCCCGTCAAAATCGGCCAGACGTTTCGAAGATTAGCCGGAACAAACAGACAGACAGACATAAATATAGTATATATTCATATGCATTTAGTAAAAAGATGTTTATTTTTTGGCATTAAAAACAGACACTTCAATTTTATTTACTTGTATAGATTTAGATCATTAGTTCCCAAAGTGGTCCAGGTGGACCCCCAGGGGTCCACGGGAGACTCGACGGGGATCTACGTTGGCGTGGCAAAAAAAATGGGGGTTTACAATTCAATTTACAATATGGTAGAAATGTAGCTGCAGGGGGTCCACCGGAACCAGCTAAATTTTGAAAGTGGTCTATGAGGAAAAAAAATGTCTGGGCACCTCTGATTTAGATACTACCTAAAAACTTTAGTACTATACAAAATAGGCGCATCAAAAGACAATTTTAAATTCTTAATACAAGTTTTTTTTTTTACCAAACGGCCTAGCGCTAGAAGCTGTAAACAAAACAATTAACAGAAAAATTATTACAACACGACGTTTCAAAAACTTGAGGAAAACAACCAGAAAGAACATCAGAAGACGGAACAGACAATTTCAGAACTTACTGAGTCACGATCTCGATGGCCAAGAAAGCCACGACAATGGTTTCCAGTCAAATTTCGTTCACGACGTGTTCAGAGAATTTAATGTACTGCCAGCTTGCCTTTTCCGGGGTAAGCCAATCTCAAAGCGATATCAACAGGAAACTTTTACTTCTTGAACTCAAATGTTGTGCCAGACGGCTGGCCTGTCACCAACGAGCTTCCGTTTACCTCTCGGTTCACCCGTACTGCCCATAAAGCATATTAAGTATTTAGCTGATCCAATACACTTATTCAGAAAAAAAAATGTGCTAAATCGCAGAATATGAGAAATAACCTGGACATTCTATAGAAAGTGGCGAGTACAATGCAGCGAAAAACGATGATTATGAAATGAGCTCTGCGTTTCTACTCATTTTCTCGAATGCGTCCACAAGCATGTCGCGCGATGAACAAAGTCAACACGCATTAAAAACGTTTACCGAACGCATTTTATTTACATATAAATAAACGCCCCGTGAATGTTTAACCTATTAAACTGATTCCAGACGGAATTGTTTTGACCCGTTGTCTTTATGCATTCTTTTGGCAGTCGGCCAAACAACACGCAGAAAAACTAAATCTCAATGTTCGCGACAAACAAAGGCCTATTAGGAAACATATCAAGGGGCAACAAAAACGTTGTCCTTCCGTATTCCATCTTCCGTGGTAAAGAAGAGGTTGGTGCGAGTGACCGAGTGAGTCACACCGGACAAAGAACCGGCAATGACCGACGACAAAACGAAATAGAGGAAAAGCTGCGCATACGCGTGTGGTCTAATTTTATATCTAAAACGTTTGTATGAGTAACATAATGTTATTAGGATAATGTGGTGGGAATCATTGTTGTTCCTGCTTTAATTACGAGTAAAATTAAGAATAATGTTGAGCACAATAACAAATGTAATAATAAATATTACCCATATAAGTAATGTTAAAACTATACCTGCCTAATGAATAAATACATACCTATTGAAGTAATATAGTGGATACTACATACATTATTGGTTGTGTATATGAAAGAGGCACCAAAAATTAAGAGTTACTGGAAGGACCTATACCATTGTTTATTGACACATAATTTCAAAAAGAAACTTGATCGTTCAGAAATCGTACCAAACTAATTAAGAATAATAGAATTTATCTCCATAACTTGGTTCATTTATCGCTTCACTGTTTAATTTGGACCATTATCCCATAACTGTGGTTCAATTATAACGCGTCGCTTTGTGAGTAAAGTAAGACGGTTGCAAGTTGCATTCGCGCATGCGGGATGAGTAAGCAACGCTCTAAATCCGTTCACATACTTATTTTAAATCTCGTAAAGAGGACACGTGGTGGATATATCGCCTATATTGGACAAACAGATGTGTTGGAGAATATGTATTACGATTGCGAGCTGCGACAGAAAGAGAATCATTGTGTAGCTCATTTTGCGAAAGTCTTTAGGAATATGTTCCTAACTTTAAAACTTGTGTTGTGTTTATAATGTTCTACATTCGGATGAAGTTATAAATATTCGAGATTGAACGTTTTTCCTATCTAAATCGGTTTAGATGTTTTTTTTTAACATAAAATATTATCACAAATCACAACTGTGTGAATGATCTTTGACCTAAATTGTGCTTTGTAAACAAAGATATATTAATTTTGTTAGATATACTTATCTAACAAAATTAACAAATCATATTTAAGATAACACAGCAAGCAAATTGTCTCGTTTTTCTTAACGAGGCAAAATTAATTTCTGTTTTCTATGCCTCCATTACTGAAATTGCTTTACGTTAATGAGATCGTCTCAATTACTCATTTAAATCTGTGTATATTCCACACGGTGTTTGAGAAGTTAAAATGTCTAGGTGTTAAATTTATCAACACATTTACATTCGTAGCATGGTTAGCTCAGTAGGTATATTAATAGGGCATCAGTCATCGTCGTATTCTACCACGATGATTGAGGGTTGGCACTTTATGTATGCAAAATCCACGAGTTGTTCAGCAAGATAGATAATAATATTCTGTAAACTACGGTTTCTTGATCAAATCATGGCATAAAAACACGAGCAACGAAAGTTTACATACACGTTTTATAGAGCTCCTTCGTGCAATCTGCTAAAAAAGTAACATCGCTTCAAGCTACTCAATCATCCGAAAATAGAAACTTGGGAGTAAACAAATCTGTGATTTCTCTTGCGCCATTCACTTTTGGAATATTCTAAAACTGAATTTTCTTAGCTCAATCATAAATTCTATACGAGTACGTACGCCCACTTTGGTGCCTGTGTGTAAACACTGCTCGAATGGGGTCAACGCACTGCCACCTACTTTCCCTGCAGAGAATTATTATTGTCCATCTGACTGTGGAATAATCAGCGCAGGCGCTGCTACATACAATTACAAGATCATAGACATCGCTATAGTCATGTTGTCTACAATATACTGATATTTCACAATGCTTCTAGACATGGCAAACAATATCAAAAACGCAATAATTTTTTTTAGGAACACGCGCTAAATGTCCTTTTGCGAGTATTACTTTTAAGAGCATACACGTTTGCATTATGACAAGCCATTTTAGTGCATATTGGCATTGACTGACTATTATTGCAGAATTAGACGCGACTTGGACGCAAGTTGCGAAGTTCTGGTAAACGTCCTCGTTGGAACTTAGCTGTTATTTATTGCATAAATATGTTACTTATAATAACGTTACGTGTGTAGACAAAATGAAAAAAATATGAACCGTGTTCTAAATCCACAAGTCTATGCTTCTACTATTAGATTTAGACTTGCATTAGAGTGGAAAGTCTCCTTTACTTTCGTTGCAGTGTTTTACTTCCTCGTCACTTAGGTAATGTAGGAAGTTGGACTGACACCGCCGCATTACGGAATAACAAATTATTCTACGACTAAAATAAGTTTAAATTCATTGCCAGCATTCTCTCTAAACATCATTAATTTTTGTGTGTACATATTTGAATACAGCGCAGTATGCCATGGTAACGTGGTATGCGAGACCGAAAGGTCAGGCAGTCTATAGACAGGAATTATGCGTAAGTCGAATACGAGAACAATATTGACAAGCAACTGCTGGATACGCAGCGGGAATTCATATATAAAATTCAGGGAATTAAATATAAATTCGGTAGTGCTGTACCTAATACAGTATTAGAAAATTCGTGTACCTCTTGTACTACAACATTGTAGGTCCATAATCATTTCTATATTGTGCGGAATTGGTTAGTTACTTAGTTAATTGAAGTTTCGAGAACCTGCCAACTCGAGATGTATAACTTTACAGGCAAACTTGGGAAGTCTCAGAAGTTATGAACAAATAATTGATGTAATATTCTAAAACAGTTGTATGGCATCAGTTTGCATTAATTTAATTCAACGACGTGATATTTATAATGGTACTACAAAACTACTACATATATCAAAAAGGGAAAGCTAATATTTGTTGACATGTAAAAGAACAAAACAAGATAGCTGCGCAAAACGACCGCAACATTATAAGGATAGTAGTGGAATAATTCACTTAGATTTTGCAGTGGGGTGACATTGTGAGATAACATAGATACAATGGAGAGATAGCCTTGTAGAGCCTATTATTGTACAGGGAAATTCACATTATAAGATTAAATCTAATTATTCTAGTAATCTAGTTCATAGGGGAAGCTGTGGATAAGTGCATGTACAAAGTATTATGTCAAGCAGGTCCTTACACCCGTATGCTGGAAGAAATAATGGATGCTACTGATAGCACAGTTCTCGTTGCTTTCTTTTGGGCTGGGATTAAAATAAATGAAGACTTCAATGAATTTAAATCTTCATCAATTTTAGTTTTTAGCTAAATTGAGACAACAGTCAGGTCAGGCTTATACAGACTCAGAAGAAACAGGCAAAGCACTGCATTTTGTATGAAAATACAGTCTGAGTAGGTAGAACGAAGATAAGAAACATTATCAAAAGGACTAGAAAACGATTGTGTACCTGAAACTTGAAAAAAAAAGGGTAGTATTGAACCGCATAACCTGTCACCATGCAGTAAGAGCTAATAAACACTACGGAAGAAGCAGCACATGTGGTGAAGTATTGGATACATTTTATACTACAATCAACATGATAAGAAGTATGATCACAAAATTTGGACTAGTGTATTCATTTGAAAATAATGGATCACTTTTAACCAAAGGAAATTAATTGAGTTTGAATAATTGCAAAAAGTAATTGCCAATGTGACATGCAGAATGACTTATGGCTGTTTTCAGACAAAGAAATATTAGATACTCTCAATGTTTACTAGTCTCTAGCCCCAGATATAAAAAAGAATTCACTCAGTGTTCAGAAAAGGAGAAGAAAATAAAATATTAAATTTTCATAAATTTTTCATCAATGTAAATTTAATAACAATTCCTTTTATACAATGTTTAAAATTGCATACATCAAGGTCCTTTGGGTTGCATCTGTTGATAGCAATGAATGTGAAGTAGACACAATAGAAAATCTATTGTTTGTTGTCAGTGTCTGACATATTCATAAATTAATGGGATATGAATTAAAGTAAATTCTGTTTATTCAAAATAGAAATCATCAGAAAATATGGAGTCTTACTTATGATAAAAACTTGAATAATAAAATTAGCAACAACAAAGTTCCAAGCATGGAAATGTAGATACTTCCTATTTTGGCTTAGTTGAAAACTGAATATTTCTATACAATTGAGACTCAACATGTCAGTGTTTCATTGAGCAAAACACAGCTGGAAAGTGTAACAAGTTATTGCTATTAATTTCTTTTTGTATAATTTGCATTTATGATGCAGTTGTAACAGTTCTGATATAAAGACTTTACCTTTATGAAGTATTAATTGGAAAAATTGTTGTAGCTACAAAAATATATTTTCCAGTATTTTATTATTTCTGGAATTCTAATGACTAACAGTCATCTGACGAGTACATGCAAGTTAAAAGGTGGTATTTTGAGTGAATTGCAGTTTCTTTAATAAATGAACAAAGGTGGATATGGTGAAAAATCTATTGTATGTTGAAGGCAAGCGTCTGTCATATTACTTTTTGTTATGAATCCAGTTGAATCTCTAAATAAATGTACATATGCCATTTTTAATTGTCTTGCGTAATTTGCAAATGTTTTGGAGTACCTTTTTAAATATATTTTGAAAAACCATTGAGGGATACTTAAACTTTTGTTGCAACAAAAACTATTACGTATAATATAGGTATTTGTCCAATGCTCACATAACGTAGATAAGATAAAATTAGTACAGTAATATAAATAGGAAGCAACCGTAACTGTCATGAGTTTCCTGTTATTCAATCTTTTATCACGATGTAACGAATTGGCTTATAAACGTTGAGTTATAAACGTGGAACTGAATAACTGTAATTTCAACAGCAGCAACGAAAAACCGATAAGAATGTCAAATTGAAAACGCAGCGAAGGATGTCATGATGGAAATTTTATAGTTACACAATGGTAAAAAATATTTATAAAATACTTACTTTCAGTCGCGTAAGATTTCCATCTCGTGCAGCGTTGAAAACGACTGTTTTGAAATCCATGATGGTTCTCTTTGCTACGTAAATAACTCACTAAAAACAGATTATCACTTTAAGAACAGCACTTTCTTCTGAATATAATCATTGAAAATACACTATATCACGTAAAAACAAAGCAACCAGTTAGTTTATTTCAAAACACTTCGACACTGCAAACTCAGTCGCTCATCAAACAGCTGCAGCGCGACGACGATCTGCCAATTCTGCCATTATAAAAATAACCACAGACAACATTATAACAACAATTTACTTTTTTAAGTGGAGTTTGAATAAGTGTGATTTTGCACTAATAATTTTATCGTAAATTCTCAAAAAATAATTAATCATATTGTTTGTAAATTTAATTAAGTAAACGATTATGTGTATTATTAAATAATGTGCGATCTTTAAATAAAGAACATCAAGTAACGATAAAAGCCTTGAACCTTCTATTTATATGCTGATTTCTATAGTACCGTGGTCTCAGACTGTGGTTAACATGACTATTCCCTTAGCCCTTATCACTTTACAAAATTCATAACACTAACACACAAATAAAATAGAACCACTCCAACCGTAAAACCTAGTAGGATAAAAATATATTTTTTACAGAACCGGATGTGCCGTGACGAAGGATTACTGTTGTTTTTGGAAAGTATCGGACTGGCGGCGGTGGTGCTATATGTTTTATCAAGTTTTTAAGTAAATAAGTAGCAGGTCGCAAACATTACAATAAGTTTTGTCCTGTGTGATGAGAGGGCGCCAACTTATGAAGTTCGGCCAAACTGAAAATAATTTCGCTTACTTATTTTACAATGTGGAGTCAGCCATTAACGAAAATGTCTGATGGAAAATTAAAAGCTTACAACGATAGTCGAGGATTTTCTGATAGCTAGTAAATAGTTGCTTTGCTCTGCTCTGGGAATATGGGGACAGATAGTGTTCAGTGTGGTTTGCAATTTGGTGCACTAACAGAGGTGTCAAACCAAAGTAAATGTCTGAAATCATTACGGAAAGAATTTTATTCATTTAAATATAAAAATACTTATTTAAAAAAATTACTTCAACGTAATTCATAATTGCGTTGGTGATTGAGGAAGTCGGAAGGTAACACCAGTTAAAATTTTTGATATATTTACAATATTTCCAATGTTGCCGCATGCTTTATGTTCCAAAATTATGATATATTTTAGCTATGTCTAATGTTAGTTATGTCCAAAATATCCTTACGAAACATTATTTCGTAAACATTGTTGCATCAAAAGGGAAAGTATTTCCAATGCTTAGCTATCAAAAAATCCATTAAGAACACTGATGTCGGAAACATTAAAATTTCGAATTCGCATTAATGCTATTAATCGAATAATTCGATGAAAAAATATAACTATTATTAGGAACAGTTTAAATTTGTATCATCATCATCAGCCAGAAGACGGCCACTGCTGAACGAAGGCATCCCCCTTAGATAACCACATCGAACGACATTCCGCCCCTGGCATCCATCGGTTGCCCGCGACCTTAACAATGTCGTCGGTCCATCTAGTAGGAGGCCTTCCTACGCCGCGTCCTATAGTTGTATAAGTCTATGGAATTGCCAGTGCATGCTCGGTCACTTTCGATGTTGCCACACATCACCTCATCTATAAGAATTGTAAGCTGAGGCGCCGACTCTGTGAATGCGGATGTGGATGCGAGGGCTCCACCAGTCAGCATCCACGAGAGGTAAATATAGGGTGCGGAACACACATGACCATAGGCATAAAAACTGACCAGTACCCCTAGTGTAAGTTTCTTTTGACAAATTCGATTTACTACATCGAACGTGTTCGACGCTCTTATTGGTGGAGAGCATGAAATGTACCAATCGGGGCGCCGCCGCGCCGCCGCCGCCGAACGCGTTCGATGTAGTAAATCGAATTTGTCAAAAGAAACTTACACTAGGGCCTCAGTAATCGGCTACTACTTACGTAGGTCGTATTTAGGATTGTGTAAAATCAATTCTATTGGAGATTGGAATCGACTTCACAAAAAATTGTTTTGTCTTCAAACATTCCGCGCTCAAAGTTACATCGTTATTGCCAACCATGAAAAATATATTGAAGTTATCATTAACTGATATTCTCGGTGTATGAAATGATCTCAAGATAGTGTATTATTATTAAACCAGCAATGTAAAGTGTACAAATATGACGATGTAAACTAATTTCGAGAATGCCATTCTGTGATGAATGATGATGGATGACATGACAGCCGAACAAAAATTACGGCGTGGATTTATGGTTAAAAAATTGCGAAAATCTGTTGACTGTTTCTCGAAATACATGTTAAATTACAATTTGCCGCGTTATTTTACATGGTGATTGATAATTGTACTTAAAAGTTGTTAATGTCAATATAATGACCGATAATTCAAAAGTTTTGAGGCAAAGTTTGTGCATATCATTGTCGTTAGCGCGTAAGTCGGGATCTCCGGTGTTTGGTGTATTATAGCAGCGGTGGACGGTGATATAGGAGATGGTGTCAATGTTGTTAGCAAACGGATCAAAAGAAAACTATATTTGACTGTGTATACTGGAGATATCGCTGTAGATTTTTTTTTAAGATGTATCCATCAGCTACGCGGCACCCGGCCGCCGCGGTAAGGGTTTGTGTTATTTTATCTATCTTTAACAAGCTTTTAAGTAATACAATTCAGTCATAGCACAAGTGTATATCTTAAGGAGTTGCTTTTCTGAAGTAGATTCTGCTTAGACCCCATTATTGTTTGTAATTTTTTATTCAGGGACCTCAGCCACCAGCAGGGCCTATCAAATTTACAATAGCAGACACACTAGAACGTATAAAAGAGGAATTCAACTTCTTACAAGCCCAATATCACACGTAAGTTAATATAACATCTATTTAGTTCTTATTTACATGTTTCTAATCTATGCTAATTTGATCTGTAGTTATCCATAGTCATTATCTTATCATAAGATTAAGTTACAATTCATTGTTTACAGTTTGAAATTGGAATGTGAGAAACTGGCCAGTGAGAAGACGGAAATGCAGAGGCATTATGTTATGGTAATTAAACTTTTATGGAGTTAAAGATAAAGAAAGTATATTTGTGAATAAATATCACTGTTAAATCAGGAATAAATAATGATAGGAGTAAAACCAAGATAATAATTATTCAAATATTGGATGTTTGGTGAAGATAACTATGTAGGCTAAGCTTAGTTGTTCACAAACAGTAATTAATGAATATGTTATGAAATAAAATCAACATAAAAGCTTTGTTTATGATATCTAGTTTTTCCCAAGACTAAGATAAATAATATTTGCTATTAATATGTTCTTATAGTTGCAACGTAACTGGAACTGTTTGACCTTTATTTTTGGTGCTATACACTGCTTTCAGTTAGCTTGCCAAAGTTATGAAAACACTGGTTTTAATAATGTTCAATCTCATTATTGATTCATTTGTTATAAAGTTAAAGTGATACTCAATAGTTATGAGACATATTTTATTCTGGTGAATTAGTAAATTTAACATTTTGAAACACATAATATGTTATGGTATAGAATTCTGATAATTAAATATTAATCTAATAATCTTATAAAATACGTCATATGCCTGTACTAGGCAGGTTTGAAGTAAGAATGGAAAATGGATCATACCACCCTGCCTAATTAAAGGTTCCATTCACTTGCATTGGCTTTGTCCACATTTTCCAAATTATATTACCATATTTTCATTAAGGTTCTGTTTGTGATTTATTTTCATATTTAATTGGTACATGAGCACTAATTATCATGTCCTTGAACATGTCTGCTTTAACTATACTGTAAGTACAGTATTGTTTATGTAGCTTATTGAATTGAGTCATAATCATCCAAATTATTATTCTTATGAATAACTATGAAAGGAGAGAGATAAACTGTCTTTGCACACTGTTGTGCAATTATGTAAATCAGTTCCAATAAAAAACTTATACATAATAGATAAGAAATCTTTTATATGATTTATAAATATTTGTGTGTCATATCCTCTATTTTTTTCTTACAGTATTATGAAATGTCATATGGTCTTAATGTGGAGATGCATAAACAGGTAAGCTTTCTGACAACATGAAACAAAAACAAATAATAATGAATCTTCAACAATACTAATAATAAATAATTATTTATGTTCGCAGACAGAAATAGCTAAAAGACTAAGCGCTATTATAGGGCAAGTGCTCCCATTCTTAGCACAGGAGCATCAGCAACAAGTGGCATCTGCAGTGGAAAGAGCTAAACAAGTCACCATGTCTGAACTTAATGCTATTATTGGGGTAAGCTACCTTAAATGCTGTAGTAGAAAAAAGCTGTAACTTGTACTCAAACCAACAAAAAAAAATGCAATTAATTAAAAAAAAAATCATCTTGAAGGCTTGTATAGTGTTATGATTAATCATTAACTTAGCCCATTAATTGTTTTGCTTATTTATTTTATTTCAGTTATATTTAAACTTTACTAGGTGAATCTCATATTTTTATCCAGAGCTGGATTAGATTTACAATCTATCACATCTACAAACAAAAATATGTATATCTTTAAATATATTAAAAATAAGTTTATTTTATAACTAATATTATGAATGATATTATAGATAACTTCTGGTAGACATAAAAAATATAATTTATAGCACTTACTTGCTGTTTTTGATGCTAGTTACAAATGAAAGAACTGTACAATGCATCAGCTGCTTATCATAATGGTAGACTTTCTTTTATTTTGGAGGTTCAATGATGTGGAACTGGGAAAGCTAAACCTTCACTAATCCATTTTCTTACATGTCTGTGACTTCAGGCTTAAAGTGTGTAAAAATGTTATATTTAAGTCTCAACATAAATTGGCACTTAGTAAAACAGATTACCTACTAAGAAGGTGATGGGCCTGCAACCTACTTACTATACATATGTAATTGCTGTACAAACTATAGGCAGTGCATCAGTGAGATTGATAGCTGTCAATACCGTAATTGAATGAGTTTTCTGAATACAGAAAGGGATTTATGTATGGAGCAGTTCTGTTAAAGAGTCTAGGATATTATCACAGCATATATATTGTTAACGTTGTCCGCAGCAACAACAACAGCAGGGTCTGCAGCAACTGCTTGTAAGTCAAGATATACTGTGCTTGGTACATTGACTATATGTTGTGATTAACATTTCGCATTATTTTATGTTGCCATTTTGATTTATTTCAAATTACATCACAAAATTTTCATGTAAGCTTTTGCATTCTCATCTCATTGTTGCGTATCATTTATCTTATAGTTTTTTGTTTTTCTTGAAACTCCACATGCATGTGGAATTTGGTCATAGCAGAATTAAGACCTTGACAGTGACTCTTCAGATTTGATATCTGAACCTGAACACCGAAGATAATACCTTTTTATCTGTAGCTTAACTAGACTCCAATAAGGCCATTATTACTATTTGTAATAGCATATGTGTTTTTTTAATGGCATGATTGTGATAATTTTGGTCTCTAATAGTGGGTGAAACTACGTCTTTTAATAAAAAAAAAACAATTAAGTATAATACGCGCTGGTTAAAACAGTTTTAAATGTTAATAATTACTTGCCATTTACGCACTTGGGAGTATAGGAATACCCTTGTCACATATGTCTTAAAGTAAAGGTGCATTTTTTAGCGATAATACTCTGAACAGGTGACAGCGTGTCAGTTGTTCTATTTTCAGCGTGCTGTTATATAGTTTGTCTAACATTTTATACACATTGTGCCATCGCTAAATAATAGACCTGTTGACCAGAATATTTCCCAACCATCATGTTATTCAAAACATCTCAACCTCCATACCATCCTAGTAGTTACACTACGATTGCTGTAACGGCATCGAATGTAAAAATTAATCGCAATAAAACGATACCAATCGAGAGAATGCACAAGCTAACATAAACAAGCGAACGTTTAACATAAGTTATGTCACAGTAATTGGAAAAACTAATTGGACTTTAATGTTTTATAATCACACCTCTAACTTCACGTTTTCATTGTATGCAAGCACATAAGTTGCGTGTAGCCGTTGCATCTAACATGCAATAATTAGTGCTTTATGATGTACGCTCATTTATATTATAGATTTCATTTTTAATTTCTCATTACTATGAAGTTTTAATTACGAATGAGATTTACGCATCGTTGCTAGTGAATCAGTTTGTTTAGTTGTTTTTATATCTTCATGCTTTAATCAAAACGCATTCTCCATGTTGCGACTTAAAGAAAATAAACTTACAATATTGTTGTTGCAATGTTATATTAATATACGAAATAATATATACGATTTTCATGCTTAGTCTTGGAATATAATCAAAATTATATCCTTGAAAAAGTATGTAAACGAAAATAGCGTATTTAAGCGTAATTACTTCGTAATAAGTTAATCAATTAGCTGGCATTAATTATTTTATTAGTAGTTTTTACTGAGTTTTTAATTAATTTCATGCGCACGCTTGTAACATTAATTGGATATACACTTCCTGTGTCTAAAATGAACTTTTAAATAGTTCTAATATAGATTCTTGCTTCATCTCTGTGTTAACACATCTATTTTCTATATTAAGTATGGTCATTTATGTTTACATAGCATATTAGAAATATTGGCAAATTAGATATCGTTGTGTAGATTCTTTCGAACTATAGATTACTGAATCATATGTGAGCCGCCCAGAGCTGAACAACATGGTAGTTTAAGTCAGATATATATTATGACCAGTTGTGGCTAATATTGAAGTAGTATTGATATTTGCTGCATCCGATTAGACTGGAACCTGGCACTTAAATAATTTAAATTAGGTACTAGGCTGAGCGATGACGTCATGTGAGATGTACATTCAGAATCAGAGAGATGTATACACGTAGCGAAATCCAAACGCTTATTTTTGGAAAAGTATTGGTAAAAATCATAAAATTGAAATGACCGTGCATTTTTATGTATCCACAGAGATATTACATATGAAATTGGTCAAGATTTCAATTACTATTTCCTCTAAAACTCGCTCTTCGCTACGTGTATACATCTTTTTGATGCTGACTGTACCTACGATCGTATTTCATAGTACAAGAAATCAGAGAATCCACTGGGCCATAAGTCCGTCTATTCATTAAAACTGTAAGGGTTAAATCATTAACCGATAAGAATATTTGATTATCATTAACTATTGCATGAACGAAATTAATCAATGTGTATATATGGTACTAATCAATCTGAGCCTGATGGAAAATACACTGAAAAAAATCAAGACTTTAAAGGGACCTTTGGGATAAATCCGTGTTAGTCATTCGGCTATGCTGTATTGTTAATTGAAACAGCATCACGCTGTGAGAAAAGTAGCTCATTAGAACATGATTATAATTTTGTGATCGTTTCGATAATCTGACATCTCGATTCTATAGATAAAGCGCGTCGTCAGTTTTCGTTCGCGCAGATGCGAAAAGACAATCGACGAGAACGCCTAAATGGAAACCGTAATAGAGAAATATGACTTCTGTCGAAATAACTTAATAACGCATACTTATGCGGACAAAACCACATATATTCAGGGTAGTTTCATCTACCTCGTTCATTTTACATAAAATACTCACATCAATATATATTGGGAAAAAAATCTCAGAACTTTAATTCATTCCAGTTCATTCTAAAACCGTTGGGCTTGCCAATTACCAACCAATTAGCACCTGACGATAACAATATTTTTTATAGCAGCAGATCCATGCAAGTGCGGGCCTATCGCACGGTGTGGGGGGCGCGGGGGGACTGTTGGGAGCCGGGGGGCTACTGTTCGCGCCAGGAGCCGGGCCACCTCCCCCACCGCACTTACCTCCCCCGGCACATAAGGTAAGCTTTCACTTATAACGGCATAGTCGATATTTGCTTTTCCCAAAATACAGGTTTACATGATATCCATATTAACCCAACGACAGTATCGGGGGTCAGCATGCTGGTAATCGCAGTTATATCGATTACTCTGCTCTGTGTTACGACCTAAGGTATTAGTATCCTCTTTGTTTATATGCAGCGTGTACTGGATGGATTTGCAGTCATCGTTGAAGAGAGCTAGATTTTATCCCTTAAATGAATGTACATGCTTCAGTTTAACATAACTGTCCTAGGTGGAGCTCCCCCCTCCCGCGGATATAAAGCCCCCCGTGCTGCCGGGCGGGGCGGCGCCGCCCCCGCTGCTGCCGGGCCAGCCGCCTCCGCGGGACGACGACAGGCTCGGCTCTAGGGGACTGCAACAGGTTAGCTTCTATCATTTGTAACTTATTGACAATTTTTATCTAATGGGGTCATTTGGGTGCCCGAAATGATCGTGGCTGTTCACATCCTCTTTAAAATGACTTTCTCATAATTCGAATAATGAAATTTAATCCATGAATTTATAAATAATTTATGACCAATGTTATAATTGCAATAAAAAGGATCAAATATCGTTTATGGTTAGATAATAGTACTCAAATGACCAGATCTGCAGCTGCGTACGCCCAATCAACGTAATACATAGATTAATACACTGACCTCATCACTATACAAAACCATATGTCGGTACTGAAAATAAATGGGTATTGCACCATTCATCGTAGTCACCATATTAGAGAAAGGATTGGTGACTACAGAAAAAAAATGCTCTGTAACCTGGACCTTTAGATTGCTGATTTAAAAAAAAAATGGTAATGTAGGAAAATGAACCGAATCTCAACGCCAAACAAAGCAAAATAGCGGGCAATGGTTAGTTTTACATTCCTTTTTTACTTCAAAGCAGAGACGATCAGTGTCCCCTCACGAAAGAGAACAGAAGTACCGGCCGCGCTCGCCGGTCGAGCCAGAAGCGTTGGACGTGAAGCGCAGGAAGGAAGAGAAGGTACTCGGACATGTGAGTCTATGTAGTGTATGTGTCGGCTTCTATTACATCCACGTTGCTTTTTGTGTTATTCTCCTTTAGTTAGATAAAGACGGTTGGTCCTGGATTGAGAGATTTGGTGGGACTAATTTAGTAATGGCAGGAGAGCCGGTTACCTATTAGTTTGTTTAGGAAATTACATATATAGGACATATCTGAATGGTTTTATTGCTTTCGGGTGTATATGTATAGTATAAAGCAGAAAATTCCGAAAATAATTGTTTTATGTAGTATTTGCAAACCCAAGATGAATGTTGGAATTTAAAATAATTTGTTTCAATCTTTAAATAAATACATCTTAGTCAGTACCAAATTATAAATGGTCCTAAAATGTTCTTAAAAACAAGTAAGCTATTCCTTATTTATCAAGTAATATTATCCTCGATAGTTAGCAAAATCTCCCAATGCAGCTAAAACCGTCTGTTCCGACTGCTTGTTTGTACAGATGCTTTTTATTAAATTGCTGATAATTATGGCTGAACAATACTTGTAAATTAATATTATTGCTATGGTTTTTTTTAAACTTAATTGTCGTAGATATTTATATTAATTGTTACATACATTTCTAGGACAGCGATGCAGAAAAAAGTGATCAAGATCTTGTTGTAGATGTGGCTAATGAGGTAAGATGGTAATGATTGTGTATTCTGGTTATTACAGAAGATTTCAAGGTTAAGCAAACGTTATTGTTAACCGTTTTCCTGTTTGGGTTTGCAATTTGCAATGCAACATTTTTGTAATGATTCTAATATTAGCCAAATAAATATATTCATGTATCTGTATTTGGTTTAATAATAAGTTGTAAAAACCAATAAGTTTAGAGGCAGCCAGTGTGACAGACAAGCAGTACAGTTAATGTTAACTGTCGAATTTGGAATTAATTCTGAATTTCGAGAATCTTATCTTACAATTGAGAAAGGCTGAAAACAGACCAGCTTTCGACTGAAAGACTGGGAACATTACTAAAGTAGATATAGTCCCAGTCGTTGTCATAGCAAATATTTAAATGTCTAGGAAATATTGTTAGAGCAGTCACAACATAGTTCGAGAAACCGTTAGGTTAAGTATTTATACATAGTTACAACTACTTTTAGTAGCCCATCCGCAATGGGCCTAGCATAGAAACCTTTCGAATTGTGTAGGATGATATTATTATAACATTGTAGGAGGAGAGAGGGTCACCCAGTGTACGAACGGAAGGCGGCGAGAGAACAGAAAACGGTCCACGACCACCCTCGAGATCAGGCTCGTCCTCTAGTCGCTCCACGCCCAAGAGTTCCAAAGACGTGAGTTGGTTGCTTTCATACTACAGACTTTTTGGTAGAAGTAATGTTATTGTAATGAACGAGGCTGCAATATGTAGACCACTCCCAAATAGAGGTTCGAAATCACATCTTTCGTGACATAATCACCAGCTACGCACCAGCTAGTATGGTGATTATGCCAGTTATGGGCTGTACAGGCTGACAGTAAGTTCTAGTGTAGTTACGCAGTCACCTGTCGATTAAGTGTGGTCATTGACATTGAATAACTATTACCCGTCGTCGTGTTGGTCCAGCACAAGCGATGTTCCATTAGTTCGAATGTGGCATTCTCGGGCACATAGATCGATGTCAACTGTCGATTCATTTAAATAGTTCGTCCAAAGTTACTAAACCTGAAATGTATGTGCGTGTAATCTTGTATGCGTATCGGGTTATCCCATCGGTCGTATTATTTACATTGGTGTTTGTAAATATTGCAGGAGAAGCCCGGCACGCCCGGCGGCAAGTTGGGGCGAGCGTCAACTCCGACGAGCGCGCGGGGCGGCGGGTACCCGTTCCCGGCGTACGCGGCCTACCGCGCCGCCGCACCCGCGCCCGCGCTGCCCATGCACTACGACCAGCACCACAGGACCAACGGCATCGCGCCCGCCAAGCCGTGAGTATACATCGGCATACAACAAGGAATAAGCGAGTATGGGAGTCGGGTGTAGTAATGTGCGTGGTCCCGGCAGCGCGTACTCGTACCACTCGTGCGGCGGGCCGCTGCAGCCGGTGGGGTTCCCGGCGGACGCGCTGGGCGGCGCGGGCGTGCCGCACGGGGCGCGCGCGCTGCTGGCGCTGCCGCACGGCGAGGTGGTGTGCGCCGTGGCGCTGTCGCTGGCGGGCGCGGCGCGGCACGCCTACACGGGCGGCAAGGGCTGCGTCAAGCTCTGGGACATCTCCAACCCCACCTCCCCCGCCGCCGCAGAGCCCTTGTCGCAGCTCGATTGTTTGGTGAGTCACAAAGCTTCTTCTTTATTATTTCGCTACTTGTGTCTGTATATTTGATGAATGTGTTGCTAACGGCTCTTCTCTGAAGACAGGTTAGTGTGAACTCAACATTAATTAACTTCAAATCAAATCAAAATGCAAAATAATTATACTTACTACTATAGGAACATACATTATTTATTAAATTATTAAAAACAGCTAATGTGTAATACTTCAAACCTTTATGTTTTAATTTTGTATTAACAACAGCAATAATTTGATTCCAGCAACGAGACAACTACATTCGTTCAGTGAAGCTACTGCCGGACGGTCGCACGCTGATCGTGGGCGGCGAGGCGTCCAACCTGTCCATATGGGACCTGGCGTCGCCCACACCGCGCATGCGCGCCGAGCTCACGTCGTCAGCACCCGCGTGCTACGCGCTAGCCATCAGTCCCGACTCCAAGGTACTAATACACAAACTAAATTTAACCCAAGAAGTGGGATGCAGTAAATAGTTGCTGCACCAGCATGCATAACATTTGGGAGTGGCCATGTTCAGCTGTGGATTGTAAAACAAAAATCAAATATTATGTTATTAAAAAGTCTAGATTTAAAATAAGCGTTGTTCAACAGGTGTGCTTCAGTTGCTGTTCAGACGGTAACATTGCTGTATGGGATCTTCAAAATCAAACATTAGTTAGACAATTCCAAGGTATGTTGTGCTCACTTGTTATTAATATTAAATTAAATTAATAAATATTAATTGCGTGGCGAGAAAATCTCTAATACTTAAATTAAGTGAGCGGTGCAGCTATTTAGTTGGATATATGAGTTCTGAGTGAGTACAGTAGATGTATGTTGTCCCCAGGGCACACGGACGGCGCGTCGTGCATCGACATCAGCGGCGACGGCACGCGCCTGTGGACGGGCGGCCTCGACAACACCGTGCGCTCCTGGGACCTGCGCGAGGGCCGCCAGCTGCACCAGCACGACTTCTCCAGCCAGATATTCTCGCTGGGCTTCTGTCCCACTGGTTCGTGCTACTGATGCACCTAGTGCTCTTAGTTACCACCATGACCAACTCAATTTGGCACATCTGACAGACATAGAGAACCCTTGCGACGAGGGTCTATTTATAGCACCGCTTGATGCAGATGGGTTGAACGACCTCAAAGATTTATAAGTGTGTACTTTCGCTTTACACGAAATGTCTCCTTTTTCCGTATGGCACGACAATATATTACCTCTTACTAAATTGATTTATTTCGGAAAGACGATTCCTCCTCATATGTTAATCCTTGATACATGTTTGTGCGGCAGGTTCATGGCTAGCGGTGGGCATGGAGAACTCCCACGTGGAGGTGCTGCACGCAGGCAAGCCGGACCGCTACCAGCTGCTGCTGCACGAGTCGTGCGTGCTGTCGCTGAAGTTCGCGGCGTGCGGCAAGTGGTTCGTGTCCACCGGGAAGGACAACCTGCTCAACGCGTGGCGGACGCCCTACGGAGCTAGTATATTCCAGGTCAGCTTCATTACTGACGAGGCTGTTGCGAGCGATACAAGCCAAAACAACCGTCCAGCAAGCCAGTCCTATACTAGGCTTTATTGGTGGTCTGCCTCCCCCCTCTACTATAAAATTTGAAAGGCGTGTCGCCTTTTTAAAAAGAAACGAGAGGGACCTCGTCACACGAAGCAAACGGAATTGTGATAACTGCATGCGTCACTTCGCCCATCATCCGATGCTTGACAGACCTTTCTTAAATATATACCTTGCTACAACATTAATCATGTTGGTGGGTTAAATCGTCGACTTTAATCATGTTTTAGATTTGTATTGTATTTCCTAAAAACTTTAAACATTGTTTCAGTCGAAGGAGTCATCATCGGTGCTCAGTTGTGATATATCCGCGGACGATAAGTTCATAGTGACGGGTTCTGGTGACAAGAAGGCGACAGTCTACGAGGTCATATACTGAAGTGTCAGTGTAATCTCATGAGTCATAGGCAATAATGAACGTTGTTCGAGGTCCAGTGCGAAGGGAGCGTTTTATATCGAGGTTTAGTTGGCTGTAACAATTGTTACTGTTTTGTTGAAATAACTACCAGCTCTAGTTGGGTCGCGTTTTGTCGAGGACATAGCCAAGATCAAGGATTTTATAGTAAAGAGTTTGAGGTCGTCCAATAGATATGAATGGAAGAAAACGATGTATTGCGCCGACACCAAATAATATGGGAAATGGTGAATGATGATGATGTCTGCAAGTCACTACAGTACATAATACCATGTTCTTGGTTATGGTATGTTCACTTTGGTGTGACTAACAAAATGAAAAATATAGAGCTGATTATTTATATTGCACACAGCATCAACTCATATCAGACTAAGATCTTAATTCAATGACACAAAAAACAACAATATTATTTGACTGGTCAAACTAGTTTAAGTTTAATGTCTGTGTTTTAGCATTGACTCATAACGACGAGGCATGTCGATTCTCTTTAAAAAATCAATCTCTGATTCGATCCAAATCGATTTAAGATTAAATCGGGCATTTTCAAAAATGCCTAATATAGACACAGAACATTATTGATGATAATTTACCCTAAATACAAGTAATTGAATAGAAATATCATTAAATTAATAAAAATAATTTTCACGCTTGTATTTCTCCGAAGGAGTAGGCAGGGGTGTGTAGTACTCCCACTTATCACTAGTTATGTTATACGTCCCATGTAATAGGGGGTGAGCCTATTGACATACATCGGGTACAAATTCAGACTCTGTGCTACTACTGGGAATTTCAAGTAAGGAAAACCCAATAGTACATTGCCCGACCCGGGATCGAACCTGGGTCCTCTTGTTCAGCGCGCTTGCGACCACTAGACCAACGAGGCAGCCTAAGTCTCTAGTCTATACTCGACCGGTTGTTTTAAAACAAATTTAAAAACTAGGATACCGCAGCCAGTTTTAGTTCTTGAATCAGGTCTATTGGAGAGGTTTTCGGATCGATTCGAATCGATTTCAGATCGACATGCCTAATTACGACTACGGCTCGACCCTTTTCTTATAAATTCCTTGGCCATTATAGTAAGGCTTCATAATAACAAGCTCACAGTCTCTCTTCGTATTATAAGTATAGATTAGTGATCCCCGGGCCATGGCTCCCGGGTATCGTGTACCTGTGACGATCTGGACAATATAACCTGTCCAGTAGTGACGGTTTCATATCAATCAGACTGTTTCACCGAGTTCCTTGCTAACAAACTAAATGTTCCTCTTTATAATATGTGCCTATACAATTGGATGCCCCAGTAAAATCTGTTAATTTCTGTTTTGTAGGATGAAGAAGCATGATTAAAATCGTTGTGTTTAAAAAATAGTCCATTATAATTATTACTTATTTTAATAAGATTCTCTAAATAATTTAGATTCTAGAATTATTCTGGATTTAATAAAAACTAAATATTTAATAATAAAAAATCTGAATTTGGCTCTGCACTGCCAGTTTGATCTCAAAATTTTCTTGTATTATATTTTAGTGTTGCAAACTGCAAAGTTATTATAGTATTAATTGAGCAATATCAAGACTTTCAAGCATTTTATTGTGTTATGGAGGTAACAATTTTTACAGCCAACTAAAGATGGTTGATTTAAGTGTAGGTATTTTTAATGTAACAAATAGATCAATGTTGCACCGTTAAACATGGATATTTTAGTGTTATTATATATTTTTATAATGAAATAAGAAAATAATTTTATTAATTTTCCAAGTTGAATCTTGTTTCGTGAATGGTCCATTTATTACGAGTATTTATTTTATTATTCTGATTATAAGTTCTTTCAGACTGATATTCTGAGTAGTGTTACGAGTTGGTCATATTGCGTATATTATTGTCAATTTTCAATCTTATTTCAAAGTATTAAAAGCGTCAGTACGCACACCTTGGCTTTGCATTTCGTCTCTATGCGGGGCCAATGTTGGCGCCATTCATGTTCCTAAAATTTAATATTAAGGGCGCTGACTCTTTTTGAGTACGAACGATATATAAATACTGACGGCCCTAGCATTGGCTCCTAAATAGAGTTTTTAAACATTAGTGCCTGTTTAAACATTTCATATTGCGTAGAAAAATTGTGCTTGACAATTTTAGGTGAACAAGATTTCCAAATAAATTATCAAAATAAAACTAAAGTTTTGTTATAATTGTTGACAATTTTAAGAAGTGGCGGGAAATATGAGTGGTATTCGGAAGTATTTTTTTACGTGTTTCTGCTAAAGTTAGTAGAACGAGTTCAAGGTGATTCCTTAATTAAATGTACTTTCATTTGTGAACACGGACTGGGAAATTGGTGAATGTGTGTTAAAACTGTTGAGTTCAGACTCTTTTATAGGAAAAATTTATAAAATATATATCCATTTTTTTCTTGCAATAATATATTAAAGTTTGTTTCTATAATCTGACTGAGATTTTTATATCAAAGTATATTTTATTGTACTTAAAAGCTTATACAAATCGAATCTTTAAAATATGAATTTCATTATCATAATGATCTGCAATTTGTGATATTATTTCTTCAATGACATATGACTTATGTGTACCGAGTATGCGACACCGGATTTGACTGTAAACAACTAAATGTTATTTTACTGCAAAATTGAATTGTATTATGTACTTTGATTATATTTATTATTTGGATAAAATACCATATTTTATTTCTTATGCTTAAATTCCTATATTTACTTCTTATTTTTATGACACTTCCTGCTAAGCGAGGAAATAAAACGCCTCATTCTTTAATTTTCATTCAGAAGTATCGAATTAAAAGCGGACGACTGCACTTAGTCTACGAGATCTCAACTACTTGACTATTTATTTTTAAAATATAACAATGTTACCTATATGTTTGTATGACTACGTCTGTATTCACTATGGGTATTTTTATTAATGACTACCTTTCGTCCGCATAACCTACGTGCGATATAATTTATACTCAGGAATAATGTAGCTTTATTTTACCAGTGAAATAATTTTTAGAATCGGATTATTAGTTCCGGATATTACTCCCTACATACAAACAAATTTTAACTCTATAATATTAGTATAATGTAATAATTAATTATAATACCTATGTATTCTACGATCTGACTTTGACTACTATAATGTTCCCGAAGTCAGCAACTCTTGTATTGATAAATTAACTGATAACTTTGAAGTAGAGGTGTCACTAATATAATCATAATAGTTACTGGTAACATAATATTAAGTATTAATATGATAATAGATTATTTAAATCTGCACTAATAGCGTTACTCAGTAATAGTAAAATAACTATTCTAAGCGCGCGCGCGCTGTTGCCGTTGTGTAGTTGGCGACAAATGTCTCTCTCTCTCTCTCTCTCGATGCGCGCGGCGCATCTCATTTTAGCGGAGCGGCAACACCATGTTGAGCGTTCTGTTTTCGCGCACTTTTTATCGTTCGTTCGAATTAATGAAATAACTGTATTAAACTTTTAAATACGCCAACGAACTAAACAACGTTGACAGTCTTAAGCCTGTAAAAATATGAAGGAAATTTTAATGACCGTTTCGCGTAATATGTTAGTCGGTATCGAAAATAGTGTAATCATACGACTGAGTACGTTAAATGAATAATATATATTATTGGGTAACGAATACTGAATCCGTAAACTATTATTTGACTATTACCGAGTAATAGTTATAATAATATAATATCAGTAAAGCGTTATATTTAATAATAGTATTACCAACTAATGACCCTATTACCCCATCTCTACTTTGAAGTTATCTGGTTCAATACTTATTTATACCTATATAAATTAATTATTGACATTTTTAAAAACAAGTTGTCTATTTTTGAATGTTGATCGTCTTATATAGACATTGTCAGTAGCTTGCGCGTATTAACAAGACCTCGTATTATTTTATTTGTGGTTAAAATGCCTATGATTAACAGAGGTGTACGCTTGTTACTTTGTTTAATTGTGATTATTTTTGGCACTGCCGTGTACCGACTGTGACACGCCGCTCCTATCTTCTAGATAAGTGGGCCCAAGGAACGCCTGAAGCATAAAACGCCGCTTTGCTGGTCGCTCACATAGATAGAACTAAATAAAAGGCGTGCATGATGAACCTTTGGCATCTTCCATGCCAAGTTGCCCGACACAAGTCGCCGCAACGTGCTAGTGAAATAGGAATAGCGATTATATTCTTTGATATGTTCAAATCGAAAACTCAACGATGCTTAATTGCTGATAATGATGAGGCTAATTTTTTAACTGTGCCCAATGGAGCCCGCAATGACCGAATTAATTGTAACATTTTTTTTGCGGAACGCAATAAATGTTGAGTATTTTATTGGAGGGACCGCTCCTAATTTTGACATTAATGATATCAGTTTGACATTTGTGTGACACTGACAGTTTCAGTTGACAGCAGATGTGTTGGCAAGCAGAATATTGCCGATTTGTATTGTTTTTGTTTACATGTATAAAAAACAGTTGTAATATTACAATAGAAAATTTACGAGTATTCCATTAGCATTATGTGAATAAGTATCTAGTTATATAAAACAAAGTGTTTTTCCTGTAAAAATGTCGCAACCTAACCTATTGGATATAGTGCCTGAGCAATTATTCCAAGCCCATTCTATAAGTGATATAGATCAGGTACAAAAGAAATTACAGTATGAAATTGAAAGGAAGAGGGAGGAGTTACGGGCTATGGTGGGGTAAGTTTAAATATGCTTATAATTATCATAGGTGTAGGTCATTTAAGGTGTAGGCCCTACACTGTAGACTGTACAGCTAAGAAAATAGGTTCTATGTTTTACTTGTGTGTGATGAGAACAGAATTTCTATGATAGTGATGATGGCTTTCATCAATTACCCTTGCTAGTTCTAAAAGCTCAGTATAAATTAAACTTGCTAAACTAATTTCAGTGAGAGATACAGAGACCTGATCCATGCAGCAGACACAATTGAAGAGATGAAGGGGACTACAAGCAGTACTCTGAACCACATCAGTGACATGATGGCAGCCTGTAAGAACTTACATAACACCCATCTAGTGGGCTTCAAAATTGATGGCAAATCATCAAAATCACAAAGGTAAAGCTTGGAATATTGAAAGTTAGTATAGTTAATGATTTTAACATATCATGATTACATATATGAATATGAGCATTGCCGCACAACTAGGAAGAGGCTTATTTATTTTTTGTTTTAAATCTCTATATACTTTGGAGTAAGAGATAAATTAGATTGAATACTACTATCCATTTAGTATCGTCCTGGGCAGTTTTTCTGCCTGAGTTGAATTATTAATATTTTTATTTTATGTAATTGATACACACAAAACAATTACAATTATATGTAGTTTGTTCATCATTTTCTCACACTTGATTGTAATATAATATTTTGTTGCTTAGTTTTCAGTTTAACACAAACACAGTGCACAACTTGTCTGTACAAGTGAAGCTGCTGATGGAGATACCTGAGAAGATATGGACCAGTATTGAGGCTGAGGACTATGTGAGAGCCACACAGTTGTTTATCATGGCCAGGCATGTTAATACAGGTAAGTTTCTTTGGGTACATCCTTAAAAACTTTATGATATTGGGCATAACACAGAATGATTGTACTATATGCTCAGTGCCGGATTAACCACGTAGCAAGAGTAGCAATTGCTACGGGCCCCGCTCAAAAGCCCCTGCATATCCAAACCTGCCCACCTCCACCTGAGCGTTAATTTTGAGTGAAACTTATTAAGACATGGTCTACTGACGTTACAAAAACGTGAAATTTTACACCTGTTTTCCGACTAAGCCAATCCACATCAGTCAATCGCTAACAGATCATATTGTCGGCGAAAATAATACACAAAATTTCATACAGTAAATGCATAAGTTCCACAAAAAGGCACTTTATACTTAAGAGCCCATAGCAGATTAAGGGCCCCTTGCTTAATCTGGCACAGTGTATATTTGTACTTATGTTACCATTATATCTTAATTTCATAGAGCAGGCATATGACAGAGTCATAATGTTTAACAAACAATAATTACTATCACAACATAAAAGAACTGAATGATACTGCTGCATAATTGTCATGACTAAAGTGACACATTGTTACTGTTTAACAGGTATTGAAATTTTTCCCAGTCAGTCTGACGTTCTTGTACTTCTCATGTAAAGAAAAAGGCTAATCAGGATTTGATCAATACAATCTTGCTAACACGAAGTTTGGAATTTTGTTTTAAGTAATTAGTAATTATATAATATTGGAAGTATATTCCTCACACAGTAACTGTGCAAGCTTTTTTTTTGCAAGCTGACTTATACTATGAGTACATGTTGTTTTTTTAGGCTTACAACTCCAAATAGGCGGCAAGAACATAAAGCCTGGTATGCAATCAATACAGAGACTGGTGCAGCAGCAATGGAACTCAATCTCTAACTTCAACCAGACTATCATAGATGTGTGCCGGCAGAAGCTTCAAGATGTTGAGATTAGTGTTGAGGTAAATATAATATTTTATTAATATCAAGGCTTTATTTATTTTATATTAACTTTCGAAACAGAAGATTTTAATAACTTGATTGAGATGGTGTTGTTGTAGATTTTTGAAGCATTTTTCATTGTATTTTGAAAGGACTGTCCTATTTAAATGTAGTGAAAAATCTCCCCTATTTCCTAAAACAGAGCTGGGAGTTAGCTCTACTGGATAATTTAAAAAATTAAACTATATGTGAGCATGTTAGTAAAATTAAACTTTTAGAATTAAAACTCTTCATCACTATTCCAGGTAGCATGTTCTTGCCTCGTTAGTCTATACCTCCTAGACTCGCAGTCTATGGTGGAACTGCTGAACACATTGATAGGTCTTCACAGCAACAGCAGTCTCAAGTCCACGCTACAGTTCGAACTGGCTCAAATATTGGAGGGTGATGTCAAAGCGCAGATTAAAGACAAGATAGTGAATGGAGTTAAAATTGTGTTGAAGACTGTTGTGCTTGTGTATTCATGTTTTGTTGGTAAGTACTGTAGTACCATTAGATGATTCGGTAAACGAAAAATAAAAAAAGGCAATGAGGCGCACTTCATTCTATCCACCTCTCGCTCACACTTATCTCGCGAGATGAAAATATCGAAATAAAAGTGCTACTATATGCCATATGATAATGCTATCATAGTTGTTACCTAAGCTTCGTCGAACGAGCATTGTGTTAAAAACAGAAGGTTATACATAAAGCAGTAAATTCTCCTTGTTAGTTAACATCCTAGCCTTATCCTTTTGCTAACTTAATATTATTAACGCGAAAGTAAGTTTGTTTGTTACCTTTTCACGGCTAGTCCACTGAACTGAGCATCATGAAATTTTGCATATACATTGTCAGGGGTACAGAAAATTAGGATATAGGGTACCTTTCATACAGAAAAAAACGTACTGTTCCCGAGGGAAAGATCAATAACTTTCCATGATCACAATTGCTTTAGGACGCTAGATGGCGCTAAATGTGACCTGACAAAATGCACGGGTTCGTAATCAATACGGGCGAGGCCGCGAGCGGAAGCTAGTAGCTATTATAATCCTTTATTAGAGACTGACAACACGCATGGTATGACAAATGAAACATAATCGTATTAACTTAAGTAATGTTTTCAGATAATGATGGTGGTGCTGTTCTAGCCAAGTTGCAAGATTTATTTAGAAGAGATTCGCAACCTTTAATAGAACTAGTAAAATTCAGCGACCCGTCGTCTTTGAAGCTACTGCCGCCAGCCATTTGCAACTATCGGTATGATTGTATTGAATAATGTATTGGAATATTATATTAACATGACCAACTTTTGTGAAAAGCGTAGCATACTGTTTTGGAAGAATAAGATCGATTACTGTCAACTGAAATCGATTGGAAGTCTGGAAGATCCAAAAATACAAAATTTTGACATCCTTATCTCTTTGGATATTATAACATACCATATTTTTCTTTCTTATTTGTTTTAAGATTAAGGTGTAGAAAGTGTTTCAGATGTTTACTGACTTACACATGTATCCCATTTATAACATCTCATAACTTCCTTAAGCTCAAGTAATTTTATGATTATTAAAGTAGGTTTAATAACACACAAGTACTTGAGCTTAACTATAACTTCTCGTCACGTTTACCAGGCTATCATCAAACAAAGAAGTACTACCGCTAGCTAAGGAGGAAATAACGAAAAGCGTACAAAACTGGAATGTATGGGTGAAGTCATTTATAGACACCAATGTGCAGACCCTACTGCAGAATATTACTCGAGTCAAAGTGTTACACGAGATAAGAGAGGAGGCGTTTAAGATTGGTATGTTTGTTATAGAAATTACTGGCTTAGATGAGGGATGGACAATGATGATAAATTTATACTGTTTAATTTTGAGTGGCTACTAGCGACATGACAACCAGCAACATCTATCGAAGTCAAGTCACTGACTGCAGTTATACACTACCTTATGAGAGTGACTTTGACTTTGAGTCAGTATATCGCAGCTTAGTTCTGGAAATAAGCCTGACCGGTATTTAGAGGGGAAACCACGTCAACAAGCAAACCTGCAACAACAACGGAATTATTTTAATCAAATAACCCACATAACTTTTTCTTTTCTAGAAACCCCCTCAAACTGGTCAATAATCTGCACTTCGTTAGATATCCCAGAAGTCCACGTATGGTGTCACTACTACCAGCCTCTCTTGACCTCCCGCGTCCAAGCGATAATAGACAGTCGATGGGTCAAAGTGTATGACGCATTCAAGACCCAGATTCTCATAGACTTGACGAAGGTATCCTCAGAGAGTGAGGTGGAGAAAGAGGCGGATATCAACTGGTTTGTGTGGAAAGACCTGATTGGGGAGACGGTGATTGAGTCCAGGAGTGATGTTATCAAAGTTATGAATTCGCTTATGAAAGGTCAGTTTGTATTAGAGTTAATAGCAATCATATACTTAAATAAAACTCTTCTTCTGGGTCTTTTTCTTTCGTGTCGACATAAGCTCACGCAGTGGTGGAAAGATTATCCAGTAATATTCGTAACGGGGCTGACATAGCGCGTCCGTCTCCTCGATATATATAACCAGAGTAGTCTCGGCAAGTACAACTCCGTATCTACTTGATATAAATTCAACCCATTACTGTCCCACTGCTGGGCAAGGGTCTCTTCTCAGAATGAGAAAGGTTAGGCCTTAGTCCACCACGCTGGCCCGGTGCGGGTTGGCGGACTACACACACCGTTAAGAACTTTATGGAGTCCTCTCAGGTGTGCAGGTTTCCTCAGTTTTCCTTCACTGTAAACGCAAGAGATAATCAAATTCTGATCCGCACGTGATTCCGAAAAGTCAGAGGTGCGGGCCGGGATTGAGCTCAGCATGGAAGGCAAGTGTTCAACCGCTAGGCTATCACTGCTATTACCTATTTGATACTTTGCGTAATACATAATTGTGTGATAGGTACTTATTGTAATACACAAAGTACTGGGTACTGTACAGTAGTGTCCCGGCTTTCGCGCCATGTACACTCTAACGACTACTACTCGCAATAGTGCAAAAAGTAAAGCGCCATTTATAGGAATGAAGCGACAACAATAAATCCTGAATCGCACTATGAGAGTTTACATCAATTCTAACACATATAAGAATGTCCGACATCAACCGTCGGGCGTCGGCCCGCCAGGCTGACCACGTTGCCTGGTCGGTTAATAGAGGAACACCATACCTCGATTCCCCAATATACGATATGGTTCCCACTACACAAAATGACAGTATAAGAAATGATGGATCACGTAATGTGTGTAATTTAAGCGTGAAGAAGGAGAGAGCATCGCATAGGTACTATAGGGTCCGGGAATAAAACTGCTGTTAAAATATTAAACTCTGTATTGAACACAACGAGCTCCCAAATACAATTCTTATAATTTTAATTCAACGTCTATCTCTCAATTACAAATATTGACGTTCCTTCAAATACTTATTCTTTTTCATCGGTCACCAGTCTTTGTACCAAAGATTGTATCCTGATATATAAAACCTCTACAGTACACACGACATTATATAATTACTGACAGAAGTAAATATCGCTTACGTCTGAATAGGCCTTCATTAAAATTATTATGATTATGATAGCAGACAGACGTAATGATGGAATAAGTTTGTTTGTGATGACGCTAATCTATTATCTTTCACTGTATGTATAGAACCTGTGTACATGGCTCTCTGAAGCTCTTTGAAATGGATATGTCTTAAGGCATATTGTCATAATCACTGCGCATAATTAGCATAAAACATTTAAAATATTTTTGATTGTATGTATTTCTAATATCTCAATAACACGGTCAGTTATAAAGTTACTATTTTAAACACTTTTGAAGCAGTAAAGTATAAATTTCAAAAGACCTTTTGTTAAAGTTGGTATGTTTGTTGGGTGATGTCGGCCGTTTGTATAATTTGTGTTGACCAAAGTTGAAGCGCTTACGCATCGCTATCGGTTCGTGACGTATCCGCATTTCACATGTAGCAATACAGATGGCGCTACATACCTCGTTTTAATTACACTTACATCAAACTTGTCTTTCAATTATTTAATACAAAATAACTATGCTATTTGCATTTGCACCAATAGTGGTATGGAGGCTGAGCCAAAAGGGTCCGCCAGATGACATATATGTATGTTTAATACGAGTAGTGTATGTAATTATTGAGAAGTTGCCACCCACTCAGACTGTGGTTATCCCCAGCCCCTACCGAGGTTATCCCAAGAGATTGCAGCATGAACTTTACAAAAATGGTGTGAAGAGATTTTACTTTGTTAAAAACCCGCGAGTTATACCTCTTGTCATCAAGCACGCATGCCACCTTAGTGGAATAAAATGTGAACATTTCGAACAGTCTCAACTAGAACATTGTAAAAATATGTGATAATTTGGTTCATTTCTCAGTATTGATAAGTCGTAGTTATTGTTGTAGTGAGGTAAGCTGCGACACTGATCGATTGTTAGACATTTAACTTTATCTTGTCTTTGATATGAGTAACACCGGTAGTCTAGTATTATTTGTCAAAATTATCAAAAAATGTTCTACATATTTAAAGGCTTTATAGTTTGATTAGGGGAAGATTAGTTGGAATTGGAAATTATCGTTAAATAGTTTTTATTGTTACACAATAACATGTGTATCTACTGTTCTTTCAAATAATATTATAATAATTCTGTTTTTGTGTTCTGTTCCTTGTTCATCTGTTCATTGTTAGCGCATAAACACTGAAATCTATAATTTGAAATCATAATATCATTCATCTACCTAGTCTTTTATCAACTACCGTATCGGCCAGTCTAATTAGATGCGGCTGAATATTACTATTTTACATCACCCAATTAACGGTAGACAGTTATACCCTAAGACCGCTTGTCAGACTTTCTGGGCTGCTGACTCTCGCGACGACTGTCATAGGTATTCGAATGAACACCAGAAGCAATTGCTTGATGTGCTTTCTGAGGCACAGACAGGTGGCTCAATGTGTGAAGAATGGTTTATATACTTAACAAGAATTGACCACAGATCGATTATGCGGTGGCTACCTATGTAGTTACGAGGCTCTTCATTACAATTACATTATAATAATGTCAATATTAAACTGACGAACGATAGCTGGTTGTTTCTGACACTACCTGCTAGAATTTTCGTCATTTCCGCTTTAAGACAAACCCCCGACAAACAAGTCTATGTAACTATCTAAGATAATATCGTCTAGAGCGATGTTATCTGGATAGCATAATATAGATTTTATCAGGCGATAATCACCCCTGTATAATCGACATCAATGGATGCGCATCGGCATATAGCGCCGTTTGTCATGACAAGGATCAATCAGCGCCATCTGAATACATTATGTGCCTACGTATCATCAACTATGCAGATTTACTTGATAATTATAATATCCATTTACCAAACGTTGCTTGTCACGATGTTCAATATGAAGTAAATTCGCCTGTTTAGGGAATTTTATATCAATATCGATATATATATATATATATATCGATAAACGATGGCAAATTCTTAATGATTTATTTTACTGAAATGTAATGTGTAAATACGTCAAATTCTTAGCTGGAATGATGGAAAGCTCTTAAAAGTTCTTAGCTTAAAACCTCATTTTATACCTAAGTTAGGTAAGTCGCAAGCACGGAATACGTAATTGACCTACTTATTTGTATGTTTAGGTATGGCCCGCCAAGACCGCGGCTATACACCGACCTTAGAAAAACTATGCCAAAGTTTAGACGAGGAGTTGCAGAAGCTTCTGGAAGACCTCCGGGTATACTTATACCGGGATAAGAAAAGCATAACCAGCAAAGATAAGCTTTTATTTGCGTATGAGGAGGACGACGATACCGATCAGATCTACAGCGATAAGGGACAGATAGAGATGTATTTGAGGGATGTTTCTGATAAGAATATACAAAGGTATGGTTGTGAATGAGTCTTTAGTAGGTATGTTTTGATATAATAATTTTTATACTTAGGAAAATTAACAAATTAAAATGTGATTACATCTTTTTAAATTTGACTAAATCTTAGTTTTGGCGTAGTAGGTAAGCGCTTAGATTTATACGCTACGTGTTGCGGGTTTGACCTCTACATGGAATAAATATTTGTATTGCTAACAGTTTTTGTCACCTGTACCCATGATTCAGCAGAAATCCTAGGACCTATGCCACAGTTTTGCTACCTAAAGTCAACTGAACCGATTGAATAAAAAATCTTATTCACAGCATGCTGCAATACATAAAGGCATGTTTCGAAGAACCAACATTGCAATCCACCGAACTACAAAAGAAGACAACCGCCATATACACAGCCCGTTTCACGCAAGCGATTTCCACCCTTATGTTACATTTACGTAAGTGTTATATTCCTGAAGAGCGCGATAGTTTGGGAGTCATGACTATTGATGACAATGCTCTGAAGAGGTGGAATGATATGTGCCTGGTGTTGAAGGAACATTGTCAGTTCTGTTGGGGCAAATGGGTGGAGATCGTGATGGCAAAAGTCGAAGATTTGACTAAAAGTTTGCCGCAGGCATTTACTTTAGAGGCTAATATTGATTATTTGATGATGGTAAGTTATATACAACGGGAACTTATATTATTTTCTCGAATTTCAGGAATTACGGAACAAATGTCTTTAATTAAGTTTATATTTTAATCAGAATGCACAAAATTTAAGGCCTGCGTTATTTAATTCCCGTATTTGATTTTTAGCAATGGGACGTAATCAAAATCACAGAGAAGGACGAAGAAGGTAACCCCATAGAATCTACTATAAAAGTCCCAGCAGGACCTTCACTAAAACTGCAAGAATATTTATATTCTACAAGCCGAATACTTGATGAAGTAGCTCCACACACCTTGCCAATAGACACTCACACGTTATTCATTGAAAGAGTCACTACTATCACTTTCGCACACTACAACAAAGTCATAAGAGAGAACGAGACAGATATTAATCAGAGGTGTGCGCTTCAGCTACTGATGGATGTTCGACATTTGACGTTGTTGTTAGTTCCTAGAGATAACAAGAAATCTATGGAGTTGTCGCATGAGATTTGCGAGTTTTTGAGGCAGAAGATCGATCCGTTTGACTACGATGTGTTCTATCCGTATATTCAGACTAATTTGAAGAGATCCGTGCAGCGGGTACAGGTTAGTAGTATAATTTTGAAGGAGTTTCTTCTGCTAAGGGTCAGTTTTAAGTTCTAAGATGTACTCTCCCTCTACAGACTCTGCTAGGTAGTCTAATCCTGCATCACGGTCAACTGACCGGTATTATCGGTACCAAGCCAGTACTCTCTGGTGGTAGTGCAGACAAAGCGGCCGCACTCCTGGCCTCGGGAGACTCCCACTGGTTTTCGTTACTGCCAGTAGCCGCGCCACCCAGCCATCTCAAGAAGCAGGATAAGCCTGTGAGTACCTATGTTTTTCTCTTGTGTTAATGGACGAGGGAAATGTTATGACATAACAAGAGAACTAGGTGGTGCAAAGTCTGTCACCAGCTGCAAATGCAACCAATCCAACGATAGCAAATTGGCAGATATCAATCTTTTGTTTTATAATCAAGTATTTATCTAGGGCGAGTTTTCGACATTCAAATCATCTTCAATATGCCCCTCGTTTATCGGATTTTTTATTATAAAGACATGGATTAATATTATTATAAGATAAACATTTTTGTTTGTTCTTTTAATTATATAATACTAAGAAGTGGGTGCAATAGATTGTGATAGTAGGTATTTCTGTTTTATTTTCATTGCTTTATATTTAACTTTCTTATTTATTGTTCAGAATGAAGATCTCTTCATACTGTATACTGACTGGTATGAGTGATTCAAATTTATTTATTTATTTAAATTAATATTATATTTTTGTTCGTTAACCGTTTTTGTTGAACTTGCATACTAATAATATTTACTTTTAACCTGTCACTAATAGTTTTGTAAGTTGGATTTACAAAATAACTCATACTCACACGACGCTCCTCAAATATTTAAAGTGCATACATATTGTTAATAAGAAAAAGGAAGAAAGAAGGATAGTGTGTAGCCTCCATTGAGGTTATAGGTGATCTGAGCTAGAAATTAGTTACTTTCCAGCAGGGTTGTGTGAGTTTTCAGGGTTTGTGTGTGCGTTTGATATACCTAATTAAACATTTTGTTATAGAACGCTTCTTTACTAACAACTATTTAAGTTAACATAACGTTATGACGTTAAATCCTTACAAAACACATAACAATTATCTCCCCTAGCCATTCTACTGGTTGCTCTCTTGAGCAGTTTGGCCGGTTTCAATTGGCTTGCCAATGTGTAGCAGCCTTCAGCCAGAGAACATATCTACGTTAAAGTATACACTGTACAGTACCACTAAAAACATCGTTATTTGAAATAATTTATCAAAAATAATTTCCAGATCAAGAAGAAGCCAGTGTCATCAAGTCCTAACAAGTCAAGGTCTGATATATCGGATCTGATGACCAGCTCCTTGCCCATCAACTTCGCAAACGCACGCTCCGGCGCCGCTTCCTTCTTCAACTCAATCTCGTCAGATTGGTTTAGTGGCTCCTAATAAGTATAATAATCGTCTTTATTTATTAATATTAACTTTGTAGTTTAAATTGGGTCTAACCATGTATTAGTGCTTAGGTGAAAGACTGTCCAGAGATTGGTAAAGCTCCTAAGGGAGCGTTCAAGTATTACGTAACGAATTTGGGGGGAGGGGGGGGGGGGGGTCTTCTGAAACGTTACGATGCGTTACAGGGGCAGGATTGAACTACGCGTTACGTAACATTGTTTTAACCCTTCAGAACGGTCGCGTATAGATTTATTTTTTCACGCATTTTTAAAAACGTTTTTTTTTCTCAAAATTTCAAATGAAACTACCCAATTGAAAATTTTTTTACCTTCACAAAATTTCTTGCTTGCTTTACAGGATAGTGAATAATTTTTAATATATTTTTTTTAAACTCCTAATGTAATTGAATCCTCCTAATGAAATAAAATATTTATCAACAGCTGTGATAGTTTTTCTCATCACTCCAGAAAAGTAGGTAACAAAAATACCGCACTTTGGATGGCTTCGTTATACTTTACTCCGTAGACTCCAATCGCCGGTTACGTAAGGTTACGTAAAGTTTTACTAGGGCGGAGGGGGGGGGGGGGGGGGTGTAAAGAAAAACGTAACGGCGCGCTACAAGAGAGTCAAGATGGGTATCAACATTCTATTATGCGCTAATATTCTGTTGCGTGGTCACTCCAGTAATGTATCATTTACGATCATGTACATTGGGTCGTTAGCTTCTGCTACGGATCTTTTCTAGCCTCGTCAGCATATATTTCTATATTAACTTGTGTTTTTTTGTTTCATTGGTTGATTATTGCACCATACGCGCAGCCGAGTAATAATTTATTATATACCTACTACCAAATGATGTAAATCTATGAAATGAAATTTAATTGATAATAATGATAATTCAGTGTAATATATTGGAATAAATAATAATGTATACTGTGTTGTTTTATTTCGGTCTGAATGAAGCATTGTGACTCAACGGTTCATGTTGGTCCACCGAAGCGTAACGCGTAACTCGTTTTATTATGTCCAAATTAATAATGTAACAAGTAATGTATGTCAGATCGATATTATTCAATGTAGGTTCTGGGGATTATTCTATTCTCATTCTCAGTTTTCTAGTGTAGTTTTAATGTATAGATGAGAAAAGACCAACTCTTACTGTCTTTTTAAAATAAATAGACTGATAATAAAAGCATATCCATAAATAATCCGATAAAGCAATCCAATTTTAATTTGAGATCTAAGGCATTTGAGTTCTGGATTTGAGTACTAAGGCAAATTTTTAACAAACAGTGAAAACGCATTGCGCTACTTCAATTCTAATAAACTAGGTACCTATCTAATACACATACATAAAAAAAAAAAAAAACCAAAAAGATACAGGTGTTTATAGGCCTATTTCTAGTTTTTGGTTGAAGATTTTTTTTAACAACCGCGTGATCATGCGGTAAAACGCGCAACAAAAGACCAAGTCCAACTATAAATATATTTATTAATAAAAATCAGTGCAACAATGTAATCAGATCTTATATACTAAATTAGTCCTAATACAACAAATAACTACGCCTTTCCATCAGTTTCTTTGATTTCACCGACTTTCCTTCCCAGTAGCCTGAAGTTGTCGCTGTAACCGTCTCCGTAACCCCCAAAGTAGTTGCCGGCACTGCCAGAGTACGGCCGTTCAAAACCGGGCCGGTATTGGTTGTTGTAACCGGGTCGGTAATTACCTGGGTAGCTGTTACCTAGGTTGCTGCCTGAGTAACCGGAGTAACTGGGACGATTGTAGTCGAAGCCGGGCCTGTTAGGGCGATAACCTAAAAATTGAAAAATTATGATAAAAAAGTGGTCTTCTTGGGTAAGTGATGAGGGTAATATTCAGCATGATGCGATTAAAAATCTGTTAGTCAGTTATGATCATGGCATTGTTCTCTCAAAATTGTATATTATTATAGCAAGGTGAGGTTGATGTTGACCAGTTAAGTTAATCGAAAATCGGGAATAAAACCTCTATTACCCGCAAGGTTTTTTATAATTTTCCAAGAACAGGTACAGTTCCTCTGTAGGTTATTGGAATTTGAAAACGAATTTCTTGTATTATAAAATTTGTAAATAACATAAAAACCGACGGCGTCCGATTTGAGTCTCGTCTCGAATAATTGGTATTCTATATAACACACTTTAGAGCTATCGTGTATCAAATAGCCATTGTATTTTGTACCCTCTTAAAAGAAGGCACATATTTCAAGTAGGGTTCATTTAAAGTTGGTCGTTAAATTCATGGAATCCATTGACTTTATAATGTTGTGTATAATTTTCATTCAATATTGACATGCAGGTGCAGTTTTACCCGACGTCATTGTTTTTATTTGTGTATACGAGAAAAGTTAACCGATAACATATATCTTTTAAATATCTAATTTCGCTTTTGTTATGCCGCAAAGTACGAATGAACTGAAGTGTATCGAAAAACAAAGAAATGTAGAATTAATTCATTTCTGGTGACGTCATAATCATAAAAACAAAGATTTAGCGTGCAAATAATTCAGCTGTAAATAAGAAATACAAGATTATGGTAATAACATCGTGTTTAAAGTCCGTTGTTCGTATGACTGGCCAGTGGCCACTGACTCCTAAAGTACGTGATCGTTTTCCACGAATATAGCTCATTAGACTTTAAAGTCAACGTCTTGTCGGTGAACCTATACCTATCTATGATATAAATTTTGTAGATGTCTGATATACTTAACACTATAGTTAGTAGGTAGTATAACAGTTTTTTTTAAATATAGACTACCAGTTCGTATGACATTTTTAAAAGTTGCCTTGCATTAGGGATTCCTATCTAGAGCACAATTTACAGGGATAAACTTCACATGACACACCCCTAGACCCGGAATAAATAGCTTTAGGCTAGACACATTTATTCCATGCAGAAATAGAACCTACCATAGCGAAAAAAGCCAGTTGCTTAGTCGGTGCACTTACCGTACCGTCAATATAGTTGTTCCGCATCTACTGGTCCTTTGATACGAAGGACTACCTATATCTTTTGTATCTCCCTTATAATGCAAGTACACAGAGTACTTGCATTCCTTATCAATTTCCTTATCAATTTGCTTATCAATTTCCAAAAATGTATACAATGACCTAATTACTCAACCCAAATACAAACGTGTTCACCCTTTGTGAAGAGGTATATAGGTAAGTATCTACAATATCATCGCCCATATATTAGCTATTAGAATTAGTAAATCGTGCTTACCGCCCGCACCGCCATAGCCCGGATATCCTTGTCCGTAACCTCCGTAGCTGCTTGGGTAGCCACCGGCACCGCCGTAGCCACCTGTACCTAAACATAGGTATAGTTAGATAATATTGTGTGATTAATAGCTTTACAGTTCATTTAAATAATTTGCTTCGATTCGGGAAGGATGAGGAAAAATATATTTCTTTGTCATTTTAGACTTAATAGTATGATAACATGTAAGTTTAAATTTATAGACGATTTGGTCTTCTCTCCTATTTTGTGCTGGTTAACGCTTTTATATCGATGCCCTTACGCCGTAGCTAATATTGACCCTGAACTCTTCAAGGAAACGATCAAGTCTTTCAGTAACTATATAGGTGAAATTTATATACTAACCGCCAAGTCCACCAGGGTATCCACCCTGTCCCGGATAAGACCCAAAGCCGGCTCCACCGTAGCCTGGGTTGCCACCATATCCAGGGTTGTACCCTCCATAACTGCCGCCGTAACCGGGGCTGTAGTTTCCTGATCCGCCTCCGTAACCACCATTATACCCGTTGTAACCACCCCCGCCGTAACTACCTGGATTATAACCGGACGAGTAGCTGGGTCTTAGCAACCCGTAGCCTCCCGTATTCCGTCTTTGTCCATCTATGATGTCATTGCTCGTGTCCGCCACTTTTTGAGCGACGGTCACGGCCAAAGAGCATGATAGCAAAAATATGTTCTGAAAAAAAAAAGCAAAAAACGACCTAATTAATTTCCTTTATCTAATAATAGTTAAAGATCGGTGCGTTTAATCACCTTGATTATACCAGAAATATTTGCATTTTAGATCTTTAAAGGTAGATAAAAGTAGTATTTGTTTGATTTATTATTTAAGGGCCTGTGCGTAAATAATATAATACATATAGAAATAAATACGTCACTATTTAAATACGTTATTGATATATCAGTCAGTCGCGGGGTCCATTTTTCAATAGATGAATTTATATGTACCTATATAATATATCTTATGAGTTATTCCTCTGCTAAGTCCATACTAAAAATAGTCCAATTTCAAATGAACAGCTAGTTAATTACATATTATCTGGATATTGAAGAAATCGGGTTTATGTCAAAAACCTTTTATTTTATAAAAGTTGACTAAGTGTACGACCTATCCTACAATTTGTACGTATGACCTACGTACCATACATTCTCCCGAGTATATTTCAACATTTTCGATGTCTTGGATCACATCCTTTATTCCAAGATTACCATCCTCAGTTGCAAACACATTGCTCAACCTGCTAATTCATTCGTAACGAAGAACAAAGGCATGTTGTCCAATTGACCTAACAATTTACACCATTAAGAATGCATGTCCTCACACTTTTTTTCCTTAACTTTTGATATAAGTATGTATTGAAGAAATCTTGATGACTCGGAACTAAAAATAACGCATTTGAATATCTGCTTAATTAAAATAGTTATATACGTTCTAGTCACCGCGTGTCATACTCTCGAATGCATATATTTTGGCAAGACATTCTTTAAATTTCTTTAAAAAAAAAAACTTGCTCCTCTTTAGGAATAGTTCCTGTATCGTGGGTGCGTATACGAACACAAATATTTACATGCACAAATACTCAGACTCGTAACAACTATCTGTAGGTCATACTCATACAAATATTTGTTCCGTGCGGGAATCGAACCCGCGACGCGTAGCGCTGCAGTCGATCACTCGGACTAACGAAAGGTATCATGCCTAAGGGCTCAGGTAGTTTCCGTAGACTCATCAGAAGATAAATTAGGTACTTATTGTTATTTTTTTTGTTTGTACATTTTTGTTTTGCTAATTGTGGCTACATACGTTAGCGGCATGTTTTGTTGGTTTTGCTTTGTTTACGATGTAAAGGAAAAGCGTGAGTTATCTAAAAGACAATATTGAACATAGTAATATTGAAATGGTAATACAAGCAAAACAAATAAATGATGCAGTTTGTTATTAGTTTGGTCTTTTGTTCTTGAATAGGCCTTAGCAAATTTACAAATAGTTGAGTTGTTGAATAACGTAATTATCCTGTGCTATCATATATAGGCAATCTTCTTTGTCGATGTTAAAAGTCAGTAATATTATTCGGTCGATTTGCAAAACCTTAGGTAGGTTACTAGGTACTTCGTAAGTATCTGTTACCTATTCCAGACACGTAAATGTATTGTCAATTTCCCCGCTCGCATTACTTACTCGGGCCTTAGTATCTACTAATGTATAACAGAAACTATACCAAGCCGTCGGAATGTATAGGCAAACTAATAATATAGAATTATACCTGTGGTACAATAAAACCTATTCTATATTAAAAAACTAATTAAAAACAATGCCAACGCCAACTCGCACCAGGCCAGCGTGGTGGATTAAGGCCTAGCTCTTCTCATTCTGAGAAGAGCCTCTTGCCCAGCTGTGGGATATTAATGGGCTGAATTTATTTATTTATCGTTAGTAAATTGCGACTATGTTGGAATCAATAAAAGTAGGTACGCCTAGCGCTCAAAAGCGATATGCAAGCGCCGTACATAGGTAAAGATACCTAATCATAGATCGCATTAACAGTTAACCGAAATATCTAGTTTAATCAAGGAAATCAATAACTGGTAACCCCAAAAATATTATACTTAATGATGTTTGTCACAATATAGGTACAGTCAGCGAATTTTATCTATTAATCTATATAAGGACATCAAAAAATTAGGTACACACGTGTTGTTACGTAAGAAATACAACTGTCGGCAACGGATTGATCACATATTCCTATGCCGAAAAATAATGTATAACAGTTTAATTACTAGATATTCATAAAAGATAATAATATCAAGATGGACTACGTAAGCGGATAACATCTGAACAATCTATACGATAGGAAATCATAAACATCTAATCACTATGATAACGCTATTAAATGAACCGCACAAATGGTCCTAGATTTCAGATTAAGCTTTTTTATTCATAAATTCCTGTTTTGCCTGACATCAAAAAATTAATGAAAAGTAAAAAACAATGTTGTACCTCCCATTGGATGCAAATGTTAATGTCAAGTAATATGATTATTATTAATAAAGTATACAGATACACTATTTAGGGCTCCGTTAAATATTTCGTTGACCATAAGACTTCCGTCGCCAAAAAAAATTAAGAACCGCTGTACTAGACTTGTATGAAAATCAAGATATTACTAAACTCATGCGTAATGACTTCCTCATGCTTAAAGTCCTTTATCAAGTTAGCCTATCGCAGTCTACTGCCGAATAATGGGGCTCTATCAGGTCCATTGCTAAGGCCCATATTAACATACATATAAGGTAATAGATACGAGTATATCTAAGTACACGGACATTTTATATTATAAAAAGTTCGAAAGTTTTTACTGACACCTATCAAGGACTACATAACATTCATGTTTTGTGTATAAAAATATATTTCAATTTTTATTATTATTTATTTTGAATAATGCAAAATGTATTTTGAAAAAAAAAAGAAACACTTCGCGTAATAAATTTTGTCTATTCCCATGAACGCAACTGTTTATTAAAAAAAAGCATTTATTCACTGCACTATTTAAAAAAAAGAACGCTCACCAAGGTATTCATGATCACTGCGATCCGCACTACACTGTGATCTGTTTAACAATGTTCATGATCTGTTGATCTCGGCATTTATATTCTCACTTCTGTCTGTGGTTTTTGTCTTATACAAAGACAGATCGGCAATTTTAATTAATACGAGTATAAAAATGTACGAATGCATTGTTTGGGATTGATCCAACGGATGTTACGTGGTTTGATGGATTAGTGCTGTGTCTATAGGCTGTGTTCTAGATTTAGGGATCGACTTATAAAATATATTTGGAATGGCTATAAGGTCGTGCACTTTTCATAGTGTATATGTATAGGTATCTGGACTACATAGGCTATATAGACTGAAAAGTCCGTTGTCAAATTGATAAAAATATTTTTTTTCATAGGGGGAGGGCTTCATCCATAATTTATATAATATTAGGTAAGGCCTATACGAAATATTAGAAACTAAAGGTATTTTCCCTTTAATTATCGCATATAAGAGATAACAAGCAAGTCTGTTATTAAATTGTAATATTATTTGTCAGTGGCATCAGAAACCCTTGACCTAATCAAATTCTGAGAAAGAGACTGCAATAAAAATCTGCTTTTAGAAAGAATTTTATATTATTTGTATAAATTCGATGATTAAAAGTTTTTTTTAATTGAAAATTGATAACTGATAGCTGATAGCTGTCACTCGATCCTTTATTTCATGTTGTAGACGAGGCCTTAGGTTCACTTGAAATGATATCTAGGAAAGAATGGAGGAAATACAGAGAAAAATTAGGAAATGTCTAAACAACTATAGGAACTTAGGATGTAAATTATGTTGTTTAATTAGATAATCATGTTAGTAAATAACTGTTAGCACTTTATTGAAGTTCAGTTGGATTTCTATAAAAAAATAAGATTTTGATGGAAATATACTTATTGGATAATAATATTGGAACTTGGGACATAAATAAGTATCGTCATACGATTGTATTCCCTATGAGTCATAGTGTATCAATGTATTAATAGATATAGGAACTTTTTAAATAAATGAATGGCCTTATAAAAAAAGAATGCACATTTGAATTTTTGACATTATGGAATTGGCGGGGTTCTCAATTTTGAATATTTTAATGTCACCTTTTTTACATTCAATTGTTTTTTCTGTTGAAAAGTTATCGTGTTTTGTTCGTATTGTAGTGAAAAAATTAATTTAGGGACGTACTAATTAAGTGTGTTTAATTAGGTACCATACAAAAATATCCAAAACTAAAACTCATTAATTTATTGCCGTTCCTGTTAAGGTAGCTATTCTTTGCTTTGTTTTGTTTTGTTCCCTTACCCAATATTAGCGCTAATTATTGAAAATTGTACGTGTTTATTCATGGGTTATGTATTTTAATAGTCTGGTAGAGTAAGAAGGTAAACAAAACAGAGTGCTTATAAGATAAATAGGTAGGTATTCATGCGTTTTAGGTTTAGTTAGAAGACAATCCTTGAATATCCGTTGTTCTAAAGATCAATCGTTAATAAAACTTGTATGGAAAGAGCCTCCCAGAGTGACGATACCTTTGCATCTACCTTCGGCGCCTTCTGCAGGCGTAGCGTTAATGGATGTAACTATTAATGTGAATGAAAATGATTGAGAAAAGTCCATGCTATGTACTATGAACTTTTGGGTGGTTAGCCGTCACGAACCTTGACGATTTTCTTTCTCACCTCACTGCATGAGCAATTATCAATTGAAACCTCATGACATATTTGTTATTTGTAGGCATTGTACTAGCGACATTGAAAAGAAAAGTTATTGCTTCAGAGAACGTCACGACACTCCTGTAAGGATTATTATTAGACTTGGTAAGTAAATTGTATTATTATTTTTGAGTTAGGTCAGTCTCGATTGCTGACACTGCTGACAGGATAATCTTTCCATTACGGCATGAGCTATTCTCATGTGATAGCTCGTTCTAGCTCCAAAGAAGAAGTTACTTATGTCATCATCATATCACCCCAATGGAGCTGTCTATCAACGCTATGGTGTACAGTCATCGAGGATATTTTCATAATCACCGTGTTTGTTACTAATATTAATTAATTAAGATACAACCGGCGCCCAAGAATTATGTAAAGGGAATGGTCTGAATTATGCTCCCGTGTGCTAAATAGCATATAACGATCATCAATCCGTCTGCCATGCGTGGTGATTATTGTAACATGGCCGTTCACACAGAGGAAACATTATACATAACACTTACGAGCTAATATTTTGATGACAGGCGATAAGGTCGTAAAGGACTAGTGTAACACAATCTGAGATAGATGGCGTTACGTGTCGCAATTAGGGAATTTATTGTAGATAAATTATGTAAGTACTATCACGCACGGTAATTTTTTTTTCGTGTAGGTATTCGTTTTATGGCTTACTTATTTATGTACTTCTTTTTCATTTATCTGGAATCTTGGTAAAGTTAATATATTTGAAATAAATGATTTAATCCAGGGTGATTTTTTGTACCTATTACGGAAATCTGGGATTTCCTAAAAGTACCACTAAGACCCACATAACATTAGATAAACGCATTTTATTGACCCATTATGATAATGCACTAAGAAACAATGACATAATAAAATGTGAATATCTTATTCGATCCTTGCGCCACCAATTATCCTTGGCCGTAATGGTCACAATACGCCGCTATTTAGTCCGCCATAAACGTTGTATGTTGTTGTGTCATTTTATGTCCTAATGCAAGCTTCCTGATTATTTGATTGTACCTATAGATGCGTAGTAGTATCTAATGGTATCTACTATACAATGTGCAGCACCATTGCTGGATATTTTGGAAGGAATTGTTGTTTATAATGCGTCACTTTCTTGTTTCTTTTGTTTCGTGGATTAAAAAACAATGTTACGTTAGAAGGTATTGAAACTGACACGGAGCGCAATAAGCCGAATCCTTTGCCACTGCAATAATCAAAGGAATAGACTGATGACTCTGTGTATTGTGTTTTTATCACGACTTACCCAAGCTGAACGTCAATGTCTGCCCTATAGCAATTAGCCTGTTTCAATAATAATTACCTACCATATTGTGTTTTCGCTTTTGTCGTAGGTATACATATGTGTCACGCTTACTTTTCAGTAACTTACATGATCTATCTTTATCTGCCTACGTAAATCATGGCTACGCGTATGACCAAGCCTTTATCGGTGAACTGCGATAGGCCAAGAATTTTCCACACATAGATATCAAATGGGGGAAAAAACAAAAGTTCAGCGCGCATATCACACACATTGCGTCATAATGCGACTAAACAAAATGATCGCATATACCTACATTCAAAGCTTCGAACGTCTTGATACGGAACCGTACCTACTACAAAATACCAATAAAATAATATAACCTACACTTGGTTCATATATTTTTTGTCGAATTACTAGAATCTATTGAGGTGGAATGAATTTCAGTTGTATGTAGTTTAAATATATTCACAGTGCATGTTCATTGGGCGCGTAGATTATTTTAATTTTATTTATTTGCATACTTTGTTTGGTACACAAACAACGCAACGGTAAAACAAAGGGTGATTTATTAAAATGTATGACATAACAGTGTGTGACACTAAAACTTGATTATACAGCATGATATTCAAATAACAATGATTATTTTATAGGTATTTTAATGCGAATAATGTCAAAATAATCATTATCATATAATATAGTGTATAATTTTAGTAAACACTATAATTTATTTGTGTGGATACTGCGTATAATTATTTTTATTAACTTAGCTCCCGGGTGCCGTAATCAATATTACAATATTAATTGTTTATATTAACTGTCTTCTTTTAAAGTACAACTATCTTCAGTGTTGTACACACCGTCTGCCTGAAATGAAATGAAATGATTTATTTTGCAATTAGGATTTTTCAATCACTTTTACACTTATTTTTTTTTAAACCCGAGTCCACCACTCGGGTTTTTTTTACGACTATCCTTGAGAAGGAACGTCGAAACAAACTCAAACAAACAAATTCAAACTGGAAATACGAATCCCGATCTGTTGCCACTCAAGGACAAGTCTGTTTCAGCGGCCATTCATCAGTGGCCAATGATCGTTTGACAGATTTGGGCGAAATATTGGTCAGTGGAACATTGACCGCTTAGGTAGTCTACGCCCTCGGATGAACTCGCAATCATTACAGCGAGCTAATCGCTTCAATTATTTATTCATTTATCATCACGACCTCGACGGTAAACCATTTACCAAGAAAAATGATAATACGTATCTAATACAGATCGTCAATACCAAATTTTTATTTCTTACAAGGATTCTGGTCAATGCTTCTTGATATACGTTTCAGAATAAAGATATCTTAAAAATAACGAAAACAGATATTTTTTCAGTATTTTCTGTGCTGTGGCTTGGTAAAAATCTACGAAGATTTATTCAATTTTCTAAAATTCTTAACCATTGGTGACAACTTTGATAAATTATTCTGAAGACTGGAAGATAATAAAAACTTTATCCGTCTTTCTTGAATACAAATAGACGCCGTGTGTACCTTCATGAAAACTTTAGTTGCACATCTATTTAACGAAATCTTACCTCCCACTGGGAAATATTCATTGCGTGAAGGACTGAACTATCTTACCAACTCCTCGGGAGCACCCTTTAAATTTCTACGGCCTCCATTCAAATGCTATTTTCACCAAACGACCGTCAAACATTCTCCTATTGACATTGAATGGTTCTGACATGAATTAATAAAGGCTTGCGTTGGGAAATATGGCATGGTCCTCCTCATATAGATGCCTCAATCCGAGAAATGAGAACAGTAATAGCCGAACAGTAATAATTATGAGCAGTCAGTATTGAGATTTTTCTAATAGATAATCCCATCAAAAACCTCTGAATATCTTAAAAGTCTGAGGAGGCGATTAGCTATAAGAAGATAACACAGTCACTAACCAATCCGACGTATTGTGACGTATTGCAGGCGAATGAGATTGGCTCATAGAGGCAAGGCGCGGTTACCAGATTGGTTAGCGTAATGAGCTGCTTAGTGTTATCTGCTTTAATGTACCTATTCATACACATTAACATATATCAATTATAAGAAATTAGTTTCAAATATGAAACATGCTGGTTTTGACTTAACATAAGTGCAAGCTCAAACAGTGTATGCGACCTATGAACCTCCTTAACATCTGTATTTTATTAGAGTAATTCTTCAGGATGCTTTATTTCGGTAAAGATGGTAGGTATGTAACTACATATCGACATTATATTTTCCTCAACTAAATAATTATAGCCAATACTAATTTGATAAAATTAGCTGTCGAGATTCAATGTCGGAACACCAAGCAAAAGATACTGTTAGGGTTTCTTTAATAACATTATTCTAACGATTTTCCTTTTGAATTAAAATTTAATTCTCACGCAAATATTTTGGAAGCCTATAAGAGGTTTGATGTGTATATGCGTGACTTCTGTTGTTAAACTGTGCGTGGTAGTGCGTAGTACTAGTAGTAATCTACATAAGTTTGCCATGTATTATGTAAGCAGTGCGATTTATGATCTTGTGTTATTTGTTTTACTAAACAGAAAGGTAGCAGGTAAAGGCAGGTGAAAAAAAAAACACTACTTTTGTAATACTGTTTTAAACAACTGCATTTCATTTGTAAGATGCTTCTCACGTGCTCGCTGCGATCGCGAGTTGCACGCAGCCGCCGTGTGTGGCACTACAAGACAGCAGATTGGGATGGGATGCGGTCGTTTTTTGCGTCCTACCCTTGGAGACAGGTATGCTTCTCGCCGGATGTTCCCAACGCCGCTGCTGATTCTGTTGCTGATGTGGTGCTGCAGGGTATGGAGCTTTTCATTCCATCCTCTGTGGTCCCCTTTAGTGGCAAATTTCGGCCTTGGTTTGATTCATCTTCCAAAAAGGCTTCTCGCAGGAAGCAGGAAGCTTATCAAGCCTGGGCTGATGCGGTGGCGTCACGGGATGAAAATACCAGCGCATTAAAAAAGGAGTATAACTTTGCCTCCAGGTCCTTCAAAAGGGACATTGCAAGGGCCAAGTCGAAGCACATCGGTAGAATTGGCGAGAGGCTTGAGCGCCTTCCTTCGGGAACTCGTGCGTTCTGGTCACTTGCCAAAGCTATCGAAGGGAATTTCTGTAAGCCATCCTTTCCACCTCTACACATGGGAAATGATTCGTTGGCCCACGACGCAAAGGAGAAAGCCGATCTTCTGGGCAAACTCTTTGCGTCCAACTCGACCTTGGATGACGGGGGACAAGAGCCGCCTACCATACCGCGGTTCGAGGGCTGTATGCCGGATATCCGGTTCCACCAACGCTCAGTGCGTTTAGCCCTTCTATCCCTTGATATCCATAAGTCGAGTGGGCCTGATGGAATCCCTTCTATTGTGTTGAAGATGTGCGCTCCAGAGTTGGCACCAGTTTTAACACGTCTTTTTCGGCTCTCTTACTCTTCTGGCGTAGTCCCGACATCATGGAAGACAGCATTGGTCCACCCGATCCCTAAAAAAGGCGACCGCTCAAATCCGTCCAACTACAGACCAATAGCCATAACCTCCCTTTTCTCGAAGATAATGGAGTCCATTATCAACTGCCAGCTCCTTCGGTTCTTAGAAGATCATCAGCTGCTTAGTGACCAGCAGTACGGCTTTCGTAAGGGTCGGTCAGCTGGTGATCTTCTAGTATACCTGACACATCGTTGGGCACAGGCGATCGAGACTAAGGGGGAAGCCTTGGCGGTCAGTTTGGACATAGCGAAGGCCTTCGATCGGGTCTGGCACAAAGCGCTTCTTTCAAAACTCCCCTCTTATGGGCTTCCCGAGAAACTATGCGAATGGGTCACCAGCTTTCTTGCAGACAGAAGCATAAAGGTCGTAGTCGACGGTGAATGCTCTGACTCCATGTTTGTAAATGCTGGTGTCCCTCAAGGCTGTGTGCTATCGCCTACTCTGTTCCTCCTCCATATCAATGACATGTTGCAAATCAGCGGCACTCATTGTTATGCGGATGACAGCACAGGCGATGCTTTCTATACCGGCCGCGCTAACATTTCTCGGGAAAACGTCATCGAGAGCCGAAACAAACTTGTGTCTGAAATTGAGACCTCTTTGGAGAAAGTCTCAAATTGGGGTAGACTTAATTTGGTCCAATTTAACCCCACAAAGACACAAGTTTGCGTATTCACCGCAAAAAAACTACCGTTGGTCGTATCTCCTCGTTTTGAAAGCACCCCCTTAACCACGTTAGCCAATATTGGAATACTTGGTGTCGACATATCGAGCGAAGTCCAGTTCCGCGGCCATTTAGAGGGTAAGGCTAAGTTAGCCTCGAAGAAGCTTGGCGTGCTCAATAGATCGAGACGGTATTTCACTCCGACCCACCGCCTACTACTTTACAAGGCGCAGGTCCGACCCCATATGGAATACTGTTCTCATCTCTGGGCAGGGGCACCCCAGTACCAGCTTCTCCCTCTGGACCGGATCCAACGGAGAGCAATTCGAATCGTCGACAGCCAAGATATTTCAAACAGGCTTGACCCCTTGGCGCTGCGTAGAGATGTGGCCTCTCTATGCATCTTTTATCGCCTATACTATGGGGAGTGCTCCGAGGAATTGTTCGGACTGATCCCTGCCGCCTCTTTCCGCCATCGTTCTACGCGACAGCAGTTCCATCACCATCATTTAGATGGTTGGCAGTCCACAACTGTGCGTTTCTCTAGAAACTTTCTGCCTCGCACAACAAAACTGTGGAATGAACTGTCGCCTGCGGTATTTCCGGACCAATACGACCTTCAAACCTTCAAGAAAAGAGCGTACTCCTTTTTAAAAGGCCGGCAACGCACTTGTGACTCCTCCGGTGTTGCGGGTGTCCATGGGCGACGTTAATCGCTTACCATCAGGCGATCCGTCTGCTCGTTTGCCGCCTATGACATAAAAAAAAAAAAAAAAAAAAAAAAAAAGATGCAAAATGCCGGTTAAATCAACAAAAATATTGGAATTTCCATAGTAAAAATTATGATTGTAACGGTTCTCAATAATTACGGAACTCTAATATAAATAAATAATAAAAATATCAAAAACACGTTCGCATTTACAACGTTAAGTTGGGATTATTCGCATTAACTCTCCGTTTCTAGGAATCGTCAATAAGCTGGATATCGCGATTACTATCAATGATAACATTGGATACAGCACAGTAAAATCTAGTTGTGTACACTTGAAAATACATAATTTACGAGCATATTATAAATATATTAAATACACACATTGGTATACACCGGTTTCATTTAGCCTAAATAGTGCACCCATTCGTATTTCCTAGTTTGAACAAATTATTATTAGAAAGATTGTGTACCTATATAATAATGATAACACAACATTACGCCTGTCTTCCATGAACGGTTAGGCAGAGTCTTAGTAAGGTACTACTTGTACACCCACGTTTTACCTATGCTTTTATAAGTCCCAATAATAATAGTAGGTACCCGACCCGGCACGCTCGGAAGCCGCGCTTGCGGCCACTAGACCATTGATGCAGTCAAAATGTTTGCGATATTCTAATTATTATTATTTATTAATCAATCATTCATAATTTTATCATACGGACCAATCTGAGTCCGAAGTCAATGCAAATATTGTTCTTTGTTTTGATAAACTACAAATAACACCTTGTTTTAAGAATTTTTAGTATTTTGACACTTTCAATCTTATTAGTGGTTTGGATTGGTTATGTAGGTTTTATTTATGACGTATTGCTTTTGAAAATAACTAATTTTACCGCTGAAATTACCAAGGACAACGCTTCGTTGTGGATTAACTATTCATTGAAACACAAACTTGTAAAATGTTTGATCATATAAAACCCAACTGCTTATCTTTATTTCCGGAATCATACCATTATTTTATTTTTTATTTATTGCACATGGCAGCCATGACCCGTAAAGTGATTGAACCAGAATACGGAAAATGTCGAATTATATGGCAGACATTTTATTTGCAATAAGTATAAAAGGTCTATCCATTATGATAGACAACCTACACTTCTATAAAAAATACATTTTTGTTATGCACTGGAAATGAAGGTTGCTGGCGCCTCAATACAAAATACAATAAAATACAAAACAATTTTATTGTAAACTTAACATGTCAATGAAATGTACAAATGGCGGCGGGGGTTTTATCTTTGACGGACAAACTTTAAATGGAGAAGAAATATAGTAGAAATAATAAAAATAATTCTTCTATTGTAGGCACTGCGTACATCAGACCGTATAACCTGAATATGTTACCCACGTAAAATATACCTAGGGCAGGGGGTCGGGGGCAACACAGCCAAATGTTCACAAATGTAAAATGCTTATATGTATGTTTTACACATGTTTTTCACCTTCCATTATTGTACGCTAAACTAAAATATTACTCTCAGCAATATCGTCAAGCGTTATAGATATAGCACAGCTGATATTGACGCAGATACATACTAAAAATTCATGGAGTTTTCCATCAAATTACAGATTTTTGTAGCAGAAAAAAGTTTGTGCGAAACAATCACACCATTACTCTATATAATATTTTTAATTCATTGACGAGTTATTAATAGTATTCTTGTGATATTAAAATCCATAATGTCAATCTTTTTATCCGTGTATGTGTGTGTTTTAAGAAAAAGAAAGAAGAAAAAGAAAGAAATGGAAATTCTGAGCTGAGCATAACAGAAAAACTAATTATATAATATAATTATAATGAGAAAAATATACTTTTTTGGTGTAGGCTCTGTTGCTGTTCGTAGCAAATACCCCTCGGGCTGGCTAAACTATTACCTAAGTAGTACACGTCAGTATCATTACCAGCTCGCAATTGGCTACTACCAAACATAGGTGTCCTAATGACCGCTATAAAGAAAGTTCATTGAAGATATTGCCATCATACCATGTTTGCCAGATGGATTGGTATTCGTACTGTTTGAGGACCACACAAGAAGACGATGCTGCCCTTCCCGTTGTCCTATACTTCTTAATCGCGTTTTATGACACAAAGGGAAGAGGTTGCTTAATCTTTGCCAGAACACAATGCCGTTCATAGTTTGCTTCAAATTCTATCTCACGTTATCTGATAACTTTGTAAGTCTAAAAAGCATAATAAAATGAATTAACAGCATTGCTTTAATAAAATGACGTAATCGGTTCTACGAAACCTTAATGCAAAATTGTGAAGCGTAGGTGTGTGGTCCTTCGGGTATTCGGAGCCTTACGGTGTATTTCTGTGTCGCATGTTAAGTGTTATATTTTATAGGTTTGTTTGTATAATTGTTTAATTTAAGTCTCTCAGTTAGATCGACGAGCTGAAAATGGTAGGTATCTGGGGTTGACTGGATTGTGAAGGCGGAACACCGGCTACTACAACGTTACCCGGTCGGAAGGGCCTTTGTCCAGCAATGAACTTCAAAAGGGTTGAGTTAACTGATCGCAGGAGCAGATCTTTTCTGAATATTTACTAACCTAGGTCACGCATTTAAGAAAATTTAACGTCGCCTACTATGTGTACCTATGATAGAATACTTTCAGACAATAAAAAACATTTATTCTTTGTAACAATAGCGTAATAGTCAAGACAACAGTTTCGTTAATTGATCGTTTTCAACCTGGAGATCGATAACATCGATTGTGATTGATGTTTATACACAATTGCACCCGCTATCGGCTAGAATCTTAATAATTCTTGTGACAATAATCAAGATTTTAAAAGATATCGAGTGCAGCTGTATTTACAAACTAGGTTTCAGCTGTGACTTCGACCATGCAAGCAGGTCAGCAATTTCTGGCGAACTGACCAAAAACTTTTACAAGCCTTTAATTTCTTATTCTGCACTTTATGCCATTGAAATAAGGGATACCCTTATTTCAATGGCATAAAGTCGTCGTATCGTGATGATAATAGCGTATTATGACGTCTTTCACTAAAGTCATTGAACCTATATATAATATAGGTATAGGTTTGTTTCTGCATCTATAATTATTCTCACAAATCGTGGTAATTACAACAATACGCTCACCAAATAATAACATTAATGGCTGATATTCCCTAGGTAACAAAGTTGAATGAATCGTGGAGTTCCTACTATAGAAACTGAACTATTACCTGAATAGAATTCACTTAATTAGCTCCCGCGGAGGAAATGCGCCATCTACGAGTCTATTGTTCGTTTGCTCCCGTGATTTTTGCCCGGGACACTCCATGGTAGGGTTACCAGTCTGTGATGTTTTTAGGATCCACGTGAAATATTTTATATTTTATATACGTACTTATTTCAAATTCCTTTCAATGATTTCCTTGATTCAGTAATAATAAGATGGATCGGCCCCATACATAAAAGAATTTCTGTTGAGTCCACTTTGCGTACTTGGAAGGTTTAAATATATAAAATTAACGCTCAAACCGAAAAAAACTGAAGCAAAAACGTTTAATGTGGTCAGTACGTAAGTTGTATGATGTAGGACACCTATTACTAAGAAAAGGAAAAAGACATGGCATATTTCTCTGATGACTCATAGATATCAGATCAATATCGTAAAACGTACTTTTATGCTACCGCTATCTGTGACGAACACAATGAGGTTGAAATGACGTAGGTAAAGTGTATACCTACATACCATTCTCAGCTATTAAAGTCGGTATGAAGAATTTTCTCTAAATTAATTTTTGGCACAGAGTGTGTACAAAAACTTTAACAACTTATATTTTCGTTAATTTAACTTTGATTAGTTACTGATAAGATCTACGTCACTTAAGTATAAATAATTATATTCCTGATTTTTACATCAATATTTAAGGCTAGTGATAAAATCTTTTTGAAATCATAAAATCCGGTAAGCATCCAAGATCAGTTTTAAAGATAAAATGATAATATCGTGATTTTAATCATCTACCATAATCTAGGTAATAAAATCTCTAATTACACTGCACAGAATTTTCCAGGACTTGTCCTAAATCCAAAACATAGTCGTACGTCTGGTAGTCTAGATCCGGGTAGACAAAAGACACATTTAGGTTCATCCGGGCGCTCCCTGGATGAGTAAAGCAAAAAACCCGGTAATTCTGTACGTTATTACGTATTGTTCTATTTTATGAGCTGATCGTTCTTTGGATCAAGCTTTGAAACTCGTGTTAGTAGAGGTAAATGCTACGGCCCCTGTACATAACAATCTATATTGATATATATTTTTCACCGTGTTCCTGTGAGCTCTCACACCCTCTTGCGTATTGGAAATAAGATCAGTCAGTTAGCTAGGTTAGGTAGATATTAAATGATCTTATTTTCTGAGTTGCGCTAGACGTACCTATTCCTAGCTATCGGGGTGGCTACATAGATTTAATGAATGCAATAGTCAGATCTTTTTTACGTTCAACTTTTGACACTGATTACTCGAACGAATTTTTGGAGCTTAAATGTTATACCCGGCAGACATGCCGAGGACTACTTCTAGTATGATTGTAGGAGGATCATCGCAATTCGTTCGTCGCAATGTGATTACTGTGCCTGTAAAATATACTATAATACTGTTAAAATTAGACTAGAACCATAACTCTCATAAGAAAATGCTTAATCGGCACAAAATTCTTTGATTTACGTATTATGTCTTTCGCTTTGTCATTTTCGTCTTTCAGTCTAAGACATAACAAGGAATAATACAAAACATAACTAAGAGCAATACATCAAATGAACATCCTAAAAAATAGAGATCTAGAAAATAATATAGAACAAAGAAGTAATGGCTATTACTATCGCCAACGACGTGTAAGTGCCGACTAGATATTAATGTTGCTACTAACTCGATACGGCAATTACTTTGTGCGAACATCGATTACATCGATTCCAATTGTTCGTATGTACTTATTTTCTTTGTATTTAATGCTTGTTGTTGCTAGAGTTCAATTCCTTGGAGTTTTACGATTTAAATCATAATGTTCAGGTATTTTTTCGACAATTATTATTACGTTTATAATTCTAATAATTCACAGTTTAAGATGCAGTTGTAAATATGAAGAATATGCAAAATAATGCATCTGCAAGTTTTTGTCTAATTTCTTCTACTTCAATCAACTCGGCTTCGCATAGTCGAGTTAGGTACAGACCTTATGCAAGCAATCTTTAGTGAATTCACAAACAGAAAAACTATGGAGATTCAGGTTAAAAAATAGGTCATGACGGATACTATAAGAACATAAATGTTATTCTACTAAAATATATAATGTAGTTGTGGAGCCCAGACACAACAAACCAAAACACTTACGTATACTTTAACTACCTATAGCTTTTACCCAGGGGCCCAAGACTTTATAAGCCTGTAAGAGCCTGTTTAATAAGTATCCGCGTTTAATGCCCGCCACTGTCAAAAGTTTTAAGTAGCGTTAATTCTTTTGAGACGTTAGATTAATGCGTTGCCTAATTAAATATTTAAAAGAAAGATATTAAGCACTGGCTACAGGAGACAGTTTTTCTTTGAATGAAAATGTCCTAATTTCATTTAGGAGATGTCTAGGAATCGTTGAGGTTGTAATGAAACAGTAACTTTTTATTTGTTTTTATTTTAAATATGCGAATACATATAATAGGTATGAGTATTAATACGTTTATAAAAGGAATATTTAAGTTTACCAGTAAATGATAATAAGTTCTGAAAATAGTAATTTTCATTTAAAAACCAATAAATGTCTACGACCCTACGCGCTACGCTTTGACGACTACTTTTTTATTTGTAAGTTTATAACCGATGCACACTCCCTAGTTTGAAGAAAATATCAGTCGGTAAGACATAGAAGACAGCAGGTTGACTAGGGGTTGCAGTATCTATTATTGTTCTTAGCTTTCTTTATCCTTGCGATCTCCAATTCACTCACAACGTTGAAAAAACGTGATGATTCCTCAGTTTCTGAAATCACACAAGATAAAAATTAATAATAAAAACTAATTTCCTAAAATAGCTTCAAGAAAGTTATTTTCACTGTATCTTATCGTGTATAGCCTATCCACGTCTTTCAAATTATAAACGCTTGTTCTTAAACGTTCCTAGGCGTTGAGCGTGTTTGGTGTGTTATTGTAAATAATTGTAAGGGGCGGTCCATTAATCACGTGAGGCTCGAAGAGGGGGTTTAGCAAAAATCACGAAATATCACAAGGGGGGAGGGGGATGTAGTAAGATATCACGTGTATTTATTTTTTCACTTGCTAATCCGTGGTCTGAGGACAATGTACACATTAAATATGTTCATGTACTAGTACAATATATGTTTTTCGCATGATTACACCATTCCTTTAGTACTATTTTTGTGCCAGTCAAAAACAACCTGCAAACATTTCTGTCTAGACATTTTTATCATGGTCTTTAATTTCAGAATATAATTAGATTATACTTTATACCTGTATTTAAAGATAATATTCTAAAAATTTTAAGATTCTTTGTAGGTACTAAAAAAATACACGTTATTGGGGGTTAGTCTCAAACCTCACCACGTAACACCAAGGGGGAGGGGGAAAATGCTAAAAAAACATCACTTGATTAATGGATGGCGCCTAATACGTTGTGTTGGGAGTTTTATATTCTGATAAGACTTATGAAGTAGCTTCGAATAGTTTGTCTAGCAGAACGTTGGTAAAAGTTGATGTTGAATTTACGTCTGTGAGAGGAAAAATACCACATACACTTGCAGTACTGCTGTCTTCAAGAAAAGGAGCACGAGGATACCATTTCATTGTTCGTTGACACAAAACCTTTGTTGCCTCCCTCTAAATACATTAAAGTGAAACGCATCCCCTCTGTATAACAAACAAAGCATCCTAAGTGGGTGCTTAATTAAGAAATGCTGAAGTGTTTTGATGGTGGCACATTAATTTTATCTTGTTTTTCTGCTTTCGCGACCAATTATCTTGGCGAGTTCGTGGGGAGTCTTCGCTGGGAGTTTTAATTTTATTCGCTTGCCCCAATTATATTTTGCTCTGCGATCAACATTCATAACTACTATGAATTCAAGAACTCGATCTGACGTTCCCTTTTGTTTCTGGGGAATTCTCAATGTCTTATTTCTCAACTTTTATTTGCATGTGCATTTATTTCATACTAGCTTACACTCGCGGCTTTGCCCGCGTGGTTTACGAACCCGTACATTTTCCCGGGATAAAAAGCCTGTGTGCTATTCCAGACTATAATCTATCTTTGTGCCAAATTTCATCCAGATCTGTTCAGCCGTTCTGGCGGGAAAGAGTAACAAAGATCCATCCATCCACCCATCCTCACAAACTTTCACGTTTATAATATTAGTAGGATAGGACGTTATAGACTTAAATTATATATGAATCATACATATTATGACACTTGCAGGGTATTTATTAAAAACATGATAGTTTCCATTCGGCAATAGAAATAACAGCATCAGTATGTAAACGGTTACATAACATAACACTAAGAAGTGCACTGCTATGAGTCGGCGGTGATTCAGTGATTTCAGTGTACAAATAGAAGCTCTTGCCCATACGATTGGTATTTTTTCTTAGTGAATAGGAGTTGTAAGATGAAGTCAGGTGTGGTGTAAAACTTCCTTATACCAAACCTTAGTCAGGTTTCATTCATTCATCTGAGGGATCCGGATGTTTAGTGTCACAAAAATAAAATATTTTTTAGTACGATTACGACTTAATATCGGGCGGTTATTTCAAGGTCAACAAGTTTCTTTAAAATTTTTGTCTTTTTGTCAGCTCTTAATTAGATGATTCATTGAATGGATTTTAATATTAGTTAAGTATTTGACTGTGACTGTTTAGGTACGTTCGTACGATTTTACGAGAATATGTTACTAATATGGCTTTTAGTGTTTTAGGAAGGTTCCTTCCGTGTTGAGATCATCTAGTTGACATTGCCTGAGCTTGTTTGAGTTGAGTTAGTTAGAAAATGGTCCTAATGCGGCTGATTCCCAGGTTACGCAATCGAGCAGCCTCCATCCGCATTAGTAGAATCATTATGTGTATTAAAAAAGATATAAACGGTTCAACAAAATTGTTTTTTATGTTTTCTTAAAGATGATAACTTAAACAAATTTTCTTAGCTGCAAGGAATTCGTATTTGAAAGCTTTCTTGCCAACGCGTCTCATTTAATAGCGTATGTAGAATAGACTTCACCGACCATCGACTGATTAACCTCTTTGACTGGAGTGCAGCACGATGAGGTAAAGCCTTTGTTTAGTTTATATATCTACACGGGTTATAAGATCGATCGTAGTACTTGACTTTGATTTTGATATTTAAAAAAATAAAGGTGACATTTTTTTCTATTAAAATTAATTATTATCTAATATCTTAGTAATATTCCTCGATGATAACTCACGGTATCAGATTTCAGTGGTAGAATCCCGGCGCTTATTTTGTGGTCGGCCTCCTCGCTTTGTTCACCAATGCTCCTAATTTCCCTTTGTCCCAAGTTGCGTTTAATGTAAAAAACCTTTGCGAAAGAAATTTCCTTAATACTTGACGTTCTAAGCGTTAATTAAGTGACGAAGTAATATGAAGATAAATATATATTTTTACTTTATGTTTCCACGTTGACGGCAATTTACGTTGTCAAAATTTAATTTCGTTTTTGAATTTTTTATGATAAAAAGCAAATTATTTGCAGGTACAAATATCAGTGAAATAATTGAGTGCGAGGTAACTATGGAAATTTAAATTGGATCGTCGTAAGGACGCTGAAATTGGTAAAAAATGATAATGCGTTTGTCATAAGCTTTGGCCGTAATACAGTCATGGACTTCACTATGAGCGCAATCAAAAGTTCCTTTTTATCAATAGTATCAGAAATGGTTAGTTACCTTTTTTTTTAAAACGTTGCCCCTCTCTCGGATTTCCTTTGTATCGTGGGCACAGTTTACAAACATACATGACACATGCACACACAACCAGACCCGAAACAACTATCTGTAGATCATACAAATATTTGTTCCGTGCGGGGATCGAACCTGCGAAACGTAGCACAGAGAGCTAATCGTTTAGTCACTGCGCCAATCGTGCTTTTACCCACTATTATTATACATAGAAAATAAGATAATTAATCTTATTTTGAGTATGACTATGACTATTTTGAAAGACCGACATACATACCTACTTAAGATAACTTGCTTCAGTACACTTTTGTCTGGGTTTGTTAATCTAACCATACCATAAATATCTGTATGATTTGAACATAATATATATACCTACTTAAATCTATACAATTTTGAACTTTTAAAATCTCAAGATGGTCGCGTCAGACAGTCGCATTAGACTAAAAGCTTCAGGATAGATTCATTTGGCATTTATTCATTATTTGCTAATTTAGGTTGGTGACTGCTTTATTTGTCTAGTGGTCGTAAGCGCGACTGCTGCACAATGAGGTCCTGGGTTAAATTCCCGGGTCGGGCAAAGTGTTATTGGGTTTTTCTGTAAGGAAATTCTCAGTAGCAGCACGAAGTCTGGAACTGTGCCCGGTAGATGGCAATAGGCTCGCCCCCTATTGCATGGGACTCCATAACAGCATCGGCAAAATGCGCGTGTACAATAGTACACCTCTGCCTAACCCTTCACGGAATACAGGCGTGATGCAATGTTATGTTAGGTTATAAAAAAAATATTTCCTTTTATTCCTACTATGCCGAGGTAGTCAGAAATTTACTCGAGAGCAGGTGCACCCGAATAATTACTATATATGTAATAAAGATAGCCAATTACCCAAACACAAACTTTTATAGTACATAGTATTGACTTCTTAAGATAAATAGAGATTTGATTTTTAACCCGTAGGTTAGGTATTCATCTTTTCAAGCGCATTTAAATTATCTAGACGTTACCTTTATGCGGTTAAAAGCGCTTCTGCATTTAATTCAGCGCTAATTATTTAATAGTCGTTATAGAATTATGGAGGGTTTTCCTTAAGAAACAGATTAACTAAATTTTAAAATTTTAAACAAATACGTAATATTTTTAAATTGAATCTAGCCTTTTACATAATATTTGTACGATACACATAATTTTCGAGTTAATTCCAAATTAAGTGCGTTCCTTGTCGAGTTTCCGTCACCATCTCAAGGTTTTTCCTTTCGGTATTTTTTTTATAATAGCCCTCCATTACCGCAAAGGTTTGTTTGTTAAAAATAATTGCTTCACCTACTTACACCGACCACAAAGACTACCCCTGGCAATTCTTTTCATCTGTCACACCCAATGACGTCACGGCCCATTGTAAATTCATACGAGAGCCTTGTATTGTATATTGTATTGTATTGCCTTATTATAATATGCCTTACGAATATTTGTGTCAAGAACGCAGGGCATTGGGTTTTTCTGTCTCCGTTGGAATGGCCATCAACCTATCATAATCTTGGTCACCTAGACTGGTATATAGTGATTATGACGCATTGGGTTCATGGTTCTACTATGATCTGGGTTTGCTAATTGGGTTATCCGTTAGTTAAATACAGCTCGCGTATTAATTGTATGGTTTGAAGTTACGTGAGTAGTAAAACGCGTGGTGAGTCGCAGCATTTAGCTACTTGTTGATACAAAACACAATATAGCATCACTCACACAAGCTGAATGAGATAATTCAATCTTGATTGATAAAAACATTGCATCATCATCAATAGCAGAATGCCTTATTTTTGTTAGAACAATTTCAGATTTCGGTTAGGTTCAGTTGGAGGATGGGCTCTGTAAAATTTTTCGCAATTACCTACTGGAAATCTAGTCGCAAAGAGAGATCTTATAGTCTAGCCCCCACTGATCATTAATATCATCTAATCAGATTATTTGTATTGCCACTGCTTGGAGTCAAGCTCTATTGATGATCTGAGAGATTGGGGCGTAGTTAACAACACAGCCCCAGTCAGCATTGCTGGATACCTCAAATCTTCGAATTTTTATCGTAGGGCATGCTGGTGATGCAATGTTTTCCTTCACTCTTAAAGCACGCGTCATATACTAATTTACAGAGTCGAATCAAGTGTATTAGCATGATACATGCCTCATACTTGATGGTTTGACACAATGCCGACACGGTTGGCGCAGTGGCTAAGTGATTAGCTTTCTGCGCTAAGTGTCGCGGGTTTGATTCTCGCATGGAACAAATATTTGTATGATCTACAGATAGTTGTTTCGGGTCTGTTTGTGTGTGTATGTGACATGTATGTTTGTAAACTGTACCCATGACACAGGAGAAACCATAGTGTGGGGCAACGTTTATTTAAATAAAAAATAAATAAATAAATGCGATAGCGCTATTGCTGCTGCCCTTTTGTGAATATTTTCTTCATATTTTCAAGACAATTTATTAGACCTCGAGTAGATACAAATAATCTGTACATTATGTTGGAAATATAATACACGCCCGGGATCGCATCAAAATATCGCGTTTCCTTCTCCTATGATACTCAAGGTCGACGTCGATGACCTCGTTATGGCTGCCTGGGTATACTGTATAGCCACTGTATTTTTTATTATTGCTGAACGTAATGAGAACTATAACTTAAGATCTCACAAGAGTGGTTCAATATGTAACAGGGCAGAAAAAAGAACATGTGGGGGTCTTACCCTGGAACATAATTGCGTTCGATCGGAATTGGATTCACAATCATAATTCCGTACTATTAACATTTATATAAGTTTCATTTAAGAAGATAAAAATAATAAAATAATTTAACTAATTTAAGAATCTATTCATACGTGGCTTCGATGTGCAAATTTCCCATAAAACTATCCTTATATTCAAACTTGTTTTACTATTTCAAGCATTCTCAAGATTGCGATACCAAAAATATTACGTCATTACAAGGCCGCTAAGGGATGCAAGCGAATGAGGGAAATACCAAAACTATCAATGATTCAAGGCCTGACGGTGACCTCTTGGCACCCACGCTTACACTGCACAAATAAATAAACAGTAAGCCAATTCCACAATGCTATTAACACATTGACAGCCACGCAGCAGACACAATAGAAAATCTATTGTTCGCAGTCACCGCTCAAAGGATAAAAATTATATAGACACCACATAAAAGTAATTAGCAGTCACTATCATCTGGTTGACCTTTTCCCAACTAAGTTGGGGTTGGCCCCTTTTGATTTGCGTGGTGAGAACCCATCATGGGCTATCATCCGCCTGGGGAGGGGTGTGCCGGACTCCTACCGGCTAAACTCACCACGGTGGTCCGCCTCGACACCATATGGCGGGCCTCGGGAACTCTTAGAAGACCGCACCGAAGCCCACCACGGTGTCATGCCGATCGGCACTTCCCGGAGGGAGTGACTGTAAAGAGGCCACCCCCTCGTGCACGTCCTGGGGGAGACTATAAAGAGGTCCCCCCGTTACCCTCGCTGGTGCTGTGTGCACGGCGACACGGACCACACCTTGTCACCGTCTTCTCGGGGGTCGCTAAGTGAGTACGCGCAGAGTCCCCACTCTGCGCGCTCGCGACCCCTAAGGCCCCCCGCCAAGGTGTGTTAGGCGGGGGGTTGCGGCGTGTTGCGCGCCGGGGCGGTTGCTCCCCGGCGCCTCCTCCTACGTCGAGCGGGATCAGCCCTCTCCCGATCCCGCTCAGCGGCCTCCTTCTGGAGCATGACTGCTTCACAGAAGGAGGCCACTGCCCTCCAGTTTTCCGATTCTGCCAGAATAGCCGATACTATGGCTGGCAGAGAGAGATCTTGCCCGATCTGGCCGACCAGAATCTGCCGCTCCGCGGCCCATGCAGGGCACGCCTCGAGCGTGTGCTGTGCAGTATCCTGGTCGCCTCCTCCACAATGGTGGCAATCTGCCGTGGCCTCGCGGCCGATCCTATTCAGGTATTCACCGAAGCAACCGTGTCCGGTGAACACCTGCGTCAGTCGGTACGTGACGCGCTCGCTCCGCTTGAGGCAGGCTCCGAAGTGCGTGGGGTTGGCCCTTAATGTAACCAGACTCAACAAATGCTATCTGACCTTAAACAACAAATAACATTATAATTTGACTTTTGATTTTATAATATTTTGAAACTAAAAAAAAATTAACAAACATCCATTTTTAATACCAAGTACTTATAATGTCATTTTCTGTGTGTTTTTTTTTTTTTTTTTTTTTTTTTTTTTTTTTTTTTTTTTTTAAAAACGTTGCCCCACACTAGGATTTCTCCTGTGTCGTGGGTACAGTTTACAAACATACATGTCACATGCACAAACATGCACAATTATAAGAGTAATAGCAGTTTACTGCTTGTTTTCCATACGTGAGAGTTCAAACTCATCCCGCCTTTCTTTCTATCATACTTTAGACGGCTTGTCAAAGATATTGCAACGCAAGGCGCAATTCAAATATTGAGCAGAATTGACTTACTGTAGTATTCTTGTGACTGCATAGTAAGTCAAACGTTCTTGCCGAGGCCTAAAACTGTAGCGGAGGTCATTGTTGTTTTGGTGCGGTTTGTCATACTTGTCATATGTAAGTTTTGTAGGTAATAAATGTCCATTGAGAGTTTAGTGCTAAATTATCGACTATATTAATTTTCAAACAGAAGATGTTTAGAAATTTCTATAGTCGATAATTTAGCACAATGAACAGAAGTCAACGGCAACGTTGTTAGGGTTATGTAGCTGGTTAACCAGATCAAACGCGGCACCAGCACAATGGGCATGAAACCGCATCTGCCATTAACGCCGTGTTTGGCAGACGGCTCTTGTTCGTAACAGGATGTTATTAGTTAACAGGTGGATGTCGCTGCCCTGTTGTAGTTTCATTATTTATTTGCCTTAAGGCCATATTCACAGATAAAATAAAACAGCATATAAAAAATAGAGTATAATAAGAGAAACGGCTATATCGACTTGATATTTTTTCAAATTTTTTTTATAAACTGTTTTTCATTTCAATCATTTGTTATTTTTTACTCAAAATAGTGATACATTTTCATTTATATATAATCAGTATTATTAATTTCTATATCTTTGTTGTTTAGTAATTGGGTGGGATCTCTAATATGGAATTTGGTCCCTGTAGTGGAAAAAATTGTCAGCTAGGTTGTCAATTAGATAAATAGATAAAGATACAAATCAGAATATACGTATACTGATTTTATTCCTGAATATATCACACGACATACAGTTTTGATGCTAGGGGTTTAAAAATCTTGAGACTGTCAGTTCCTAGTTCTCGTTCAGAATTAAATAAACTATACTTAACGTTACGGAACGTATAACAGGAATTGCAGATACTTATTATATTTTTCAAATAATAGTGTTAATAAAATCCCGTGTCGATTTGACTTCTGATAGACAATGTTCTCTGAGAAACGTTTGAAAATCCTATTAAATAAGTATCTCAAAGCGTTGGGAGTTTTAATGAAACAGGCCTTTAGTCTTTTGTGTAAGGTCATATTTATTTCAGTAACAATGCTATACTTATACCTGTATGTCTTAATTTATATAATCTATTTTCGTACACTTTGTTATATAACAAAATTACCTCAATACTATGCCAGCTTCTCCTAACAAATACATGTAAAAACTTATATGTCAGGAAGTACGAACCAATTTTTTAAAGCCTTGTGCGTATGTACGTGGTCCATATTTTTTATGTAGGTAGGTATTAGTTATAAAAAAGCGAAACGTGTACCTATTTGGAGTCACGTAATAAATTTGATTTTGTGTAATGACAAGGATTTGCGATAAACACAAAGAAAAAAATGTCGGAAGTTTGTAATTTGGTCTCGTTTTTTATTGGTCGTTTGTAAAATATACATGTTAGTCTAGTTAACTCTAATAGAATTATATCCACTTTTTATTTACAGTGTAATTATTATATTGTTAACAAAAAATGTATATAAAGTCAGTACCTTACAACACATAAGACAATTATTATCTATTAGTTTTGTGTTCTGTATCTGATCTGTTGTTAAGCTACAAATTATAACTACCTTAATATACTAGCGGCACTGTATGATGGCCTGTGATACCTTACACACGCTCATGAATTCCGTAAATTGACATCTGAGTGTGAGGGAACAATAATGACATACTTACACTGGCAGAATAGTAGTAATCGGCTTTGTTGCCATAGTAAAAAAAAAAAATGCCATGCATGTACTACGTACACACCATGTGTCGCAATAGTGAGGCGTTAAGTATAATATGGAGCTAAGTATAATTTAACAACAAAACCATACGACTTATTTATTTATTTACATCTGAAACTTACATCTATCTTTACAGGTAACAAACCTAATACGATAGAGAAGCTAACTTTAAAACACTACAAAGAAATTTACAACTAAATTACTCCGTAACATAATTCCCAATGTCCAATCGATGCGTTTAGCTACCGCGTTGAGCGTGCGCATGGCACGTGATATCGGCGCCCGCTGCAGCAAGTTGATGCGCGCACTGGGCACCATCAGTAGTCAGCGTAGTCGGCCGACTTGTAAGCTGTCACTGGCCACTGCCAGCTAAGGAGAAATTCCGAGATTTCCTACTGAGATTTCCCATACACAAGAACCAAACAACATTTTGGTTGACTCGGGTATCGAACACAAGGTCTCACGCTCGGCAGTCAGGATTGTGACTACTAGACCAATGAGGCAGGCAATTATATAAATTATTATGTTTTATAGGAAAAGATGGGCTAACGAAGTGCGAGCTTACTACAGTCATCTGTGGATGTCCGCTAGCTCCAGATAGATAAACAATTTAATATACTTACACCTAATAATTATAAAATACTAGCAACCCACCCCGGCTTCGCACGGGTAGCACTAAAAAAATTATGAAAAAAATTATGTTGCGGGTGTCCATGGGCGACGGTAATCGATTACCATCAGGCCATCCGTCTGCTCGTTTGCCGCCAATCCCATAAAAAAAAACATGACAAAAAATTGCCAAAAAGCCAAAAAATAATTGTTGATCCGATTGCTACCAAACTTCACAGGATCAACCGCTAGGCTAATCTAAAGATTACCTAAAATTTCATTAAAATCGCTCCAGCCGTTTTGGAGTCCATAGGAAACATACACACACACACACAATTTTTTATATATATAGAAGATAGATAAAGGTACTTACGTAATGGGCTGCCTTATCAACGACCTCTGTCAGGTAATTTTAGGATGGATATAGTATATTTATTCTCAAAGTGTCTGATTCGATTTTGATGTGCATTTACGCTCGATCTCCCGAGCGTAAATGTACATTTTAACTGATATTAAAATAAACTATACCAAATATCAGTTAATTTATAACAACCTGCTTATGGTCCATCTACAGCATAATCTTGAAAAAAAAAATTGTGATTGAAATATTTGTGATAATTTTGCGTGAAAATTATAGAACGTATTAATTAATATAACACAAAACCTCCCAACAGACTTTTATCGTAATAAATTAATCGAGCAAATAATGACTATACAACTGAAAATATAGACAAATTATTGTACAAAGGATATTTGTGCTTTTTCCTGTAATAATTTTATTAATCTGATGTTTTCATAGTTGCAGCTGCAGACTTATTCATTATCTATGACGTATGCGCTTGCTACATCTATAAAGACGTTAATAATATTTAACTTATGTTTCGACAGTTTTGGAAAAGAATAAAGTACAATGGAACTAAAAATTTCCGACTAGCTTCCCCCCGCGTGGTTTACGAACCCGTACATTTTTCCGGGATAAAAAGTAGCCTATGTGCTATTCCAGACTATAATCTATCTCTGTGCTAAATTTCATATAGATCGGTTCAGCCGTTCTGGCGTGAAAGAGTAACAAAGATCCATCCATCCATCCATCCATCCATCCATCCATCCATCCATCCTCACAAACTTTCACATTTATAATATTAAGTAGGAAGTAGGATAGGAACTAGGATTCAGAACAAAATTCACATTTGTGCTACATCTTCGACCACATCATTGCTTGGTGCAGGTGAGATAGAGGTCAAACGCGTGCATATAAAAAGTAAAAAAAAAAAATGTTTTGCGTTGTCTCAGTTATACTTTGAAGTACATAAATATTAAATTCAAGAGGTTTACAGGCAGGCATATACAGTGTACCAAAAGTAAATTAATATATGTTATGGTAATATTTAGTATAAGATAATAGAAGTGTTTCATAAATAAGTGTTAGCATGTAAGAAACTTGTTGTTATATGTTATATTAACTTGTATAATTGTCTAACTTTGCTGTGCCCAGACAGGGTCCATAATGATACCTACTTAATTTTAATTTACCACCTAATCTACATTGTGGAATTGCAAATAAAGAATAAAGAATATTTTTTATTGGTAGTGGACATGTCTTTAGTCATAAGCTCTTCATTTATTACCGCTGCCACTCCCATGACCGGATAATCCAACATCGGCTATAAGTCTTCATAGCTAGATATGTTATCAGGAATAAAAAGATTCGTCTTATGGTTATAATTTTATTTGTAGTTCTCCAGATTTGGTAATAAGTCAGTGCAGAACACGTAATTCGATTATTCAGTCAATCAATCCAGGCACTGCTGATTATAGGCCTCTCCAAAGTTGCACCACATCATAGATACCCTCCGACTATAGGTCTCATTATTGAATGTTTTATATTTTATCTTTTATATATACTCGTACTTAGATTATAAATACAAACAGTCTGCTAGGAACGAGTAAAATCAACTTTCGAGGCGCATACGCAGTTGTCAACGTTTTCTGTTTGTAGTTGGCAGATTAAAAGTCTAAAATATAAAGTGTAATTAACTTATATTTAAACATATCGATAAATATTTACAAAAACATATTATTCGAGCACATAATGATTTTAATTAAATAATAATGATTACATGAATGATAAGAGTACTTATGCAACTGAACATATGTTTCAATTAGTGGCATTTTCGATTACTATTATGGGACAGCCATCGTGATAATATTTAGTATCGATTAGTTGAGATAAAAAATATTATCCTTGATTAAAATAATGTTCATTCCATTTAGATACACATATTTTAAGGGTTTTACTACATCTTCAATACTACATTTGAAGACTGCAAACCTATACTTAGGTTTAACGTAACATAACGTACCTAAGCTTTGTCTAAGATCATGGATACATGGATCATGGAAACTTTTCTTTTCTTTATTAGAGCCCTTATTAAGATTGGGGGTTGATTGAAAGGGGTTTGTGTTACGAGAAAAGCAATGTATAAGATCTTCTCTTGAAAATGGTCAAGACAAGCATATAGAAATACAATTCTTTTGACTGATAGTTTAGAATAAATGATAGTTAATAAAAAGGTTTCCATAAGAATTGATCTAAAAGTATTTCTATCAGGCGGAAGTACATTAGATGAAGTTTTGCCAGAGTACATAAAATTATGATATTCCGATGAAGATATAATTGAAATTGAAAATATTGAGCATAATAGAAAAACAGTTTTTATGAGTACGAATGAAATTGAAAGTATGGAGATAAATGCAGATTCTTTGGTACTAGTTGAATTAAAGGTTACCGTAAGAATCTATTTAGATAATAATACCGTCGCAGTATTCAGGTATGTATAGCCATTTGTAATTAACAATCGATCATTAAGGTAAATATGCTTGACTTCTTGCAAATGGATTTGTGTTCACATCAGGATATACATGCTTTACTCTTGGTACTTTGAAAGTGCTAGGCAGATCTTCGAAATTAAGAATTTCAGCAGCCGCTGCAGCTTTAGCTCTCCTTCTTCCAAGCTCGTAAAAAAGCCGACATATGAAAGTCAGTACTATAAGCGATAATAGCACTACCATAGTGATGGTGAGTGGGGTCCAAAAACTTGTAGTGTCTTCAACGTAATCAGGAACAGTAGGTGATGTTGCGTCCGTGACCACTGTGTTTTCAGTAGTAGGTCCAGCTGGTACTTCTGTCGTTGTAGTTGTAGTAGGCGTTTCCGTGGTTGTAGTTGTCGTTGGTGCTTCCGTCGTTGTAGTTGTAGTAGGTGCCTCCGTAGTTGTAGTTGTAGTAGGCGCTTCCGTTGTTGTAGTCGTGGTAGGCGTTTCCGTGGTTGTAGTTGTAGTCGTGGTAGGTGTTTCCGTGGTTGTAGTTGTAGTAGGCGCGTCCGTTGTTGTAGTCGTGGTAGATGCTTCCGTGGTTGTAGTTGTAGTAGGCGCTTCTGTGATTGTAGTCGTAGTTGGTGCTTCTGTCGTTGTAGTGGTCGTAGGTGCCTCCGTAGTTATAGTTGTAGTAGGTGCTTCCGTAGTTGTAGTTGTAGTAGGCGCTTCCGTGGTTGTAGTCGTAGTTGGTGCTTCTGTTGTTGTAGTTGTAGTTGGTGCTTCTGTTGTTGTAGTTGTAGTAGGTGCCTCCGTAGTTGTAGTTGTAGTAGGTGCTTCCGTAGTTGTAGTTGTAGTAGGTGCTTCCGTAGTTGTAGTCGTAGTAGACGCTTCTGTGGTTGTAGTCGTAGTTGGTGCTTCTGTTGTTGTAGTAGTTGTAGGTGCCTCCGTAGTTGTAGTTGTAGTAGGCATTTCCGTGGTTGTAGTTGTAGTAGGTGCCTCCGTAGTTGTAGTCGTAGTAGGCGCTTCCGTGGTTGTAGTCGTAGTTGGTGCTTCTGTCGTTGTAGTGGTCGTAGGTGCCTCCGTAGTTGTAGTTGTAGTAGGTGCTTCCGTAGTTGTAGTTGTAGTAGGCGCTTCCGTGGTTGTAGTCGTAGTTGGTGCTTCTGTTGTTGTAGTTGTAGTTGGTGCTTCTGTTGTTGTAGTTGTAGTAGGTGTCTCCGTAGTTGTAGTCGTAGTAGGCGCTTCTGTGGTTGTAGTCGTAGTTGGTGCTTCTGTTGTTGTAGTTGTGGTAGGTGCCTCCGTAGTTGTAGTTGTAGTAGGCATTTCCGTGGTTATAGTCGTAGTTGGTGCTTCTGTTGTTGTAGTTGTAGTTGGTGCTTCTGTTGTTGTAGTTGTAGTAGGTGCCTCCGTAGTTGTAGTTGTAGTAGGTGCTTCCGTAGTTGTAGTTGTAGTAGGTGCTTCCGTAGTTGTAGTCGTAGTAGGCGCTTCTGTGGTTGTAGTCGTAGTTGGTGCTTCTGTTGTTGTAGTAGTGGTAGGTGCCTCCGTAGTTGTAGTTGTAGTAGGCATTTCCGTGGTTGTAGTTGTAGTAGGTGCCTCCGTAGTTGTAGTCGTAGTAGGCGCTTCCGTGGTTGTAGTCGTAGTTGGTGCTTCTGTCGTTGTAGTGGTCGTAGGTGCCTCCGTAGTTGTAGTTGTAGTAGGTGCTTCCGTAGTTGTAGTTGTAGTAGGCGCTTCCGTGGTTGTAGTCGTAGTTGGTGCTTCTGTTGTTGTAGTTGGTGCTTCTGTTGTTGTAGTTGTAGTAGGTGCCTCCGTAGTTGTAGTTGTAGTAGGTGCTTCCGTAGTTGTAGTTGTAGTAGGTGCCTCCGTAGTTGTAGTCGTAGTAGGCGCTTCTGTGGTTGTAGTCGTAGTTGGTGCTTCTGTTGTTGTAGTAGTGGTAGGTGCCTCCGTAGTTGTAGTTGTAGTAGGAATTTCCGTGGTTGTAGTTGTAGTAGGTGCCTCCGTAGTTGTAGTCGTAGTAGGCGCTTCCGTGGTTGTAGTCGTAGTTGGTGCTTCTGTCGTTGTAGTGGTCGTAGGTGCCTCCGTAGTTGTAGTTGTAGTAGGTGCTTCCGTAGTTGTAGTTGTAGTAGGCGCTTCCGTGGTTGTAGTCGTAGTTGGTGCTTCTGTTGTTGTAGTTGTAGTTGGTGCTTCTGTTGTTGTAGTTGTAGTAGGTGTCTCCGTAGTTGTAGTTGTAGTAGGTGCCTCCGTAGTTGTAGTCGTAGTAGGCACTTCCGTGGTTGTAGTCGTAGTTGGTGCTTCTGTTGTTGTAGTTGTAGTAGGTGCCTCCGTAGTTGTAGTTGTAGTAGGTGCCTCCGTAGTTGTAGTCGTAGTAGGCGCTTCCGTGGTTGTAGTCGTAGTAGGCGCTTCCGTTGTTGTAGTCGTAGTTGGTGCTTCTGTTGTTGTAGTTGTAGTAGGTGCCTCCGTAGTTGTAGTTGTAGTAGGTGCTTCCGTTGTTGTAGTCGTAGTAGGCAATTCTGTGGTTGTAGTTGTAGTAGGTACCTCCGTAGTTGTAGTCGTAGTAGGCGCTTCCGTTGTAGTCGTAGTAGGCGCTTCCGTAGTTGTAGTTGTAGTAGGCGCTTCCGTTGTATCTTCTGGTTCGTATAATCGACATAAACTTTCATCCATATTTGGCGGTATGTAACGGAAAGAATCCACTAACACAATTGAATCCGGAGAAGCCATGCCCATGATTGATATCTGTAACAAAAATAAAAAATAAATATTTCGTTGACCTATACATTTTTCATATAGCTATTATTTATTATCTAGTAAAGCTAGTTTACTCTACTATGTACGTATGTGTTAATCTCACCAGTTGGTAAAGCCTTATCTGTTTGTGTTAAATCATTTAGGATGCCACGGGCTATTATCAATCTTTTTTTTGTGTTCTCGGCGATTGCTGCAGGAATATTTACGTCCCATGTTATTTCGAATTATCGTTTAAAAATCAGTTGCAGTTATTAAGAATCTTTTAAGATTACTTTATGTATATATGATCGGACATGCGCCACAGAGCTTTTTTACAATATTTATACTTATTGCTTTCAAACTACTTGATAAACAACCTGGTTGTCTGTCAACAACATTTACTGACAGATAAATATAGCTTCTAAACTCACTGATTAATTAATAGTTAGTCCAAGGCGAAAATATTATATTTTTTTTAGCAGATTTCATACATTTGGCATAAATAATATTTTAAAATGAATAATTTTCTATCCCAAAACTGCATAAATAGGAAAGCAATAATCATGCTAGCGATATTGCAGGTCCTATTTTCTAATAAGTTTATGATAGAGATATATTATTTATAATAAGAGGCGTGAGTGGTAACTGATATTTTATCTGTTTAGTTTATCTATTTTACTATATCAGTAAGTGGTTTAAGTGGAGAATTAGTAGTAAGGTATTTTATAAACCGAAGTTATCATTATGTATAAAAAAGAAGATAATAAAAATATGGTTCATATTATACGGTGCAACAAATGAATTTTACACCATCGTGATCATTTTGTACAAAAATAAAATTGATATGAATATTTGATACGATGATAATTGATCCTACATTAAACGTACCAAGGTGTTATTCACTAATTCAATCCTCTGATTATATATTTATTTTGTTCCTTCGTGTATAACTTGATCGTATAGGTATATATGACACGTAACATAATAAACTAGCTATTGAATTGATTTTAGCATTTTTAACATAGATATTTTCTTCCCAATTTAAAACGAAGTAAATTACAGTCATCTAGTTGAACAGTCGAAACAACATTGTATTGACGGTCCTTTTCGCTTCTGGATGGCGGTTGCGTTGGCTCGTTTTATTGGCTCGTGTGTGAGTGTATGGGTGCGTTGATTTGTTTAACTAATTACTTAAATAAACTATTATAATTTCTTAACTAAGCACATAAATGTCCATTGTATTATGATTATAACGAAATATTCTGATTGGGATGTTTGATTATGTGCGGTATTTCTGTTAGTTACACATTGTAGTTGCGATTTTCTATTTGTTTTAGATAAATCAATCTTGTTTAAAATTATATTCTGGACATGTTATTTCTGTTCCTAGACATATCAATTTAATAAGACCTATGTACATAAAACAATGCTATTTAAGGCTTTCTTAAAATTTTCCCATTATGGGACTGACGAGGTTGTAATGATTCTTAGATAAGTTACGTAAGTCTTTATATACGTGCAGATATGCACGCGTATATCGATGTTAAGCGATATTTTTGCATTTTAAACGTTATCCTGCGATCCATGTTAGAAAATCGTTAGCGAGGATAAGAATCTTGTCAGGTTAAGTCCCGTGAATATATGTAAGTATATGATTATTATCTATTGCTTTACAACTACAAACGTCATTATTTTATTATCTTTAATAAAGATAAGAGACTTCGATCCGATTTTTTAAGTCCTAGAACTACCAGGACAGATAGTTTCGAACCTATGTAATAATAGGCATAATATATTTCTATTATTTATATAATATCGTATGAACTACCTTCATTTAAATTTAAATTTAAATGTTATCACTTTTGGTTGATGTGTCATTAGCTTGACTTTGATTCCATTATCAGTTTGTGCTACGTCATCTACATTCTATTTATAAGCGTCACTATGAGAATATATTAATAGAGCGTCTTACTGATTCTGTGGATACGTACTAACAAGGTACCAAAATCATTGTAAAATGAATTAATATAACATGGAAAATACAATATGTTATAATGGTAATAATTATTTAAATTGGCGTATATTGAATTTGTATCTATAATAGTATTTAATATGGTTAGTCTCTCAAAGGGTGATGAAATGAAGTGAATGATGATGAACCATGAAGTCATGGTCAAGCTACAGGCACTTTAATCCGACACGATTTGGTCCCCTGCCGTGGCGCATATACGTATTTATATCAACATTTTATCAACCATATGGAATTTATCACCTAGCGATGAAAACCAGTTAAAAGATACTCACGTAGCCAAGATTGGGTTCTAGGGTGGTCAAGTTCACCATCAATGTTTGCCATCCGCCCACGTTTAAGTCCTCGGGAGAGTACGTAGTTTGTCCTATTATTGCGTTATTGTAGGACTGGCACGCATACACCATAATTTGGTCTGATAAGGAGTTTGATTGTACATAAATGGTCACTTCAACAATACCTCCAGGATTCATTGAAAACATGAAAGATGACACACAGCTTGCAGATTCTAATGGCCAAATAAAAACTGTACTGTTGTCGTTTTGTCCGGTCACACCTGAAGTATTGTAGGTACCGAGATTCCATTGGTACATATATGGCCTACAAACTCCCAACTCATTTGTAAACAATTCATTGTAATTTTCTTCAAACGTATATCTAACACAATCGTCACTAAAAGCGTGCGACACCAAAATTATTAATATAAATACTTTGCGAATCATTTCTTTTCGCGACATGCAACAATTACAGTATACCAATAGACACAAATTCTCTATAATTGAAGTTTCATATTTTAATCAAATACGTATCATAATTATTTAAAATATCACCGAGGATAAGATAACATTCTTTTAAAACGATAATAATTTCGTAGGTTACATTATAATACTTTTAGTGTATATTCCTGTTCTCATTGATCCTGAGTCATGCTGCGGCTTTGTTTGATATTATTTTATAATATTATATGATTTTTTTCTTACAAAATATATTATTTATGTGTATTTTATTAAGTAACAATTTGATAAATATAATATAAAAAAATGAATGAAAGGCGACTTCACGAGGCAAATATAATGATGAAAAAAATAATTAAAAAAATAGTTAAGACCAATATCCACATCGGATCGCTGATAGGTTAATCTTATTACAGAATATAGTACTAGTACAGCAAACAATGATAAGCGTTGTTTGTAAACATAATTATTGGGGTATTGTGGAGATAGGCTTTCCACATTTATTTTCTAATATTGGTGATCGAATTGTTCCCTAAATGTATATACACGTACACGGTGGCGTTTTAGTAATTTGTACTATTTAAAGGGGTGAATCGGATTACCATACTCTACCCAAACCAATAAAAAAAAAACAATATTTTTTTATAATCTAGTCTCATCATCCTATACAGGCCACAGACCATTGACCCCATGCGCTTGGCTTTCATATTACATAAAAAAATGTGGCATTTCCTGTTGCTAATAAGTAATCTAATCATTAGATGATAGCATGTTACATTAGATTCTAATGTATCCTCTTATGAAAACATATTTATGTGAGAAAGGGATGTGGCACTGTGGCTGTCACATTTTATTTATATTATCCAAGGCGCGGGTCGTAGGTAGAGTAAGCATGTACTTTTACGTAAGTCTATTTAGCACCCGCACATGACGTTCCCCTCCGCCTTTCACGATGCGCCAATATTAATTGCATTATCAAGTGATTTTTATGGGCACGTGTTTGGAATTCTGCTCATTATTTTTAAAAACCTTTTTCTAGTTTTTAATATACTGTTAAGGCAAAGGTTTAAGGTTATATAGTCTTTCTTCTCATCGTAGAGGGAAAAATGTTTTCCGTCTTTGTAAATGTCTCGTCTTCTATGACAGTTTATAGATAAAATGGCGTTCCGTTGCAGTTGAGATATTAAAATAGCAATAAATATCATGATGAGTATACGTATATCCTGGTGTTTTACGAGGGTCACACTGAAGGTTTTTAGAAATGGCCAATTTAAAAATAATATTTGAAAATAGAACTCTCTGGTAATCCAAGTAGATACATTGCATCAATATAACATTTATTTCTAAAAAATTGACGACTATTTTAAAATAGCGTGACAATCTGGACATGAATTTAACGCGAGGAAATTTTCGCTGTATGATTTTTTATGATTTTCGTGGTGGTCTCAGTCAGCCAGAATGCTAAGATAGACTTCGCTTAGCGTTACATGATGAAGCCCCATATCGTGCCACCGTCTACAACTGGTTTTACGTATTCAAGCGTCGTCGTATCAAACTAACGAAGGACGTCCTTTAACACCGACGATTCAGAATAACATCAATGCTGTACGCCTTATAACAGAGTCTGACAAGAGACTGACCTACCAGTAGATTCGGGTAAGTTTTGGCATTGCTATGAGTCAAGTATAAAATATCTTACCTGAACAATTGGGCGTGAGGAAACTTTGTTCTAGATGGATACCACACAATTTGACCAATTCCAAAAATGTCATTGCATAAATTTGTGACGCGAAATCTAATTTTGATAGCGTTAGGAGCGGAATGTTGGGTCATCCACGATACAGCGCTGACCTAGCACCTTGTGACATCTTTTTATTCCCGAAAATAAAATTAAATCTTCGATAATACGACTTCAAGATGCCGACGGAGCGATGGTAAAACGCCACGGAAAAGACCTTCAAAGACGAGTGAGTCCACTACTTCTCTTAGTGATTCCATCAGAAACAATGATGCATAGATTGGCAAGGAGACTATTTTGAAAAACAATACATGGTTTAGTACTTGCTACTCTGTTTCATTTTTGATATTCTAAAAACTTTCAGTGTTACAGTCGTAATCTTGCCATCGCTCATAATTTGAACTGCTGATCTTTTGGAAGACTCCATTCCAGTTTGTGCTATCTTATTATCAGCGTATAAATAAATTCCTGTCACTCACTGTCATGTAATTTTTCGTAGTAGGTACCTACTACTATTGATACGAAATTATTATAAGTTCTTCTCTATTTCATCATCATCATCAGCCAGAAAACGATCACTGCTGAACGAAGGCCTCCCCCAAGGGGGGGGGGGGGGATTGCCATAATCCCCACGCTTGGCAGGCGGCTTGGGGATCGCGGTGGCTCACCGATTAGTGAGAGGACGCTGCTGCCCGTCCTCCGTTGTCTGGCCGCAGTTTTAAGACGTACCCGGGTCTAAGACGTCTTATCTCTCTCCTCTTCTCTATTTATTATATATTAATTATTAACACGGTTTTATTAGCCTCACCTTTAAACTAAAAATGTAAAAAAATCTTGGAAGTTAAATTTGACCCACTTCCCGGTTTCCGATTAAGCTGAAATTTTGCATACACGTTTGGTTTGGATGACAATGCATGGTTAGCTAAGTTAATTGTTTATAACAATTGCATTTGTTATAAATAATTGAAAAAGAATCTATGCTATTCATTCGAGTTATTTCAACGGATAATTGTTTCTTCGGCTGTAATAACGTTACCTACGATGTCACATGCACTTAAACCAACTCTATTTCATTATAACAATTGAATTTGTCCTAAACAATGAAAAACGGGATCTATGCTATGAATTTAAGGGTGATAGGGTGATATTTATCTACGGAAAATTATTTTATTGACTAAAATAACGTTACTAACGATGTAACATAGACTTAAATGGAATCCATTTGTTAATAACAATAATAATAGTCTAAATCGTCTAAATTAATTAAGAGTACTGTTATATATTAAATAACACTAATAAGAATATAATAATAAACAGCTGACGCTGCAACACGTGTATCCCACGTTTTTCCATTGACTCAGCATATTGCAATAACTTAGAAATTATACCTTTTATTCTCAGTGTGGAATTGAACGTCGTCGCGGACATAGGCTTCCCTTGTAAATCTTTTTATTTAAATTAAAAGTCTTTCCAGATCTATTAAAAGCTTTTTTTTTAAAAAGCCTATTTAGACCCACCCCGTAACAGTGGTGTCAGAAGTGGGATACCAGTATCGATCGTGCTGGTATTCCGTTACGTGTTACGCGAGTGATAGTCTGAACTCTGTGTCTACTACAAACTCTGTGTCTACAAACTCTGTGTCTACAAACTCTTTTTGTATGAAGTGATTATTTCGACATCGCGAAGTCCCTGAACTCTGTCCCTGATCACTGTGCCGTGATCTCACGTGGAAGTCTCTGAACTCTGACGTGAACAGTGTCGTGACTCCTTCACATCGGACTCTGGTGTCTTGAACTTACCCGACCTGGAAGTTAATCTCGTCAGCTCATTATTGCTGACTTATCACGTCGCCGACGCCTCCTCTGCTCTCGCTGACGTGCTGTGGCGCGTCCTGTCCCGGAGCTACTCACCACATAACCTTCACCGCCATCTGGTCTTGCTGCCGTCACTGGCCCGGTGCTTGGTGTGTTCAACTTACCTGGTCATCTCTACGAAGCCTGCGATGTACGCCACACTCCTACTCGCCGTGCTGCTGTGAGTAGAATATCTTGTCGCTTGTTATTGCTAATCCCATTTCTATTTCAGATAATTCCAAATCCTACAATTTCAAAATCCTTATCTTAATTCGAATCTCTAAGACAAACTTACTAAATCTTATTCTTTTAAAGTTCAATATCTTACAATCCCTATTGTGATTTAATTTCTAATCTAATCCTAAATCTAACTATCTTTCAAAATGTCCAAGACCGAAGTGTCTCTTAGTGAACAATATCCTCTTAAAATTTTATGTGATTTTATCGATGTATACCGAGGAGATCGTGAAACTTTACCGGCATTCTTAACAAACTGCCAAAATGCGCTAAATCTTGCTTCAGAGAGCCAAAAAAAGTTAATCTTAAAATACATTCTGTCTAAATTACGAGACAAAGCTCAAATAGCTTGTTCAAATAAAATCTTCGAGGATTTTGAATCATTGCAATCATTCCTGCGTCAGAACTTTGGAGAAAAGAAACATTATAGTCACTTATTCTTTGAGCTGCAGTCATGTAAACAGCAGCCCAACGAATCAGTATCGCAATTCGCGTTACGTTTAGAAACATGTTTAACAGACATGCAAACAGAGATACATAACTCTGTTACTACTAAGAAAGACTTATCAGGAAGGATTGCTATGACAGAGGATCTTGCCCTTTACACTTTCAACTTTGGTCTAAATCCGGGGCTTAGCAACATGGTGAGGTGTCGTAACCCTAAAAATCTTAACGAGGCCATAAATATAGCCATCGAGGAAGAAAAAATACGAAACTTTACCCTTAACGTTTCTGCGAAAATGACTAAGCATTGCAAATTCTGTAAAAAATCCGGCCACTTAGAGAGTGAATGTCTGAATAAAAAGCGCGTTTCACAACCTCAATATCAATTTCCAAAAAATGAACCTCACCAAGTTAGTAAGCCACCGGGCGTTATAATATGCAGATATTGCAAAAACCCGGGGCATGATATTTCACAATGTTTCAAACGAAAACATAACAACTTAAAGAAACAATCCGATTCCAATAATTTTGCAACTCAGCATAACGTCGCGATGTTACCCGATTCCGTAGAACCGTGGGACGAAGAAGAAAATGCTGATTTAAACTAAGAAGTCGGGTGTCGTTTTCGTGCCGCACAACGCCCGACCGTGAGAAAGGCACATTACAATTTCGCAATACAAAATCATTAATTACTAACTCTACAAATTCTTTTACCAAATCTACTAAGTCTTTTACTAAATCTACAAAATCGAATTTACATCCGATCATGCAACAGGGTAACCAGCCCCAAATCGAAGGTCGGTCATTTCAATATTCACCGGTCACACAACAGGGTAACCAGCCCCAAAACGGAGACCTTTTTACTTCCCTTTTACATCCGACCATGCAGCAGGGTAATCAGCCCCAAATCGAAGGTCGGTCATTACAAACTCGTGTTGCCATGCAGCAGGGTAACCAGCCCCAAAACGAAGGCCAACACAAACTAGATTCATCTCAACATATTCCGCAAGGAATCTCTGCTTCGTTGAGTCAGTCGGAAGAGCATAAGAGCATTCCGATTCATGAAATTAAAACTCATAACGTAGCCCTACCTTACGTATTTCTAAATACAAATTATTCAAATAAACCTCTCTGTTTCCTAATTGACACTGGAGCCAGTGTTAGTATTGTGAAGTTACAAAACTTTGTTACAACCCCACATTTATCAAATGATAGAATTAAACTCAAGGGTCTGAGTGAAGATGACTCTCACTACGAAACTTTGGGGTCATTCCAAATCGATTTCGAGTATATTTTCCCTACTAATTCTAAATTTTATTTTAGCTATATACTTAACGTTGTTAGTGATAGAGTTAGACTTAACTATGATGGTATTCTAGGCAACGATTTCTTGAGGAAACTCCATTGCGATGTAAAATACTCCCAAAATTCTTTACTAATCCAAGGTCATCTTATACCTCTAAACTTCGATCGTCCAGTCTACGTCATTCCACCTCGCTCTGAGATAATAGTTGAATGTCCTATTTCAAATTCCTTAGAGGAGCTAAAGCACATGAAAGATGCTCTAGTCCTTGATCATATATACTCAGAGGGAGTCTACTTAGCAAACTGTATTGTTACAGTTAAGCCTAACCACTGTATCAATATTTCAGTGCTCAACACTACCGAGTCAGAAATCATATTTAAAGATTACTATGTTCATTTACTTTCATACGAGCCCGAAGTTGTTTCACCCGCGTCTCTTAGTATTGACGATTATCAAAACATAAATAATCTTTTCAATATCTCAAATGATAGATCGCAACAAGTCTTAGATCTCATTCGAACTGAACACCTCAATCCTGAAGAGACAAAAATGCTCTTAGAGTGTTGTTCAGATTATACCGACATTTTCTACCTCGAGGGCGAGCCTTTGACACATACCAATGCTATTGAACATTCGATAAACACCGGTAACGCTGCTCCGATTCATGTGAAATCTTATCGTTTTCCCGAGTGCCACAAAGGTGAAGTCGAATCCCAAATTAAGAATATGCTAGACCAAAATATAATTCGTCCTTCCAAGTCGCCTTGGAGCGCCCCAATTTGGGTAGTGCCCAAAAAAATAGACTGTACGGGTAAACAGAAATGGAGGTTAGTCATTGACTATAGGAAACTAAATGACGTGACAGTCACTGAAGTTTACCCTATACCTTTGATCACAGATATCCTAGACCAGCTGGGCCACTCAAAATATTTTAGCACTTTAGACCTCGTAAGCGGCTTCCATCAAATAAAATTAAATCCCAAGGACGCATCTAAAACCGGCTTCACCGTTGTAGGTAACGAAATATCTGGGCATTATGAATTCACAAGAATGCCCTTCGGATTAAAAAATGCTCCAGCTACGTTCCAAAAACTCATGAATACTGTGCTGTCTGGCCTTCAAGGCCTTCACTGTTATATCTATTTAGATGATTGCATCATATACAGCCAGAATCTCCAATCCCATATCGATAAGCTCAAACTAATCTTCGATAGATTTCGTGAATACAATCTCAAATTACAGCCCGCAAAATGCGAGTTCTTACGACGCGAAGTAGCCTATTTAGGTCATATAATTACCGATAAAGGTGTTTGTCCCAATCCAGATAAAATCAAGGCCGTCACTCAATTCCCAACTCCTAGAAGTCCGAAAGATATAAAATCTTTCCTAGGCCTAGTCGGCTATTATAGGCGATTTATTGAAAACTTTTCCAAGATCACTAAACCCTTAACTTCCCTTTTAAAAAAGGACGTTTCTTTTATATGGTCAACAGAGCAAGAAAATGCTTTTAACATACTGAAACATAAATTAACAACGGCGCCCCTATTACAATACCCAGATTTTTCGCAGCCGTTTCTACTGACTACCGATGCTTCGAACTACGCCGTAGGCGCTATACTATCTCAAGGCGAAATAGGCAAGGATAAGCCTATCGCATACGCATCGCGAACATTAAACAAAGCTGAGGGCAACTACTCAACAACCGAGAAAGAGCTCTTAGCCATCCTTTTCGGTGTTAAAACGTTTCGCCCCTATCTGTTCGGCTATAGGTTCAAAATCGTCACTGATCACAAGCCCTTAGTTTGGCTATTCAACGTCAAAGACCCTGGTTCTAGACTAATACGTTGGCGCCTAAAATTAGAAGAATATAACTACGAAATAGTTCATAAACAAGGCAAATTAAATTGCAACGCAGACGCTCTGTCGCGTTTCCCATTACAAGATCCTGATAACAATTTAAATCGCCCGGTATGCGCTATCGAGGATGAGTCACCGAACTCAAATATTCCGAATCCTCCAGATTCTAATTCTCCGAGCTCACCATCCGATAATCCTTCGCCATGCTCGTCAGATACTTATGAAAAATACTTAAAACAATCTAAACAGCCTAACTTTGGTTTTGATACTACCATTCAAGAATACAACGAATCATTGTTGAAGGCCAAGTGCAAGTTAATTGCATATCCTACCTCAATCGATTTAGACGATTCTGTTCCTTATTGTAAAGACATTATAGACTTATCTACAAGTCAACCTAGCGTTCGTGACATTGAACGTGAACTTTATACCTTATACAGCACTTCCAACGACAAGCATTTGTTCACCCATTTATTCGTGCGCGTTCATCACTACGATGAAATGTCATATAAGGATATTTTTAGACTATTAGTCGAATATAGAGATATGGTTAAATATTGGTATTTGGAGGAGAAGGAAGTCGCGATTTCAGACTTCTCCGACCCATTCACCAAACTTTCTTATACAAAAATCTACAATATTATAGGCTACGTATTCCATGATACTGGCATTAAGGTAAATATTTATAGAAACTCTATCCTATTTCCCACACCTGAGGAAGTTAAAAAGATACTTCGTGACAATCACGATCTACCGACGGCTGGTCATCCCGGCGTATCACGTATGTTCGAAAGGATAAAATCCATGTACTGGTGGAAAAATATGCGGCAGGACATCGAAGATTATATCAAAAACTGCAAATCCTGCCAGATTAATAAACCCCTACGTCAAATTCATCGTGCGCCTATGATTATTACTTCCACCGCAACAAAACCGCTCGAAAAGATATTCCTTGACATCGTTGGTCCTCTTCCAGAGACCTACGAATTTAAATACAAATTTATTCTTACCATTCAGGATGATCTTACAAAATATTCGCAAGCCTATCCCTTGTTAACCTGCTCAGCGGATGAAACCGCTAAAAAATTAGTTCACTTTATATCTCATCTCGGAATTCCTAAAATGATCATCACTGACCAAGGCACTAATTTTACTTCCGAGGTCATTAAACAACTTACAAAACTATTCGGAATAAAACACATTCTAGCCTCGCCTTATCATCCTCAAACTTGTGGCGCTCTAGAGAGGAGTCATGCCACCCTTAAAGAATATTTAAGGTCATTTGTGAACGAAAATACCCACACTTGGGACTTATACCTAAATACAGCTATGTTTTCTTATAATTCAAATGTTCACTCGACTACCAATTACTCACCATTCGAATTACTATTCGGCTTCAAGCCACATATTCCTAAATCTGTAGATACTTTAGAGAATAACACTTACACGGATTACGTCAGATTACTAAATCATAGATTATATTATAGTAGGCAAAAAGCACTACAAAATATTCAATTATCTAAAGAAAGGTCTAAACGCCTTTATGATTCTCATGCTAAGCCTGTTACGTATAACATTGGTGACTCAGTCTATCTCAAGTGTCACCACAAGCAAAACAAAGCCTTATCCCCTGTATGGAAAGGCCCTTTTAAAATAGTCAAAATAAACGGTAATCACACCGTCACCTTATTAATAAATCGTAGACACGTACGTCATCATTATGACGAAATAAAGCTGGCGTCAGATGATGCTATAACTTGATCTTATCTTTACAGGCACTTTGGTTCATCAACTTCGTGTCATCAGATCGTTACGCCTATAACTACGAGTCCAGGCCTATATTTCGATAAAGTTAACAATCTAAAATTCACCAACGATAACTGGAACGTCATAACTTATCTAGATATTAGTAGAATACACTCTCACTTTACTATTGTAGAATCGCTATTTTCTAGAGTCAATACTTACTGCAAAGACTATAGTTCTTCTAAAATCCAACAGGATTGTTTAAATGCATTATCAGCATTACAAAATCAACACGATAATAACGTTAAAAAGTATTCCTCAGTCTCGTACTTGGTTAATAGTAATAAAAGATACAAACGCGGCCTCATAGACGCTGGCGGATCTTTATTGAAAACTTTTTTCGGCACTCTGGATGCAGAGGATGCTCTCAGATTTTCTGACGCGATAGATCAAGTACAAACAGATGAAAAACAATTAGCCCATTTAATGAGAGATAATATCCATATAATTAAGTCGACTATTACTACGTTCAATAATTCTATCTCTAAATTAAACGAAAATGAGAAACGTTTTAATAAAAATCTCGAGGTCATCGATAGAGGACTTCAACTTATTTCCAACTCCAATGATAAGTTAGAAATCAAGTCAAACATTAATTCACTATTAAGCGCTCTTGAAAGTATCATTATTTCATTATCGTTTGATATAGAAGATATCAATAATGCAATTTTATTCAGCAAAATGAACGTATTGCACCCGACTATACTTAGTCCACATCAATTATATAACGAACTTGAACAAAATAGGAATAATATGCCAAGGTATTACGAACTCCCGGTATCCCTGTCGTTACAAAACATTCATGAACTAATCGATATTTCTAAAATCATTACCTATTTTCATAATAACAAAATAATTATCATCATTAAAATCCCGCTCGTTCTTCCGCAGACATATACCCTGTACCGCGTGATTCCAATGCCTGTCCCTTATGACGTATCGCAACCTGATACGTTTGCACTTATCGCTCCCGCTCATCCTTACCTAGCAATAACAGTCGATCATATGTTCTATTCATTGTTGCGTAGTGTAAATCAGTGCAAAGTGATTCCGGATAAATTCCATGTGTGTGAATTAGAAAGTGTTTTTTCAAGTGTCATTAACCCAATTTGTGAGACTATCTTAATTACAGAAGTAGTAAATAAGTTACCTAGTTTATGTGAAATTAAGCTACTAAAAGGCTCAGTACAAGTATTTCATAAAATAAATCATAATAATTGGATTTTCGTTCTGTCTGAGCCAGGCAAGTGTCATATTTCCTGTGAGAATGATGGAAATAATTTCGATGAAACTTTGTTCGGCACGGGCATACTGTCTATACCCAAAACCTGTAAAGCCTTCTATAAAACTCTACAATTCGTGCCACAGTCAAATGCCATTCTCAATGTAAGTTCACAGATTGCTTCCAACTTTAATCTTGTAGACGATGATTGTTGTGATAAAAGTAGAGTCAACAAAACACTTACCAGATTGCCTTATTTAAAATTAAATGATGCAAATAATCTAGATTCTCTATTACAAGCTAGTTTACATTTAGATTCATTCGAAAGGGACTTAGATAGGCTTGAAAGTCCTAATCATTTTCAAAAATATGGCATTCATTATATGTCTCTTTCTTATGTACTTTTCATTGTATTCTTTGTATATTTACTTTATAGAATCAGAAGATATTTTTGTCCAAAATCGAAAGATCATTGTTGCATACAGATATTTAACCAATGTAATACTAAGAGAGTTACTGAAACTCGTCAACCTACTGTTGAATTATCTGTCTTGAATGAAAATGACGTGGCCAATGAGACTTACACATCAATGTCAAGGCCAACGCCAATTAAGCGTAATCTTTTAGTATCTAAGGTGAATTAGAATTTAAACTTAATGTTCTTAATTTCCCTTTTAATTATTAATAATATACCTAATGTTTACTTGGGGTAATTAAATTGTGTTAGGATTATATATGTATTAATTAGTATCTCATTTTTTTTTAACTATGTGCTATCGCTATAATCACTATTGTTTGTAAGTCTGAAACGACGTTCAAGTCATCTCGTAATTTTAATGTCAATTTCGCATCTTTTCCTCCTAGATGCTCCATTTTATCCGGGGGGCTGTTATATATTAAATAACACTAATAAGAATATAATAATAAACAGCTGACGCTGCAACACGTGTATCCCACGTTTTTCCATTGACTCAGCATATTGCAATAACTTAGAAATTATACCTTTTATTCTCAGTGTGGAATTGAACGTCGTCGCGGACATAGGCTTCCCTTGTAAATCTTTTTATTTAAATTAAAAGTCTTTCCAGATCTATTAAAAGCTTTTTTTTTAAAAAGCCTATTTAGACCCACCCCGTAACAGTACACATAATTCAGAAAGCGCTCCACGCTTTTTGAATTAGTCATTAGATAATAATTATATATTAATTTAATTGAATTATTTTTTAATTTTTAGTGCGTGATAAAAGTCTTATTTTTAGTTTTTTATACCGTATCCCTTTAGAGCTTAATTTTGGTGCAATAGTCAATGAAAATGTTTCGGATATCTGGGGTCAAAGATACAACAAGATAATTAATGTTTCTTATCGTGAGTATTTTACATGTTTTCAATCTTATTGACCTGAACAATAAGACTGACATAAAACCGGTCAAAAGATGGCCATTCACCATTGAGATGTGACTGCATATAAGAAGGAGGAATAATAAAAAAAAAATAACTTAAATATTATTCCTATATTCGAAATTGTAACAAACAAACAAACAAACAATAAAATATTGGTACCTGTATGAATTATCATTTTATCGTTATTATACTATAAGATATGAATCATATTCGATTACACAAATTGAATTTTAAGTAAAGTTATGTCGTAGACGTTTATAATTAATGATTGTTGTTGAGCTAAAAACCTAGCGATTTGGAAAGGGGCCGTTTGTGGAAACGAAAATTATAAATGTTCCTATTCTAATGCTAGTAATAAATTATTCATTACAAATTATTATACCGCTATTTATTTTACTTTCAGGACAATAATAGATAACTTTTGCTACGTTTGTCGAACACAAAAATAATTAGCCATAAAAAGGTTTTGTACGCCTTTGACCAGTCTACCAGGCCCAATGAAATGAAATCATTATTTATTTCCGTAAATAATCCCACACAGGAAACTTTTACATGAATTCATTTAGATCTTGATGGCGCTGGCGTTTTCTACTAACTGCCTCAGATAAGAAACGCCGAAAACCACTTAAAGGTTTTGAATTGCACACCAAAAAGTTATTCTAATGCATATATATCGAAATTACAATTAACATGTACATTGTACAATGAGCGGCCTTATCATAATCGGCGATTTCTTCCAGGCAACCTTGCTAAAAAATTGTTCGGCAGCATAAAATATAGCAGAAGATCCATAATCAATGTAAGAGAGTATTGAGTTTTTCATCGATCATTATTTTTTATGTCTGTCAATTAGGATGACATCATCGGTTTATTGTAGAATTAGTAATCTCTCGTGAATAAAATTTTCACATTCAATATTGTTGGTATCTACCGAAAATTAAATCATACTCGAGAAGTTTATTGATACGAGGTTTAGAATTAGTTTAGTTTATTGATAAGAGGAATTATTGAATAGGTGGTAAGTTTAATGCTCTACTAGGTTTTTTTTTGCTATTTTGCATATCTTCTATTAATCTAGGTATTCATTATGTTGATAGACTATCGAATATAAATTACAAATTTCTAAGGTACCTATGTAAATAGGACACAACATTTTGTCTGCATATTTCGCAGAAATCAATATCATGATAAGTATGAAAATTGATTGGCATTTCGTGTAAAATTTTAAATGATTTCTTACTGATAATAATTTAAATTAATGTCATTTTAAATCACTGTCGAATCTTAATTATCTATATGATAAGCAATTTAATACAAATATTAGAAGAACTGAAGTGCAAAGGAGATAGTTGAGTAATTTAGTATAGTGGCCCGCACTTGTTTTTAAAGGAGAGGAAAGACAATACCAAATTTGCAAAGATACAAAAGTTTAAAAAATCAACATATTATATGGGAACATCCCTAAACACGACCGGAGAACAGAGAACATTGGCAACTGCTCCAACAACAATAGCAGAAATTCAATTCTGCTAAATAACAAAATAGACACATAAGCAACTAACGCTCATTAAAATGTGGCCTCTATGCTTTTCCTCACAGCGACTATTGTTTTACGTTGAACCAGTATTTATAAAGTATAAACCGATCAAATATCGGCGATATTAGTTAAGTCACTGTTATAATTAAATTAAGACATAGATATCACTTGATAACGTAACGTTATCTCAAGTGTCACCTAAAACACAAATTGAGTGCTAGCGTAAAGAAAAAGATTTGTCAATTAATTTTAGGTATACTTATTAAGATAACTACATATTTTTGTATCATGATTTTAATTGGATTAAAACAACTACATAATATTTTTTCATTTATCTTTTTCTTTATCTCCATTTTAAATGCATTTTTTCTTGGGACATTTAGCAACAGGTACGTAAATTACAGTCACAAATCTTACATAATATGGAGCTACTGCGCCAGCAAATATACCTACCTATGGTACATGGTAATCATTCATGCTGTTTTTATTGAATAACTATTGAGGTGCATTTCTTTTCAGCCGTCTGAAGGTAGACGAATCAGATATTAGCTCCACTGCTAATTTGTTTGGGTGGTTTCGTAATCTGATTGAGGGTATAGTAATATAAGCTTTTATTTCCTTTAGATCTTTGTGGATTCTCTTCTTCTTCTTCTCTTCTCTTTGGACTGGAACTTTTGAAGGTTTTCTATGTTGGACTTTGGCGTAGTTCCCCAAAGTTGGATATCATAGCTCCTGATTGGCTTTATAACATAACTTAGCAAAACGACGTAATAATATTTCATTGGTAGGGATATTTCTAACGACTTATATAATAATAATAGACAAAAAAGGGGTTGATATATGATTTCACTGAAAAAAATCATTTATTTTAATGTAAGTAAAAACGAATCAGATTAGGAAAACCCATAAGTACCTATCCCACAGTACCAATACAGGCTGGTGATTTAGTCACACACGGTATTTATTTACTTATTATTGGTATGCGTTTATATATTTAAGTTGGCGAATCAGACTTACTCTACCGATCTATATATCCTACCTAAACCAATGAAAAATAATACCTTAATTTTACACCCTAATATCGATTTTCCAATGTAGTCTCAATCCTGAATGCAGGCCGATCAAACATCGTTGCGCCCGCGTATTACCTATTAAACCCCTGTCAGCGTTCTACACGATGGGCCAAAAGAAATTGTATTTTAATAGGTTCTCTGCCTCAAATAAATCAATCAAATCGGGATCAATTTCAGAATCTTATTTGCTCCATATTTATTAAATAATAAAAAAAAACGTCGTTATTAGTTGCAACTGAGGCTGAAGAGCTCTGGGTGAGTAGGATTCTGAGATCGGCAAATGTTATAATATATGTAAAACTATTTGGGGTTTGTTGTTTGCGTATTGGGCCGGGTTGCTTTTTAACCGTTGAAGTAATACTTGATTTTTTTGCTTGTTTTTTTTTTGTTTTGATTTGAAAATATCAAGTCAACGTCACGTTCTTAATTATGTGAGCTTGATAATTTCCCAGTGTGTCCACCCTTGTACGTACAGATATATGTACGCATTTGCATATTAACTTTATTTTTTATTATATTCTATTACACTTGGACCGATTGTCACTTGAAGTCGCGATTTGCAACGCTATTTGAATATTTTTTCTTTTATTTATTTATTATTATATCGAATTCAAACATTTATTCGCATATCAAGGATACCATATAGGTGTTACACATAATAAGTTTAGGTACTTAAGACTTATCTAATATTAACGTAATAGGTACAATAATAAAAGAAAGTTTGTTGAATACAACGTTTACTTGTATGCTCGTGGTACAGATGCAACTATATTGTATATTTTTATTATTAGCACATCTAATCAGTGTAGGTATAAGCATCTATTGGCAGTCTAATCCCTTTATCATTAAAAATATATTAAGTACCAATTAGATTTAGATTATCTTTCTATCATCTCATAGAATTTTCATCTTTATCACCTTTATTAACTATATCATACTACTGTGTTTGCACTTCATAAATATTTTCTTCGCAGGTTCTAATCGCGGACCAAACATGTATTCATGGGACATATTAAATTTTTTTTGGTGATAATCAGTTTCTTTAATTAAAACAACCCCGTTCTTCTGTCTGTATGAGCCGTTTTTCTCACATAGCGCATTTTTATTATTTTTCCCGAACATTTTAATGTTTCTATTGTTACCAAACTAGGCCTATTTAATCTTAAAATGTTATTTTTAACAAAACATTCTAGGTAACTGTATTCAGACATGTCAAATAAAAATAAAACGCGTCTAATTTCCTGCAAATGGTGAGAGCATAGCCTAATTTGAAAGTTCTGAATATATTCTGACATTTTTTAATGATGTTTGTGTGTGTATAAAATTATTTTAATGCAATGTGCAACAGAACCAGTACCAGTGACAAATTTAAATTATAAATGACTTGATTTGATAAATCACATAGAACATGATATACAAAATACTCACGTAGCCCGTGGACGTCCTTGTGGTGCTTAAAGGTACTACAAGAGTATGCCATCCGCTCACATAATTTGGGGCTATGGGTGAGTTTCCAGCAGATCCCATATTTGTATCCTCAGCGTCTTCGAAGTACTCATTCGCCAACACCGTAATTTGGTCCGATTGGGCGTTTGACTCCATATAAATGACCACTTCAACTCTACCACCGATGGACATTGAAAACATGAACGATGACACACAACTCAAAGATGGTAACGGCGAGATGAAACTAGAACTGAATTCATGTTGACCGGTCACTTCCGAAGTATTGTAGGTTCCGAGATTCCATAGCGACATGCCTCTACAAACTCCCAACTCATTTGTAAACAAGTCATTGTAATTTTCTTCAAACGTATATCTAACACAATTTTCACTAAAGGCGTGCGACACCAAAATCATTACTATATAGAGTTTTCGTATCATATCGTTTAGCCGCACTCAAACAGTTTCATACATGTATGTATGCTAATAGAAACTAAATCTCTATGATTTAAGCTTTGCGTTATAATCAAATACCTATCTCAATTATTCACAATATTATCGAGGATAAGATATTGTTCTTTGTAAACGAGAATAATCAATCGATAATAATTTCGTAGGTGATATAAAAATATTATGACTTGATTCTCATTATTATCTTGCTTGATTGAACTTGAGTTATGCTATGGATTTGGCTGACATTAAAATAAAAAGTCATTTAAATAATAAAAAGCAATATGTAACGCAGTTTTTAATATAAATAAATTAAGCAGGCAACTTACGAAAAAAAAGTAACATTCAAAATCTCGACTGAGATCGAATTAAATCTTTTGATACACATGTCATGTCTGATGTAAACATCTTCTGTTTTTAAATTTTGCAGGTCTGTTAGAAGCGGTTTCTGTACTTTTATTTATATACAAAATTAAATTAAGGTTGTAAATCTATTTAGATTCTAATACTCTGCATGTTGATGCTACGTCTTTACGTATGAAACCTACCAGAAGAAGGAGTTCTTCCCTGCAAAGAATTATATCATCACTAACAATTTTAATAGTCTTTGAATTTTGATAGTCTGTAAGAATCAGTGCAGGATATGACCCTACTTCTTTAGTCGAGCCATACAATATAAATAACGGTCTATTATTACACTAAGGACTTAAGAGTACGTTGTCTAATCAGGTATTTAATTAAATTATTATTTTAGACATTTCATCCTATAATGCACAAAAACAAAGTTCCTAAACATAACTTATATTTCTAGATTTATTTTAGTTTTACTCGTCGGAATTATTTATGCTACGAAACATTCGTTTGTTTTTGGTTAGTACGTGTTTCTTCGTAATACAGTCAATATAATAGGATTCGACATAGAAACTATGTCGTTTGATTTGCTTTTTTTTCTAGCACATAGTTTTACCTCCTAGTTTATAAGGGTAGTCAACAAGAACCATAGTCTACACCTATGACATGTAACAGGTACTTTCCTTTTTTATTATCGTGGTGAGACCCCATCATGGGCTATGCTCCACCTGGGTGGGCGGAGGACTAAAGTCACCACAGTGGTCTGCCTTGACACCATATGGTGAGCTTCGGGAACTTTTAGCAGACCGCATTTAAGCCCACCACGGTGTCACACCGGTAAGGACATTTCCCGGAGGGGGCGACTGTAAAGAAGCCACCCCCTCGTGCAAGAACAAACAGAAACCTAGATTAAGCACTTACATGAAAACAGGTCGTTTACCAATGTATTCAGGACACAAGTACAGCTTAATATCATTTTTAACTTATACCCGAGTTAGATTAGCAATATCTAGACGTAGCCTTGTTCCGGCTTTCTGCCGTAACCATGCCATGAAGGTCATATTATTGAAATGTTTCTCTTATGATGATTTCTTTTTTGTAACAAATTGTCCCATTCAAGGTGAAAATTAACAAGGCAACAATTAAATTGTGGGTATAATTGACATGGTATAGGTTACAGTCTAAAGTCCTATATAGAGAATTCTTGGATTTATTATCTTTGATGTGATGGCTGATGATGATGACATGTGGTAATAATATATGGGTTACATTTTGGTACTTGGGTATAAGACCCGGGTTCATAGTGCCCACATGTGCGTTCCCGAACAATTTGTCCCGTTGTAACAAACAAACCTTTTATTTTTCTTATTCCTATAATTTGGTTGTCGTTGTAGATATAAATAATAATCGATAAGAAATTATTTTATCTGCATGATATGTCTTATGGGACCGTGGGTCTGCAATTAAAGACACCATTTTTGCTCAGGTAGCAGGTTGAACGCTAGCCTTTTATGCAAAAGGGCCGAAATTCGGTGCAAATTTTTTGAGAGTTTGGTTTTATATGCAGATCAGAATTTATGGTGAGATGAGGTGGAGGAAATCATCGTGAGGAAAGCTGAACACTTGAGAGGGCTCCAATAAGTATTCTGTGGCTTGTCGTCCACCGACCTACATCAGGCCAGCGTGGTGGGCCAAGGCCTTATTCTTATCCTTCACAATTTGTGAAAAAACTTGCATCCTTGCGGTAGTAGTAGGCAATTTTTTTTCTCATTATGGGTACATAATTATCATTAAGATATTTTCACTTTACTTTACTTTCTTTTTGGTTAGAAATCGAATAATTTAAAACTTGTATTGTATAACTGATCTTTTTATAGAAAAATAAATAAATAGTTTCAATTATATTTAGTTAATAAATAAAATAAAAAAGGGTCTTCCAGATGGGAATAAAAAAGGTGTTCACTATATCATTCACTTTAGGTCAAAAATTGCTTATTAGTATTATTAATTAAGCGAACTTTACAAATATAATTAGTCTAAAAAACTCAATATTAAGCGCGTCACTCATCAATATAATGTTTGAGTTTCCTTAATGCTCTGGCGAAAGATGAGAATTTGTTCGCGAGTGCTGTTTCCCTTCACAAATCCGGCTTGTTCTGGTGCCTCGGACCGATGAGTTTTAGTCCTTTTAAAATAAACTTAGATAATTTATATTTAAGAGCATTATTTCTTGGTTTTACGTTCCAACATGAAATGACATTTGTTATGGTTTTAATGATGTTCATTGATTAATATAAAAAAAAGTTTTATGTGTCTACCTAAAGATAATTAATTGATGAACAGATTAAAATAATTTTGCTTACGTAAAATGACTATATATTTCTTTGTAGAGCTTTTATGTGAGGCAATGGAAAATGAATGAGTCAGTACTTTTGTCTTCTATATTTTGTTGTAGATGGTGTAAAAGCTATTAAGTTTTCGATGGGAATCGCATCTCTACTTGAAGATGTTTATGCCATTCTTTACATGTTTTACTTCAGATTTGAGAAATATTGAATTAGCAGTACCTGTGGGAAAGTTTTGCGACCGTGAGCCTTAGAACAGGGTCTGATAATAACTTTACTAAGTGTCAGAAATATGGTCCAGCTCCATTACAGCCTCGCCATTCATGTTTTAACTTGCCATTTTTTAAAGGTGTTTTACGTAAAGGAGCTGCTTTAGCGAAAGAGGGGAAAGTAGCTTGATAATAAAACCTACAATTTTTATTTTTATTTTTTTTAAATTAAAGCTTTATAATTGTTCGTTGCAGTTTTAAACTTTGAAACATTTAAAAAAATGATTCATATGCTTGATTGGTGCTAAGAAAAAATATACGTAGTTTTATAAGCGAGAGATTAAATCATTTTATCCATAGTGGAAGTTCAATAATTATAATTCTCATAAAACATGATGTACTCACGTAGCCAATAGACGTTCCCGTGCTGCTTAAGGGTACTTCCATAACATGCCATCCACTCACAAAATTTACGTCTATAGGCGAATTTCCAGCGGATCCCATAACTCTATCATCATCATCCATGATGAATTGGTTCGCCAACACTGATATGTGGTCAGTTGAGGAATGTGAATCCATATAAATAGTCACATGAACTCTACCTCCATTGGTCATTGAAAACATGAACGATGACACGCAACTCAAAGATGGTAACGGCGAAATAAAATAAGAACTGAGTTCATGTTGACCGGTTACTTCCGAAGTATTGTAGGTTCCGAGATTCCATAGTGACATGCCTCTACAAACTCCCAACTCATTTGTAAACAATTCATTGTAATTTTCTTCAAACGTATATTGAACACAATTATCACTAAACGCGTGCGACACCAAAATTATGAATATAAAAAGTTTTCGTATCATATTGTTTGGCCGCACTAAACCGTGTCAACATGTATGTATGCTAATAGACACAAAATCTCTATGATTTAAGCTTTACGTTATAATCAAATACCTATCTCAATTTATTCACAATATTATCGTGGATAAGATATGGTTCTATGTAAACGAGAATAATCAAGCGATAATCATTTCGTTGGCGCTGTTAGAATGTCAAGACTTGGTTCTAATTCTTGTCTCCCTTTATTAAACTCGAGTTATGCGGTGGATTTGGTTGTTATTAAAAATAAATACTTTATTTTGACACTAAAAAAGGAATATGACCTTAAAAATGCCTTACGGCAGTCAGGACTAGGCGTTCCAACAATAAATAATAACAGCAACAAACCAACTGCAACTTGAGAGCCAATCCGGTTTACTGATAACTATAGACTCGTTCATCTTAGCTTGATCATTGTATATACGGGATCCTGCAAAAGTGGACCCCCCATGGACAAGTTGCAGTCTAAAATCGATAGAAAATAGAAAATCCAGCAAATTTTATTGGGTTCATATTTACGAATCATGTGACCATTCGACAGTTTGTGTCGATTCAGTAACTTTTGCTGGCGTTGTTCTCTAGTGATTGTAAGTATAGATAGGTGTATTCTTTCTTTCTGTTTTTTTAACACAGAAAGAAAGAATACACCTACCTATACTTACAATCAAGTAAGTAAGTTTGAAGACTTTCACTGTCTTAAATACTCACTTAAGGAAGGGAGAAATAATTAAAAATATTTTTAATGTGCCGTTATTAAGTCCCATGTCATAAAAGCCGATTGTTTCACCATCACCAGGCACAATTCCAAACTCCGGGCTGACTGAGAACTTTCTAACAGAAAAACCGTGTTTGCTACTAGATCAAGGGCAAGGTGGCAGTTTTGTTAAAAATAAACAGAGCCTTTTAAAAAATAAGTATACGTTTTCTGAACCAAAAGAACTACATTTTATTATTCAAACGAATAATAAAAGTTTTTTTTAGTTGAAAGTGTTAAATTGTTGTTAATTAGCTAATAAAAGATCACCAAATTTTCTATGGTGGTTATTAAACATTACACGTTAAATACATCGGATGCTTTTCTCCAAAGATGTTTGATTTTAGGGCGCAATATTGAACGACACATTTCTACACTGCTTATGTCATTCAAAGAATTTTTTTTATAGCTCTACAAATAATTTTGGTAATGCAAGTGATATGCTTAAACAAAAAAAGTACTACCATTGTTATATGCATACTGATAAATGGGTAAAAATATTGTCAAGCATTGGGACTTTGGATATCAGACATCGCATTGGGGTCGACCGAGAAGTAGGTGGGTTGATGATTTTAATATATTTCGGGTAAGATGTGGGTAAAATTAGCTAATTTGAGAAGTTTGCCCAGCAGTGAGTGAGCCTCAAAACAGTATTGGTGGCGCCTCGTTTAATTTTCACAAGCGCCGTGATTCTGAATCAAGCAAAGTATTACCTATAGTTCTTTTTTATCGAAATGTGGTTTCTAGCTTAGAGTTTAAAATTGGCTGGCGAACGAGCATAATCTCGCATCTTAGCACATGGGTTCTATAAAGTCATAGCCATAAGATAATTTACATGTGACAGTACATCATACAATATCGGTGTAAGTGACGTGCCGATATTATAAAGTAAATTTCGGTCACAAGAAAAAATATTAAGTATTTAATTGCCTTTGTAACAAACAGACTAAAACTTTTTTATATCTTATAATGTGATTTTCATTGTAGATTATGTGTGATAATGGATTACAAATTATTTCGACATGTCATACGGATACATGTGTCCACTATGAATGTCATCTTTTCTCGTCATTATCATCCTTTGCTTTTTCCGTGATGACCGACGTCTAAACTAACGGGATAAAAATAAACTGTTATTAAAAAAGAAAGGATATCTATCTTTGACCCAACTAGAGGCAGGACACCAATATCCTACGTGCAGAACAATGATCAGACCTTTGAGTTTAAAATCAATCATGACGGTTTTCTGCTGGTCGACAGATCATTTGATAAAACTGATCAATTTAATTGATTAGATTTATCTTTTGGTGCGTAGGTCACTATAGATATTACCATTTAAGGGGTCCTTATGGTCCATCATGACATTATTATATCCTCTATTGAGATATTAAGAGTCTTTTGGTGATAGTACTAATGCTAATGACCTGATTATAGCTGCACACTTTATCGCTTTTAGGAAGAATTGTTTGCATCAAATTATCGCAATGATTTTTTAAGGATTTAGGTAAGCAATTAAGCCTTTTACATATATGTATCTGTGGAAGTATCAGGTTTTATAATTCGTTAATCCTTCTGCGTACTGCTAAATTAACTTACTAGTAGATACCTATCTATATGACGTGGAAACACCAAAGTTAAATACGATTAAACTTTATGTGCATAAAAGTATATAGTTTATCATAATATATAAATTTTTACGCACATAAAGTTTAATCGTGTAGGGAATCAGAAACTCAATTTAGTCTTTATATTCCTAAAAATCCAGGGCTTTACCTTTCCAGGGTTTCTCGAAACTTAAATCGTAAAGTTTATATCTAATATTGGGGCAATAAGATTTGCAAGTGAATCCAAATAAGACCAGCAATCTGGGCCCCACACAAAATGAGAATTTCGCAGCTATAACAATCTCGATAAGGTCGATAATTAATTGGTATTCCTTATTACATATTACATTCCGTGTTCAATATTTTAATTTATGTTTATGAAACAATCATTGTTGAATCTAAATTATCTGATATACTATTACAGTCGTAATTTAGATTGTGCATCATTGCTTTACGCATGACACAATACATACGAGTAGGTACATCCGTATTAAAAAAACAACTTTATCAGCTGCTTATCTTCTTCCTTATGTGTACGTGAATTACTAATATTTTATGTTACTAGAAAGGTATTTTCCTTTGATGTGCTATCTGTCAATTGCATAGTATCAACCTCTCGGAGTCTGGAACTGTGTCCGGCGAAATGTAGGTGTACAATAGTACACCTTTGTCTAACAGTTCGGGGTATATAGGCGTCATGCTACGCTATGTTATGTCACTATTTAATACACGTTGTTTATGAAGTTACGTTATAATTATCTGCATTTAAACCATATTTTTTTTCGACCTAACTTTGTTCACACTTGATTTGTAAAGGGATTCGTGTACAATGTTCGTAGATTTGAATCGGCTAATTCTCATAAAATTATTCCAACTTTTTTAGTTTTCAGCCAATGTTACTTGAACTTCTCTGCGTGTGTGTGGAATAATCATCAATATTCTGATTTTATTTTAGTCCAATTGTTATATATATTATTAACTGTACCTAGTAAGACTTTTTGACATACTAGCTCAATTCATTACGGTTGAGTCTCCTGTCGTGATAGTCAAAGTCAAAGTTTTTTATATCAACTAGGCCTCTTCACGCACTTTTAAAAAGTCGAGACTCTAGGCGCACGGTTTCAAAAGGGGATAGTTCCTATGGAAAAGAGACCGGCAAGAAACTCCATGGATACTCTTCTCTCTTTAGTGTAGGTACCTATACTCTCTTACGTATAATTTTAGTTCAATTGACTGTAATAATTATATATTTTTATTTCATCAGTTAGCGGGACATTAGTATTAATATCCTTTCCTTTATACTTAGTGCATCTAAACTGAAACAAAATTATCATTTTATTTTAAAGTTTATGTGTACCTATATTCTCTATGCTTTAATTTCACGGAGGTAATATTATTCCTACGAGTTAGTCAATTATTTGAATACATCGTGTTTCAGTCGGACGTTACTCTGAATATACTTTTAAAATTCTAAATATTCCTCTGAATGTCAGCTGTTCAACTAGTTTTTAATTCAAAATAAAGTTTGGTTTTGATTTTGCTTTAATACTGTAGGTATCTATTACACGGTAGGTAGATATCAAACGGATGCAAATTATACGGAATTTCGTTCTTATTAGATAGGGTTGATTTTTATTCAGAAAAAGTACAAAAAAATTTAATCACCATTACTTACAAAATATGTATGCTGCTTCATAGCCGTCATTTATGAAACTGACCGTAAAAAGGTAAAAAGCTTTATCAATATTTTTCACTGCCATAATATTGCCGATATCATTATGTAGGCGCAAAATATTTTTCATGCCTTTATTTAAAATCTAGTGCTGCTTTGTGATAAAAAATATATGAAATAGGTTCTTTCATAGGTATACTGTCATTCACTGTCATGATAGTTTGTTGTTATTATTGGGGAATCTGCGTATAGGAGTTTAAACGTGAGCTCACCATACGATAGTCAGATTATAGTAGCTCAGTTTAATAGACGCCTATTAAATATTTTAAATTCAGTTGAGCAACAGTTTTATTGCGAGCAGGCCGTTAGCTTTATATACTCCTTTATCATAAATTAAACTTGCATTTACCTGTACATTATCTACTAGATTCATGTCGACAATTCAAACTAAGTGTGATAGCAGTCCACGTTAAGAATCGGAAAGATTTGTACTCACGACTTCTTCAGAGTCCGCTGGGCTATTGTTGCTAACAAAATGGGCTTTATATACCTAGTTAATAGGGCAGCTACAATGCAGTCTGCAGCGTACAAACTTTTAAAAACACGATAGCAGTCGGTACCAAATCATAACATTTGCTAATATAAAAATAGAATAATGAAACATAAAAAAGTATAGTTTTCTATAACCACGAGATTTTTCAGGAGAAACCGTTTTTATTTAACTCATTTTTATTTTATTTTATTTAGTTGTAGGCCATACAAATATTTGTTCCGTGTGGGGATCTCAATTGTGAACTATAGCATAGAAAGCCTGTCGGTTATCCACTGCGCTAACTGGCAGATTAGGTACCGATGTAGTAATAAGTTCAGGACAGGCGTAAATTGCGCGATAACTACGGTCAGGAGTCATTTTTGTGTCATATATGTATTGGCTGACAGTGAGACTGCTGTCGCGTAGATTTCGCGTTGCTGTCGCAATTTTTCGACATTTTTGACGGTTCGCGAGAGTCTGCTGTTGCGTAGCTATCCAGTCACTGTAGCTTTTTACGTAATCAGGCTGCTGGTTGTCGATTTAGTCTGTGTCTGTGTTCCGTGCGAGAATCGAACTCGCAACACGTAGTGCAGCAGTTAATCACTCAACTATTGAGCCAACCGTGCCGTTATAAATCTCTTGTATAGTAGAACATGTAGCAGTGTAATTTATCAGAAAGTTTAGAATCAGAAGAAATCGTAATAGTATAATAATAATAGCTAAAAGTTTAAACAAGAAGCTAAATATTTAAAATATCCTGATCCTCCCTAGGACTGCTATCCCAACCTTAGGTGATAGGCCTTCAGTATGTTGAGTTGAGGCCCTCAATATGTATGCGCGACGGAAAACGCGGCCGCCCATTATAGTGACATGTTTTTAAACCAACTTTTACGACACCCACGGGTCAATATTAAATGGGCTCTACTTAGCTCGTTGTACGGGGATTCACACGGAATTATATAAGTAGTACTTATATGTTAAGTAAAACAGCGTAAGCGAAATTCTAAGTCTATGAGTAAAACAAACTTCATTACATTATATTTTTTATTTCTTTCGTTGTGTATTATTGTCAACAGGCGTAGCCAGCCAGTACCTAATAAAAATAACAAGAAGAGGTTCAGCCTTTGTCAAAAGAACCCCTAAAAGCATAAACTTATAAGCTAAATAGCTTTCACACATAGACAGAATAAGAAAACAAGTTTCATTGTATAGTCCACATTCTTCTTCAAAATTCTCCTCATGATGACACTTCCTCCTCGAAGGCCGACAAGTTAGATTGCTGCAGTGCTCATGTCCCCAAAAGGTACAACAGATTTTAATTAAAGTTACTATTAAATACTAAATGATCACCTAAATTTTAATTGAATATTATTTTAGGGTAATTAGGTTAGGTAGATCTTAAAAGTTGGTTCCTGACAGTCGTGACAAAATTACTGGTAAAGTGGATTACACTTAAAACAGAAAAGCTGTATATGTATACATATTCGTGTTATAAAGTATATCATAATCATAAACCCTTATTCTAGTTCATTTATTTATTTTCACATATTTTTTAGATATACTCGTAATTTATATGGACTTAGTTGTTTGATAATAAAATCAAAACAGGGACATCGGAAAGACTGAATACAATCAAACCTAACCTAACATACAAACAAACAAAAAAAAATTCAGTAAACACTATGATATTTATATTTTAAATAAATAAAGTTATAATAACTAGGCTCATATCCACAAAATCTTACACAATATATAATAATAATACATAACGTCACTTAAAGTTACTGAACTTTTTAAGACAGAAAATCATGTCTTCAGACAATGCAATTAAATAAATAAATTAAAATTTAAATTTTTCAGTGTACAATCATTTTTTTTTATTTTTAAATAACGTTCCCCCCTTCCTAGAATTTCTCTTGAATCGTGGATACAGTTTACAAACATACTTTTCACATGTACATACAACGAGACGCGAAACACCAAAATTTAGATCGTACAAATATTTGTTCCGTACGGGAATCGAACTCGCGACACGTGTCCTGTGTCGTCAGGAAGATGTTTTTTTTATCATACTTGAGTAATATATTGTATATTACTACTGATTGAAATGAAGTCTCCCCACCGCGGTCCTAAAGCGAATTACCATCTAATTACCAACTCATCATCAGTCTATTAATGTTCCCACTGCTAGGACTCAGCCTCTTCGGGAAATGGTACTCATTAAGTTACCTGCTGATTACTACCGTATCTAGAAATTGTTATGAGTTTAGGTATATCCCCAGTATCATCATCGTACTTGATCGATTTAATTTCTAGACCAGTGCTAGAGCACACGAAAAACCATAATAAAAATGCTACAAGAATAACGAAAATTAACGAACTTAAACTTATGATTGTAATGACCAACACGCTTAAGCCTACAGGATCCTCAGTTTCTGTATCTGGTGTTTCGGTAGAGATAGTGCCAATCGTAGATGGATCTGTTATTGGAGGATCGGTGGATACTGGTTCGATTTCAGTAGTGACTACAGTGGTGGTTTCTATAGAGGTGGGCTCGCTTGTGGTGGGTGACTGTGTAGTTATAGTGGTGGATTCTGTCGTCGTGGACTCGCTTGTGGTTGGTGACTGTGTATTTACAGTAGTGGGTTCTGTGGTTGTAGGCTCGCTTGTGGTAGGTGACTGTGTACTTACAGTAGTGGGTTCTGTGGTTGTGGACACGCTTGTGGTGGGTGATTGTGTACTTACAGTAGTGGGTTCTGTGGTTGTAGGCTCGCTTATGGTGGGTGACTGTGTAGTTATAGTAGTGGATTCTGTTGTCGTGGACTCGCTTGAGCTGGTTGACTGTGTACTTACAGTAGTGGATTCTGTAGTTGTAGGCTCGCTTGTGGTGGGTGACTGTGTAGTTATAGTGGTGAAGTCTGTGGTTGTAGGCTCGCTTGAGCTGGGTGACTGTGTAATTACAGTAGTGGGTTCTGTGGTTGTAGGTTCGCTCATGGTGGGTGACTGCGTAGTTACTGTGGTAGATTCTGTAGTGGTGGGCTCGCTTGTGGTGGGTGATTGTGTAGTAATTGTAGTAGATTCTGTAGTGGTCGGCTCACTTGCGGTGGGTGACTGTGTAGTTGTAGTCGTGGATTCTGTGGTCGTCGGCTCGCTTGAGGTGGGTGACTGAGTACTTACAGTAGTGGGTTCTATGGTTGTAGGCTCGCTTGTGGTGGGTGATTGTGTGCTTACAGTAGTGGGTTCTGTGGATGTGGGCTCGCTTGTGGTGGGTAACTGCGTAGTTACCGTGGTAGATTCTGTAGTGGTGGGCTCGCTTGTGGTGGGTGATTGTGTAGTAATTGTAGTAGATTCTGTAGTGGTCGGCTCACTTGCGGTGGGTGACTGTGTAGTTGTAGTCGTGGATTCTGTGGTCGTCGGCTCGGTTGAGGTGGGTGACTGAGTACTTACAGTAGTGGGTTCTATGGTTGTAGGCTCGCTTGTGGTGGGTGATTGTGTAGTAATTGTAGTAGATTCTGTAGTGGTCGGCTCACTTGCGGTGGGTGACTGTGTAGTTGTAATCGCGGATTCTGTGGTCGTCGGCTCGCTTGAGGTGGGTGACTGTGTACTTACAGTAGTGGGTTCTATGGTTGTAGGCTCGCTTGTGGTGGGTGATTGTGTGCTTACAGTAGTGGGTTCTGTGGATGTGGGCTCGCTTGTGGTGGGTGACTGTGTAGTTATAGTGGTGGATTCTGTCGTCGTGGACTCGCTTGTGGTGGGTGACTGTGTAGTAATTGTAGTAGATTCTGTAGTGGTGGGCTCACTTGTGGTGGATGACTGTGTAGTAATTGTAGTCGTGGATTCTGTGGTCGTCGGCTCGCTTGAGGTGGGTGATTGAGTACTTACAGTAGTGGGTTCTATGGTTGTAGGCTCGCTTGTGGTGGGTGATTGTGTGCTTACAGTAGTGGGTTCTGTGGATGTGGGCTCGCTTGTGGTGGGTAACTGCGTAGTTACCGTGGTAGATTCTGTAGTGGTGGGCTCGCTTGTGGTGGGTGATTGTGTAGTAATTGTAGTAGATTCTGTAGTGGTCGGCTCACTTGCGGTGGGTGACTGTGTAGTTGTAATCGCGGATTCTGTGGTCGTCGGCTCGCTTGAGGTGGGTGACTGTGTACTTACAGTAGTGGGTTCTATGGTTGTAGGCTCGCTTGTGGTGGGTGATTGTGTGCTTACAGTAGTGGGTTCTGTGGATGTGGGCTCGCTTGTGGTGGGTGATTGTGTACTTACAGTAGTGGGTTCTGTGGTTGTAGGCTCGCTTATGGTGGTTGACTGTGTGGTTATAGTGGTGGATTCTGTCGTCGTGGACTCGTTTGTGGTGGGTGAATGTGTAGTAATTGTAGCAGATTCTGTAGTGGTGGGCTCACTTGTGTTGGGTGACTGTGTAGTTATAGTGGTAGATTCTGTGGTTGTAGGCTCACTTGAGCTAGGTGACTGTGTACTTACAGTAGTGGGTTCTGTGGTTGTAGGCTCGCTTGTGGTGGGTGACTGTGTAGTTATAGTGGTGGAATCTGTCATCGTGGGCTCGCTTGTGGTGGGTGACTGTGTAGTTACAGTAGTGGGTTCTGTGGATGTGGGCTCGCTTGTGGTGGGTAACTGCGTAGTTACCGTGGTAGATTCTGTAGTGGTTGGCTCGCTTGTGGTGGGTAATTGTGTAGTAATTGTAGTAGATTCTGTCGTCGTGGGTTCGTTTGTGGTGGGTGACTGTATAGTTACAGTGGTAGTTTCTATAGTGGTGGGTTCACTTACTGTGGGTGACTGTGTGCTTACAGTAGTGGAATCTGTGGTTGTAGGCTCGCTAATGGTGGGTGACTGTGTGGTTATAGTGGTGGATTCTGCCGTTGTGGATTCGTTTGTGGTGGGTGAATGTGTAGTAATTGTAGTAGATTCTGTAGTGGTGGGCTCACTTGTGTTGGGTGACTGTGTAGTTATAGTGGTAGATTCTGTAGTTGTAGGCTCGCTTGAGCTAGGTGACTGTGTACTTACAGTAGTGGGTTCTGTGGTTGTAGGCTCGCTTGTGGTGGGTGACTGTGTAGTTATAGTGGTGGATTCTATCGTCGTGGGCTCGCTTGTGGTGGGTGACTGTGTACTTACAGTAGTGGGATCTGTGGTTGTGGGCTCGCTTGTGGTGGGTGACTGTGTACTTACAGTAGTGGGTTCTGTGGTTGTAGGCTCGCTTGTGATGGGTGATTGTGTACTTACAGTAGTGGGTTCTGTGGTTGTAGGCTCGCTTGTGGTAGGTGACTGTGTAGTTATAGTAGTGGATTCTGTCGTCGTGGGTTCGTTTGTGGTGGGTAATTGTGTGGATTCTGTAGTGGTGGGTTCGCTTGTGGTGGGTGACTGTATAGTTATAGTGGTAGGTTCTATAGTGGTAGTTATAGTGGTGGATTCTGTCGTCGTGGACTCACTTGTGGTCGGTGACTGTGTACTTACAGTAGTGAGTTCTGTGGTTGTAGGCTCGCTTATGGTGGGTGACTGTGTGGTTATAGTGGTGGATTCTGTCGTCGTGGACTCAATTGTGGTGGGAGACTGTGTACTTGCAGTAGTGAGTTCTGTGGTCGCAGGCTCGCTTATGGTGGGTGACTGTGTAGTTATAGTAGTGGATTCTGTCATCGTCGGCTCGTTTGTGATGGGTGACTGTATAGTTATAGTGGTGGATTCTGTCGTCGTGGGCTCGCTTGTGGTGGGTGACTGTGTACTTACAGTAGTGGGTTCTGTGGTTGTAGGCTCGCTTGTGGTGGGTGACTGCGTAGTTACCGTGGTAGATTCTATAGTGGTGGATTCACTTACTGTGGGTGACTGTGTACTTACAGTAGTGGGTTCTGTGGTTGGAGGGTCGCTTATGGTGGGTGATTGTGTAGTTATAGTGGTGGATTCTGTCGTCGTAGACTCGCTTGTGGTGGGTGACTCTGTACTTATGGTGGTGGATTCTGTAGTCAAGGGCTCACTTGTGGTGGGTGACTGTGTAGTTACAGTGGTGGATTCTGTAGTTGCAGGTTCGCTTACTATGGGTGACTGCGTAGTTACATAGATAGATGCAGTATTCACGGATTCGGTTACAGTAGGTAATGGATTAGTGATAGTAGCGGGTTCGTCGGTATCAGTTTCTCTAGTAGAAGGTAAGGATATAGTAGGTAATGTAACACTAGGTATAGTAGTATTGTCGTTTTTAGCAAATAAATTTCGTATTTGTTCTATTGAAGGTATTAAACTATTAATTTTGCGAGATATGAGATTTCTTGATGCAGATTCAGGTACAAAGTACACAGATTGGACTATAATGCTTGATATATTACAAGCACGCCCCAGGAGTACAACCTGAAATCAACAAAATCAATATAAAATTAAAGCAAAAAGAGTCAAAAAGTATAAAATATTTAAACAATAAATGGGTAAACAAATGTCTATTGAGTACCGGTAGATTGTAATTTATGTAACATCTCTTGAAATGTATAGATAAGGGAGGAGCATGATAGCTACATTTCGTTTCGGGATATATTAATTTCTATGTCTATAGAAGGTATTTAAGGTATAAAATGATATACCACATAAAAAAGCTAGGGCTAGATGTTTTCAAGTTGTTGCGTGAGTTACAAGATTAAGTAGATAAGTACTCCGTTTGATTGTCAGTGGGAGATCAAAGATATGAATAGAAACATAGCAACCAGCTGAGGTCCGCCACTCTAGCTATGGCTACTTTGCATAATAGGGCACTAAAATTCAGGGTATGTACCTACTATCAGTATTTCCAATTATTTTTTATCTAATATACTCAACATCCGAAAGATTGGTTGCTGATAGAAGTTATTTTTGATTTTTAAATCTGATATTACTTTATCTAATATCAAATATAAAGATCTTAAACGATATCTTTGCAATTATAATTACTATTTAATAGTAATATTTATTTAAATAGATTACGTAAATACTGATTATTGAAATAGGCAAATATGATTTAATCTGTAACTATTTAGTATATATATAAATTAATTACCTATTTATTTATTTTATTTACGACATATTTTGAAGAAGAAATCTTAATAAGCATTATTTGGTTTTTAATGTCCAACATAGTAATTTTTATCTAGTTGGTGTTTAAACGTAAAATAAAAACGTTAATACTTACGTAGCCATCACTCTTCGTAACACGAATTTTAAGGGTATGAGATCCGTTGAAAACCTTTGTTTCAGACGCAAAGATGTCCGCTCTTCCTGCTAATCTACCTTTTCCGTTAAGAGTTTCATGTACCAAAACACTAACACGATCGTACCGCGAAGCTAATTGCACAAAAACGTTGGCTTCTAGTACCCCAGAAGGTATTGGCATAACTTTAGTTGCAACACAACTTAGTTTTTCATTAGGAATAAGTACGCTGCTACTAATTCCATGATCCAGAAAACGATATCGTTGTATCCAAGCAAGGGTATTCACACACACGCCATTTTGTTTATTAAATTCAAATTGTACATATTGTTTTAATTCATTACCAACACAATAATGATATACAAATAACAGTGTAAAAAGATGCCGCGTGAGCATTTTGCACGCTTACGTCAAATAAATGAACGTCTTCAATCTTAAAGTAAGTTTAATATCGGTATCTCAATCAAAGCACGGCGAATGAGTGATAACAATAATTAAATTGATAGGCGGCGGTACTTCATATGTCAAATACTAAATCTTAACTTCCACCTGAGTTAAAGCAGCGTAGACATGAGCGTAATTAGTAAGTAGTCAAAAATCTTATACCTAGGTATAGGTGGCATAATGTTTATTTATTTTATGAATCGAATTCTGTTTCGCATCTCCCATTCGCTTCAACAAATAATTTGTAGTTAATTAAGTTCACTAACAACATATCTACCAAAACCGAGACTAGCACATTCTTCATAGAATGCTATAGAAAAAGGTCGCAGAGATCTAGCCGATTACAAATAGTATTAATTGAGAAATGAAAAAAATCTAATGTGAAATATGATCTATCACATCAAGATTTCTCAATTGTAACTTATGTTAGGAAAACTTATGACAGCTCTTCAGATATCGGGTACTTCTAGTAACAATTCAGTCAAACCAATGCGTCCAATATGCGTGCACGGTGGCATCCCCGGTGGCAATTTACTTGCGTGCATAAGCCATTTACAACAATGCGTAGAGATGTGGCCTCGCTATGCGTCTTCTATCGCCTATATTATGGGGAGTGCTCCGAGGAATTGTTCGCACTGATCCCTGCCGCCTCATTCCGCCATCGTTCTACGCGACATCAGTTCCATCACCATCATTTAGATGGTTGTCAGTCCACAACTGTGCGTTTCTCGCGAAACTTTCTGCCTCGCACAACAAAACTGTGGAATGAACTCACACTTGTGACTCCTCCGGTGTTGCGGGTGTCCATGGGCGACGTTAATCGCTTACCATCAGGCGATCCGACTGCTCGCTTGCCGCCTACCGCATAAAAAAAAATGCGACCTATTTACGTTAGTCAGTCTGCGTCCGGCAACGTGTACGACTACTATTCAATTTATTGTTTAATAATGATAATTCTAGAGACATCCAAGACGAAACTCTTCTAAGAGCAGCAATTATTAATACATAAATGTATACCGCGCAGACCGGTCGAACTGCGAAGTTATGCAAGGCTTGCTGCGGTCAGTCCATGGGTGGGTGGCCTTGTTATAAACTTTGAGACCCCTGTGTGCCTCGGAAGCTACATCAAGCAGTTGGTCTGGGTGTCATATGAATACCTATGACTGTTGGTACGTTGTCGCCGGTGTAACCTTAATGTCAATTTTTTCCAGTGTTTGGGTGTCGGCACATGGCAATCGCTCCGTACAACATTTTAAGTGTTGAACTTTTGCAATAATCTTTCTCTCTCAAGCATTCTATATATCCACCCCAACTCCCGATGATCACGTGTGCAGACGCTGCAATGTTCGCTGCGTCCAGCCGCTGCTCCGGTTGGTTTGAACACGTCGGTCGCTATAAAACAATTCCAGTAACTGACCGCTACTGCGGTCGTTACGGTGCACGCAGATTGGACGCGTTGGTTTGACCCTACCTTAACTCTGTACTCGTGTTCAATTGCAATTCTGTTCACGGCTTTAAAACAATACACGATAATATCTTACAGACAGCTACTGTTTCATAACTTAATAAAAGATATTTGATAAACGTTTTGATATTATCAGCGGCCGATATAAATAACACACGGGGATATAATTTTGTTATTAAAACAGCTGATTTTGCCGTAAGTTATATTTTGCGGTTGTCTATAAGGTAAGTATTAGAAACATTTAGGGAATAGGGGCAGAACACTCATACAAGCAGTAACCTTGCACCGGATCGGTACCTTTTATACATAATATAATACACGAACAACGAATACAACGTTATTCTAAATAACCAGTCAGTCGTGATCACTGCATTGCATATGTTCCCTATGAACTCCGTAACGGCTGGAGCGATTCAGTTTTTTTAGGTAATCTTCAAATTAGCCCAGCGGGTGATCCTATGAGTATGAAGTTTGGTAGTGATCGGATCGACGAAAATTGTTTTTTTTGGCTTTTTGGCAATTTTATTTCATACATTTCCTACAAATTATTTGGCTATAGATAATTATTGCTACCCGTGCGAAGCCAGGGCGGGTCGCTAGTAATAGATAAAATTTGTGGTAGCACCTTAATTTTCGTTGAAAAATATTTTTAAACATGTGTATTCAATTTAGATATTTATCTGAGACTGTCTGATAACGTAATAAAAAATCAGCCTTATAATTGTGAACACTTGTAAATACCTGCAGATCTACCGCGTAACGTCGGTGGTAATGAATAACCATTCTGGCAAATATTTGGAAGACGAAATTAAGAATCTTATGTTGTAAATTTTTTCCTGATAATAATAAATCTCTCCCGAACGACATGATTAAAAAAAAGTGTATGACTGTATATAGTGTCTATGTGCACGTCTCTTATTATTTTTATTTGTTATTGAGAGACACTGATGCTCTAAGGTTAACTGGTTATCAGACTTTTTGGTCTGCTGACGCCCGTAACGAATGTCATAGGTATTCATATGACATCTGGGACCAACTTAACGTTTTTTAATAGGCATAGCGAAGTCTTGATGTGTGAAAAAATGTAACCCATCCGGGGACCTCGTAAATCTTATAATTTGCGCGGTAACTATATAGCTACGAGTACTTCATTTTATTATTATTTACTTTATTTACTACTAGCTTTTATCCGCGGCTTCGCTCGCGTTGATGTCGTTTTATATCTGTCAAAGTAATTATCATCATCATTAGAAAGTAAATAAAATAATATGATATTCTTTTTTATTACTTGACTGGGACCATTAAAATTATAAAATTGAGCTTAGTTTAAAAAATTTAAAACATACTTTATTATAATAATTAACAACAAAAATTAAATAACTTAAACTACTAATATTTAAAAAAGTTAAAAGTATCTACGTTTAATAAATAATTCTTCTTTAAAAGAGCTTAAAACAAAATATTATTCTAGGATGCTACTGTATACTATATAATATATTCTTCCGCCTGGTGCAAATATGTGAAGATTTCGGGCATTATATTAGTAGTAGTAAGTTTGAACATTATTGAGGTTCTTTTAAAAGAGTTTGTTATAGAGTATATACCCCTGTAGTTATTGTAAATATATATTTTTTAATTTTGTTCTATTACGTCAGTTATGAGTATAAACTTAGGATTCCGCTTCATCGAAATAATATGTTCAGTTCTTGAACATAATGACATACTATTTCGATGTTCTGCTTACTGTAAATCTATGGTTGTGTTGTGTTTTATGTATTTTATATTATTCACCGGTTTTGCTTTTGTGATGATTGTGTTGTCTATTAAACGCGTCTTTCTTCAGAATGGTAATGGATTTTTTTATCACACGCGGTCCGTTTGCTATGCACGATAGGCCAGCCCGTAGTTAGAAAACTTGGGTTTGTGTGATTTTTTGTGTCTGAAATATAAAGTAATATAAATAATACCTCGGTCGATTGCTATTTTGTTTCAGTTGATGAATGGTATCTAAATCTTGGAATTTAGGTACTGAAATATTTTAAGATTTATTACCGTCTACATAGACACATAAAATAAAAGTTTTGAAGTATAAAAGAAAAGGAAATTGCAATATATTCAAATACCATCGAATGCTTTCACAGCAAAACGGTGAATACGACACTCAAGGGACGCGTCACAACTTTTTAAATAAATATACGCGAATAAATAATACTGGTTTGCGACGATGCTTGGGGAGTTGAAGGGAATATTTCATACACGTTTCATTTAAACAATACCGCAGAAGTGAAGGCAAATATTAGAAGATTTGGCACGACATCTTCTAGATGATGAACTTCTTTTTTCTCTCTTATTAAACATTGCCCCACACTAGAATTTTTCCTGTAGCGTGGGTAGGTACAGTTTTACAAACATAAAAATATTTGTTCCGGGCGAGAATCGAACCCGAGACAATAAGCGCCGAAAGCTAATCGCTTAGCTACTGTGCCAACCGTGTCGTCTAATAATAAACACGACATGCTATACTATGAATGAAGGAACCTGTCCTCGCCGGTTAAATCGCAGATAGTGCGCAAGGATAGGGGCAATTTTTTTCAGTTTATTGAAACTGAGAGAATTGGAACTGCTAAAAGTGATTCAAAACTAAACCACGAGATGTAGTAGATACTAGTAACACACACCATCTTTGTTTAACCATAGAATATCCCCATCTGGTTAAGCATGGTTGCATGCACTTTGCACACTGAAAAAAATATATTATGGCTGCCATAAAGTTTTTGTTAGCTTTTATCAAGTAAAATATTCATATATGGGAACATAAAGCTACTTGTTTGCTAGCAATAAAGCTAACTTTATCACTGATTTAAACAAATATCATACTAAAAATAAATAAGTTCTTAATCGTGTTCATCAGTGAAGTTGTTTAAATAAACCTTACTTGATAATTGAAATGACTGTTTCAAACAAGTTAGTTATTAGGAAAATAATGTGTGATTATTAATATTTTGATCATGTTGACTTTATCGCCAATAATCATGTATGGTTTATAGGTATTATAATTTTCTTTTTAGGATTAAACATGAAATACTTAAACAAGTAAAATTCGCACTTGTTCAACAATCTTTTTTTTCAGTGCACCATGTACAAGTCTTGGTGTAATCGCTGCGGAGGCAGAGCTTAAGCCAATAGCTGTTGCGAAATGAAGTTTGAATGTTGTTGTTTAATTTTAGTCAATTAGTTTTAATTTTACAAACATCTCAAGTATAAAAAGTATTTACAATTCTATTTAGTTAAACCAAGTCAACTTCAGTCATATTCAACTAATAAGTGTCAATTATACAAAGGGAGTACCTCATATATATTATCATAAGAGATTTAGGTATTATTTTTTACTCAAAACTATTAATGAATTTCCGTATAAAACGCAAAAACAATGTGATTAATACAATGTGGCATTTTGTAATATAGATGAGTCGTATTAGCCACTGATCATATTACCTTATTTTAGGTTGTTTGAAATGATAAATATTGAGATAATTATAGTTCCTATTAAGATTACCGTTTGTAATATTATTGTCAAAATACCAAATATTGATCTGAAATATAAAGTTTGATCATATCTTGCAAGTATTTCTTTAAATTAGGATTTATAAAAAAAGAGGCATTTTACTTAGTTTTACCCTAATGACAGCTACGTATAATGACGTATGACGACGATTAACATCACGACGTGACGTATGATGTAGGGTATGGTCTTCTGGTCAATTTGGCTTTATGTATTTTTTGTTAAGACTATCAAATATTATAAAAGTGTTTGGTTATCTGAACTTATAATAAAATATATCTCAAAATAATTCGTATGAATTATAATATCAAGGTTTACGGAACGACCGTTATCAATCGGCATGTCTATTGCCTAGAGCAATAGATTCTATCTAACGTTGATATAGATAACTTTGTATCAATTACTGAAATTTAAATGAAGATGATATCTAAATTCAACGGAACGTACCTAATTATAAAAATAAGTATAGAATATAATGTAATAATAATATTTTTTATCACAAAATATTCAGAAAATATTCATTACTAACCTGCTCTTACGGTGAAGGAAAACATCGTGAAGTTAATTATATACACCGAACATTACATATATCGAAGAATAAAAAATGAGACCAATCCGCACTGGACCTGCCTGGTGGATTTCTTTCAGAGAGAAATGTTAAATCTGAGTAGTAGAGAGATTAATAGTCTGGTGATAATGGAATCCAACTACGCAGACTTCGTGTGTATTATGTACTTGATATTAAAAGTCTTTACATTTTTGGTTCTACGGATGGCAGAATCCTCACGATGTTTTCCTTCACCGACTAGTTCCTTTGAAACTGTAGGTGGACGGTTCCAAAGTGTCTCAACAATTGAAAAGAGCTTGTAAAGACCTAGTTGTAAACAAGAAAGTTGACAAGAACGTTTGAAACGGAGTTGTTGGCAAAGTTCTGGGAATTATTTTTAATAATTACCAGCTTCTGACCGCGGCCACACCCGCGTGGATTAGGCACTCGTGCATTTTTTTGAGTCAAAAAGCAGCCTAGAACCTTCTTGAATAAGTATAACTCTATTGGCTTAAGCGGCGCACGCCAATAAAGCTCCCAGTTGGCATGATTTTTTCCGTCATCTTCAATAATCATCGTCATATTTCAGCCGATTTACACAAAAACTTTACGAATTATACACCTAAACCTTCCTCATGAATCACTCTGTCTATCGGTGTAATCTCATGAAAATCCGTTAAGCAGTTTTTGAGTTTATCGCGAACAGACAGACAGACGCGGCGGGGGACTTTGTTTTATGATATGTAAGGATTTCCATTTGTTGGATATGAGTTTACCTATTACTCTATAAATATTTATGATACGGCGATTGTAGTGCCGCTGTACTTCTTTAGAAGTCAAATTAATTTTTATGAGCACTTAATTGTTTTATGTAGGTATTTATGCTTTAATAATAATCAATTTAATTGTAATAAAAGCTTGTAAATTTAATTGTAATGGTAAAGATCTGACGATAAAATGATTATTATCTCTAAAGTCCAAAGTTAATACGGTTACGTTTCGAGACAATCTCTTCTATTTAGGAATATATAAATAGGTATATTATATATTTCTTTATTAATCTTTTGGAAGAAAAATAGGGAAAGTAATTGATCAAATATATATTTTATAAGTAGAGGCTGAGTAAATATTGATATTTGAAGGACTTAATAACTTCAGCAGCAAACTGTTGGTTGTAGCTCGATCTTCCAATGATATTATCAGGTTCCTGCACCTTTTTTACCCGAAACGTATAGTTCGAATAGAATACAGATTATTTAGTACTTCTTTAAATTATAGTTTGGCAGAATTAACAATAAATATTTGTACTTTGTATACATGGATTTCCGCAACGTAACGCCTGATTCCATTAGTTAGTGTATTAACAAAAAAACGACAGGCGCTATTACATCATGAATTAGCTTTGAACCTCAATGGTATGTACAAAGGGTGTATGTAGCTATGAGAAAATCGCTAGGCGTTTTCACCGAACTGGCCCAGAACCAAAAACCGAAGACTGTATTAATTGATAAAAGTCTTTTTATGTTTGGTTTTACATTTCTTGAATTTTTCACCGAATAAATCGTAATAGTGACTGAATGCCTCATTGGTCTAGTGGTCTTAAGCGCAAGTTGGGGTTAAAGATTCTTTATTTGTTCAGCGTGAAGTCCTGAAAAATGCTCAGTAGACTCGCCCCGTATTACACGGGACTCAATATCGGCATTGGCGAAATGTGGGTGTACAATAGTACAACTCTGGATATTTTTAGGGGAATAGAGGCGTGATGCTATGTAATGTTATATGGTAATAAAAATGCGATCTTAAGTTATACCTAAAAATCAAACCTGACTTCTTTTGGCTTCTACCTGGATTTAATAACTTGATAATAATTATTTAATATACTACCCTACCTATTTATTAAAATCTAGAAGGCTGACTTGATCGATCGAAAATTATTGCTTGTGCAATTTAAGGGTTGAATTAATTGCATACATAGTAGAGATACTTACATAGGAGCTTTGTCCAGTAGCACACCGGAGTTTGGATTTGTTCCAGGAAAATGACAATTAATGGCTTCCTATTACATGCAATTTAATAATGTCATCGGTAGAATTTGAGCGTATAACAGATACACCTTTGAAGGTATTATCTTTTCCGGAATATAGTAAGGAGAGTACCGTTCCTCAGAGAGCACAAAAATCCGTCGGTATTCGTTATAATACGCATAAGTAATGATAATCGTTACAGGCTGGAAGTCCAAATGTCTGGTAGCCGAATACGTCTTATCTTTAAATATCGGTATTTCTCAGGTCAGATAGTATAAGTATAAGTAAAATTCTAGACATTTTAAAATTCCGATATCAGTAGTTCATTGGAAGACGATGTATTTTATTCAGAACGTGATTTTATGAATAAATATTTTGTCCTTAATCGGTACTCGATCTTACTTATGAACTGTGTGACATCTGAACCCCTTGAGTCTGCCAGATAACTAAGGTAATCACGAAATTTCTGCCTACCCTTCTGACGTAGACTGAATGGAGAAGAGAGGTCAAACGGTGTAATATTTAATGGGTTTTGTGTTGGAAAAATTCCGCATTATATAGGTACATCAAGATAATTATTTGCCACAGATTAGATACCCACATGAAATTTACTAGGTACTAAGGCAGTAATGCAATTTAAATTGTCTTATCATAAATCACGTATGAGTATTGATGTTTCTCTTAATTAATTATCATGATTGATAACACAAAAATGGTGTATCTGGCCCATAGACTTAGAATTCGCCTATGATCTAGCCAGTTGGGTGTCCTTCCCCGAAAATATCTGGCCAGTAGGTATTCAAGTGGTCTATCGAAAGACCACATCGGACATTTTGTCATTACATTGTTAAAATTCTAGGAGTCGTTAAAGTAAGTTGAGAGATCTTTTCAACAATCTTTTGGCATTACTAGCAAGTAGGTTTTGTATATATATTGGTATATTTTAACAGGTTCTCTTATTTTAACGCTCACGACTAGTAGGTACAACACGTAATACAAAATGTAAAGCGTCAGTGGAGTCCTTAATTTAAGCCCTTGCTTTTATAGCTAATGCCCCTACAAAGTAAGTAAAAGTCCGTGCATCTAGATTACTGGAAAATATTTGGCTACGTATCATAGTAGTAAATAGTATTGTTTTTATCTAGATTGAGCACTGCTTAAATTAGTTAAGTGTCTTCCGAATTATCTAGCACTTCAATTGCCTACTGCTGAAAATTTATGAAAATAATGAGTGCGCGTCTACGATATGAGTTCACTATGAAGCACTTGAATTGCCTACTGCTAAAAATTTATGAAAATAATGTGTGCGCGTCTACGATATGAGTTAATTATGTAGCACTTCAATTGCCTACTGCTAAAAATTTATGCAAATAATTTAGCCCGCACGATTTTTTTATATACTTTTGGCTAAACGTTAACTCACGGTCTAGGTAGAGCAACACTCGTAGGTACTAGATATCTTGGTCATAAGGGAATATTGTCATAATCGCAGTGTTGTTGTTTATATATAATGGTGCAAAGACCTTATCAATTCCTAATCGTGAATATAAAGAAAACGATTACAATCAGTGCATTAATTAAATATAAATCTGCTTAATATTGAATCATTAGCATGATATCATTGACGTTTCTGCTTAAGGTTTATTGTACACTTATCATGTTATACTGAACACTTGCTACGAATGTTTGTGTGTGTGTCCAGAATGCGTTATCAACTTCCGTCTAATGTGCTTTTGAGTCGCAGTCTGCACGTCGTCATTAAGCGACCACCGTGATCGAGGATATCTTCCTATTACGTGTAGCATTAGCTTTATCATCAGAAAGGGTAATAAAGGTATCAGAACAGGGTAAAACAGGTTGTTGCATCGAGGTAGAGTGAAAAATGTTGACCTGAATGATTTTAGATAAGCTGTGTCTCCCTATTAATTCTGTTTCAATCCGAAATCTCATAGCTTTATGCATTGGCCTAACAACACGTTACAGTCCACTAGGATTAGCTAACAAGTGTATCTGTCTGCACAACGAACAGGCAGAACAAATGTTATCTGTGCAATTTAACGATGTAGACGAGAAAGTATCGTTATCGTTGATCGTAAATCGCACGGAACGATCGTCCGATACGTAACGATCGCGTTCGGAATGGATTCCGTTTTGCATTGATCGCCCCAGTACACTGCATATTGTACGCCTTTTTATATACGACCCGTTTGGGCGTGAACTCAGCAATATGTGTTGCACAATATTTTCCCTATGTTGATCGTAAGCAAAAGATGAGATTTTGATTTGGATTAGTAACAGAGAGTTGGCTCTTACTGTCATTAAAGTAATGGCTTTAAAAAACGAAACATATGGCAAAGGAAGCATTATAAGGCTAGAGAGAATGATGAATGGAGCCATTTTTAGGTTAATATGTTTTTAGAAATTATGAACAGCTACTACTTGTTTATGTTATGGTAGACTAGTTTCCACTCGCGGCTTCGCCCGCGTGGATTACTAATCCGTACATTTTCCCGGGATAAAAAGTAGCCTATATGCTATTTCAGACTATAATCTATTTTTGTGCCAAATTTCATCCAGATCCGTTTTGCCGTTCTGGCGTGAAAGAGTAACAAAGATCCATCCATCTATCCATCCATCCATCCATCCTCACAAACTTTCACATTTATAATATTAAGTAGGATTAGTAGGATAGAATAGGATAGGATACATCCACGGATCCATCTTTAACTACTCTAGCGGGATATGAAGAAATGTTCATGACACAAGATCATTGACCGTCCAAAATCGATGGGTAGGTAATACGATATAATATCTAATATATTGCTACTACATCCGTACACTGAAATTATTGCGCAATATTAGTCGTACGGTGTACTCCTACACTTAGTTGTAAATAGGAATTGGCTGAGCTGATTGGTATTGGAAAAATGGGCGTAGTATTCAAATGAGAGAACTATAGGTACACCTCATTGGTGAAATAATTGCATTAGTTAATTCGAACTTATTAAGTAAATGCTTTAGAGGTGTTGAACTAGTTTATTTTAATTAAATATTATTTTAAAGGGACTGCCTCATTGCTCTAGTGGTCGCAAGCGCGACTGCTGAGCGTGGGGTCCTGGGTTCGATTCCCGGGTCGGGCAAAGTGTTATTGGGTTTTTCTGTGGGGAAATTCTCAGTAGCAACACGGAGTCTGAAACTGTGCCCGGTAGATGGTAATAGGCTCGCCCCTTATTAAATGGGACTCAATAACAGCATCGACGAGAGGTGGATGTTCAATAGTACACCTCTGCCTAACCCTTCGGGGAATACAGGCGTGATGTTATGTTATGTTTAAAGGGGTTCTTACCTTAAAAGGAACATGTATAATCATAACCATAATTAAAGTTAATCTCCGATTCCGACTGCATTTTTTATTCGCTTTCCCAATATATAAATGTTAGGAAGGAGGCCTCCACTAAATTTAGATTAAATGGTTAATGGTAAATAATGCGTAATTTAATCAAACTTATTTAACGGCCGTATATGTTTCACATTTAAATTTAAGGTGTGTGACTGATATTTTGACATCAAGGCTAACCCTCATTGCATATTAAGATGTTTTCAACAACATGCATTTTAAATGTGTTTAGAACCTGCAACGGGTGTAATTCACACCGTTTAAATTGATATCCGTAACTCTAGTTCAATTGAGCCAAAACGGAAACGCAAATGGAACCGAAACATGGACATGAAGTCATCAAGTCAAGCAAATAAAATAAGAGTCTACTTATTTTCTTAATAACTTGAAAAATATCATCATCATCATCATCATCAGCCAGAAGACGTCCACTGCTGAACGAAGGCCTCCTCCAAGGGAGGGATTTGCCATAATCCCCACGCTTGGCAGGCGGATTGGGGGATCGCAGTGGCTCACCGATTAGTGAGAGGACGCTGCTGCCCATCCTCCGGTGTCTGGCCGCAGTTTTAGGACGTACCCGGGTCACATCAGTGAAAAATAAATAGTATTTAAATTGTATTTGAATGACAAAACAGACAGCGTGTTGGAAGCAAGTGGGTAATTCTTCTTCTGTCGTGTTGTTTTAAGATTTTATGTGGATATGTTCATGCCATAAGTGGACCTCTGTGAAGTGAAGTCCGGAAAACGATAACTGTAAACTCCTGGATATTCCTATTATCCTTCTATACATATAATAAAATTATAACAGGCCGATGTCTGTACATAATAGATATTGGAGAATAATTAATATGGGGGTCTTTATTAGAGCAACAGAAGCCAAAACAACAGTTTTTAGATTTTTTCTCTGCATAGAGTTTCTAGCCGGTCTCTTTTAAAAGTGCCTGAAAAGGCCTAGTTGATATAAAAAACATTGACTTTGACTTTGACTTTGTCTGTCTGTCTGTTTGTATGCATGTACACGCATCACGGAAAAACGACTGCATGGAATTGAATGCAGTTTTCACCGATGTATTGCTAGAAGTCTAACTTCAAATATAGGCTCCATTTTACCGCAGGAAAATATCAGGTTCTAAATTCCCCGCGTACGAAGTCGCGGGCAAAAGCTAGTCCATTATATTATTTAAAAAATGATAAGGATCAGACTCATCATTATTATCATTTCTGGTGAGTTTGATCTCGAGGATAAGATAATGTTGGTTTTTAATAACAGGGTGTTAATTACGTAGCTCATTATAGTATCTGCTATCAACTTAGCATTTAACATTTTCCATGTTACACTTCCGTTATTAGGGCTTACAGACTATTTCTTGTTGGGAAGAAGAAAAGTTATAATTTCGTGGTTTTCTAATTCCTGGTTACATCTTTTTTCTTTTTTAAAACGTTGCCTCAAACAGTAATAATTATTGTATCCTGGGTGCGTTTACAAACACAAATATTCACATACACAAATACCCATTTCCAGAACAACTATCTGTAGGTCATACAAATATTTGTTACGTGCGGAACTCGAACCCGCGACACGCAGCTCAACAGTTGATCTGTCAACCACTGCGCCAACCGTGCCTTTAGACCATTTTTAGATTGCCCTGGAAATTCTTTTTGATTTCTTTTTGTAACTTACAGTCGTGTTTTATCCGTACAACGTACTTTTTTGCGTTATGCGTTTATTATTCTATTTTCTATGTAACATTTAGACTTAGTACTAAATTATGTGTAGCAATGATAGGACTCGTGTACAATAGTGAGTTTAGTCGATCGTAGTTATGTTGATATTTAAACATAGGCCACCGCTGTCCACGATCCATGATCGATTTATTCCTGTCCATGATCGATTTCAATAAAATTTACGCTTGTCTGCAAATGACAGTAGATCCTAACCAAACAGTTTGATCGATTAGGGGCTCGGGCCCTTAAACGAATCGATAGATATCTCATTCGTCAAATCAATCCATTACTATGTTATAAGGGAATATCCATCTTCCTAAAATACCTAAATAAAACAGAAAATATGTAATAACTAATATTTCACAGAAATGTTTTTATAAGTTTTTATAAGCATTGTACGGTACATAACCGTGCCGTTTTCATGATTCCGATAAGTGATGTTTTGCAAAAACTAAAGTGACAAATGATAGTCACCCATACCAAGCATGTTATGATAACAAAAGTAATAAATACAATACAATTAATAAGCTAAAGTATATATAAATGAACACACACCAAGAAGTGGTGTCTAGCAAGAAGTGCATCTTGTTACAAATGCAGGCTGACCAAGTACAACCATCATTTAACTTAGAACAAACTACATTTCTAATGGCTAGTATTTGTGGTAACACAAAACCAATATAAACTGTAACAGTTAGGAGGAAACTAAAGTGAAACACCTGACGTGCAAGTTCAACCGACGTTGACGCCCCCCCCCCGAATTAGAATTAGAATAGAGCTTGATTGGTGGTGCTGAGTTCTCAGACAAACTTCCCAGCGTGCCGAAGTTCATGGATTGATTGTAGGTATAGGTACGGATTACATAGATAGGTTTTGGTCATATTTGGTCAGCAGGTGTTGTGACCCAAACTTTATTGGTAAAATTAATTGCAGTTAGAAATATGGTATTAATAATTTATAATTAGATTTACAAGAAAAAAACCCAGTGGGGATCCAACATACACTGTATATATGTACTGTAAGCGGGTTGAGCTCTCATATGGAAAAAAGATCATCCCGCGTCGGGCGGAAATTAACCGGTCAGGAAGGTGTAGGTCATTTACGCTTTCGTAAGAATCTTTTGACTTTATAAAACTAAAAACCAAACAATAATTATTTTTTTATTTAACAATAATATATATTTAAAATCGTACTTATTCGGTAAAGTTTTTATAAAAAGTCGATTTGTTGCCGTTAGTTTCGTACATTGGAATTGTTTAAAATGTCGAGTACTTCTTCTGAATTATTTCCAGTTCAGTTAAATGAAAAGTACGAAATGAGTAGTTGTAAGGTGTTGCAGACATTTTCAGATCGAGTCAAAGATGTTGAAAATTGTTTGAATCGTATTGTATTTCCGCATTGCGGTGTACTTTGTCCTCTAAACGGGAGCACAAAGGCTGTCACAGTACTCTTTGTGTCTAAACGAAAGAATTGGACGTTGCGCCTGAAAGCCATCCAATATTAAAGTGTCGTTTAACATTACGGATTTATTAGTAACTCTATTCATGTACCTACTTTAAGTGTTGTTTGAAATACAGAAGCAAAAAGTATTTTGAGAACGTAAAGGTGATTTATGTGGTGTGCAAGCAAAGCCGTGGCTAAAAGCTAACTGATAGTATTTCATATCGTAATTTGAAATACTATCAGTTAGCGATAAGCATCTTACACAAAAAATAGATTAACATCTACATTAACACCAGTACTTCGATATTAATCACAAGTAGCTCTCGTTTCGTGGAGATTATCGTTTTTACGAAGAGCTATGTAATGTCTTAAATGCACATTTTAATTAACTGATTATACTTTCAGTGATAATGTTTTCCAAACGAATAAGAAGTTACACTTGATTATAAAATAATATTACCTACACTTCATTCAAATTGTGTATTGACCGCTATAGAACGGTCACGTGATATGCATTCCCAATTCCCAATCGCTGAGTGTCATCTTGTATTAGTGGGCTGTTCACGTTTTTTTCTTGAATCTATGAACACCAATCCGCTTGTTCAATTTGATAATATATCTACGTGCGATACCTCCTTTTTAAGAGGGTCTATGTTCAGCTGTGGATTGTGATTGGCTATTGATAATGATGTTGATAACAAATCTTAATGTTAAGCATTAGCAGCTTTTCATATACAGCGATGATTTACATGCCTTGCCGTGCAGCAAGGCTCGGCTACTTGTAGCATAAGTTCCGTTTGGCAGGGCACTTTTGCGGATGTACACTTATTTAGAATAATACCTATTTGACCGGTACCTGATGCAGTCAAACAGCTTTAAAATCTAACAGTATTTGCAGGTACATCCATTGCCGGATTAAGCAAGCGCGGGGCCCGTAGCAAATTTTATCGAGGGGCCTTTGATCTGCTATGGGCTGTAAAGTATAAAGTGACTTTTTGTAAAACTTGTGCATTTACCGTATGAAATTCTGTGTTTTATTTTCGCCAAAAAAATAATCAGTTACCGATTGTCTTAGTCGGCAACAGGTGTAAAGTTTCACGTTTTTGTAACATCAAGTAAATTCAATATACCACGACTTAATAAATTCACTTTCAAAAATACACTCAGGCGGAGGTGAGTTTGTATACGCGGGGCCCGTGGCAATTGCTACTCTTGCTACCTGGTTAATCCGGCACTGGGTACTGCTTGCAGCGCTATGCAAAAACGCGTAAACCCACTTTTTATGCTTGTTATCCATAGACGAGTGGCCGAAATATTGTGAGTGCAATGCACCGATATTAATAAGTGGCATCCAATGACACCTGCTAAATATAGTTGACAGACATTATATATTTAATTCTTAATTAGTTAATGTCACACTATTTTGCTAAGATAGTATCAGATAAGAACGGGTATGCCCGATAAGAGATATCTGAAAGGATTAATTAGTTCTTAGATTTTTGTATCGAACCGCAAAATAAATAGTTTGACACAGGATTATTGTTTATGTACGCGTGAAATACGTGCATGATTAGTTTTATGTGGACGTGTGCGATAATTGTCATAAATCTTTCAATGCCAATACTTAAATTTTTTGGTTTTTCTAGTAGAATTTCTTGTGAATCGTTGGTATACTTAGGTAAATGTTTGTAAACTGCACACACTGACACTAGATATCTGTACGCAAACACAGTCCGGAGCTGTATTATTCAAGTATGTACCTATTACAAAGTTACTCTTGACCATATTAAAAAAAAACCAACGAAACTTTTAATTAATTAATTTAAGGTGTCCAAAACAATCAACTAAACTGCACGATATTGCAAACGCTTGTAAGAAAAACTTCCCGTGATGACGTCACCGTTGCGTAAATCAAACCGAGGTGACAGCTTATTGCCTGCGCGCAGTTAACGCTAGCGTCCCCCAAATCCGTATGAATTTATAGCTCCCTCCAGTGCAAATGTTGGCAGGGCTAACTTGTTTGTACGGGACATCATTGCCTTGCTGTTTTCGTGACAAGAGACAAATATGGGGGTGAAGCATAAGTGTAATGAATGATGAATTTACAGGTACTAAAAATTCAAAGTAACATGAATTTTTATGGCTTCAATCACGTGTCATACCCGACAAACTAATTTATTTGACAGTCCGTAGCAATAAAATCAAAATATTTTTTCTCATATACAGCAGTATAAACAGAATTAGAATGAGGCGAAGACAAAGGCTTGTCTGAGTATTTTTATAAAATTGTTAATGTAATAATTAATGTGCCTGTTTATTGCATTTTATGATTCACGATCGTTAATCGCACTAAAATTAGATATTTTATGATAGAGATTCTAGAATTATAAATTGTATTTAAATTGGAAATAAGAGTTTCTAAGGTTATTCCAATAACAGATCACGAATATTAATAACACGATAAAGATAGGAAGGAAGTCCCTAAAGCAACTTAGTTTGAAAATAATCGAGCCACATTCACCACACTCGACGAACCCATCTGCTATAATATATCTGATATATCATTGCATAAGGAAATAAATGCCTAAGCTTAACCCATGGAACGCATCTTTTATCTTTTCACGCTTCATATGAGTCGTTCAATAAGAGCCACTACTCATGATTTTGCAGTATGTTTCCCACTCATTGTGGGGTAAATGAAATTGAACTTCATGATGCTATGTATACAGATATTTTTAGGGTGGTTGTTAAGGAATGGATTTATATCACATTTAAAATTATTGGCTACTTTTTGCATGTTGGTGTTAGATTTTGAATTTGTTGATGTTTGGTTTGATTTGAAGAAAAAATATTCGTAGATATTTTACTTCGTGATTTATCATGATTATCTAAACGTGTTATTGAGAGATTAAACTAAACATACCCAATTAATTAATTTAGTAAGTACATCAATTCGTTTCATTCAGTAGTTATACCATAGCATATTAACCTGCTTAAGGGTTAAACTTTATGAAATTTTAAAATATCCTTTAGTAAAAACTCAACCTAGAGATTTCTCAATGCGCTCCGCGTCCAATATAACAATGGCTTTCGGATGCTATTGGGGCTGCCCCGCTTCTGCAGTGCCTCGAATATGTTTGCGAAAGCAAGAGTAGACGTCTTCCACGCCATCATCCGCAAGCGATGTTGTTGCATAGGATGAGGGGCAGTGCTAATGGCATCCTAAAGGTCATTGCCGACAAGTATGACTCCGTGATAATGAAGGAGTTCATTCGAGTCTTGGTCAAGTAAAATTACCAACAGATATTTGTATCTACTAACATAGAATAAGTAAATTTGTTACTAACAAAAGATGGACCTTGTCTGAAATAAAATAATAATAATTATTATTATATATAGGAGCATTGTGTCAGTAAAATAAGTTGAACGTTGTTATGGTTTTTATAATAATAATTTATTAAAAACAATAATTTAAAATATTTGGTGAACCTCAATCAAATTTTTCTTACTGTGTTTGCAATCTTACACTTTTTTATAGCTTTTACTATTATTTTATAAAAAAAATATTTAGTATAAAAAAAAAACAGTGTTCATTCAGCGAATAATAAAATTTTGATATGACGAATTATACATTTTTAAATAAATAATAAATAAAATTAGAATTCAATTCACTCATATAATAAATGCTTGACAAATATCCATAAAACTAATCAGATTGATTTATATTTGGATCAGATTCCATTTATCTTACGTCATTTAGTTGGAAGTAATGCCAATTAAGTTTTTACAGTAAATAAATTTTCTTTTACAGTAAGCTATATTCCCATTTTCTTTGGTCTCCATTTATGAAGGTGGGGATCCCACATAACCTGACACCTTCACCTGTGTTGCTGATTGTTGTTATTTTACTTTTTATGTGGTTATTACTTTAATTCTAACTCTAAAATAAATTTGCTTTATGATCTCAGTTATAGATATCGTTTCAACAATATGACGTCAGATAATGCATAAGTAGCCGAAACTTCATCGTCAGTAAATTTCACAGGACTCAGTGGAGGTAGGTGGAATATATCTGAAGGAGTCAATCAAAACTATCGAGTCCAGTGCAGTTGAACCGATAAGCGTTATCTGTAAAGAAAATATAAGATTACCATCTTTGATACATAATGATAAATACACTTGTCTATCCAAAGCCAGATTACGGGACTTTTAGCGAAATCTTTTTATAAACTTTTCGTGTAATTAAATTAGGCCAGGGTTCAATTCAGTAATGGATTGAAAGTGAATATTATACGTATATATGTTGTTTATACATAGGTGTACAAACTGACGCCTTCCATTTTAAATTTCAAATATAAGGCGTCAAGTAGGTAGCTATTTTCATAATATGAAACAACTGCATAACGTGGAAATCTGCACCATCAGATTATAAATGAAGATTAGCGCGTATTTGAAAAGAATGACGAGAAAAGAATCACACGGCTAAGAATCATTTGAAAATAGGAAATACATTTAATGTCTTAATAATGGCATCTTAAATGGATTTCCTATTTTTATTAAAAAAAAAAGATTTTTTTAAAGTACTGAGAACTGATATAAATCTGATTACAAAATATTTGCATTCGTTATACGAAACAATAAGCTGTTATAAATTATATTATGTATCATATTTTGCCATCAACTACAGCAACGTTACGTTGTCATGTAAAGCGTATATTCTTTTATATTTTGAAAGTAGTAGCCGTTAATCAGTTTACTAAAGCAGATTAACCGAGATATGTTTTCGTGATCAAGAAATATTGTTACATCTTAGTCCTAGTGAATGTATATAAATATAAAATTCAGTGGATACTTACATAACCATTGAAAACTGAGAAGTCATTCACAGTTACTTTCAAAGCGTTCCACCCTTCAACGAAATTTTCATTAGTGGCATAGTATAGTTGGAATCCAGCTACAGTATCTACGCCGTTGGGCACGATCTTTTTAGCCAAAACTATTATATAGTCTAGATTTGATGCTGACTTCATATATACATTCACTTCAACTGTACCTCCTGGTATCATTTTAAATATGAATGAAGATACACAGCTTGAAGTGTCATTAGGGGCAATAAAAGTCTTGCTATCAGGATCAATGGTCTCAATAGCGAGAGACTGGTAGTTTCCTAAATGCCAAGAAGAATATCCATTGCAGAGCACATTATTAGTATCAAATGAAATATCAAAATCACTTTCAAAATTATAGCTGACACAATCTTTGCCGGTGCCAATCGGAGCTACCGTGTTAGGTAAAGTCGTAGTTTCAAATACTTCATCTTCGTAAATTTTACATTCGTCCCTTGAAAGTCCCGGTGGAATGTATCTGAAGGAATCGATCAGGACTGTTGATTCTTCTGATGCCAACCCTAGGAAGGATATCTGAAAACATAAAGAGAACATTAAACATATTTTCAGTATGAGATATTGTTAGGCATTAACTTATCATCTACTTTTCCCAACTATGTATGGGACAGTCAAAGTGCCATACCCTACGGTTAAAGTTAAGTTTTCATTAAAGAAAAAAACGGCCTAGTATCCAAATGTAATTTGCAAACTTTTTCAAGAAATACCAATGAAACAACAACTTACGTATCCATTATATGTTGTATCTCCAGACAGAGGGATCCTTAAGACTTGCCATCCATCGACATAGTCTTCATGAAGAGGTGTAAGCACTGCACTTCCAGTCACTACGTCATTATTTTCATTCGCTATTTTATTCACCAGCACAGCTATTTGGTCGGACTGAGCTTTTGATTCCATATAAACATTTACTTCTACAACACCGTTTTCTTCGGCTTTAAAGACAAATGAGGATACACAACTGATGTGAGTTTCGGGTGATATGAATTGGTGGCTTTCTGAACTAGGGTTATCAATCTGTAAAGACGTGAAATTGTCTAAATTCCACTTAGTGAATCCAGTGCAAAGACCTCTATCACTGTCGAATAGCAAGTCAAAGTTGGTTTCGAAGTTGTAAGTGACACACTCTTCAGGATCGGTCGGTTCTGGTGTTTGCAGCGGGTTGGTTGTAACAAATTCTCCATCGTAGATAAGACAGTCGTCATTGTACTGAGGTGGAATGTATCTGAAGGAGTCTATTATGACTTTAGATTGCGCTGATGCAACTCCAAGGAATGTTACCTGAAAATAATAAATAAAAATTATGAGTTGTTCAAACAAAACTTAAGGAAGAATGATTAATGTGAAATGATTGGTATCTAAAAATATATGATAAATGCGATTATTTTATCGAATTTGTTAGTTTCTGAAATTGGGGTTCGCAATGTATGTACGTAGAATTTCGTCGTATTTTGTCGAGGAATCTTCTCAATCTGACAGCGTTCTGGACGATATTTATTTTGACCCCAAAAACAGAAATCTTTTCATAAAATTGGTTTCTTATCGATCTTATGATCCAACAACATCATGAAAACAATGATTCAGTAATCTGTGTATGAGCACAGATTACTGAATCATTGTTTTGTATGTTTTGTTTTTGTTCAAAACGTCTCGTATTAATTAGTACATGGAGTTTGTTGTCGACTACTGTTTCACGTACATTATTTGTTTTGCTATTATTATGACACCGTCATTATCAACGTTAATTATGGTGCTGTTTATATGAAAATAACATTTATTAATACATGATAAGTTTATATCAAAGCCCTCTTCCAACAATACATTTAACTGGAATATTACCACGACTTAAGCAAGTGTTTCATTTATAATTATAGGAAGAGTAAACAATTGTATTTTTTTTATCACATACATCCTATCAATTCAAAAATAAAATGTTCATTTACTTATGTTATTTTCTTCTGCTCTGTTCGTTAATTGATATTTACAGACTTTAATGTATCTATTAAGGATAAAATTTTACCCAGGGGAAATTTTACTTTTTCAGATTGAAACTTGAATTATTTGAAAGTTGTTGCTGATTAATATTATATGATATTGAAGATATAATAATCCAGGGATTAAGTTTTAAGACTTGTAAGAGAGCAAAGTTTATAAAATGCGTCATAAACATTTAAATCTTTTGTTGCGATATTGAATTCTGTATGGCAGGAAAAACAGGACGGGTTAAATTCGATGCCAACAGTTTAATTATTTTGTATTTTATGTACTCATAGTCTACACGTGCAATCTCTTATATGATTTTGAATCGGGTGTGAGATCTTGTGCTTACACATATTTATTCCCCATTGGCTGAGTTGTTGTTCTGTTGTAATTTATCATATAACATCTAAATCGAATAATTTAAATGACTCCAAAAAATAGGTAGTATTTTATTTATATGTTCAAACATCTTTGCACAGTTTGTTTTGCTAGATTTCATGCCAACATGGTATCGACGGTAATCCTTTAATCGTATATCATATCGTAATATCTAACAGGCTTAATTGAATTCCTTTATAGGTAGGTACCGTTAATTGAAACTGAAGAACAATAAATTATTAAAAAAACTTACGTATCCATTAAATATCCCAGTGCCGAGCAAATTTATTCTCAAAACGTGCCATCCATTAACGTAATTCGTGCTGAGGGACGTCAGCATGGCCGTGCCGGTGACGACGTTGTTTCCAGTGCTCGAAATCTCGTTAGCAAGTACTACGATCTGATCTCCTGGTGATGCTGATTCCATGTAAACGTATGCCTCCAGAATACCAGTCGACATCATTTCAAAACTATACGACGACACGCAACTCAGAATCTCATCAGGTTTTATGAACATTTCGGTATCTGGATGTGGGCTATGTAAATCAAGGGAACTGTAGTTCCCCAAACTCCAGGTAGCCATACCGTTACACAAAGCATTGCCGTTATTGAAAGTACTATGAAAATTTGTTCCAAAATCATATGTAACGCAATTATCACATTTTACTGCTAAAGCCGCGAACAGCAAAATAATTAAACATTTTATATTATGCTCCACCATACTGACACTACACTCAACTGATATAATTTCAACTGTCTTGTTAATGTATAATTATAGGAATATTAAACTTATCGTGGATAAGATTATATATTATACGTATCCGGCGATATTGATAAAGTGCAATTGTTTTCTTTTTATCTATGACTATTATATTATTTGCTTGGCGGTTTTGTTTGCGATTTTAATGTATATAAGTATTATTTTTATATAAGTATTATTTATAAATTATAGGATAATAATATAAAAAAACTGACTGAATTTTTGAATTTATATGCGAATAACAAAAAAAAAATTATATATCTTGAGGAAACCTGCAAACCTGAAAGGGCTTTATAAAATTAATGATAATGTACTCCGTCCCACCGCACTGGTGCGTGGTGGACTGAGGCGCTCTCATTCTGAAGAGAGGCCCGTGCCCGGCAGTAGCACATATAAAATGAGCTCAATTATATTGTATTTTGGCACGTGGTGCCACTTGGGAATCCCTCGTGCCGTAGTGGATTAGCCAGTCAGAAACAGAATAGGTAGAAGCGAGGCTGATTGCTACACGGTGAGCCAGACGATCTGTGGTTTACGAGTAATGGAGAAGGCTCATCCTTGGACTCCTTAATTAATATAAAGTGAAATATTATTTTCTCTGACATGGATCGTCTAATTAATTCACGACAAGATTAAACATTGTCTTGAATTGTTATAAATTGGTGTGACAGTAAACTATATAATCTGTTAAAACGGTTGCTGCAAACATAATTTTTTTTTTCAGTGATCCTAACGAATATGTCGAAATAATAAATACGTAAGTATTTAATGTAACATAGTATTCAATATTTATTGACAGACAGAGTCTGTGATATTCTTTAGGTTAGTAAGTATATGTTTGTTATTTATTATTTTTTTGTGTTAAAAGAACACAGATATCTTTAATCAATTAGGTAAAACAATAAACGACCTCCTAATCTCATTTTTTAGTTCAAATAAACACGGCTAAAGTCAACAGTTTTTTCATTGTGTTATTGATTTCTATTCAATATATTTCTATTTTCCTTTTCTTAGGATTTCCTTATTACGATGCATATCGAATGATTTGCATCAAAATAAGACAAAACATCGAGGTAATCATTCATTAATCTTGCTTACATATTTTTTCAATGAAGCGTAATAACACAATATAAAAACCACAGTTTGCGGGTCCTGGGTCCCTTACTTATCTCCAGATCAAGAGATTTTTGTCTGACTTCTGACTGCTGTCGATGAATGTAATAATGTTCTTATTATTTTTCTATCGAGTTGGCAAGAGCTATGTCTCATGCAATCAGCAATATGGTTATCGAGGCTGACTATCCCGGGTACATCAAACGATTACAAGGTACATCACTCGTAGAGGCATTTTCCTTGCACCTCCAGACGATCATAGGGTACCAATACAGCACGTGGCCGAGGCAGAGCCGTTAAAATAAAAAAATCGGTTTGCTTCGAGGTAGCTATTTGGCCACATCAACAATGTCAACATTTTAATTAATGTTTCCCACAACTTGGAGTCTAGCCTCCCCTCTGAGAGCCACCCAGTCCCGCTGTTATCGTTTTATTAGAAGGAAAGGAAATTACGTGCATAGGTCGGTTACAAATGACATAAAATAATATGTTATTATCTTATATTATTTTATACCTATTATCAGACGCTATTATTTTATTGTTATTCTTGATTTCTAAGAAAGGCAAACGTTATGACTATGTATTTATTTACGGCCTTATTCATTATTTGCTATATCTTTTATTCAGTGTGCATTATCTAATAATGGTTTCAGTGCTTGAGTAATTTAGTTTCGCGTTATTTATGATTTCAATCATTTAGGCTAAAAGGTTACCTGTTTTTGCAAACGTAGGACATGATAAGTTTGTTTTTTATTTTCGATGTTATATTGTGATCGGCATGTTGCGGCGGTCGGAACATAGTTCTTAAGTTCCGAGAATCATAGCTAAGTCATAGTTATAGTGATTGCCAACTAACACTTGGGGATCGTTTGGAAAACGTGAAGCTAGAGCTAGAGCTTTAGGTATTAACGATAAACAACTACAATATTGACCTCAAACTTCCTTCCAAAAGCACCAATATGTATTATCCACATTTCATAATATTAGGACACGGCCGCGTCTGTAATTTTGAGCGAAAATCCATAAATCACCAAGGGGTTTGTTTGAGAGGTAATCCGATGAATTCCGAGCGTGTCAGGCGGCCGGATGTAGGTGGCGCCCGCGCGTGACGTCACCAACACTTCCGGTGGCGTGCCAAAGCCTTCGCTGTATTTTGTTAGCCTATTTTCAAACATTTTATCTAGAGGGGATATAGGGCATTTTTAAAACTGATTTTATAGTCGTATGATGATGAAAGTGAATCTAGCGGCTTAAAAATTCAATTTGTAAGTACTATTTCCTTTGGTGTATAGGTAATAGAGAATACTCTATCTATATATTTCAAAGTATTAGGAACAAAGATATTCGGTGAAGTGCACCCATCTTAATGCGGTAAGATAAAACTCAATATTTGGAAGGCCTGCACTATACATTTATTAATATTTATTAATTTAGAAACATTACAGAATTATCGATTTCGATCGATATTAAATTAAATGATGCATTTATTTTTTCTCAATTATCTGATTGCTCTTATAATAACAGTTCCTTTAACAGTTTCAGATAATTCATTTGACATCTTTCAAAGTTAAATAATCATTGACAATAATGAAAGGTATAACGAATAATTCAATATTAAATACGTGTAAATGTGAAAATGTTATGTAATACATGTTAGTAGGTATAATGTAAATGTATAAAAATATATGCTATGTTACTATGCCCTTTAAATTTAAATTATCTATTATATATAACTGCTATACATTGTACATGTGAGTGAGATCTAGGTTGAACGCCCTAAATTTTATTAATTCTCACGATGACTGATCGATGCTTGCCCTTTGTTGTGACAGATCACCTCAAATAGCTATGGCACTTTTTTCAAAAGGCCATTCCACCCTATATTTGTGTCACATAAATCCTTACTATGATATGTCTGGACTTTAAAATAGACCTTGACCCCTGAGTTTGTTTCGGCGTCTCTTCTCAGGGATAGCCATAAGAGATGCCGACGCCATCTAGTTTAAAAAAGACGTGTAAAAGTGATTGAAAAATAAATAATTTCATTTCATTTCATATACATATAACCTAACATACCATGTTATGTTATTATGATTGGTAGGTAGATTGGTAAGTGCAGTATGTTTCACAACAGGGGATGCTGCTGGCTATCGTCTTGACATAATCCTTTAGTTGCTTTTTCAGAAACCCAAGGGCGGAGAAGATTTAGTTTGTTCGCTGCCGAGAATTGCACAGGTGACAGTCGTCATTAATGAAAACAAAAGAAGATTTTAAGGGCAAGAGCTTACATCTAAACCAAAAAAAAACATTGATCATCGAAAAAAACTTTTATCAGATCAAAACTCGATCGAATAGTATCTAAGCCTTTTATCACCGGGCTGTTGTAATTTCCTTGCCGCTATAAAATAAATTATGATCGATAAGTTCACCTGACTCCCGCCAGCTGAAGGTGTTAACTTTTTGCATATTTAAAGTCTTCAAGTTTCTAGATAATCGTTAAAGAACTTTAGAGGAATTAATCTAGAAACTATGTTTTAGTTAGAATGTTTTACATTCATGAAAACTGCTGCCACTTTACCTACTTAAGAACAATGGCCTATACTAGATATCCTTTTCTTTACGGCTGCAGTGACAGATACAATTTTCTAGGATTGCAATATGTAACTAATTTTGCAAACTCACAGGATAATATTGTTGAAACCTGAACTGTTCATAATTTCTAAGAATAACTATGAACCACCCTCATAATATGAACGAATGAATGTTTCTCGTACTCAAGTTCACGACCTTAGTCTTGGGTGACCGCAGAAATTATTTATAAAATCACTATTTTGGTCCTTAGGCATATAATCTGCGTTTCACCTTGTAAAGCGTAACAAGCGTGAATAAATAAAATGTAATTTTCTAGAAAAGATTTGAAATAATTTTGATAAATGGACCCTATTCCATTTGGCTCAAGAAAACATTTGTATATGACAAAAAAAAAAACAAGAATAATGATGACAATATTCTACAGAGGTGCACAAGAAAGTTCTTTCACAATCCTTCGTATGCTTTTGACAAATTGAGGCTCGAATTATCTTCGTAGCAGTCTATATTGTTTTATGAAACTATTATTACAATATAAAGCATTACGCCTGTATTCCCCGAATGGATGCAACATACTAACGATTTCGTTATTGTGTAGGTGCTCTATAAGGCATGCCTTTTGCCATCTACCAACCAGGTATGAGTCTAATTGCCGAGCTACGAACTACTTCTAAGAATTATTCTATCATAAAAAGCTTGATCGTGCACTTACAATCCTCTCTCTATGCATTACTCTGAGGTCGACTGGTAGAAAATGTCTATGGCATTAAGTCCGCCTCTGTACATAGTGAATAAAATATAAATAAATAAATAAAAACCCAATATCCCCATTTATCCAGATCCTGTGAATCTAAACCACGAACACTAGACCAATGAAGTAAAATATTAATCTATTGCTAGAACTTCATAAGTATTTTGATTAAATTGTAAACTAGATACATAATGGTGTGAACAGTAGCAGTCGGAGGAAGATAATATCGAATGATTACGTCGATTATGTATCTATATATTTCCTAGATAGGTTAAACAATGATTACAATAGTGTTTTACTTTAGTTTAAACCATATGTGGCGCCAATTTTGTAAGACACCTATTATATTTTTTAGATGGAAGAAATTATGAACTGGCAATTTCGTTGTGTATTTGTTTGGAACTAGAGTCTTCTAACGTTTCAAAACAGCAGGGTTTAAATGAAAAAAAAAAGAAAAACTATTCTAAACTATTTTATTTTATATTCAACTTTGGCATAATTTTAAACTTCATTTCTGATGTATCTTTGTCTTTATGGTACCTACCTATATGGATAGTGGTGTCTAAGTCTCTTTTTCATTTCTCTGCACAGTAATGAAGAGAGAAGAAGAGGAAAGAGAATGAGAGAAGAAGAAAATGCGTTTTAGAATAAGCACCAATACATTATTACCGCGATTAAAAGTTACATCGAATGTCTGAATATCTTTTCTGCTATCGCGTAGAAAAGTATAAATATTAGTGGTATCGTACACGTGTACAGTGTACAATCTATGTATATTTGTCGGATTTTTAATAATATGAAGTTTATTATATTGTACGCAATTGAAGTATCTTCAGTAATTTATTCTTCACACAGCATTAAGTAAAGATTGGATGAAGAAGAAGAAGAAATGTATTCCATTACAAACCGATGTAAAAATAAAGTGGTGATAATTATAAACCAATTAATGCGTATTTGCATAATACATGTTTAATATTGATTAGTCAGTGAGTTATTATAAGTCGATAAGATCGTAATTTGATATCTTTATTAACTTTGAAAGATACATTGATAACCAAAATGTTCTCAGTAATCGAATATATCTTGAAGGAAAGACGATTTACTTATAATTGTGTTGTTTATAAACGCGATAATCAATATTATAATGAAACTGTTTTATCTTTTTAATAATCTAGTTTACGGTTTGAAAACCTGAATTTCACGGCTGTTACAAAAACGTGTTAAAGATAAAAGTTGTATGACCTTTCCAATGACATGAAACATCTTTCTTTAATGTTCATCAACGTCATCATCTTACCCCTTCTACCCCTCAAGTTACGCAAAGTAGATACAATAGAAAATCTATTGTTTCTCGCCATCACCTAGGCCGCCGTCTGTCTTAATGAATGTATGTATTGTATATGCCAATGAACGGTCTTCTTTACATAATCCTGTAAGAGTCTGGTATAAAATCCTTTCATTGGTGATTGCAGTATGTTGCCCTAACATATAGGAGCTTTTGTTGCTTTTTATGCCTTTGGGTCAGGGTGTGGCCTAAGTATTGCAAATAATAGTACTCTTTATGGTTTAATATTCGGTTTACCTTCTTACGTTACGGTAACCGCTTACGTTTGTTTCCCACCTTAGTGGTAAAAAAACCTTTATATCAGACAAAAAAACCTTTGTCCTTTTCCCAGAACCTGTGTCTTTGTCCAAGAACCTCTTTCCTTTTTACTAGATTGACATTGTTGTACCTTTATTATCGTGGTGAGACCCCATCATGGGCTATCCTCCGCTATGTGTGCCGGACTCCTACTGGCTAAACTCGCCACGGTGGTCCGCCTCGACACCATATGGTGGGCATCGGGAACTCTTAGAAGACCGCATTGAAGCCAAGCCATTATTGTACCTTTTTTTTTTTTTTTTTTTTTTTTTTTTTTTTTTTTTTTTTTTTTTGATTTGCTTGGTGAGAACCCATCATGGGCTATCCTCCGCCTGGTGCGGAGGGGTGTGCCGGACTCCTACCGGCTAAACTCACCACGGTGGTCCACCTCGACACCATATGGTGGGCCTCGGGAACTCTTAGAAGACCGCACCGAGGCCCACCACGGTGCCATGCCAAACGGCACTTCCCGGAGGGGGTGACTGTAAAGAGGCCACCCCCTCGTGCACGTCCCGGGGGAGACTGTAAAGAGGTCCCCCCGTTACCCTCGCTGGTGCTGTGTGCACGGCGACACGGACCACAGCGTGTCGCCGTCTTCTCGGGGGTCGCTAAGTGAGCGCGCAGAGTCCCCACTCTGCGCGCTCGCGACCCCTAAGGCCCCCCGCTAAGGTGTGTTAGGCGGGGGGTAAGCCATTATTGTACCTACTACAACCATTCCACGGATTATCAGTGAAATTCACAAGCATGTGCGCGCCAATACCGAATTTACAAAACGTTGAGATTTAACGTTTTTCATTTTTAACAACTTATTTTTATCATATTTTTCTGTAGATATTACTGAATGAGCTCATAAACATTTTCCGGTAGCTAAAAATAAGGTGTAGATATATATATATTATCATGGTAAAATAGCTAGTTGATGTCAACCGACACTTTATGATTAGTAGTATTCTTAGTAGCATGATAAGGTTTAATTCTGCTCACGTAATTAAATTATACTAGGTATGGAAATTTAAGAGTAAAAAACAGAATCTAAACAATATAATGGATTATATTTTTAAGCTCATTAGCTGGTGTTGATATCTTGATTAATATTTTCAACAAGATTGTATCTGATTGATAAATCATTATATCCATTAATTATAGCTGAAATGCGCGTAAGGTATTGCCATATCTACCCTGATGAACAGTACCTATTGTATTATACCTAACCTACCCAGTTTACACAAAGTCATGGTTGGTCCAGTATTTTTGTTTCTTGGTTGCGTTGAAAAAATTCTTAACTGGGTTACCTGTTAAAGGTGCACCGGACGTATATTTAGGTGTCATCACCCGTAAAGGTAAAGGCTCTTTAATAAAGAGTTTGATGATATTAGTTTTATTTTTTAAGATCCATATATATGTAATTATGTATATATGGAGTGACAAAGAGTTTTATCTAATACACCTTTTTCGTAAACCATTCAAATGTTGGAAGACTAGAATTAATTTCTAAGCAACCTAATAATGATTATGTATATACAATATCAGCGAGCCAGCACTGAAGCAAAAAGCCCCAGACGAAAACAACCTAAGTAAGCAATACAAATAAATAGGTTCATGAATAATACGGTCTTTAAGGTAGGTGAGGGTAGGTGGCTGCTTTGCTGACGACAGCCGTTCCATTTGGCCACACTCCGGGCAGACTTAAATTCTCATTGTAGTGATAGCAGATAGTTTATATAGTGAGGCGGTCCGAACCACGTAATGTCTTATAATATTTCATAGGAATTGCCTTCGGTAAGGTTTGCGTTTTTTTTTATTCAACCATTTGCAGGTGAACCCCTTTTGTTGGGGATGGTCGTTAAGGATACGAACACATACAAATATTATCCTACACTGTGTTTAATATACATGGAATTTTTAACTTGCATTCCGTGTGTCCATTAAAAAACGACATTAGGTTTATAAATACAAAACTGTAAAACAATTTAATTTAGAAAAAGCCGCGTTTTTTTAAATTAAAATTGTCAAAATAGTTCTTTGTTTCAACTGTAATGATAAACTGTATACCATTAACCAAACGCAACCATGTCAAATACACACTATACAGGGTTGTCGATTTCAAAGCGGCGGCAGTTGGCATCGAATGGCTGATTGCTCTGATTAATTCGGCTGCACCACAATTATGGTCACTTGTCATTGTACCCTAGGTCTAATTGTGTCGGTTACCAAATTACGGTGTGCTATCTGAAGATAATTCCAGGAATATTTAGTTGTAGATGTTACGGCTGTGATGCGAAACTGGGGCCATATGGGATGATGTCGCCTTTTCTAGGAAAAGGGCAATTTATTTGGGCATCATTCTTCTGATACTGTAGGTCCTTAGCCTGAAACACTGAACTGAAAATAAACAGAATGGAATCTGTGATAATTAACATCCTCGGAAGATAAAGACATTCGAAAATCAGCTTGACAATAATTATTTTTCTGTTTAATAACGTTAACAAAAGACTCGTAAGTATCTCAAACATATATTATATCTTACCATGTTGTTGAACTCTCTTTGTTTTTCTTGAATTGTTTAAACTCTGAACAACTTCATCAAAGTCCACTCTAACACTATAAACATTTAAAACGCATAGCAAGTTTACGAACGGTCAGCTAATGTCGTTACGTCAATACTATAATTCGTTTGAACACAGGTGAGCCTCTTGCCATATTAAAATGTAAATCACACGGCCAATTTAATTTCAGGGTTGGAGAAGCTTAATAGGGAGCAGTAAGTCAGGACCGATAGCGGACGCGTTTTATATTTATATTATTGTATTTTTTTAACGGCCGTATGTTTTGTTTTTGTATTTATATTTTTTTTAAGTCCTGAGTATCATTTAATAAGCCTTGAACGCGTACTTTATTTTTAGTATTCTTTGAAAATATTTAATTAAATCCAACTTAGCGGTATAGAATCCATATTTTTTGCTTCCTAAATTCCCTATATAATTCTTATAAGGAGTCTCAGTAAAAATCACTTTAATTCTACAGTAGAACCGTAGAAATAACGTAATACTATCACACACTCCGGATGTGGAAGTATTATTTGTCTACCTTTATGGTAAACTTGCCACTTTCTTTAACTATAGTTTTGGTTACAGCTACCAAAGCTCACTATCGCTGTTTCCAGTATCTTGTTCCGTCACAACACTAGTTGGCTCATCTTGCCCGGCCCGGAGCGCCGTGAATGCCTCGTCCAAACAAATTGCGTTAACTGCTGACCCCCAATGAAATATTCTCGTGCAGGACCGTGTTTATCTTCAATCTTAACTTTGTCGGCACGTACGTGCACCGGACTAGTCAGCTCAGATAACTTAATAGATGCTACTTTAGTTGTAGAGTTATGATATATTTTACCCTATATTGTTTATCTAGATTAAGTTTACTCTAAAATTTAAACAATTATTTCAAAAGATTTAATAAAACATATGGAAAACAGATTTAAGTATGCAAGGTTTGGTGTCCTTCAATTTCGTTTCAGAATAAGTCTGCAACGTAACATCAAAACGGTATTCATGTTAAGCACAAACCATATTTATAGATAGCTAGCTAATATAATTGGAATACAAGAAAAATATAATAAAGATAACATCATTATGATTATAGTATTGATGCTCCAATAATCCTTTTAAATAGCTAAGATCGAGGTCACAAGGTTTATGGCCCAACTAGACAATCTTCTGATAAATTAAACTATCAACACAAATATAACTTATCGAAACATTGAAAGAACGTTTGAAAACAACAAGATACCGCTACATAAAATATTATCAGGTTTTAGTAAGTAAGCACTTAGGTAACAGAATCGAAAAAGTTATTTGGGACAAATGTCTAGTATTATTCATAGAGCGAGTTGCGGTTGAGCGATTGACTGCTATACTACTGTCACGGATTCGATACCCGCACGTAACAAATATTTGTACGACCTACAGATAGTTTTTCCCGGCCCGGGTACTTATTTGTGCATGTGAATTTTCGTGTCTGTAAACGCTACCACGATACAGAAATGATAACTAGGGTGGGGCAATACAAAAAATCCTTGTCAATTTGAATTCTCTTCTAAAAAAACGTTTGAACAATATTTTAAACATCCCTTAGCCTTACCTAGTTAGGAGCTTGTCAGTGATACAGGTTTAATTCTCGAATACACAATCTTACCGCATGAACATTGTGTGAAAAACTTAACACAAAGTTCGCTAATCTATTAGAGCAATTCTTGTATCCGGGGTGAGAATAAAGGTTCGTCGTGTAAACGAGGCCTTTCCGCTTCATTTATTGATAAGAATTTACTAGCAAAAATACTCAGACCCTTCCGTCGAGCCTTTGATGCAACAGTCATAGGAAGCTGTACATATATACATAGGTATACTTAAAAGTTACAATGTCAATATAAATTAGATAATACAAGCTTCAAAGAATATCAAAGTAAAGTCTTAACTGCCAGTCAAAACTGATAATATCATTCTTCCACGTTATCTGAGAAGGAGTCCGAAAAATTACACCTTAATAATTCATACTGCCGTCTGTTGTTGTCAATCTTTGTTTCGTATCTCGGGAACGGCAAGAGACAGCTGTCATTTGCAGCCGCCCTTATCTCTCTTTGTTTGCTTGTTTTCTGTGTCGTTAGGGAGACTGCACATGAGAGATAATATTAGTGGTTAATGCTTGAATAAGTTTATTGTAGTGTTCCTTTTATGTTATTGTTTGGGTGGAACTGCACGGGGTTTTAAAAATACGAGCATTTAAGAGCCATTGCACGTAGCGATTTTTAATGAGCGGTAGTTAAGTTGGAATTCGAATAAGTATTACGATATATGGGAACGGGATGTTTCCGATTCGAAAGCATCCAGTAAATGTGGACCTGTCGGTTTATATGATTAAGCTATTGTTGGTGCACGAGTTCATTGAATGCAGTAAATTCCTACACATTATTTATTATCTTGCATAAAACGTAAACGACGGGCGGAAAACGTAAGAAAAATTTGTAGGCATTGACCATATCCTTGAGAAAAAATACACGTTGAATCCAGCTCTTAAACCTTAAAATAATTTGAATTTGGAATCTCCGAAATATATAAGATAGATACATTCAAATGTGCAACCTCTCTTAAATAACAATATTTACAAACCGGTTCTTTCAAATTTCTTTTAGATCCGAATCTGTACAAGCCTATATTAACGCTAATATAATAGACAAATATATTTCTTTCTCATTTCGACTGTTCCGTCCGCTTCGGTAGATATTGCTGATAAAGTTTCTTTAAGTGACGTCACATTGAAATTCTGCGCGGGCTTATGTTCATTGAACTGACTCCACAATCTTGTTTCTTTCAGCATTAGTTTCAAAGATGTTATGGACGTTGCATAGGATAGTCTTGTTGTTGTCTGTTTTTTTTTTTATAGAGTTGGCGTGGTTTATTCTTATTTTTCATTGAGTTATCTTACATTTAGGAACTGCAAGTCGGTGCTTTGTTGATGCGTTGCTTTTTGTAAGATCGAAGCTAGCGAAACTTTGGTGGTGTACTTGTTACTTACCCTAAAATCCAAACGAAGGCATTTTTAATATTATAGGAAAGCGGCATGATGCCAAAAATATATCTCAAGTGCACACACACCCAGACCCGCAGCCTAATTACGTAAAAGAGCGACAGCAACGCGATAGCAATCTCACTACTGAAAAATGACGTTTGATAGAAGCTATCGCGCGATCTACGCCTGTCGCTACATCGGTAATCAGGCTGCCGGAACGACTATATAATAATAATATAATAATATAACGTTTATTTCTCACCACAAAATAAAAAAATACAAAAAAAAGATACAAAATAATAGCTACATAACTAGAGTGACTAATTTATGGTTGTGGATCGCTGGTGCCTGTGGTAGGTAGTAACACCTGTAATACAGGTCACCAGGACCCACCTCTTACAAAATGTACAAATTTAAATTAGTGTAGTGCTATATTTTATATGTTTAACAAAAATATATAGTTCCAAAAAGTGAGTTTAAGGAAACATAAACGTATAAACAATAAGAAATTAATAAAACTACGAGTGACATGCGGAGTGTATGAAAATGTTTTCGTATATGTATGTATATGCGTATTATATTTATTCGCACGTGCTCGTGTGTTTATGTGTGTGTATGGGATTTGTATGGGATTTGTATGGGAGGGTGTGTGAATGGGAGGGTGTGTGTGTAAGAGAGAGAATATAGTAATTAGGATGACTATTTGTAAGCTATACTAATATTTGTTCATTCGGGAATCGAACCAAGAAGCCAATTACTCAGCTACTGCACCAACCCTGCCATCAAAACCTTGAATCTTACGAAATGGTAATCGTACAATGGTAGGTACATACTATAAACTGGAACTCTTTTCATTCGGAACACACAACTTTTACACAAAAGGTTCAGAAAATCTCCAACAAAGGTTTCTTTTCTTTGCTAAGCTATTATTTCAGGATCAACTTTTATATAAATATCACTAAATCCCTAATTTCTGGAGGCGACGTGTGTCAAAACGGCTCACGTGGGATTAGCTATCTAGCATGAGTTCAAAAAAATAATATGATATGGATTAAGGTTAATCCTTGTTATTTATGAAGTCAACAACGCTACTTCGCCCGTGAACAAAGACTTTTCAGACAAACATTTTGTGTAATTCGTTTTTCAGTAGGCCACTATTTTAATATTATCATGTAATATTAAAAAGCATGTGTTTAGGTTTAGTAAATGCTACATGAGCAAGGTAAAACACACTAAAAGATCACCAACCACACGAGCACATAACAACCCAAGTATATTTTCTCAAAACACATTTTCTATAAGGGTAACATTTATCAAATATTATTGGCTTAGTCCGCAAACTTACCGTACGTGTTATCTTTGTACTGTCGTCACAAATTTGCGGTGTTAATGCGTTTGCCGTGTAAACTGCGCCAACTGAGCGGACTTTAGCCGTCAGGGCGCTATAACCTTTGAACGAGGAACCCAGCGATATATCAAATGTATTGACAATCAACTGAATCTCGCTATTGGTAAAGGAAGCTCTATTGCTTACGTTTTATTGCAGGTAACGCTGCTTTATACTTACCTTATTAATTTTAACTATCTTTGGAGATAGTTTTGTTTAATATTCCTACATTATTAGTTATTTACAAGTAAAAGTATTTTATGCCGCATATCTAAATGGATTTATATAGGACTCACAACAAAAGTTTTGCAGAAGCTAGTTGTGTAAGACCTAACCTAATATATTTTAAGAATCAATTTAATACAAAAAATTTTTGCTCAGATTTCGTTCATTTTTTTAGGTATACCTTTTTCGTAATAAGCTTTGAAAAATTTGCTGGTTTTTGGAAGCAAAGCAAATATATATGTCGGTTGATGTTATTAACTTAGGTTTTTAAGCTAGCAACACCCTATTGACAGCTCTTTTTAAAATGTCAAATTACGAGTGACACGGGCTGTCAACTCGTTAAGATGTCAAGTTGTTTTTTGTGTGTGCTCCGATTAATAAAGTTTAAATTAACGAGACTCATTTCTCTAAATCATTATCAACCATCCTACAACTTTTGGGGGCTCGTCCGGGATGAGAGAAACTATTGATTTGAAGTGAGTCGAAGACTGAAGACGAAATTCAAGAAGTGCCACACTCGAATGAATATGGTAGTTTTGATGACGCATCAGAAGACTTATTTTTGAAGACTAAAGATTAATTTACAAAAAGTATTTGATGAGCTCAAAAAAACTATCGTTCTGCACGACGAGTAAAAGAAGATTTATTGGGAATCCTAAGAGTACGAATACGAGAATCACGATGCCGCCGAAAAAAGATGAACAGGATAATGATGCTGAAGAAAAGGAGTTTGAAGTACAGATTTCATTCAAGGATTTAGAGAAGTCGATGACTACCTTCTCTGGAGATGACACATACCCGATTGAGAGTTTTATTGACGAGTTTGAAGATATTGCAGAAATTATGAATTGGACTAAAGTGGAAAAGTTGATTTATGCCAAGAGACTCTTAAATGGAACCGCCAAGCTATTTTTGCGATCTTTGGGAAAGGTAAAAGACTATGCAACCTTGAAAAAGGCGCTCAGAGAAGAATTTGGTCCTAAGATTAATAGCGCAATTATTCACAAAAAACTTGCTTCACGTAAGATGAAAACCGATGAGACTTATCAACAATATTTCTTGTCTATGAAAGAATTAGCACTGCATGGTAAAGTTGAAGATGCAGCACTTATAGAGTATGTTATTGATGGTATACGTGACGTTGAGACCAATAAAGCCATCTTATATGGTGCGTCTGACATAAAAGATTTTCGCAAGAAGTTGGACATCTATAGTGAGTTCAGGAAGAAAATGTCTGGCAAACCTACACATTCTGGCCACTCATCTGCTAATAACTCAACCCGCAAGGTGACCCATGTGAAAAGATGCTATAACTGTGGTGATCTAGACCATCAGTCACCCGCCTGTCCAAAAGGAATCAAATGCTTTAAGTGCAACGAGTTTGGTCACAAATCGATGGATTGTACCAATAATAAACCTAAGAAGACTTTAAATATTCAAAGTGAAAATGAAAATGAGAAAGTTCCCTATAAGAAGATTAAAATTAACGGATTAGACATGATATCTTTGATAGACACAGGAAGTGACGTCAACCTAATTACAAAATCAGAATTTGAGAAGATAAAAGAAGGAATTACAAATTATTATTATTCTTTATTGTACACAAGAAATATATATACATACATTTTTTTAGATGGAAAGTTTATGCACAAAGGCGAGCTTAACTCAGACATGAGTTCTCTTACAGCAAACCTTAGAGCGATAGAGAGATTTGATATTGAAGGACAGTTAAGTGTACATTAGAATGAATAAAAAATAAAATAAATACTACAAATTACTACATATGTACCTATATAAACTAAACAAATATGTGTATATCACACAATACATAGACGTAATACATACCTAAAATATAATATAATATACTAATAAATATTACCCATATATATACATATACTTAGGTCATGTTGACAGGAAATATTCTTTAATTCTCTTCTTGAAAACATTTAACGATGGGCTATCACGCACGGCGTGAGGAAGGGAATTCCAGAGGCGCGCAGCACGAACAGTAAATGAACCATCATACCGACTCGAGGTGTGGAGAGGGATACAAAGGAGAAGTGAAGAAGAGGAGCGACATGGTTTCCCTCTAGGAACTAGAAATTCAAAGCGATCTCGAAGATACACAGGAGAATTAGGATTGTGAAGAATAGAAAATAGAAAAGAAAGAATGTGAGTATCTCGACGCTGACGAATAGGCAGCCATCTCAACCGCTTCCGAAATTCCGACACATGGTCGTACTTTCGAAGGCCGAAAATGAAGCGGATGCACAAATTCTGCAGGCGTTCGAGTTTATCAATGAGTTCCTCAGTTGCGTCGAGAAAGCAGACATCGGCATAGTCCAGAAGAGGTAGAAGAAGAGACTGAGCAAGAGTTACTTTAGTTGGAAATGGTAAGAACTTCTGGAGACGTTTTAGAGACTGAAACGAGCAGAACACTCTCCTGCTTACTTCTGCAATGTGAACATTCCAAGACAGGTTGCAGTCTAGGAAAACACCCAAGCTTTTGACTGTCTTAGAATAGGCTATAGCGACATTGTCGTACATAACTGGAGGGAGAGACTGGTGATTTATCAAGTTGACGAAGTACCTGCCACCAATAATGAGAGCTTGTGATTTGGTAGGGTTAACTAAAAGTCCGAAACTTTTAGCCCACTGACTGATATTTTTAAGATCATCATTGATGGCATCAATAGCGTCAGGAAGTTCTTCGAGTTTGAAATGGCGGTAAAGCTGCAAGTCGTCTGCATAAAGATGATAGTGTGAAGCTAATACCTTAGTGATGGCGTTAATAAAAACAGAAAAAAGAATAGGAGACAGAACACCACCCTGAGGAACACCCGCAGTCAGATCGCACCATTCAGAGGAAGCCTCATCCGAGCGAACCGACTGCGATCGACCCCGAAGATAGGAGTTAAACCAAGTAATTACAGACGGAGATATATTTAGTGAGGATAGGATACCTAAGAGGATGTCAAAATCAACTGAGTTAAAGGCACTGCTAAAGTCCAATAAAATCAAAACTGTTAGGAGCCTATTTTCCATGGCCAGTCGGATGTCGTCAGTTATTTTAACCAGAGCCGAAACAGTGCTGTGGCCAGGACGGAAACCAGATTGGTAAGGACTTAGCAGGCTATTAGAGGAGAGATAATACGACAGTTGATTGTTGACAACACTCTCAAGAACTTTGGAAAGGATTGGAAGTATGGAAATGGGACGGAACTGAGATACTGAAGAGGGGTTAGATACTTTGGGTAAAGGCAGAACATATGCCTTCTTCCAAGCAGAAGGAAAGGAGCCAGTAAAAAGGGAATAGTTAGTGATGTGTAAAATTACGGGAGCAACAACATTTAGGATAGGAAGAAGCATCTGGAGCTGAAGGCCATCATCACCCACCGCTTTCGTGGAAATGGATAGGATGGCCTGCTTACTATCCCCCTCTGTAACTGGGTGAAAAGAGAATGAAGTACATAGTGGCATAGGAAGATTAGAGAGATTGTTAAGTGTGAAAGATTTAACGTCATCGTCCAGAGTGAATGGTGATTTGGAAAAATGTGCATTAATTGCGTTGAGGTCCATATCAGGTGTGCTGTCATTAGCGACTTTGCCAATACCCAGGGATTTGAGAAAATGCCATACTTGAGCTGTGTTGGAGTTTTGAACAGAGTCATGGATGTGGCGTCTTTTAGCATCCCTACACATACGATTGCAACGATTACGCAACTTCTTGTATAGAGACCAGTTCTCATCAGTTGGATCCCGTTTGTATCGCCTTTTAGCCTTATCCCTTCTCGACATCGCGCTTTTAATACTGTCCGACAACCATGGAGCCGGAAGATGCTTCACTCTCACCTTTCTTAGCGGAGCATGCCTATCAAAAAGTTCCAACAGCATCGAATTGAATAAAGTTACCTTAGTATCCAAGTCATTGCAGTCATAAACAGGAGACCAATCAATCTTGCCCGCATCGTCCCCCAAACGATCCAGGTCAATGTTCTTAAAACTGCGAAGGAGGAGAAATTTTGATTTCCGTTTAGGGGGCCGAATTTTGTAAGAAAGAAATAGAAGGTCATGATACGAGAAAGAGGCTGAAAGCTGCCCGTATGTGGCTACTTTGCTTGGGTCAGAAACAAGAATAACGTCCAGAAGTGAAGGATTGCAGTGAGGGGCATGGTGTGTAGCGTTTAGCTGAAGGATATGCATGTTGACAGAAGAGACAAGGGATTGGAGTTTGTGGCTGCGCACGTCATCCTTGATCAGACAGGTATTGAAATCTCCGAGGATAATTGTGTGGTCATATAGGGAAGAAAAATATTCAAGTTTAGATTCAAAAGATGAGAAATAATCAATATGACAGGAAGGGCTATAGTAAACACATAAAAGTAGCTTTGTGTGGTTAAAAGTAATTTCAATAAAGAGGTGCTCAGCAGATTTCGAATATTTACTCGGAGACTGATCGACAACTTTGTATTTAATATCCCCACGAAGATAAATGGCCACCCCTCCGCCTCCCTTGCCTGTTCTATCATTACGCACAAGCTTATAGCCAGGCAAAGAATACTGTGTTGAAGGAAGTGCCGGTTTGAGGAAAGTTTCAGAGACAAGAACAGCATGTATAAGATCAGGGTCGAACGAGGATAGTAAATCGGCATGATGAGCAGGGACGCTTTGAGCATTTATGTGGACCACATTGAGGAATTTGCTATAACAAGAGAAAGCAGAAAAAAGTTGGTCGCGAAGGTGCACGGAATCATCACTGAACGCACTAGCATAGCTTTCATCAGATGAACAGGAAGAAGAACAGGAAACAAAACTATCATCCATATTATCTAACATGACTCATAAATGAATAAATATACCTAGTAGATAATAAAATAAAATATATATATTAAAAGTTATTTTTAAATAAATAAGAATATAAAGGTTAAACGCGATTTAAAAAAAAAATTAAAAATAAATCCTCGATGCACTCGCCAGTAATAGTTCAGTAAAGTGAGTAAAAGACTTATATCCAAATCAGTAAACACAACAAATAAAAATAGTACAACCAATGATGTTTCTGAACGATCAATGCTGTCAAATCTTATTATGTCAAAAGGATCAAAACATTAATCCTGACCGAGTGACCGACATATGAGAAAAAAAAAAGAAAATTAATTGAAAATGGTTGTGGGTACGATCATTTTGCTTGCTTACGCGATCTTTTCTCCAGAACTGGATTGCCAATCGGCGACGGTGCTGCCTTTATAGCTTCGCCCACTGAATTGGATGATGTGACCGCTGGGAACTGCGCTATAAGTTGTTGGAGTTCAGCCGCACAGTCAATCTTACGCCGAGACTTGTCCGGAAGCAGGATGACAATCCTCCCCTCAGAGGTCCAACACTGCTTCACACTAAAGTGTTTACGAGCGCTCATCAACACCTCATGCCGTGGCTTTGTTAGGAACTCCGAGAGTACCAGACCGGAACCCTTCAACATAGTCTTGTTACGCCATACCTCACTACGTAAATTGTGACTCTGGAACCTTATAAGAAGCGGACGAGGCTTGCCTGAGTTGACTCCCAGGCGATGGCAGGATGTGATGTCTGAAGAGGATATGTTGGAGATTTTCATCTTGTCCGTCAGAGTTGACACAGCCTGGGCTGTGTGATCTTCGTCCTTCAGCTCATGAAGACCATGGAGGAGCAAAACCTGCTTGCGAGATGCCATTTCGTGACGATCCAGCCCTACAGTCAGTAACTCCATCTGGGTCTTCAATGCGCTCATTGTCTTCCATATGAGGCACTTAAACTCCATGAAGTCCCGAGAGAGGCTAGCAATTGTCTTGTGGGTGGCCTCATTGCTGCTGACATTCTTCAACTCCTCTTCATATACGTCCATTCGTGAAGTGAATGTGGCAGAAAGATCCTCCATACAGCTCGACAGCTTGGCATATAGGTCCATATTATACTGAGTGTTTGTGCAGGTCAGGTGAAAGGGAGAAGAGAATTTATAGGTGCAGTGAGTGCATCCGAGGACTGTCAAAACTCTTAGTGCATATGCAGCATACGAAATATAAATAAACTATTTTTAAAACTTAAATTAAATGAGAGCTATTAAAACACGTGTGCACACTTTGACTACCTTCAAAAAAAAAAAAAAAAAAGCTAAAATTATGATACAGGAATAATAACATGCCTAACAGGAATAGCTGAAAATAAGATTTACACCGAAGGTACATTCACTACCAATGTACAGATTGATCATTACTACACAGACGTCAAGTTTCATGTTGTTAAAGTCAATGAGTTACCTGTTGACGTAATAATCGGAAATCCAATATTAAAAGATTTCGAAGTCAAATTTACTCCTGATGGTGTTTACATGGAGAAGATTATGCACCTTACACTTTTAATGGAAGAGAAGAATGGTGATCAAACATATGATATAAAAGATTCTATATACAAAGACAAGATTTATAAAATGTGTGAAGAGTATAAGCCTAATGAGAAGAAGAAAGAAAGCAATGTTCAATTAAAAATAATACTTACCGATGAAGACCCTGTTTTCCAAAACCCAAGACGTCTATCACCTTTGGAAATGGATATTGTAAATAAACAAGTAAAAGAATGGTTAGATAAAGGAATACTTAAACCTAGCAAGTCTGATTTTGCATGTCCGATAGTTTTGGCTGACAAGAAAGACGGATCACGTCGAATGTGTATAGACTATCGACGATTAAATAAGAAAGTTATAAAGGAACGATTTCCGCTACCCATAATAGAAGATCAGATAGACAAGCTGACGGAAGCAAAAATATTTACATCACTTGATCTCAAGAATGGCTTCCTACATGTAAATGTTCATAAGGACAGTCAAAAGTACACCTCATTTGTAACTCCTCAAGGGCAATATGAATTCCTCAAAATGCCGTTTGGTCTGTGTACAGCGCCATCTGTATTCCAAAGATTTATCAACGATATTTTCCACGATCTAATTGCCGATGGTACTTTACTGATTTATCTCGATGATTTAATAATTCCTTCGAGATCAGAAGAGGAAGGACTTAGAAAGTTAGAGGAAGTACTTAAGAGAGCTGAAGAATTTGGACTAGAGTTCAATTGGAAGAAGTGCCATTTCTTGAAGAAGGAGATTCAATATCTGGGCTATATTATTTGTGACAACGAAGTCCAGCCCTCTGAAGAGAAGATTAACGCTGTAACGAAATTTAAGAAGCCAAATAATGTCAAGACGCTCCAGTCATTCCTTGGGCTAACAGGTTACTTTAGGAAGTTCATTAAGAACTATTCCCTGATTGCAAAACCGATGACAGATATGCTGAAAAAAGATGCCAAATTTAACTTTGATGAAAGCTGCGAAAGAGCCTTTTTAGAATTGAAGAAAATATTGTGTAGCTCACCTGTTCTTCGAATTTACAATCCTGAATTAGAGACGGAACTACACACAGATGCTAGTGCTGATGGCTACGGAGCGGTTCTTCTACAGAGAAGTCCTAAAGATAATCAACTTCACCCCGTCCATTACATGAGCAAGAAAACCACACCAGCTGAAAGGAACTATCATAGTTATTATTTAGAAATCTTAGCTATTGTTACCGCTATAAAGAAGTTCCGAGTATATCTGCTGGGCATTAAATTTAATATAGTGACTGATTGGTCCGCTCTAACCATGACACTGCAGAAAAAGGATTTACCACCAAGAGTTGCTCGCTGGGCTCTTCTTCTAGAGGAATACGACTATGTCATTGAGCACAGAGCAGGATCTAGAATGAAACACGCCGACGCATTGAGCAGACATCCTGCCTGTTTGATACTCACTGAAATTACAGCTCGTTTGAAGAAAGCTCAGGATGAAGATAACCATATAAAATTATTGAAGAAAATTTTAGAGAGAGAACCGTATCAAGACTACGTCATACATAAAGAAATACTTTACAAGGAGAAAAATGGTAATAGATTAATCGTTGTACCTAAGATGATGCAATACGAGATAATTAGGAAAAACCATGAAAGAGGACATTTCGGAATTGCAAAGACGGAAGAACTAATTAACAGAGAATATTACATTGAGAATCTGCCAGACAAGATAAGAAAAGTCATTAACAACTGTGTTGAATGTATTCTCATATCACACAAAAGGGGTAAAAAGGAAGGACTTTTACACCCGATCGACAAGGGCGATGTTCCATTATCGACGTACCATGTTGATCATCTTGGACCATTGACATCGACTCATAAGAATTACAAATACATCCTCACTGTCGTAGACGCTTATACTAAATTTACCTGGATTTACCCTGTCAAGACTCTAACTACCGAAGAAACGTTAGAAAAACTGAGACTGCAACAACAAACTTTTGGTTCGCCTGACAGGATTATTACTGATCGAAACGCCGCATTTACTGCAAATGATTTTCAAGAGTATTGTAGCAATGAAAATATTACCCACTACACGATCACTACTGGACAACCCAGAGGAAACGGTCAAGTCGAGAGGGTGCATCAGATTATCATCGCCACGTTGAGCAAACTTAGTGCAGATGATCCGACCAAATGGTATCGCCGAGTGTCCAGAGTACAACGCTGTTTAAATGGGACATATCAACGAAGTATAGGCATGACGCCATTTGAATTACTTTTTGGCACCAAAATAAGAGATAAAGATGATGAACTCCAGAAACTTATAGAAGAAGAAAACATTAAGATTTTTAATGAACAAAGACAAGAACTTAGAGAGAAAGCGAAGGAATCGATACAAAAAGTACAAGAAGAAAATATAAGAAGTTATAATAGGAAAAGAAAGGAAGCCACTTTGTATAATATTGGTGATTTGGTAGCCATCAAAAAGACACAATTTTCGCAAGGGAGTAAATTATTTCCTAAATTCTTAGGACCTTACGAAATAATGAAGAACAAAGGAAACGATAGATACGTTGTGAAAAAAATTGGAAACAGCGAAGGTCCAATTAACACCACAACTTCAGCTGATTTTATGAAGCCCTGGACTGCGCCGGAAAATAATTCATCTGAGACAGATGAATGAACAGGACGGCCGTGTCGGTTGATGTTATTAACTTAGGTTTTTAAGCTAGCAACACCCTATTGACAGCTCTTTTTAAAATGTCAAATTACGAGTGACACGGGCTGTCAACTCGTTAAGATGTCAAGTTGTTTTTTGTGTGTGCTCCGATTAATAAAGTTTAAATTAACGAGACTCATTTCTCTAAATCATTATCAACCATCCTACATATATATAAAAAAAAAAACGCCCGTTCCATCTTAAATAAAAGTAAATTACCTAAAATAAATTAGATTCTTTATAACAACATAAATTGTCCCCAAGTTTAAACAACATCTACAAATTACGAAAGAAACCGATAAAAGAAAGAGTAAGGGAGCAAATCAAATGAACGATTAGACCCTTTAAAATTCAAGTCACTCCGGATAGACAGTACTTCCGACTTCTCAAAAGTAAAATAAGATTGTGGAAGCTGTTACAAATAATCCGAGTGTAACCGAAGATTATTTTAAATCGATGTTAAGAAAAGTTGGCGTAATAAAAATCGCTTTATTCCGTTTAATACGTCGGCCAGAGGATTAATGACTGTCCAACTTTGTTCTTAGACATAAAAAACGCACAGACAAAACTTTGTCTCCTTAATAATTTATTGTGGGGTCCCTAAGCCTTGGCCTTTTTTACTCCCTCCTTCTAATTGTTACATGAAATGGAACGGGCTCTTTTTTATTTCTTTCCCTGTAGGTGACATTTAAGGTACTGTGGCTGTAAGATAAATGGGAAGACCTTTTGGTGTCAAGGTTTCCGGTTTAATTGGTTGGCGGTTATGCAGTCTGGTAAAAAAAAGACTAGTTGTTCTGTTTTTCAAATCGGATTCCAAAAGGTTTGGAAAATTTAACGAGTGTAAATTATTGTTGAAGAGGATTCAAAAGTTAGAGAAACAAAAACTCGAGTACAGGTATGCCTCTGTATCACCGGACGGATATAGACATTCAGCGGTGTAGTTGGCACCAGTTGGTTATTATATCTGGGGTCTATTGCCATTTCGTGATATGGTAGTCCGTCCGTTGCGACCCGTCTCTGTAAGTTGCAAAACTTGGACTCATAAATGTTTTTTTCTCTTCAATTGACAGTTTATAATAATTTATTTGACATATTCTGTTTAAACTTAACGAACGAATGTCCAAACTCTAATTTAATCACTGTTGAAGCTGTTCCTAAATATTACACAAAACAAAACATAAAGTTAGAAATATCTCAGGCATTAGAGCAACTAAGTTGAATAAAACCTAACAAAGCGAGACGTACTATGTAATACATACTTCGTATAGAAAATATATACGTGTTTAACTTTAAACAGACTATTATAAACTAGAAGAAGATTGCAGAAACAATTGCAAACAAAAATTCGTTGAATCTAATATTAAACGAAGCGTGAGGAATATTGCCATATTTATTGCTGCCAGTTGGATGGGGTTCGGTGCATTTTATAGGAATTTCGTAGTGTTTAGGGCAATATTTGGCATCTTTTTGTTTCTATACAACAACAATTTTTCAATTTGGCTTGTACAAAAAGTTATCGGTAGCTAACGTAACATTTTATTTTAGCTACTTTTGATATTGAATTGTAAAGAAAACGCCCACAGTTGAAAAACAGCTTCTTCATAAAACACGAGAATTAACAATTTATACAGAAAATTGCCGTAATTATCACGCTTGTCAAACGGTTTTGTGATCCCACCATTTAGGTTATTACGCGCGCACAGAATATCCCATAGACAGATTTTTTCCGTCCACGGAAAGAAATTTTCTCTGACGTGCCTAAATATCTACGTAGAATTTTGGTAGTTGTGTTGAGTGAATACGTTAATAATACACTTTAACGTAATAAAAATAAGATAACTAGGTGTACAACTTAGTCTTCAAAGAATAAAGAAGCAGTAGCATTATATTAGAAGTTCCCCGTTGACATCATTAGGCCCCTTGTTATAGCGGCTCACCTAATATTATATATCCAAAATAGATGATAGTTTATACGCCCCAAAATAACTTAAATTTATAATATGAGAACGGAAACGTAAAGTCCATTATTACGTTATATGTATATATAATTATTCATACGCCTGAAAAAAATAGTGTACCTATATCCCGCCATTGTGTTATTTAGCAAGTCATAATTCATAGCATGCAAGAAAATAATTTAGAAAAGAATGATCACATTTGATCATGGCTAGACTAGACAGTTTTTATATGCCATAATGACTTTATTCGTCGCGTCATTTCATGTATTTTAAAACATCTATTCCAAAAGCAACTTTGGTTGTTCGTTTTCGTTAGCCATATTGACATTGACAACATTTCATTGGAAAAATTTGTTCCCCAAGCGTTGTGACTACGGCAAGATTCGTCCGATTTTCGTCCGACCTTCTTTGTAGCAGTTCAATACTGGTTCAGTAGAGGTGGTGGCTTCTACCAATGAAAAGTTAGCCCGTCGGTTGATGTTACGCTTCTGTATAACTTTGCAAACTCTTGTAGTAAAATTTAGCGACAGAGAGTTCTCATCCCGCTCCAACAGATGTCGCTAGATATTTAATTTATAAGTCACTTATAGATCTATTCCTACTTCATAGTCTCATTAAATAGGTCTTGGTTAAGCAGCGAGAAAGACAAGAATGTGTGTGACATATATATACACATATAACACATACAACATTTTTTCGTTGAATATTTCATTCATTTCATGCCCAGATTTTAGTTCCATCGTCCTATTTCAAAACTAAATTTTGGGCAATAACAGACTAGCGAGAAAATTGGGCAACGAAATAACAAATCACCTAATATACAGTGTAAAGTTGACTGAGCAATGTACGCTAGCTTCAATGTACATTATTACACAGCACATTACTCCTCAAAATTGTAGTTTGATGTTGAATAATTGACTCGTGATTTGTATAAATTTGCCACCATATTGCTTAACCGATTTGCGTTATCTATAGTTTAATATTGGAAATAAATAGGCACATTTAATGTTTCATAAAATTGAAATTACTCATATTCAGTCAGCTGATATACTGACATTTTGAGCTTAAAAATAAAAGATTTTTAAACATTCTCATCCCAACACAACAACCACGTAGCTCCCCATAACCAAAAGACGTGATCCCAAAACACGGTACCTATACACGTTACAATATTCTTAGAGAATGGTGCGTGAAAACATGGCTTAATGCAGCGCATCCAAAACATGATGGATCTAATAAAAGTTGGCCACCCTACGTGACTCCATTACAGCCTCAGGTCGGGACAAACGCACCCACTGTAACAAATTTAAGCAATGCCTCCTCCGAAATAGGGTTGTGTTTAGTTTTGTTGGTTTTAATGACGGATTTACTGAAACTATTCAATTTAACTAGTCTTACGAGAATAATTATTACAAGTTTCACTGACGTGTTTTGAATGAGAACTTTGAAATACTAAAAGTCTCTAGATGATTGTGGAAATTTTGTAGGAAATACGAATTTATTATAGAAATTATTCAGTGCAGTTCTACAGAAACTACAGTAATTCCAAAGAATAACAAAAGCGATGAATTAAGTTCTTTACCTTTTATTTGTGAATGATATACGGTGTAAGTTAGTTAGTTGGTCGGTGTCCAGGCTTACGAGAGTTGACGTCAGCGAGTCAGGAACTTGCTGCGACTTGCACCGTCTGACGTCGCGCTGTGCTATTATGGGGCCCAAGAATGGTTGATTGCGTTGTGATATTTATTTATCAACTAATTTTATTTGTATTTTATCTAGTGGGTCCGCCTTTTGTAAACCGAAACGGTAAAGCTCCGAATTTGAATACTACTCTATCGAAATAGGACGTAGACTTGTATGTGTGCAAAGGTATCGTGCGGGAATATTTTTACGATTTAAAGATAGTTCTTCCGGGTTTGGGTGTATGTCCATGTGAATATTTGTGTTTGTAAATGCACCCACGATACAGGAATTATTCTTAGTTTGGGGCAAGGTTTTTAATAAAAGAAGAAAAATTTTTTTGGCCTCTATGCACATCCATACAATGGCCTTGATTATAATTTTAACTTGTATTTCTGAAATCCATATAGGTATGTAGGGTGAAAAGGTTTTCCATTCAAGTACTTCTGTGAAAATAAATCTCTGGAAGAAAGGATCGTGACTTAATCGATTAACTAACACACACTTAATTTAAAATTTACTTTGACAATTATCTTCGCAAATGGGTCTTTGAAGGAGGTAAGACTGCTATTAGTAGAGTCACATTATTCATCAGATAAAAAAAATGTTATCATATTTTCCGGTAGCCACACGATTTTTTGGAAAAGAAAAGGTCATCTCATATAGTCCCGTGGGTATCATAAAAAATGAGCAAGGTATAATGTCAAAATTGGGTAGCAGCAGCTTCTTCTTGTGTTCTTATAATAATATTGGTGGCTGGTTTTTGTTCTAGGACATGTCGATTTCCTTATGTTGTTTTCCTTTACCGTAAGAAAAGAAGAGATAAATACAAGCACATTTCCCATGGTGCGTCCCGACCTGACTTCAAGCCCACGGGCCGCGACTTGTAAGTCGGAGCCACGACACTACTACCACTTCACTTACTGCAACAAAAACAATTTTTTTAAAGTTAATTGAACCAAATAATATCAGGGCGCATTCCGTTTACAGGCTTGATTTTTAGTTTATGCAATAATATACAGAAATTATTTGCTCTTCATTTAATATGACACGTCACAAATGAGAAGAAAGACTTCACTAGAAATACACAACACACGTCTTAATGTTTAAGGAAAGTTAATTAAATTCTTAAGAAAAAATATACGTTAATTAAGTTTAAAATCACCTGAGTTTATCAACTCGCGAACCTTGTAACATCTTAGCAAAACTTTATTATGTCTTAACTAGCGCTCCAACTCTTATTACTTAGTTACGCCTAAAACTTGCGCCGTCTAAACTATGGCTGGTCTTGTAATAATAAACAAATTTTAATTAAAACAATTTTGCATGTTGCTTCTTTGTTAAGATATGAAATGTAGTTTCAGTAGGAATGTCGGGTTCCTGCCTTCTATTTGAACTCCTTTTTGGCTCCGTCAGGTACTGGCAAGTTAGTTTCATAGATTTATATACATACAGTTGATTATTTGTCAAATGTGGAGGTAAGCATACATGTCGCTAGGAACTTGTCGATTGCCGTAGAATGATAGTGTTCGACCAGCCAGAACGTTCCTTTATATTATATTTATCCATGATTTTATCCGCCGTGCGATTCATGCAGTCCTTAGGGACCCAATATTTCCGGTATACCCACTGGTATAGCTAAATTATTAAATTGTAATTCTTAGAGATACCTACCGAATAAATAAAAATTATGGACCAACTCTCAGCCTAGATCAGATCGATTTGAAGTCGCCTCTAAATAAAAACAAGTTAGTTTTGGGCTTCAAGCAAAATATTAAGTCTAGCTCCTCGACCGTCAGTCCTGATTATTATATTATATTATGAATAGTACAATATTATTTTTATTACTTTATTACAAGTATTTTCTCATCAACATCCATTTCCACCCACGATCTCCTTTTATTCCGTAATGAACACACAGAATTCATATTTATTTCTCGTCAACTCGAAATAGTGTTAAAAATATGATCTCAGTAGCACAGATATAATTAAAACCGACATAACGTCCATAATGTCTTGTCCTAGTTCCTTTATTGGACCGTAAAACAAATTTTCAGTAGCCATAAAGTATTTTTTATTCGTTCATTGTCTAGTTTAATTAACACCATCGTTATTTTTCGTCGTAATTCAATTCTTAATTACATTGAGTTTGTTTTATTATGTACTTCGAGTTTTTGGTTACAGACGCTAGGAGTAATGATTTTTGCAAGTGTGGTTAATTGTGATGGTCTTTTTTTTATTGTATTTAATATTAATGTGGGTAATAAGGAACCATTTGAAGGTTGGAAACTGACAACGTATGACTTTCTGCTCAAAGTAACATCTTTTTTTTTTTTTTTACAATGTAAATCTAGTTTTGTTTGTAGTTACACATAATAACTAGTGCTAAGAAGTTCAAGTAAAATCATGCTCGTTTAGTGAACAAAACATAACAAACAGCAAGAAATAACATTTATGTTCTTCCATTCTTACTACATAAACAATTGGTTGTTGAAATTATTCTTCCGCATATTTAAGTTTCCCTTACATCTCGCAGTTCCGGAAATTTAAAAACGATATCCATGCGATGCCGCCAGCAAAAACTAGTCCGACATAGGTCCGTATTTCATAATTTCCTGCAAAGTTTATATAAGGCTGTGTTTTCACAAACGACAAATGTTGGGTAAGTTTTTGGGTGATGGTTTGCATCACTACGGTCGGCCAATATCGGGGAACAAGTTGCCCAATCTAATCTTCACGCTTATGGGCGGCTGGACTTAACTTAGGCCGAAGAGCCTTATAATTGCCTATGACCATTCACTCTTAGTTTTAACCGACTTCAAAAAGGAGAAGGTGCTCAATTCGACCGTTTTTTTTTTTGTATTTTTGTTACGCGTTCATTCCGTCAATTATGGACCGATTAAAAAAACCTTTTGTTTTAAAGAGTATGCCCAGTTGGTCCCATTGTCACCAAGTCAGGATCTAATGATGGGATCCTAGGGAAATCGAGGGATACACTCAAATATTGTAGGACGAATAGCGCGTTTGAGCTTTTTTCTTAATAAGTCAGCTGTTCGCGTCTGAAAATCATCATTTTATGATGCTGAGCTGATGACAGATGTCATAGTACTCCTCAATGGTAAGGAGTTAGGGAATGACATTTTGAAGTTTGGGATCACTCGATATATTTTGATGAGTCCCGAATATAACATTTGGTGTAGGGGGTCTGATGATGGAGCCAGGATATAGATAGTGGAACTCGTCAGTAGATACTACTAGTATACCCCTTGAGTTTGGGATCATTTTAAACCACTAAATGGCAAGATTAGTTACAATCGTCGTCTTAATCTTTCCATTTCTCGTAATGCCTTTTCATTATGTGGTCGGCTAAGTAATTTTGGTTCTAAATCACAAAGTGCAATACCGTCTAAGGTTCACTCGACTTAGGGCAACATACATTTGACCTTTGTAAAGCGTCCTTATTAGGTCTACCCATCACTCAAAATTGTAAAATAATTATTTTTTTAACAAAAAAATAAAAACAGAAGTCGAAATACTGAAAAATAAATATTATATGATACAATATATTAGTTGAAGAATATTGAAGTCGGTGTCAAGTAAAACATGCAATGATAAACCGACACGATTGACGAAGTGCATTTGTCTTGTCCGACGCACAATTTGCCTCACACTCGACAATTTTTACGTGAACTCGTTGTTTCAGTGTCGCTATTATAATTATTGTTAGTAATTAGTCGCTATTATAGCAGTAAGGTATATTACTTTTATGTTTTACTTGGCACCGACTTCAATATTCTTCAACTACTATATTGTATAATAAAACATTTATTTTTTGCTTTTTAGTTAGTTTTTTATATCTGCGACCAAGGTCGCAAGTATGAGTGCGATTACAATGTTTCGCATCACTAGCAATATTTGGCAAGTCGCAATATCACGACCTCCTAGGCATAACGTTGCCCAGTATTTGCCGTCTAGTGAATACGCAGCTTTATTACAGTTGATTTTCTTTACACATCGTATCCGCGAGCCGCAAGTGCAAGTTTATCGTTAATACTCCAGATTTTATAGCTGATAATAAATTGTGCGATGTGTTAGTTAATTAAATTTTCTTAAACTTACCGACCGCTACGGATTATTAATATTGGTATATTACAGGCTTTAGAGATAAAAATATACTTAAGATATTGAACGTTGCATTCGAAGGTTTCTGTGAAAAGATTAAAATGAATGCTATTATCATCATATCGGTCAACGTCGACTGATAATCATGATCCCTAATAGACTGGCACCGATGTAAGAAGTAACAATTTTCACCTACATCGCACATAATTGCCTGTTTTTCGAATTTACCTCAGCTGCTTTCTTCATGTCGTCGCTCCATCTCATGTCAGTATTTCAATCATACGAGTATGTTTTCCGAAACAGCAGGCTCCACTTAAGTTACAATAAAAATAAAACAAAAGTTACACAGGTACCAAAAAAGAAATACACCTCGAGGACGACATAACGAATTTAGGTAAGAATAAAACTAACGCCCCAACTTTTCGTACATAAGAAATTTAATGAAACAAAGGATTTTCTTGCGTCCGGTGAATTATTATCGAATAAAATACTGGCGACAGGGAAGAAAAGTTACAGCCCCTAAAGGGACTAAGGGACATCGTCGGACAAGGCGACACACGAGATTTTATTACACAAAATACAAAGGAGAGTTGCCGCGCCCCGTCACGGCATCCTTGTGGGACATATACAAACAAAAAAATTGCACCGCTAAGAAAAATGTGAAAGACATAAATCGTGAGTAGATATCATTCCTAGTTTTTGTTTGCGAAGAAAGATATTTGGTCAGCCTAACAATCTGGATTGTCGCCTGAAGACTTCCGGTGATATGTGAAAAATAAACCTTATTTACTTTATCTGGTGCCTCGCGTGTATCACTCGTCACCGGCCAATTGCTTTCAGGTAAAAGATCCTTAATTTAGTCCTTTTTATCTTAGCAATATGAGCAGAGTATAATTTCAAGCGTATTGCTTGTTTGATACTATGGTTTCTGTAGCACGCCTACACGCGTTTCATGTCTGTAAGCACATAATATTTCGTGCATTTTAGAGCTCCGAAATGCGCGTGGATGTAGCTACGTACGTAGCAACGCTTAAAAGCCTATAGTGCGTCGTGCCATACTGGTGCAGTGCTGTGATTCTGCTAAGATGCTTATAACTTGCCAAGCGATATCGGTTAATTAATGCTTTGCTTTAATCTATGTGCATATAATCCTGGTTCAAGCTTTTCTTCGTTAGTCATTTAAATTGGAACAATTTATTTGGATATAAACTAGAAATTTCTAAAATAAAATGTATAGAACAATGATTATCTTTAAAAAGTGCTTTACTATGCACTCTTTGAATACACGTACGGAACCATTTCAATAGCACATTTATCTATGCCCGAGGGAAATCTATTCCACATGTAATATGTCAAAGGAAGGATTTCATGCATTAAGTTGGAGTAGATTGTAATAACCTATTACACGCATTTGTAGTTATGTGCATGGTCTTATTGTTACAATACACATAATGTAGATAATTGTAAACCGTCAAGAAATAGTAAGCATCCACTGCAAAACATGATACTTATGGTTGTTTGATGTATAAGAAGTGGAAAATATGGTTTTAGCATCTTATAAACCGTGATATTTACGTGGTTTAGTGCTCGATCGTTATCCATTGCTGGACTTGGGCTTCCTTATAGTCCTCTACAATAAACGGTCGTAGGAACACATTGCTATATTTACTGTTACGTGAATTGATGGTGCTCGCATTCTAGGCTGCTGCAGCCCACCCTTTAATATAATCGAACGAGGTGACGTATTCCATTTACACGAAATAAATAAAATAAATTTTCCATTCGGTCTTTTTAAAATGTGTTACACTCACATCAGTGTTTATCCTTAATAGCGAGGTAAGTAAATATTTTGGCAACGAATCCAATTTAGCGGCGCGTCGACTGTACGTCGGTGTCAATTTGACGCGAGCGATGCGTGCGTCGATGGTGTCACTGCTAATCGCTCACATAGGCGGGTGAATAACGTGAAATATTGCTACAAGGCTGGTAGATAAAGGAGGTGTTAACAAACCTAATCTTCTTCTATCGAGTCGGCATGAGCTATCATATGAGAATCGCTCACACCGCCGTAGTAAGTTCCAGGAAACAGCCTCCACGAATGAAGAAACCTATCGATATCGTGTTGCGTCCCCTAAGTAGTCAGCCTAAGTCGGTACCGCCATTGCCGAATGCGTAATCTTTTCACAATATATCTAAAATTAGGAATTTAACATATTATTGCATACTATCAGTCATGACTTGATTTTTTTATTAGTAACATTTAGTCTATAGTAACGGAATTACGTTCCAAACAGACAGTCCTGTAGAACACCAAAACGGTATCGAGTCATTTGCAGGTACAGGTGCATCCCGCTGCCCATTCTACTGGTCTAATCTCTTAACTGCCTCTTACGAGAACTACAGTCCGCGACAAAACTATAGCACATCATATATTTTTCAGTACCATTCTCTAATAAACAACAATAGTAATGTTTCTATAATATTCGGGAGTAGAGTCACGCAAGATGCTTTCAATGCTGCTAGAAAGAGACGCCTATACTTCATGCATGATGTCGTTTAGTATCGTGCGAGAATTAGTGGCGCGACAAAACTATAGCACACTTGATTAAAACAAATTGAAAAACCGTATTTAAAACATTATTTATTTATTTTAGTAATGAGTACTTCCGCCTTTATTCATAACAACTTCAAGCATTCGTTTAGGAAGCGTTTCGTAAAGACTTTTTATAAAATCTTGGTCCATTTCTTCCCAACTTGCTTTGATGGCCTCTTTTAATTGTTGAACATTTTCATATTGCCTCCCATTTGCATATACACTACGTGATAGTTTACCCCAACAATTTTCAATAATATTTAGGTCGGGAGAACGCGCCGGCCACTTAATGGTATTTATACTATGTACTGAAAAATAGGTCTTAACAATATTTGCAGTATGAATAGGTGCATTATCTTGCTGAAAAATGTAGTTTTGCCCACCAATTTGTGTTCCGAATTTCATCAATTGTTTATCAATCAAGTCTATGTACATTTTACTGTTTAAAGTTGTTGAAATAAATTTTATATCAGTTCTTCCTCTGTATCCTATAGCTGCCCAACACATGACACTTCCTCCGCCGAGCTGCCTGCGGCTCAAAATCTTTTCTTCTTTTCTTAAATCGTGATAATAATATTTAAATCCGTCAGGGCCGTCTAAATTGAACTTTTTTTCGTCCGAAAATATCACTTGATGCCCCTTTTTTTTCCATGAGATATGATCCGTGGCAAATTGCAAACGTTCTTTCTTACATTTTTCAGTAAGATTTGGTTTCTTCATGATCTTTTTCCTCTTCATATGCTTAGCGTCGTGTAGAATACGTTGGACATTCCTTACATTAGTCTTTACACCGGCTTCCATCGCGATTTGGTTCGCTGTTAATGACGAATTTGAAGCAACTCGCAAAATTGCCCTCCTCTCTCGATCGGTTACAGCTCTTGGCCGGCCTCCGGGATTCTTCTTCATATAATTTTCGGGATCTTTTAGGTAATTTAAAATTACTTTTCTACTTCTATTTATTATATTTGCGATTTGTGAAATATTAAAATTCTTTCTTTGTAAATTATTAATCATATTTATTTCGCTATAGGTTAGTTTCGTGCCGCGCGGCATCTTAACAAGATATTACTGTTTTTAATAGAGTAAAACGTAAACAATAATCTGACACCAGAATTACGTAATAACACATCACGAGTTGAGTGAAAACTGAGAATGTGCTATAGTTTTGTCGCGCCACTAATTCTCGCACGATACTAAACGACATCATGCATGAACTATAGGCGTCTCTTTCTAGCAGCGTTGAAAGCACCTTTCGTGATTCTACTTCCGAATATTATAGAAACATTACTATTGTTATTTATTAGAGAATGGTACTGAAAAATATATAGTGTGCTATAGTTTTGTCGGGAACTGTAATGGTTAACTGGTACTCGAAATGTTACAGTTGAGTAGGTACCTAACCTTTACAATCTACATTATATTTAGATTGTTGCAAGTTGTTTTACATTCTCAAATTCCGGGAATCTATAAACATCATATAATTATGTTAAAATGTATTAATTTAAATTCATACTTAAGTATTTTGGTATCGAAATATATTTTATTATTGTAAAGGCCAAAAATGACAATCATCAAAAACCGGTTTTGCAAAAAGAAACTCAAAAAAATAAAGGCAAAAATATTCCCACATACTTATGCAAAACTTATTCGTAATATTTCTTAGGTACCTAAGTGTTAAAACAGAAAAGTCGTATCTACTTCTATTTACGTCTAAAAGAATGTCAAACTAGTTGCTACAAATCGCGGAGGCGCCCGGGGACTTTCAGTACTTAGTACTCTATAAGTCTAGTGTGCGCTGGAGCGAGTATTAACACTCACTGATGTTACTCGTGTGGACAGTAAATAGTTTTATGTAAACCTACGTACTCTTTGTAAGTATGAGATTTTCTTTATTATTTCAAGTATGTAACGATAATATAAGTTGAGATGGAGGGTATCAGTAACGCAGTCATTATTTTGACCTTGGGAGATTACAGAAGATGATCTCAAAGGCATACATGTAATATTTTTAGTAATACATTCTTAATTTATATGACATTCTAATTTCGTCGCGTAGGTCAGTCGATCTGCGAGGTTAAGCAGCGCTTGTTTCTTCCAGTCTTTGGATAGTGATAGATATCTGCACATATCGACTGTTATGTTCCTCGAAAAGCAGTCTCACTGGTTGTTCATATGAATACTTATGATAGTCGATTCGTCTAAAAAGTCTGACAAGCGGTCTAACCTTAAAGTATCAGTGTCTCTTAGTAATTTTTTGGCGTTAGGTGGAGTCGCTCCGTATAAAATCCGCTATCAGCCGCATCTGGTTAGATTGAGAGCCGACCCCAATGTATGTAGTTGGGAAAATGTTGTCTGTTGAGCAAAATTCAGGGAAGTCATTGATTTCGCTTCAGAATCAACTTCACAAACGTTTGCTCCAAGCTAGCTTAAGTTCAAATACACCTTGTATAAAGCGTTATACTATCTAATAAGCACAAATAGTTCATCTCATAGTTGCAATTCTATTACGATCCCCACAGAAACCTGACTCCAAGTAACGTCTTACGCAAATTTAATATCAAACTGTCTGTTGAATTTGTTGAATTAAGCGCTATTCATATTCAAATTATTTGAGGCGTTCTGAGCTAGACGTAGGTATCAGTATGACGTCTTAAGGCGGCTAGGCTCAAGGGAATGCCGATGATGGCAGATGTAAAGTTAACCTAAGAGCTGTAACTTTGGTGAACATATATTGACTTTGTTAATCTAACACATTCTAAAGTGTATGCCCATGCAAATTATAAAGCGATTGTAAGTTTTATTAATGACTAGCGACCTGCCAAGGCTTCGTACGGGTGCTTTATATTGAGATTTTCATACAGAAATACTATCCAAATTTCCGACGTTACCGTGGATTTTCCAATAATGTTTTTTCATACAAACCTTGTCCTAAAAATAAAGAACACAACAAAAAAAAAACAGCCGAATCGGTCAAGCTGTTCTTAAGTAATGCTCCGTCATGTAGCAACTGATTTTTATTTATATATACATATATAGATAAAAATGTTAGTAGGCGTTTATATCAAAGTTGTTGGTTCAGATGTTAAAGCTTGTTTTGTTTAGAATGTTATTGAATGGCGAGGATCACACGTTTTTCTAAAAGTATTAGTTATATGATAGTAACTAATAGTGGAACATTAAAAGTAATAGTTCTATTATTTAATTTCATACTTAGAATTATACTAGTCTTAACGTAGTAGATACCTACTTAAAACAAATTTAAGGAAAAAAGTTATACAAAATATTTAACGTTACTTTCGTGTATAAATCACTGTCATAAAATGGTCGGAAAATGTTGATATTTTCTGAATGAGGGCTAGGTATGAAATTATGAGAGATTTTTGAATGTACAAGTAAGAATGGTTTACCGTGGGGTCCAAGAAAAAAGCATCGGCAAATGATGAAACGTAAGATCGTTCCGCACACCTTGGTCAGTTTCAGTTTTTAGTACCACCATTTCTGACAGGCTAATCTTTTCATTACGCCATGAACGATTTCCATGACACTATGCTTATACCGACTTAACAGAAGAAGGTAATCTTTAAAAGGTTTGAGTCTGAGTGTCAAAAATATCTAGGTTCGATTAGCTTAAAAGGCTATTCATGAACACAGTTTATTAAATTTGAATGAATTTAAGTGTCTTTAATACTTAGATTATATATAAGTACTATAATCCAAGTAATGCGTCTGGATTTAAGATAATATACCTAGTGTATTTGATAGTATCTGCTGAAGTAATCGATATTTTAATGAGGTTCTCGTTATGTCGTGTTCAATGAATAAAATTAATTATCGTAATCCTCCTGATGCGTGATGATGCCCTTCTTATCCTCTTTCAATACGTCCATTAACGTAAGGGTTATCAAGTAGTTAGTTACAATATCAATAAGCGATACAGTGTGAACTACACGGCATGATCACACTACAACGCCTATTAACATTTTTATAGTAACGTGTAATTTGTGATTGTTCCACGCCAGAGGCGCAGAGCCACGACAACCGATAATCACAGTGCAATATCGACTGTAAACTGGCAACACATCCTATCGTCGATTTTATGAGGATTTTACTTGGTTATACCATTCTAAATTATTTTATACCCGCTAGCGCTGCAAAAGCATATTTTACTTCAATCAAAATTAGACGCCAAAATCGAATTAATTCAATTTGTACTAACATCGACCGCGTTGTATGCACAACGCGGTTGATAGTTTCTTCTTAATCCTGTAATGTTGACAAAAATGAGATAGTACCAGTTGCCAGTTCATAGTTGATATATTCTAAACTAAAATGTAGAAGAAAAATTAATTGTTAAGCTTAGTATTTAACATGGCAATGGTTATAGAGGGCTTTTGCAGCTACTAGAAGCAGTACCTTCAAACAGCATAAAGAATATTGCTAAGAGAAATTTTAAAACTTTTTAATGCACAATATAACAAGTTTAATATAATTTTTCACTTTTAATAAGCTAATATAAGATAAAGTGATCGTAGAAAATATATTCCAATTTGTAGCATTGGCATTTTGCAGACAAGACCTCAATAAATAATATTACCCCTCTCCCTCTCAATCTGCTTGCATTATTTATCAAATCAGAATCTTGTTATGCATGTTAATACAGTTCTCCTTATCACTCCTTATGAGATGAGCAGATCTCCAAGAACCTAGTACCCAGCAAGAAAAACACGTATTAATAATAAAAAAATATATCCCAGTCAAATCTTCTTATCTAGAATTGAAAATCATTCGTTGCGTTGGATCCCAGTCGAACCTACGATGCAAGGGGAACCCGAGATCCGATTTTAACTAAATTGAGTTTTATAAGATTTCTAGCTTTATTCGAAATGGGACTTTACAATATTGGGTCTATAAAATGGGATTGTTGTATTATGTTTCTTTCAATCAGTGTCAGGTAAGTACAATGAACAATTTGATTGCAAAAAAATATACGTAAGTAATTGGGATTAAGAGAAATTTAGTCTGCTTTTCTTTTTCTTTAAGTTAAAATACTTATGCAAGACTTAGAAGAAGCACTATCATTTCTATGATTGAGAAAAGAAAATGCCACTAAGTTATTACTCGGCGAAATGTGGGTGTACAATAGTACACCTCCGCCTAAACCTTCGGGGAATACAGGCGTGATGCTACGCTATGTGTTGTTTTTACTCGACCTTATAACTTTCAAGGAACCTAATTAAAATTTTAAGCATTTCAATAAAATATACGATAAAATAATCAAAATCAAGATATCCACGATGCCAGTTCATTAATTATTTGATGACGCAACTTGCTACTGCGCTGAGTGTAGGTACCTATCTCTATCTTCACTCAATACTACTGAATAGATGGCTACATAACATGCATTCCATCTGCACAAGATAATCCAGGCTTAATAAGCTAGCAAATAACGCAAATTACCTACGAGCCTGCATCGGTCCAGCAATAACATTAATTGATTTCGATTCAGTGCACCTGATGCTCCTGTGCTAAATTACTCTGTGTTTATTGTTAATAGACCTGTTATTAAACAAATAAGGATTTGTGATGCGTTTTCATTTGATGTAAAAATATTGAGCGAATAATCAGCCGATTAATATCTCCATTGGTGGGACTCAATTCTTCGAGAGAGATAGAGAGAGAGAGAGGGATTTCGATATACGACACTTACCATTTTATTTCATCATGTACAATATTAGAATTTAATCATGTCCACCGCGGCCTATAGGCTAGTTGTTAATTAGCAGGTACTCATAAAACGTCATCCTCTACTCAACCACGAACACTAAAAGTATTAATCTTCACTCATATAAAAACATTGCCACAATTTAAACCTTCTAATTTCAAATTTGAAAGGGCCATGTGCTATCAGTTGTTCATCAAATATTCAGTTTTAACTGACGTTAATGACCGTTTTGCGAGCACGTGTAGTTAACTAAGGTTAATTAAGTAAGCCTGCGCCCTAACGGCTCATTGTTGTGGCTCCCTTAGCATCCTCGAATAACTACTTAATGAGATATATGTATAGCCCTTACGTGATACACACTGACATATAAAATGGCGGATAGAGGTAATTTTAACCTTTAAGTTATAAAATGATGAAAATTCTATTTACGTCAAACTTTTGCTGTTATCAAAATTAAATTCACAATTATCATAAAGAAAAACAGACTCTCAAAAAGAAAATTACCAATACATCTCTGCATAAAATAATGTCGCAACGTATGCAAAATTCTTTCGAAACTTTATGTATGCAAACGTGTGGCCAAAATTCTTTCCAAAGAGGGGCGAATAAAATTCTAATCGACAAACCCAATAATAAAATTTCTGTAATCTAATTGATTTTATTGCGCGTTCCCTCAAAATTTGCATGAAGGGAAACATCTTCACGGTTGAATACTTATAGAGGCAAGGGCGCATTCCTAATATAAGCAGTCGATTTGAACTTTATTAAATTGGAACTTGTAGCTGTCAATTAACCTTGTTATAAATTTCTTTTTATTCCTTGGGCCCTACATTTTTCTTTCTTTTTTACAAACTACAATATCACAAACTCATATTGCATCTTTCACATTCATTTTTCATACAAGCAGGGTTGCTCATACTACGTACTTAGATACTACTATTAACGTCCTTAAGTCCTTTAAACGTTTCAACTTACATTATTTTGGTTTAATCACACCGATATGTACGATATTCAAGAAGTTTGTCATAAAGTTGTACAAACTCCATGTTCGTGTTCAACCCATGTACTTGTTTTACTGTTATTAAATTTTCGCGATAGCGTTGTCGGCTCGCTGGCCTATTAAAGAAGAATTGTTGGCAGTCGGGTGAATTTATTTTCAGGTGTTTATAGACTAAGGATCCCTGAAGATTGCTTTTAATTAAATTTGAATGCGGGCCTATTGTAACGTGGTGTTACCTCGGTTTTTGAGGGAATACCCGGATCATAAGTAATGCGCAAGATTTAGAAGCTGTGTGATCTTTTTCAATTTTTGACGGCACGGTTGGCGCAGTGGTTGAGTGATCGACCGCTGCGCTACGTGTCGCGGGTTCGATTCCCGCACGAAGCAAATATTTGTATGATCTACAGATAGTTGTTTCGGGTTTGGTTGTGTGTATGTGACATGTATGTTTGTAAACTGTACCCACGATACAGGAGCAATCCTAGTGTGGGCAACGTTTAAAAAAAAAAAAAAAACATTGACGCTAAACTTAACTATTAAGTAGAGTGTATTTAGTTTTTCAAGTTTAATAGGAAGTTTGAGGACTTTATTGCTGCTAGACGTTACGGGTTCGCTTCCTGAAACGAATAGATATATCCTGTAGATATTGGCTCCGATGTCCACAGTTTTAAATGCTTTTAAATTGGTCATTAATATGACTTCGCAATAGTTCTTTACAATAATTGAAGGTGGATCTAAGACCTAAGTGGATCCAGAGAATATATAGTTTACGTTAAATTTGAAATAAATAGAGTAAATAAGTTTTGAAGACCCTAATCAAAATATTTCATAATTATTTTAAAATATATTTTACATATTTCTGTGTACTTTTTAATTCTTAATGCAAATATCTATACCTAACTTCTTTTGGTACAATTTTACCTATAAATATATATATACTGAATATAAATATTAATAATCATTGTAGTGATATTCAGCAAAGGTCTATTTTTGCTCCATTTGTTACATTTGGTACAAAAATCAAGTATCTCCTGGGAATCAAAGTATTGTCCAAACTAGGGTGTGAAATAAATTCTGTATGAAATTCGGCTAGACACTGCGACGGTGAGCGGGTGATTTTACATTCGACGATGACCCGGGGGAGTTTATGAGATTGCGATATTTATAGCGAATAAATAAAAGGAGTTTTACGAAAATAGATACTAGTTTCACGACAAATATGATACTACAGTTGAGATCCGTTGAGGGTTAAACGTTACAAACAGTTTATTTACTGGGAAAGGCGGGTCATGTCCAAGGGTGTTACACTCGGAAACAGGTAATATGTCATATGTATGTATGTATGTATGTATGGAAAGGGCTCCAGCATTGTCTTTTGCATCTCGGGGCTCATAAAAATACCTTGCGATCACTGATCCAATTGCCACGAATAATGATTTTGGCATACCCTGTTGCCCAGATTTTTATGATCCAGTATACACGTGTATTTAAATATAGATAAATACATCATATCTAAATATTAGACCCTTACTCAATCATACATACATAAACCACGATTGTCAAGTATAAATGGAGTCCAATCAAATTAATTGGCCTTCAAGCGTTGTTATTGCATTTCATTAACTGAAGCGTAACATCTGGGCCCCGTTATATTATCGCTTTAGGGTGCCCACAGACGAGCGACACAGTTGTCGACGGCTGCCGATAACAGCTGTAAGGGGCGGGCGACTACAGTCGTCGACAACAGTCGTCTCTAGAGATGGCGCCTAGCCCGCTCGAACGTGCGATCGCGCGGCTTTTGCGGTTCTCTCTTAGAACCCTTCTAATTATAAACAAGAAATGTACTGTAAATCTGAGTGGATTGCTTTGTTAAGTATCAAGAATATGACTGAGTTATTTGAAAGTAATTCGTTGTTAAGGTTAATAAGTATTCGGCGATACTGAAATTCATGCAGCAGCAACTAATGTATGTACTTTATAAGCGAAGGTAGGGTCCATGGTAGGGGCGGTGCCGTGCAGCGACTCGAATTGTAGCGTGATGAGTGACGCGCAGTTAAAAAATATTCCGCAATTTAGCGAAACGCGTGTTATTTGTCACGCTACAATTCGCACTGTCCTGTTCCGTGGCCACGCGGTAAAGCTCTGTATATTGTAATGGTTTAAAATCGTAATGAAAAGAATTCCGTAATTTTACAATTAAATATGTTTTGACTTTGTAAAGTTGAATGTTTCAGATCCACGAAGGCATGTAGGCATACATGTAGATAATTGAATTATTTGAATAATTTTATATTCGATAATTCGAATATAAAATGATTCATTCATTATCGATGTGATTGGCGATTAATTGAAGTCATGTTAAATGCTTCGTGCATTTTGATTGAATACTTTCTCATTATTTTTAATAACTGATGAAAGAATGGTAGATAATCATTAATCATCAACCGTTTTATGTGAACGTTGAAATGAAAAATGTAAACTTCCTTAACGACATTTCGACGTTTATGTTTCAAGGAACATTTTTAAATAAATATTTATACCACGTATTCTCTTGTATCGTGGTTATCTTCAGTTTACAGACAGATAGGTATTACAGACGTACGTACTCATATTCTCAAACACAGGAACAACTATTTGTGGGCCAAATCAATATTTTATTGCGGGAATCGTTAAGTATTTTTCTATAAAGACAATTACTGGCCATTCAATCAAATTCAGCCTATCACAATTCACCAAATTAGTTCTTCCTAAGTTGCGCCCCAACAATCAGTTCTGTACCTTCCGTATCCAGTCCTCAACTATCTGACTTTAACTGTGATCGGTTCAAATCTAATGTGTTGTATGCCTCTTTGAATCAAATTCATCATCAAGGTTCTCAACATCAATATTTCATTTGAGGGTTGATAAAAGAAACATGAATTCACCAAGCTACGTATAGTTTACGTCGCTTGAATTAGAAAGATATGAGACTCCAAATCTATTACTCTATGAAACTTCAAAGTTATTTTTTTCGGCTTTATCCATTCCAAATATCAAAGGCTAAATAACAAAATATATTTTGGGACTATCCACAGAATGTTCCAGTTATTATGTAAGTTTTATTATGAAAATAAATGCATTCAATTCTCTCAGGACCAATTAAAATCAATTTATAAATCCCAGCTGGTCGATTAGTTTAAGTAAAATAATGCTGTTTGTATACTATGATTACCGGAATCCAATAATAAAGAAGTATATACTTGTGTCGTGTAAAAGATTTTCTGGATTTTTCATTAATTAAAGTAATAGTAACCAGTATAATAATAATGAATCCGATTTTAAGTGAAATGGAAACGCGGCCAAAACATTTCGAAAAATATAATATTATAGTGGAATTATAATTGGTGTAAAATTAATGTTAACACTTGACTAAGATTAAGTACTTTGTATGGAATCCATAGTATATATATATATATATATATATATATATATATATATATATATTATGATACAATTAGTTCGCGGAAGACAATTTAGACTCACATGCGGGAAAAAAACCATCATATTATAATTCTCAGTCTAGCAGTACATGAGGTATTTGAAGACTAAAATGTTTGCAAGTATCATCTAAAATATCGTTACAAAATGAAACTCTCACTCATAAATTTTGTTACCGATACATGTTCAGTAAAACTGTGGCATAACGCCGATCTAATAGACGACACGTAGAAAACTTGCACCCAAGTATGGTAATAAAACAGCCTTGTCTCTAATATTGCCCCATTACTTGCCAGCGCTTAATTTATGCCGTTGCTAAGTCATAAGGCAGGACAAGGGAAGCAACGGATGTTGATTTACTGGAAGCGGCACGTAATGACAGCTCAATTTATGTTCTCATCAATCAATTCAGTCTGTCGTAGTCTACTGCTAGACATACATATATCATAGGCCTTTCCCTGAGTGAAGCGTGATTTGATTTTAACTTTGTGAGATTTGATTTACCAATCTTATAATAAAAATGTGTTACTGCAATGCACTTATTGTTTGTGGTGGGTAACAGCCGTTAGAGTAGTTAAAGTTTTGAGTGAACCGGTACATGGCAACATGTCGATCATCGGAAGGTGGTGAGACTGAATTTGGGTGGACCACGTTTTGTGGTCTTGCTCGGTGAAGTCATCTATCCAGCCGGAAACATTCACATCAATAAAAAATCGTAATAGTGTTTTTTTAAACCATTGTATTCGTACAGCTAAATAATCTCTGGGGAGATCTTAAAATTGTAACTCGGTAGGAATTCTAAAGTTAAAATGTCTTCTTCCTCCTTTCATGAAAATGTATATTCATGTTCTTCTTCTGTCGATTCAGCACGAGTTATCATATGAGAATTGGTGGTGCTGTAATGAAAAGATTAGCCATACAGTAATGGTGGTGTCGAGGTTGACTGGCCAGAGCGCGGTGGACGATCTCATGATTCATCAACAGTTCTGTTTTCTTGCACACCTTCCTCATAAACTTGCACGCCTTGCACCATTCCTTGTTCCCTAATATATACTGATAGACTTACCGTAACCTTATTACATATATATTACACGTCTTATCCAGTCTCCCGTTATCATTGTAATCCAAGACTTGCCAACGAGAAGGGAAACTTGACGATTTATTATCATACTGCTTTCTAAAAGTTTTATCTTAAACGCTAGGCGGCGTTAGCTAACGCATCTCGTGTTATACAGTTTAGTTTTAATCTCTCCGGCCTCATATCCTTGTATTTTTCATTATATGTACATGATTCAGTTCGGAAGTTTTAAGATGGAGTTTTATGTAAGTGCTTTTTTTCTGAAGATTTATAAATCTGACACTGTTGAGATAAGGAGCGTTGAAAATGGTGCAGGCTTAATAGTAAGGTGTAGACTTTTGACTCTGGTCTTTCAGGAAGTTACAGAATTATATCTTAACGTTAAATGGTTCTCGATAATCGAAAAATTGTTTGTAGTTTTATCTTATCGATTCAAAATTAGGCATTAAGATAGTTTTCAACGACATTCAAGCAAAAAAAGCCGTAGCTGGTCGGTATATTATAAAAACGGTCATAAAACTCCAGATACAGAGACTTTAGAGAAATAATAATATAATATCACAAGTGACATGACAGACAGTTCAGATATGAACACGCACTTCTAAACTTGACAAACAGACACTTTAGTTACGGGTTGCGCGCCCGAGGTGAACGCTAACTTTGACGAGACAGTTACGCGCCCTGATTGCTGCGAACGTGAACGCGAACGTATGTAAATTCGACGGTAACAATCACAAATACTTCGAAATTACGTTAATAATTTTACCCACATGAGAATTGAATTTGATTTTACTTGGAAATTAATGGGGTCGCTTATTTGTATATTTTAGTATGTGCTCTGTTATAAATCCTGAAGTTTTATGTGTAGGATTGAATATATATTTCTATGCAGTAAAGTTTTATCCTACATAACAGCGTGTGGATTAGACTGAAGTGTATGCTAAAGCCGTATTCAGTCTCATGGATTAGGGGCCAGCCTATGACCATCTGCTGGGCACAAACTCCAGACTGCTAATGAGAATTTCAGAAAATTTCAATAACTCTGCCCAACCTGAGAATTGAACCGCAAACATCAGTAGCTTCGCATGCGATATATTTACCTATACGATTATATAAGTCAGGGACAAGGCAATAAGAAATCCCTCTGCCAACAGATCATATTTTACTATATTTACCAACAACAACATAAATTATTTCTTGTCTTCTAGAAAAGCTGGAACCTTCGACTTTATAAAATTCTCATCTTCACAGGGGCCAGGATAGATGACCTCCAGTAGTTCCGATGCACATTCCAAACACATTTTGTTGCCATAAGTGATGCCGTTTGAGCCACACACAGGAGCATATGTTATCGGACATAAACAGGAAAGTTCACCCATTTCAACGAGAGTTAAAAAAATTGTGGAGATGAGTATAACGGCTTTCATTTTGTCAAGACGCCAGATATTAATCGTTAAGAGATTATTGGTCGTCGTTTACAGATCTGAGCTTTTGCTGATGGCTCTTACAAAGATAGATTTATTTTACCGAGGAACTGACTTTTTTGGTAACATTTAAATAATCTAACTTTCAAAACGTATTTTTATCCCCAAATTACTATTTATTTTGTGCCAGTCACTTCTAACTCGTTAAAAAAGGGGGCGCAGGTTTTGGTTCACGAACTAAAGTACTCAAATAGTCGAAGTGAAAATTTATATTACGCTTTATACACGGCGAATATTATCGGCCAATACATGCTTCGATAATGCCAAGGTAATCAGCTTAATTAAAACAAACAGCAATCTACGTATTTCGCCTTCGCCGATTATCCGAAGGACTTCACACACTGTTGTGTTTAATCAATAATACTTTTATTATTTTTCTTTGAATTTTAACATACGTTCGGTCCAGTATTCTCAATCGAAATGGGCGTGAAGCGAGGAGATTTTCACCACCTTCACCTTAACTTTACGCGAGTGCATTAAAGGAAGGTTTTAAAAGCTAGCCTAGCGGCTAACTGCGCCGGAAGCGGAATTGACGTTGGCGAAGTCCGGTTATCTAATCTCCGCTTCGCCAATGATATCGTCTTATGTTCGTCGTCAGTTTCAGAACTGGAGCTTATGTTACGAGGTTGTACTGAAAAATAATATGTCATCAACAAAACTGATGACTGACTGTACCAGCATATTGCAATATGCTGCAACACCTACCTACCTGGGCTAGACCATAAATACCTGGGCTATATAATAGATACATACATCTAGCTATATTTCCTTGAAAAGTCTTGTTTTGACTGTAAGGATTCTTCCCAAAGCAAAGGTTTTAAAGGTATAATTTCCAAATTCATTACGATAATAATGAAATGAAATGGCAAATTGAAATACAATTTACAAGCTTTAGCAATAAAACTGATTAATTTTAAATAATTATAAGTAAGTAATATAATATTTTTACTATCTCAAAAATAAGAGTAGTACAATCTGAACTCCACAGTAGGATCGCCTGTCCCGTGGGAGCCAGTATATTTCAAATAGAATGAAAAAAATATAATTCGTTATTTAACAAGAAATAAAATATGGCATTAAAAAAATTAAAACATGCGTGGTGTTAGTATTGTGTTGTGTGCTGTGTGATGTGTGCTGTGTGTATATTGGGTTGTGTAAAACTGTTGTCTATTTTTTATGTATATTAAAAACTAGCTGTTGCTCGTGATTTCGTCCGTGTGTATTTTATATTTATTACCTAATTTGTGTTTTAAAAATAAAATGTCCTTCTCTTGGTCTCAAGTGCTATTAGATTTTCTTGTTCGATGATACAAATTCTATGAAATTCTCCATTAAGCTTTAAAATATTTAGCTCTTGTTCGATTAGTGCTTGCAGTGATTTAAAAAAAAAAACGTTACACCGCACTATAAATAATTCCTGTATCGTGGATGCGTTTACACAAACACAAATATTCTATCTGTAGATCATACCAATATTTGTTCCATATATTAACTATCGCGGGAATTGAACCCGCGACACGTAGCGCAGCAGTCGATCGCTTAACCACTGCGTCAATCGTGTCGTCAGATTTTAGTACATTGCTCTATACCAAGCATTCATTGAAGGTTTGATCTTAATTTGATTTGATTTTGATTTAGAAACTGATGATCTAGTTTCCCATTTTCTATGCGCTGTTGTAATCTATGGAGTTAGCTGATGTAAACCTCTAGTCTTTAGCTACAATCGCTTGACGCACACTATGGTGTCACGCGTGTCACGTGTCACAACTAGATACAGTACAGAAGGCGTTTATAAAGCGAAGCAATTTTAAATATTTGCTCGCTTAAAAAACGCATAGTAAAAGTTTGTTTTAGAACTTGAAGGTTTCAACGATCACTTCTGAAAGTGACCATTCAAGGGAGAACTCTCTTGAATTGTGTAGAATTTATACAAACCTTTAACTTGGGTTAACTTTTAGGTCACAAAATAAGTAATAACTCTCTCATAACCATATCCTTTATTTATAAACTACACAAATTATTTCGCGTCTCCTTCTAGCCAAGCTCGAGACATCGTGATAAATTGGTCATTTTCACAGGGACCGTCATGGGCGACCAGCACTCGTTCCGTTTCGCATTTCAAACACATTGCGTTGCCGTAAGTCTTGCCGTTTGTGCCACACACAGGAAGATTTAACAACGGACATGCACAGTAAAGATTGCGCATTTCGACTAGAGTAAAAATTATCGCAGAGATGAAGAGTACAGCTTTCATTTCGTTCAGACTCCTAGAATATAACGTTCGTTAAAAATAAGAACCGTCTTCGTTTAGGTACCGAATTTAATTTTTGCTGATGATTCTTGAAACGTGATCTTCTTTTTCTTTCTTATTTTTTTTATATCCTCAAATTACTATTGAATCTTTTTAGACGTGAAGCAAATTTTTGGTTTAGGAACTAAAGTAATCAAATAATCGACGTGAAAATTTATAGGCACATTTTAAAGCCCGTTAATTACTTTCGGTAAATACATGTTTCGATAATGTTTGCGTAATTACGTTAATGAAAATAAATAGCAATTAGTTTCAAATAAGCTGATAAGAAATGGCAATTTAAAACCTGGCGTTTTAATATCTAATAAAACTGAGACTAATCCACTTAATACTGATTAAGTAAAAACCTTCGTAGTCCTAAAGTTAAATCGAGTGATACTTATTGTTTTTAATTAGAGTTTTTACAATAATAAGGTCTATACATATCGAAAAGAAAGAGCTGGTTTGAATTTATAAATATATGGGCCCGAAAAAACAATACACGTTCAACTAAATCAGAAATTTTCTAAATTCGTATAATTTCAATCCTGAAAATGTCTTTGCCACTAAAAATGCACGGAGTATAAGTCTAAGCCTTCTACTTTCATGCTCAATATTCATTCAATACTTTCTCTGCAAACAGTCTCCAACCTTCTTTGATCCTATCATTTCCTCAGATACGAACTGAAATAAATATCGATATCCGTTGAAATATGCTCGCATTACTTAACAACGGACAAACAAACTCACAAAGAGTTCAAAGCTAAAGTTACCGCTTTGGTTATAAAAGAAAGCTAAAAAGATAACGATGTCTTTGACTTAGTGTTGCCCTTTGACGCTTGTTACAACTTTCGTCTTGTTAAGCTAACTGGAGGAAAAAGTTCTGTGACAACTAATACGTCTGCGCTCGAGGTTTGATATCCTTTGTGGTGTTATCTGCAGGGTTTTAGATTTCAAGAGTCATGCGCCATAGGACGTTTTCACATAAACAAATCCACGTTAAGGAGTATTGATATACTGAGTATTTTGAAGACGTTCAGTATACTTATTGTGAGAAGAAAAAGTGACAGTCTCCAAGTAGTTGTTGTCGTTCAGAATTTAATTCTAATAAATCAATAAACCTGTGGTTAAGTATGTCCCTGGGCGTTCAGAACCGTTATAAACCTTGCTGACTGGCTAGTCTTTCTACTATGGTATGGGGAATCTCCATATAAGAGATCATGTTGACATGTCCTTGTACACATGTTATATAGGGAGACGGACACTTTCTCGAAGATCCCTATGTCGTAAAACTAAATGAAACGACGATAAAAATGATGTTTGACAATTTACAGCGGCATATTCCTATTATCAACCTACTTGACGAACATGGAATATCGTAGCAGTATATTGATTGGCAACTAGTGCATTGCTGGAAATTTCCTACTACTATACCAATTAATATGTCTGTGCTGTATCGGAATTTGGTAGCCTTTGTGGAGCTTATCTGCTTTGTTAGATTTCACGAATTTGGGTGACGCTGTCGACTATTATAATAAAGTGTTTAAGATGTCGGTCCAGGTGTTAGGACTAATAATAAGGATGGCAATTTTGTCGTTAATTTCTATAGGTGACATGAAGGTTTTTTATCCTATCCGAATTTTTCGTAGTAATTTCGTCGAAAAAGTTAATAATTAAACTGTGGGATGTATTTGATTGTTCTTATTCGCGCTTGGTCGAATAATGCAAGTATTTACTATCACACTGACATACCTACAGTGTACGTTATATATAAATCTGGCACCAAGTCGTATAGCCCAGGGATTCGTAAGTGAGATAAATAGGATATTATAAAACCCAGCACCTTAACAGCCAAGTGTCGAGTTTTTTTAATCTGTTTCTCGTTAATGTCAGAAGTAACATAAATAATATTTTCCTCCCATCTCGTAATATTTTGACGGTATGAATATTTTATGAATTCAGTTACTACGAAAAAGTCAACCAAGCGTATTAAATGGCGAACGTTTAAATCCTTGAGCCTATAATATGTTTTTTTATTTGAACTATGTAAATAACCTGTTAAGTATTATAATTAGTAATTAATGGAACCAGGCGTTACTTTGCTGAAATTCATGATATATAAGACATACAACTAGAATATTTAGTTTTAATTCCGCCAAACTAGTTCAGGCTTGTGTGCTTGCGTATTTCGCGTCCAAGCGGTCCACGAGTCAACATCTCCTGAGGATGTCCCGTGGAGGAGCGAAACACGTGTATGGAATTAAAACTAAATATTCTAGTTGTACATCTTGTAAGTAATTAGAAATTAATCGGGGAGTAGTTTACACTATTCATTTCATTAAAACTTTCACAAAACACGAGTTCGGCTCTCCAAAAAGCTAAAAAGTGTGTAAAGGGCAAATAACTGAACTCGGTACCTATCTGCGTTAATTATGATCGTTATCAAAATAGTTTCCGCACCAATCCCTTCTAAAATAGAAATATACAAATTTGTTTCTTCCGTAAACAAGGGCACGTTGATAAAGAATCGCGGTGATCCAGAACGGATGTTGTAAATTGTTCCAACGATCGCTGCTTTAGATAAATCAAGTTCCTTGTAATCTTAAGGTTGTGGTTACCAAGGCCGCGGGGTTACTAAAATATCGACTATCATTTATACAAAGGGTGAATATACGAGTGAGATGCGGCGCCGCAACTCAAATCCATGTATTGACACGCCACGCCGAGTTTGCGACCGCAATCTCGCTGAGCGGTGCCAGTGGGTAAGGTGTAGAATAAAGAGAATATAATTAAATGTATTTGATGCCAGGACACGTAAATGACTATTATTAAAGAGTTCTACTATTTTCTAAACCTACAAAGAGAGGGGTCGGATTTTTCTTGCCCCGACATCACACAGTCAAGTATAGAAAAGCACACGGTCAACAGTCAAAGGTGATACGATTCCTTTGTTTACCTTTTGTCCCGCTATTCTCATGGCCGCACCATAGGGGGGTATGTGGATTCGATTCTTTTGCCCGCTGATCCGGAAGTAAGGGATCAGCTGTATTTTGTTTAACATCCCGACCTTAAGCTAGGATATCCCTTTCCCTTTAGTTTTGTAACTATGAGATAGTTATATTTATGCGAGAGTTATGGTGGGAAATTATGTTTACAGTATATGGGATTTGATAAATGTGGTACTATAGATACCTATATCATATCGTCCCTTTGTTTGGGTACCGCTTTTTAAATGTCATAAAATATTATAGCGAGGAATAAACAGTGGAGATTAGTTTGTGTAATCACAAATCTAAAATGTGTTAAATCTATATACTTCATTGTTATTTTCATAGAGGATGATGCAGACATGCATAGCATATAGGTACGCTATGACTTTTAATCTCTCCATGTATCAAAATTATCAACTGCAGATGCTCTAAACTGTCAAATGACAATCAATCTGCTGTAGGTACAATTAAGTATGTAACGAATCAGATTTATCTTCAGAATGGGATGATGATTACGTGCAGAGCTGACCGTATCAGAGGAAAACGAATATAAAAACCATAATTTCCCCATTTTCTTCGAAATCTATTAATAAAATATAACAGTTCAATTCCCTCACCCATTGAGGCATACATCACACAATAACCCAAACAGCTATGGGTCGGTTGCCATCACTTATTGGCGTGATAGGTATAATCCGGTAAAATATGCAAGGCGCCAGGGGGGATTGTTAGTAGGTACCTATATTTGCATAATGGCCAATCAGTCGACGGGCGACGATTTGAGCCGTGTCGATGGTATTCGCATAAAGTTTTGTGATGACGCCATCTTGTGACGTATGGGGAAGACGACTGAAGAATTAATCAGGAAAAAATATTTCTTTGATTTTAAGGTAATCCTTAAAATTTCAAGCCGATGGGCTTTGTCGCCAACGCAGGCTGGTAGGATGATGTTAAGCAATTCAAAAAGTATCTAATAGTAAATAAAAGTTAAAACTGTTATTTTAAAATATTTGTTTTGATTAAAATAGCTATCGTTATAACAAAAGAATCGTTTCATTTAAAATAAATTTATGGATGACACAGTTATAAAATAACCGTTTCATATTCTACCAGTACAACTTAAATAAATATAAAACTCCATTCTCGAACCGTCAGCCGCGATCCCAAGTTTAAGCTATGAATTGCAGATAGTAAACTCATTTCAATTCCCCAACTTCACGGCTTTTAACTCAGTGTACGGTGTTGCCAGCATTTTACCGGTAAGATCCCCATCGATAAATCTGGCCACTTTTACCTAAGTTTGTTACTGAGGGACAAATTCGTGTAACTTTGAGACCGCCATTTTTCATTGCTACTTTACAACACGACGCTTACTTACTTTTTGTTTTGTCCAATTTTAGTGTGGGGTTCACTTGCGCTTTGTGAATTTATTATTTAGAATTGTTATTATCTCTTGTTTTTTATTTATAACTGATGTTTTCGGATGATTATTTAGATTTTAAGTAAAGTGAAAGAAAGAATATGAACAATAATCAAAACCTTATTGTGCGTAGCCATAAGGTGCAGAGTAAGTAGTGTTTATATGGCATGTGACACAAAACGTGAATATTGGTTAGTACGTTCTGTATATTATATATATTAGATATATATATTAGAGTAAATAGTAGTAAATCTTATGATATACTACTATTTACTCTCCTGCAGTATTTTCCTGTGTGTATACATACGCTATTGTTAAGCGTGGTGGTTATGGCAATGTCTCCTGAGACTTCATTTTTTCTGCAGTCAGGAGGGTTAAATTAAGCATGAATGTTTATGGACTGAAAAGAATTTTAAGAAATATATGTAGACTGACTATGGAAAGGCTGTACATAATGTAATACTCCATCGCATCGAGCATTGTTAGTATAGAGATTTAGCTGCTAGAAAAAAGATGTATAAATTATCCTTATTTTATAACATCTATATAGTTCTTTAAGTAGGTGATACACCATTATATTACGTACGAGATCGGGTACATAATTTGTGGTGCAATAAAAGCAAGTATTCTCAGGTTGATTGCACTATGAGTAAACGCGAGGATTAAGTACTAAACTGGGATTAACGTTAACGCTGAGCTCTTCGTTTGAACCGAACTTTTTTCTAATCGTTTACAATTTAGTTGCATTGGATTATGTATGGTAATAAGATCTTTGAATAAGATGGTTATAATTATAATATTTAAAGTATAATAATTGGCGTTCATGTTAAAAGAATTGATTGCGGTTTAATTAACTAAGATTGGTTTAAAAAATAATAAGATTCATTATACATAACTATTCAGTATTAAAGCATTAATTAATAAGTGGTTACTTGACACGATAATCATTATCGTGCAAGCACGTTTGCAGAGGTATATGTCTTCACTTAATAAAATTTAAGTTTACCTATGTAAAAGTCAGTACATCTTAAAACATACACTGTTGTATTGTTCCTTTTACATATTAAACTTGTCTATACAGCAGCATCGAAACAGAATCCCGAGTGAGATGTTTGTTAAGAAACTGTAGTTAAAGTCCGGTGCGAACGACCAGCAAGTTTACAGGTAACACAATGTTAGACGCATAGCACTATAAAAGAGAATAATTGGCTCTCTACAGTCATTACGCTTGTTTAATTAACTTTTATAATAATTGCCTTGGATCTAGTTAACTGCTCGCTTTACTAGTTTTTGTAAGGTAACTTTACTAGTTATAAGACAGCATTTATCAAACTGGGAGGAAAGTAAATGCTATGGTTGCTGAAAGAAGAGCGTACCTAGTAGTGCGGACTACTCTGGTCTGCAAAAATCTGAAATTCTGTATCATAACTTACTGTATTTTTTTTTTGGCAAGATTTGGCTGAGCATACAAGGGTATATAAAAATGACACCGTTGCCTAACATGTCTTAACATTAATTCTTCAGTTCACTACCTCTTCCCAAAAGGTGGTAATACCCATTGTTGTAATTTCGATTGTTGTACCTGCCCGTCACAAGTCGATATTCATTGCCAATTTTATTTAAAGCAGTGAACTATCCCGTCAGCCATTAATAGGCGTATCTCTTCCAACATGGTAAAATATGTGTTCATCCCTTTAATATCACATTTGCTACGATGAATAAAAAAAGCTTTCGTTGTCGATTTTTGAACTTGGATCTTTAACCAACTTACTCCTAAGAACTCGACACACAAAATAACAAAGCAGACAATAGATACGTAGCATATAAAAACTAGTTATAACATTTTGTATGCAGAAACTGTCCGATTCATTATTCGAAAGCAAACTGATAATGTCACTAACGATGCTCGTTAAAATTAGGCTGAACACAATTTCGCTTTCGTGTTATAAATCGGACAGTTCCCGCAGACAAAGTTTTGGCCCTAAAACTATATATTTTCAACAATTTTCATATAAATTATCTGACAGATTTTCTGTACCCTTTCTTTAAAACGGTGACGCTGGGATTATCAATTTCGTCAATCAAATTCCATAGACGATACAAATATTTGTTCCGTTTGGGAATTAAACCCGCGACATGTAGCGTAAAAAGTCAAACCTTTAGCCAGTGTGTCAAGCATGCCATAAGATTGATTTAGAGAAAGCTACCACACAAATCAAATAATTGTTAGCAAATTATAACGGTGTACCTAGCTACCTACTATGAAGCTCTAGGTAGGTTTGAAATCTTTACCAATAACATTAAGCCGAGGCCATAAAAGCAGCGATATAAAAGCAATTAAAGTGGCGGAGGTCACATGGTGTATTAGCTCAGCGTAAATCCAGCTGTAGGTGGGAAGTTATATATTTTGATAGTCTATTCGTTCTAACTAAATGTAGGAAAGTACATACCATTTACCTTTACATTGAATCTGGATATAGGGAGAGTAGTAGGCTCAATAAAATCCTAAATTTCATTGAGCATGGTACAATGAAAAAAGGAGTGGTTAATGTGGATCTCATTTTTAAATAGCACTAATAGCTAAAAGTTAACCATGAGCAAATAGGTAGATACATTAATTTATTTACAGTACGTACTAATACACGTTTAAAAACATTAATTTTAGTCAAGTAAAACTGTCGAGCCGTAACATTTTAGAAGGAAGGAAGGAATTCATAAATTCTTGAAAGTAAGACAATGAAGATTTGTAATCCAAAATTTCATATTACATAAAATTATCTTTATATAGGTAATGCTTATTGATTTGAGTGTGTTTTATATTAATATAAATTTGTTCATTCGTTTTCGTTACAATATAGCTATATGAACTAAACGAAACATTTTGGTTCAAGAAAATTCAAATTGAAGTTCTATAACAGTTTTACACACTAGATGTATCCCGAATGTGAGTGAGGGTGAACATATGTAAACAATTCCAAATTCAAAGAAAATAATAAGAGTGTCCAGTTGTTCGCGGAACTGATGGCCCGCGGCATCACTCACAAAAGTTGCCATAGCTCCTGAGAGGACGACAAACAAATTCGTGTTCGGGATATAATAACACTAATGTTTAGTGTTTTAATATTGCTAAAATGTTTGTATTATACAATTGACTTCAATTGTGAGTGAACTGTACTGGGTATTTGTCTGCTACTTACGTTGTTTGTGTAATTATGGTTATGAGAAAGTATTTCTTGGTAGATATATAATATTGATGTATTCGCAGGAACAAACAATTAGTTCTGTAGATTGTTAATTAAATTTACTATTTCCTGAGTTAAATTATAAATGAACGAATCATCGAAGCACTGGAACCGCATATGCACACATGTATGTACATATTATAATATCTACAAGAAAAGTTCTAAGCACGTAATATGTGTAGGTATGTAAACGAACGTAATATACACATTACATCAAATATTCATCCCGCCAAGCGTAAGAGAATGCCGTAAAGAGAATCATACATTAATAACAAACTTTAAATGTGCATAATGTCTCGAGAACGTTTAAATTAAATGCCAACGTGTACTTACATTGAGGAAAGAATTTAACATGAGAACTCGTTTAATGTGTCTGCATATCTTGTACGAGTACGTAATGCCAGAGGAATATTATTGTTTTTACATGAAAAGAACTACAAAATAAGATCTTTTAATATTATGGCAAACAAGCTTCTCTGTCATCTAGTAAGTGATAACCACCATATTTGGACATCTTTTACATCAAAGGAGTCGATGATCCTTTGCTGATATTGTATGTCATCTTATTCAGTCTTTTGATGCTGAAAACGACAGCAACAATATTTTACCACTTTAGCGCGGTATAGGTACTGATACAGTATATGCTCCCATACTTTTTTTTCTTAATAATCCATAGAAATGTCTCGGTGAGTGTCATCAACGACAAAAGTATGAGAAGTTTCGAAAAAGACACACCAGTACACCATTATGAAATCAACCGTAACCAACTGCAGTACCTAAAAGATATTAAAAGTCAACTCAAACCGGGATCAAGTTCTACATTATATAAAGGTTTTCACCTCTCCAACGTTGTCCAAGTTCTCTTTATTTGAATTGTAAAACATGCTCGTAGTCGATTTAAATTTGAAACGACTCAGGATTGATGCGCTGTTGTGGACTTGTGAGTTAAATGATGGTATTCAGCACTTGAAACCGTTGAAAATAAGCTGGATGTCATTTTTGTCGAATGGTTTTTCTTGGCAGGTAGCTTTAGGAATTAATAAAAAAAAAAACAGCGCTTTATATGAATGGAGCTTTTCGGTTTTACCTTCATATCTTTTTTACTAACACCAACTTTTGTCATTAACGTTTCAAGTGAATTTTGTTAGTAATCACGCCGTGTGCTGGCGAACTATTAAACGAATAACGGAGACAATACAAAATATTAGAAAAGTAATATGTTATGCAATTTAGAATATGTAGAGCCAGCTTGTGTGAAGTCAAAGATTTTTCTTATAACTGGGCTTTTACAGGTGCTTTTAGAATCTTATTATTGTAGTTGAACTGCGTTTGAGCGAAATCTCTTAGTCATATACCTGCATAGTAATCGAAACTTGGAATATTTAATTATACCTATACTCCGATTCCTTAGACTGTGTGTGATGTATCTTGACTCTCGTGGAAGAAGATGCAAAGAGTACATGTGGTCATGTTTTCGACAGTATTTTCAAATATATCGACTTGGTTATGAACATAAAATTAAATTAAAGAAGTACCACTGCCGCCTATATAGATGCAGTCCGCCGCTTCTAGTCGTAACTTTTTAATTCATAGCATAATTTTTCTTTGCTTAACCTTTGTTAAAACCTTTTAAGAATTTTTAGGATAGCCATTTTTATAATTTTTCAGATTTTTTGCTGCCTCCCTCTGTTAACTGGTTTTGTAAACGCAGGCTTGGCGACGCGAGCATATACATAGTTTGAGATCAATTCCGGAGCCGGGGGTATTATTGGATCATCCTGATAGAATTAGTTTAAAATTGTTACCTATAGATGGCAATATGTAGGATAGGCTACCAACTCGTCAGTCTAGATAGAGCGACGTGGACGTGGCGCCGATGTGACGAGGACCTAATATAGTCGTCACTCAAACTATCAGTCATGTTCATGCAGATATGTCTGCATCCGGTTGCCTGTGTACATGCAGTCCTATATATAAAGAATATCATAAAGCAAAGAGTAAGCAATGAACCAATGTCCGGGTCATGTCGCCATGTGCCATGTTTCGTTCTTTTCGTGAATTGTGCATAATGCGTCACTGACCCCGAGCCAACTTATATACATTTTTTAAAACTTACCATTTCTCACCTTTTGACTCGGTGACGCCAATAAAAACACATTTCCTGTGGTTCCGCACGCAACTCGTAATTTAGATATTTGAAACATGCAGTCGAGCGTGAAGTTTTTATAGCTTAAAATTATTTTCTTTTCTAGGCTAATGTTGGGACATAACCTCAATAGCTTTTTTTACGACCAGTATTTGTTTTATTAGCTATTTGTATGCGATTTGATTTGGGATTATTTTTGCTATTTTTCTTACTATACCGTTAGGTACTATTGATCAGCTAGAAAATAAGTACCATAGATGTCTGGTTTTGAAACAGGTTTTCATGTTTTCCGTTTAATATCAACTTATTTAAAGAAATATATTCAATGATAACTTTTTTATAGAAAATAAATTACATTATTATATTTCTATATTATTCACTGCATTTTATTTTTTTAGATCAACTATTTTGATGGAATTCTGTTAGCTGTTTCTAGTCCGAAACCCAAAACTAGTATTTCACCTTTGGCGCGGAACGCTAATAAAAAATACATTTCCCACCTCGCGATTCATATCTCACGTTAGGTGCTATTGACATTTGCCCGCGGCCGTGTTACACCTGATTGGCTGTTACAAGTGACGGCTAGAGCTGTCAAAATATAGCAGGATTTTTTAGTTGGGAGCCCACTAGTTGGATATTGGAGTCCAAATTGCTCAATTCGATCTCTCCGAGTTAAAATTGATGTTTAGTTTCTCTTGTTAGATTGAAAGCTGACTTAGAGCCATGTTAACTAAAAAATAAAAATAAGTTTATTTTAAAACGGATGTTTTACTATATTTCTTGTTATAGGTATGTATGTGCTTTGCCCAGAATTGGGACAGGCAGGAATTGTTTTTTTTTCGGTATATTTGGTGCTTATTCGTCAAAGTATTTGGGAATAGCTGGTAGGATGATCATAATGAAAATGTTGTCCCCATTTAGAATCAGTACTCCCTGCTCTTCTTGATATCTGCATTGTTTATCTGAATATTAGCCTGAAAGTAGAGGAACAAAGGATAAAATTAGTACTCTTGTCTAAAATAACAAAACGCTACGTAACTTCGTATATCTAACGCACGTCAGTTGTAACTCGACTAAAACTTCCAACCAACGAACACGTCGAACATTTTGAAAAAAGAAAACATGTTTACCCGCAGTGTTGAGAGCGCAAAAAACAAAATAATTGAATCGGGAAGGGGTCGCCCCGACCGTGGCGTCGCGCGTTGATTGGCCGATATTCAAATTGAGAACTAACGAGATATCGTGTGGCGTGTGCGCCTGATGACGTTTTACGGTGCGGCTAATATATTTCCTATTGCCTAAGGGAAGGTGTTAGAGGTAATGAACCAAGGAATGGAGGGAGTGACTTAAAAATTGCACGACGATATTGGTTGGTAAGGGCTGTAGGTATGGCTTTTTTTTTTAATGTTTTTATTATAATATTCGATGTATAATCTTCCTAAAGATTAACTACGTTGCTCGGGTAATTTTATTTAAGAGATAATTATTTTATCAGACTGATTCTCGACTCTAAAACTAGAGGATAAATTCATCACTTTTTAAAAGTGAAAAATAAATATGCTACGTTTCTATGTAAATAATGTTATTATATTATCTTGTTTATTACTTTGGGAAAACGAAGGAATAGAAAAAAAATATGGAACACACACTGTTTTGTTTCTTCTACATAGGGGAAAGGTGTACGAGATGATCCGTTGAGGCTGATGATCCTTTTTAATTGCACTAAAACTGTCGTCATCTAGTTGATTTCATTCGTTAAACGTAGTCCCAGATATTCCCCCGCCACGGTCAATTGTATTGACGTCGTGAGTGACAACCAATTTTTATGTGGATAAAAACAAAAATTACTCGTACGTGACATTGATAAGGTAAGGTGGCCTTAATGTCAAATGTGTTCTAGGTGGTCTATTGTAAAGGCTGTTGTATAAGTAAGTACCTTTGTATATTGCTTTATTTTGTTGTTTTTTATGGCATGGTAACAGTTGAATACATATAGGTTAGGTTATCGAACATAAATAAAAAAGTCGATGTTGAGGCGAGATGGTTATGTACGGACACCAGTAACATTGTTTTATTATCATTGGTATCTTGTTAATAGATTATGTTATGTAATATATGACCTAATTAAATAGCCCGCATTATGGACAAAATAGTAGTAGACTTGTTAATTTTATCGATTTCATTTAATAACAAAACATACTTTATCTTGTTTTAGTATGTGCATCGTAATTATAAAAGAAAAACTAATCACGGTGAGTGGTCGGAATACTCTGTGATAAAAGCGCTGGATGCTGTAAAAATGGCATGCCATATACAACAGCAAGTAAACAGTTTGCAGTGCCTGTTATGTCACAAAAAAGGCGGGCTAAAGGCAAACATAAAGTGGCTGTTGGTGCAATCAATATTTAGGTGAAAAAAAAAAAACTGTTTTTACATCAGAAGAGGAAATTGAGCTCATGAAGCACGTTAAAGATATGGAGACGAAGATGTATGGATTAATGCGACAAGACGTTTTAACGGTGGCATATAAACTTGCAGTAGATAAAAATATCTCCCACCCTTGTTAAACCTTTTACTAATTGTTACCTATTAATGATATTGAGAGTGACTATTAATTAATAAAATTGGCTTCTACCTAAGTCAAGGTCTGTAAGATATTTGATTTCGTAATTAAAGATATAGTAAACTCTGATAAGTTATTTTTTATTTAATTCTACCAAAACCTAGGACATTACCAAAATATAAACAACTTAAAAATAAAATAGGGGCAACATGATCCCCAGGATCATCCACCGTGGGGATCGTCTTGGACACTGGAATGTATAAGATGATTCTATGGTAGTGTTTTAAAAAATTGGAATTAGAATAGTAATAGATCTAAAACAAAAAACATTTTGAGTATGGTAACAGGTAGACAGATGAATTTACTATGAATAAACGCTTTTACATCTGCATACAAGGGAATATTACGTTCACCTTTCCCCTATTTCTGAGAAATACCGCCTCTATGAACTACCTGAATATTTTAATTAATTAAGACACAAGAGATGGCCCGAGGTGAAAAATAACAGATATTCTATTGTATCTAATTTGGGTCACTTGATGGAATAACGAATACAGTAAGAATTTCTTGCTACATAATAAAAAGACAAAATTGTCTCGGTATTCATTATGCTAATTGGCACGTGTAACAACTAACCTGGTGCTAGACTTACACGTGTCTAATACACGTGTAAGTCTAATAATACGTGTTGGATGTAAAAATAACATAATTTATTATATAGGGTTCTTGCACTGTTCCCTCTACCTTTCATGAAATATACAGATTGAACATGATTTCCGTTTCTGCTTACGAGGCGAAATATTGTTTCTAGAATAAACATATTGTACTTATCTATGAGGTCTTGCTTAAGCAACAAATAGAGGCCTAAATTCGTTAGCTTTCAGCTAAAATGTACACCTTTTAATGTCGTCTGGTACGGGCAGCGCTTACTTGTTTTCGGTCTTCATGATCTTGAGTGGAACGCCAACTTTTTTTGTATTTCAAAATAGAAAATGTCACCTTTTGTACTTCATGGCACGTAGCAAAGGTCTTTTAACAATCGGTAACATTTCAGCCCACTGACAATAAGATAGAAAGAGAAAAAATGGTACCCTGACCGATTCAGAGGACTTTAATATATCGTGTGTGAGGTACGGTCCCATATTATTTTTGAAATGATATTTACTAGTTACGAGGTTTCATAACAAGCTATTATATAGCCTCTTTATTTATTCTCACATCATCATGAAAAAAGTTTAAGAAATATTAGTTTTATATTTCCTATAAAACCCATGGATTTCATGGCATCATAAACCGTAGGGATCTCAAGATGGTTGCCTAACAAAACATGGAGAATGTTTGGTTAGGAGTTATGAGATGATATTCATTATTATACATATTGTAGGTTTATTTTTATATCAAGGGTAAAGGCTTATGCGCTTGAATATCTACATTTATGGGTATGTTTATTTTGTCGACTATTTTACCAACTGCCCCATAAAGAGCGTTCAGATTGATGTATAGTATGTCAATTTCTTTAACATTCTTGTAGCCTAAACAGTATAAGGGATTAGAATATGTCGTTAAACTCGTCTTAATTGTAGGCGTGATAAAATATAAGTTACAATATTTGAGAGAAATAAATAAATATGGGTAAAAAAAACTAGGATTTTATGTATTTTCTACAAAATACTAAATATACGTATAAAATAAATATTGAGTGGTGCTCGTTGAGACAGTTACAAATATGTATTAAAAATAAAAATCTAAAAATCCAGACTACGTAGATAAGCGAAGCAACTAAAGATATAACAAGAAGAAAATAAAATAGACAATGCACTCAGAGGCATACATGTGGTAAACACATGAAACAGAAATATGTGTCATACCTACTGATACTTGTATATAAATTTAAGTTTACTTTCTTTTATTATTATATATATTTGATTACTTTACTTGCTTGCTTTATGGTAAGAATAATTGGAGTTATTATCTCCGTCGGTCAAAAATCAGTGGATACCTAGGTACTATATCTATTGTGTATATTTGGTGCATTTTGAATTTTGAGCGATTGTTTCACTATCTCAGTTCCTAGATCCATTTTGATTTTCTAAATAATAGTATATAATACGTACGCGGTTGGCGCAGTGGTTAAGCGATTAGCTTTCTGCGCTATGTGTCGCGGGTTCGATCCCCGCACGGAACAAATATTTGTATGATCTACAGATATTTGTTTCGGGTCTGGTTGTGTGTGTATGTGACATGTATGTTTGTAAACTTTACCCACGACACAGGAGAAATCTTAGTGTGGGGCAACGTTTTTGAAAAAAAAAAAAAAACAAAACAATTTTAAAGGAGTTTTTTTTTGGCTTTAATTAAATCTGGTTTGCCAGTCACGAATAAATATTTTTTTAGGAAGTATATGTACAAGGTTTACGTAGCTAATGCGTCTTCATAATAAAATGCTTGGAAACGTTAATTTCGTGTTCATTTCAGACAAATACGAAAAGGAAACAGGACACGAAAATTTTATTACCATAGTTATAAAAGTAAAATGTCGTTTATTTAAAACATTACTTACGTTTTAGTTCTGATTACTATCTCCTGAAAAGCTTCCTCAATAAAAATCGGATAATAAATAATGTATAACAATGTTGGTTAGGAATGACAGTGTCAGTTACTCTTCTGGTTAATTTAAAGTAAGTCTCCGGGTTTAATGGCGGAATTTATGTAGCGGTTTTATGCCCCAATAAAGTTTCTTTGAACGAAGCAACGTCGTCAATCTAGAGATCTAATAAAAGTGAAAAAATCGATGTCGATGATAGTGTGGGTATACTTTTTTCCTTATTAAGATTGTCAACATTAGCCTAACCTCTTCATACCATGTCGGACAGGATCCAGTTGAACCAAATGCGGCTGAATATCAGTAACATAAACGATTAAACGAAAAATTGACATGTGCATTTAAACTTGTCAGTTTATTCTAAAGTTCGATGTTAAAAGTAATAATCTTCACAAGCAGTAAAAAGCTTTTTTAAATTAATTTGGTCTTGATTTAGATTTGAAAAGGTGTCATATGAAATTTTGCACTTGCAATGGTGGAGAAATTCAGTCAGCAATTTTTTAGTTTCATTTATTTTTACTTTGTCTCACACTACAATTTCTCCTATGTGGTGGGAAAACTTTACAAACAAACATGGGACATACACACAGACCTAAAACAACTACATGTAGATTATACTAATATTTGTTCCGTGCGGAAATCGAACCTTTGCATGTAACGCAGAAAGCTTTTCGCTTAGCCACTGCGCTAATCATGCCGTCTTGTCGCAGCTGATTGCTTCAGAGGTACCTACATATATGTAGGTACGACACTCAAGAAGGATCTCTGCGTGTACCTAAATTATTTAGTGTACATAGAATAAAATTAAAACAATAAAAAAAAGATATGTGTTTGATAGAAATCTAGGATATGTAGTTTATTTATTAATATAGAACCGAATTTTGATTGTAAACGTATAAAATAATGGGCCTAACAATATTTCATGTGTCAGCCACTTAATATTCCGCACGAGTAGTAAGGGTTAATGTAGTAGGTACATAGGTGATGGACCAACAATATGGTTACTATTTAGGCACACCTTTGTAGTAAAATATTCTAACTATGCTAATAAGTTATGCTTTGTAATATGTGGTTGTTTGAATAGAGATATTTTTACAATGATTCTTGCAGGAACCAATAGATCAATTCAATTGTTTTATGTATATGTTTTAATAGTTATATATAACATAATTTATACGGCACGGTTGGCGCAGTGGTTGAGAGATCGACTGCTGCGCTACGTGTCGCGGGTTCGATTCCCGCACGGAACAAATATTTGTATGATCTACAGATAGTTGTTTCGGGTCTCGGAAACACGTAATGCCGATGGTCCTGCGCCTGATCTCTCTCCGGTTGTGTTGGATTTCCGTCACATCGGACTATGAGAGTGAAGGAATAGAGAGAGCACCTGTGTTTCCGCCACACTTGTGCTCTATAATATTGCCTGCGTAGTTGACTAATCTGCGGTGAGATTGGCCACCGTGACCGGAATCCGATCAGGAGGACATTATTATTATAACATGATATAAGTATCATGATGATCATGAACCACGTTTTTCTTTGGAATAACGTTGCTCCACACAATGCGTGCGTTTATATACACAAACAACCAGATCCCAGACAACTATGCGTAGGCCATACAAATGCGATACCGTAGCGCAGAAAGCTAATCGCTTAACTACTGAGCTAATCGTGTCGTCGTGATTGCTCACACGATATCGTCAATGTATCGTCGCGATACCTTTCGCATGCAACTTGAAGACTAGTTTTGTGGAATAATCTAACAAATGATAACCGAGCTGTGTGTAAATAATCTTAAGTCGATACTTACATCGGTCTTGAAGATTCGTTTGTATGCACGTAAGCAAAACTTAGTAGCTTCCAATTTTTGGGGTATTCCATTTCTCATAGCTGAATATGAAAATTGAGGAGTAAAGCTGATGTTATATTCCGCCAAGTTTTTGTTTAAAGGTCTTCAAAAGTACCATCACCGCTTTGCAACATATGCCTGAGTTAGAGGAGAGTCGGCGATCGATTCTGCATTCAGGAACATGAAATATCTTTATATTTTATAAATAAATAAATAAATATTTATTGTTTACACTTGAATTGAAATATAAACGTAAACGTATAACATATTTTTTTTTTATCTAGACCAATCGACGCTATAGATGCTTCCATGAAAGTTTACCTACATAGGTTTGCAGAAGAATTTTGAAAAGTAAAAATAGAGATACATTGCATCAAAATATTCAATTATGCAATTTTAAGAGCCAATAATTATTATCCGTCAATTCCCTGATGTCTCGTTACTGAAACATATTCATGTGTCCAATTCATATCTAACGCTTTTTTTTTTTCAAAACACCTATTGTGCCAATAATAAACACTACTTGTAAACATTCTCGAGAAAAATTACCAACCTTTTTAAAACTTCAATTTCTATACACATTTTACAATAGATCCGCTCAAGCGCTCGAACGCTAGACTGGATAACACTTCAATCACCACTTCCAGCGATTGAAGCGGACCAACAGTAGAACGGTCGCTTCCAATTCGTCTGCTAATTGAATATAGCCCAAGGGTGATATAACTCCCGACTGTATACGAATCTGTGACGACTATATCCGAGCTGGGAGCCAGTTGTTTTGCTTAAACAACAATATATGTACGTCGGGGAATAAAAAATTGTGAAAAAAGGGAATTTTGCGTAGTGTTCTGTAACGTTAGATGGCGGTTGCTGGTGTTACCAAAGCTGGAATTCGGTGCGTATTGGTAATTGGTTGGAATAGCTTAGATAATTGGAGGTTCGAAAATACTTCATGTTATCTCGAAGAGCTGAAAAATTTGGTGTAGGAACCAGGTGGCAGAGGCGAATTCAAAAACAAAAATGCTAGGTTATCATGACAGTAGAATAATTTTCATCGAAAAATAATTACATCTTCCTACGGAGGTCTGACGCGTATAACGTGACGTGTACATCAAGTGACTAATATAGTGTTAAGAGCTTTAAGCTTGAGCTCACGATATTTTTTTTAGCAATCAGTGTATTTACTATAAGTGGGGTCAGTAATTGTTAGCTTAACTGAGTTTGAATTACATTAATGCGATGTAAAATCAGATGGCTGCCTCATCGGTCCAGCCGTAGCAAGTGCAACTGCTGAGCGTGTTCTGGGTTCCAGTTTTATGTCTGGCAGGTATTGGGTTTTTTTTGTAGGGAAAATTTCAGTAGCAGCACGGAGTTTAGGCTGGTGTGAAATGTAGTTGTACTTACACCATATAGTCTAGTCTAACCTTTCGAAGGCACATGCGTGATATTATATATGTATATGTATGTATATATATATAAGTGGTTTAATTATTTTCGGGTAATTTATAAAATACTTCGAGCAAAATAGGAAGCGTCACTACCATTTCGAAAAAAGTATGCACAAAATAGCCCATTATATAAATCACACGACAAAAATAACCCCATAATGTTCGTTACTCAGAATTTTATTGCGTCTATATGACGTACGCGAAATACCACCGTTCGGTTAGCGTATTCGCTTTAGTTTTATGGCCACGTTTAAGGCTTAAGTGCGAAAAGGAATGTAGATAGGTCGCGGAGACGTGAAAACACTTTCGCAATGTTTTGAGGGTTGAACATGACGTTTATGGTGCGTGGATCGTTGTCACCTCGTCCGGTAAGTCGCTTAAAATAACATAGTGTATTCTTTGATGTACATATTAGGCAGAGGGAACTGATGTACAGCCACATATCATCTACCAGGAACAATCCTAAACTCCGGACTGTTACTGATCATTTCTTCACAAAAATCCCACTGTCCTTGACTAGGGAATTGCACCCAAGACTTCGCGCTCGACTCGCTCTTCCAGCCACTAGACCAACGAAGTAGTCTCGACGTCATGACATGTACGCTGCGTAGGTAGTTGTCGCGTCGTCTGGCATGTTCTTTACTTTGTCATATTAAATAATAAATAATCTTTTTAGGTCAGATAATATCTCGGGTCGATGCAATTAGGTGAATAAGGGTTATGTTGTTGTGTTTTGGGTGATGTGTGGTGGTTTTGCAAATAATAGCAATCTCAACGATGTGTGTGAGTTAGTATTATAAAGGGCAAGGTGCTTTACATGCGATTATAGATATTTTCACAAGGGATACGTAAATTGGGTACACCTCTTTCCAAAAAGTAGAGATCATTCAATTTGAAATAGCTGCGTCAAAATAAAAAAGAAACAATTTACTTCAGGTTGTTAAGAAACCGTCCACTTATTAAAAATAATACGAACATATCTGTTTCCTTCAATTGTCGTAGGACGTAGCACATCGTAGCATGTCGTAGCCACCGTAGCACACCGTAGAACATGTTAATGGCGTTGAGACAGATGGCTAAGTACTTGGTTTTCTGAGCTGCGTGTTTTGAGTTCGATTCTCGCCTCGAGCAAGTAAGTATTTGCTTGGCGTACTAAGTGTATATATATGTTTAGTTAATAGATGTTAACGACGATTAGCTTTCGATCCCCGCACGCAACTAATATTTGATTGATCTACAAATGTTAGTTTCGGGTCTGGTTGTGTGTGCATCTGACACATGTATGTTTGTAAATTGTACCCACGATACAGAAGAAATCCTAGTGTGGGGGGGGCAACGTTTTTTTAAGACAAAAAAAAAAAAACAAATTCGAAATGCACCCAAATTACGCACTAACTACTAAAACACCTTCTTCTATAATTAAAACCACAAAATTCCATTGTTAACCCTATAATACGGTCTAAGCTAAATGAGACTATAATGGGCTAAGTTAACAATAGAAATATCTCAATGGCTTTATAATGAATTGTTATAGAGCTGCGTTCGTAAGAAATCCCCTTGAATAAGGCACCTACGTCTTGAATAGGGGGTTTTATAGATCCGGTCGCGCTGTATTGTTGGCTGAATAGGAGTCATTATCGAAAGATATCCACTCCGCGTGTTTGAATAAAATTTTGTAAGCCATTGTATGGTTGCAGTTTAATTTAGAGGATGGGTTTACGTTGAATGAGATTAATCTATATGAGTTTCTATTACAGTCAGAATAATCGTGGTTTTAGCTATTTCTTTCTTTTTTTCGGGTTTCATAGATAGCGTTTAACTGTACTATGTTTATTTATCATAATGAATATTATGGAAATAAGTTCTAAAAGACATTATTTTGGTTTTGAAGTACTGACATAAAACAATATTTTTAATGAGACCAACAAAGAAGAGTAAAAAAAGAAAGCAACACAATTTTGTCCGCTTCTAAATACAAGTGCCAAGTATATTAAATTTAAAGTTTTTGACATTGAAAACTAATTCAATGTCAGAAACTTTCATCTATCTATCTTTTTTTTCCTCATCTTTGTTGGTGTCGTGTAAAGAATTGAAGTTAATGTTAAAAGCCATATTACAAATTTCTGGTGATGTTCTTTCATACCTAGATTTTCTTAATAATACGTAAATATAACATCAGAAAATGAAAGCAAAAAGGTATTGTAAATAATAGCGAATAAATATTGAAGTTTTTTCTAAGAATGTAACTCGGTAAGTGAGCATTGATAGGAGTCATATTGTTTGCTATCCAGACAGCCTTTGTTATGTTACACTACTAGATATAAACGAATATAATCATCGACATATTCTCCATTCTATAATAAATTTTTATTTTTAATTGAATTTTAAGAATCTGGATTTTGGTTGAAATTAAATATCTATTTTATTAGTTGGTTTAAACAGGTATTAAAATAAATATAACTATCGACACATTCTCTATAATTTATGCTATAGAAATTAATAAGTTGGGTTCGAGTACGATTAATTATCTACTATCAATATCTTACTACGAATTAACATGGTTTTGGAACATATTAAGCGAATAAAAAAAAGAAGTTCAAGACATAAGTTTTTTTGGTCTCCAAAACTGTCAGTGATTTCGAATTTGAAGTATTTCCTTCAAACAGGCAAACCAAGGATGAGGCGGACTAAGTATAGAGCTCTGATAACCTACTAGACATCAAAATTAATCATCACAGTATTGGACGCAACTTTTGACAGCAACAACGGAAAATTTTCCCCATATCTCTGTGAATCTAGTTCCCAAACGAACCAACAGGGACTACACGGAAACGGTTCAAAATAATTGAAAAGCAATACAGCGTGAAACTAAGAACTGCCAGCAGGTAACAACTAGACGTGTTTATACGTTCCTCACTGCGCGAGAGTAGTTCGTACAAGTTCATACCGCGTACTTAAAGTTGGCAAGTAGGTACGTAAAACAAATAAGGCATTTGAATTTCTCAGCCCACTTTCAATTGAATACTTCGACGTCGAGTTTCAAACTCACCGGCGCTTTAAAAGGCATGTTTTAAAAAGACTGTTAAAGTAAACTAGTGAGAACTTTGTTTTACTGTGAAAGATAATACATAGGTTTATTAAGTTTACATATATAGTTATCACTATATCGTCCCTCAAGTCTATTTAGAGCTTCAATCACCTGATCTCTGTTCAAGCGTAGAATCTCTACATGACCATCGATCTTATTACAGGACGGTAATCAATTGAATAGTACAATAAACAGTTGGACAAGGCAAGACAGATTACTAAAGAAAATTATACTCAAGCGCAGTCTCGACACTTGCCTGATTTAAGTTGGTATGCACAACAACTGTGTAACAAACTAAAATAAATCTGAACTCAACTGAACTAACATTAATGAATCTAGGCATGCTTGAAGAACTTGCGCTTTCAGGTGTGTAAGTTGCCTCACAAATCACAGTGTTTATCGTTAATGCGAGTGATAATCAAATTCTTATCCGCACATGATTCCGAAAAGTCAGAGGTGCGGGCCAGGTTTAAACTTGAACCCTCGTATTGAAGGCGAGCGTTAACTGCTTTGGTCATCACTGCTTTTAGGATAGTAGATACTGCTGTATGTTGGTATTAAGCCTGATAAATCAAATGATATCCCTAGGATACATAAAACACTGTAGTTATGAACAGTTCTAGAATAAAGGTCTTGTATCAGACAAATTACTACTAAAGTCGCATTAATCTTCCAATTATGTATTAGTGTTAATTCGGTATGTAAACTATTTTTAAAATATTTTAATAAAAATAAAAATTAACGAAAAACTTTTCAAATCGATTATATTGGTAGTCGGTATTTGAACAATTGTTTGGCTTAACAGAAGCCGACAAAAATATACCTAATGACGAAAATATGATTCTATTCTACATGCCACCCTGTTTCACTGTCACGTTCGTTTCCACATTTCTATAGCTTCCCTCAAGTAAGAAGTTAAAGGTTGACACCTAAGTATAAGTAAGTTAAAGAAGTAGCCAGTAAAAATCAGGTCACTATCCTGTAATTAACAATCATAAGGGAGGATGGTTGTTATCACCGCGCCTTGCAAACAGGTTGGAGATCACAGTGTGTGGTTATTATTGCGGAAGAGAACACTTTACATATTCCGTTACTGATCTTCTTTCTGCACACGCCTTCAGGCGAGTCGATATGAGTTATCACATGGGCATCGCTCATGCAGTCATCAATTATCGAAGCTGACTGCCCAAAGTGCTTCCATACCATCATATTAGTAGTTTATAGTTCCAAAGTCCATAGTAGCAGCCCGCGTCTCAGATTGTGCCCAGTAGATGGCAATAGGCTCTCATATTACATAGGCCTTAACAACTGCATATGATGGGCAGCGGCGTGCACAGTGTTTAGACAGGGTCGGCAGAAAATTTTAAAAGTTTACTTGCCAATAATACAGTTTTTTCAGTACAATATTTGTTCTGTGTGAGAATCAAACCCATGACACGAAACGCAGATTGCTAATCGCTTAGCCACTGCCTCAACTGTGCCATCAATTCTTACTGTTTGCGGTTGCCGCCATTTTCTAGTAAGTTTTCAATGTTACGTAAATACTTTAGGAATTAGGACAATCGATTAAATGATGGAGTTCATCGTTCTAAGTAAATATTCTTTGTAACTATTTTCCTCAACGTACGTGTCAAATGAACAATTAATAGCTTTTACTTTTCCCTATTGATATGTTACTTTCTTACGTTCCTCCATTGACAAAGGAGGATTCTCTGACCGAGGCGAAGTGATCGCCTGGTGGGCCGAAGCCCAACGTTTGATGTCGCTCATTCGTATATAAATTAGAACCTGTGCAAACTCTCATACTGCATTTGTTGCTTGAGTCCGATAGATGGCGTTGGTTGTTGTGTAGGTAGCCGTTTTTTTACAGATCATATAGGAATTTCGCCGAGAGAATGGGCATTACCGTCCCGCGTACCCACACCAACACGGTCTACCAAAATCTACCTGTCCAAGGGGTCACCCCCTGCTGGAAATATGTATTTCTATGACCGTTAAAAGACAGACTCAGTATTGTGATAAAATACAATTATGATATACTATAATATAATTATGATATTATATGATATTTTCTACTACTAGACTATCGCAAAAGTAGACGCAACGGATTCACCACATTGGCAGTTAGGTTGGTGATCATGGAGTTAAAGCAAATTTAGATGTTTCACCTATAAATTTAGTATTTTGCTAGCAAAGTTTATGGACCCTCAAATAGGTCAAGCAAATTGCACAGGTATAAGTTGTTTGTAGAACGATTATCGATTTCTACCGACGCCCATACATTAAGTGCATATGCTTTTATAATGCGCTTGATACATTAGTTTGGAGAAAGTATACACAAGCTTTCTTTGTTTTTGTCAATATTTATTTATTATACTGACGTAGCAGGACTAGCAAGTGTGATTTCACCACGTTGCATTAACAGATGCTCTCTTAATTATCTGTCAAGGCAAATTAAGGCTCATGGTGATAATAAAATAACTTGTTTATCATCACAGATAGAGCTGCTGGAGACAGCTACTCCTGTAATTGTTTTCGTGGTAACCCAGAACATTGTTATTCAAAGTACGATACTCTCAAATCGCACGATCTTAATTGCGAGCGTAATTTAATATTTTTCCGGAGACACATTAAACGACCCGCCGCCTTGACATCTGCCGGCAGACTGATGACGTAATAAGTGATAGAAAAACATTTTTTTTTAATATTATGATTTTCCCGAAGGCTAAAGCGTAGATATTTTTGTACAGATCCCATTTACTATGAGGGAGGCGAGCCTATGGCCACCTACTGGGCACAATTCCAAATTCCGGGTTGCTACTGAGATGTTAATTCAGGAAAACCCAATAACACCTTACCCGATCTGAGAATTGATCCCAGAATCTCAAGCTCAGCAGCGGCGTTAGGGCCTATTTTAACACGCTTTTATATTTTTATTTTATCAGCGATACCTGTCACTAACTATGTAAAACAATCTTGGAAGTTAAATTTGACCCACTTCCTGGTTTCCGATTAAGCTGGAATTTTGCATACACGTTTAGTTTGGATGACGATGCATGGTTAGCTAAGTTAATTGTTTATAACAATTGAATTGAAAGGCGTGGAGCGCTTTGTCTGAATTAATTAAAAGTACATATTTATAAGCAAAAAGCGCAATATATTAATTTAATTTAATTATTTTTTAATTTTTAGTGCATGATAAAACCGTGTTTTAAGCGTGCTTTTTATTTTTGTAAACTATAATATTTTTATACAATCTTTCTCTTTTGTGATTTGTAGATTTTCACTTGCTTTTTTTACACTTTCCATGTTAGAAGAATAGTAATGAAATACCTGTTTAGTGGTTCCGTGTGTCATTACAGTTTTGAGGAAACTTGAAGAAATCTTCAATATTATTGTCATGTATCGCGACAGTCGTACATTTAATACAATAAAATGCAACAGTAAACAAACATCTTCATTCCAATTTATATGTCACATGTGCACAGTTCTCGATAGACTCGATATAATATTATAACTTTCGTTGCCGATAGGTCGTGAGCATTTCAAAAGCTCATAGAACCTTGTGATCTGTCGTAAAGGAGATCACGTATGACGTTATGAGCACTTGAACACAATAACCTATTTTAGAGCCGCATTTACGGAAATTCTACGTAAAATATCTTGCTGAAACTTAGCCTGAGATCAGCAGAAGGTATGATGTAGAGAAGTGACTCTTTATTGTACTAAAGTTACACTACTTTTAGTGTAGAAAGATTATAATCTCTGAACACATCACCAGGTAAATTGATGTATAGTAAGCATAAGGAGATTAATTTTATATTTCCTTGTTGAAAATAACTTATTAGTGAAGATGATTATTTTTCATAACTATTAGGTACACTACAATTATTATTAATTACAATTTCATTTCATTTACATTTTATAACCACAACTTTTGTTTAACATAACAGCATCACGCCTGTATTTCCCGAAGGGTTAAGCAGAGATGTACAGTCGTATTTCGCCAATGCCGTTATTGAGTCCCATGTAATAGAAGGCAAGTCTATTTTCATCTACCGGGCACAGTTCCAGACTCCGTGCTGCTACTGAGAATTTCCATACGGTAAAACCCACTAACGTTTTGCTCGACCCGGGAATGAAACCCAGGACCTCACGCTCAGCAGTCGCGTTTGCGACTTTTGTATAGTGTTATTTATACTGAAATTGCCACAATCACATTACAAATTAACATTTTATGCATGATGGATATCAATTACATGTATAACACGCTTCACTTCTATTGATGCCAGTTCTGTGTAAGTTTTGCATCCTGAACAGTGGTTTCACGAAGCTTTACACTTTGAGTCGCCGAGAAGTTGCAAGTGGAGCGAAGTCTTGCAGGAGTCTTGTTACGACTTGTAACAATACGTGTACATAATATTATGTAGCTTATGCAGTTATAGTGTATTACATTTTGTTGATTATTTTAGAAATTGACGGCGAGCCACCTACCGAGCACTGTTCCAAATTCCTTGCTACTTCACAGAATTTCCATACAGAAAAATATAATAACATTTTGCCCGACCCTAGAATCGAACCCAGGACTTCGCGCTCAGCAGTGGGGCTTGCGACTACTAGACCAGTGCAGTTAAGGTTTAAATTATGAATGTAACTTTATTCGCTAGATGATGCAGCATTAATGTCCTATATATTTTTAATATAAGTTATTTTACCGAAATAATACACACAAAAAGCATTTCAACCGTCTACGAATAGACAAAGTCAGGAGTTTACTGAACCACTCTAAACTTTAATAGTACTAGTAGGTGGACTCCGAATGCCACAACTGTGCTAATACATTACATTGTTGTCTTATGTCGTCATTCCCGGTGTGCTGAATTTCAGTGCAACATCTAACTTTACGACTGTCGGCAGACATCACAAGCCACACATTGTAATTATATTCAACTGTAATGAAAGATCTATGTTATCCATACATATGGACATAGACATGAACTGTATTTAGACTTCTAGAGAAATACTTGTACTTTTTACTACATACATACAAAAGAAATTTAATTAAAGAAAGTTATCTCATTTAAAAACGCACATCGATACAAACCAATTAGTTATTCAAGACAATTGAGGCTACACACAATACGTTCGAGTAGCGAGTGGACCAAGAAAGGGCGCCAACTTTCGCGCATGCGCCCAACAAAAACAGCCCAAAAGACTACCAGTCACGCGGAGTCAGTCTTCGCGGAGACGTCGTACACAACGGACGTCGCTCGAACAAATAAAATTTACATTTCGCGAGTGTTGAGACTTATAATGATCGGGTTCGTGGTTCGGGTCTTAGTTCGGTAGTAACGTGCGATGCGCGTTTTGCGCGATGTTAGCGTACGTGGTCGTGGTACTGACAGTGCTGGACGTCTGTGTTCCTCTGTACCATCATCAGTTCGCTGTGTTTGTTCCCGGTGGGCCCGAGAAGGCCCACGAGCTGGCGCATAGACATGGGTTCATTAATCATGGGGAGGTAAGTGTGGACGGGACGGTGCGGACGCGCGATCCGTCTTTCGTTGTTTTTTTTTTCCGTTTCTGCGAGGACTGTGAGAAAAAGCTTATTGTATAGACGTAATTAATGAACTGCTTGGAGTGGAAATGTCTTCATTTCTTTCTTTGAGGAGTGTTATTAACGAATTGTCTGCTTCAAATTTTCGAGAACATAACTGAATAAATGTTGAGTATCGAAATGATTGGGGATTTTTATTTAAATTTTTGTTAAGCTATAATCGGTGGAATCAATTACTAGATTGCCTTTAGGATTATATTCGCTTAAACCGTTTTGTTAGACAAGAGGTTCACCCAGTTTGAATTAGTAGCACTTCAGGCCCATTTAGATTTAAAGTCAAGATTATACGAAATAGCTCTATTGTATTTGTTATGTATGATGTTGATATGAGTACTTGTAAGAGTGAGCGACTCTTACTACTAATATCCTCTATCTACTTAAAATGGTTAAGATAAGATTTGAAATTCACTATGAAGTCACTATGACGGAAACGAGCTTTTTTAGAAGTCAAAGATATGGGTTGAAAAAATAGTTTCCTTGCACTCTACAAGTAACGTTTCATTATATCGTCCTACATATAATACTACATATTGCATACAGTATTTTCTTATTGCATATCCTCTTCGACTAACAACGTTTGTGACACATAATTTACATATTTATTTTTAACCAACTTCATGAAAAGAGGAGGTTCTCAATTCGACAGTATTTTTTTTAAAATGTTTATCAACAACAAATAAGATACGGTGTGCAAATTTCCAGTGAATGGAAATGATCAACAATTTTGGTGAACGGTACACAAATGTTCGGCAATATTATGAGTTTGAATAGAAAATGTCCGAAGCTTTGTATATTCATCTTTGTATACATCAATTATTCAGAGGGTTCTTGTTAATGAAACAGCTTGTGTCCCATAGGATCATTCTGACAGCTAATAACAAGCGGAAAAGGGATTGGAAATCTTTTACTTTTTATCTCAATTACTTTGTAGGCTATAAATCGACTTTGAAAGATTCTCTGGAATACATGTCGTATAAAAATGATATAATGATATTCAACCTGTAAGAATGTGGTTGATCTAGGTAACCAAAACTTGGTTTATATTGGTGCTCGAAAAAGTTTGAATAGTAGGGAGAGAAATGACTGCTGTACTTAGATTAGATTAGATATATATATTTGCTAAAAAACATGTGTAGACAATAATACATGGTTGAGATGCTTATTCTAGGTGTTAAATGATAGTTTAGATCAACACGTTTGACCATTGACTGGTGTACAAATACTATGAATTGATAAAATTATTTAGGTAACGTCAAAATATTTCTATAAATATTGCATTGCACGAAACTATAAAACAACTTACTTAAAATAAGTTATTTAAAAAATATGTAAACAACAGTCGGATTGGACTTCTGGGTTTGATTGCTGGGTTGGAAAGAGTTAACTGGCGTGATGCAATTTATGTTTATAAGATAATCTGTTTTTACTTTATCTTTACAAGTCAAATTACTTTAAACATTTTAATTGCTATTTTCAAGTATTTTATCTTTTGGTTTTAAGATCTTATCAAGTAGAAAACTTTATATCTTGATGTGCTAAATTTTTCATTACATCAAAGTATATGAAAATAGTTTATTAATAGTCTGGTCGGTTCAAAGTAGAGCAGTAATTTTAGTGCCAAAAACACGAAATCGCGTTGGCAAAATAAAGAGTGCAGTGGGTTAAATGTTGGCTAAAGGCTCTAGGTAATTGTAGATTGCTACCATCAGATAATAAAACAATTGAAGGAGGTGCTTAGTGTTGGCATATTAACAAACTGAAATTGGTATTTTGAACAAAAAGTAAATGATATACGAATATTAGGTTGTACTGTATGTACTTATTTTCGTTAAACAATTTATAAACATCGAAAATCATGCTGAGAATAGGACTTTTTCTGCTTTTTCTGTCATATCAGCACAAGCTACTACATGAATATCCCTCATGCCGTAGAGAAAAGAATAATCAGTCAGCATTGATGGAATTGAGGCTGACTGACCAGGATGCGCCAGACTATGTCAGGGTTCATCACTCGTGGAGGCTATTTCTTTTTACCCTGGACTGACAAGCATAAAGGTGTTAATATAACACGAAGTTACAAGGAGATAACTATATAATTTGCATTAATTCATCAACCTACGTAATCTTCAATTGTTTACTTTATGCGGCCTAAAGATAACTGATAGGCTGATTTAATCAAATGATGGTAATAGCACACGCTATTTGTAAGGCCAAATTTCAGCATTAACGAACAAATAAGCGTGTGTTAGCTGTCTTAACTGAATGGTAAATAATTCAAATATTCACATTAGTAAGATTGAGCAGGAAATAATGATATCATCACAGTAATACTCCCGAGTCATGATTAGATAAGCGAAATAAATACTCGCGATTCATGCAACTTTTGTCGACTTTTATTTAGACGTCAAAATTATCCAAAAGTTGTTTTGATTTAGGATATTTTTATTCACTGCTAAGTAAAATCAATTTTACGTTCTTATATATATGTAAACTTTTTGGGGATTTATTTGTATCTGGTTTATTCATCACTCATGCTTTTTGATATTTTTTTATCTGGTAAAATATTTTTTTACGTAAAAGATATAAGCTTTTTGTAAGCTTTCAAAATCGGATAAAATAAACAGCAAGTAGGTATGTTTCTGAGAAATTTGATGTTCTTTTTAGTGGAATTAAAATGGTTTAAATCGTCGCCATGGGACTCTAACATAAATGGATATCGCTAGTGAAATCTAATCCCTTCTTATCGTAGGTTATTTGGTACTAGTGTAATATGTTTTCTTTAATTTCAGATTTTCATAGTTAGGCTTCATCTTCTTACAGAACATTCGCAATGTTAAAATCAAAGTCAATCAAAATCTTCATGATATTTTAAGATTCTAAATGTTATTTGAATCCATATTTTGCTTCTTACAGATTATGTTTTGTTTTGTCCATATTTAGTGGTAATCAGTATCCCATGCTTAAACACATGACGTTACTCAAAATATCAAAAAGCTTTTCCAAAGTGTTTAAGTGTGTGTATTTAATATATTCTATCCTATCCTACTAATATTATAAATGTGAAACTTTGTGAGGATGACTGAATCGATGGATGGATGGATATTTGTTACTCAATCACGCCAGAAGGGCTGAACGGATCTGGATGAAATTTGGCACAGAGATAGACTATAGTCTGGAATAGCACATAGGCTTTTTATCCCGGAAAAATGTACGGGTTCTTAAAACACGCGGGCGAAGCGGAAGCTAGTTAGTAATATAATAGTAATCTGATGTTATAATATATTTTAGCTTAAAATAACCATCAGGAAAGTAACATATTACATAAACACTTCTCTTCTTACAAATTACGTATGTTTAGCAACTGAGACTTTTCTCTTATTACCAGTCATGGAAATTTATATGTCAAGCAATTTGACGCTAAATATACCAGGCTAATTTTATCAAAACTTTCTCTGGAATTTTCGTGCGATTTTGTTAGTAAACCGTCTGTAAATTAAAGGCAGAACTCCGATGCTTTTGCTTATAAAATGGAATATTTTAGTTTCAAACTACGTAACGCTTACATAACGGCTTTAAAGTAAATTCCTGTGCTACATACAATGTTTAAAGTAGGGTAGTACCTACGTAATTAGGTATAATGTATTCACATTCCTCTTCTCAACATTATTATAAAAATCTGATATGTTAAATACATGACACATATTGTGTTTTTATGGTACCAATTAAATTATTGTGGTTTTCATGAATATCTTAATCTTAAAATTAAGATTAGGATATTCATGAAAATCGTGGAATATATATTTCTATCTAAATTAAAAACTGACTGAAAGAATATTAAACTAGTAAAAGTAAAAATCGCCCAGGTTAAGCAGCTTGAAATTTAGTAGTAGACGGATTCGCTACCAATATAGACATTTCAAAGTTCAACCTGTAAGAGGAACGAAACCACAAACCACGTGGGCGAATTCGCGGGAAAAGTACTATAGCATATTAAGCTTGTTATCCTTTCTCACAAATCATGTGGGAAGATAAGGAAAATGGGTTCCTTAATACGATGGTCCTAATCAATGGGATAATACCTTAAGGCCAGTCCTAAACCCAACGTGTATAGAGTACACGTGAATAGCGCTGTGTAATTAGAAATACTAATTATTATGTTGTCTACTTGTGTATCCTCATTGGCCTATCGCGGCTGCTGATTGTGAGCTCCTGGGTTTCCATGGCGAGCAAAGGCTATTGGAAAGTTTTCAGTAGCAGCCTAGAAATTGTGACTTTTAATAGCAACGGCGCCATGTAGGCGTGAAACAGAAACAGGTTTATCGTGGGAAATGGTACAACTGGAAAAATTACTTCGATTTGATTCTTTAAAGTGGATTATTTAGCCTTAATGGTGGGCGTAGGTGAGTACGTGACGTTTACTGTACCTCTAATATTTTAAGCATTTGTCTCTATAGCGGTTTATCTCACTCTGTCATCCCGCAGACGTTGGCAATTGACCTGTGGGCTAAAGGTCGAGTACTGACTATAACACTGCACCAATGGGTATCGTAAATGATCACATAGTGATTATGTCAAGGGGATGGGCAGTAGTGTTCTCAGTTTTGATGATTGTAGTAAAACAGTTTAATAAAGCGAAAATTCCTTCAGCAGTAGATGTTTACTTGGCAATAGTATGTGACGTATTGCATGAAAGCCCTCCTCCTGAAAATGTTTGAAAAAATCTAAGACCAATTATGATGTTCGTCTAAAGAGCAGAGAGATGATCGTTTTATGACGTAATGAATTGTTGCGGGGGCTTCAAGATAGAGGATTAATGACAGGATTATTAATCCAACAATTTATTTTTGAGATCACCCTGTTTTTTCCATGAGTGGTTGTGGGATTTAAGTCCCCGGAAATTAATTTTTCCGAGTTTCATATTAATGTTATATTTGAAAAGAAATTATATTTTTGTTGCCTGTATTATTTTGCGTGGGATGCTTTTACCTTATCTTTGAGTGAGGCCAATTTGAAATCAGGTTTTTGAAAAATTATCAGGGATTCTATTCTAATTTATAAAAAGAAAGAATGTAAATTTATTTTGATTGCACTTAGGTCAAACAAATCAGAACATGTTTTTAGGACTTATTTTAATTACGACATCGTTATAAGTGAAGTATTTTTTAAGATTGAAAATATAATGTTATACCATAGATTGATTCAGATTGGTGCTATCAATCAGTTACAATAGGTTTAAATGGTGACAAAATATTGTAAACGGTTCGGTGACTTTCGGTCATAGCTTTGTTTACTCACAAAACAATTGTTTATTATGAGAGCTGTGATCATCGTGCATCGGCTACAAGAGTGTCACAACACGTTAAATGTACATTTTGGGAGGTCACTATTTTCTTTTTTTTAAACTTATAATTCCATTTTTTTTTCTGAGAGAGTATATCGGAAAACCTGTCACCTCTCGGCGAAGAATCGTACTATAATTATGACGTTTTTCAGCTGATAAATATTGTGATTGCCTATCTCATGGGATACTTATCTCAACTTCGTATTTTGTGTTGTGACTCTCTCGTTGCCGATGTGCGATATCATGTTAACACAACATTGAGAGTCAATTTTTAGATGCAAGGGCGGGTGCTTATTGTTTATTTACAACATATGTATTACTGATAGTAAAAAATAAAGGATTAAAAAAATATCATTAGGAGTTTTTAAGAAGAAGCAGTAATAGCCTAGCGGTCGAAAGCTTGCCTTCCATGCAGGAAATGCGGCTGGGTTTAAACTCAGTTTGATTATCACTTGCGTTAACAGTGAAGGAAAACATCGTGAGGAACCTGAGAGGACTCCATAAAGTTCTCAACGATGTATGTAGTCTCCCAACCTTATAACGTTTCGTTTACCGTTGCATCTTAGAGTGAAGATATGTATACCGTCCCAAGCAACTTGGGTGAATGCGCTGAGACAGCGCTAATGAACCGTGGCAACTCATTTTTCCACCACTTTATGAGTCATTTTTATGTCATAGCTCATACTCATATAATAAAAGAAGTAGAAGGATACGTAAGTCTATACATTACATATCAAGGAACAGCTAAAAGATGTTTATTTAAAGTTTAAAATATCTCAAAGAAAGTATTATAATATGTGTCCTGCACCCGATGAATTATTGTAAAAGATATGAAAACTACAGTTAAAAAAAAGTATTAACACTAACTAACAAACCGACAATTTTTTTTTTCAGAATATATCTATACAAAATTAACATTCAGGCGTTTTAACTAATGTCATAACTTTAAACAATGACGCTTATCGTAACATATTTGTTACGGTAACATAATTATAGGCCGACAATCTATCACTACAGAATGTGATTTAATCAACTTTTCACTTTACGTTACACCGACAAACTTTGTTTTAACTGTAACTTCAGTGTTAATTATAACTCTAAGGCTATTAAGGATAGTAAAGGCTTCAGTTTTTTATTTAAGGTTTTGTTCACAGGTGTTACTGGGATTTTCTATGAGAACATTTTCTGTTACTGTTTGGAATCAAAAATTATTTCCGGTAAATAGAAATCCGGATAATACGGATGTGATGTTATTTATCTTTGTAATACCCATAATATTACTTACTATCTTACTAATATTATAAATGTGAAAGTTTGTGAGTATAGATGGATGGATGGATGGATCTTTGTTACTCTTTCACGCCAGAACGGCTGAACGGATCTGGATGAAATTTGGCACAGAGATAGATTATAATCTGAAATAGCACATATGCTATTTTTTATCCTGGAAAAATGTACAAGTTCGTAAACCACGCGGGCGAAACCGCGAGCGGAAGTTAGTACTTCATATACACAAAATAAAGCTCACTTTCACGAGAAAAAAGAAATAGTTTGCCTACAGCAGGGATTTTAAGAACTTTAAACTCATCAAGATGAGATGAAACTACTTAGAGAAATGGTTCAAAAGATATTCGTGCCTTGTCATAATATAGAGTAGATACCTCCAGTTGGTCGAAATCGAAACTGTCTATCCAGTTGGAACTACCCAGGGTATTATCTCCTAGATATGGATATCCGACATAATAAGACACTTTCAAAACTGCTGGCGATGCTAAATGGTGTTCGAGACCTAGATTTTTATATCCTTATGTTTTAGCTTTGTTTCTTTCATAACAGTTTTTTCTTGTTAGTATGTTTGTTGTAAAAAGTAATGTGTTGTCGTTACGTTTTTTGTAAATCCCATGATTTTTTTATTACTATAATATAGATAAATATAGGCGACGCCCGGCAACGAGACACAATACATTTTCGATTATGCTTCATTTGCATCGCTTGACTAGTTAATATTGTAATCCGAGTTCTAAGAGATTTTGGAGTGGTAACTACGTCTTTTATGTATTCTCATTCAACGCTTCTCTAGTGTAATTTAATGACGACACGTTTGGCTCAGTGACTAAGCGGTTAGCTTCCAGTTTTACATCTCGCGGGTTCAATTCTCGCACGAAAGGCACTGCATGAAATAGAATTAGGTTCTCTTTGTTTAAAATTTCTCTTATAGAACTGACACTAGATCCGATGCGTACGGAACTTCGTTAGTTTACTTAAGTCCTGTGTATGCGGTGTGTTAGCTGCCAGCTTGGAACACGTATCTGAAGCCGCGCTGTCGAAACCTGTCTTAGATGATCAGATTGTTACGTAATGAAACATCACTCCGGTATTCCCCGAAGGGATCTACACCTACATTTTGCCGATGCTGTTATTGAGGCCCATGTAATAAGGGGCGAGAAAGACACAGAAAACTCCAATAACACATTGTCCAACATGGGAATCGAACCCTGGACCTCGCGTTCAGCAGTCGCGTTTGTGACCACTAGACCGGATACGTAGTAAGTAATCAGCTTCTGTTTGGTTGGAAAACTAAAATAATTCTCATGTGTGTATTACGAATGGTGGAACTGTTAATCTGATTGCACGCATGAGCAGTTTAGACATGTACACTAGCTATAGATCAAACGTAAGGGGAGAAGAGATTACAGCTAACAGATGTTTGTTCCCAAAGGGCGTTAAACCTGTCTCTTATCTAAACTGTGATCTTTAAACAGTTCCCTGTGTATTTATAACATGGCTTTAAGTCGTATTGACACATCTTAAATTAACTTTTACATTGTGTTACTATTTTTAAGACAATTTTTAACGTGGGGTATTAAAAATATGTGTATATAAATATATACATGGCTGACTAGAATTTGGCTTTAAATTTTTTGTAATGATTTTCAGGTTTATGATCTTATTAGTTTTTGTAGTAAAATATAATTATGTACAAAATGACAAACAGTGTTATTTATAAATAGCCGAGTTCCACATATCCTAAGGCTTTAATAATAAAAGTTAAAGGGTGTTTACTGTAATATTCGTCACATGTGTCTACAAATGAAAAAAATATAAAAAGGGATCTTGCATACCTGAAAAAAGTTATAGATATAAAACGTATAAAAAGATCTGTGTCAGCTGCAATTTCAGGTGGCTGTAATCTGTGATAGTAACTTTTATTTTTATTTTTAATAAGAGAATAGTATTTTATATACTTAAGTTATATAGTATTAATATTATAGAGGTAATTAGGTTTTCATAGTAATACGGTCTCAGATTGTCAACGAAGAGAATCATTGAATTAATAAAATTGATTGAAAATCATTTACTTTTACGTGAAATTGATGTACGTATCTATATTTTGAAAATTGCATAAACGCCATGAGGAATTTCCTTTTTTTACTTAATGAGTATAATGTTTCAATTTTGTAATGTAGGTAGGCATATGAAATTTATACATTAAATTTACAAAAGCGATGCTATAGGTTTATACTCGTGGGTAAACACGGAGCACTTCACTTGCTCTAATTTCAACTTTGTTACGAAGTTACAGAGTTGGAAATCGAGGAGAAATACAATTACATTTTTAGTACTTCTAAGTGGGGAAAGTATTCTTATCTCTTGTTCTCTAAGGTATAGTTGGAGTTTGTAGGAAGCTTTTTTGCTAAGACATTGTAGGTAACTCAGTTTGTAGTGACGTGCGAAGTAACATTTTTGTCGAGCCGGATGTACATATATTATAATGGCTCTGATTTTGTAAAGCACCGAATAAATTAAATTTTACATATTATTCTCTTTTAATTGCAGGTAAATAAGATAGAGATGCGCTAATTTAAGGGCTGTCAACGTGAGGTTGATCATATGTCAGAATAGTCGATAAAAGAGAGCATGTAACTCGTGCCCTGAAAAATATGCTGAATCATATCAATTAAAAATAGCATGCAATGTTTGTCGGTCCTTATGGCTGTCAGGTTTTTTTACCTTATCAAGGCGTCAGTGCCGGTGCAAAGCGACGCTGATGCACGCGTTATACTCGTGAACGGGTGCCGTCTATTGGGACTGGTCAGCTCATAGCTGCCATGGCAATTTTATGAAAAGTAAATATATTTTTCATAACTATCAGGCTTGAGTTTCAGACTTACATAAGTTAGACTCTTTTAAGCTACATTGTACTCACATAATTGTTGTTCGAGATCAAGGTATAAATTAATATTGTATATTTAATTCCGAGTTTAAAAGAGTAACCATGGAGTTTTTTGCCCGTTCTTCTCCATTGGAAATCAACACTTTGGAACGTGGCAACTAGAGCCTGACTATTCATAAGTGCCTGTAAATGATTTACATGAATAAAAATATATTTGAATTTGAATATGTTAATGCATCCACGATACAGGAAATATTCGTAGTACGGTCCAACTTTTTTTTAAAAGAAAAAAAAAGCAAATGAAAAATAAACTGCAGAATTTTAAAACACGAAGAAATATCTTGATTATGTAGCTCCTACTCAAGTTTATCCAGAGGGAGCTGGGATGCACCTGTTCAGATAGATATCTATAAACTGAACTTTTCATGCTGAGTTTCGAAATTCCGATTCGATTTTAATCTCATACGTTATTCAGTAGTGTGTACTAACTAGTGCTGGATTTAATTTCCTGGCACACATTGTATAATTATTATAAAATGAGGGTACTTAAAAATAGAATTTTGGTAATTTGTCTTATTAAGATTTATTTTCATTCCTTGTTGTGTCGGTTTTGATGTTTCACGGTTTGAATTTAATAAGTGGCGTAATTTTCACAAGATATTTGCAATCTCAAATCTCAGAAACACGTAAACTATATGTAAACTGGATTGATGTAAAGTCTAAACTTTTGGTTTTTAGGTTTCGGTTCATTTATGATTCACAGTTTTAGCACGTTCAATTCCGGCATTGCACCAATCAAGTCCCGATTTTTTAAAGTAACCTACCTTCTTACGGCCACTTGTTGTTGCAAACTCGACTATTCATTGAACAATATCATGAGTCGAGTAAACAAGCTCCATCGCTAGAGACCTTCTTTGAATCTTGACGCTGTCTTCAAACCCACAAAAGAATTTAATTATGTACGTGAAGCGAGGTGAAGTATGACATGGCAAATAAAACCAGAAATTCGGTACATATTTATTAGGTAGGCAAACCTGGTTTATCTCTAAACCAACGAGGGCAGAATACTAATGCTTTGTTAGCAAAATGTAATCATTTTTTGGAAGTTAAAGATGAATCTTAAAATTAGAATCGATCAAGATTAAATTAGAAGGAAGTTACCTAGTAATATTGGAAGCGAACTCGAGTCGTGTACTTTTTAAATGTAAATTAGACACCATCGTCTGTATCTTAAAATGTCATACGGTTGGCGTATAGGCTAAACGATTGCGTTTCTATGCTACGGGACGCGGTACAAATAACCGAAAACCATTATATTAACAAGAAAGGCAGAATAAAATTTGTAACAAAGGTTAAAAAAACCAATTAAAAAAGGCTAATTACTTAATAAACCTCGGCTTACGTAACATTCTTGATGTGATATGTTTGTATCAATATGTCATCCATATAATATTATCCTCTAGGTACTTATTCCTTTACTTCCTTATGCTTTTATGACACTCACGGGAAGAGACGTCCTATTTTAGCCAAGACCATAAAAGACCTTTACATCTGTCTTAATAAAAAAAAAACTGTATAACATAGTACCACGACTGTATTCCCCGAAGGGTAGGCAGAAGGTACCGTTAGTGTACACCAACTGCACACTGATGCTGTTTTTAAGTCGCCTGTAATGCACAGCTATTGCAGACTATCGGGCACATTTCGAAACACGGCGGTATTGAAAATATCCTAAGAGAAAAACGCAATAACACCCAATCCAAAATCAAATGGGAATCAAACCGTAGACTTCACTATCAGCAGCGACATTTAAGAACACTAAATCATTTTGAAAATCTATTTATTGTAAAATACTTTATCGCAATCGCGTAATAGGCAATTTAAGGTTGATTAATAATTATGTGTGTTAACTCAAAACACTTCCATCAGTTGAATAACCCTTCGCTGCCATTTACATGGTCTAAGTGAGGTGAAACCTGAAATATAATAAAACATGAACGACTTTTTGTTACGTGTCGCGGTGTTATGAGGGTTAACATGATTTTTTCAGTTGTATTTCACGGTTAATTCACTCGGTAGATTTGAATCAGAAGTGCTCATTTATAACTTTCACGCATTTCTTACATACGTTAGTTATTTTCTTTATAGGGTTAAATAGTGAAATCATACAGTAATGCTGAAATAGTTTAAGGAAATGGCTTTTTTACTGATGATCAGTTTTTGGCAGTACTAATCAGTGCGAATTTAATGTAAATGCCTACTATAGGCATTCATTTATTTGACAAGATATGTTCCAATTTCTTTTTCCTTTTTCATATTGTAACTTTACAGTGTAAGTTCTTCAAACTCAAGTGTAACATCAATCTGGGTGAGAAGGGACATGAAACGTGTTCTTAAGGCGGGAGTGTATCTTAATTGATACTAACGTATCGTATATCGTAACGTAGTGTATCTTTAGTAGATTACCCGAGGACATGAGTTTCCTAACCATAGGATAGGATTAGAAGGTAAATGAGCTGAAATAGTGTTCACAAGTGGCCCTGAGCTAGGACGTGAGATACCCTTAGGCTCGCATCCTATCTTTTGATATATAATAATTCATCGTGATTTTTTTTATAAATGTAAATCTATAGCCACATTATCGTATTAGGTTTAAGACCTGTAAAGATAGCTGTTAAGGATGATTACTAAATAAATAAATAAACAATTCTTCCGTATGGGTGTATGTCACTGAACTCCGCCTAAACGGCTGGACCGATTTTGATGAAAGTTTTTGTGTGTACTAGGATTTTTTTTGGTCCGCTAGTTATACATATACATTGTATATACATGGGACGTTTTCGTATCGGAGAAAAATGGGATTATAAAAGTACACTTGTAGCTATCTTGTTAGTTAGTGAGTGTTTATTTTACGATGAACTTTATGTTCCGTTTACATAATTATTATTATGTGTCTTTACCTTGCACGGGACTACAGAGTCCCGGAGTTTTGGAAGGCATGCGTGGGGAAGAAGCCAACACGTAGAGGCCCTTTAAGACAGCTTTAATGTGAATGTTATTATTATTATTATTAATAGCCCGTCATGTCCCACTGTAGGGCAAAGGCCTCCCTACTCTCCTTCCACTTCTCTCTATCTGTTTACATTAAAAAACATTAAATTAAGAACGTAGGTACCTATAAATCAAACAGATAATTACTTACGTTCTCACTATATTCATGTAACATACAAAATTATAAACAAAACTGTGTTACTTTACTCCTAACATAAGTTAAATATATAGGTATGCTGTATAATTAATCACAACCCTAGCAAATACCTAGAAAAACATCTAACCAAGATTAGATCCATTGAGAAAGCTCCAAATCTCAGACACTCGGACAGAAAAGTTTTTCTCCGAGCTCCCAACTTTGTGAGTGTCGAAGTACTTTCGGTTAGAGAAAGTTTTTCTAGAGACTTTATTTGGACAACTGCTGACATAGCTATGAAAGAAATTATTATTAGGGGCATTAGACCTTGAGGGCCACCTGTTTTTCTTTCGAAGACGGATAAGTGGGAGATCAAATCTTAGTAAATAAGTGTATTCGGCCGTGTTGTTGTTGAGTTTGGTAAAGTCACGCTTCTTCTTGTGATCGAGGGATGTTCATCTATTGGATGGGCCGTGCTTTGTAGAAAACCATTTTGCTGAAAAATAATTATGCACATATTTACATTATTTAGACAAGCACCTAAACATACAATGCCGAATATTATCACCACCTTGTTATACGGGTTGGTTAATGTATGCCGTTACTACTGAGGATGCTGATTGCTGGTAGCCATCTTCTTGACTTACGCGTACAACTGCCTATTGGCAGTAGGCCTATCTGTGTGGTTTCGCTCCCAAAATATAGAAATTTCAAGTGCACCTAATTGAAACGACTGGTAGTAAGGATCAATTTTTTTTTTGAAGCGAATCTATCCTCTTAGTACCACGAAGGTTCAACAATCTATTACTATTTTTCTCAATCTATCTTTCAACGTCGCTAGCTATAAACACAAAGGTGTTATTTACACCAAGCCCAAATACGTGTCCGTTGTGTTTCATTGGGTATTAGTGTGTTACCGACCGTCAATCATAGAGCTAAATGGTTCACCAGCGATGTCTACGTCATACCTACGTGTTGTTTGAACCTGATCAGGTATTACGCAAGGTTTTTGGGATTATTTAATAAACGAGTTTTGAACAATGTATCCCAGTTAAGCGGTAGAAAAAATTATAAAACGATTTAAAAATTATTTCATATACCTAGAATATATTCTTTAAAAAAATGCAAATTTGGTAAATGTACCACCAATAGATATTATTATTTTAAATAAAATAATTATATCCGGACGCATTGTCCGGATGGAGAGGGGCTCGCGGCTACATAGATACCGCGTAGATCGGTCAATCAGCGAGTTTAAGAAGCGCTTGACGCGGTCACTCCTTAGATGGGCGACCATTTTTCACATATCGAGACCCCTCCGTGCCTCGGAAAGTACGTTAAGCAGTTGGTTCCGGGTGTCATACCAAGACCTATGACAGTTTTTACGGATGTCAGTAGCCCAAAAAGTCTGATACTTAACTATTTTAATCTTAGAGTATCAGTATCTCCCAGCTACTAGGTAGTGGAGGTCAGAAAGCAGTTGCTCCTTGTAAAATACTGATATTCAGCCGGAACTGGTTAGATTAGATGCCGACCCCAATATACTTGGGAAAAGGCTAGACAGATGATGATGATCCGGACGCATTGTGAATTCGTATTTTTATTCAATTGTTTATTATTTTAATTGTGACTTAGATAAGAACGATTGAATATGTCGTAAAGTCAGTAGAAGACCGGTCAATTAGCGGAAATTGAGTAATCGCCAACCCTGGAAATCCAACAATTTCTTTTCAATTAAGGTTCTAAATGTGTTTTTTTATAAGTAATCAGCTTTAATACTCGAAAAACAAAAACGTTAATAATACCAAAATAAAAAAAAAAACACACCAGAAAAATAAATTGTACGCAACAATAACACAAAAAACTACGATTTATCAATCACCATCCAATCTCATCTGCCACCATCAAAAATGGGGAAGCAAGAAAAAAGAGTTTATCACATACTAAAAGGGGAGCAAACAAAAGCAAAATAAATTATCGTCGCGAGTTGGGTACTCTTGGGATCATGTTGGTATAACAATCCATCAATTAACTGCCTATCAAACGTCGATAGGGGCCGGTGTCCTTTTTTATATTATTAAGGTTGTTTATATGTAGGAAGGTTTGTGAAAATCATGCTCCCAAAAGTATCCATTGACGGAGATGTGTGTAGCGATATTTTATTGAGGAGTATTATTGAAATTGATAAATCTATTACGTTTTGTTGTTATGAAGTTGTCAGTAAGTACACGATGTCATGTTTAGGAAGCTCCCGGACAGTTTTATATTTAGGATAGCTTATTGTCTGACCTCGAATTCTCCAGTTATCAAACAAAACATTTTATGATCTCACTGAATACCAGTTTGATAAATCTTGTATCCAGCATAATTACAAAATTTCTATTTGATAGCCATGAAAAAGTAATCACAGAATATCGTGCTCAAAAACATCGCTGGCGAAGTTGCGACAAAATCAAGTCTATATTAAACGAGGCCCTTATAAAAATTCGTCATAACACAGGAGAGTACTTCCCAAATTCATTACGGGGTACGCTCATTTGCTCCAAATGTGAAAAGAATGCAAATCACTGGGGGAAAATAGGCGACCTCGAAACGCGCTGAAGTTTCTTTCGCATCGAAGTATAGTTACAATGGTCGGTCAACAGATGGCGTTAGGAGTTGCGAGTTTACTTCTGAAGTACGTACTGTATATTTTTGTATTTTTATATTTTTGTACGTACTGTATATCTTAAAATTTTGAGGTTTTGGTTTGACATTTGTGTATTGATTGAGATGTTTTGTTTACGAATAGGCAGAGGTAAAGAAAGACGTTATAATGGTTTTTTTGTAACAATACCAGGCGTGCCCGCGTTGTTTATTTTCTCATTCGTAAAGCCGTTGCTTTCCCTGTCCTTTTGCCGTTCGTACGTAATGTTGTTCTTTGATTGGCATCATAAATTATCTACGTAGAATCCGTTTACGTTATGGAGTGATTGGTATTATCATTTTAATTCACGCCAATTACAAATTAATTTAATTTTTAATTAATCAATATAAAACACGTCGCTCACAGTAATTAGTTTAACGAAAAGCTTTTCAGATACTGCCGAATGTTTCCTCTTTTAAAATTAACTTGATTACGTGAGTTAAGTATTTCTTATCGGAAACGAAGTCTACTCGAAATAAGTAAATGAGGGCAATGGAATTAATTGTATTAAATTTTATATTTTATGAAAATACATCGAATTTATATTTTTTTAATCCTCACATTATAAGGCATCATAAAATATTCTCGTATACTTCAATTTCAGATTCATTCCTCCTGGGAATAATCTGAAATGTCAGCCTATCTGAATACCACAGATTAAGGTTTAAGCTCAAATCAAAGCTACGTTTAAGCCAAAATTGAATAGATCACGGATTAAAAAGTCATCAATCTTTGATTTTTGTTTTATCAGGCTCGTTAATATTTCCAAAAACGTCAAGTCTGTAAGTATTTTTTCAAGAATAATGAATCGATTGTTGGAATTGAATAAAGCGACCACAGAGACGCCTCAGATATTTGCGGAAATACTGTCATTTCAATTTCCTTGATTATTTAGTTCTTATTTTCGAAGAGTTTCCTTATTTTTTAAATTGTATTGTATTTCAGAAAAATATTATGCTTGAGAGGAGCTTTTAGCCATTATTATTTGTTTTGTTATTTTATTATTTTGTTATAGAATATATATATGAATATATCGTCCCCGTAGAGAGAAAATTAACAAAAAAATTAATTAATTTTCGCTCTATGGGGGCGATATTTTCATGTTTTATCTAGTTCACCCACTTAGTTTTGATTCTTACGAAAATACCTTCATAAAATGTTAAAAAATAATTATATTATCAATTAATACATACAATTACGTTTCTAAATAAGCGGTTACGCGTACGTTCATAAAAACCGAAGCATAAAAGGCTTACAATATCTAAAGAAATCTTAACATAACATAACGCTTAGTTCACAACAAACGCGTGATACGTTCGCATAAAAGCCTTTTCTTCACATTAAAGCGTTTCCATTGCAATTTTGCTACAGATAACGCTACCCAAAATCAATTAAACAACAAAAGAGAACACGTTGGGTACGGAAGGGTACAGTTTCTATTGAAAATTTCTAAAATAGACATTAATTAAAGCTTCAAATGAATGAAAAATATTCATTGAATGCGTGAATGTGATGATAATAGGGCGACGGAGTGAGAAGGAACAAAAGCTTTGGATAATTGGAATCTCGCCTCAACGCACTTCGCGGCATCTTCACAAAGCCTCTACTTCATTGCGGCGCACGGGCATGTTCACGAACACAAACGTTTTAATTGCACACTGTGCTCTATAAAATATTAATTGAGTACAACGAAATTGACTGATATAGGACCGTTCCAAAACGTCCATAATGTGATTCACTTTCACTTTTATTTTACTTCATCTTCTTCCTATTAGTGTCTCTTGTTGAATACTTGTCTGCTCCAAAGGCATATTTTGTTCAGTAGGGTATACCTTCCACTTCTAGTCGAATAAAGTCAACTAACCAAAATTAAGCATAGAACTGAATTGATTTCAGAACATACAGTGAACTTGATATTCTTAGAATACTGGTACATATAATTGGCAATATGCTCCCCTTCTTTTACACGGGACTAAAATGTGGATGTACTACAATAATACATTTCTGTCTTATCTTTTGGGAAATACAAGCGTGAAGCTACCTGTAAATAAGTGACTCAATCTATGAATATTATTATGGAAAACGTGCTTTATCCCATGCACTTATAAGCCCAAAGCCCACCTAGTCCTACAAAATCTCCAATTAAAATAAGAGCGTCCCCGTAGTATCCATGAGTTTAGAATTTAACCCCATACCTTTAGCCTGTTGCCATTGTTTCTGGCTTTTCTATGCACCGTAGTGGAGGAGTGGCTTTATTTCAATGTATACTCTTTAGGGGCTTATTCCAACCTTTAGCTTAATACTAGTTTTATAATAAGGTTGCTTTATCTTAAGAGGCAATGAAATAATTTTTCTTTTCATCATTTTTTTTGGATGTTGTTAGGAAATGTCTTAAAGTCTGACAATAAGGAATTTAAAATTTGTTATGTAGGAATATGTCCATAAAATGAACAAAAAATGCAATATAAAATCTCAACATGGCGATACTCTCATTACAGTAATTAATAATTAATAAGGGTACAACAGATTTAATATTTCGTACGAAGTATACCTACAATAGTAAGTAAAAGTACCATAGTAAAGTTGTATCCAGTCTAGATTTTCCAATTAGCTACAGCGCTAAATGCTTTTCTAACTAGAAACTTTAAAGAGAAATCTTACTTAACACGCTCAGTTGCGCATAATTTATTACTATGCATGTCCCTTAAGTTCCATTTATTAGGCCGTTCGCAAACTATAAAGTCACGCTACTTAAGCGAGCTGTTCATTTTGTTTAGATAGAAAAGCAGGATAGTATTTGCAACGTGTGTTGTACTTATACAAGGTGACGCTTTAATCACATGCATTACTTCGATTGGGTGGAGTACCTAGATCTCATATAAAGTTCTTTTTTGAGCCTTATCGGCACGAGCATTTGGAAAAATTAGCCTGCAGTGGTGGTTTGAGACGAACTCAGGATTCGTCACTTTGTGGAGGCTATTTCCTTGCAGGTGTGCAAGGAAAGAAAAGCTGCAAAAATCACGTGATAGTGCAATTGCTATTGGGTGATTTTTTACGTTATTTGCGGAATGCTTGATAGATCTACCTACATGCTTACTCTGCCTAGGGCCTGATCAAATGATCACTTAGAGTCAACTGGCTACAGACTATTTAGGACTAAGACTACTTAAAAAAATATCATTTGGGTAGAGAATCGTATGCAGATACACCTCTTATAATGCTGCATATGATTAAAATGCCAACCTGTATTTAAATTATTCATGTTTGGGAATATGCTTTTAAATGATGTCCTGGTGTTTGTTAACTTCTTATACTTCGGCATTAAACAATAATTTTATGGGTCCTACATATTCATATTTTTTCAAACATAAAATATATGTTGTCACGTAACATATCTTATTATATATAATTTTTCTGAACGTGTGTTTGTCACTTAACTTCTACTAAACGGCTGGACCGATTTGGATGAAATTTTGTGTGTATATTTCAATGGGTTCCTGGATGGTTTGAAAACACAATTGGAGTCGGTAGGTGCCGCTGCGTTCGAGTTCTATAAGCGGTTCAGACAGGACAACGTCTGTCGGGTCCGCTAGTATACATATAAATGTAAAATGCATTAGCATTTAGCGTGGTATTCCAACGGCACAATTTATGTACAAACTTCGCGTTATATTTGCTAAGATAGAGCTTTGTCTAATAAAATGTTAGTATCACACAGAATTGAGAAAGCGAACACGTGATGAATGTTCTGAGGCTGATAGCTCCTATTTATATAATGTCTGTTTAAAAAGATATGAGGACATAACATAACATAGCATCACGCCTGTATTCCCCAAAGGGTTAGGCAGAGGTTTACTATTGTACATCCACATTTCACCGATGTCTCTATTGAGTCCACTGTAATAGGGGATGAGCCTATTGCCATTTACCGGACACAGTTCCAAACTCCGTGCTGCTACTAAGAATGTCCATACAGAAAAACCCAATAACACTTGGCTCGAACTAAGAATCAAATCCAGGACAGACTATGAGGCAGTCGACGATAGAAAGTTAAAACGCTTTGTGTAATACATTTTAGTAAAAATATATGTCTGGATTCTGATTTTGTAGCGTATCATGTGTTGACGGCCCTTTATATTCTAGTAATACCCAGTGGGCGCAAACGCATATTCATAATATTATCGCGTCGTGTGTCATAGCAATATAAAGTGCAGTCTATTACCTTCTTCAAACCTTACGTTTTAAATTTTAAGAAAAGAATATAAATGACGATGATTTCATTTTTTCGTTTACAATTAATATACAACACAACTTTAAATCAAGTCTCTTTATCAGATATTGGTACCGCTTTGCTAATTTCCCTTCAAATAGCACAAATAATTCCTAGATTGGTCATCTTGATTTCCAATTGTCATGACCACTGTTTTTTGAAAAGAGTATCCATGGAGTTTCTTGCCTGTCTCTCCTCCATAGGACCAACCCACTTATGGAACCGCGCAACTAGAATCATAACTTTTTAAAAGCGCCCGTGAATGGTGGCAGGTGAAATAAAAATATTTGACTTTGATCTTTGATTTGATTGTTCGTAAAATAGGCACTATACGAACCTGGTACTTTCATCAGTCGAGTCCTGAGGGATTATAATAATCTCTAGTGGATTACGCTAAATAGGTCAGGCAGATTACTGACAATTAGGGATCATTAGCTAGATTGATTTGGAACTAATTGTCTACAAAGATATCGTTAAATTGAAATTACTGAGAAAGCTTAGTTTTTTTTATAGTATTTACCGTTATATTAAAAATTAAATGCCTTTAGTTTCTTAGAACAATAGACAAATAGGTCTTTATAGCAAATAAACGTATAAAAGAACAATATTTTTGCTTCCATCAAGCATTCATCACAGTATAATACTTTTATGAATCTTAACGGTCCATCAAGATGAGCTGTATCTCTACTTAAAGAAATAGTTCCAACGATATTTGGCCCTTGGTGGGTCATTTTTATGTATTGTTATTACAAATGAAGTATGGTCATAGAGGAAATACGAGTTCGTTGTATAAAAAAAATTACGCTTAATTACTTTATGCCTAGCAACTACGGCGTAGGTAATATGCTACGAAAGGCTACGTAAGCTCATCTGGCGTAGCGGTGACATCATATCTACATAGAACATCATACATCGTTGCATTGTTGTTGTGTTAGCACTTCTTGTGTAGAGTCCGTATTGCACTGACCCCCGGGATCTCTCACACACACTACAAAGCGTATATCAAATCAAATAGGACGAGTGTACTCATATTATATTTACAACTTTTGCCTTACGACTTAAAGCCAAGAACAACATAAGTAATTGTCAGCTGATCGATATACTTATTGTATGGCAATATATTTAGTATGTTTTAGATAATAAGGTACAGGTCAAATACCTATAATGAAATAGTATTCGACCTTCACCTTTATTAGACTAACAGTGGAACTCATGTCATACTTCATAAAGCGGACATAATTTTTTTTATTTTTTTTCTTTTTTTTTTGGTCGTTAACTGTTGGTCTCTTAGAGAGAGACTCAGAGTCACACAGCGGGCAATGGAGAGACCTATACTCGGAGTCTCTTTGCGAGATAAAATCCGGAACGAGGATTTTCGCCAAAGAACCAAGGTCACCGACATAGTTCTCAGGAATTGCAAGCTGAAGTGGCAATGGGCAGGCCACATCGCTCGAAGTACGGACAACCGATGGGGGAAGAAAGGTTATCGAGTGGCAATCACGAACCGGAAGACGCAGCCTAGGAAATCCTCCTGCTAGGTGGACCGACGACATTGTGAAAGTCGCGGGCAACCGATGAATGCAAGTGGCGGAATGTCGTTCGATGTGATGTTCTAAGGGGAGGCCTTCGTTCAGCAATGGACGTCTTCAGGCTGATGATGATGATGATGATGATAATAATTATTATTTGAAAATACGCATGATAGCATTCGATATTAATTTAAAGAATTATATAATATAACTGCCCTTACTGCCGTTTCAAAAATCCACCCTGTATATTCGGTCGAACCCAAAATACTGCGTAATCAAATTTCCGACACAATGTCATTAAATAGAAAATTTATAACAAAACAAAGGTATTTTGAATTAATTAGAAACGTTGCAAACAATGGGTACAAACAGCGTATGGATAAACAGCCACAAAGTGCTTGACCTTATTTGCATCGTTTAAAATGGGCAGCGTTTACACCGTATTGTAATTGTGCGACACATAAATAGCTTGAAACCCAGACCGGCTTTTGTCCATTTTAAAACAAAACAAATGTAACAGAGAGACTTAGGCCGCCACATATTGGCAGTAAACGAATATATATTTTACGTATTTTCGTCTGATAGTGTTGGTGGACCTACAAGGTCTCTTCACTATTGCTTTGAAGCGTTCTAAGCAAGTTCGCCTGATACTCCTCATGCAAGAATTGAGCCAGATTTATACCAGATTGTATAAGACTGCCTTAAGACGTAACTGAGACAGAAAGAACGAGTATTAGACAAACTCGTTTGTGGCGAGAACGTTCGTCGCCTTTCTAGTGAAGCGAGACACAGTTGCCTTTACGTCACGTCTGGACGACTGAAATGAATCCTTATAGCTCATGCTGACAATAGAAAAAAATCATCGGGTGTGTCAATAACCTGACTTTTGTAAGCGAAACATTAGTTAATGTCCTTTAAAAAAATATTCGAACAATAAATAAAAAACTGTAACCTTATAGATTAATATGTTAAATCTACGTAAATAAGTTATCATTATATTCAAGTTGAACGACATTATACATATATTTTATACAATTTACATCTGTCTGATCAATGGTAGTGCAATTTTCCCGTAGGCATTGACATTTGTGGGAAGGTGTTCTCACGGCGTCCATGCGGAATACCTCGAAAATAGGCTTTAGCCGCATCGACGCCTTGATATAATAATACAGTCCATTACTGCTTCAGATGGCAAGGGTTTCTTCTCAGAATAATCTAATTGAGAAAATATCATGTGTGTAACTCAAAATATTTTAATACATACAGATTCTCTTATTACCATGTGATTGATGTACGGGTTTAGAGTGAGTTATAAATATTTGATGCCGTCTGATTATTATTACTCCGTGTTTCGTCTGGAATTTCCTGCCGACATTTTCAGTTTAACGTATTTTTTTCGTATTCTAATTTTTAAATTCACATGCCTCAAGTAACTTTATTATTCAATGCAATGAAAAGGTTTTTATGTATTTTTGTATTCCTCCCGCTGAAAAAGAGATGAAAATAGAAGTGTGATAGAGATGGAAATAGAGATAAAAGTCATAAAATATCAATATTGTTAACTCTCTCAAACTGTATTGTCAATTGATGTATGATTAATTACCGATCGATTATGTTATTGCCTATAGTCATTAGCTAGTTATATTGATATGAAACAATTATTGAATATATCTAATGATAAATTATCGTGTAATTTGTATCAATCCGTTATGAGTTTCTTAATAGCGGTTGAATATTACAACCAAATGTAGTTACTATGGAAGTCGACACATGGAAATAATCGAGAAATCAAAAATCTTCTACTGTTGTGTTATACCGAAAAATGTTCAAATAATTCGTTCGTCGTAGCCAGTGATGCTTACACTTATTTTTGCTACGACACGTAGCCGCATCATTTCGTAGCGGCTACGAGAAGTGAAGGTAGCTCCATTCACTGGGCTTTAAAGGATTGAGTCAAACGATTGGCTATACTGTCTTAGAGTGTCGATAGTAGATATGCCATTTGGGGAAAACGATAGCTTACGCTTACCTGAATGGCTTGTGTAGGCAAAGCTTGTAGAAGATGCCTACTATATCGTCTACCAAATTGTTATTCAAGCTGTTTTAGAATTTATGTTATGTTTCATTTTCAAAGATATAGGCAGAGATAAATAGATTATTGTTTCAAGATATTCCTTTTCAATTACCAAAACCTAAGTTGTTACAAATAATTATAATTTGGTAGAACCCAACAACATTAACCAACCTGGATTTTCAATTAAAAAAAAACTAATATAATTAGAGGGACGTATTTGCCCAGGAGTAGGACAGCATAGGATTTTAATAATAATAATTAACCCACCTAGGAATCGACCTCAGGTTTGCACGCTGTACCGCTATTTCGCGTTTTATTGTTCTATAAGACCAATAGAGTGGTTTATTAAATGAACTTAACGCAGCCCTTGACGAAACAAAACCCCAGATGCGAGTTGCTGACAGAGTACAAACAAAAGTACTCGGAACCTACCTTAAAACTTTAATAGGATTCGTCTGTTAAATACCTGCGCCCGGCGGTAAGCGCCGTAAAATAAATGAGGTTCCGGTACATAATCCAATGGAAAACCAACCTTCATAAGCGGTAAAAACGCCTTATATATAACTGGGAGGCTACATTTTTACACAGACTATATACGATATTAAATACTACGGATCTTTTATTTATAGTTAGTCGGGTAAATGTGTTTATATGTCATTCATGTTTAAGATTAAAAATTTCGGATTGAAGTTACAAAGCTACTTCACACTTCAATTAATCTGCGTGGTAAAGCAAATAGACCGTTTTTCACACATCGAGACCACTTCGTGCCTCGAAAAGTACATTAAGTTGGACCCGGGTGTCATACCATCTACTATTGCTGTGCCGTCATCATATCTACGACAGTCATTACGGGTATCAGCAGCCAAAAAAATGTGACAGCCAGTCTAACAATCGAGTATCAGTGCCTACCAGTAATTATGTGTATAAAACACTAATATTCACCCGCAACTGGCTAGACTGACAGCCAACACGCAGCATAATTACTGATGTATTATATATATGTATTGGCTAACAGTGATGCTGCCGGCGTCGTGTGACTGCCGTGTTGCTGTTGCTATATTTACGTAATTAGGCTGTCGAACATAGTTGACAAAAGGCTGATAGGTAATGGCTAAAGATGATGATGTTTAAGATTTAAAAAGTAACGAACAGATTTAATAATATATTAAAATTATTCGTTCATCATCAGCCAAAAGACGTCCACTAGTGAACGAAGGCCTCCCCCAAGGGGGGGGGGGGGGGTGCCATAATCCCCACGCTTGGCAGGTGGCTTGGGGATCGCAGTGGCTCACCGATTAGTGAGAGGACGCTGCTGCCCGTCCTCCGGTGTCTGGCTGCAGTTTTAAGACGTACCCGGGTCAATTATTCGTTATTATCATTAAAATCAATTTATTAGACACTGATAATTTAAAGGTTTTATTGAGGGATATGTAAACAAATTGTAATACTTTTACTTTGGGCGCTTATTATTCCAAAAGAGAGATCATCATCTACCTAGTCTTTTTCCGGCTACATTCGGGTCCATTAGGGTCGGCTTCCAATCTGACCAGTTGCGGCTGATCAGTATTTTACACGGAGCGACTGCCTTCTGACCTCCGCCACCCAATTACTGGGAGACACTGATATTCTAAGATTAGACTGGTTCTCAGACTTTTTGGGCTACTGACACCCGTAACGACTGTCATACATAGGTCTTCGTTTACATACGGGATCAACTGTTTAATGTGCTTTCCGAGGCACAGAGTTAGTTCTTGTGGTTAGTTCTTCTTACGGATAACTAGCTGTTGCCCGCGGTTTCACCCGTATCCTAGGGGAAATACTTCATGTATTCGAATAAATAGTGTCCTGTCATCCTATGTGTTAATCCAGGAAATGGTCTGTCTGTGTGCCAAATTTCATCCAAATCCGTTCAGTAGTTTTTGCGTGAAAGAGTAACAAACAGTTATCCATCCATCCATCCTCACAAACTTTCGTAATAGTAGTAGGAAGTAGAATAGGATAGTAGGATTTACCAGGCCGGACCAAATCTGAAAATGGAGGGCGCCTTCAATCCATTCTTTAAACATGATAATTTTATGTATTTTTAGAAAAATAATACAAACCATGTAACTAGTCAACCCAACCACTGCTGTATCAATGTTATCTTTAATGAAGCCACAAATACGGTTTACAATTAACATTTTGTTTTCTTTGCAGATTGGCAACCTGAACCACTACTTCTTGCTGTCACACCCGCACGTCAGCAAGAGATCACCGAACGCCAGCATCGACCATTTTAATAGACTAAGAAATGACCCACAGGTAAGTAAACAATTCTACTAGTTAAACCCATTTGCTGGAATACTATATTTACGATTACACAATCGGGACAATTTTTAATCAAGCTTGCTAGCATTGTAGTGATTCAATCGACCACACGGTTGACGCAATGGCTAGGAGATTAACTTTCTGCGCTACGTGTCACTGGTTCGATCCCCGCACGGAACAAATATGTGTATGATCTACAGATAGTTGTTTCGGGTCTGGTCGTGTGTGCATGTGACATGTATTTTTGTAAACTGTACCACGATACAGGAGAAATCCTAATGTGGGGCAACGTTTTTAAAAAACAAAAATTAGGATAGCAATCATATAAAGCTCTAAATGTCCACTGATAATATGACCCATCAAATTGACTGTAAAAACGTTTTCATTATCACCAGATCTGTGATAGCAAGGTCCTTTTGTCGTCTTAATATCACGAAACACATTAAAATATAAGTATATGAGTCATTACCGATAACCACGTGGCGTTTAAGTTTTAAAGATTTCCCTAATAGTACAGTAAAAATAAATATACGATCTCTATCTCTATTTAAACATGAAAAATATAAAAAGATAACCAGACTGAATAGAGTAATTAATATTTACACGAAGTTTATAGGTCAAAGGAGTTTTACCTGAAGCAACTTAAATTTGTAATTCAAAAAGTTAATTAATATTAGAATTACTTGGTATAGCTGGAAATGGCAGCCATATTTATTTGACTATAGACGTAAATTAATATGTTTCGCTAAACGATCATAGGTAATAATTTAGTTCGTTTATAGAACATATATTATTAAGTGAAGGGGTGTGGAAAACTTTGTGCTTATTTAGATGTGGGGCCATAATTATGTTTCTGATGAATAAGGCTTGGCTTATGACGAAGTAATTAATTTGAATTTCATACTTAATAGTATGTACCTTACCTAGAAAAAATATTTAGATTCAGTGTTGTTTTCATTTAAGTATTTTCACCTCATAACTGAAATCTTTGTATTCGATATCATATACCGTTTGTTACGTATGAGTCATATAAAGTGGAAAATTAATAAGAGGGATAATTATCTTAGGATCAAATCTGTAGTTCCTGCCTAACTTCGTAGAAAAATTAGTGATCATATTTGCATTTAGCACATGTCAAGTTTTTAAATAGAGATTGTTCTTAGAATAAGTACGTTTAAACTTTTTGTGATATAAAAAAAAGCTTTAAATAAAGCCAATTCAGGTCATATAATCTACCTATATGACCCATTTCAGGTTTTGAAACTAAACTTTCAATAATTATCCAGTTTAAAACTTACACAGCCGAACATAAGGCACGTTTATGTACGAACCCAATCAATAACTTACTAATTTGATTGACATCGGTCCACCATCAAATTATTCATTGGGATAATCCTTAAAGTTATCCGATTCGATATCATGACTTGCTCCGTTTTGAATAATTGATTCAACGTCTTATTGACGTTAGTATTTAGGCTCCAAGGGTTGGCTAGTTAGTTAATCTTCGAATTTGAATGGGATTTAGCCATCCATGAAGTTTTCCTGCCGAGTGACTGTCCAAAATGGGTAGGGTTCGATGAAAGGGTCGTTTTACCTGTAATTATAGTACTAACTTCTATTAATGTAGATACCTTTATATTTTAATTAATCATGGCCATTTAGATACAAGTAATACTATTCATTTATATTATTTTATCGCTTTTGACGGTGACTTGGTCCGCGGGAGTTTCTTTACTAACTTTAACCCCTACAGTATAGCATAATCCCTACAGCTAGAGCAGCTGTAGGGATTATGCTATATGGGTATTCCTTAAATATTTTCTTGATGTCCTTAAGCCCCATATAATACGGAGCGATTGCCATCTACTAGGCACAATATTAAAAACATCAGTTGACACTTAAGACTCTTTTTAACAGGAAAACTCAAAATTACTATCCTATATAGGAAAAAAACTTAGGATCATGCTTAGAAGCCGCGCTTGCAACCGCTAGACCAAACCATGTAGTAGGTAGTTGGTCACGTTTTCGTTATACGAAGAGGCGAAAATATAGCCAGTGACTATATGTTTTGAGAATTAAATCAAAAGCTACGAAACTTGTTAATTCCTAACATAGCACCCGGAAACCTTTAGTAAAATGGATTAAAGTGAGAAAATTTGACAGGTGAGATGGGTGATGCAGCAGAGGGAATTACGGAGGACGAAGAGGGACCACCAGTGGAAGCCCAGGCATGTCATGCGGCAGTCAAGCGCGCCCGCCTTCCCCGATCCACTGTTCAAGGAGCAGTGGTATTTGGTAAGAAATAGAAAACATAGTTAAGGATTTAAGAAGAAGTTCAGTACATATTATAATTACTTTAAAGCATACATTGCTCTATGACTACGGAAGTGTGCACAGAAGTGTGAATGATCGATGTATAGATATCAGTCTTGCGACAAATCCGTAGATCGAATAAAGAGCTTGTAATGCACGTTACCGCGACAAACGGTTAGTAAACTTAATGTAGGGTTTATGATAATCCATAGTGGTGAATATTTTCGATATGACTTCTTAATTTTTCATTGCATATCTGGACATATTAAGAAAAAAAAAATGTAAGCAATGAATTGTAAAAGACAATGATTTTCTAAGTGCTATGGTACTTCTCGTAAAGTACTGCGCATTGTCCTTTTATGAGCGTCCGGCCCGACCTCCATAACAATTTAAAGTCACATTAAAAAGCAAAATTTTCATTTGCCTTCATTGTGAAGATGAAAATAATGAAAAAAATACTCAACTTTCGTTTTGGAAACCTTCAACTTGGAAAATGGAATTAAGATTATTTTAACATTTAAAATTCATCATCATTAGGCCTCGTAAGTACCTATAGGTAGAGGTGTTTGTTGGATAACTGATCAGTAAGTTTTTATTAGCACTGCACTCGAGGTATCCTATCCCAATTGTATATTTTAGCTTGTTTTACAGTCAGAACTTGAAATGACATTGACATGGGTTGTTTTTCCTCAACTCTTCGCGACCCAAAACCACCGCATATATAATAAATATTAAAAAAAGGAAAATAATTTAATTTGTATAAAAATATATTGAATATTCTATTTTCGTTAGGAAAATACGTGATAATAGTTTCAATTCAGCCACTGAAATTATGAGCAAAAATAATTCACTGCTTAAAATTCTGAACGAGTAGAAAATATTGGAGAACATTTCAGTGGCAGATGTTAAGCATAATTTTATCTACAAATGTACTTCTCTTCTAAGTCGACGAATTTTCACGAACAATGCAGGAATATCACTTGTAGTGAAATTCGTCCAACGAAGAATAGAGGAATTACTAATTCAGTAGTTCCGTCCCTAGATCGAGATATAAAACGAATACCTTCTTTTTCGGGTGATATAACTCGTGACCTTGATGGTGTATTGTTTTATAACACCGTAATGCTTGCTGCTTTATTTGGGTACCATTTTATTGTTCAGAGGTTAACTAAAGTGAGAAATAAAATACAGAGGGCATGAAATATTTGCCAAGGTGTGCATACTTGAACCCATTTAGATATAAGCCTTTGAAAATGTTACAAATACGACCCGCACGTCAAAGGGTGATCTTTGAATTTTACGTTTCCGCACGAATGTTCAGAGATCCTGTTTTAGGGTACCTACGTCATAAAAGGAACGTATGTTCTGAATTTCACATAGCAGCAACGTTTGAGGATAGGCGGTAAAATGTCAGCCAGTCTACCCTATTTTATGTATAAATTGTTACAATATCCAAACTTAAAGTTTATCCATAATAATATCAAATACTTTATGAAATATTATTATATTATTGTACCTCTTTCTTGGTCACTTTATTCGTTTGTATATATTCATGTTTGATATTCAATTCAATATTGAAGTTGGAAAAATTTACCTTTTCTATATTAGGAGAGACGTTACATTAGACGTACAGACTTTTATGTCAGGTAGACCACCTTCGTGGCACGCACGTATCTATTACATGCACGCGACAAAGTATACACTGGGTGTGGGGACGAGGCGATGAGAGGAAGCGGTCAGCTGTTTTTTGTAGAAACGTCGCTCATTTCGATCATAGTTCGCAGTGTATAAAGAGAAATAACGTGGCTCCAACAAAAAAAAATTTATTCCGATTCGTAAATCGAAAAAACCTGTTACTTTTTTTAAATGTTTTCTTTTAACGCCATTATTACTTTATATTTAACTAGCAGTCGTGACAGACGTTATCCTGCTCGAATCTAGTCCTAGAACTCGATCGCAGCGCCACCTACCGGGTCTAATTGTAATCTAAAACATTTAGGGACCCATTCAAATACAAACAAAAAATTACATCAAAATCGATCCAGCCATTTAAGAAGATTTCAGTGACATACACATGTACAAAGAATGATATACCTATATAAAGTTTAACGAATCCGAAAACTTACCAGAAAACGAATTCGTGTGGATATAGGTTTCGCCACGTTTTCTGCGCCCCGCTCCGCTATCACTATATTCTGAGTCGCACACATTTCTTCCGCTCACTACTCCGCTCCCATTCCGCGTGAACACTCACACTTACATTATGTATTCAATGCGCAAAGCGTAATATCCGTCCACTTGAGTGTATTTCTAACTCACTATTTTTAGATATTAAACCATACTGTTATTTCAGAATGGAGGTGCAGCCGACGGTTTAGACATGAACGTCGGCTACGCCTGGAGAAAAGGATATACCGGCAAAGGCGTCGTCATCACCATTCTGGACGACGGTATTCAACCCAACCATCCGGACTTATCACAAAATTATGTAAATATTTCTAATATCTTCCAAAAATATATTAAAACACCCATTAATCAAAGCAGCTAAGAGCTGTCAAATGAAAACCCAATTTGGAACAAACGATTCCTTCTTAGCGCCCGCTTATTACGTAACTGAAGTGTATTGAACGGGAAACCCGATATTGTAGGACCCAGCAGCATCGACGGACATAAATGGGAACGACACGGATCCGACACCGCAGGACAATGGCGACAATAAACACGGCACCCGGTGCGCGGGCGAGGTGGCTGCGGTCGCCTACAATAGATATTGTGGAGTCGGCATAGCTTACAACGCCAGCATTGGAGGAGTCAGGATGCTCGACGGTCTTGTTAATGACGCAGTGGAAGCCCAAGCACTCGGATTTAACACACATCACATAGACATCTATAGCGCGTCGTGGGGGCCAGAGGACGACGGAAAAACAGTCGACGGCCCTGGCCCCTTGGCTAGAAGGTATTGTCTAATTGCATGCGATTTAGAGAGACGGTTACAGGGGAGCTCATTAAAAACCGCTTTGTTTCAGGGCGTTTATAAATGGTGTGACGAACGGAAGAGGAGGGAAGGGGTCTATTTTTATATGGGCATCGGGAAACGGGGGTAGGCATACAGATTCCTGCAATTGCGATGGATATGCGAATAGCATATTCACTATTTCCATTTCTAGTGCAACGCAAGGAGGTTATAAGCCATGGTATTTAGAAGAATGCTCATCAACTATAGCTTCTACGTACAGTTCAGGGACACCAGGCCGGGATAAAAGCGTTGCTACAGTAGATATGGATGTTCAATTAAGGCCTGATCACATTTGTACAGTGGACCACACAGGAACTTCAGCATCGGCGCCATTAGCTGCGGGTATATGTGCATTAGCTTTGGAAGCAAATGCATTACTAACATGGAGAGACATGCAACACCTAGTTGTAATGACCTCTCGGTCACAACCATTAGAAAAGGAAGAAGGATGGATCGTAAATGGCGTAAAAAGAAAAGTGAGTCACAAGTTTGGTTACGGACTAATGGACGCCGCACAGATGGTAACATTAGCCGAACAATGGACAAACGTACCTCCTCAGCACATTTGTAAGTCACAAGAAATAAACGAGGACAAGTCTATTGAAACATCTTTCGGTTATACGATATCTGTGCACATGGATGTGAATGGGTGCAGCGGGACGATGAACGAGGTCAGATTTTTGGAACACGTTCAATGTAAAATTTCACTGAGCTTTTTCCCCAGAGGAAATTTACGGATATTGCTTACGTCGCCAATGGGGACGACTTCCACCCTTTTATTCGAGAGGACGCATGACGCAACGAGTTCTAACTTCGACGATTGGCCATTTTTAAGTGTCCATTTCTGGGGTGAAAGTGCCGAAGGGCGTTGGACCCTTCAGATATTAAATGCCGGTAATATCCACGTCACTCAGCCAGGCATATTGAAAAAGTGGCAATTAATATTCTACGGTACTGCCACGAGTCCAATAAGGTTACGAAACAAAAGCTATTTTAATTCTAAAAATGTTTACCAGGACGAGAAAGCTTACCATATTAACGATGTTTACGACGCTTCTGAATACTCACAATTCCTCAATGAAATCGAACTCGGCATTTCTGATAGACGCAATTACCCCAAAAACATTCCCTCGGCACAGCGGAAAAATGTTTTGGCAGATGCCAACGATAAACAAGTGCAAAGACTGTGCGATCCAGAATGTGATTCACAAGGTTGTTATGGGAAGGGGCCAACTCAGTGTGTTGCCTGCAAGCATTATCGTTTAGATAATACATGTGTGTCGCGATGTCCTCCGAGAAGCTTCGTTAACCAAGGTGGAGTTTGTTGGCCGTGCCACGAATCGTGTGAAACGTGCGCTGGAGCTGGCCAGGATTCTTGCTTAACATGTGCGCCAGCTCATTTGTTAGTAGTTGATTTGGCTGTTTGTTTACAACAGTGCCCGGACGGGTACTATGAAGATCCTGATGCAAATGCTTGTTTTCCGTGCGCAGAGCATTGCGATACGTGCTCAGAAAAGGCAGATATGTGCTCCTCGTGTGCTCACAATTATGTTCTCTACAATGGTTCATGTTTAGCGGCCTGCCCACCAGGGACACATCAAAAAGATGATTTCGGATGCATGCCGTGTCACGAGACGTGCGAATCTTGTCACGGCCCTAGCGAAAATGCGTGTGTTTCGTGCCGCATTGGTGATTACGCATTCAAAAATCGCTGCGTACCAAAATGCCCCCCAGGATATTATGCCGACGCCCAAAGAAGAGAATGTTTGCCGTAAGTGTTATTGTTATGATAATTTATCTTTGCATTCCATTTCGTGATGAAACAGAGGTCGTCAATCTTATGAACGCTCGGAATTTCAAACGCTTTGCTTTGAACTGTACATTGTTCAAACGTTTAATTGTCACCTTTACGTTTAATCTTGTTTAAAGAACAAAATTCCTTGTTGTTTTAGGTGTCCAATTGGTTGTTCAATTTGCACGTGTGCCATTTGTTCTGTTTGCCAAGAGAAATGGTTTCTCACTAAGAGCGGAACTTGCCTGCCCGGTGGCAATGACAAATGCGATACCAGTAAGTAATATCTTTAACCGATGATTTTTTCATTTGTGTTCCTCGCAAACTAAATGTGTATTTTTGCAGATGAGTACCACGAGGGGGGAAGGTGTAAAAATTGCCATTCAACTTGTGAGAAGTGTAGCGGACCGAACGAGTGGGACTGTTTATCTTGTTCGAGTCCCTTGTTGTTACAAGGATCGAGGTAATGGCTCTTTATCCATCTAGACCTTTTCCTGTTCGTTTTGAAGTGTTCAGTTAACATGAAATATTTATTTTAGGTGCGTCGCTGAGTGTGGACAAGGCTATTATCAAACGGCAGGAAGATGTTCACCGTGTCCTCATACTTGTAAGAGTTGTGTGTCAAGATTGAATTGCACACTGTGTGCTGGTGCCTTACGCTTGCAATCCGGGACGTGTAGAGCAACGTGTGCTCCGGGCTACTACCCTGATGAAGGAACTTGTTCAAAGTGCTACTTGTCTTGTGAAACATGTACGGGTCCTAGAAGAGACCAGTGTGCGTCATGTCCTCCTGACTGGAGGTTAGCTGCTGGAGAATGTCGGCCTGAATGTCCACAGAACTTCTTTCCGTGGCAGGACAGCTGTCGTCGCTGCCACCATTACTGTCAGGACTGTCATGGTGCCGGGCCGCAGCGCTGCACGTCCTGTCCACCGCACTTTTCATTAGAAAATGGTTTATGCGTGGAGTGCCTTAGTTCTCAATACTATGAACCTAGAACGAGGACTTGCCGTCCATGCCATGATTCCTGCAGGTCTTGCTCAGGACCTGGTCCGACCAGTTGTGTTACGTGTGCTCATCCGCTTCGTTTAGATAGGTAAGTTCATACTCGAACCCTTTGCTTATATGTATATCGCGTGTGTTAAGACCAATTAAATTATACAATACTAGCGGCCTGCCGCGACTTCGCATGGGTGCAATTTACTAATGACGAAAATAATAATTACTGAGATTTCCATATAAAAATACCATACAAATTTCTGACGTTTCCCGGTGGATTTTCCAAAAAAAATCTTTCATACAAATCTTGTCCTGAAAATTACGAATATAACATAAAAGAAATCCAAATCGGTCGAGCCGTTCTCAAGTGATGCTCCATCATACATGTTTCCATTGATTTTTATTTATAGATATCGTAAAAAATATACTTAAATCATACCTGATTTGCTTTCATCAGTTCTAGTATCTCGGATTCAATATAACATGCCACCAGTGACGTAATTATTGAATAAACGATTCAATTCTAGATTCTAAGTTTAGTTTTGATTAAAATTCGTGGAAAACAAACATCCATTTATGATCAATGGATTGGATCTAAATCATAATAACCGAAGTCAATTATTGACTTCGATTTCAGTGATAATATCATAACATACATCACTTGATTATTATTGTTTTGCCTAGCGAAATGCAAGTTACATTCATTAGGTGATTCTAGTGATGTTGAGTTTAATAATATTATGAAATAGTAATAATAATAGTACACTGATTAGAGATACAAAATCGTACTACGCACTTAAACTGTTTAACTCGCTAGTTAAACAGTGTAAGTGCCTAGTACGATTTTGTATCTCTTAAAAAAACAGTTTTATTCCAATTCATAATTCACGCACGCTAACGATGCGATTACGATACCAGACGTCAAAACGTTCGTGCTATACGTATAGATAAACATATGTTTGACAAAAGTATATTTTAAAATTAACTGTCATATTGTTAAATGGCTATTGTTATTTAAAAACTAGTGATTTTCATGGTTCTGGATGCTTTCGTTCAGGTGGCCCAGTGCAGAAACTGCCAAGTGTGGTTCAGGTTTCAACTACACCACTGGGTTTCGCTCGAAGCTGCAAAGTAAATGGTATTATACTAAAATATATTTTCCTTTGCAGAGTGAACCATAAATGTTTGCCATGCTGCACGGAGAGCATGGTATCGATTTACGTGAACAGCAATCAGACGGATTGCTGTCATTGTGATAAGGATATAGGTGAGTAACAATAATCTTGATTATCTACGAAAACGCCGCATAATCGCTCCAATTAATTGTTGGAATCAAGCTAAAGCTTTTTGATTATTCACCTTTCAAAGGTTTTGTAGGAATTTGGATGATTCTTAAAGTTGAAGAGATCTAAAAGAAATACTTACAAAAACTTTAGGGTGTATCTAAAAGTAAACGGTATCAACTTTGTGATTTATAAATCTCTAAGGAATACTTCATCCTTTTTACGTCGGTTTTAGGTCCTAATTTCTGTTCAAGAGTTTTTCTCGCGTTTCTTTTATGAATTGTCAATTTATTCAAACTAGCAATAATTGATACAAATGGGTGTTTTATTTTCACACCTACACCTATGCTACATATGATATCATTTTTTGGAAGTATAGGCATGTGAGACATGAGTTTTCATCAAGTTTCCATTGATACAAAGATGGCCCTCTATTTGAGAACTCCAATAACATTTCCAAGTAAAATACGTTTGTGACAATAATGTGTTTACAACCATGTTATATCATTGTTTATAACATTTCAACGGGCTGGGTTTATCGTTGACCTTCCAAACGGCTAGCCCCGGGTAACGTAGGCCGAATCGATTGTTTGATAAGATAGTATCAATTTGACAGGTAAACACAGAACAACTAACTTTTTGTTCACTTCTGTAAATGTAGTCTATGGGCTTACACGACAAAATAAGAATAGATTTGTTTTAATAAAACCATACCATAAAGAATTTTAATTCAAGAAGATGTTGTTGACCATGTTGCTTTCTAAAGACATGCAAATACTTAGTGTTTTATCGTCACTGAATCAAATACAAGAAGTTTATATGCTATATGTTGTTCGATTACAAAAACTTTTAAATAAAGATTACCCCGTTTAAGAATGATCTTGTCAGTAAAGTCTTGATGAATATGACGTTGAGCGGCAAGTACTCATTCACCGAATAAAAGGCAGTGATGTGGCTTGTGAGAGCGTGGTACTTCACGGTACTTCTCAGATCGAGAGGAGAAACTGTACACAACTACTGGCTATAGCAATCGACACCACGATTGAGTAATACATTTTTCTTTCTAGGAGGCTGTTTGAATGGCTCATCAGCCGGCAAGCGACGAATATCCGAGAACATTCGTACGCACATAACAGCGTCATTCTTCATAGAAGATTCCAAGGATGCCTCTAATCTTCTAGAACGCAATTCCGTAGCCGTGTGGAGTGTGGGCGCCATACTTCTGGCTACGCTCGTAATAGTTATCGCTGTAAAGGTACGTTTTATTTTAATTTTATATCAGTTTTCCTCCAGTAAGAAAATCTTATATATCAATTCTAATTTCCAGACATTCACAATTTGTACTAAAAATCTTGCGTTCGGCATTTTGCTGGCAATAAAGATTTATTTAACACAATTTTTAAATAAATTATTAATTAAATACTTTAAAAGTATTACAAAAAATACTTTCTTGAAAATACATGAAAGTTGAAGAGAAAAGTTGAAGTGGTTTTATTACTGAACAATAATATGTGATAATAATATTGTAAATTTTGTTCCCAGTTAAAATCAACAAAATATAAGTACAGGACTATATATCCGAAGACCGAATACTCTCAACTGACCACAATAGATGAAGACTTAATAGCTCTGACGTCATCAACGACTTTGAAAGCCGTTGAAAGTGTACAAATAGGAACTAAAAGTGAACTTGAAGAACCAACATAGCAATGTGAACCTTCAAGAATAGGTAATTAGAGTATATTTTACACTGCAGACTGATATGTAGAAGTTTCAATATACGATTCATGTAAATAGTTGGAGTAAAGGCTATTACCTAACTATCGTGTGGATTTTAAGGTATTTAAAATGAGGTTATACGAGAAAAAAAAAAATCCTTTTTAGTTGAAAACCAAAGTTATTTTAGTATCCATTGTGCTAGATTCAATATATTTCTATAAAAATATTTATTTTGAAACTTCATGTACCTATAAATTTTAAATTTTAAAACAGTATGGTTTATGTTTCTTTTTACGATTATTAGAAATTAAAGTCATTCTGCAATTGATTTAAATCGACTTCATACAATACTTATTACAATGCAACTTTTTTTAAAGTCGATTTCCTAAAATCCATTCGTAATTAAAATAAATAAAGAATAAAAAAATTAAGTTATGCATGATTTGATTACACACCAAGAGCATGTTATTGCATTTCTTGCATAAAAACTTAGTTTAAATTTATATGCAAATGAATGCAATTCATCTCGCATATGGAGTATATAATTGTATTTTTAATTAGTTCATGTAGCCACGTTGAATGTCGGAATTAATTATTAATTAGGGTGAAGCATAATTGTTGAGGCTACTCTAACCTGCAAAATGTTATATTGAAGCCTATTATATCAAACAACGGGTGCTTATCCAGAGTATTATGTAATTATGTTATAGGAAATTAAATTATTGTATTGCATTAGTAGTTTTTAATGAGGAATTTTCTATGAGCCGAAAAACTGCGAACTTTGCCTAGCATAGAAATTAACCAATTACTTTTTAACTTTTTATCTGCTTGTTCGTAATGTTAACATGCAAGTTGACTCGAGGACAAAGAGAAGAGTAAACAAATGTTGTACTTACTTAGAAAAGCTAGACGAAGTCTCGCAATTTTAACGTGTATTTTTCGTTAGAGTAATGATTAGCAGGCGTCACACGCCTTAATATATACGTTTGCTAAGAATACAATTGGCTGCTTCACCCTATTTGCTCAGTGAATCATTATAATATGTAAAGGCGCGTTTCCACTATGCAAGTAGATTGCGCGCAAGTTGCGTGTAGCTTGCGTTATATTAAGCTTGCATGTTAGTTGCGGGTTTATGTTGGTACCTTTTTAACTTACTACATGTGTGATGCAAGGTGCTTATACAGTGGAAACGCGGCTTAGTAGACAATTCAAATATATTATTCTAAATGTTCTAGACGTTTTTGCACTGTGTGTAACAAAATTCCTTAAGACCGACATTACGATCAATTGGAATGCGTATTCAAAAGATTTGTGAAGGGAAAATAAAGGGAAAGGCGGTTCAGATAAGTGGTTTGGGTTGAAATTGAACATTCAATTAGGTGATCCGAAAGAAGCGACGCCAGAACGACTACGGGTTCGTGTTGAATCTTGCAAATTTGGAATGATACAAAATGTATTATTGCATGCACGAAACATTTTATTCTATATTTAATCCACTATGACAGCAGAAATAATTCAAAGTCAAGCGGTCGTTGTTGCTGATTTTCGATATTGAATTTCAAACAGAATTAAACATAAGTACATTTTGACTTTTATCTCATACTTTGCGCAACAAAATTTGAAGTTTAACAAAACCCTAAGCGAACTGCGTGTTACCCTTATTACCCCGTCGAATCCCTTGTAAACGAACATGACAATTACATGTATGGCGACGAGTCTACGAAGTTGAGTACAGTTTAAAAGCATTTGTTACTTCTACAGTATAATCATCCAACGAAGGTAATGTCGGTCTAAAAACGAACTAGTATATTTTCATGGGACCCAGTACACCGCTTGATGTTTGCTGTTCGTTGTTTTCATAGTGACGTTAACATATCTAACGTTTATTTGTTCAAACGTTATTGTTTCTGAGTATCGTACTGTGTAAATACGGTTCAATTATTACTGTAATAGTATTCGATCGTGTAAATATGTAAATAATTGACAGTTGTAAATATATCGATGGTTTTTATGACGGATAATTTATTGAGTTGTTTTATTTTAACCTGACATATTATAATAAGAACATCTAATCTAACAAACAGTAACAGTAAATAAAGGATATCTTAAAGATAATTTTAATATGCCATATCAACTAAAAGTAGATAAGAAGATATTTCTTCTTATAATACAATATATGTAGGTAAAAATTATACAAGGTACGATTCCTTATCACGACATTTGAAGACGTTTCTAATGGTTTGTAGTACCGAAATAGTGAGTACAAATAACATTAATCGAGATTATCATAATAACAAAAATAAATAATTAGTCAAACGAGGGTATGTGAAGAAACCCCCGCCTCACAAAAATGACGCGCTGTCACCGCAGTCTGCCCGTGACCACGGCACATTCGGTCGAATCGCCGCGTCGTTGAAGATCTAACTATTCATTACTTACCTAATTAAAAAACTAGAAGTGTAATTTATAATATTTCTACGCAATTTATCAATATAGTGTTTGATTAAATAATGTGTTCTTGTCGCGAAAGTTTAAAATCTTTGTTTGTCTTAAATGTCATGTCGTGTATATATTCGATATCTATACATCCTGGGTACGATCAAAAGATAGTGCGGTGATTACTTTCAGTCCTTACTTAGAAGTTTAAAAGTGTTTGAAAAATTATCAATGACTTGCCTTCATCACATGGGGATATCATCAGCAAAATTCTGCGGATGTAGGTAAGTGTCTACAAGTATCACCTTCATAGATTTCTGTATACTCCCAAGAGATTACAAGCGTTATAAATATTTAAACTAACAAGTACCCAGCCGTAAGGTAGGGTAAACAAAACTCATCGTCGCTACGTTTCCATTCAAATTAAATATTTAATTACTTTATTTATACAAAAATATTGCTCTTTTGAAAACGCGTTTAGCGAAATCAAAGAGAGCTATTACTAATTCAGTGGAAAAAAAAACAGCTTTAAATATTTTATTTTTATTTATTCAGTTCACCATTTACAATTTATACATTCATTTTACTTCGTAGAATTTTGACTGGATGGTTCGTTGGCCATAAATTGGTTTTGGTTGGAAATAAAATATTGAGTTCCGTTCGGGAGTACGGAAACGAGTTTGCTTTATGCTGATACTCAAATGTATAATGACTGTTTTATTGTGAACCCACAGTGAGTAAAGTTGTTATGTGTTTGTAATATAAAAAGTTAGGAAAGGTCTTTTTCACTTATTAGATATACTGCGAAAATATGTCAGCGAGAACTTTGACACTTTTCCCCACATGTAAAATAGTCTAGCTACAGCTCCTCCGCAGTTCATTGCTAGACGTAAGTCACTCCCAAGGTGCAATTACACTCGGAACAGATGATGAACACACACAATTTATATCTGAGATAATAAATTTCTGGTTTTTGGTTTTTGACGAGTATTTATAAAAGATAAAAAAATATGGGTTTTTATTTATTCATGTCAGAGATTTGAAATTTCAAATAAATACATCAATTGTACATATATTTGGAGCAGACTCCAGACGCACGTCAAATTGTATTATCGATAGGAAATAAGAAGCTATAGATATACTAGGTATATAAAAGTGACTTCTAGAATGGTTGAAAAACATTTGCTATTAATTTAACAGCTCTGTCTCTGTGGGTTTTATAAAAATTACACCATTTGCGGTGCGACAATAAAAACGGATTACCTCACTCCTAACGACGATACGTAACCGTGATACACACGGCTGGGGAATTTGGATGACTACATTTAACTTACTTGTAAGTTGAATTTACAGTTTCTTACAAGTTAATAGATCGATCACACTTTGAGAAGTTGTTAATGCCCGGCTCGTTTCGGTTTTATACTGTGCTTCCTGTGTCACACAAAACCATATGAGCTTCAGTGACAAAACCAAGGTTCTACTGAACCGAAGCTCTTTATTGGTTTGTGCGTTCAGTGACGAGACGTGCGTCGGTATGATTCTCACAGGGAATAATTTTGTTCCTTTATTAAGATACACGAACCTGGCAATGAGACAAATAAGATACAATAGAAAATATCTCATTTGTATCACTTGACGGGTTAAAAAATATAATATCTCTATTAACCAAAATGAATTGAAAATATCTTGTACTCTTTTTCCATTTATATGAAACTGACAATGACAGCTAGATATAATAATTATATTTTACAGTTTAAATGATTAAGGGGGTTTAGTGCATAGACTAGACGAACGATATGGGTCAAATTATGGATTGGAGAACAATCAAAATGGAACGATACTACATATTTCAATTATTCTCTTCATTAAATTTTTTGTATCTAGGCTAAAATTTAAAGTGAACTTTCCGCTCCGCATAGCCATATGTTCCAAAAGCTACTAACTCCAGAGATAAACTGTTTCGCATCCGAAATACATCTTCTGGAAGGAAACAAATGCTCTGAGAAAATAAGCCTTTATTTCCATAGCCGAGCACAATGTGTTAAACGACTGCCTCAATGTGAATGGGCCAAGGAAATCTAGAATTAGATTTGGCTCGACCTAGCCTTTTGTAGGTGTCTTAAGTAATGTTCATACTTTGTAAGATCATTTGATAGAAGGAAGATTTTTCGTGAAAATGGGGAACATTCGTTCGGTATATGGGTACAGTTCAATTTGTACCCTCCAAATGTATTTATGTATGTGCTTGGAAAAGGAATTAAGTTGAACCAAAGTATAAGTTAACCGATTGAATGACGTCGATGTTGACACTGTAGAACTTCGATTGTGTCTCGAGATCTAACTTCCGAGTGATAACTTAATTATCAATTATTCAGGGCTAGTAAAATCTGTAGTTCTATTTCTGAATTTACGTTTTCATCTTTTCCAATTTTTTACGATAAGTCCCACAGATTTCTCGCATTGGTTGTCTAATTCTACAAAAAAATTCGAGGTGCCGACCGCCCCAATAAATACGTATATATTTACCAAAATACCTCTGGAATGAGGGTCGAACCTTTGATTTTCTTTCAAGTTTTGTACATTATTACTTCGAAAACAACCGATTTCCGCGCACCGGTTCAAGGCGTTTCAGAAAAAAAGAAACAAATGAAACCTCAAGGAGATTTATTCTAAGCGCCCGCTAAATTAACCCCACAAAATGTTATTCCTTCCCTTTTTATAATTTAACACTCGGACTTTGTTTTTCATGGACAAAGGGCTGGTATAAATGTGAATATAATTTGCCTAACTCCAAGCACACAAAGCCACGAAATTTTTTTGTAAGAACAAAGAAGAAAGTGCTTAAATTATAAATAGGTTTTTGGGTAAGTGAATACACCTGGGTTGTTAAGGAATTCCGTAATTGTTATAAGTAATATTTACATGTGGTCCCCAAGTCGGTGAATGTAGAGATTTTTGGATGTATTCGAAATATAATATTAATGATGAAATCTTTTAACGACATCTCTGAGCATGAGTGTCCTTTACAAAACTCGTGGGCGTATGCCATTTTCACTACTCTTGGTTGTGTTATAATTGATGATACCTACTAAATGCTGCTAAGCAATGTAGGAACCACTTTATAAGATATTTGTGCCGTGCGGGATCGAACCCGCAACACGTAGCGCAGAAAGCTAATTGTTTAACCGCTGCACAAACCGTGTCGTATTAATACAGTTTTAGTTATATTTCAATATCAGCGAAAGCATACAATACATTAATCAAAGATATTTATTGTCTCAATATTGTTATTACTAAATAGGGAAGGATGCGGGACAGCTCAACCCAAGTATTGTTAATTACTTACGGGTGCTGTCTCAATTTTTATGTTTTTTGTAACAATATGAGATATAGTATAGATAAACATTTATTATTAAAACTGATTATTACATTAATCAAAGAAAGTTGGATATTTAAAGGCGATTAACTGCAGTGTGTTTGGGCTTTTCAAATAAAACGAAGCGTTTTAGCAAAGCAAAATGGCGAGCGATAGCGGAGCGTGGGTGCGTGCGCGAGCGGCTTGCGGTGCGGTGTATATTCGGCGGCGTTCCTCGGCGCAGTGTCAGCGGCTGTGTCGTTGGCGGCTCGCGAACATATCGAGGTGCGGGGCGCGAGGGCGGAGGGCCCCGCGCTCCCGCCGGTGACACGCTCAGCCATCGCTTGCCATACGGTTTATTATAAATATTTACCAATTTTCTTTAATTAATTATATAATAAGTAATTATTGTAATAACGGTCGTTCACATTCTCCCGCCGTGCACTTCATGCATTTCATTCGTGAGAACGACCACCTTCTTCACGGCTCTTTTGAGCTTTCCCGCCTTGGTCCTAACTTCGACGACTCGTAGTACACCATCCTTGCCTGGGAACAACGCGGTGATTTGCCCCAGGGGCCAGGAATTGCGTGGCAGGTTTTCGTCGACCAGCAGGACAATGTCTCCTTCTTTAGGAACCCAACCTCGACTGCGTGGCTCCCGCCGGTGTTGAAGAAGCGGCACGTACTCGCGGATCCAGCGAGCCCAAAAGATGTCCGCCAGACGTTGACTGTGTCGCCACCTCGCTTTCAGGTTGAAATCACGTTCAGTGAAGCTGCCAGGTTGTGGTACTCTAGCTGGGCCACCAAGGATGAAGTGTAGAGGTGTCAGCGATTCTGGGTCGTCAGCAGAGGTCGAAACTGGTGTGAGCGGTCGATTGTTTACCGTATATTCGGCTTCTAGCAGAAGAGTTGTGAACACCGCCTCCGTCGGGTGTCTCTCGTTTAGGGTCGCAGCCAGTGCTCGTTTCACTGATTGTACTAGCCTCTCCCAAGCACCGCCCATAAAAGGAGAGCCAGGGGGAATATAGCGCCAGCGTATTGTGTGCGATGTGGCCTCATTCTTCGTCGCTTGTTGGGCAGCTCTTCTGAGCTCGGCGTCGGCTCCGCGCATGTTGGTCCCGTTGTCGCTGTGTATCTCGGTCGGGCACCCTCGTCGAGCCATCATTCGTCGCAGAGCCATGATCGCGCTGTCCGTACTCAGCGATCCCGCTACCTCCAGATGGACCGCTCTTGTCGTCAAGCAGGTAAATAGCGCGACGTACCGCTTTTCGTGTCTTCGCCCCACAGTTACACTGCAGGGGCCGAAATAGTCTAGGCCCACGAAAGTGAATGGACGTTGGTGGTGAGCCAATCTTGTGCTGGGGTGGTCGCCGGTTGAAGGTGAAGCTGGTTTCGCACGTAGACGGCGACATTTGATGCACCTCTTCACGATGCTTCGTGCAGTCGGTCTCAGGCGCAACACCCATAGGCGCGCGCGTACCTCGTTGACAACAGTCTCGGTACCGACGTGGTGGTTTTGTTCGTGCACCCAGGTAATGTACAATCGTGTATAGGCGTTTCCTCCATCTAAGATAGGTGGACTGCGACGTTCTTCGGGAAGGTGCGGGGCTGAGTCGATCCGTGATTTTAACCTCATGACGCCTTCTTTGTCCAGTGTTACGCTGAGCGCTCGTAGTTGACTGTCTTGACGAAGTGGAAATTCTTTACGCAGCAGGTTCAGGTCATCACCGAAGCTCTCTGCCTGTGTAGCTCTCCACCAAAGCTTCTCGGCTGACTGTAGATGATGGCTTTCAAGAGGCACGTAGCTCGATGCCGTTGTAAGCGATGGCGGTCGCGCGCGTGATGGCGCGGTTGGTCGTCGTGATGTCGTCTGCTTCCACATGTCATCTCCGTCGTTTCGACGCGTTCGTTTGTTGGTGCTCGCAGTGATGGTAGCGCGCCTAGCGCGACACAGTTCGATGAACAGCAGCACCCTGCCCGTCGCTCTGACAAGGCGCAACCAGGAAGAGAACCTGGTGATGTCGGGCAGCGCATCGATGAGATGTGGCGAACCGCGTGTGGTTAGGGCCACACGCTCCTCCCCCGTTGTCGGGGGCTGTGGGAGCTCTGGCTCCCGCGGCCAGGACTCCTCCGGTTGATAGAGGAAGTCCGGCCCGCGGAACCAGCGGTGTTCGCGGCAAAGGCCGCTCGGCGTGCCGCGAGTGGCATCATCAGCGACGTTGAGCGCTGTAGGCACCCAACGCCACTCGCTGACCTTCGTTTCCTGTTCTATCTCCGCCACCCGGTGGGCGACGAAGGGTTTGTAGCTGCGTGGCCCGGCTCTAAGCCAGGCGAGCACGGTGCGCGAGTCTGTCCAAAAGACCCTGCGCGCCGGCTTCAAGTCGTGCTCGGCCTCGACCGTGCGGGCTAGTCGGCAGCCCAGCACGGCCGCCTGGAGTTCCAGGCGGGGTATCGAAGTTGTCTTCAGCGGAGCCACCTTTCCCTTGGCCATGGCCAGGGACAGGTGGGCAGTGGCGCATTGAGTAACAGCGCGCCAGTAAACGGTGGCGACGCAAGCGGTCTCGCTTGCGTCCACGAAGATGTGCATCTCTAGACGCACCGCGGTGGCATAGTGCGGGTAGCAACGTGCGATGGTGAGATGTCGCAGCTGCTGCACGTGGCCCAACCACTCGAGCCACGCCTGGTGCAGTTCGTCAGGCAACTCGTCGTCCCACCCGACGCCTAAGCGCCAGGCGTCTTGTAGCAGGCGCTTCGCCGGCATGGTGACGGGGGTGACCAGACCTAAAGGATCAAACAAAGACATTATAGTTCGAAGCGCTTCTCGTTTGGTCGGTCGTTTTGTTCCGTCGGCTATTTCAGGCTGGACTCTCTTGAGATCTAGATTAAAAGCCAGTAGGTCTTGAGTCGGCCTCCAGACGAGCCCGAGCGTTTTCTCAGTAGGGCTGGCTTGAAGGTTCACCTCATAACCTCGATTCTCTTGTGTTGGAGCGATAGTTTCGAGTACTTCTGGTCGATTCGATGCCCATTTTTGTAGCTGGAACTGTGCTTGACGATGAACATAGTCTACGTTGGATGCGACGCGAATAGCTTGCTGTGGAGAGTCAAAAGACTCCAAATAGTCATCCATATAATGATTGTGATTTATTGCATCAGCCGCTTCAGGATATAAGTGTCGATGTTCTTCTGCGTTTCTGTTTTTAATATAGATGGCGGTACACGGTGATGAGGCGGCACCGAAGATGACGCTACGCATGCGGTACTCTGTAGGAGGTCCCTTCCGCCGATCTTCTCTCCACAAGAAACGCAACGCGTCTCTGTCCTCCTCGCGTACAGAGATTCTAAGAAACATGTCCCGGATGTCACTAGTCACGGCGACACATCTCTGGCGAAAGCGCATCAATACTCCGGGAAGTGACTGTAAAAGATCAGGACCAGTTAGTAGCACATCATTCAGACAAATTCCATGAGTGCGGGCTGCAGCGTCTAGCACGATTCTAGGTTTCGGTTTCGATGGGTTCACCACGGCGAAATGCGGTAGGTACCATGTGCAGCCTGCACGCGGCGTTGTAGTTGCAACCTCGGCGTAGCCACTCTTCAGCAGACGTGACATCTGCTCGTTGTATTGTCGTTTGAGATCTACGTTCCTATCCAGCTTCCTTTCGATTCCCTCAAGACGTTTCATCGCTGCATCCCTATTGTCAGGCAATACTACGTCATCATGTCGCCAAAGTAGCCCAGTTTCAAAACGGCCATCAGACAGGCGGCGACTTCTTGTCTCGAGCAATGCCAAAGCTCGGTCGTTTGGATCATTCTTGGGAAGCTTTGGTTCGATTCCTATTGCATCGAGATCGAAAAAATTCTTCATCATCTCTTCCATCCGCTCTTCTTCATCGTTGTTGTGGACTGTATTAATTTTCGAAACTAAATGTACCTGATGAGCCTTGTGTCCGCTTGGGCCATGCATTACCCAGCCGAGCTCGGTGAGTGATGCCACTGGTTGACCTCGCGCGCCGCTCCTCACTGACCTCGAAACGATAAGATTCCAGTTATCCTGGCCAATCAGTATGGTTGGCGCGCCACGATGATATATGAGGTCCTGGCTGACTTCATGCAAGTGTGTGCATTCATTTAATGTAGCTTCATCTATGGTTTGGGGTGCGAGACGTAGTTGTTCAATTGTCCGCGCTGTGAACTTGTGCTCGGTGTCTGCATTTCTCCCTTTTATCTTCAGTGATACACGCATTGATGATCCTGCGCTGACTCGTGCTCCTGCAACACCTTCAATATGTAAAGGTTCTTTCGGTCCTGTGGCACCAATAAATTGAGCTGTATTGTCTTCTATAAGTGTGATAGTGGAGCCTTCATCTAGAAGAGCAAAGGTCTCCAAGCTTGCTTTGGGGCCCCATACCTTTACTGGTATCACCTTCAAAAATGCCTGTCCAGATGTTTTGGGTCGTGCTGAAGTGACTACAGCGGGGTCAGTGGAGGGTTCTGTCTTTCCTGAAGTCTCCTTTTCAGAGTGCAAGAGGGAGTGGTGCGAACCTTTACATTCATTAATGCCACAAGGTTTGTAGCTACAACGGTGACTAAAAGTTCTTCTATTGAGGCATCGAAAGCAAGCGTTTACTTCTTTTGCTTTTTCCCATCGATCATTTATGCATAGTTCCTTGAAGTGTGAGCATTTTTTAATAGTATGTTCATTCTTACAAACTGGACATTCCGTTGTACTTGTTGGCTTGCGGGTAGGCTTGCGCTTGACTGACTCTGCGGGCATGCTCTTGGCTGACTCTGAAGGCGTGCGCTCGGCTGACTCTACTGGTGTGGTGGCATAGGCACGCTGCTGCTTCTTCTGTGGTAGTGGTGTGCTGTCCCGTGTAGTCTCTGCCTGTGCATATCGGCTACAAAGCTCTGCTTGTCTGGCAAGAAAAGAGGATAATTTAATTAAGTCAGGCTCATCTTCAGACCTCTCTGCAGCATAATCATACCACCTGAATTTAATGGTTGCTGTCATCTTATCTACCACAGATCTAACTGCCTCGGGGTTGTGCAAGTAGTAGTTCCTTTTTAATGCTCGCACCACAGCTACTATGTTGTTTATTCGGCTGGCAAAAATGCACAAGTCTCTTGGGCTATCAGTTAATTTAGGGAGTGCCTTTACCTTCTCTATCTCTGCCATGACCAAGGCATCCGGTCGCCCGAATCTCACCTCCAGTAGCCGCATTACCTCCTCAGGCTCCGACTCAGCTACAAACAACGATATCGCAGCCTCCTTCGCCACGCCTCGCAAGCATCTTCTTAGCCTCAACAAGTTCTCCACCTTGGTGAAGCGGCGGTGGGTGTCGCGGTAGGCGGCTTTGAAAGCCAGCCATTCACTGCTGGAGCCACTGAAAGATGGTAATTCATAAAAATATTTAAGCGGTGCGTGTGATGTTGTGGCTCGCGCGGCCTCAGTCAGGGCCGCGGCGAGCGCTGATATGTCGATCATCTGTGATGGGCTCTGGGGTGCCGCAGTTGCGTAAGCTACAGCCGCGGGCTGCTCAGGCTCGGGTGGCCCAACGTTGTCGTTGATGGGGATGCGCCTCTTCTGTTGTGAATCCAGCCAACTCTGAACAAGCGCAGATTTATCGTGGTCCGCGCTGACCTCACTCTCTTGGTCTGAACTAGCTGCTAGCTCCGCTTCGATTTTGGCAACTTCGGCTTCCGCGAGGGCTGTAGCCGCCCGCGCCTCCTCTAGCTTTGCCTTGGCAAGGCGTTCCAAAGCTTCAGCACGCATAACGCTTTTCTTTGAGCGCGTCGACCTCGCTGATCGGCTTTTCGCTCGCACGCTGTCCTCGTTGCATCTGACGCTTGCCGCGGGCGTAATCTCAAACTGTACTGGCGCTGGACCTGGTTCACTAGCTGGGTGCGGGCCTAGCTCAGACTCGATTTTAGTAGCTGGCCGTCTAGAAGCTACCGATCGCGTCATCACCATTTTGAAAAAGACACTTATTTTAAACGATCACGACAAAATGGCCGACGTCATGTGTCGAACAAAGACGATGTCCGATGCCGCTGTGTGCCACGTGGTTTTACCCTCGATGTCGTTGTTAGGTACCTAGTGTCTCAAACGAAACGATGCGACTTCCAACACTAGGTAATCGACACAGACACTAGGTAATCAACACAAACACTACGTCGTCGGCCGCGAATCTAGCACACGATGCAAAACACTAGGTAATCAACACCAACACTCGTCGTCGCCCGCGAGTCTCGCACACGAATACACGATGCAAAACACTAGGTAATCAACACCACTCGGCTAGGTAATCGATACCTACAATACTACGTAGTCACGTTAAACTTATTAATCTCGTAAAATATAGCACACTCGAACACTAGATAATCGACACAAACACTAGACACTGGGTAATCGATTCAACACAGTAAATACGTAGTTACGTTAAATATATAGGTATAATCTAGTAATATCTAGCACACCATGCAAACACTAGAATCAAGCTTAGCACACGATACACAAACACTATTAATAGTATTCACCATCACCAATACAATTTCAGCGACACGATTCATGTAATGGCGGCGGCGTCCGAAGCGAAGCGTAGTTAGGCACAATCCGGTTCGATGGACCAAAATGTGGGCGATACGTTTCTGGCGTGCCTAACCGTGCTGGGTGTGTTTGGGCTTTTCAAATAAAACGAAGCGTTTTAGCAAAGCAAAATGGCGAGCGATAGCGGAGCGTGGGTGCGTGCGCGAGCGGCTTGCGGTGCGGTGTATATTCGGCGGCGTTCCTCGGCGCAGTGTCAGCGGCTGTGTCGTTGGCGGCTCGCGAACATATCGAGGTGCGGGGCGCGAGGGCGGAGGGCCCCGCGCTCCCGCCGGTGACACGCTCAGCCATCGCTTGCCATACGGTTTATTATAAATATTTACCAATTTTCTTTAATTAATTATATAATAAGTAATTATTGTAATAACGGTCGTTCACAGTTTCATTTGTCTCGTGGATCGATTGTTACGTCTTCACAATAAACGTCTACAATAAAATTTGGTAAAGAGATTCATAAACTCTTGTAGCAGAACAGTATTTTCAGCCAAAATTGTTACACTGAAATTTTTCACGCGGGCTGAACTAAGGTTTTATTTGTTCATAAAAGAGAAAATTCTTCAACAACTTACCAATCATAGCAGTTCAAAATCTTAACTTGAAGCTAAAGAACTTTCCTCACACAGTTTCACGATCGACGCTCACCTTTTTCACGCCAGCAGGTAGGCAAGCAATAAATATTTGTACGCAACTTTTTAAAAATTCAGACGCGTGAGGTGGAGGTCAAAGCGGTACAAGTACCCGGTACAGTGAAATGGTCCAACTTCACTGGCATTGATGGTACATTATGTACGCTTAGAGTGTGCTAGGTTTCTTGCGAGGTATAAAAAAAATCAAATAGCACATATTTAATAAGGTTAGTTCCCGTTTTTTTCTAAGGTCTTATATACCTACTGGGAATTCTAGATCTCTTTGTTTTTTTATGGTATAGGCGACAAACGAGCATACCGATCGCCTGAAGTTAAGCGATTACCGTCGCCCATGGACACCCGCAACACTGGAGGAGTCACAAGTGCGTTGCCGGATGCCGAATGCCTTTGTATCTATATACATTCTTACATTACAACCTTCTAAACAATTTATTATTATTATTATAAATTCTCCCACTGCTGGGCAAATGCGAACCTGCACTCTTTCAACTTTATAAGCTTGTGGCATAGCTATCACGCAGATCGGTCGATTTTCTAGGCAAAGCAGCGCTCGCTGCGGTTAAACCTTGGATGGGTGACCGTTCTTTATACATCAAGACCCCTCTGTACCTCAAAAGCATGTTAAGCAGTTGATTCTGATTGCTATACGAATATCGAAGACAGACGTTACGGATGTCAGCAGTCCAAAAAGTCAGACAACTGACCGATCCAACCTTAGCTTCCACTAATAGGGAGGTGGAGATACGATAGGTTGCTCCGTGTAAAATACTGATATTCAGCCATATCTAATTAGACTAGGATCCGACCCCAACATAATTGAGAAAAGGCTAGGCAAATGATGAGGAGCTACCAGTTGGTACTGTTCCTCCAAAAAATATTCATTCATGCCACTTATTCGCACTTCTGAGGGTTCAGACACGATCACACAGAAGGCCAAAAAATACTCGAATCAAATTTAAAATATCACCGTATCAGAGATAAAATAAACAATAAAACAAATCAAAGGGATACTCCAGAAAATAAAATATTCAAGCAATTGCTTAGGATATTGAATTACACGGAAAATTCCAACTTCACCTAATGAGGTTCGTTACATTAATGCTTTGTACCTACTTATATTAGAGTACCATTGTCTACGATATCTGTTTGTACAATGATATTAAATCTGAAGATGCGCAAACATTATCAAGATTATCTCTTTGTATGTTTTCTCTTTCCTTATTGTGCCAATAAATTTATTTTCTTACTTTTTTAGAACAAAGAATTGATAATGCTCGCTTCAAAAAAATCAATTTCTGGGCCTATGTTGTTTAGTTTTCTTTTATTGATTAGGTAAAACAATAATTGTTCAGCAAAAAAAGAAAAACTGTGCGATATCAAGTAAAATATGTATGTGTGCCCAGGTGACTGCAATGGTTTCTAAAATTCAGTGTACACAGTTAAACAGAAAAATGTAGAGGTGTAATAATATACACCTCAGCCTAAAGCCTTCTAAAAGATAAAGTATAATAATATTAATCAAATGGGATTTTGAATCTATTTCAATTGAGATTCATTTTTATACAAGGGATAATGACAGGTCATCATTTATCAGTCATCCGAAATATTTATCGAAGCCCACCATATTTCATGCTTTTGATAGAATTATTATTAAAATGATTATACCTTTTTTTTTTTTTTTTTTTTTTTTTGATTATCCTGGTGAGAACCCATCATGGGCTATCCTCCGCCTGGGGAGGGCGGAGGGGTGTGTCGGACTCCTACCGGCTAAACTCACCACGGTGATCCGCCTCGACACCATATGGTGGGCGTCGGGAACTCTTAGAAGACCGCACCGAAGCCCACCATGGTGTCATGCCGAACGGCACTTCCCGGAGGGGGTGACTGTAAAGAGGCCACCCCCTCGTGCACGTCCCGGGGGAGACTGTAAAGAGGTCCCCCCGTTACCCTCGCTGGTGCTGTGTGCACGGCGACACGGACCACAGCGTGTCGCCGTCTTCTCGGGGGTCGCTAAGTGATTATACCTACTTGTTATATTATCATCATCTTTGCCTACTTTAACTGCCCAGGGTGCCAGGTCGGATACTGATACGCATCTTGCTGACGTGTTCTGTCCAGCATGGCTTGAGCAATTCTCATAGAAGAACTTACGTTCAGACGATAGACGCAGACGCCCAGGATCTAACTTTAAATCTATGACGCAGGTAGAGCAGAAGGAAGATCTACAGTTCATCTAATATAAGAAATACCAAGGTTGCACGATTCTGTAGATGTCAGAATTCCACCATAGCCGAGCATTTGGAAGGGATTCCAATTATTGGATTGACTCACTCAATCCATATCATATCCAATCCTTATGAATATTGTAAACCCCAGGAGACAACAAAAACAAGAGATTGATTGTAACTGTGGTTTATGAACGAACACAGAAATATTAATGTCATATCATCATCATCATCCATAACCCAACTTCGCCCACTGCTGGGCATAGGCCTCTCTTTGAAAGTGCCAGTTTCTACGCTCCTATGCCAGTCTCATCCATGTTCGACCCCCGATGGCCACATTGTCCGCCCATCTCGCCGCAGGACAACCGACATTCCATCTCCCAGTTCTTGACCGCCATTCGGTAGTAGTTTTGCATCGAAGTATATTAATATACCTCGACCCAAAACTTGTAAAAATCATAAAGTAAACGCGACCCAAGACTCCACAATTATTTGTTCATCACAAAATGGCAGAACACTCACAATCTTACTTACCTCCTTTATCTCTAAAACCTCAAGTTTCTCTATAAAAATTTAAAAGCATCTTTCAGACGAGAAAAATAAAAGGAAATATTTCCAACAGACCGCCGGCATCCCGATTCTTGAATTATTGATTTGCTTTGTTTGAAAAACGTGGAATGACCATCTTTACTTGACCCATCTAAAAATATCTACAATCCCCTATTGAAGAACAATTGTGGGACGTTATAAAGGGGTTGGTAGGTCTGGTTAACTGTTTCTTAGCAACGGTCAATTGTGTAGAGGTTTGAAGGATCAAAGGTTGACCAGATGATTACTAAGATTCCTGAGGTTTTCTTTGTAAAATTCTGTGAAAGGGTGCCATTGCTTTAGTTTTGGGCTGAGTTGAGAATTAAATGTTGAGCCAAAGAACACGGTTCTGAGCAACTACTTACGTACCTACTTAAATCCATTAATTTAGTTTAATTATTCAGGAGATGATAAAACAAGTTAAAAATTCAGGTTACAAAAGTTTTGTATTGTTCCCCTCTCCAATATAGATGCTCGCTCCTTGTTACTTGAGACTCAACACATAGGCGAAATGTGAGAGCACCTCTGCCTAACTCTTCGGGGAATACGAGCGTGATGGTATAATTATTTGCTGTAATAATGAAAAGGGTGTACCAGGCCCGTTGGTGTCGGAAGAGTTTAATAAAATATTTACATAAGGCGACAGGTAATGTATGATTATATGATAAGATGACAGGTAATTTGCAGGCATGGTTGGCGCAGTGGTTAAGAGATGCGACTGCTGCGCTACGTGTCGCGGGTTCGAGTCCTGCATATAACAAATATTGGTATGATCTATAGATAGTTGTTCTGGGTTTGGGTGTATGTCCATGTGAATATATGTTTGTAAACGCACCCACGATCTTTAATAGGAATTAAAGTAAGTGTGCGGCAAAATTTTTAAAAAAGAAAGAAGTAAGAAATATTAGCACAATGATAGCTGGCTTTGAGGTGTGGAGTAGCTGCCCTACATTTTTATTATAAAAGTTATACAGTCAGCAACAAAAGTTCCAATTTCAATTTATGACGCCCAAGTATTCGTTTAGGATAGGTTTTTTCATTTTTGTTTTTTATTTTTATTGATACATTATCATAAGTAGTTAGTTTTAAAATTAAATATTTTTTATATGTTAAAAATAAGTTCATCAAAAATAAAGTGTATTTCAATTTTAATTTAATGGCTCCATCGTGGTTTAACGATGATTCTGCCGATGTAAGTGTTGAATAAAACAAATATGTATATGTTGGCGAGGGCGGTGTTGTCACGGGATGAGTTACCTATAAAAAGGCAACAAAAGTTGATTAACAGTATGATTTCTATTATACAAATTAAAAAATCAATATTGCCAAATTAATATATTATGTAAACATGATATAAAAACTGCTTCTTACCTATAAAATAAATACCAAACAAATGAATATTTTTACTGGAATTGAGAAAGTAAGTCTTAGAACATTAAATATCTCTCTCTCGATATGCCTGGATTTTTTAAAGTGCCTGTGCCATATGATCGTACTATTTAAGCGTTTCTACTAGTCATAGTTTACGGGAAAATGTCTGGGGCAGACATTAATCGAAATAAAAAAGCATTATTTGAGCAATTCAATTTACAGAAGTAAATATTAGCAAATATCGATCTGCGTAAATCCAAAAACTCGCAAATATTATATTGGATACTAAATTCGGTCAAGCCAATTTTCTTGTTGCGAAATTACCTAAAACGGGTGTTAAAGCGCTTATAAATCAATTTCACAGGCAAATAAATAACATCATAGAACAAACAAGACTCGAGAAGGGGAAATATTAAAAATCGTGGAAACACAAACATTGGGCAATAATTTGTCTTGGTGACAAATACCGCGCGGGGGCGTCCAATAAATACGAGTTCCAAGTATTGTTTCCAGATTCTACTCATTAATCATTTTTATGTCTGTAATTAATATAAAGATCCTGGCGACAATAGGCTCTGAAGTTATTATCTTTTGAGAAAAACTCCCCAGTGGGTTAAGCTTCGATATTGGGTTTAATTCCTTATTGAATTGAGTTAAGGTTCATTATCTTACAAAGTCTGTCTCATCAGGTTTGTAGGTAATTTTAAAATGTATTACATCATTTAAAAACATTTTTATCCATATTAAGTAAAATTATTGACTGCCTTTTTGATCTGATCGTTGATCGTGAGGTTTTTTCAGAATAAAATTCTCATTAGCGGCACAGATTTTGGCATTGCTAAATGGCAATAGGCTCGACATTCATTATATAGGACTCCATAACGTCATCGGCGAAATATGGGTGTTATAATGTCATACACCTCTGTCTAACCTTTTGGGAAATATAATAATTAGAAAAACAAAATATGTAAATATAATGATGCAATGGGTATTGTAAAATGTTATAAATATAATGTTATAAAATCATAAACCTTCTTAGCATTTGAAGTATTTTATTTCACACAAGTTTTTTATTCAGATGACGTTAAATATAGACCAAAATCTTAAAAGCCAAGTAATAAGTACAAATAACACCTACTGAAGGCGGCCTTTAAGTATTTTTCGGCATTAGCTAAAAGGCTGAAACATAATGGGGCACAAAAAAAGGTTTTTTAATAATGATTTCTAAAATGTCAATCAGCAGTCACTTAAAACATAAGTAGAATGATGTTTTCACGAAGGGCGCTCGTTTTTTAATAATGAAAAAGTAAATGAATGACAGAACCTATTTTTTCCTGACTTTATGTTTAATTGGTTCACTTTATTCTTTTCTGTTATGTTTTGATTTAGAGTCGAAGCTGTCTGAGTTACGAAGGCAACTGGCAACGAAAGGCACTGCAAAACAAACAATGATCTCAATATATATTTACAATAAAGAACTTATTAGAGCAATATTAATTTTCTAGGTATATTTCTCTGTCTCTGGTATGCAATAAAGTATTGTATAAACTCCAGGAATATATAACAATAAATTATCAGTAAGCTCGCCCTATTACGTGGGGCTCGATAGTGAGATACACTCGACGTCACGGTTAGCGCAGTGCATTAGCTGTCTGCGCTAGGTGTCACGGGTTCGATTCCCACACGGAAAAAATATTTGTATGATCTGCAGATAGTTGTTTCGAGTCTGGTTGTGTGTGCATGTGATATGTATGTTTGTAAACTGTACCCACAACACAGGACAAATCCTAGAGTGACGTAACGTTTTGTAAATAAAAAAAAAAAAACTTTCATAGACAAGAGTACAGTACCTACACTTCTACTTAACCCTTCGGAGCAAACAGCCGTGACTATGCTACACTTTCCAAAATCGTTCCATCAGATATGAAAAAAATAGAGGTTAGTAAGAGAAAATAAAATAGAATTGCCGTTTACCTTAATACTATTATCATATAACAAATCGTAAGCAGATAGGTAACTCCTTTGAGTTTCCTTTGCGAACTAATTTCCTACCAAACATCTATCCCGCACAGAATTTCAGTCATATCAGCTACAACAAGCATTGCGGTCGATAGTGACAGTAATTTCCAAAGCCCAGTGAGTCGGAAAATTGAGAAGTGGATTAGGCAAATCACTTTTCATTCCGTCCTATAGCCGACGAAGTTTGCCCTTTTAAATTTTATTATCTCACAGGCACGCCGTCTGTTGATTCTAGCCCAGAAGAAGCGGGAAGCGGGACATTAAAATTGAATAATTAATTTGAATTTTTCATGTTTTTTTTTTAAACGGAAAATTTAGTTGACGTTTTCCTGTAACTTATGTAATTTTAGTAAATATGAAATTAATTTGTTAAGGATAACATTTGATGATAAAAAGTTGTAGCGTGTTACATGCGTCGAGTATACAGTAAATAATGAAGTAATTGATGAAGTAACAAGTAAAGGAAATGTTGCAATATGAATTTGGGCCAACCACGTAATCGCTGACTCGACGGCACGTGTAAGGCGACGGAAGTGTAACTGAGCCAGTGTAAACACCTAGAATAAGATTCACTTCGCTACTAGCATCGTCCGAACTTAGACTTAGGAAATTAGGCTAATATATTAATTATAATTTTGGGATTATAATAAATTCTTATTAAATTAATTTCGTTCCTTTTTTAAGTCCTTCGGCTGTGACATTCATAATTGGTGCAGTCGGTAGGATATTCGAGTCAGTGCACGGTGCGGTATAGACTCCAAAAATCGTTGATCTGCTGACTCCGTTGTCGCTATATTGTATTCTACTTGCAAAGTCAACAAAAATCTCTTACACGTAGGTATTTAATATTTTTGTTGCCAGAGAAAAACCAACAAAATTGATTTCAAAATCATCATTTACCGCCATCTTGTATTATAATAAACTGGGTCTTTTTTCATGACTGTCAGACTTCTTGTAAATGAACTTCATCGTGATATAACAACCATGCTCAACTCACGTGACGATAAAGAACACTTTCTTCACTTACAATTTATATTTCAATGTTTGTTACAAATTGGTATCCAGCTTTGTTAGGAAATATCTTCGAATTAAATTGGTCCCTTTAAGATTGCTTTGAGCTTATAATTACTATGACCTTATTTTAGTTTTAGTCCTACACTCCAGTGTTGATGCTGATATAAAATATAAGACGATGCTATAGCAACATGGAAAACATTTTTTTTTTTTAATTTTGCCCCACTCCAGAATTGCTCCTGTATCAGGGGTACAGTTTCACAAACACACATATCACATGCACACACAATCAGACCCGAAACAACTTTCTGTAGAACATACAAATTTTTGTTCGGTGCGGGGATCGAACCCGCGACACGCAGCCACTGCGCCGTGTCGTCGAACATAAAATTAACGAATGCTAGTTATTTGGACTTAAAGTCCTAACCCTTCATTCTGAGAAGAGGTCTTTGCCCAGCATTGGAACAGTAATGGACTGAATATATTACCATTATTAATTAGTGAAGCAGATTATCAATTACTTAATAAGATTATCATTAGGTAAACGTCACAAAATATACTAATTAAGCTTTTTCAAAACAGGCTAGCTCTGTTGCACACATTTATTCAGCTCCAAATTTACGCTTTTCCTTTCTTATCTCCGTTTTCTTAATAGTATTAGCAACATTCTTTTTATAATAGTCTTCGAGTCTGTTGGGTATTTCGCATTGGATTATTGCTGGTTTCAACGTGGTATTACTTAAACTTTCCTAGAGAAAGCTCAATTTACAGCTATGATATTTCATACGAATTTTATTCAAAGACTTCATAAAACCTTTTAGAAAATTTAAAACAATATTGCAGCTTTATTAAACATATATTTTCTTCTCTATAAAGGATGCAGAGTAATTTGTATCGATACGGGACTTATTGGAAGCACTCGATGTCGCATACCACAGCGTATTACACAAGATTCCTCTTTTACTGAAACAAGTGGTTTTTTGCTTTGCTTTTTTGCTTTGGTATTTTTATTTTATTTAATAAAAATGTTTCTCATTTAGAAAGTACAAATTGAATGAAAAATAATATTTATTGATGATATAATAACAGTAATAAACAATTCTGTAACCAACGATAATAATTAAAATTTTGATTTTTAAAAGTTTTAGGGTTAATTAGACCAGAGCTAAGAACTTGGCTCGATCCGAAATTTTTAAGAAGGCTTAGTTTAGTCTTAGCTAAGTACATTTTTACAAATCAACTGCTTAAATTGTTCTCCGAGGTATGGAGATATCTCAATGTATAAAGAATCATCACCAATCAAGTAATAATCGCAGAAAGCGCTGCTTAACCTAAAAGATCGACTGATCTGCGCGTGGCTATGTAGCTATGAGTCCCTTGAGTTTAATTCTTGGTGAGATGATATAGAACTTAAACGGGGGGTATATTCAAGCTGAAGATGATATTCAATTCATATTTTAGCAGATATCACGGTGATCTTGTATATTCATTTCGTTGAATTTTAAATTGGTTATTGGTTACGAGAGGTATCGAGTGGCCAAGCCACTGCTTCTGCGGGTTTGCCTTGCTTAGATGAGTAACTGCTCTCTCCACCCAGACCATTTCGTGCTTTAGAGAACCTCATAAAATTCATTTATTCAGATTGGACTATTAATAGTGCTTTTTGATTGTCAAAAATATTATTTAAAAAGCAGAGCTCATTGTCATGTCATTGTCATCATCCGCCCTTGAGCTTTTCTTAATTTTTCTTTTGCTTGGGACGAAGAAACGGCCCAACAAACTATATTCAAATTCAAATTCAAAATTCATTTATTCAAAATAGACTACTACTATAAATCAAATACCCCGGTTGTCATATAAAAAACTATGACAACGCGGGCAGTTCGAATGCTTGACTTATATAGTCGATTATGCATTAGATATTTTCTCATAAATAACCTATTCTCTATAACAAGAACAAAGCATTTGCTAAAAAGACATATATTGAATCACTGATGTAATAAAATTACGATCTTTGTCCTTTTTCCCTGAAATGGAGATTTGTACAGAATTCTTGGCAATCAGTGAAATTGCGTTATATTTCTTATTGGTTTCCTTTTTTTAAGCGGAATCGGGAAAAGTTATAAGATAATATATTTTTTTGTTACGTATACTTCGTTTACTTTTTTACTCCGAGTTTTACTAGACCTCGACCATAATTATCGTATTCCAAAAATGTATGAAAACTGTGTGTACGCTTTTTCGATAGAAATTCACTCAAATGTGTGCGCACGAATTTTTCTTACATTTTTGATTTACCGGTAACTTTATAGTTAAGACAAAAACAAATACGAAAAAAATAACTATATAACGATACTGAAGTATGTCAGACGCACCCTGGGCAATCAGAAACCTTAAAATTTTACATTTTCATCTATAGAGCACATCATAACATAGCATTCCGCATGTATTCCTCGAAGGGTGGAAAGGTGTACTATTTCAGCAATGTTATTGGAGCTATTGAGTCCCATGTAATAGTTACATACTAAGGTGTTGTGCTACTGATAATTCTCTTCTAGCAAAACCGTTTAACACTTCGTCAGACACGATAATCAAATCCAGGATCTCACGCTCCACAATTGCAGTTGCACCAGACCAAAGACGCAGTCAAAAAAAAATTTCAAATATTACAAATAGTTAAATATTACAAATAGTTAAATATTACAAATAGTTAAATATTACAAACAGTTAAATATTACAAAAAGGTTAAAGTACCAAATGACAAATGGTTAAATATTTTAATCATTCCATCGCTACTCCTGGACGGAGGGCCTAATCACAATTTGCTCGAGTCCGTTTCCATCAGTTTAAAATCACGTTAATTTCATTACTTTGGGACTTCCATGAAAATGCTTGATGAATTTCACAAATATTTGAGTAGGGTTAAAATTAAATTAATTTATTTGTGACTGCCAACTGTGTCCTTAACTATTAATTTTTCACTAGGACTCCAGAATCGTTTAAATATTATTTATTTTATTTTATTGTTCGTTCTGATGTTTAAATCTTTCGTGGATATAAATGTTAAATAAATGTGAAGCCTCCAAGAGCCCCAAGAGGTTAGCTTGTAACAAGGCAACTCACGCACACATTGACATTATGAGATGCTAATCATCCGCGATTTTCCAGCAAGTTCGTACACGCACATCCTTTCAAAAAGGGGGTAGCTAGAAAGAATGTTTACAAGGCGTCTTTTCCTTTTATAGTACGAGGGCGGGACGTTAATTTTATATTTAACACGAATTGACGAAAAGTGATGTTCAAAAACCATATATTATCTTTTAGCATACTGTCAAATTCACTGACTACAAGATAAAAGGTCAAACATGTATAGGATTATCATAAAATATACGCTGAAACTGACAGGCAGGCTTGTTCAGTATTGAAATTAGCTAGAATAAACGCTTGAACGTAAACGGTTTTATATTGACGTATGTTTATGTAAACTAGCGTTTACCGGCGACTTCATCCCCGCCGTAAGTGGGATGGAGCTCCGTCATCTCTGTAAAGGTACTTTTGTAGTGATATGATGACGGCACGGTTGGCGCAGTGGTTGAGAGATCGACTAGTGCGCTACATGTCGCGGGTTCGATTTCCGCACGGAACAAATATTTGTATGATCTCCAGATAATTGTTTCGGGTTTGGCTGTTCGTGCATGTGACATGTATGTTTGTAAACTGTACCCACGATACATCTCCTGCGTAGTTGGCTAATCTTCGGTGAGATTGGCTGCCGTGACCGAAATGCGGTAAGCAATTCTCAACAGCAGCCTACTCAATAACGGCAGCAGCCTACGCAATAGGCGAAATTTGGGTATATAAGCGAGAAATTTCATAAAGATTGATAGAAGTTTATTTATTTAATTCTACTGAAATATCTATCTCAAAATGTGCGTGTCGTAGAAGAATCAGAGTTTATAAACAAATAGATGCAAAAGCATTACGGTTACGAATAGTAATAAAGTCTAAAAATGGGCCTCTTCAGAGACTGACCAGAAGTAGTCTTGGGGAAAGTCACAGAACCACCTGTCAATGGAATAAATAGATATCTCTCCGTTAATTTTGAAGTAAAACCCCAGTTCGTTGAAGAACATTACATAATATTTCCTTTGACACCCAAATTATAATAGCCACTATAATTATATTTTTAATTTTTAATTTCATAATTCCTCAACATCATGTTTGAAAATTAGTAAAGTGTTTATACATAGTCAAAATTCTTTTGATGTTATTTAAATGGAAATCTTTGATGAAACCCTCTCTATGGCAGGGTGAATTCATTTATAACGTATCTATATATTTTATGTCTGTGAATCACGTGCTTTCAAACGCAGGTGATGTGAAAGATTTTTTGCTCTTATTTTTTGAATTTATTTTCGCCATGTAGTGAAGTTGTAGCAGTAGAACAATTTCAACGTTATTCGAAATTTAAATATAGGTTTTTTTTTATTAAAACATACTTGGACGAATTGATATCTGTAATATTTTTTACATCGACAAAACTTGCAATCGAAACGGCTCAATATATGATCAATAAGGGCTCAACAAGAAAAAGGAATGCCTTCTATCTTAAAGGTGAAATACTTCTTGTACCCGACTTAGACTTTTTCTAAATTTAGTCTGACATTTAAACTACGCAAACAATTTTTTGCCTCATCCCATAATAGATTGCATAGGGCTATTGCATTTCTCTTCACTTCCATCAACGCAAGAGAAACACTACTTTATATTAAAGTTGAACCCTCCAAGGATCAAGTAACCGATTGTCCAACAAAAATAGGCCGGAACTAAAAGTATCGTATACAATATAAATACAAAAACGTCACTACTGTATCCTATCTTCTATAACAGAGGGAGATCCCATGCAAATTAGGTGCCCACCTATTTATTTTCAAATAACATCGTTCGGAGTATAGCACTTTGACAAGGGTCGGATATATCATACGGGTATTCCATATTTTTCAGTGACATAAAATCTTAAGATGCACATTCAGCTACTTAAGAAATGTCTGACAGGACGTAGTCAGTTAGAATGTGGGCGGCTCCTATTTTGTTTCATATACATAGTTTTCTTAGAGTTCTATTAGAGTGAAGGAATAGTTCGTCAATTAGAATGTGGACGCCTATTTTGTTTCATATAGTTTCTACGGGTGGAGGTGGTGAGTATTTATATGCTTTACTTTAAATATAGGGAGTATGAAATTAAATTTGGTTGAAAAGTAAGGTAAAGGTAATTTATTTTCTCTGTCAAAAATTGTTTTTTGTCCTGTTTGTAGAAGAAAGGAGGCATTACCAGCAACAGTTATAAATATAAAACTGTTCATCTAGTGTGTTTATATCAATGATATTTCCACACATTTCTTTTTGTTGAGCCGACAGTCGTGGACGTGTGACGGTGACCTCCATATATTACGCGAACACATATCGGTTTGTAATGAAGTGCCCGAAATTGGCCAGGGATGATTTATAATGATATACTTAGGCTACCCCGTCGGGTTTTGGAACTGGCAGGCACTCCTTGTTAAACCCAAATTCGCTATATCATTGAAAGGTGCGCTAGAGAACTTTTCACTGTCATCAAATAACGTAATTGTTCACTTTTAAACATAAGCTTCTAATAATTTCACTAAAACGACTGTTTTTTTTTTATACTATTAAGACATCAGACAAATATTTGACGACATGGTTGGCGCAGTGGCTAAGTGATTAGCTTTCTGCGTTAGGTGTCGCGGGTTCGATTCCCGTACGGAACAAATATTTGTATGATCTACAGATAATCGTTTCGGGTCTAGTTGTGTATGCATGTGACATTTATGTTTGTAACCTGTACCTAAGACATAGGAGAAAACTTTGTGAGGCGCATGAGTTTATAAAAAAAATAAAAACGAAACAAATACAATGCGGCCTGCATCATGAGAAGAGGCTAACACATGGACGTTTGTATGTTGCCTGTGCCTATTATAAATCATTTCTGGACTGGTCTGTTCAGTTCTGGTTATTGCCGATTTTATTGAAATATCTCTTATACATCGTTAGTCGCATTTTAAACCCAACAGAAGAGACCGGGTGGCTTTGTCTTTCGTTCTAGAGTGAATTGCTGCGAAGACTGAACTGTCTTCGTACTGTTAAGAGTGTTTAATATATTTTATGAGAGTACAACGGTTATGGGAACCCATAAGGTTGAGTGCTTGAATTTACAGTAATGTTTTGAGTTTAGAGTGCATCTTTAGGGTTATGGGCAGCATCAAGTTAATGTGTTCGCACCTGAAGAAATGTTATATTTAAGTTAAAAGTTTTCTAAAGAAAGTAAAAGACTTAAAAAAAAACAATTGCCCATTTTAGTTATTTAGTAACTTATAACGGGTAATTAAAAAGCATTGCTTTTTTTCAACGTAATTTAGCATAGCGTTATTTGTATTAAACTTTAGTTCGTAATAAATAACAAAAATAATTCTCTAATGGAACATTTACGACCAACAAGAAATATTCTAAAGAAAACCTGAAAAAGACATTATCTTGGAACTAATAAAGATTTCTTCTATTCTATCAGTCCATTATTTACGTTAGCGATAATAAAAATAATAAACAAATGGAGCAAACAGAGGCAAATAATAAAGAGGAATCATTAAATAAAGATGGTTGTCAACTCGCTTCGTCTTCGCCAATGCTCCATTAATAGTTTGTGAAAGCTATAACAATAAATAGTGGTATTAAGATAAAAAAAATGGCGAACGACAAACTAAATCGTCAGTATATTACGAAAAGAGCGGCTTGTTGTGTCGTGTTGAGCCACAATAAACGTGGGCAGACCTCGTAAACATTTGGTATAGACGCAATAAAGATATTAGTGGCGGCACTTGGACCAGCGCGAACGGCCGTGTATGCTCAAACATTTTTTATGTGCGTAATGAAAGAAACATTTTTATTCAAATAAAATTCTGGCGAAGGAACGCAACGGAAAGCCTTTAAATATACAAATTGCGTTCGAAAATGTGCTTGCTTTATTTTTATCACGGGAAATAAATTATGAAATGGGCCAAGGGTTATGTGCTTCTGCTATTAAGTTGAGTACATTCGTAAGTACAGCCATGCTGTTTTTCGACAGGTAATTGAGAATGTAAATGGAATAGTAGCGCAATATACCGACACTGTTTGCAGTCGTTTGATTGTTCAAGCAGAAGCAAAAAAAACTAGTGCTTGCTTTAGTTGCTCTTTGTTGCGCATGACAAAAACTCGCTGTGTGCATAAACGTCAACAAAGTGTTAAGTATTCTGATCACACCTTGTGATATTGCTCGCAGCTTAATATTGCCAATATAATACACCACTACGCTAATGGAAAGCAAGTTCGATGCCAAACAAATGCGAATTTATTTACAGTCATCAGATTTTAAGTTGCGGAACTTTAAAAGCTGCCTTTTGACTGAGCGAAATGAATAATCCTTTCCATTCCGACCCGCACTTTCCCGAAACAATAGGTTCCATCAAGTATAACGATGGTTTTAAACAAAACAGGCCATTTCTCAGCAAGGATTCGTCTCCCTCAAGGAATTGTGTCCCAATTTATCTAACGTTTCATGTCGAATTAATAACTTTAAGAGTGACTTAGAATAAATCTTTTATGATTTGACGAGGGAGATACTATTGTTCGCATCGGATCGAGTTCGCAACTGTATGTAAGATTGTGACGTAATTAAATGTTTTGTTGCAAATTACTTTTGTAACAAAAGTGAGATGTCGTGTTCTGAAGTTTAAGCCAGTTGATATATTCTTGCGTGTTTCGTTGTCACTTATTTGTTACGTAACGAGGTTCAAGGTTTAAGATTTCCGAATACGACAAGTGTGAAAAGTTTATGGAAAAGTTCTAGGATTTATTGGAAATAAGTGGGATAGTGGACAAATCATTTCAAATTGATAATATTGTAGTTTATTCATCAATGGTATTTCCGAATATATGTTATTTTATGTCAAGTACAAAATTGGGCCATTAAAGTAGATGCTGGTATTTAGCAATTGATATCAAAATATAATTGTGGCCTGCACTAGTTAATGAGTGTTTGTTTTCAACAGAACATGTTATATTGGTTTTACCAAGCTAATTGGTAACACTCCATAATTAATATGTCCAATGAAATAGAATTAGGTCGTTTTAAATACTTTGGGACGTTGTGAAAATATTACTGAAAGTAGATTTGACGGCACGGTTGGCGCAGTGGTTGAGAGATCGATTGCTGCGCTACGTATCGCGGGTTCGATTCCCGCACGGAATAAGTATTTGTATGATCTACAAATAGCTTTTTCGGGTTTTTAAATGCGCCCACGATACCGGAATTATCCCTAGAGTGAGGCAAAGTATTAAAAAAAAAAAGATGCCTATATTGCGACTGCGCAAGTCGATCGATTTGCAAGGTTAAGCTACGTTTTCTGCTACTCCTTTACCTTTTTAATCTGTCAAGAAAACATTATCTTATGTAACCTGTCCAATATGTAAGAGGATCAATTTATAATAAACTTACCAAAACTTATCAATCACATCTCTCCACGATGGCCGCCATGACTCGGCACAGAAGGAGAAATCGGACAATGTAAGGACGTCGGATTTTTGAGGTCGGCCCTCTGACTTTTGACGCAGATTAATGGAACTACGCTTCAAAAACCCTCTTACAAGAAAACGATACACATACTTCCCGCATTCCTTCCCCACAATCCATCTCTCTTTTGTTTCAATAGAAATGTTAAAAGGTCAAAATAAAAACGCAATGAATGCAATAAAAAGTGATTTCTCGCCTTTGATATTTCCATAATGTTCGAAATTCTATGACCCCGAGGGAATCTCGCGCGTTATACGGGAAACGGGAAATGTGTGGTGTATTGATTGAAAATCACTGTTACCTATGCGATTGAAAAAAGAAAGGTTCGCCGATAGACGGTAACGTGGGTTCTGGAGTGGAAACACTTGATTTTTCACGCATTCCATGCTATTGGAGCGAACGGAATCGACAATTGTGATGACGGAATATTATTGTATTATTTTGGTGTCACAAATTTTGTTGGTTCGCTTCGATATTGTTGTGATGTTGATGTGAGTTTATACAGTTCATGTGTGTTTTTTTCTGTCCTTTCATGATAACGATGAGCACAAAATAAATTATACACGAAGAAAAAACTTGTTTTTTTTTGGTCTAATTCAGATTGAAGTATAGGTATATATAGTAGATAGATTAACCAGTCAGTTTTTACATAACACGGCTGACTGACCAGTGCCCAAGTGGCTAGGTACAATTATCGTATACAGTTTTAGTCAAATATCTGAAATTTTGCTTGCATTGTCTGCTTTATTCGCAATAATTTCGTTGCTGTACAGAAATGATCCCGTAATCAAAGGGAAGCTCATCTTAATTACGCGCGCAACTTCATTATTTTCCCAAAAATCCTTCTCCGTAATCATCAAGCCAACATTTGCCAAGCTTCCGTCACTAAGGGGACAGAATACCAAGAATTATGAGCCATAACTTTATTTAATATAAAACGTATTCACTTATCTCCCAACATCTTATATTAAAGCCTTCACTTTAAACCTCTTTAAAAAGCAATTATTTTTTTATTACTCCCCATTGCGTGTTAATGCTGAAATAAAAGGCTGTCAGGATTTTTTCCTTTGCCAAAAATTCTTCATTAAAAATGCCACCGGTTAACTTTTCATTGCCATTCACTTCACTTGCAGCTACAAGTAAATTTATCAGACGCTGGAGAGCCCTCGACGCTGGCATAAAAGACGAAACCCTTTGGCTTTAGTTTAGAACAATGGTGGCTCTAACAATGGTACACAACAGGCACTTTATTGTACCACGGACGTCTTGTGATACAAGGATCTTCTGTTACCAACGAAACTGCTCTTTTATACGATGGCTTCTTCATGGAGCTTAATTAAATACTTTCTAGAAAGAACGTAAGGAGTCTCTATTAGTTCTCTAGTAGCTGCATATAATGTTAACCAATTTTCTTATTTGTTTCTGTTTACAAACAAAAATAATAAGGTTGACATTTTGAAATTATACACCCCAGAAATCCTGATCTTTCTGCTTCAGTTTGAAGAACCAGCAAATTGCCTCAATGGTCCTAGGTTCGATTTTCGACTCTCTCGACTTTCGACTCAACCATTTTATCATACGTGTCCATTATACTTATTATGATAAGGAATTAATTTTTTTTTGCTGCCTTATATTGACAGTTACTGTCGTGAATGTTTTGTTTTGAAGAAACCGGTTATTAGGCTACTTAAAATATTACAGATTTTGTGAAGTAACTTTTTACGAAAGATGATATATTACAAGATATTATTAACTACTTGTTTTATACACCACATTTACACACTAACTAGAATATAAAATTATAAAAAACATTACGAATCAAAATACTTCTCCGCATCGCTGTCAACGCTGTCAAGTGTGCTCAGAAGACTGGCACAAAATGTTGAATTTTGATATTAAAATCAGTAGTCTGCCCTGTAATTTTTTCGTTATGTCAATGTCTATCTGTCTGGTGAACAAAGGTAGTGTGGGTGGAATAAACAATACGCTTGAAAAACAAGATTATTTGTTTCACATTTTATCACCTACATTTTCTTTTTATGAATAACTAGCTTCCGCCCGCGGCTTCGCCCGCGTGGTTTACGAAACCGTACATTTTTTCTGGGTATAAAAAGTAGCCTATGCGCTATTCCAGACTATTATCTATCTCTGTGCTAAATTTCTTACAGATCTGTTCAGCCGTTCTGGCGTGTTTGAGTAAGAAATATCCATCCATCCTCTCAAAGTTTCACATCTATACATATAAATAAAATTGGAGTGTCTGTTTGTAATATTGAAATAACCGTTTTTTACTACATGCATATGAATATATATACGGTACATACAACAAAATATTTTTTTTTACAATTTTTGTCTGTCTGTCTGTCTGTTTGTATAAGCTAATCTCTGAAATGGCTGGACCGATTTTGACGGACTTTTATTGGCAGGTAGCTGATGTAATAAAGAGTAACTTAGGCTACTTTTATTTTAGAAAAAATCTTTTATTTTAGAAAGAAATAGGGTTAAGTGCATTTGGTCTCACTAAAAAATACATTGTTAAGTTCCGACATCCACGCGAATGAAGTCGCGGGCACAGCTAGTTTATAATATGAGAAGGATTTTACCTTGTCAAATGTCTTAAAATGAATAAAAACTATGCACCAAGTTCCTAAAATACCTAATCGTAACGACTTGATGAAAACCTATAATTAAGAAAAAATGTTCTCGAATAGCATTTAGTCATTTGACATTTAAAAATATGATGGTCATTGATAATTAGCTAACCTTGGTAAAGGTTCTAAACAGGTCTAAAGGTATAAAACTTTAGACTTGTCTTTAAGTAATTATACCACCAAGTTATTGCCAACAACTTCGTGTAAGTGGCCAATTTTACGATTAATAAGACCATTAACGACAATTAAGCCAATTAAAATCATTTTGTGTAAAATAAATCCGACAAATGAGATACGAATATCAATAACTACTTATTAAAAAACTCAACGTATGAATTGTATTTATTCAATTTGTATTGGAAACAATAGCCAGTAGTTATTCCATGTCAGTTTTAATGAATTGTATTAAAATGGTGTCAGTACGAATGAAATTCGACCAAAACAAAGCTATTAAATTTACGATAGTGCATTTTGTTTACCGAATAAATTTTTGGTTTGTAATTTTTTTGTATAATTGTAGTGAGCGTTTGTTATAATGAGTTTTAAAGAAAACTGAAATGTATTATAATATTATAATTAATTGTCACCTTTTTAACTCCGTAACACTCATAAACAACACTTGGGCGAATATCATTTTTTGTAAGTTTTGGTGGCAAATGTTATTTTTAGTGAAACACAAAAAAAAAAATGCGCCACCAACACTTACAAAAATTAAATATTCACATACGTGATTGAATCACCCTCAGGGATGAATATAATATTTTGTAGATTAATTATGTGTGTGTGTCTTTATTAAGGTATTCACTAAGAATAAAGTGAGGGACCAAATCGAAAAAAACGATACGAGTATTCACGCACTTGTGATTTTCATTGACCTGATATTTAGGCGATTACAAACTTATAGTTCAGACAACATACTAACTATAGTATATGTTATGTTTTATGTAATATACATGTAATGCAACATGCAATGTTATTAGTAATAACAGAATCAGGACTTATTGAATTTAATAATGAGAACTTTTCACTTATCAACGTACCTATTGTACTAAAACTCTGTTAAACTGTATTTCATACAAAACAGTACTGTGTTACAGTTGTGCAATGAAACAGCATTACAGGTTGTACAACTCACCACAATAATAGACAAAATTCTAACAAAGTTTTAAATCCCAACCAAAAACTTTCGACGTTCAACTCAAAATCACGGAATATCGTGACTCAAACGATTCGATTGCACCATTTTAAAATAACAACAAAACTCAGTTTACGCTTTGGCCCGGCTAAAGGAAGCCATTGCATATTGTTGCGAGTTTTATTCTCTTTAACTAAGTTCCGATTGTACACCGCAATGCGCCGGGACCGTCTTAAAAGTATTAAGAGCAATCACAATAAGGCACAAACGTGAACTTGGCGAAGTTACGTTGGTGAAACCGATCCGTTTAGGAAGTTTAACATACTGAACGTAATAGCGAACTTTTTTCATAAAGCCAGTATGTGAAGCTTTTAATAATAACGGTGGAAGTTTTTTAATTAGATTCGGGGAGCGTGATGTGATATTTATATTGCTGAGGTGAGATCATCATGGTTTTAGCAGTTTTCAAAATGTAAATTTACGAGTATGTTTCTGCCAAGCATTTATAACATTGAAGGTACGGCGCAGTGGCTAAGCGATTAACTTCTTGCGTTACGAGTAGCGGGTTAGATTGTCGCACGAATCAAATATTTCTATGATTTACAGATGGTTGTTTCAGGTTTGGGTGTGTGTGTATGTGATGTGTATGTTTGTAAACTGTACCTACGATACAAGATAATCCTAGTGGAAACGATGTGCGTTATTCGTATTTGTTTGTATATGATTTTTTCATTATATTTATTACTTATTAATTTCGGACTGCGGTTTTCGTTCGCGTTAATTTAGAATTTGACAATCAATTCGGGTTGTATTCTGCTTGCGAAAAACACGTGGCGCTATCTATTATCATAAGAACGTTATTGTTGTTTTCCTCGAGAACAGTACTTTTTCTCGGGATCAAAGGTACCCTATGTCGATTTCTGTATACCTGATAACATATATGCAAAATTTCAGGATGATCGGTTCAGTGGTTTAGGCGTTAAAAGGTAACAAACAAACTTAATAATAATCTAGGATAGGAGGTTTGCTGGCTTATTCTTCTCTATCAGTACCTCTATCACGAGTTTTCTAACTATTTACTATCATAGTAAAGTAAATTTTCATGATAGCGATTTTAGTTCTTAACTTGGTTACATTAGGGATTAGAGTCGCTTATGTGACATATGTGTCATAGTTAAGTTTTGATTTACTATTTACGATATTATAGAGATGTCATGTTAGCGACTCTAATCCCTAATGTAACCAAGTTAACAACTAAAATCGCTTGCATAAAAATTTACATTTACTATGAAAGTAAATAGTGAAAAACTCATAATAGAGGTACAGGTAGTTAAATGGTAGAGTAATTCATAGAATTTTTCATAATATATCTGAATACCTATATATTCAGGTCAGCAAAAAGTTTGTCTCGTCAAGCCTTAAAGTTTTAGAACAATACGATCAATGTTTTTGCCGTATACCTGAGAGATTGTACTGTTGCTACGACGTAGCCGACGCGTAGTTGTTACGCCAGCTACGCTTTCGTAGCACTTATAGACGGTCTTCTATACATCGACTCATTATGAACTTTTTGTATGAGTACCTACATCGGGTGTATTTTTCATATCGGTACGATAAAGATAATTTTAATTTAAAACAGAGTTATTAATATTTTCAGAAGATCATATCCTTTACACTCTATCAATCCTGCCTAGCATTTACCTAACTTTGTTGGGGTCGGATTCCAGTCTAACTAGATGCGGTTGAATATCAGTGTTTTACACGGAGCGCGCCATCTGACCTCCGCTTCCCAATTACTGGGAGATACTGATACTATAAGTTTAGACCGTTTGTCAAGCTTTTTTGGTTGCTAAAACCCTAACGACTGTCAAGGATGTTGGTATGGCATCAAGAACCAAAGCTTAACGTGTTTTCCGATGCACGAAAAAACATCTTACAGATCATCAGCCTTTCACATTTTGTCTTGTCCAGTTGTTTTCTTCAAGTCTCTCTGTACAAGAACCATTTTTCATGTGTAATAAAGTTTTTCACTTATAATCACATTAAATACTTTTTTCATTGGTCTAGCGGTCGCAAGTGTGACTGCTGAGTGTGAGGTTCGATTTCCGGGTTGGGCAAAGTGTTATTGAGTTTTTCTGTATGGAAAATCACATTAGCTGCACGTCTAGAACTATGCCTGCAGCCTAATTACGTAAAAAAAGCGACAGCAATGCTACAGCCACGCGACAGCCATGCGACAGCTACGCGACAGCAATCTCACTGTCAGCCAATACATTATATGTCACAAAAATGACGTTTGACAGAAGTTATTGCGCGATCTACGCCTGTAGCTACATCGGTAATTAGGCTGCCGGTAGATGGCCATAGGCTCGCCCCTATTACATGGGACACAATTGGCGAAATGCGGGTGTACAATAGTACACCCTTGTCTAACCCTTCAGGCGTCATGCTATGTTGTGTTACTATCTTAAATTATACATTACGTTTACCAACAATAATTAAGAAGATATAATAATTTTGTCTAAGATTCTTGGTAACGTAAGGAAGAAAACCCTGTATCAGCTATTTTCGATTTCCGTAACAAACTTATGGGAAGGGGAGGCTGATAACGATGGTGTTTGTAGGTGATAAACAACAGAATACAGTACCACGCGTGTATTCTCCGAAGGGTCAGGCATAGGTGTACTGGTGTACACCCAAAATTCGCCGACGCTGTTATTGAGTCCCATGTAATAGGGGGTGAGCCTATTACCATCTACCAGGCACAGTTCCAGACTCCGTGAGAAAAACCCAATAACTCTTTGTCCGAACCGGGAATCGAACCCAGGACCTCACGCTCAGCAGTCGCTGTTACGACCACTAGACCAATGAGGCAGTCTAATGAATGAGGTGATAAACAAGCAATCTTTCAATACATATCTACTGTATGGAATTCTGTGTAGGTATTATGTATGTAGGTACATACTAAGTAGGATGTCCCCTGGAAAGACGGGGACACGGTGTGGCCCCGTGTTACGGTGGCCTTCTCAGTCTCCCCTAGAATGTGTCTGGGGGAGATTTCCGCACATATTCTCCCTTTCTTCTAGCTGTGATATAATCATGCCTCACGTAGCTATCTTGGTGGGTTTCAACGTGGTCTCATAAGAGTTTCCGTATTTAACCACCAGGTGGTATGTAGGCTATCCCGGTGAATTTAGTCGGTAAGAACCCTCCGTCTACTCTAAGCGGAGCCAGGAAAAAAGGGGAGAAAAGACTAAAGGATCGAGTTTACCAAAATATTGCGATTACCAATGCATCGTTTTATAATAACGTTTCCCCAAATTGTTGTTGTTTTCGTGTTGTCGTGTAAATGGTTTTGGCCACCTGAATTGCGTTAGGTGTGGCCGTGTTATGTTCGTTCCTCGTGCCCCACACTAATATTTCTATAAACTAGAGCATTTCTAGTGAGGGGGAACGATCAATTCTTTTTTTAAACATTAACAGTGGATGAATTAAACGTTCTTTTTAAAATACTTTCGAGAAAACTTCGTGTTTTCCCACTGCGCCGTTTTGTTGATTAAGTTTTCTGCAAGTTGTAAGTTACTTGAGCGTTCTCTGGGATACGTTCAGTGTTGTTACTTGGTGCTTTTTCTATATAAGAAAAATAAATAGTAAACAATTGTAATATAAAAAGGACGATGGCAGTACGTTGACGACACGGTTGGCGCAGTGGCAAAGCGCTTAGCTCTCTGCGCTACGTGTCGCGAGGTTCGATTCACGCACGGAACAAATATTTGTATGATCTACGAATAGTTAGACAACGTTTTTCCAAGTTTTGATGAAAGTTTAAAGATATTAGTGATCTATATAACAGAGCATCTCGCCTATATTACCCTAAGGGTCACGTAGAGGTACAGTTTTACACCGATATTTGGCCGATACCGTTATTATGCCATTAATATGTACGGGGAAACCCTATTGCTACTATATACTATTTACTACTACCAGGCTTTGTTCCAAACTCCGGACTGCAACTGAGAATTTCAGTGGATGGCAATAGAGTCGACCTTTATTACATATGTACCTTTAACCGATGCGGTTACATGTAAAAAAATATCTTCAAAGGGAACGCTATTTGAAGTGTCATATAGCCTTTGGGAATTCCACAGGTATAATATCAAAAACCGTACAAATAATGAGTCCTTGATTAGTGGACCCTACCTCTTTATTTCACATAAAACTGAAGCGTTTAAATTTTAACTTTAGTGTTCAAACTGTGGGACCCTAATCCAGCGTCACGTAATTAATATTATCCCAATAAACCTAAAATATACACAAGCCACTTCATTTTCAATTCTTCCTTGTTATTACAATAAAGTCACGAGATATTCAGAATACGGTTGGCAGTAAAATGAAAACACCAGCGCCATTCTGGCAAGCGGCCAACGATGTAAATGTGGATAAAGTGATTCTATCCCAAAACACTAAGGAACTTAAACTATAGTGGCACAATGACATTAGCAAGCCTCCCTAGGTGGGACAACGAAAAAATAGTGAAAATTGTCGAAAGTTAGATTAAATAAGTTTTTCAACGGTAGAATGTAAAATGGTTTCATTTGAAATTCTTGTATTTGGTACCTACGTTTATTTTGGTTGTTAATAATAGCTTTGTGAAAGGGTTTATCTGGAAATATCAATTCCGATGAAAGGTTAATGTGAAGTGTTTTTTCTATTGTTGATACAAGCTTAAATTCCTATGCCCATCGCGAGATGAAACTGTTTCAATTTTAGAGAATTTTATACTTAAATAATTTACGTATAATATTATATTGATAAGTTTTTGTTAAAAACATTACTCCTTTCTAGGATTTCCTCACAAAAACATACGACCAGATTTAAAACTATCTAACAAATAATTGTTCCATGCGGGACAAAACCTGCAAACTATAGCGCAGACAACCAATCGCTTAGCGACTGCGCCAACCATGTTATCAAAATGACATTAGAGTTTGACGTAATTGTGTTCAATACCAAATTCACTATGCCTCGAGACAAATTTTCTTCTTTTACAGACTTTATTAGTCAGTTGGGCGATTAATTTCTATATCTTCTCGTTTACCGTTTTGAAAGAGTAGCGTGTATGTTACAGTGTCTATATTGTTGTGGTGAAGTCTATTGTCTATATAGAGACATACAATCTAAAAAACTATCAATCGTATTGCAACTCGCACTACATTTGAAAATAAATATTTTCCAACGTGATAGATGGTTCTATCTAAAGCAATGGTCAGAATATAAAATGGCGCGTGTTGGAACACAATCGCACATGGTAATATCGCTTCGGTAGAAAATAGCCATTGATGACTCCGAAAATGTATTTGATTATATCATGTCATACTAATACATACAAATATAATATTATTGGCCTAGTCAGTGGTCACAAACAGGCGTGCTAAGGCTATTGACAAAATATGGATCGTTCTTCTTTTTTCGAGTAACTAAGAGCTATTAAGCTTTAAATGGCCTACGCAAATGTCCCGATGAGGGTGACGTCGTGTGTCGGGTCGAGAAGCTCCCTAAAATAGGGTTGAGCTCCACGATGGCTGATGCATGTGTCCCGTCAGTTGAGACAGGTCAACTCAAAACCATATGGCTTTATCCTCAAAAGGCTATTCCAGACCCCTACATGTTCTCACATAATCTAAAATAAATGTTTGGACTTTAAAAAAGAAACCTGTGAGTTTGTTTCGGCGTTTCTTCTCAGAGGCACTCAGTAGGAAACCCCGGCGCCACCTAGATCTAAAAAAGACTTGTGAAAGCTTCCTATACGAAATTATTTACAAAAAATAAATCATTATTTCATTATATACGTATTACTTATGCCGTAGTAAAAAAAAAAAGCCAGTAAGCAGTAGTGGTATCGATGCTAACTGCCTAGGTTGCCAGATGATCTCATGTTTCTCTCTCTCTCTCTCTCGTGGGCTCTTTCCTTTTCTTTTCGTGTTGAAGAGTGTATTAAAAACGAATCTTTTAAAAGAGTATTTATGGAGGTTTTTGTCGGTCTCTTCTCCATAGAACTGACCCCTATTTTGGAACCATGCACCTCTATGCATCATGCCTGAAATACAGGCGCACTGCTATAATATATAAATTGACATAACCTTTTAATTTTTAAGGATAAGCTGGAAATATTGCCACACAGGATAGGTAAATAGATATATGAATTCAAAGAACTAAAAAATCAAATTGTTATAAAAAAATTTTAAATACTTTTTTTAAATATTAACAAAATGACGTATACTTATCTAGATATACGAATGAAAAAATAAAAAAGAGAACCAGCGCCATTTTTTCCAATTCCGCTCAGTAAACCGGCGGTCAGTCGCAGCACTCGAGGGAAATCTGCTTCAGTTGATTCAATAGAATGTTTTTATACCCCCTTTCACATACTTCGGCAAGTTTAAATAACAATATATACACTACACCCATAAATACAATATACAGCGAGACTGGACTGTGTGCCGAGGGAGGGTTCTGTATATATTTTTTTTTTGAAGTGGTTAGGAAAAGTATGGTGTTTCGGTATTATGACTTACAGTTTAATTATTTAACTACCTGAGGAAATAGTGCTCGCGTAGTTTGATATCTGGGAATAGACGATTCTATTATAAATTAGTAGGAAGAAAGTTGAAGTAAAATGAGGGGTTACTGGTAGAAATAAGCGATCTTGAATCTGTTGTCAAAAAAACACAGTTATCTCCCTCCCCGATTTGAGAGTAAATAAGAGTCTCCCGCAATTTCACAATAAAATGACCATCGATAAAATAATATTGATTCAATATTTATTCTTTTATGATGCGGAACTCTAAAAATAGCGCATGAAATATGTATGCATTGCGAATTATGTTTGGTTGGCTAATGTTTGTAGCGAATGTTTACAGTAGACACGTACGTATAAATATTTTCATTGGAAATAGAGCAAAAATATTGAGAAATTATTAACAGTTTACTGACGGTAAACATGGTCCATAATAATAGGCTTCTTTCAGTATGGATCGGCCTTTACACTGACAACCCTTGAGATGCGCCTAAGCACCCCAGACACTGTCGAACTATTCGTGTGAATTCTTCGATAATGTGAATGAGAAATAATTTGAATATACTATTTTATTAATACATGTATCCAGAAAAGTAGATTTTGAAAGATTGCAGTTGTTTTTTTTTTATGGGCCTACCTACCTAAATGCGGAATTTATTTATTGTCGACTAATTCTAAGAATTACTTCTTAATGCCATCCCATGGGTGCCGTACAAAGCGACTAAGGGGTTTTTCAGATGCAGGGGAAGCATACATCTTGCTAACACTAATGAGGAAAATATGTTCAGAATAAGATATGGTAAAAGATCATTATATAGAACTGTGTTCTTTTAAAAATTAAAGATATTTACAAATCAGATATTTTGTTTAAAAAAAAGTACAACATTAATTAAAATTTGTCACAAGAAACCAAAACTACATATTTCTTACCACAAACTATTTTTCATTTCAAATAACGTAAGTTCAAATGAACCTTAATTACACCAGTAATGTACAACAATGAATAAAGGGCGCACCACACATGGACACAACAAATATAAATTATAAAGGCGAAGTCTTAACAGTAAGAATTCTCCAATTAATTATATTAAGGCGGAGTTGTGGTGGAGTTAAATAATGGCGCAAATCTGCGTGTTATTCCCTTGGGCTGCTGAGTGGATAAAACCTACTGTGTGCCGAGTTTGGATTGTCTAGTAAGGACACACGGTTTTAAAGCTTGTTGAGCTTCTCCTTTTGTTGTGCAAGAGTACATGAGAACTTCACTAGTCTCTTCTTACTCTGGAGTTAGTCAGCAAGACTAATGACGGGGCTAACTGTTGAAAATCATTCTTCTCATCCTGAGAAGAGACCATTGCTCAACAGTGGGACAGTAATGGGTTGTTTTTTTATAACTGTTGAAGTTTGAGTCGTTTGGGATGGATACAGGAGATGATTTCTTGTTCGACCAAATCATGTAAATGGAAAAATTTCACAGAGGCTACGCAAAAAATAAAACAAAAAACATTTATTGTACTCAGCCACCATAGTCAAGTCAGTCGAAACAAAAGCTTTTAATTTTAATGCCAGTAGACAGTTTGATTTGAGAAAATTGCTTGGCATTAAGATAGACTGTGTGTGACAAGAATAAGGTTACAAATTCTATTTAATTCGCGTTATAATGAGAAGCGGAGTTGAAAATTATCTACACAAACAAATAGAATAAGTTCGTATGTAGTTATTTCAGCAAAACTAAAATGTATTCGGTGTTACAGTGATTTCAAATGGTATTTTATGAAACATTAGTACATTTAAAATTAAAATAAATAGATCTAGAAATATCTTAGTGTTTTCGTGGACTAATGGATCTACAATCCTTAAATTTATTTATTTAATACTTAGGTCTATTTGTGTTTGTACTTTCATCTCTATAATATTACATGATGGATTTTTATCCAAAGGTTTACATTACGAAGATACGGAGAAGCATATTTAATCTCGTTCATAGTAATATTCATTTAAGATAGGTATTCATATATGTAGCTTATTTGAAGTAGGTTAATTTTGTCTGCCTCATTAGTCTAGTGGTCGTAAATGTGACTGTAGAGCGTGAGGTCCTGGGTTCGATTCCCGGGTCGGGCGAAGTGTTATTGGGTTTTTCTGTATTGAAATTCTCAGTAGCAGCACGGAGTCTGGAACTGTGCCCGGTAGATGGCAACAGGCTCGCCCCCTATTACATGGGACTCAATAACAGCATCAGCGAAATGTGGGTGTACAATAGTACACCGCTGCCTAACCCTTCGGGGAATACAGGCGTGATGCTATGTTATGTTAATTTTGATTTACATTGCTCACCTTAATCGGAACTTTAGACGCTTTTATAATAACTTTATTATCATAACAAAATATAAAAGATAAAATGCCATAGAACCTAATTACTGCTTAACTCATAAGTCACGGTCGGATTACGAAAATTTAGGGTTAAAATTGTTTAGAATACAACGAGGTAGAGTGCCTTAAGTTAAAAGCAAAAGGGGTTTGTTGATGAAGAATCCACTGCTTTTAGTTTTTAGACCAGTACCGCTATTACGAGTTTTCTTACTATTTACTATCATAGTAAAGTAAATTTTCATGATAGCCATTTTAGTTCTTAACTTGGTTACATTAGGGATTAGAGTCGTTTATGTGACATATGTGTCATAGTAAAGTTTTGATTTACTATTTACTATATTATAGAGATGTCATGTTAGCGACTGTTATCCCTAATGTAACCAAGTTAAGAACTAAAATCGCTTGCATGAAAATTTACATTTACTATGAAAGTAAATAGTAAAAAACTCATAATAGAGGTACAGACCAACGTTGCACCACAATAATCAGACTTTTTGCATCCAGTCTACAGTAGCTAACTTCTTCAGCTCGTGGTCATCAAGGTTTCATCTACTGCAACAGCCATCGGTTATTATCACGGCCTTCTAGTCCCATTTCAGTTTACTAAATCTGCAAGCTATATCGTTGACTCCAAATGGCATCGCGTAAACATTACTTAACCCATAAACTTAGGATAATAGTTCTGACCACAATCATTCCCCAATCAATTTATAGAGGATATCAGTTTGATCCATTACTCAGCCGCGGTCAAATAACGACGGATACCCCACTTCACAATTTATGGTATAGAACTCGTCAAAGTAAATTTGACCAGTTTCAAACTATTTCCATCGGTTTCAGGGACGTCAAAGTGTTTATACTCTACTTATTGAGTGGACTATCCATAAGTGGGTGAATGTATTCCTTGGGTCGTGGAAAAAGGTAAAGAAACTTCCAGTGGCAGCTTGTTAAATGATGCTTAAGGAAGGATGATGCACAAGAATCATTTTGATTTAACTTATATTCTAATGGTGAGGTGCCCGTGACTTTGTTCGCATTTTTGAAGTTATACTTCTTTTGGCGCGCTTGATGAGAGTGAATTCTTACGATGCGCGCGCACACCGACAGATAAAAGCAACACCATGAAGTTAGCTGGTAAATGTCTCTTAAATTTTCTTGAAAATTGATAGCTATATTCAAGGTCGTTATTGAAATATTTGTGCATCTGTAACACGTGGTTTATATCAGTTGAAATAAAAAAAAAATAAGAAGTATAACTTCTTACATGCGTACAAAAGTACACACACACACATTTTTTTTATAATGCCCCATTTCGAAACCTAGTAGCGATAGCTTGATGATACATATATTATATATTATTCTAACTAGCAAACCGGCTTAGCACGGGTACAATTTAGTAATGAAGCCCTACAAAAATACCAACCAAATTTCCGAAAATTCCGGTGGATTTTCCAAAAAATTTCTTTCATACAAATCTTGTCCTGATAATTACGAACACAGAAAAAAAAAAACAGCCAAATCGGTCGAGCCGGTCTCAAGTGATGCTCCGTCATACATGTGGCAATTGATTTTTATTCATATAGAAGATTAGACCCCAATGTAGCGCTACAGGGAAAGTCATAATAATCGGTTCTATCGTTTTTGAGTTGTAAGTGTTCAGACATACCTACAGTTAGAAGACGTTAGTAGGTACATAGAGATAGATTGAAGATACAGGTGTTCTGTTCGGTAAGTTAAGATTTTATTATTATGCAAATAAAAATATATTATTATACCACTCATTAGTTTTAATTGGGAATTCCATAAATAGTTTTGTACCAGTCGCTAAAGAATTAAGATAGTACATCAATAACTACAGCCCGATTTGAAATCCAATTAGCGATTTCTGAATGGGCCAATATCTCTGAATGTATCTGCAGATAATCCTGCTTCATCTTAATTAAGAAAATGCCAGAAGAAGGTGCTTAGGAAATATTTTTTTAATTGGTAGTAATCATTGATAACTGACTTGAAAAAATATACGTAAAATATTTATTTAGGTAAACAGATATTTTTTAGTTATGAAAGGGCAATATCGTAATGACAAGTTATTTTCGTATTTGTCGCTTATCTTTTAAACCCTACGTCAAGATAACAGAGTCTAAAGTCCTACTCTCTCCTTTAAAATATTTTACGAACAATTTAATCAAGATTTCGGTGAGATATCGCTATCTTGTTTATAACTAAAATTTACTAAAAAATGTAATGGACAAACTCATAATTTTTATCTAAGTTATTATTCTTCTGAAAGTTTGGGAGATGAGACAAAGTCTTTTGTGCCCTAATTTAGATTTACTTTGAAACTAAAATTTGATATATATCTTATCATTACTTGCTTTGAAAGGTATTATATAAATTAGTATACCTAATTCAAAATCAAAACTATATTTTTTCTGTTTTCATCTTAGGGCTACTATAGAACTCTTATTTACATTAAAAAAATAAAAATGAAGAAAAATATGATCTTGATTTTTTCCTTGGAAAAAGATGAATATTAAAATCGCTTTTTCCCTGCCTGAGTGGTCAAAGCTATATTATCCTAAGAAGCACATTTTGAAACTTTTTTAAGACTTAGGCGCAGACAGATTGTGTACCTACTTAGTACATAACTTTCAGAGTGTGGGAGTGTTGAGTAAAATACGAAATCACATCGTAAAAGCCTTTTCATTTCAGTTTATTATTTAGTTTCACATATATGATAACGCATTTATATACAAAATCAAAACATAAAAATCTTTTAGAGCCTATATGAATCAGATTTGTAGCAAAATAAATTACAGTCGGGACGAAATTATTCTCATTGTAACTAAATAATGTTGTTCCTATACAACATTAACATCAATAAAGAAGACATCTAAGCAAAGAGTTGAATAAAAATTGATAGGATACTACACACGCGAGTATTGATACTAAATAATACATGTCATTCAAATTTCAACTTTATCTTCAACGCTTTAAGGTAGATTGTTCGTTAAAGTTGGGCCCCCAAATATACTTATGTACGTAAATAAAATGTGTCAGAGCGGGCCGCGGCGTGTTCGCTAGTAAGGTTTAATAACGTCGGTTTAATCTCACGGACTTCAATATACTACTGGATAGTATACTCATATACTCTCGTACTAGGTGATTTAGTGTTACACTGGCGGTTTTTTGAGATGAGAATTAGGTACGCCGTACATTTAACACGTCGGAACATTATCAACTTCGCCTTCATTATTAATTCGAGGAAGAATTAATTATTAATTACTTACTATAGTCTGAGAATCTTCTGAATCTGAATCTGATGAACTTAGTGAGTTCGTTCGACACTTTTTTAGCAATGTTTCAGGTTCCTTGATTTAATTTTTATCATACACAATTAATATTTTTGGAGTGTTTTGTAACATGGAACCGTTTTCCAGTTTAAGCTGGAAAAATTGGATGCAGAAAGAAGATAGTTGATTAGTATTTTTCTTCAATCTCTATCTTCTGCTATGTACTGAATAATAAATTCGTGTTTATTTTTTATTTGTTAATTCAACCGTTCTGTCCTCGTTCCATCGATCGAGTGGGCAGCTAGCGATAAGTTAACTGATCCATCAACAAGTATTAGCTTTGATAATTATATTCGCCAAGTTATTTACTTACCCGACCACATAGAATTACTAACATAGTATTAATTTGCTACTAGGCATTTCGATAAATATTAGTCGAAATGTCTGAATACAGAGACAATCGACATTTAAATCTAGTATTAATTTAGCAAACCTAAAATTATTGAATTGGTCTCTGATACGAACAATGATAGGCGTCCGCTAAATTAGAACTGACGCAAACATGTTTGAACGATAAATTATGTAAATAGACTAATTAAGGCTTCATGCTGTACATCCACACGATTCTGGATATGACATGTTGAATCAGAAACGGGAACCGATGTTTGAAAGTGAGATTGGATAATTATACTTGGAGATTATCAGATACCAATAGACGTTCTTTATTAGTATTTCTTGAACTTTTTAGATGAAATTGTATGCTTGGCGGACTCGGGTACGTCCTAAAACTGCGGCCAGACACCGGAGGACGGGCAGCAAAGTCCTCTCCCTAATCGGTGAGCCACTGCGATCCCCAAGCCGTCTGCCAAGCGTGGGGTTTATGGCAGCAGTGGACGTCTTCTGGCTTATGATGTATGCTTGGCTGTTGAGCGTGAAGGACTAGGTTCGACTCAAATCTTTAGTAGCAGCTTGGTATTTTGAGCTGTGCCCGGTAGATGGCAAAATATGTCAGACATTTCAACAAAATATGGGCTTACAAGACAACAGCTCTTTATTTTTTTTATGTGAATTGAATCATACCGTTTTTTCACTAAAATTAAATTAATTATTCCAATAACATTTTTTTTATGTGTTTACACTTTGTAAACACATAAAAAAAATGAATGAGCAATTTAATATTGTCCAATCAATCACTTTTAACGTCAATTTTCATTGGAGACCAAGTAAAATCGGTCCACGACTCATCAAAAGGCCTCCGCTCAGTACAATGGCGTATACGTGCCAAAATTCATAATCTCATGGGCACATTTTCGAATTAATCTTCGGAATTACACAGTACTGCGCAAAAAGAGCTATTCTATAACACCACTCGCCAATTATATTTGCCAAATAGCGGCAAATTGGCCATTTGCGTGGAATAATACCTTCCGCTTGTATAGTTAAATGAGTTTTTTTGACGCTGTATATTTTGATAACAGTTTTAATGAGGGCTTCAAGCGCCCAAATATAATTAGCTTGATATTCATTAATTACTTTTCAAGATACTTTATAAAGCGTTCACAAACCGTGTTGTCTAGATTTTGATCGATGACAAAACTGTATGATAGACATAGCATTATCACGCCTGTGACTCCGAAGGATGAGGTAGAAATGTATAATTATTGTGCACCCGTTATTGAGTCCCATGTAATAGGAGGCGAGCCTATTGCCATCCACCGGGAACAGTTCCAGATTCTGTGCTTTTACTGAGAATTTCGATACAAAAACCCAATAACATTTTGCAAAACCTGGGAAACGAACCCAGGACCTCACGCTAAGCAATCGCGCTTGCGACCACTAGACCAATGTCTGTGTGTATTTTTGAGATTAAAATATTATAAAGAGCATCAAATTAGAATTTTAGATAAGAAACTTATGATTGGGTAAGGTTTTATTTATGAAGAAGCATTAATTTATAAGTTCTGTATTTTTTATCATTATTTAAACAAAGACAGTAGAAGAATACAAGGTTGTTTTTATAATTACATCCAGATTTTCGAGGATATAAATGGTGAATTAACAATCGTTTTACGCTTTACGGCTACAACAATGATACGCGTAAAACTGTACCTGCGTAACGCTATTTTAAATACTTATTTACCTTTTTATTTAATTACAGACCCTTGTTGCTGAAATTTAAAATGTGTGGCCCAGTTGACCGAAAAACGTCCCTTCGTAATGTAGGTTAAATGGATATTTTATTTTTGTGAAATTTTAATCTCAGATTGGCTCACACAGAAAGCCTTAAAATGTAAACTGTGAAATAATTTTTTCACAAAGAAATACGTGTTATAATGTAGCAGTTAAATTTTAAAATAAAAATAATTTGATTAAAAAGGTGTTGATTAATGATTTCATCGTTTTATAAGTATTGGCGTTGGAAATTTAATATAATGACATAGCATCACGCTTGCATTTTTCAAAGGGAGAGGCAGAGTTGTAGGACTGTGACACACAATGTAGTGCCACATTTCGCCAATGGCACAATGCCAAACGGTGGGCTGCTACTATAAAATTCTAAAAGACTTTATTAGACGCGGAAATCGAATTCAAGATCTCACGCTCAGCAGGCTCGCCTGCGATCACTAGACCAACTCTACTACTACCAACTAGCAGTCTACTACGTGTCCTAGAACATAATATTATGATTGACACGTGCAATATGTTTACCTTATTATAATTATTTTATGGCTACTAAAACTTAACTATCTATTTATTATTTTAATTCGCTGGAAAATATTAGGTAAATAGCAATAACGGGAGAGATCCAATCTACAGCAACTCACACCATCGTAAAATAAAACTGGGTTTTCCTAGCAGTTTTAACGGTCAGACAACAATCACCTTCGGGCAACACACGGTTGGAGCAGTGGTTGAGCGGTCGATTGCTGCGTTATGTGTCGCGGGTTCGATTGCCGCACGGAAAAAATATTACTATGACCTACAGATAGTTTTTCCGGGTCTGGATATTTGTGCATGTTAATATTTGTGTCTTTAAACGCACCTATGATACAGGAATTAATCCGTGCATCCGGGCATGGTTTAAAAAAATAATATTCACGTTGTAAATGCAGTTAGCATGAAAATGTTCCAATGTAAATAGGAATCCAATGTATATAACTCATAATTAAGCAAAAGATTATACACCCATGGTATATACGTATATAATATAGTAAAATACCGTAAACATATGTATTTGACAAAATAAAATGGAACAGTTGAATTGTCACATTTTGTTTTAAACGTTAAATGTAGTTTCGTTTGTGGGTGCAATGGTGCGTCTATTTTGTTCCAATGAAATGTAGGTTATATTATACGTAGATTTTTTTAAACATTGTCCCAAACTTGTAATAATTCCTGTATCGTGGGTGCGTTTACAAACACATATATTCACATGGAAATACACCCGAATACGTAGACAAATACGTAGAATATTCAAATAATATTCACAATTTTTTTTATTAAAATAGTTAAGGTTACTAAGCACGTTTAGTTTACCCTCTATCCGAATAATGAGATCACGGAGACTGAATATTTATTCGTATAAAAAGTGCCTACAATTTTATTTATCATACAATCTCATTAAGCATCAATTTCCTAATAAAATTCAACTTTATTCGGAGGCAATAAAAATCATTTTCATTAGTCAATTTGTAGTATGATATTATCGAAAATATCGTTTTACTAACAAACTAGGAGATCGTGAAATTATTAGACACGGCAGACGTCGTCAGTCTATTAATTAAATCGGAACGGAAATTCTGTAGTAATTAATGAAAGCACTTTTGAGTACGGTTTCAACGATGCTTCCAGGGAAGCGTGATCAAATGTTTAAAGGTTACCTGGTAACAATCTGTTGAATGACGAAAATTATCTTTTCTGTGCCGCGGTAACAGTTGCACATGCAGTGTACCTAAGTACGTATATTTACATGGAAGTGCCATTTGGCATGACACCGTGGTGGGCTTCGGTGCTGTCTTCTGAGAGTTCCCGAAGCCCATCATATGGTGTCGAGGCAGACCACCGTGGTGAGTTTAGCCGGAAGGAGTCCGGCACACCTTTGTATGATCTATAAATGGTTGTTTCGGGTCTGGGTTTTTGTATATGTGAATATTGTGAATATATGTATTTGTAAAGGTACCTTTGATACAGGAATAGTTCCTAGTGTGGGAATAGTTAAAAAAATAACTGTTACCTGATGGGTTGCATCGGAATGGGTTACAACATACAATGTTATCAATACCCAGGCGATACGAATAAATCTGAAAACTTAAAAGACACGAAAAATCGACTTGAACGGTATCCTGATGCATAGGGTCTATGTTTACGTTTGTGGCCATACAACAAACTCATGTACAATCTCAAATACAATATAAAAAGCTTTAAAATAATGCGTCTGATTGACATCTACTAGATGTGAATCCAGCATGCATGTTTTAAGTAAGACATCTTAAGTACTAATTATGATAAGTATGAATATTTTGTTTTAATTATATATAAATGAATTATATATAAATTAATTATATATAAATATATTAAATCATTTAAAGCATTAGGCAGTACAATTGTTCTTGAATGAACAAAGACGTGGCCTTGTATAAATAATGTAATTATCAGGATAAAGTAAAATTAAATTTGTACACTGAACAAAAAATATACCGAGGTCCTTATGTTTATGTTTGTCGTAAAGAATATGAATATTTTTCCTTATAATGAGATCGAAAAGCTGTTTTTATAAGAAAATTAATGGTAAAATTTCTTAGAAAAATAAATTTAAGTAAAGTAACCACGGCTGGTCTTTCAAATTAACAATGATAAATAATCCAAATAAGGAAGTTTACGTTAAAAACAACTTGTGCTTAGACTTTTGCTTATAAACCTCACAGTATTTTTCCATTAAGTCACCAATATTTAATCACTCGAGTTTGGCAATTTTTTTAATATTACAACGTTTGCATAATACATATTTCCTGTAATGACTGATGGGTGTTTTTAAACCAACGGGGAGTTCGCATAGTAACCATTTGCATGTACACTAAGGATCGTTGACTACATTTAAAACAGCTAGAAGTCACTCATTAAGCAGATAATATAATATTTTATCTTCCGGTATCTGCGCATATTCATTTAGGTATAGTATCTGTAGATATCACACACCAAACATACAATAATACATTAAAACCGAACATTCAATTATCAGTCTTTATACGGGCTACACTTAAAATAGATTTTATACTGATGTATATTCAATATCTGACAGAATCTGGTCATATCGCTCATCAGTATCTGTAGATAATTATCGTTATAATTCATATATGTATTATATATACCTATATAGACGCTAATAATATATGAACAGCGATATCCTAAGATACGCAGTCAGATACAGATATCTTAAATTTATCTGCGTTGTGCCAACCTAGTTTTTAATATCATGCAGATATTACAATTCCAGTAATAAAATCGGACCAAAACACCACAGTCTAATCTCTAATCCAAAGGACAAGAAAAAGACTAAATTTAAAAATATAAAGCCCATTTACAATGTATAATTAATCCCAGTCAATCGCCCTTGCGATCGGGAGCAAAGGCCATTTTGTTAGAGGATTAGCGAGATAGGATCAATGCGGCGTTCGTAAGTACGTATCAATTATGCGCTTAAAATACTTCGTCCTTAGGTTATTTGCCTTAGAAACCTTTTTGTTAAGACTAGGAAGAAAGGAGAGGGTTCTTCGTATTACTGGTTGGATCTATTCACGGTTGGCGCAGTGGTTGAGAGATCGACTGCTGCGCTACGTGTCGCGGGTTCGATTCCCGCACGGAACAAATATTTGTATGATCTACAGATAATTGTTTCGGGTCTGTGTGTATGTGAATACGCATCGTGCCTCGGAAACCACGTAAAGCCGTTGGTCCTGCGCCTGATCTCTCTCCGGTCGTGTCGGATTGCCATCGGACTATGAGAGTGAAGGAATAGAGAGAGCACCTGTGTTTGCGCACACACTTGGGCTCTATAATATCTCCTGCGTAGTTGGCTAATCTCCGGTGAGATTGGCCGCCGTGACCGAAATTCGGTCAGGAGGATATTATGGATCTATTTATATTTTTCTTTAGGATCTTTTATTAATTATGTTTTTTTTTTAACTTTTTACTGGTGTTTATGCTGGTTTACTAAGAATTCTGAATACAAACTGAATTTCATTAGCTCAATAGCCCGTAACCCAAGTAAATATAAAAAGCATGTTTACGAGGAGTGGTGATCTTGTTAATTCTATTCACCACAAAATTTTTAATTACCAGAAAAAAATTAGGGATTTTATAGAATCGTTTATTTATCACGTACTTAATATCAGAAACACGATTTATTAAACTTTATGTAGTCATTTTTACGTGATAAATTTTATTATAATGGACACAGAAGATCTATGGTCTTTTTACTAGTTGACATTGTAGTAAGGGTACTAGAACTACTCACTCATGATAAGTGAACCTTTACCAAGGGTACATTACCAAAATAATATTGAATTTTTGTAATTATATATAAAATATTTTTCGATAAATATGTGCTGTTTTAATTACTGAATACGCTATTGAGTGTTTTCTTCTAGTAATAAAAACGTTGTGTATGTCTAATAATTTAAAAGAAAAATTATATGGGTTTGAAAATAAATTCAATATAGTGAAAATTTTCATTTTCATCCATCCATTCGCCATCAAACAACGATTACGGAGACCCACAACCATCATGAAAAAGATACGCCCATTGTTACCAAAAAATAAAAATGAAAACAAAAACTTCGCGACACACAACATGTCCGCTCAAAGCCGCACAGTGGGCAAGTTTTATTGCTTTTATACCAACTACCATCGAACTTTTCTGTTTCACATATCTATTGGGCCAACCAACAATTGGCCGAGTTGAATTGTGTACAGTAAATAGGTTGTTTTACTGGAAAACATCGAATTTCCTTCAGTGTTTTATTGGATTCCATGTTATAACAACTTTGTAAAGAAATTTCCTCAGTTTTGGGTACCGTTATTGTGTGGCAAAATCTTTTAAAGGGTAATAGGACATTGTTTTTGTTTAGACAGATAACATGGAGTTGAAACAAAGGAGAATGAATTTTATAAATTAGAAGTTACTTCCTGGAACACGGATTATGTTTCTGAATAATATTTAGGCAGTTAATTAATAATGAAACATTATTTTCGGCTTTATTCATTATTAATATTCATAGTCTATAACCGATTTCTATGAAATTAATTTGTATACGTAATATACTCGTGAATAAGTGTCATCACCCGCTTATTAACATTTCCACTACCAGGTAACAGCTTTTCTCTTTCAAAGACACATATTATGTTACATGTTCACAAATACCTAATATGACATTACAATTGACGGCACGGTTAACGGAGGGGTTGAGAGATCGACTGCTGCGCTACGTGCCGCGAGTTCGATTCCTGCACGGAACAAATATTTGTATGATCTACAGATAGTTGTTTCGCATCTGGGTCTTTGTGTATGTGAACATATGTGCAAACCAAAATACACTAAACCCTCATGAAATTTTCCAATTCCTTAAAGATTCAATGCGGTTAATATTTTAAACGATACCACTTATTTCTTCCCAAATGATATACGAGGATAACGGAACCATAGATTTATTACTGAACCCTCATCACTGAACTGTATTTATACAGTATTCGTTCTCCCTCAGAAAGTTACAAAACTTGTGCAAGACGGATAATAATAAAACCGACCCTTTAATTTGAGTTTGATGATACCAAGCCTTTGTAAATATACACAAAGGATTCCATATAACATAGAGATTCAAGTTATTTTGCTGTTTAATGATGGAGGATACCTCTGATTAAAATTTGCGTTCAATTGATTGGTTTCCTAGCAAATAAACATGTTTGTGTATATATAATGATGTAGGTAGATATGTGTTTGTGTTATATGGTGATCGTAATTATCGTGTATCCGGGTACGTCCTAAAACTGCGGCCAGACACCAGAGGACGTGCAGCAGCGTCCTCTCACTAATCGGTGAGCTACTGCGATTTCATTTTCATTGAGTAAGCGGAGACACTTAACAAGCTTAACTGAAGAGTATAGCTCATGAATTTCTTTGCATTATTAAATTTAACAAATAGACCGAAAAACATCGAAGAAAGTCTAAATATTTATTATTGAAGGTACGGTTAGCGTAATGGTTGAGCGATGGACTGGTGCAATACGTGTCGAAGGTTCGATCCATACACAGAAAAAAAATACGACTTACAGACGGTTGTTCTGAGTGTTGGGGCATCTGTGTTTTTAAACGCACCTAAGATACAGACATTGTTCTTAGTGTAAAGTAACGTTTATTATAAAACAAAAATATAGTATAGTCACAATTGTAGGTAAAATATTGATGCTGTTTTCCATCCATTAAAACTCTCTAAGTTCCCTACGGGTCAACATCATGTTTGTAAAACTTATTTATCCTATTTTGTTTGATAACAGCACAAACACTCAAACCTCGATACAATACATAGAATACACAGATACAAGCGTCGCTAACGATTACCCTGGAAACAGATAAGACCAGTATAATCGGGGTCCGGCAAAACATTGTAAACAATATCTGATACTTGTGTATTTACTATTGGTTCCACTTTGATCTTGAAGTGAAAGGAAAATATCTGTTTGTCATGCCACTCAGGTTGTAAGTGGAGTTGGAGTGAATTGATATGATGTTTGTAGGAGGACCAGCCACCTGTTGCCAATGCATTTTGTATGACGTAACCTTAAGAAAATATTTGTGTGTTATTTCTTCTGTTGACTTGTTAACTTTGAAACTAACAGCCGTGTCAGTTGTTGTGGAAAATTTACTTAGACATATTTAGTTACCATTGCCCCTTACTATTGTTTCTAAAGGGGTAAGAATGAGTCATTTTTCTCGATCACTTTTTGACGTTTAAGCTTTACATAATCAGAAATTTATTCAGTGTTCATTTTTACAGGTGATTAATTTTTTTGTCCTTTATCTTGGTAGTTTCTTCAAGTTAGTCGATCGTCTGTCATCTGGATATGAGTATTCACTAAACACACTAAAAGTTAGTAACGGATTACTTTGTTCATTTAACTAGAGGAGGCTCTTTCCAAACAGTTGGTAATAAAAGAAGGTGTTAATAGTAAAAAAAAGTATTGCTTAAAAGCTTTTTATGTAACAAGCGACAAAATTACTCTTTAACAGCAGCAAGATACTATCAAGTGTTCAGCTTTAATTAAGTCCATACGAGATAAACTTGATACCGGAAAATGGCTGCGAAAAAGCAGCCAATTTGCCACTTTCGTCACTCGGCTGCCTTTTTGTAATCCCCCGTAATTGTCTTAAATTAAGGCTTACATTTTCCAATTTATTACCTTTTGTTACTTTATCCTGACACTCTGTTTCTAGGAGACTATAGCTGGTGTACAGTCAGCATCAAAAATATGTATACAATTAGCGAAATTCAAACGCTTATTCTTGGGAAACTTTTGATTAAAATCGATGAAATTTGAATGACTATGTATTTTTATGTATCCGCAGATGCTATGTGTAGAATTAGTCAAGATTTCAATCACTATTTCCTCTGAAAATCGTTTTTGGATTTCATTAAGTGTATACATCTTATTGATGCTGACTGTACATATGTGTTATTATTTAACTGCCTCATTGAACTAGTCGTCGCAACTGACTGCTAAATGTGGGTTCTAAGTTCGATTAGTCAGACAAGTATTGGGTTTTTTGTTTATAAAATCTCGGTAGAATACAATTGGCTCGCTCCTATTAGGTCTATTGTCCTCAATAACTTAAAATAACGTATCGGACAAATGTATTAAACAGTACATTTCTGCTTAATCCTTCGGGGAAAAGAGGCCTGATGCAATGTATGCATTGACATTTGGAACTAGGTAGGTATAGTACCATTAGTTAGATTATACTTATTGACTGCAACGAGACTCGTAAGGGTTATATCTCAAAAAAAAGTATTAAGTTTAGCGTCAACGACTTATAGGTACTTAAAGAAAAGCTGGGATTATGCGCTATTAATTTATATTACTAGAAGAAAAAATTCTTTAATTATCAATATTGCTATTTAAATTTACGTGAAACCTAGGATAGCAATTCAATATTAATCAAAACATTTCTAACTCCAAATTAATCTTGTCGCATTTTCAATATCAATTTCCGAGAGACATTTTGAATGAAAAATTAAATGCTTCGACTATCTTCTGAAAATATCGCAAGCTTCAATACTGATGATTTATTGTTTACTGTAGAAAATATAAAACAAGTCTCCACAATCTCTTGGAGGACCTGAAGAGCTGGGATCAATGATTAATGGTCCAAGATGTCCGCGCTAGACAACAGATTGTCAGCCTCACTTTACTCCCAAGTCTCAAGCAATTTGTCTTATAGGAAAATGATAGGAACAATTATTTTCTAATTTATTCTCCTGGTCAGGAACTAAGCTGTACCTACTCCAAAAGAAGGGAAATATCGAGACAATTTTATCCTAAGAATTTAATCTTTCACCATTTTTCATATTTCCACAGCGTATGAAGTAATGACGTCGCCTTAAATTCTGTTCACCTCATGAGGAAAAAAGGGACTGAAACTTAAATTCCGAATTTTATCCACGTCTCACCAAATATTTTTTAAACTTTATTATTATTACAAGCACTTCCATTCGCGTTCCTGCCGGGCCCTTTGTGTCGGTTATTAAATGACCTTCTTTCATGGCAAACTCTTCGCAATCCTCGGCCAATTTCGTCCATTGTTCCCCAACGACCCCCTTGTAACCATGATACGATTAAAATTGTTTAAATGCTCCGCATTCTTTGCCTGTACCTGTATCAGTTACGCATTGTCCAACCTTCCCTTCGTACTTAATTTTTCGGATATTGATGGGATTTTAGGGACGTGGATTTTCTTTTTTCATATATTAGCGTGGAATATTTTTATGAGTATGTAATTTAAGTTGAGTTTATATAACATTTGAAACGTTATAATAATGTTTAGTGGCTTCATGTTTAATATGTGAGTATTTTTGATGTTAGGTCCTAGTTTAGGAGAGTTTATTGTAGTGTTTCGAACAGACTCCGAATCGCTAGTTACTCAAAAAAGAACCGTTCAGATCTTCGGATTAACTCTAGATCTAGTTGATTCATGTTGTAGGTGCCATGATATGTAATATTTAAACTTAAACCTTTTACTTAGAGAATTCGTAAAGATTTTTAATAAAGCTTCTAAATAATAAGCATAATAAAACGTAATGATAGGCCTTTCTTGAGAAAAGTTCGAAGTCTGTCGGCACGGTTGGCGCAGTGATTAATAGGCTGAGGCTGGTCTGGCTTTCTGTGTTACAAATTGTAGGTTCTATTACCGTACAAAACAAATATATATATGATCTGCAAATTTTTGTTCCCGGTGTCTGTGCATGAGAGGTACCTATATGTTTTTAACTGTACCCACAAAACAGGAGAAATCAAAGAAGCGAACAATGTTTAAAGAAAAAAAATTTATTACATAGAAATTATTGTATAGAAGTGGTGATTTTATCAAAGAACCGCCTATTTGTAACCTACCGTGGTGGTTATAATATGCCTATTGTAGAACTTGTACCAAAGATCCTTTACGTCGCTCAGTATTGAAGAACTCCGAAGTATAAAAGTAGCGGCCATTGTTAAAACTTTTAAATTGGACCTCTTGTATCTTTTTGATATTCCATTATTTACTTCTCTGTAAGTTATTGAAAATAATTATACAATATTCTTCCTTTCTTCCTATTCGTTACGCTTTAGTCTTAAATTGGGTATTTTGAGAAGTTTCAGCTTTAGACAAAAAGAATAAAGTACACTCGTCCTTTGATATTTTCTCAAATTTAGATACTTTTGCTTTTCTTTTAGTTTTCATTGGCTAGCTATAGGTTGGTGTTTAAATTACCTCCACTATTTAATGGGGTAAATCAGACTACGATACTCTGTCTTAATTAATAAATAGTAAGTTAATTTTACTTATTGCATCAAAGTCATCCTAATTATTTTGTTGTGCCTGACAGAGTCCATAATGATGTGTTATATAAGTTTACCACCTAAATTTACATTATAGAATGCAATAAATTTATTGAGTATTGAAATATCGAGTATGATTAGTTTAAAAACTATTTATTTTATTTTTATGACATCAGTAAGTACTCCACCCCATTGAAATAATACAGGCTTTTAAAACGCAAAACCCTGTATATAAATAAAACTTAAAAAAACTACATATTATTTTGTAACATACTTAAATTTAACTCTTAAAAACTAGGCTTATATTAGATAGAGCCTTAAATCTAGTTAAGATTCCATGAGCATACCAACAAGTTCAACAATTTCAAGCCTTGAAAACGAAAGTACAATACTTTATTTACTACTAAAAAACGTAAAATACTTCAATATTTTAGGTGTCATTAAAAATATTGCAAAACAAGATTAAAAACATCGACGAGTGTGACGTATTGCCATCGCAACATTCATTAATTCAGAACGGCGGAACTCCATTAATTAAAAACAGTACGGCCCAGTAAAATCTGTAATGAAATATTGTCTATAAACTGTACAGGATGAAGAACAATTTTGTTAAGATTAATTTAAATTTATACCCGTATTAAGATTACTATTAATCCGGACTAATCTAAGTTTGAAGATTAAAATAAACGGTTTTAATTTGAGCAACGGCAAATTCCGTACGTTTATGTTCTTTGATTTAAAAACTCGAAATGCAGTTCTATAAAAATTAGAGTTTTAAAAGTGGTTATAAAGAGTTTGTCTGTCTTATAGGTACCTAAAATTGGTTGTTTGGACTTACTGAAAGGAAAAAGTATATACTGTAAACATTTTGAAGTGACGTGACGACACGGTTGGTGGCGTGGTTGAGCGTTCGACTGCTGCGCTACGTGTCGCGGGTTCGATTCCCGCACGAAACAAATATTTGTATGATCTACAGGTAGTTGTTTCGGGTCTGGGTGTATGTCCATGTCCATGTGAATATTTGTGTTTGTAAACGCACCCACGATACAGGAATAATCCCTGGCGAGGGGCAAAGTTTTTTTTTTTTTTTAAACAAAACAATAAATAATGATATTTTTGCAGCCTAAATGTAATGAAAAGTATTAAGAAGATAGGCCGTCGTCGTTTTTAATTTGTGCGTGTATTTTTTGATCTTATTTAAGTTTCTCATTGTATATCTTGGATTGGTATATCATTGGGTATATGGCTTAAGGTTCATTCGCTATAATATAAACGCTTAAGGGTTGCCTTAATGAAAGCTGTTTTTTATATAATGATGTTAAATTTGTCCTTGTTTTTTCGAAGTCTTCAAATCTTTCTGCTGTAAGTGTCTGGAACAAAGTTTATTTATATTTTATTTGAAGAGCTTGAAAGGATTTTTGCCGTTTTTTCTATCGCGCATGTTCCGTATTTGGCGATTATCTTTCTTTCCGTGACAGTACTGCTGTTTTTTATCCGCAATTCCACATATTACTTACTATATTCTTCAAAAATTATGTACGTAATTTCCCTTGGAATAGCCTGCAATTCTCATTACATTGTCTTATTCAAATCTTCCATGGAATCCATGACACACTGTAATCTCTAACTAATAGACTCAGTTGTAATCATAATCAACAATATTTGACTGTTCAACATTGCAAAACATTTTTTATAATATCTACAAAATATTAAAAAAGTTATGAGCTCATTAATTTCACCTTGGGCGAGGACAAAGTACCAACGGAAACATAATCTTGGTTCAAAAATAAGGTCTTTCAGGAAAAAAACATAAAAAAATACAATGCTGCAAATGTATGAACAGATAACAACTTTAACACATGTTTGTGGTCGCATACATTATTCATTATTTATGTGTGTTGACATCCATATGTTAAACATATCCAAACACACACACGTGCAAACATTGACTAAAACAGACATTTTCATAATCAGAACTGCACACTCAAAGGTTTACGTCACACATAACCTTATCATGACGTCATCCAGACCCTGCTGCGTTGTGCCCAAATAAAAACGAGTTCATTTATCACAGCGCCATTTTGTTTGGGTTCTCGTCTGCATACACTCATGTTTTTGGCAGTGCCAGACTTTGAAGTCCGTAGATAAAAAAATAACGACAAAAAAATGTACAAAAATTATCAGTCCGCTGCGAAACGGATTCGCGCGCCAAAACTCTTGTTGACACTTATTTTGATTTCGTCGGAATATTATTTTGTTAGTTTTTCGTGCCGTTTCAACATATATGAGTAAAGGCATTTGGTTAGCTGAGTATCTGCTTTAAGTAATTCTGACCAGTACCTCTATTACGAGTTTTTTACTATTTACTTTCAAAGTAAATGTAAATTTTCATGCAAGCGATTTTAGTTCTTAACTTGGTTACGTTAGGGATTAGAGTCGCTAACATGATATCTCTATAAAATAGTGAATAGTAAATCAAATCTTACGACGGCTAACTTCACAGCTAATATAGCTAGTTGTTTCTTTCTATCTCGGAACAAAGAAAGAGAAATATATATATGGCAAAAATACTAATGTTCAGTGTCGATAAATAAAAAACTTAATATTATAATCCTTTACAATAGAAAGAACATCTACCTGTAAGCCGAAGAGTAAAGATTAACCGTATATTGAAATTGATTTCTTTATACGTCATTGTAAATAATTTATTGATTGTCAACGAGTGTTGCCCGATCTAGTGTTTTATTAGCAGAAATACCTTTTTTAATCTACTTATTTTATGGCTGTTACGGAAAATATACCTGCTTGTACAGATATCAGACAAAACTATCTACACTCAAGAGAGATTGGGAGATTAAATTGGTTTTATAATATTTATTGTAATAGTTCGTAAATTAATCAGATTTAATAGTTACTCAATAATGAGTGATATTCACAATTCTTAATGTTTATTTGTGTCTCATTTTTTTTAGTTTTTCAGTTGAATTTTAAGTGTATTCTGTTCCATAACTGCTTATTGATAATTAGTTGTGCCCGCAACTCTATCCGCGTATACACCAACCTATGCGTGAAATCCGATACATCTGAAAATTTGTTATTAGCTTTTCGATTCAACTTATTATAACTATTACACTGTTATGATTAGCAGTAGATTTTCCTCAAAATAATTAATATATAAGAGTTGTATTTGCACAAACCGTAGGTATTTAAGTTGCGCTCAAAGTGTCTGTAGTAAAACTGTAAAGGGGGTAGACCCTTTACAGTTTTATTTTAGTAGGTAGTGTATAGATTAGTGATAGACAGATATTGTTCGGATTGCTGTTCTTTTGAAGTAGATAACTTTTTGTTCTCGGCTCATATGTTAGGCTTGAATTGGGATAAACTCTAAACCTTGATGTTTTATAGGATAAAATAATACAATATAATAAAGTTTATTAATTTTCCCTAAACAACTGGAACACTTTCAGTTTTATTTGTATTGCTTGTTTAAATTTCATCTGGGAACAACCAACGCATATTGCACATTTCCAATTGATTTAATTTTTTATAATGTTTAAAAGTGCCTTTTTGGCGTGGGAAATGTTAGCGATCTTGTTGTGTCTTTGTTCCCATACTGGCGTTCTTGTAATAAAGGTATGAAGTTAAATCAAATATTTATTTGTTTTATATGTATTTATTTTTGTATACAACCTTTTGAAGAAAAATATTTTTTATTGTAATGTAACTGTCAGAATTTGACATTTGAAGTTAATACTAACGAAAATGAAGTTCATGGTATGCGATTTAGTCGGTACCATTTTTACCAACAATATGCTTGATTACCTTATAATTTTATTTATTCTATTTTGTGTCAACATAATGTCTAGCAAAGCTTTTGAGCATGGCATATTTGAGAGCGGCTGAATTTGAGGATTAACAATGCAATGTCAGCGAAGTAAACACGGCAATTTGAGAAAGATGTTAACCTATCCGAAAACATAGTTACATAAACATAATAACAGCTGGGATTAAAAACCTCAAGGAAGTTTTAATTTGGGATATTAACGGAATATAACGTGAATTTTGGTGTCAGTAAATATATAATCACAACCTCTGCTGTGGTGGATGTCAAATGCAAATGGAATCGACGGTAAAATCCTGCCTACATAAAAACGATGCATAAAAACTTCGAATTCAGTATGCATGATGAACACCAGAGTATTGTTTGTTGGGAAACTACTCTTCCTAAGCAGCTTCCTAGCTTCCTAAGCAACTTTCCTAACTGCAAGTGAAAATTCAAGATATCATTGGAAAAGTAAAACATTTCACTATTAGGAAAAGGTCGAAGTGCACAACTATAAGACAGTGTAATAGAGAGTAATGTAAATGTGTATATACAGCATGTATCAGAAATACGTGGTCATTTATCAGGGTATGGATCTAAAAATATATATAAATATAAATAAATATACATATTTCGAGGTGATAAATATAATAAAAATAATCAGCTGTCCCATACATTTACGTGGAGTAGGTATTGAAGTTTTGTATGGGACAACTGATTTTTCGCGATTACGATGTTGGTCCCATGGCGAAAGTTATTCAGCATGATGACCTGACCTTTGAATATTACCACGCATTTCTGATACACGGTATATAGGATACATTTTTGTGTCAGACGTATGTAGATTTAATGATAAAATAAAATATTTTATGAATTTCATTTTGTATGAATATCTAAATGATTCACCACAATTTGGTCTATGTACCTATTATTTATATATCTGAGAATTTTGAGATCGAAATCTTTAGGATTAAGAAAAAAGCAAATGCGGCTGATACGTGCATGGATTTATTATACCATATTTGGGTTAAATATTTTTATTTTACTACGTAATATGGTCAAGCTATGAAGCACAGTGTGGTCTCAAGATTAGAAAAGTTGAGGGGGAGACGTTGTTTTATATATTGACAGGGTAAGCAGATTACTTGGCGGGTGAATACAGAAATATATTGTCGCTCTGGACAACCTTCGGCGGATTAAGGATTGATTAAATAAAAATGTTTTTTAAAAACGACTTATTTAATGATAATTTCAGGGGACAAGCAAATCCATGTATAATTATATAAAAAAATATATAATCGTCTATAACACACTCTAAAATCTGAAATGGTTCTCCATTGCATGGGTTGCTGCATTGTATGGGCCGGAATCCAAATTCAGTCCTATGGGTAATCCAAGTCGTCAAAAATCCATTAAAATACTAATAATAATAAGTGCACAAAAATTCTACATAGCTGTTAAATAAACACAATGACGGTTTCAACTGAAATTGACAATACTCTTGTCTTTTCTCGTTCGTTATTACGTTCTTTCTAAAACTTAAAATTTATATATGAAAAAAATATAAAATATTCTTTTTTTTATTATTATGGATTATTGCTTTGTCAGTTTATTATTAACAAGTAATGAAAATAGAGAATCATTAACTGAAGAACTTAAATTGTTTTACAACTTCAATCATTACGTATAGTGGAACGAAATTTCTTGACATGGACGTATAAAGAAATCAATTTCAATATACGGTTAATCTTTACTCTTCGGCTTACAGGTAGATGTTCTTTCTATTGTAAAGGATTATAATATTAAGTTTTTTATTTATCGACACTGAACATTAGTATTTTTGCCATATATATCTTTCTCTTTCTTTGTTCCGAGATAGAAAGAAACAACTAGCTATATTAGCTATGAAGTTAGCCGTCGTAAGATTTGATTTACTATTCACTATTTTATAGAGATATCATGTTAGCGACTCTAATCCCTAACGTAACCAAGTTAAGAAATAAAATCGCTTGCATGAAAATTTACATTTACTTTGAAAGTAAATAGTTAAAAAAAACTCGTAATAGAGGTACAGGAAAGAATATTTTTTTAAAGTAAGTAAGTATATTATTTCTTGAAACTTACAAAGTTAAGTATTTAGTTGAATGGCTGCCTCAAATTGCCCATAGCGTTATGAACTGTTTGATAATTCCAAATAAATCGTAATAATACATATTTAATGAGTCAATATAACACAAATCAAATTTAAAGCCAAATTTCATTAATTCATTCACAAAAAGACATCTGATTCAAAAAGTCAAGAGCTACTTTTCACCAATAACATTTTCTTCCTAAAGTTGCCGATTTTCGGGTTTTTTAGGTACTAGCCTTGTTTATAAGTACCAAATTTCGACAAGGGTTCATGAAATAAAACCCGATTAGCATAATTAAAGTTATACAACTGGATATTATACGTTAGTATTCGAGTTGCTACTGCTATAAAAGTTTCAACACTGTTTATATAACTAACATAACAAATATAACAAGTTTGGATATTACATATATCCCGATTCCCGATTGTTTTTACAACCAAATTAGTTCGGTACAGTCATGTGAAGTTAGACGCTGAAACTATGCGAATGGGTAAATTATACCAATTTATTGCAAACATTAACTAGAATAATATATCAGTAAATAAAAAAATATGGCAAGCGTGACCACTGAGCGTGGGGTTACCGAGCAACGTATTTACTGAGTTTTCTGTTAAGAAATTCACTTTTTTTTATTTTTTTTATAACGTTGCCCCACACTATGATTTCTCCTGTATCGTGGGTACAGTTTACAAACATACATGTCACATGCACACACAACCAGACCCGAAATAACTATCTGTAGATCATACAAATATTTGTTCCGTGCGGGGATCGAACCCGCGACACGTAGCGCAGCAAGCTAATTGCTTAGCCACTGCGCCAACCGTGTCGTCAAAGTTCAAACTTCATTTACCTATTCAATTATTACATAATACAAATAATTACACAATAATGAAAAGGCCTTTGCGGGCCGCGTAGCCGCCTGGCATGTACGGTGTCTATTACTTACATGATACAATACTTACGTAAACCTTTATTAGACAAATTTGTGATGCCGTATCTAAATATTTTAGTACTAAGTGAAACTAAAAGAAAACACATGTATCACACTATTTTTATCATAGATCATAATTTTTGAATTTGGAGGTGATTAACAAATTTTGCTGTACAGTAATACCTCGACTTACGCTACCCCGACTTACGCGAAACTGGAGTTACACGATTTTAAAATCTCGTCGATTCCTCTTTTGAGTGCTATACAACTCGATTATTCACTTGTTCAGCTAATGTACATGTTCGGACATGTCGCGTGGAATCGACGCTTAGCTATAATTTATAGCGAAATTATACCCCGACTTACGCGGTTATCGCCCAGTCCCACCTATCGCGTAAGTTCGAGGTATTACTGTGTATAGAACCTGAAAGAGATAGAAGAGACGAAAAGAAAGACATTCGAAATTTCCAGTATACGTTAAGACGTAAGTTAGTATAACAGTAACTTCTACGGTACAGTACGAATCCATACTAGGTTACCAATTACTTTGAAAATAACATAACCGAAACTGGTCGGGTCTGCATCTTGGAGAGTGCATGGAAGGACAAAGTTCGGCTTTTACTTACGTTAAAGGATTGGTTTCAAATGTCATCGGCTTGTCCGCCTCAGTCCTTTGAGATATTTCGAACATAGATGTGTGGGACATGTCAGGGTTTCGGAAGTGTCAGGTGATGCTCCATCAAGGTTTGCTCCATTCAATTTTTGATGTACTATCTTCGTCCTTCCTAGTAGCCAGCTCGCCACCAAGTGGTTGGAAACTAGACAAATAATGCAACTTTTATACAATTATCAAATGGTGCATTATAATTAAAATAACCACCACATATTATCCTATAGCTGTCCAGGATTTCAGTCATTACATTAAATATTGTAAAATATTGTATAACTAGCTGTGCCCGCGACTTCACTTAAACCCACCCACCAAATGCACTTAACCCTATTTTTTTCTAAAATAAAAGTAGCCTAAGTTACTCCTTATTACATCAGCTACCTTTTTTTTTTTTTTTTTTTTTTTTTTTTTTTTTTTTTTTTTTTTTTTTTTTGGGTGGGAAATCATCCAATGACCCCCCTCCGCCCTGGGCAAGAGCGAAGGGATGTGTCAGACTCTTACTGACTAAAACCCACCCGTGTCCCCATGATCGCCCTTGGTGTACCGGGGCCGCGATATCTGTTATATTGGCTCGCAGCCCCGGCAGGCGTTGGCCCGCCCTTAGCCCAGGCGGGCCCCACGACTGTTGCTGACTTCACTTTGTTAACGGGGGGGCGCGTGGAACACTACGCTGCCCCCCCCCGTCTCGGGCCTTTCTCTGGTCGGGCGACGGACGGCCCAAGTCCGCCGCCCGCAGGCCCTCCTCTATGGTGGCTGGAGATCGTCGCGCGCCTCGCGGCGTCGACGAGCCGGGCGTCCCCTTCGGCGGCCTCCTGGGCGTCGCCAGTCTACCTCCTCCTTGGCGGCCATGACCGCCTCACAGAAGGAGGCGACGGCCGCCCATGCGCTCTCGCTCCGAACCATGGATCTCACCAAGGTCGGGAGCGAGAGGTCGCCGCCGATCTCCTCTACGAGGACACGGCGCATCGGCTCCCATGCCGGGCACACCTCCACCGTGTGCTGCACCGTGTCCTCCGGGGCGTCCTCGCAGTGTAGACACCCCGGTGTGTCGATCCGCCTGATTCTGTGCAGGTACCTCCCAAAGCAGCCGTGCTTGGTGAGGACCTGCGTCAGGCGGAAGGTGAGGACGCCATGGCGCCTCTCCAGCCACTCTCTAAAGACGGGTCTTACCGCCTCGATCGAGGCGTGCCCTGCGCGCGGTTGCCACAGCCGCCGCTCCCATGCCGCCATGAGATCGCGCCGGAGCTCCGTCCTCATCGCAACAACTTGTCGCGGCATTGGACTCGAGCCCCGGCTCAATTCCTCGCGGCGCCAGACATACAGCACCGCGAGGACCCCCGCCTCAAGATCCCACGGCGGCGTTCCGGCAAGGAGGCTCGCCGCCTCAAAGGAGACCGTGCGGTACCCGCTGATGATCCTGACGGCCATCACGCGCTGCGCTTTACGCAGACACGTAGCGTTTACGGCCGCCAGGCCCCGCTCGCCGCACCACACCGGCGCCCCATACAGCGCCATGGACCGCACGATCCCCGCGTAGAGCCTCCGGCAGGAGGCGTCTGGCCCCCCAATGTTGGGCAGCAGCCGCTTGAGCGCGGCCGCGGCCGTCACCAGCTTGGGAGCCAGACGTCTGAAGTGCTCCCGAAAGTTCCACCGGCTGTCGAGGACGAGTCCCAGGTACTTCATCGTCGACTCGACACCGATGCGAACCCCTCCCACCATTATCGCGGATCCCGGAGGTGGCGCGTTCCGAGGGCCGTGGAACACCATGGCCTCGGTTTTGTGCAGCGCCACCTCGAGGCCCAGCTGCCGGATCCTCTCCACGACTGTGGCAACCACGTCTGCCGCTAATTCGGCCGCCGCCTGGTGCGTGCGTCCCCGCGCCAGGACCAGCGTGTCGTCAGCGTAACACATCACGCTGGCCCCGCCGGGGAGGGCACCTCGCAGCACCCAGTCGTAACCGATGTTCCACAGGAGCGGCCCCAGTACCGACCCCTGCGGAACACCGCACGACATCTCTCGTCGGCTCCAGAACTCCTGACCCGGGAATATGACGGCCCTGTCCGTCAAATAGGCCCCGATTACTCGACGGAGGTAGGTCGGCACTCGGTGGAACCCGAGTGCCTCCCTAATACAGCTCCAGGGCAGGGTGTTGAACGCATTGGCGATGTCTAGAGACACCGCCAAGACCACCCCCCCCCGACGCGTTTCCTCCGCCGCCACGGCTCCCACGCGCATGATGGCGTCCACCGTGGAGCGCCCCCGGCGGAAACCGAACTGGTTATCCGCTAGATCCGGCCCCCTCCTCGAAAGGTGGCCGACGAGGCGGTCAGCGATTACTCGCTCAAAGAGCTTGCCCACCTCGTCGAGCAACACAATGGGCCGGAATGCGGACGGAGAGTCCGCAGGGCGCCCAGGCTTCTTAATGAGGACCAGCTTCCCCGTTTTCCAACGGGTCGGAAACTGGCCCCTCTCCATGCATGCGCTAAGAAGCCTCTCCAATCGGGGCCCGAGAGCCCCTAAGGCCAGAACCCATGCTCGGCCAGGTATGCCGTCGGGTCCTGGGGCGGTATTTTTGGCTTTAAGCCTTTCAACCGCCGCTCTCAACTCCTCCCGGGTCAGTTCGGGCACTTCGTCGTCGTCGTCGTCGTCGTCGTCCGCGTCGGGCGCCGTGAGAGGCGGAGCCATCGGCGGTGGCGCATGTTCCGCCCGCGAGGGGAACAGAGCGCTCACCACGCCCTCCAGGAACTGTGGCCGGAGACTCTGTGTCAGTGGGGGCGCCCAGGCGCGGAGCTTGTTCCGCACCAATTTGTATGGGCGCCCCCATGGGTCTGCATTCAGAGTCCCCAGAAACTCCTCGCGGCCCTGAGCTTTGGACCGCAAGATCTCTTCCCGGAGGGCTCTCTTCGCCTCCCTGTACCCCTCGTACAGCTCCGCCTCCGTGGCTGCCGCATCCGGAGGTCGGATGCGGAGCCTGCGGTGCCTGGCGTACCGGCGCCGCGCCGCCACGCACTCCTCGCGCAGCTCCTCGATGAGGCGCGACCACCAGTACACCTGACGCCGCCCTCGGCCCTGCCGGACTCGGGGCATTGCCACGTCACATATGTCTGACATGGCCTCCTGGAACCACTCGGCCTCGTCGTTGATGTCGGCGGGCCTGTCCGGTATTGTCACCCAGGCCCGCACGATCGAGGCCTCCAGGAGAAGCTCCCGGTCCAGCTTTTTTAGCGCCCAACGCGGACCGTTCCCACCGGGAATCGGCCAGGCCGGCGCGGCAGAGGTCTGGGTGGAGACGTTGAACCGGATATACCGGTGGTCGGAGAACGTCTCCACCTCCTCCATGACGCGCCAGCCCTCAACACGAGGCGTCAGAGCGGGGCTAGCGAACGATATGTCCACTACCGACTCGCCCCGCATCCGAACGCACGTGGGGACAGAACCCCGGTTGAGAACGTCCAGGCCCATCTCGAGGGCCCAGAGTTCCACCATCCTACCCCGTGTGTCCGTGAGTCGGGAACCCCAAGCCAAGTTTTTGGCATTGAAGTCCCCGAGGACAATCACGGGGAGGGGACGACATCCGACGACGACATTGCCCAACTCCCTCAGAGAGTTCTGGAGCTCGACGAGAGATTGGCTCGGGGAGAAGTACACCCCCACTACACACACCTCCCCGAACCGTGCCGCGACGCAACCCCGTCCTCTTCGAACGTTCTCGAGGGACGGGGTGCCGGCGGCGGCCCACGCAACTAGGGCCACCAAGCCGTCTACATCCCCCACCCAGTCCTCTCTCGGGGGGACGTAGTACGGCTCGGCGACGACAGCGACATTGATCGACCACTGCGCCGCGCTCTGGAGGAAGAGATCGTGAGCTGCGGCGCAGCGGTTGATGTTCGCTTGGAGGAAGCGCAGTGGTGCCACTTAGATCTCCATCGCTTCCTCCGGCACCCTCTGCGACGACGTCGACGGCGGCCTTGCCGAGTCATCGGCGGCGGCGGCGGCGGCGGCAGTGGTCGGGGGGCCCTTAGGCTTCCCCTTCCTCTTGCCCTTGGTGGGCGCAGTGCAGGCCTTGCCACCTGCCTGGTGATCAGCCGGCTTGCCTGCTCCCGCGCAGACTGAGCAGTGCGGAGCGGCTGTGCATGAGCCGGCCTTGTGACCAGGCTGGCAGCAGCGGAAGCAGCGATCGCTGCAGTCCGCCTCGGTGCACCTTACCCCAACGTGTTTCCCGATGAGGCATCGGTAACACCGCAGAGGCCTGGGGTCCAGCAGCTTGACCTGCGCCGAGACCCAGCCCACCAGGAGCCTGCGACCCCCCACTATTTTATTGGCCGCCGCCACGGGACAGCTGACAACAGCCGTCCCCATCCCCGAGGGGTCGGAGCGGATGGGGCCCGATTTAATCTGCCCCACCTCGCATCCCCCCACCCTGGCGATTGCAGCCACGAGCTCCTCGGCCGAGACAGAGTCGTCGAGGCCGAGGATACGCAGGTCCACATTTTTGGTGGGCCTGGTAACCCTGACTACCCCCGCGTCGAGGGTCGCCCGCAGCTTCTCCGCCAGGGCATCCGCCTTAGGGCCGCTGGAGGCACCTGGGACCTCCAGCAAACGGGCTCCGGTGAGGGTGGCCTTGATTCGGAGCCCACCGGAGATTCCGATCTCCTCTAGGCCCCCCAACTCCTTTTTGGCCTTGGAGATGACGTCACAATATGTGACGCCCTTCTCCTTGGCTCCCGGCTGTAGCGTGACTACTACAGCCGAGGAGCGGGGGGCGCGGAGCTTGGCCGCCGCCTGTTTTGCCGCTCGGCGCGCCTTCTGGGCCCTCTTCCTGGCCGCCTTGCCCTTCTTGGCTTTATCGCCGGCGACTTCCCAGTCAGCCTCCTTAGGAGCCTGCTGGGCGGCTTTTTTAGCCGGGGCGGGAGCAGCCGCCGCCTTCGCCTTGTTGGGGGGGGGCGTTCGTTTCGGCCCCTGTCCCTTCTTTGTCCCCTTCTTGGGGACATTCGCCGCCGCCGTTAAGACGGGGGGGGTCTTTGGCCCACCCGAGGCGGTAGATGTCGCCGTTGCCGCCGCAGCGGCGTAGCTGGGCTGGCCCTTCTTGTCCCCGGCCAGGAAAGGGCGCAAGAGCATACCCTCCACCGACGAGAACCTGGCCGTGACGGCCCGCATCTCTTGCCGGAGCACATCCAGGATCTCCTGGTAGTGGTCCGGCAGCTGCCCGGCCCCGGGTTGCGCCTCGGGCCGGGCCTCGGGCTGGGCCTCGAGCTGGGCCTCGGACTGGGCCTTGGGCTGCGCCTTGATCTGCGCCTTTGGCTGGGCCCTGGCCTGCGCCTTAGACTGCGCTTTTGGCTGCACCTTAGGCGATGGCGGCGGCGGCGGCGCATCTTGCGCCACTGCCACAGGGCACTCACGGCTCCTGGTGAGCTCAGCACGGAGCTCCGCGTTCTCGCGGCGGAGCCCGGCCACCTCCGCCGTGAGGCGGGCCACCTCCTCTCGGAACCCGTCGAGTTCCCCCTGGGGGGGCCCGCCGAAGCTGGCCTTGGCAGCGGCCACTATGGAGCCGGAGGCCCTCTCAAAGGCCCGCTGCCTCGTCGCGGTTTTCTTACCCGTCAGCGCTATTTTTAGTAGCACTGACTCCACGACCCCCAGAAAGCTGGCGTACCGCTCCTTCAGAGCAGCAGTCCCAGCCTCGCCCTCCTCCGCCGACGACCCCGAGGGGCGAGAGACAGCTGTCTCTGCCGGCCCCGGGTGTCGTGCCTCCTCAGCGAGCTTTGCTGCCCGCTCAGCTTTCGCCTGGGCCATTCTCCGGCCCAGGTTGCCTCCACCGCCTCGTCTCTTGGTTGAGACTTTGGGGGCCGATACCGCCTCCTCGCCCGAAGACGACTCAGCACCCGGCCCCCTCGCGTCCGTCCGAGGACGCTTGCGGAAGAACCGTGCTCGGCTCTCCCCACTCCGCGTACTCCGTACGCTCATCCTACTGGATGCAGAGTCAGACTCCGCATCCACCACCTCCACGTCAGTTTGGTTTGTTGGTTTATCCATATGATTCCCACGAGTATGGGGGATATAAAAGGTCCATCCGGGCAGTGCCCCCTGTACCCGGATAAGCCTATACGTAACCCGTCAGGGGGTCGGCTGGTACCCTAACGGGGGTCGCACTAGGGACTGATAACTACCCATCAGCCAAGTGTCCCTTCACGGTGCGCCGCCGCACTGGGATTTGGGGTGATTTTTTATAGAGGCTGTCTTCCTCGCGGCCCGGGCGGTTAAGCCAAGACCCTCGCTCCCGGTAAACAGTCGTGAGACATGACCACAGCACTCTCACCGGGGCTACGAGATTCGACGGTGGCAGAAGAAGGACATAGGCCTCCTCCTGCCTGCTCGGTGGCAGGGTGAGTGCACGCCGAGCCCGTCCGCATACATCCGCTGTACCCTCTGCTCATCAGAGGGTCACGCGGAGAGATGCCGCCTGGCCACAACTGGCCCTTTGGCAGAATATTTGCACACGGGCAACAAGACCCCCGAGAAGGCTTCCCGGGAGAGTTATTGCCCGTGCCCCAGGGTGCACCGTCCCGCGGGACTAGACTTCCCCCCGGACGTGTCCAAAAGGAACCCCAGTCCGCGGGCGCTCGTGGAGGTTTTCTGCCTAGCACCCCTACATCAGCTACCTGCCAATAAAAGTCCCGTCAAAATCGGTCCAGCCATTTCAGAGATTAGCCTATACAAACAGACAGACAAAAATTGGAAAAAAATTTTTTTTGGTTTATGTACCGTATATATATTCATATGCATGTAGTAAAAAACGGTTATTTCAATATTACAAACAGACGGAGAGATGTATAGATGTATAGATTATATGAAATATTAAGGTACTATTTTTTTAGATTTTGGAGCTAGTATACTGAAATACCATCCATATATCCGTTGTATAATAAGTCACCCTGTATAGAAGGTGTTATATTTCAAAAATAAAGTGACACCCTGATCGTATTACATGTCTGCTTGGACAACATAATTGAATCAATGCCAGGGCATATTCAATTATGTCTAACTAAAAACTTCAAAGGCCTCGCTAATCTATTTAATAAAAAATATAGAGAGATTATGTAGTGTAGTTAGTGCCATTTTAAAGGTGAATATTCTGTGCCATCTGTTCTCTTCTGAAGAGCATATAGGCAGTACAATCAGGTATAAGCTGGATGAACAGCATATCAACAGTTATTGCTTTGCGTAAAAGTACAAAAACATTTGTCAAAACCAATCCAAAATTGAGATTCGATATTGCCTTTTTTAAAATAAAAAGTAGAAATTGATAGCTCAGTTGGTGCAGTGGTTGAGTGATCCATTGCGGCGGTACCTAGGCGGAACGCAGGTTCGATTCTCGCACGACAAATATTTGTATGGCCTACGGATAGTTGTTCCAGGTCTGAGTGTATGTGTATGTGAATTTTGAGTTCGTAAACGCACCTACGATACTGGATTGCTAGTATCTTTTATATAAAAATAATTAGGTTACATTCACAAAGTTCACATTACATCATATTTACACTACATAATTAATTTCCTATTATAAATTAAATACATTACGTCATATGACAATTGCTCTGTACTTGCTGCCTATTCTATGAATGCTGTGTATACCTGTTATGGGTATACATATAAGGTATATTATTTTTGTAATGTGTTTTCTAGTGTCTCTTATCATATTTTCTTTTTTTAAAACGTTGCCCTACTCTAGGATTTCTCCTGTATCGTGGATACAGCTTACAAATATACATGTCACATGCACCGACAACCAGACCTGAAACAACTATCTGTAGATCATAAAAATATTTGTTCCGTGCGGGGATCGAACCCGCGACACGTAGCGCAGAAAGCTAATCGCTTAGCCACTGCGCCAACTGTGGCGTCATACTGTAATTTATACAAGTATTGATGTTGGTATACCAATAATAAATAAATAAATAAAATAAAATAAACATTCAAACCGCAACTTGCAGAAGTTACCTCCTTATGTAGGTATGTAAATACGCCTCAGTACTACGATAAACTAAGTAAGATTTCATTTTTAGATTTACATATTCAGAAATATTCCCATTGTGATAAGTAAGCCTGGTTTGAAATGAAGGAATAAATCATTTTTCCACATCTTTTGAATCTCGCTAACATGATAGTACGTAGAGGAAACACGTCATCGCTATATGTTCCATATCTATACCATTCTCGGTTCTTTTGTTAATAATCCATTCGCATTTTGTTCTGAATGAAGAGTATTTTCTGAAATATTTTATTCAACAATTTGTGGTTAAGCTCCTTTTGTAATGGCCTTTTTTGTAAACGTTCAGAATTCAGGAAAAAACTAAAAAAGGTCTTCACTTAGGCGTCGATTTGGCTATGGAATTTTCGTTATAGTTTGTTGAAAAATTCAAATAGTCTGGTCGATATATATCCACATAAAACAATTCTAAAACTGACTCTTGCCGTGCTTGCGTATCGTCAGCTGTAAGTGGACCCTTCCTCAGTCTGAAAGCATTTAAGCAACACATCTTGTACCTAACATTTATTCGGTCTATGCGGAGAATATCACCTACAAGTATTTTCAGATATTTTCCCTCAACAATTCGACAGAGATGGAACATAAATATTGCTTGCCTTTCATTTTTGTACCTCTCTAGAAACACGAGAATAGTTTGCGCACATCATACAGGATGTAACATTTTATTTCGCGTTCCCGTTCAACCAAATTCGATTGCTGTACGCACCTGTACCCCTATTTCATCTAACAAACAAAGAATTTTTGCGATGCTCAGAGATATGGGTTTGGCGTTTTCCTTCTACCACCTATTGTTAGATATTCGCGTATTCTAGGGCTCAGATCTATATGCGTTCTTATTCTTTGTTTAGTTTTAAGTACTCAACAACTTTATTAACTAATCCCAGTGCTTTTTCTACACTCTCCGCTTCTCTGGGTAAACTCACATGGTGTGTACTCACACATATTAATTCGCCGACCCCGTTATTAATTCCTAGGGGAGCCTGTTCTCATCTACCAGGTAATATTTTTTTTTAACAAAAATCCCAAAAAATCATTTTGCCCGACCAATCGAACCCAGAACCTCACGCCGGCAGTTATTATTATAGCGAATATAAAATTTTATTTCGCATCACGAATACCTGTTTCCAAATTCCATAGATTAGCACCTGTACCCTGTTCCTCTATAACAGATAACAAACAACGAACTATTGAGATGTTCCCAAATATAGGGTTGGGCGTTTAAGTTTGTGAAAGAGGGTCGTCGGTATCAAGTCAAGTCGTTACAAGGGTACTTCGACAATGGGAGCGGAGCTGTGTAAAAGTCAATCAATGACACTTATCTTCAACCCCTTTTAGGATCAGGATGGGCAGAGCCCCAGAAGAATGCAGTTTGCCAACCTATTTATTCCAATGTTTAACTTTTCTTCAGATATAAGATTCGCTTATTTTAAAGGAGTTAGTTAGCCGAGCTTTCTATTATCAACAACAATATAAAATGTAAAACTGCCTGCCTGAGCGTGAGGTCCTGGGATCGATTCCCGAGACGCGCGAAGTGTTAAAGGGTTTTTCTTTATGGACATTCTCAACATGGAGTCTGGAACTGTGCCCGGTAGATGCCAATAGGTTCGTCTCCAACCAAATGAGACTTAAAAACGGCGTTAGCGAAATGTGGATGTATTAATACACCACTGCTTAGCCCTACGGGAAAAACAGGTGTGATACTATGTTATGAAAATGTCAAAGCAAGTTTCACCCTATCTATTAATACCTGAGAACTGAAAAATCGAAAAGCGTTAGCGGTAAGGCCAACGCTCCGAGATTTACCACTTCGTACATAAAAACATTCAAAAAGTGATTATGTTGTGGAATAAATGGTTGTGAGCGTTTACATCCAAAATGAAGCGTTAGCAATAAAGCTGATGATTGTGTCAACACTCCATACAAACAAATTGTATTGTCTCCCAGCCCACGAAACGTCGAATATCATAACAATAAGACAATAAATACATCCATAATGTGAAACATCACACGTTTCGATACTCTGGGTAACTTACACCTCACCTCCCCCCTCCACTTTGTATACTAAAATATATATTCAGTTGGTATTATGTTCCGTCACGTTACGAAACAGTTTCACGTAATTCTATATATGCTTATAAAATAATGGTAGCATTAAATGTGCATTATGAAATGTAGTTATGTTTTTGCAATGATCTATATCAGCGATCCCGTAGAAAATTCACCAGGATTCCGCGAAATTATTTATTTTTGGCTGTTAAATAATACCACAGTTAAGTACAAATATATATTTTGAAATAGCGCAAAATATGTGATGAGAAGAACCCATTACTGTTATGTAAGTAGGTAGGTAGTTAGCGAGAATTCAGCCCGTCGTTCGTAATCCATAAACGCTACGTAATTGCTTCTAAAATAAGGCCAAAGTTTTTTTTCGTTTTTTTTTTTTAAGATTACTCTAACCCTGTTATTTCTCCTCTGTCGTGGGTACAGTTTACAAACATACATGTCACACACACACAACCAGACCCGAAACAAGTATTTGTAGATCATACAAATATTTGTTCCGTGCGAAAACCGAACCCAAGCACAGAAAGCTGATAACTTAGCCACTGCGCCAACCGTGTCGTCGTCGTTTATATGGCATAACTTCGGCTTCAACATGAGTTAGTAAAGACAATAAAAAAAAAATCGATTTTCAAATTCGTGGAAGTATAGATTCAAAAAGTTAGACCCTGGACAGTAAACATAAACCATCAATCAACCGCAATCGAAAATTGGATAAAGAATAGTTTATAGGGCTAGTTCCAAACTATTTTCGATAAAGAAATAGCCAAGAAAGGGTTTTCAATATTTTCTTGAAAAACAGATGATCTTAGCACAGCAGATAGCAAATCTGATGGGTCAACTAAAGAGAAGGGAACATAAAATTGAATCTCAGCAGTTTCGCGTGGACTCCGCAAACATTAGCTGAGGCCTGATCCAATAAGATTGTATGCTTTGAAGGGACTTAGCGAAGCTGTATAAGCAAAAATCTGGAAGTGTCATTTTGAGTTGAACATAAGACTCCAATTGACGACACGGTTACCGCAGTTGTTAAGCTATAGGCTTTTCCACACGAAAGAAATAGTTGTATCATATACTTGAGTCTGGGTGTATGTACTTGAGAGATTTGTGTCTGTACACGCGCCCACGATACACGAGACAATCATAGATTCAACGTTTTACTTAAAAAAATCTTTACCCCCACACTGTGTTCGTAAAGAAGGCGTTTATTATAATAGTTTAGTAAGACTTCGATAGACTTATGGTTGCTATCTATCAGGGCTGTATATAGCACTGTGGTTTCCATTGCCATGGCTCTTTGTCAATCAGTACAGTTAAACAAGAAGATAGGTGTAAAAGTTCACCAGAAATAGATGAAGGTTTCTCAGTATTGAATTGGTTGACTCTAATGTAATCATTAGCAAAAATTACTTTTCAACTAAAGATAATTACTTTATTTCAAGCTTTTATAAACAACAGATTGCAGAGTTGTTATCTTATTATATTTCTAACTCAGCCACTTTGTTGAAAAATAGTAATTCTATTGCTATTGAGCAGTTAAATAACTGTAAGCAAAGTGTTGATTTTTTTCCAAATAATTTAAATTACACCATAAGACAATAGAGTCAACCTCTGGCAATATTTCTTTTATTAATTTAGATTTGTACCCTAGTTTGAGGGACACTGTGGCAACAGAGATACCCGCTAGCATTAATGTAATATCACCCCCATCAAATTTGAGCAATAAAATTAATAATCAGTTAAATTGTCTTAACATAGTGCACCAAAATATACAGGGTTTGATGGGTAAAGACTTAGAATTGGAGTTGTTTTTGAACTGCAATGTTATTGATATTTTATGTGTGACTGAACATTGGCTAAAACACCATCAGTTAATGTTCAACTTCAACAACCACCAAGTCACCAGCTCGTTCAGCAGAGTAAATATAATCCATGGTGGCTCATTAATAATTACACGTAACAACTTGAAGTGTAAAGAACGCAAAGATATTGTGAGCCTCTCTGTTGAGCGAGTAATTGAGATATCTTGTATTGAGCTAGAGCGATTCATTGTAATGAGCGTGTACAGGCCCCCATGCGCATCTTTTGATGTTTTTGAGAAATATATGGAGGATGTGTTATTTAAAAGCTCGAAGTCTAATAAAACACTTGTTGTCTGTGGAGACTTTAATATAAATATATTGGAAAATTCGTCTAATACTAGCAAAATTTTAACCTTATTTAAGTCATACAACTTGTACAATATCTTCTTTGAACCAACTAGAATAACTGCTTCTAGTGCTACTTGTATTGACAATATCTTTACAAACTTGAAACCTTGTTATAAATTAATTATAAATGAGTTAGACTCTGATCACTGTGGTCAGTTAGTCACTTTTCCTAGGAATCAAGTTAGAGTACAAAGAAAACTTGTAAGTGTTGTTCCTGTCAATGAAGGCCGTTTGGAACTATTCAAAAATAATCTTATAGATAAATTACCTCTATTGCCGTATGACATCAATCCTGATCAAGCTTATACTTTGCTGTTCAATATGATTAATAGAGAGTTTAGTAACGTTTTTACCCCAAAATCACTATCGGTCAGTGATCAATTTACTTTTAGCGACTGGGCGACAGCTGGCATTTTTAAAAGTAGACATAGGTTATTTCAATTATATTATGAAAAAACGTACAATCATAGCGCAGATTTTAAAGAATATGTAAAAAGATATTCAAAAATATTTAAACGAGCCTGTTCCTTGGCCAAGTCAATACATTTAAAAAACAAGATAAAAGTATCTAGTAACAAAATCAAAACTACATGGAATATTATTAATTCCGAAACGGGAAGATCCACAGTACGTAGCCGCGATTTCCATTTGAAAATTAACGACATAGATATTAGGGGGGACATGGAGGTGGCAACTGAGTTTGAAAATTTCTTTACTAATATTCCGATTTTAACAACCAAAACTCTCTTGTCTTCTTCCACTTCCGCTTATACTATACTAAAACAAAGCGTATCTGAATGTAGCACACCTTTTGAATTTTCAGTTGTTAATGCGAAAGATATTAAAGAATCATTTAAAAGTCTTGATGTAAAGAAAACTGCAGACCTTTGGGGACTGTCAGTACGAACTATCTCGTCCATAATTGACGTAATTTCACCTTACTTGGCAACCGTGTTCAATTCTTGTATTGCATCTGGTGTATTTCCTGACTTGATGAAACAAAGTAAAGTAATACCACTGTTCAAATCTGGTAGTTCTACGGATCCCACAAATTTTCGGCCTATTTCAATTCTACCCACTTTGAGTAAAATTTTTGAAAAATTGATTTTAAATCAAATGTTAAGACATTTTAATAGACACAACCTACTTCATAAAAAGCAGTTTGGCTTCACAAGGGGACGTTCAACGACAGATGCGGGCGTGGAATTGCTGAAACATATATTCGATGCCTGGGAAGACTCGCAAGATGCTCTTGGCATATTCTGCGATTTGTCAAAGGCTTTCGATTGCGTACACCATTATACACTCATCAGGAAATTATACCACTACGGCATAAGGAACAAGGCTCTCGACTTCTTGACTTCGTATTTAAGCAATAGAATTCAGAGGGTCGATATTAATGGCAAGAGATCTTCGGGATCTGAGGTCACCATGGGCGTCCCGCAGGGTTCAATTCTAGGTCCATTTTTGTTTCTAGTTTATATTAATGACTTGCCATATTACGTACGGGATAATCACGAGGTAGTATTGTTCGCGGATGATACTTCTCTAATATTTAAAATTCGACGACAATTACTAGATTTTCGCGAAGTTAACGTTGCACTATCTCATGTAGTTCATTGGTTCAATGTCAATAATCTTCTCCTTAATGAGAAAAAAACCAAATGTCTTAAATTTTCAACGCCCAATGTCCGACAAGTACCAATAAATGTTAAATTGAATGGAGTGGAACTGGACATTGTGGATTCAACTGTTTTTCTAGGCATCACTATAGACGCCAAACTGCAATGGGGCCCGCAAATAAACAAATTATCGGGTAGGCTTAGTTCGGCCGCGTTTGCTGTCAAAAAAATTCGGCACTTAACTGATGTGGATACAGCCAGAATAGTTTATTTCAGTTATTTTCATAGCGTGATGACTTACGGCATCCTCCTCTGGGGAAACTCTGCAGACATCAATACTATATTCGTCTTGCAGAAAAGGGCTGTCCGAGCTATTTATAATCTTGGGCCAAGGGTGTCGCTGAGACACAGATTTAAGGAAATTAATATTCTGACTGTAGCGTCACAATATATATTTGAAAATTTAATATATGTTTATAAAAATATTTCGAACTTTGTCAAACTGTCTGATACTCATTCTTTGAACACTAGGAATAAACACAACCTTGCTGTACATGCTACGCGCCTCCACAGAATAAGCAACTCGTTCATGGGACAATGTATACGCTTTTACAATAAACTTCCCAATGATATACGTAATTTAACATTAAAGAAGTTCAAAATTGTAATTAAATCTAAACTTTGTAAAAAAGGATACTATAAAATTTCGGACTATTTAGATGACAAAAACGCTTGGGATTGAACCGCTCTTTAGCCTTTCCTTTTTTTTTATATACACTTTTTGCCATTAATTATTATATTATTTACTTCATTATTTTGATATTGTAATGTCGTTTAAATTGAAATGATTTCTTATATATAACCGCTATACATTGTAAATGTGAGTGAGATCTAGGCTGAGCGCTCTTCATTTCATTAATTCTCACGATAACTGATGCATGCTTGCACTCTGTTGCGACAGGTTAGCTCAAATAGTTATGGCACTTTCTTCAAAAGGCTATTCCACCCTATATTTGTCTCACATAAACCTTTACATCATTACAATCTGTCTGGACTTTAAAATAGACTTTGACCCCTGAGTTTGTTTCGGCGTTTCTTCTCAGGGATAGTCATAGGAAATGCCGACGCCATCTAGTTTAAAAAAGACGTGTAAAAGTGATTGAAAAATCCTAATTGCAAAATAAATAATTTCATTTCATTTCATTTCATTTCATTTCATTTCATTTCATTTCAGTAAAATATAATCAGGATAAATTATTTGATTGAACTATATTTCTTTCTTTCTATTGAAATACTGTGTACTGTAATCTGTAAATAAACTGTACCACTGTGTAAATCGATATCCTTAACTGATGTATGTAGAAAATCCTATAGAGAAGGCATATAGAGAAGGCTCTATGGGATTTTGTACATTTGCACACAATGTGAAAATAGATTAAACAAGAGAAAATGTGATTTACCTTTAAAATAGTCAATAAGAAACTCATATTTCGATATCCCGTAAATTGAAATTTATTACAACCCGACCTTTTTTAATGCTCAAGTAATACTTGAAAATCGGCATTCGCTTAGTTTAGATTCTCTTAGATTACTTATACTTGATTTATGAAGTTGAGTTCGGAATTTATATTCATTTTAAAATTCTTAAGATAAGTTATCTCTTTAAATTTTCTCTTTACCTATTATTTAGAGTGTACTTTCTACAAGGTGTTGTTGTTCAAGAATGTCGAGTCTTTACACCATGATTCAACGTTGGCTCTTCCACACATACCAACATCCCATCCAACGACATGTTTGGTTAAAACTAACTCATACGAAATTACCCTTACGGGCTTTGTAATCTTCTCAGATAGCGGTTAATATGAATACCGAACCTGGTATAAAGTCAGGTTTGTCAAAGACTTGGCCCAACTTTTGGTGTGTTTGTTTTGTGCGTACTCCAAGAGTTGGCTCAAAGTTTTGTGAATTGAATCTTGAAGGAGTTGAACTGGGTATTGTGAATCTTTAATAATGCTATTGTTTTATGCATCATCTATGTTATAGTGATATCGCGATTTGGTGATACCATACCGTGTGTAGAAATAAATAGGTATTATATATGTATATGTATTATATTAGTAAGTATTAGTAGTGACAGGGGCTTGTAGTTACATAGCTACCGCGCAGATCGGTCGATCTGCGAGGATAAGCAGCGCTTGACGTGGTTAGTCCTTGGATGGGTGACCATTTTCACATATCGAGACCTCTCCGTACCTCGGAAAGCACGTGAAGCAATTGGTCCCGCGTGTCATACGAAGACCTATGACAATCGTTACGGATGCCAGTAGCCCAAAAAAAAAGTTTGACATCCAGTCTAACCTTAAAGTATCAGTGTCTCCGAGTCACTGGGTGGCGCACGTCAGAAGGCAGTTGCTCTGTGTAAAATACTGATATTAAGCTGCAACCGGTTAGATTGGAAGCCGATCTCAATTTAGTTGGGAAACAGGCTACGCAGATGATGATGTTATATGTTAGTGGTCGCAAACGAGGCGGCTGAGTAAGAGGTCCTAGGTTTGATCCCCGAGTAGATGGTAATAGATCCCCTATTAGATAGATAGGATTTAATAACGGTAAATTATGGCTGTATAATATGGCTGCCTAACTCTTTGGGGAATTCGAGCGTGATCCTATGTTATGGAGAGATTTTATTTACACATCGATGCCATACTAATGTTAAGATAGAAGGCAAGAGGGACTTAATCTCAATAAAGAAAAATAAAAATTATGACAATCAAGTAAACAAAACAGACGCTAAAACCATGAAAGCAAATAAATAAGATCATTTTTAGATTTAAGCGGCAGTGTTATTTACGATGAATTGTATCTACATTTCTTCAAAACATATATACACTTGTTTCTACATAAATAGGTATTTATTGTAACACATAATCCACTCTGAATCAAAAATTCCCGCACATAAAAACTAAAGCAACAACGGATCGCGTGTTACCATCAGTGTTTGTTCAAGATGTGGCCGTAACAAAGACATCAGTGGAGCCATTGAAGACATAAATCCATCAGACACCATGAATGCGACATATCACGTCCGAGTCGACGCGCATTCCGACTTGCTGCCGACTTTACGACGGGCCTTGGTTCGTAAAACTTGTTGGTCCAAGAACTAAAGAAAAGCGGGCACGAAAAATATGGCGGTGTAACTGGATGACCTGCCAGAGGGGCTTGTTGCTACAGTTATGTAGCGTTTGTTGCGGCCAGTCATTGGATGGGTATCACCCATCGTGACCCCTTCGTGTCTCATAAGCACTTGATTCCGAATTGAAATGAAACTAGTAGAAATTTTCTTCATTTTCCGCGATGTTCATAGCACAGAATATAACGTTTATACGTATATATCTGTACATAGCTCTGCGCAAATATGATTAATGGATGCAAAACACAATAAAAAATACTTTTCCGGTTAATTTTACTATCTCAATTCTATGCGTCGGTTCGCAGAACTCGGTCGATGCGTAAAATCAAGACTTTTTCAAGGAACCTACACCGCACTACGATAGCCTGAACAAATGTATAGTTACATCAGTTTTAGTTTTGCTTCTGTAGCTAGTAGCTCCAAAAAACATATACTTACATACATATTAGTATATTAGAAAAGTAACCCGCAACATTTTTATATCTGCGCCAACAGCCATAATTCCGTCAACGAAACCCGACGTACCTCGGTTCACCCGTATGTTTGTATGACTCTCAAAATATCTTAGTTACGACCGCCAGTTCACTCATTGTGTTGAGGGGAGGAAGGACTTACCACTGCTGTAATAATGTGTGGGGAATTATAATTTTGATGAATGGGACACGGAATATGCTTAGAGAGCGTCAGTCAAAAGTATGATGGTGCAAATACGGCTTCATATACTGTTTACGTTACGGTATACATACTACGTTATGTATTTGTTACGCAATACTGTTATAATAACTACTACACAGATCATTTAGAGCCGTATGACTATAGTAAACTAAGTAAAAAAAATGTGGCATTTTATAATTTTACTATTCCGGTACCATCACTAATATTTTATATTCATACTTCGCTAGCGACCCGCCCCGGCTTCGCACGGATAGCAGAGCATATACGCCTTCATTTTTTTCCCGACATCTTCAACTATCTTTCAGCCAATTTACACAAAACCTTAACGAATTATACACCTAAACCTTCCTCATTAATCACTTTATCTATAGGTGATCGCTATATAAAACCGCATGCAAATCCGTTCAGTAATTTTTGAGTTTATTGCGAACAGATAGAGAGACAAACAGACGATGTACAGAATTGGTATGCCATCGGCGATGTGAAAAAAAAAAATGAGGCATTTTTTGCCAGTACCTAAGCTAACGTTTTGACTAAAAATACCATACCAAAATAGTAATATTCACTTGCATGTATATGATAATAATATACATTATATATTTTCTGATTGGGCCTTTCTATGCATGACCTCATCTGATACCAGACATAGAATTAGAATATCGCTCTCATACTAAATCGGTGGCAAATAATATAAATTGTAGCCATATACATAAATTGGAATATTATAACTGGTAGTCAAAAATTCTTCTAATGTACTACCAGGTTACTTTTTAAGACTTTTTTAGAGAGACTGCAATGTCGATCATCATAGTATTATGCACCATAAACCAGTGCATCTAGAACACTTTTTATTCAGCATTTTTTTCAATCACGGATTGGTACCTCCCGATTATTAAAAAATAAACGATAAAATAAATATGCATCGCAAGCAAATAAAATGAAACGGTAACTACATTACGATGGATGGGGAGATAGTACAAACATTTCCTGGCAAATTAACAAGGGATTGATCAGATTTCCGTACCAAACGGTGCGCGAAGTCCATCGCAATGCCAATCAGGGGGTCGCTCTCTTTGCTCCCAGCCCACTTGTAATTTGCTGTTTGAATGCACGCAATAATATACAGACACCTCTGATGGGTTTGGTAATTACGCGGCCTCAAAAGCTCGTAATTGCAAGTGAAAGGCGAATTCGGATATGCAGCAGGAGCCTAACTCGCCAATTTAATTAGTAGAGTGAAGTTCGTAAAGTATAGATTTGATAATGGAAAATCTGAACTTGTTGGCTTTAGATACTACTTTGAGAATAAGCTGGAAATAATCCTAATCCCAACTAATATTATAAATGTAAAGTTTGTTTGTTTGTTATTTTTCACACATAAACCACTGAACCGATCATCATCAAATTGCATATACGTTGTCAGGGGTACGGAAAAGGCCATGGGGTACTTTTCATCCGGAAAAAGTACCGTTCCCGAGGGAAAGAACAATAACGTTCGACGGTTACAATTGCTTTAGGACGCTAGATGGCTCTACGTGTGACCCGAAGAAATGCACGGGTTCGTAATCAATTTGAGCGAACCCGGGGGCGGAAGCTGATACTTTAATATTTTTTAAATTAATCAAATCAGTCTATTGGACTCTACAATATTTTAGAGATATTACTCCCGTAAATAGGATCACAGGTCAATTTGACAACTCATGTCCATAAAAATTCCAGTTCACAGGTAAATATTTTTTTGTGATGTGTGTTGTAATTTGTCAACCTAACTAAGAAGACCCACTTGACTCCTTCACCAACTTGAAGCTTAATGAAAAGGCACATAATTTTTGTTTACAGCATCAACATTAACAACAGTCCAGGCAATAAACTTGAGCTCTCACAAGGCACGTTTACGTCGTCAAATTGTACTTACATAGTTAATTGTACAACATTTCCTTCGCACACAAAAACTTCACCACAACATGAAACTAGGAATAGTACCCTTCGGGGAGACACCAACGTTTTACAACTTCGGCCAACATAAAGTATACACTAGCCCACCCGAGGTGGTAGTCGGGGACTCGCTAAGCGGTTTTTGATGTCGCTCGCCCGCAAAGGCGTCGTAAACGCGTGTGTTTGGGCCTCAGAATATGCCTGTCGCGGACGAAAATGTTTTTGTGTCGTCATTCGACCCGAAGTTGATGTTTACTCCGAAACAAATGAAGGTGCAACGGTCTCCTAAGTGGAACGTAACGGATATACAACGCGGACAAGTTACAGTTCTCATGACAAGTTTAGAAGGAGAATTTGTATGCAAAGTGTCCTATTTCAAACTTAAATGGAAAACTAAATTATATTTCTGATGTTCCGGAGTTGGGGACAGACTTCGCAAGTTCTCGGAGTAAGATTAATATGTCCATGGATAACCTATATAATCTGGAAACTTTGGTAGCAAATTATTACTGGAATTGCTAATAAATTGGGTTAAAACAGTATTTCCATGTTCCGTGAATTTTGCACCCTGTTTTCACATTTTCAATTAAAAAAGGTTATCGTACTATTTTATTAACGTTAAATAAAATACACCAGCATTTCATTCCAGCAGCTTACGTTCTGAAAAGCTTAGCAAGCCGAAAAATTAAGGAAATAATTTTATTAATTTATTAACACTGTACGTAACAAGTAAAACTTATGCCTCGCAAATTATTACTAAAGGAATAAAAGATTCCAATATAGCTTTTAAAAATAAATATAAAGGCTTCATACGAACCAAATTCCTGTGAACCACGGTACCACGAAGTTATTTTAAAATAAATCATATTTGAAATTATTCGAACGCGCTCCACGCATAGCTCATTCGGTATAATAGATCCTTTTTTTATGCATAAAATTGTACGAAACTATATTTAATAGGTAATTCCTTCATTTTTGCTTCACATTTTTGAACAAGGCAGTGACCAAATTTAAATTTTGAAATTAATATTTTCGTAGTTTTAATGAGTAAGATGAGAAGGTTTGGTGATTAACTGATGTCGTTAAAATCCAGCTTGGCTAAACTTAAAATACCTTGCCCTATATACCTACCTTTGGTTTTCTCTTTTAGAAGCAAATTTAAAATATAAAAGAATAAACTTCGTCTTTAACTTTTTTATATGGTTTTATATCCAAATATTTGAGTTCATTACTTGGGCATGTTGCATGCAAATATTTTGCGTGAACGTTACTGCACGCAACCGTTTTGTTTTCCCGCTATATCTTGGAATCCCAATCTAAAATAAAACTTAAAATGCACAAAGCTCACAAGTCTTTTTACGGCGTAGGCAGACATTTCGACTCTAAATAAACACATTACTATTCCTAATGATACAAACATTACGTACTTGTTTACCAATATTTATTGCAAAGAAAGTACACACACGTTCTTCATTCTCTAGATTAAACATGTCGTTTGAATATTGAAAGCAAATATTTGCTGTATACTTTTTAGGCCGCCTGAGTAAGAATATTTACGGGACGAAGCGAAGCGAAGCGTTGGCGTCGATTAAGCGTGTTCGTCTAGTCGCATGGCATCGTCAAACGCGATATGCTAATACCGACTTTTTGCAAAGGCATTACAGTGGAATTAATTTTAATAGGTTTTTTACGCATCAGCTGATGAATACTGAAGCGCGTAATAAATTTGGATCAGACTGCAAATTGAATTTTTAGTTTGATCTTATTGTGTTTTCGATACATTTACTGAGGGTTGATGGCATTAAAAAGTCAATAGAGACGAGAGTAGATAGGTCAATCATTTGTAGTAACATTTTAGAAAATGAAACACACTTGTGTCCTACAATTGTAAAGGATTGTGTTCTTGTGTATCTTGTAGTCATTTAGATGAATTACATATGCATTGCACATAACCCTAAGTGCCCACTATTTGATATGGGCTTTCAATTAATTAAACTGTCGTAGAGACAGAATTGTTGGGGGAATGTGAAATTTCATTCACATTCTATTATTTTTCGGGTGGTAGCTGTTGGCTATCCCATAAACTAGGCCATAGGATCAATATCTGTTGAATTAGTAAGTATTTTTATTTTTTACTCACCTATTGTTTCCGTTTGAGTTCACCCTTAGTGAGCAAAAATTTTGTTGCGAAACATTGACCTCTTACAATCCCAACGCTTTCGTAGTCAACATCACGACATAAATACCTTTCTTACACGAACCTTATCTCCTTACCGGTTTCTAGTTACAAAGCTGGTTGTGAAGCGTATTAGTGATTTATGCTAGCATTTTACAAGGATCGTTACGGCTAATAAATCTTGGTTAACTTGTTGCGGTAACGCAGAGAATTAGGCTTCCTTTATGAACGCATGTTACGCGCGATTTTTTTTCTCTTTGGAGTTATTTATACTGTGGCGCGGAATTGGGGACGTGTACGGTAATAGGGTAATCTTTGGAGTAAAGTGTTGTTGGTGCGCATAGGTTGTGTTTACGTTTGTTTTATATAATAAAGGATAAAAGTAGGTACATGCAGTTATGTAAAATCTATACATATAAATAAAATTGGAGTGTCTGTTTGTAATATTGAGATAACCGTTTTTTACTACATGTACATACACCAAAATAACATTTTTTAAAATTTTTGTCTGTCTGTCTGTTTGTATAGGCTAATCTCTGAAATGGCTGGACCGATTTTGACGGGACTTTTATTGGCAGGTAGCTGATGTAGTAAGGAATAACTTAGGCTACTTTTATTTTAGAAAAATTCTTTTATTTTAGAAAAAAATAGGGTTAAGCGCCTTTGGTCTTCTTAACTACACGTAACTTTTTTTTTTTTTTTAAGTGGCGTTTCGCACTAAAAAATACATTGTTAAGTTCCGACATCCACGCGAACGAAGTCGCGGGCACAGCTAGTATAAAATTAAATAATCTTGCTACATTTTAACTGCCTCATTGGTAGTAGTCAAGCGTCTGAGCGTAGTTCCGGAATCAATTTTCGGCTCAAGGAAAGTTTTATAGGGTTTTTCTGTATGGGAATTGTATATGCCTCGAAAATATTTGTACGTACGACAAAGCATTTTCGCGTTGCCCTTAAGCAAATACAGTTTTGGTAGTATTTTGTTTTTGCAGCTTTATTGTTCTTCTTCGGCCATATTTTTACCACATAGGTATCAGAGTTTTATCGCCACCAAAAATCGAATTGAGAGATTTTGGACTGTTACTCTTAATTTTCTTGAGTCGATTATATTATCATCACCGAAATGATTATAGGCTACTCCTCATAACATTTAAACCAACACACATATGATTTTATTTCACAACCCTAATACGAGCAACAAATCCCTGACTCAAAGAAACAAATTACTAGCATATCATACAAATAAGGGAGCTCGTAAAAAACTTTCACCCTTTACCATCATATAATTTCGTGTCACTGCTAAAGTATACACGTCACGATAGTTGCTGAAGTTTGATAAGACTGTTTATGACGTCATTCAGTCGCCATGTTGTTCTATTAACATTTGATGGTATGAATAAATCGAAATGGATTCCGTGATGGCCGTATTATGTGTTAATGTTGGCGTATTTTCGCTTTTGTGTGGTCTTGAGTAATGATGGTATGTTTGTTTCCGTTGATGTCTTAGTTACTGGTTAGTTGATACTTCTTATAATTTTTTGTTTAAAATTTAATGATAAAATTTTTAATAATAATAATTTTTATAATTCCTTTTTATTATTACTTTTTACAATAATTAAAAAAAATAACTAAACTATTTTTAAAACTAACTATTTATACTAATGTATCAAAAAAAAAACAAATATGAAAAAAAAAACCTATCCTAAACGAATACTTGGGCGTCATAGTACTCCTCCACATCGCTGTCGAATGGTAACGTGCCCAGAGGGCTGGCCTATTCTTTGGTCAAAGAATAAGCATTCCTTTTTGTTTTATAAATAATATATTTTGGATGGTACAAATAATATTATTTATTTTAATATTTATATTTATAAATATAGGTATAAGATTAAATTTATTTTGTAATTTTAGATATATATTATCTTGTGATTATTATATCTTATGGTTTAATTAGTAGCTTCGTTACCTAGTGCTAAATGAACTTTTATGATCTGAAGTTAATTATACAACTATTTAAATTCGGAAGAATTTTCTTTGAAGAAAAATGCAGTACCTATGTATTTAAGGGTTTAAAAAATATGTATTGTATTGTGTTCATACATAATTTTATTTGTTAATTAGTATTTAGGTACGAATCAATGAGTAAGCGAATGTTGCGTAGCAGCTACTTGCAGTTCATAATAATTAATTAATTTGATAATTAAGTTTCAAGCATCTAAATCAGAGGTTCCCAGACTTTTTTTTCACATAGACCACTTTCAAAATTTAGATGGTTCCGGTGGACCCCCTGCAGCTACATTTTAACTATATTGTAAATTGAATTGTAAACCCTAAGGGTCCACCTGGACCACTTTGGGAACTAATGAATTCTACAGCATGTTGTAAAACGAAAGGATCTACCCTTCTTTCTCTTGGGTGAATGACCATTGTCCATTGACAGACAGTTTATAGTAGCAGAATTCCAAATTCAAATGCAACGACAAATAGCGTATGTCCATTTAGAGCGTGCTTATGGCAGATGAGTTTTGTTGAAATGTATGGCATGTGTCTAGACCGGTTCGTGATAGGTCACAATACTCGTAAATATCCGTATATGTGTGCGGGTAAATGACAAGGTTCTAATTAAAGTTTATAGTTGGAAAAAAAAGATTTAACTTTTTGTGTCTCGGTATGTCCACATCAATGTAATGATGTTATTCCACAACATATATAGGCTATTGATGGTCAAGAAATATTGATTATTTTAAATTAAGAAGATGTGAATTAAGGATTATTTTCCCGATGTTAGCAAAAACTATACCCCGGTGTGACCCAATTTTTTTTTAATTCTTGATAGACTTGCGTTTGACCACTATCTCTCCTGATGGTAAGCGATGATGTGGTCGAAGATGTAGCACGCGTGCCGTAGAAGTAACCTATTTGTTTGTGCCTTTGCGACATTAAGTCCGCGACTCTTTGCTCCGAAAGCAGACCTACAGCCGATGTGCCATTTTTAAAGTCATTGTTGAGTACGCCATGTATTTTGACATTTATCAACATTCACCACGACTGGTAGGTAGGTACCACAGGTTCGATTCCCGCAAGTAAGAATTAAAATTGATATGGCCATATATCATTTTGACATCGAAATGTTTTTTCTAGTTTACTCTGAATAAACGATATGTAAAAAGACTGCCTCATTGGTCTAGTGGTGGTAAGCGCAACCGCTGAGCGTCTTGAGTTCGATTCCCGGTTTGAGCAGTGTTTTTAGGTTTTTCTGTATAGAAATTCTCAGTAACAGCATGAAGTCTGAAACTGTGCCCGGTGGATGGTAATAGGCTCGCTCGCTCGAATTGCACTATTGTTGGTGAACAATATTACACCTCTGCCTAAGCTTCGAGGGATACAGGCGTGATGCTATGTTATGTTATGATATAAAGATTTACTTCGTCAGTCTCTAATTGATTTTCATATAGAGTTTTCTTAACTCATTGGCAACAATCGATATACTGTTAATAAAAGATTTTAATTACCAATCATCATACCAAAGCGAACCTAAAGTAAATAAATTAATTTGTTCATTTCAGATCTATTATACTACCTAACAACAGTAACGAATCTATCCGACATCACACCTACTCTAGTAAAGTGTAAGCACAAGTGTACTTGTACCAATCTTGAAAGTTTGGAGGCCAAGCAGAGATATCAAGTTGTATTGACTTATCTCTGAATGTTCGACACTTCAACCGATCTGGGTTGTGCTAGTTTGACTATCATGTTGAATGAGTAGTTTATCGCCTTAACATAGTATACCTACTTGGAAAACATGTACCTACATTATTAATGGTTTAACACTAATTTGGGGTGGATAGTAGCGTGAGAACAAATATCCATCCATTCATCCTCACAAACTTTCACATTTATAATATTAGTAGGAAGTAGGTTATTAGTAGGACTCTTCCTGCCATCAACCGAATACGTTCATTTATGAATGTAGTATTATTAAGTGGTACTTTTATACTGGTAGAATATCGTTTACCTGTTGTTCAAAAATTCAAAATTGCTTGTTAATATCACTAATTATACGTGAAATGTTCGTAGTATAGTATTAGAATGTCAATGTAGTAAAAAGGCCAAAGCTTTTATCGGTACGGTGTCCATTTTTGTTAAGGTTTTTTTTTTTTTTTTTCAAGTAACAAACGCGAATAACTGCTTCAAGCAGAACTACATGTTATGCTTTAACTATTTTTTTATAAAATCTTGAAAATATTCTGATAATATATAAAAATCGAGTAGTATTTAATTTCATGGTTATCTCCGAATTAGTAGTTAAATTAATAATTTCCGTAGTTCAATAATTCAGTAAGTATTTGACGTCATTAAAAATGGGAATGTATAATCTACATTTTTGGTATCAAATTAAACCAGAACGGTCATAAAAATTTAGAAAATAAATTCATAGCTGCAAAAGCCTAAGGAAATTATAAGTACGAGACTTATAAAGTTCCCAGAGAGGGTTTTTAGTATTTTATTGCTACCATTTTTTCTATCAAAAGGAAGATCTGCATGGGATAACCTTGATATTTTCTTGATTATTCCAACTTTATAAGTATTAACCTTTACACACATTTTAATTCAATGAAATTTTCACATTTTGATATTTATATCACACTTTACGTGTGGAAATGCATCATATCTATGTATATCGGGAAGACGACGGGTGATGTGACGGTGTTCTCACAACATAGTTGTAACCGGTGTTTTATTGAATCTACGTGTCATGTTAATTTATTTTTAAAATTTATGTTGGAATATTGCCATAGTGCCTATGGCAATATTCCAAACACTGTGAAAAACAAAAACTCAACCAAACCTAACATGATTTCAAAATAAAATAGCATTTAACTTGAAAACTCATGAAAATGGCAAGTAATAAAAATTCGAAAAGTGTTCTAACACTAAATTTCACCGACCAAACCATTAACGATGCAAACGGTATCACAACAAATCTGCTGCCGTGGCAATATTTCACAGCTTAATTTCTATTGCTGGCCGCCATTGATTTTATAAATTCGCTTCCCCCACTGAGAATTTAATGAAAAACGTGCGTAGAAAGTTTTCGGTCCATTACTTCCCGTGGTTATTAATGACAGGGCCTGGTATTCTGCGCACCTACAGCTTTGATAGATCGCCCCATTCGTCTGGTCGAATGCAAACAAAGAAGGAATGTGTTCCGAATAGGGATGTTGGAGTTCGCGTCCGCATCCGCAACTGCGGATTATGAGGTGATAATCTGGAATATTTGATTTTTAAATATCCGCATCCTTACGAGTGTGCTGTTTCTTGAGATTAATCTTTATATCTTTAATAGACTGCAACTGAAACTAAGCTTTAAACCTTGCTTATAATATTTAAGAATCTATAAAATTCGATCATCCTAAATTACTTACCAGTCACCTGCATTCTTCAAAAATTACATCTTACGTTCTTCATTGTTCGGATACCAAAAATATCCGCATCCTCGTTTATTAACAGCGGTACCTCCTTAATTCTGAACGGTTACGATGTGTGTTAGTTGGGGCGTTTAACGAGTCATTTCATTTTATTATGGAACAGGTAGTTTTCGGTATATGGAAATGAGGGACATAGGAAATAGCAGCTTTTTTCAGGTGAAGGCTGTAGCGGTCATGAATTTTACAAACATTTTTTTATGTATGACGGTTTCGGATATAAGTTAGTTTTTCCCTGGTTTAGAAGCAATTAAAATTTTGCACCCAAGGTATCATTTCATAGACGTTTACGTAGAATGAATCATTGGCCTGGATGTCCCAAGCGGGACTGATGAGGTTCTTGATACGATTTCCAGGTTGGGTAAAGTTTTAATCGTTTTTTTTAAGTACTCAGTAACACTCAGGAGTTTAGAATTGTACTTGATAGATACTTGCTTGTCTCCTGTTATATAGGATTCAATAATGGCATCGGTGAAATCTGGGTGTGCACTCTGCAGTACACTTCTGTCTAACCCTTTGGGAATACAGGCGTGATGCTACGCTGTGTGGATTTCGTATTAAAGCAATTAAGGGATTATTGGCAGCATTAAATTGTTTTATGATACTTACCGCGAAAATTTGATGACCCTGAAGGGCGAAAGAGGAACGATTATGATTTGTGGATACTTAGTTGAATAGGTCGGTCGGCAGTGGGTAAGTCTTGTGATTGATTGAGGAAATAATGATGTGGAGTTAGTCACGAATACCTAATTCATTTATCGTTTAACTAAGTAATTCTTAGTCTGAGTCTACTCATTATACTACAATTACTTAGAGATAGTGAGACTAGAGATATTAAATTCATTAAAAAAATATTGCTGCTGTATAAAATCTATAATCATCAAGATAGCATCACGTCTGTATTCCCCGAAGGGTTAGGCAGAGGTGTACTATTGTTCACCCACATATCGCCGATGCTGTTATTGAGTTCCATGAAATAGGGGGCGAGCCTATTGCCATTTACCGGGCACAGTTCCAGACTCCGTGCTGCAACTGAGAATTTCCATACAGAAAAACTCAATAACATTTTTCCCGACCCAGGAATCGAACCCAGGACCTCACGTTCAGCATTCACACTTACGACCACTAGATCAATGACGCAGTATAATAAAATCTATAAATCTATGAAAAAATAATCTAATTCATAAATAATAGAGCCTACACGTAAGCTATCCGTAAATCATGAGATCTGTCAGTAAACCATAGGATTTACTGATGTGGGGACTTCCGGAATAACATAAATAAAAAATAGGTACTTAATGTACCAAATCTCTCTTTATAAAGCTTTAAGCAGGTACTAACAACTCAACAATACATCGCCCTTTTTATTAAAAAATCATGGGAATCCATTGGTGAGTGCAGAAAGTGGTTTGATGCATACAAGGCTCACAGAAGACCACACGGTTGAATTCATTCTCCTAAATGAATACCTAAATCACCTGTCACGACATTCAGGCTGAAATCTCACGGCTAATTACTATGCTTAAAAAAATAATGTGGACAGACAAGGACCGCGTTCCTATCGTGAAGATCGAGTGTTATCGTACCAATGTACTTTAGTGTATCAGTACACAGCCCACGCTGCGATCAACGGTATGTAACTATGTTTGTTTGGGTGGAATCTTGTAACTGAATTTTGAAGCAGATATCTTCAACCGATTGAGCTGAAATTTTGTATACACGTTGAGTTTGGATGACAATGCATGGTTAGCTGTGACGTCATTCTAAATCCAACATGGCGGAACACCCAAGATGGCGGACTATTTATTTTTAATGCACCCACAATATGAGTATCAAATGAAAGGGCTTGCTGAGAATAACTCGAAGAATAAAGTGACGTTACCTAAATCTAATATGGCCTACTTCTCAAGATGGTGGACTAAGTTTTTTATGCTTTCCTACAATATGGGTATCAAATGAAAGGACTTGCTAAGAATACGAATGCGAGTTCTACAGTATGGGTATCAAATGTGTCCAGTGATAACTAAAAAGTAAAAAATAAATTTAAAGTAAAAAAACTTTTTATAAAACAATCTTTTATTTAAATGCACTAAAAAGAATAAAATAAACTTTTCCTTTAAAACTTTTTGTAAACAAAACGCTACACACCTATGAAAAAATAATCACTCCATCAAAACTCGCTGTATTTCAATTGAGCCCAAATATAGCGACCAATTTTAGTACCACCCAGTTTATTGAACGATAGACGAATAACTTGGAAGACAAGCCTTTGTTCGAATGTAGGGTTAGCGATCGATAGGAAGTAGTGATTGATGAAATAGGAATTATCAATGAGTATCGAACGAGCCTTCCACGCGGGTGTAAGTGGTTTTCGATATTGCTTCTTAAATAACCATTATTACCGGTGGAAACTATTATTACCGATAACTGAAGGACTTGTTGTAGTTTTTAGGGCGTGTGCATACAATCAACATTTTTTATTTAAGACTGAAATAATCTCCACCCTGTATTGCTCATTAATATGTATAAGAGGCATGCAGCCAAACAAAAATTCTAAATTAAATAAACAATCACTACAAGTTACAATGCAGTGTGACGTCTAACAAATGGCCACTTTATAACTTTGTATCAAAGAAAATTTCGCGCGGCTAAAGTTTATATGAAGATTTTATATAGCTACCATATTCATTTGGAATACTTTCGGTTTCCTATCTGCCTACCTATGTATACTGTATTTGCCATTTACTTTGTGAAAGGCAGAAGATGAATCGATGTTTTAAGATGAAAAAATAAGGGGCGGTATGATGAAACAGATATAAACGCCAAGCGGAACGATCGACGGCCCGCGGCGAGCCAAGATTAACCTATCATGATCAAATACGACGTATTCTGAGAAAGTAGTATCTTATACTTACGGTTTTCATCATGGACCGGTCTTAAGAAGTATTCTTAGAATAGTTATGATAAATACTAGATGTTGCACGCGGTTTTGCTCGTGTGGAAGTCATATTATATACATGAATGGGACTATTGGCGAAATTATTGTTTTTACAAACTTACATCCCTATTTTAGCCAATTTCTTTTTTTTAAATCGAACGCTCACATAACATTTTGAATGGATAAAAAAATCCCCCTATTTTACTTCTTTAGGAGAGGAATTTCCAAAAACGCCTTTTCGAATTCTGTCAAACTTTCAAGTTTCTAATTCTAGCAGTTTAGGTTGTGCGTTGACAGATCAGTCAGTCAGGACAAATCTTCTTATATGTATAGATTATGCAAGGTACGGTACCTACTATATTTTAGTGTTGTGACTTTTATAGGGCTCAAAAGGGTCCCCAAAATACTTTCGTCCGGATTCTTAAAAATTAGGTAGTTTATTTTGTTGTTTATTTTTTGCTTTCTCGCTAAATGTACAAAGTCAATCAACAAGCCAAAGTGGCAGTGGGCTGGCAAAATCTGTGCAAGGACCTATCGTCAACGAAGCAGAGGAGTCCTTGAGTTGACGTTATAGACCGGACGCAGTGTAGGACGTTTCTCAGCTAAATGGCACAGCGAACTAAACGTGTTCTGCACGGATTCGATTTGCTAGGCAGAGAAACGGGTGGTATGGCACCAGTTGGTTTTTTAATTGGCTAGAGTATAATTTCAGTTGATATGTTAGAGAATGTTCCTTAAAGTAATATAAAAATTAAGAAAAAAAAACACGTTTGCTGACACTATGGTTGCTCTGGTATCGTGAGTACAATATACAATTATAAATCTCCTACACACACACCCAGACCCGGAACAACACTGTAAAACAGATCCTAAGTCTTGCAGTACAAATGTATTCCTTTTTAATAAATGTCTTGAAATACGGTGAGACGTTGCGATGTGTTTATGGGTGTATTGGGGAGTACCGTTCAGTACCCCTAGTGTAAGTTTCTTTCGACAAATTCGATTTACTACATCGAATGCGTTCGGCGCTCCGATTGGTCCGTTTCGTGCTCTCCACCAATCGGAGCGCCAAACGCATTCGATGTATTAAATCGAATTTGTCGAAAGAAACTTACACTAGGGCCTCTGTACCTGATACTCACCGCACAAAACGCAACAATACAACCTATTTACGTCATATCGAAGCTCGTCATCAAAACAAAAGCCAGATAAAACGCGTTATAATTTAGTTCATCATAGTTGTGAAAGTTCATATTATTTATAACGTCTCTTGACATGAACAGAGTTCACCTTAAGTTTGTTTTCTCACTTTTGCAGTTCCATTGAGGCGAACTTTGTTTGTTCCGTGGTTCTTAGTTGAGAACTATTGAATCCACACGGAGAATTCTTTGACTGGTACTTCCAGTAAAGACTATTATAATGTTTGTTTATATATTTATGTAAATGTTAGAGTTGTAAATGATATATACTGTTAATATGCTTAAAGTCGGAAAATTGGATTTTACAATTCAACTTTTTTACGAGATAGTCTCATTGGTCTAGTCTTAGAAGCGCCGCCTTTGAGCGAGATGTCCGGGTTTTAATACCCGGGTAGCGTAAAATTTTTCTGTTGGAAAAGTCTCAGTGGCAGCTCAGAGTTTGGAATGATGTCCGGTAAATGGTAGTAGACTCGCCCCATATATACCTCGCCTCGCACATAACAACTACATCGTCAATGAGTGTACAACAGTAGATACACCGCTGCTTTACCCTTCGGGGCATACAGGCTGCATTCCCCCAAGGGGACAAAGGTTGACATGCTTTGATATGTTTGTGTTACAAGATGCCATGTACCGAGATTAACTAGTAGGTACCCAAGTTTCGTAATGGACTAGGATACGCCGGACGTACATAGATATCGTCACTAGGGGATATTCTTCCCGTGCTCTCAACCAACATTCATTTTTAATTTCATAAAAGTTAATAGGTAGGTACTATAATATTTCCTGTATCGTGGATACAGTTAACAATATTTAATTATCTCAAAAATGAGACTCGTCACAACAATCTATAGGACATGTAAATATTTATTCCATGCTGGATTTGAACCCCCGACACGTAGCGTACTAAGCTCTTCGTTTTGCGGTTTCAAAACTTTCAAAGAAAAACTGGAGTACTCTTAATTGATAATTATGTAATATTTGATATATGAATAAGTGTGTATGTAACTTTTATGTTTACCTAGATCATATTTTAATTGTCAATTCGTGTTTATATTGTTGTGAAATAGATAATTAAATATAATAAACGACAAAAAGTATCAGCTATCCAGTAATATAACGCAAAGAGTAAAAACCTTTGTTATTTATCACAACGATTTGTAACAAGTGTTGTGTGAATTCGCAGTCTGCAGTTTGAGCAAAAACGTCGTTTTGTCGTAACAACCGTGAACCATGATAATGTCGCTTACAAATAGGTTTGACCCGTGACTTTTCTTACTTTACCTCATTTTTTGTTGACATTTGATGCTACCATTGTTTTAAATCTAGAATGACGGATGGATTTAAGTTTAGAAGTCCTTTACTCCGTTTAATAAAACAAAAGACAACAAATCAATCTTTGAAAGCATTTCTTCAAGTACAATTTCAGTTCATGTTGATTGAGCTTTAAGGTTCATAAAAGCATTATACTATGATAAATCTTTGCTGGAAGAAAACACGTTCTTTTTTATGTTTATTTCAATGCACTTTATAGTAGGTATAGTATTTTAGCTAAATATTGATAAATATTTTCTATTTATAATAATTGAAATAGTATACTCGCAACATGGCAAAAAGTAAAGCGCCATCTATCGGAGTGAAGTTACAACAACAAACCTCAGGGTTTGTTGTTGTAACTTCACTGCACTATGAGAGTTTACAACGATTCTAAGATATACGAATGTCCGACATCGCTCGTAGATCTTCGTCCCACCAGGCTAACCACCTTGCCTGATCGGAGGATCCTCCCTTTTCAATGGATGAACACCATACCTCGTTCCAGCATATATTAATAAAGAGTAAGATTTTCCGTCTCTTTAGACTTAACAAGAACCTATCGAACTTAGAGCCTTACGCTCAACCAGGGTTACAACCACTAGCACCACTAGGCCAGCAGCAGACGAAGATACCGATATATTATTATAATCTGACTTAAACCAACACCAGAGCAACATGTCAAAGTATAAACAAACCTACAAATATAATATTCAAATTAATAATAAAATAATGTCCTCCTGACCGAATTTCGGTCACGGCGGCCAATCTCACCGGAGATTAGCCAACTACCCAGGAGATATTATAGAGCACAAGTGTGTGCGCAAATACAGGTGCTCTCTCTATTCCTTCACTCTCATAGTCCGATGCGACGGCAATCCAACACGATCGGAGAGAGATCAGACGCAGGACCAACGGCTTTACGTGCTTTCCGAGGCACGGTGTGTATTCACATACACAAAGACCTAGACTCGAAACAACTATGTGTAGATCATACAAATATTTGTTACGTGCGGGAATCGAACCCGCGACACGTAGAGCAGCAGTCAATCTCAACCACTGCGCCAACCGTGCCGACAAATTAATGGGTCTATGTATAGCAGTGAATAAATGATTACCGACATTCAATCGCCAATGTAACCACTAAATCAAATATTCTGTCAGCGCATACTTTCCATTGACAATGTTTTGCTAAATTCGAAAAATTTGTATTCGTATATTAACTAGAAATTGCAGAGCTGCGGTTCTACCGCGTAATGCAAGTAGAGCTTGCGTGTAAATTTTTTACGTGATCATGTCGTTTGCGAACGTTCGTAATAATCAGAAAAAAAAAACATCGTAGCTTTTACTTAAGGTTCTTAATTTTGTCTTGTAATTCATTGTCAGAATTGTAAACCATTATTTTATTTTAGGCTTTACGCGGTTTAGTTTTGACGGCTGGGGACTATATTATTAGTTAACACAACTTGATTGAATAAAAGCGTTCGAATTGTTTCACGAGTTCCGATAAGTTTTTTTTTTTTTTAAACTTTTCCCTCTCTATGGTTTGTCCTGTATCGTGGGTACAGTTTACAAACATACATATCACATGCACACACAACCAGACCCGAAACAACTACATATCTATAGATCATACAAATATTTGTTCCGTGCGGGGATCGAACTATGACACGTAGCGCAGAAAGATAATCGCTTAACCACTGCACCAAACGTGTATAGACAATCTAGAACATAAAAATTATCTATTCCATTTACATCTAGATGAGGTGGTTGAATTTTTTTTCTAAACCTATATTTTATATGTAAAATGAATCAGGCCTTTATTTTTAGAAATAACTCTTTTATTTTAATATAATATATTACTTTATTCTACACAAATGCTCGTAAATAAGCAATAGGTACTTAAGTTAACCCAGGTGCACAAACGTAAAATGAGCGTAAAATCGTGATTTACTCCAGACCTCTGAACTCAGACCTTCGACATAATATAAATATGAAAAATGAACCTCTCGGTCGCTTAATCCCCCACTGGGTACGTAAAACATATCCGATACACTTATGCACATCCAATAGTTGTTTAGTAAAAGCTTTCCCATGTTAGTGAATTAGTCACGTCTCGTTGGTTCCAGTTTTTGCCTTACTTTGATTTATGCTCAGCTGTGGGAACGATTTGTAAGAACAAAATTAGATATTGTATTATTTAGTATTCATGTGGCCTGCTCATTCAGTGCAGTACGAATTTTTGTTTAATTGGATCTCGTTCGGTTTATGTTTCAAAATGGAAAGGTTCATGGTTGTTGTTCAGTTAATTTGTCATGTTGTCGAGTGGGGATGTAGAGTACCTAATATTTTAGAAGTGGATTTATTATATTTTTATGTACCTATGAAAGTTTCGACATATAACCCTTTCGTTTCTTTTCATAAAAGCCGACTCATTTTCTACAATCATGAATGGACTAAAAATAAATAAATAAAAATAAATTCAACCCATTACTGTCCCACTGCTGGGCAAGGGTCTCTTCTCAGAATGAGAAGGGGTAGGCCTTAGTCCACCACGCTAGCCCGGTGCGGGTTGGCGGACTACACACACCGTCGAGAACTTTATGGAGCCCTCTCAGGTGTGCAGGTTTCCTCACGATGTTTTTCCTTCACCGTAAATGCAAGTGATAATCAAATTCTGATCCGCACATGATTCCGAAAAGTCAGAGGTGCGGGCCGGGTTTGAACGCGGACCCTCCTGCATGGAAGGCAAGCGTTCAACCGCTAGGCTATCATTGCTAAAATAAATGATATTATTATAAATATTTTGAATTGAAAAGTTGTAGTAGTTGTATCTCATTGATTTGTCAATAATATTAACATAAATTTCACGTTAACTATCTTAATCTTTAAAATATCTATATTAAGAAATGATTAACAACAACTTAACTAAGGTTCAGAAGGTGATCCCACTACGCAGACAAAGTCGCGAGCGTAATCTTGTTCTTTAAAAAATGGAAATTTAAAACTAAAGATAAACAAGCCATCAAAATAATAGACAATACCAGCATTATGTAACATGCGCCAAAGAAAATAAACGCGGCGAGATGCGACCGAGCAAACACAGGATGAATGTTTTCGCAAAGAACTCTAGGGCCCTATGTGGCACAATCAGTCGTTTGCATTATGCATGAAACCATCCCGAGGCGACAGATGCTCGAGAAACTTCCAGAAGGAGTGATATTAATATTTGTTTGTCAGGTGCTTTACTTGAGCTGTTCAATGTTGCTCTTTTGTTTAATTCGCTCACTGGGCTAGGTGGCAAGACTGGTGGTATTATTGCCTTTGTCTTGAATGAGCTTAACGGTACTTCTGTTTTTTCTTTTTACATTCTTCTGTAGTGATACTTTAATATGTATATATCACGAGAAAAAAACAAAGATTGTGAACCGTACAATTTGTCAACTCTCCGAAGGCTGTCTCTGATTGGTCGGTTTTGCGGTATGTCGTTCTGTGTCCATAGAGTTAGCTTATATTAGGCTAGTGTTCAACCAATAAGCGCGAGGTGCGTTTCGTCGCATGCCATTTCACAATTTGACGGTTTTACTTTGATAGATAATTTGATTAAAAATAATGCGCTAAATTGATACGGTTCACAATCTTTCGACAGTTTACAATCTCGCGAGATAGATTACAATCTAACGGTATTTACAGTTTTACGGTGACATATATAAGTTATAATATAAGTATTTGAATTGCTCTTGATATTGTCATTTAATTAATGCCGTTTTCATTAATTATGAAAAGATTCTTTAGATTTCGGATTTATCATTACTGTTTTCGTATATCTCATGCCACTTACTAATACGATCTTTATAAGTACGTATACAATAGTTTTCAAAAGGAGGAATCCAACAAAGAATATGAATCACAGATTTCTTTAAAAATAAACAGGCTATACGTTCGACATCACGAGTAAAATCCAAAGAGATTTCACAAAGTGTCAGCCGTTGGAAACCGAACCTATCCTGGATAGTGGTACGTCGATCCACGCCAACCAATCAATGTTGAACAAGTGAACGCTTTTAGCCGATAATGCGGCTGATATGAAATTTTCGTTCACTCTTCACAACACTCGGTATTTTTAAGCGTTTGAATACAAAATGCCAGTTTTAGGTATCGAATAAAAATATTTTGATCCTGTTTCAACGTTAGTTTAAATATGATAATTATATACATTGTAAATATTATTATTGTACACAAACCGTAAAAATATGATTCAAATTTAAAACGTAGATTTACTTAGGTAAGTTTGATATTTTTATGATGAATTTGGGATCACAAAATGTAAACAGAAGAATTGTTGAATATTAATACCTATTGCCATAAATACTTACCGGGAATATTTATCATGGCATAGATCTAGAACAATACTGCAAAGATTATGATATCAAGGCTTGGTTGGTAAGTCTGAGACGTGTTTGAATCAAATGGTCCGTTTTAAACATGGTCTGATCCTTTCACAGGTAAAAAAATGTTACAAGAAACTATTTATATTTTGTATAGTAAAAAGTATTGACTGCCTCGTTAGTTTAATGGTCGCAAGCGACAGCTGAGTATGGGTTCGATTCCCGGGCAAAGTGTTACTGGGTTTTTCAGTATGGAAATTCTTAGTAGCAGCACGGAGTCCAGGATTGTGGCCGGTAGATGGCAATAGGCTTGCCCCCTATTACATGGGACTTGATAACGGCATCGGCGAAATGTGGGTGCACAATAGTCTAACTCTTTGCAGATACAGGCGTGATGCTGTGTTATGTTATGTAAAACGTATATTTTAAATTTAGTATAGTAAAATTGATATTTAATATAGTATTCGTAAAACGTATTAATTAAATACGTTGGATCATTTATGATTGCGATGGTAACCCCACCTTGTATAATATGAATGTATATAATACTATATTCTCAGTACTTCGTCATGAATTTAAACTATTCTTCATCTTCAAATCTCGGATTCAGAATTAGAATGATACGCAGAATAAAAATGAAATTCAAATTCTACAATGGCTGGGCGGAAAGACAGTTGAGATTTGCGATTTTCTTAAGAACCAGAATTCTTTTAGCTGAATATATTTCTAAAAGAATCAGTGGAAATTTGAAAAGCGGTATCACTTAAATTTGGAATACGTCCTGTCTTCACGACTTGTCTTTATCGGATTGGGCAGAACTTCAGTTCGACGCATCGCATTACTCAACCAGCGTTATAAGTATTTCATTTCAAATAGAATATCGATTTGGATGCTTGGCATTTTATATATATATATCTATATAAATCGCCTATAAATCGCCTGGGTGGCCGGAAATTCTGTGGAGAAGATATTTATTTTTTATAAAAATTAAAATTAATACTCACCAGTCGATATCTCCACTGAAATAGAGTATGTATGGAGAACGACCGCGTGAGGAGTTGATTGAAAAACCCGATTATATAACAAGCTTTTCATGTTTTAGTCTCTGGGCTATTTACTGTCTTTCATTCAATTCTTTCAACATAATAATAAGAGCTTTACGGTAGCTGTAACCAAGGTAGACTGGCACCAAGGCAGACTTGACCGGAGACGTACCACGCTTTCACTAAATATCCGGAAAAGGAAACCACATTCCGTTGCTACGTGTCGTGTTGTGAATGCTGAAGAGTAGGAGAAGACATTGCGGTAAAAAAAAATAAACATAATATTATTGTCCTAGTGTTGAGCAAGGGCCCTTAGTCCACCACGCTGGCGTGGTGCGGGTCGGCGCGCAACACACACGAACGAAAATAGTATGAGGAACCTCAGATGTGCACTTGTCCAGGTTTTCTTACAATGTTTTCCTTCCCGCAAGTGATAATCGAATGCAAATTCAAAACAATCTAACACAAAAACCTACCAACCAAACAAACAACTACATTATAGTGATACCAACATCAAAACAAAAGCGATCGTTTCACATTAGAAAGATAATTAATAGAGGACTCTGATTGATGACTGCCGATGACGCGGCACACTCATCAGGGAATCGCATTACGTGCCTATTTCAATATTCACCCTCGTATATACTCGTATGTACCTATGATTGATCAGATTTCCTGTCCACTTAACAGAGTGTTTGGTATGTTATTGCGATCATATGTGTTGTGTACACCCGCGTTTTACACGATACACGGCTCAGAGTGATTTGACTAGCGTAACTTTGATTAAGTAACTGAACATGGAAATGATATTTGATTGATGTGTGTGTGTGTATCTATGTACTCGTATGGTTGATTGTGAACATTACAAGGATGTAGACACGGCAGTGGTTGAGGGGTTAGGACAATGTTACAATGATACACATGACACATTAGAGTAGGTACATTATAAGTTCTGTGTACTGTCTGATCTCACGCTATTCTGAAAGTCCACTGATATAAAGGGTTTTAATTAAGATTATAGTATTGTTAATACATCCTATCCTATCCTATCCTATCCTATCCTTCCTACTAATCCTACTTCCTACTGTCTTACTAATAATATTATAAATGCGAATTTTTGTTAGGATAGATAGATGGATGGATATTTGTTACTCTTTCACGCCAGAACGGCTGAACGTGTCTGGATGAAATTTGGCACAGAGATAGATTATAGTCTGAAATAGCACGTAGGTTACTTTTTATCCCGGTAAAATGTACGGGTTTGTAGATGACGCAGGCGAAGCCGCGGGCGGAAGCTAGTGTGGTATAATCTGAAGGGCTTTTTAGTCAAAAAGCAAACTAGGATTTGTCTTTACTTTTTGTTCATAAAACATAATAAGTACCTGCCATTAAATCTCTGGACCTTACAGTTTATTTTGACATTTCTTCATAGGTATCGTCGATCGATGAGAAAATCATCAACAACTTCAATATGAAATAAAGATCAATTACCATAAGTTTATTTCCTTCGACGCTTTCAATTTCCCCAACCACATGACAATATCAAGCAATATAACGATTATTGTTAAGGATAGATGCGTCATCCTGTTGTGATGGCAGCCTCACACCTGCATACTCCAAAACAATGCGTCATTGATTGTCAATAACAAATGAATCATCGTGTTGTTGCGGTGCCCGCGCAGCTGCACATTCCAAACTGATGAATCAGAACTAAAGTTTTAGTAGGAAACAAGGTCGCAATGGTGCAAATCATTAGCGGCCGCAGCCAGGTATCCACTACGTGTGCCCCTCAAAATGTATATGTAAGGGGCACCTTTTTAGTGAATAATCGTAGTCATTCCTGCGGCAGAACGAGAACAACAACAAGAACTCCTGAACCTCTGATGAACTGAAGATCGAAGTCAATGAAGCTAGAAGAACGTATTAGCTAGAACAGTGTAAATAAAGTCTAAAAGTGAATGTATATTTTTAATAAATACGGCGAAGTGCCTTTCAACATCAAGCTAGGTTTCATTGACCTCCCAACTGTAGGGATCCCCTACAGTTCTCTGGTCCTTCGAGAGCCGGATATCAAGAACGGCTGAACATAGGCGCGCAAGTACGGTGCTCAAGAAAGGCGTGCAAGTCAGGTGTTCAAGACAGGCGCGCAAGTACGGTGCTCAAGAAAGGCGTGCAAGTCAGGTGCTCAAGACAGGCGCGCAAGTACGGTGCTCAAGAAAGGCGCGCAAGTCAGGTGCTCAAGACAGGCGCGCAAGTACGGTGCTCAAGATAGGCGTGCAGTCTGGTGAGCAGATATCAAGCGGGTGGACCGCGGCTCTGTGTCTCTGCCACCGAACGGTGTCAAACGGTAGAGACCAGAGTTAACGCCGATCAAGGCGGTGTGGTATCCTTGTGCAATACCACCGGTTCGTCAAGAGTGCCTTTTTTAAGGCGCGAACCGAAGCTGCACTTTTACGCCGGTAAGGTCGCGTGTGGTGCGGGGGCCGGACTGTAGGCACTGCTGAAGGAGCCGGACATTCCCACCGGTTCCCGAGCACCCCGTAGTACGCACGATCCTCTGCTGGGTAGATCCACCACCTATCCGATCCTGCACGCATCCATCCCTGGCGGAGCGTATCCCGGTCACCTACCGGGCCCTCCAAAAGGATTGTTAGGGTGTTAGGGCTGTTAGGGGCGTCAAGAGCCGAACATGACGCTGACCAGGAGCCAAGCAGCCACCGAAGCGAGGACATCAAAGGTCTTCGAGGAACCCCCCGCGTCACCGTCCGCACAACCGTCCACGTCCGCGTCCGCGTCCGTACCCGCTGGGACTGCGTCGCGCGCGCACCCCGAACCGAACCCCCGCGCGCCCGCGTTACCCGCACAGACGACGATAGACGCCGACAGATTAAGGATGACGTCACGTGACATCGCCGCCGCCGCAACTAATGATGAAATAAATAGGGAAGAAAGAAGATCAAGAGCAGCATCAGCACGATCACAGAGATCGAGCGCCACCGTTGTTGCCCGAATTAAACAGGCAGAACTCGATGCCCAGGAACGTCTAGCCGACATTCAAAGGAGGGAACTGCAGCTTGAAGCTACACTCATAAAGAAGCGGCTAGCTTTGGAAATAGCCACTATCCGGGAGGAGACTGATCGCCAAAGCGTCAGTGCTCACGAAGCCGCAGAAGTGGAACATCGAGTTTCTGACTGGCTGAAGAACGTTCAGCACAGAGGGGGCGAACTACCCCTCATGACGTCTGATCAAGAGATGTCATCGGCAGTCCGCGCATCGGCCCCGTTCGAACGACGGGGGGAGCGTACCGAGCGCGAACCGCCGCGGGAAATAATCAGGCAACAATCGCAACACTCTTTCTTCCAATACCCACCGCAGGAACTACCAAAGGGAGTTACCATAGAAACTCCACAACGTCCTAGGTCGCCGACACCAGTACGATCAAGAGAAAGAGGAATAGACAAACTCGCCGATGCCATAGAACGCATGGCACGGCGACGTCCGCCGCCGAGACAAGCGCAAGAACTGCCCAACTTCAGCGGCGCGCCGAACGAATGGCTGCTATTCAGATCGGCAATGCGAGACTCGACCAAAATGTACGGATTCACGCAAGCTGAGAACCTAGCGCGACTTAGGATAAGTTTGAAAGGCGAGGCACGAGAAACAGTGGCCGCCTTACTGTATACGGCCACAGACCCCGCAATCATTATGCAGACACTTGAACAATGTTATGGCCGCCCGGAGATTATTATCGACAGAGCGTTGAACGACATACAAAGGTTACAGCGCCCCGGGGGATCAGCCAGCGAACTGAACGCGTTCGCAATAAAACTACAGAACATTGTCAGTGTACTCTCAAGCATAGATGAGAGAGGGTACCTGCAGAACCCCATGTTGGCTCGTCAAGTAACAGAGAAGCTGAGTCCACACATAAGAACGAGATGGTGCGACTACGCAGACGAATACGGATGTCGCGGTGAACCTGAGATCGTGACTCTGTCCCGCTTCCTCATGCGCGAGGCGGATCGCGCCATCAGATTCACCTACTCTGTTACTACGAACGTGACAAAGGAGCCAACAAGGAGTACGACAGCGGCCAAGGGCAACAATATGCCGATGCGCCAACAGAACGAGCGGAGGCGCAACGCCGCTGCGTACACAGCCACGGAGAACAAGACGTGTCTCTGTTGCGGGGCCGAACACGATACGGCCAAATGTAAGAAGCTGGAAGCGATGACAATACCCAAGAGATGGGAATGGGCAAAGGAGGCACGCGTATGTTTTCGCTGCCTGAGTAGCCGTCATCACCGAGCCAGTTGCACCGCGAAGAAATGCGGTGTGGATGAGTGTCGCCACCCACATCACGTGCTTTTACACGGCACAGAACGAGCTGTTGTGGGAGGCGCACAAAAGGAACAAACGATCGCCGCGTCGGCTCACACTGTGATGTCGACGGGCGCGGTACTGTTGAAAGTATGTCCGGTCACGATCCAAGGGCCGGACGGACTAGAAGTTGAGACTTACGCTCTACTCGATGAAGGTTCTACGATAACTCTGATCGACGAGGAAATCGCTAGAACCGTGAACGCGCACGGAACGAAGTGCGCGCTGCGGTTGCACGGACTAACGGCAACGCAGCAAGAACCTGACAGTGAGAGCGTAGATTTGGTGATCCGGGGAGCACGAACGAACTCCCATCCAATGAAGGCGCGAACCGTCAAAAGTCTCAACATCAACAGTCAAACGATCGCAGCAAGTTGTTTGAACTATAAACACTTGGAACAGCTGCCACCGAACGAGGTCTGCTATGCAAACGCAAGACCGCGCGTGCTAATAGGTGCTGATAATTGGCACCTAATAGTATCGCGAAAGCTCCTGATCGGAGAGAAGAACGAACCGGCCGCGTCACTAACCCAGTTAGGATGGGTAGTGCACGGTACGGTGCCGCGAACAATAGTGGCGAAAGAAGATCCTAAAGATGGCGCCACAGTGCTACACGTACGTGCGCCTGAGCATCGCGACCGAACTCGTCGCGATGACGAACTGAACGAGCTTGTCAAAGCGCATTTCGCGATTGACGCACTGGGAATAGCGAGCAACTACAAACCAGTAAAGGAAGACGAACGTGCGAAGGAAATATTCCAGAGAACAGCGCGTCTCGTCAACGGGCGCTATGAAGTAGGTTTACCTTGGCGAACAGAAAACATACGCCTACCGCCTAGCTACGATATGGCGGTACGGAGGCTACGAGCAATAGAACGAAAGATGGATCGAGATACTGAATTTAGGCAAGCGTATACGTCACAGATGGACAACCTGTTTAACAAAGGATACGCCGCTCCCGTCGAAGATGACGATCACCACCCGATTGACTGGTACCTGCCGCATTTCGCGGTTACCAATCCGAACAAGCCAGGGAAGGTACGCCTTGTATTCGACGCTGCAGCGATCACAGGCGGGCGCTGTCTTAATGATGAACTACTTACCGGACCTGATATGCTTAGAACGTTGTACGGCATACTATTCAGATTCAGAGAGAAGCCAATTGCAATAACAGCCGATATACGTGAAATGTTTCTACGAATCAATATTCAAGCCAAGGACCGAGCAGCGCAACGTTTTCTATGGCGTGGCGAGGAACGTAAACGCCCGCCTCAGAAGTACGTGATGAATTCGATGATATTCGGCGCCCGAAGCTCTCCATTTCTAGCGCACAGCGTTAGGAACAAAAACGCGGAGGAATGCAAAGATACGCATCCCCGCGCCTTCGGCGCAATCACGATGAACCATTACATGGATGACTGGGTGGACAGTTTTGACACTGAGGAGATTGCTGCACTGACGATCGAAGAAGTGCAGCGTGTACACGAGCGAGCCGGCTTCGAACTTGCCGGTTGGAACTCAAATCGCTCACACTTGCTCAGTCACATTCTGGAGAAGGATAAAGCAAACGCCCCGAAGGAGCTCGGTGCGAATGCACACCCATACGGCAAGACGCTGGGAATGATGTGGCTGCCGGAGACCGATGAGTTTGCATTCAACACTGCTATGCCTCGCGTACCGAACGACGTACGCAGCGGGCAGAGAACACCTACGAAGCGTGAGATGCTAGGAGCAGTAATGTCAATCTTTGACCCATTAGGTTTACTAAGCCCGTATACGATTACGGCAAAGATCTCTCTGCAAGAGCTATGGCGAGGAAACATCGGCTGGGACGAGCAACTACCCGCCGATGAGGCTATCGCGTTTCTCGAGTGGATAAACGGTCTGACGAGCGTGGCGGGCTTGCGAGTCCCCCGATTATACGCAAATCATCAGACAGTAGAGAGATCATTGCACGTGTTCACAGACGCGAGTGAACAGGCTTACGCTGCCGCTGCGTACTGGCGTTTCAAAACAAGCGACGGAAGAATCGAAGTAGTGTTAGTCGCGGGAAAAGCGAAAGTCGCACCAATGAAGGCGCAGAGCATACCGCGCATGGAACTACAGGCATGTCTAATAGGCGCTCGACTCGCTACAGACATAGTGAAGGAACATAGATGGACCGTCGAAGTGACATATTGGAGCGACTCTAAAACGGCGCTGCATTGGATAAAAAACGATTCTGCAAGATACACGCCCTACGTCGCGCATCGGCTGAGCGAGATAGCCGAACTCACCCCCGCTGAACGATGGCGCTGGGTGCCGACCGCTCAGAACGTAGCCGATGACGCAACCAGAGGCAGCAGAACGCGTCTCACACAGAACGATCGATGGTTTAGCGGGCCAGCTTTCCTGAGAGAACCTGAGGAGAACTGGCCGATAGAAACCAACCAGAGCGACGAAGAACAAGAAATGACAGCTCACATAAGAACCGATGAGGGCGTGATCGACATGACGCGCTTTTCATCATATGAAAGGATGTTGCGCGCTGTAGCTTATGTGCACTTGTTTATAGACAAGTGCCGCAGGCGCGCGACTGCCCTGGAACTGAAACACATAGATAATGCTGAACGAACGCTTATCCGTGAAGCGCAACACGCGAGCTTCCCGCAAGACATTAAACGTCTAGCATCAGGAAGTAATGTAGAACGATCAAGCCGATTACTCAAGCTTGACCCGGTATATGATTCCGATCGAATCATTAGATTGAATGGACGAATCGATGCCGCAAACGTGCCTGAGAACAGAAAAAGGCCGCCCATATTAGACGGCAGACACCCGCTAGTAAGCCTGCTGATACGTCACGAACACGTGAAGAACGGACACGCAGGTCGTGAACATATTGTAAACAATATACGTCAAAGATATTGGGTGCTGCGTTTGCGAGCAGTCGTACGCACGACGTTGAACGAATGCATCGTGTGTAAAATTAGAAGAACAACACCGCCGATACCTGTTAAAGGAAACCTGCCGAACGAACGACTCGACGCGTACTCTCGACCGTTTACGCGTTGCGGTGTAGACTGCTTCGGGCCCATGGTAGTTACTATAGGAAGACGTAGAGAAAAACGATGGGGATTACTATTTACGTGCCTCGTCACCAGAGCAGTCCACATTGAACTACTGGCAGGACTCAGTACAGATTCGGCTATAATGGCTATCAGAAGGATGGCCGCGCGTCGCGGATGGCCTAAGACAATAATGTCTGATAACGGCACGAACTTCCGCGGCGCGGACGTCGAAATAAGGAAAGCGTATGAAGAGTGGTCGCATGAACTGAAGGACTACACGCTTACCAAAGGAGTGGAATGGCGATTCATCGATCCCGGGGCGCCTAATCAGGGAGGAGCCTGGGAAAGACTGATCAGAAGCGTCAAGTCCGCACTCGCAGTCGTGCTGAAAGAGCGCGCACCGCGAGAAGAAGTATTGACAACAATAATGTCTGAAGTAGAATATACGATAAACTCGCGACCGCTAACTCACGTCTCAATGAGCCCAGAAGACACAGAAGCGTTGACTCCGAATCATTTTTTGATAGGATCAGCAGTGGGGCTACCGGTCACTGGAACTTGTGACGTAGCCGACAAGCGCGCGTGGAGAACTGCACAAGCGCTAGCCGATCGTTTCTGGGCGAGATGGGTGAACGAATACCTACCAACATTAGCACCGCGCGGTGACGTCAGGAAAAATAACGTTGATCAAATAAAAACGGGCGACGTCGTTATCATAGCCGACGGCTTGCTACCGCGTAACGTGTGGCCGCGGGGCCAGGTCGAGCGCGTGGTTCCGGGACCGGACGGCGTAGTGCGGAGCGTGGACGTGCGAACTCGCGGGGGTATCTACAGACGACCAGTAAGGAGACTCATCATCCTGGACCGAGGAGAAGAGGCTCGCGATGCTATGCCGGGGGGAGGCTGTTAAGGATAGATGCGTCATCCTGTTGTGATGGCAGCCTCACACCTGCATACTCCAAAACAATGCGTCATTGATTGTCAATAACAAATGAATCATCGTGTTGTTGCGGTGCCCGCGCAGCTGCACATTCCAAACTGATGAATCAGAACTAAAGTTTTAGTAGGAAACAAGGTCGCAATGGTGCAAATCATTAGCGGCCGCAGCCAGGTATCCACTACGTGTGCCCCTCAAAATGTATATGTAAGGGGCACCTTTTTAGTGAATAATCGTAGTCATTCCTGCGGCAGAACGAGAACAACAACAAGAACTCCTGAACCTCTGATGAACTGAAGATCGAAGTCAATGAAGCTAGAAGAACGTATTAGCTAGAACAGTGTAAATAAAGTCTAAAAGTGAATGTATATTTTTAATAAATACGGCGAAGTGCCTTTCAACATCAAGCTAGGTTTCATTGACCTCCCAACTGTAGGGATCCCCTACAATTATATAAAACTTCCATACCAAACAGATAACTTATTGTTCGCTCACGTATCACAACTACATTATTCGCAAAACTAGGACAAAGCCAGTCACGTCTTACCAATAAACATCTCTTAACGACTTTACGAGCTCTCTTAATGCTTTGGTCCCGAACTAAGTGGCCACTAGGTCCACAATCTAAGTTTAACAATAGACCACTATCATACACGTGTATAAGTTAATAATTATTTCTGAGATAGGTTAAGGATAACATAGCATCCCGCCTGTATTCCCCGAAGGTAAAGGCAGAGGTGTACTATTGTACACCCACATTTCGCCGATTCCATTATTAAGTCCCATGTAATAAGGTGCGAGCTTATTGCCATCTACCGGACACAGTTTCCATACAGAAAAATCCAATAACACTTTGCCCGACCTGGGAATCGAACCTAGGACCTCACGCTCAGCTGTCGCGCTTGCGACCACTAGACCAATGAGGCGGTTCAGGTTAAGGATATACAATTATATGTACTTTATTAGAGTTTAGAGCTTTTTCGAGTTTAATCCTTGAGCGTCTAGGTCTTACGTAGTTGACGTCCTAACCTCTGTCTGGGAGACCATCATTATGATTGGACTTTTTTCAGAAGAAGTTTGTCTAATCCAAATATAGATAAAATTTACGTCTTGAAATGTTACTAGTGTACACTATTAAAAATGCGAAAGTAACTCTGTCTGTTTGTTAACCTAACACGAGTAAACCACAGCCGATGATTACGAAATTTCACAAAAAAATTGCCTCGGTCCTGGAGAAGGACATATTATGTTTACTTTTACTATTGAAGCAAAACACTAATCAGATAATAAATACAAACGAAATCGCGGGCAACAGATAATATTCAATAACGTCAAAAATAAACACTTATCTAGTAACAGTCTTGTAAAAATATAATTAATTCGTTTAAATAATACTTTGTCCGATCCGAAAATTGAACCCAAGTCCTCACGGTCCAATGAAGCATGTAGTTAATGTAGTTAATGTAGTTTTAGTACACAATCGAAGTTTAAACGAAGTACACATAAAAGTAAAACACTGTTTTTTCAAGGGTTCTGCGTACAAAGAAACCTACGCTACAGGTCAGGCTTAGGCACGCCACACACTAAAAGTAAAAAGTAAGCTCAACAGGTGCTCAAAGGTTTCAGTTTTTTAGGTGCACCACAAACGGAATCTTTCTTTTTGCGGTCGAGTGTGTGGATGAAATTACTGATGAATTTTTTTTAATTTTCGACCGTCTGAAAACTTTTGATATGGCTTTAAATTAATATTTTAAAGTGTTCTTTTTTTGGAAAATATATTTTTTAATTTTGCTATCTCTCTTGATGTTTGTTTTAAGTTCAATATATAACAAGATCACATGTAGCGAAATTCAAAAGTGAGTTTTAGTATAAATAGTGATTGAAATCTGGACCATACATACATAGTGTCTGTGGATACAAATAAAATACATGGTCATTTAAATTTTATGATTTCAACCAATAGTTTTCCAAGATTATGTGTTTAAATTTCGCTACGTGCATACATCTTTTTGATGCTGACTCTACATATATACATAAAAAATGTATTTTATTATTATATTGTCTTCACCGTTAAACGACTGATTTTAAGACTATAGAATTACAGAATTTCTGAATTTGAATATCAAGAATTCGTATGTTCAAACTCATGTTTAACAAATTAATCACAAAGTAAGAATCGCAAACATAACAAGGATCCGATAAATAATTTCAAATATAAAATAATTTTAAACTCAGATTTATTAATTTTGGTAGCCATTTTGGCTAACAAAATGGAGACCCCAATGTATGTGGATGTGGATGTGTAGATGTGGATTTGGATGACGACACATCCAGTGTTATTCAAGTACCTACATATATTAAAAAGAATATGTTTGCTGTCTGCAAAAAATAAGTTGTTATTAAAAAAAATTGTGTGTGTTTTCCTATTTTAAATTGTAATTCTGAACTTATGGTCTGACAATAAAATGTTATTATTAATATATTAACAGATAGAACCTGTTTCTATATTTTTTATCTAACATTTTATTGTAATCTATTAAAATACAGCAATTGGTGAAGCAGGCTGTTACTCTTAAAGACTTTCGAGTACAACGAAGACGCTTTTTCCCGTCAAAAAAGATCCATGAGAGAATAAAACACTTAATAAAATATCAAGCGATGTTGTTGAAAGTTACGTTTTATGTGACTTGTTAGTTTTGATAACTTTAGCTAAGTCATATCTTCTCATTTGTTGAATAACAACTTATCATCACAGATAAAGTGGAGTTATATCTGCGTTATTGAAAATAATTAATGATTGAATTCTATTTGACAGGAGAGGACTTACAGAGGTCTAAAATATAGAATAGGATAATTTATTCACCGCAAATTATTGTATATTTCTATTACTTCGCTCAGAGAATCAGCATTGCCATACAACGTTGCAATGCCGCCAGCGTTCTGGGCACTTTTCCCGTTGACAGCGATGTGATCGAATTTTACGACGCTGTATGATTTCTTCCCATCCTCCTTTTTTAATAGTTTGTACTTTTCTTTATATATTTTTAGCTTGTATATAATATTTAATAAGTCTACATTTGTATTGAAATTGATAATAAATAAATGGTAAACTAGGTTAAAAAAAATATATTATTATAGTGGTATTTTTTTTGTAAATGTCTACCTAATGTTAATGATATGATACTGAAGAAGATTTTATTATTTTATACAGCATGAAGCAGGAATGACACCCTCAGACACCTAAATTAGAATATCTAGTTTCAAAATACATAAGCTGAAACTTTTATTTCATATACTTAAATATTGTTTATTTATGAAATTAAATATCTATCCTCTCAATCCCCTGAAGGGTTAGGCAGAGGTGTACTTATATCCATAAGATTTTCTAACAGGACCACTCAATAAAACTTGCCCGAATCAGGAATTACCCAGGAACTCGAGCTCTACAGCCGGGCTTGCGACAACGAGACCGATGAGGCATTTGAAATATTCAAACCAACATCTAATTAGAAAATGGCAAAAACAACACATTTATCGGCTTTGACAGCATCAAATACATGACACATTCAATTGACTTAATTTGTTATCCATTGGTAATTGCAATCATACTAATGAGGAACTGAGCCGTGTTATCTCAACTGTGTAAATCAAATTATAATTGAAACGCGATGGCTGCGTATATTTCGTGGGCATATTAGATCCTAATGCACATTTATACATAATCTACATTTTGAATAGAATCTCTAATTGGGGGTTTTTTAGTCATTTTTCCTTTATCATGGGCACAGTTTTTATTGGACCATACAAATATTTGTTTCGTGCGGGGATCGTGCAGAAAGCCAATCGCCTGGCCACTGTGTCAACCATGCTGTCGCTGAATCAATATCAATGTTATACTTGCTGTAGCATTCCTTGTAATATGGGGTAAAGGCCAACGAAGTTACCTTTCCGATTTTCATTCTACAAATAAAAGAAAATAAATTTAAATATGAGAGCCCATACCATACAGAAGTTCTTCTTCTAAATAGAGCTCTTTCTTTTAAGTCGTCTTTAAGTCCATCTTTTAAGGTCTTTTAATTTATATTTTTTGTCCTCACTTATTTTCACTCGAGAATCACGTTATAAGACTAAGAAAAAAAAAACCTATTTCTATTTACGAACCAGTTTTTAATTGAGTTCTCTGCCTTTCCTCACTTTTTAACCCATCTTTTGAATTAGAAGATTCGTGATTTCATTTGACTTACAGCAGAAGGACTTAATGATGAAAAACATTAAATGTTCAATTATACAAATGAAGGTAATTTGCTTACCTACCGTCTGGAGACCTAGACTCGGTGGACCATGACGACATCGCTATTTAGGACAGAATCTATTCACAAACAATCATCAAATAATATTACATAGCATCATGGCTGTATTTTTATAAGGTGATGTGTTCTGTTGTATACCCACATCATGCCGATGCTGCTATTGAGTTTCATGTAATAGGGGATGAACGTAAAATTAGGGATTTGCAGGCTCTTTAAAAAAATGGCGATTCCAGGTGCACGGTTCTAAAATAAAAATAAAATATAATACGTACAATCTTTAAAAACAGAAACTTTCCAAGAACGATCCAAAGATTTTTCCAGGTTTGGGTGTGCATGCATGTGAGATGAATGTTTATAAACAGTACACACGATACGGGTTTATGAAAAGAAAAAATATACTACCTAGTTAAGATAATAAATGTAAAAGACGTCCTATGAAGTACGAATTGCTGGTCACCCTTCGCTGCACGATTTAATTGCTCTTACTTCAAGCTTCAGATTTAGAACGGTGATTGTGTATACCTGGTTTTGTATTTCTTGGTCTTAATATTCTTAAAGGGTCTCGTACTCATTTAGTATAACTATGATCCGAGGACATACATTTACTTGCTTTTTTAATTATAGCCCCACTCTAGGATTTTCTTTTATATCGTATTGAGGTGTACATCCCGACCCGGATACGTCTTAAATCTGCGGCCAGACACCGGAGGACGGGCAGCAGCGTCCTCTCATTAATCGGTGAGCCACTGCGATCCCCAAGCCGCCTGCCAAGCGTGGGGATTATGGCAAGGATTATCCCCTGAGGGGAGGCCTTCGTTCAGCAGTGGACGTCTTCTGGCTGATGATGATGATGATGATGATGATTGTACATCCACATTTTGCCGATGTCGTTACTGAGGTCATGTGTAAAATCCGGCGAACCTATTGCCATCGGTAAAAAACCAAACGTTGGTAGTCCAACTTTTGAAATGTTTGTAACTATTGATTCATTATAATATTAATAATATTGTATCCAGTAACAGTCCAATGAGGCAGTTTAATATTTGTAATTCCCTTTATTTTCCTCTATAGAGTACAAATACTTAGTGAATTCTTTATATCAAATCAAGCAAAACTCCAATATTCCTGAAAAGAAATTAATTTGGAATCCAAGACGACTAAAACAAAATACGTTCGATTTGCTCATATTCGAAAACGAACTTTATTAGTTCCAGCCCAACATCTAGTTTTTCTTGTCAAACATATAGCCTAGATTATATAACACCCCGCTTTACAGTACATACACATGTTGATTTGATTTCCAACACTCAACGCAGTCGAATCCAATTAAGGCGGCTTTTGTTAGCGTTAGACGTATCAACGATACGTACCGATGGTTCTGAATTGTAAGGTTTTTGACATGACAGCAAACGCGCTTCAATTAGTGGATTTCATGAATCGCATAATTAATATTTGGTATGATAGTGGTATTTTAAATGTTTGGTAGCCTGTTGAATCTTGATTTTCCTTTCGCAATGTTATATTTATACTGTGTGGGATAAAAATGAGTCGTTTCTTTTGTCAGTTCTGGTTTCATTTACTTCATTCCTATCTCTACGGTGGCTTCTATGGCACGTGTTTCGGATTTTCCCACGGATGATCAAGAAAGGGATTCAAATAAAATAGAATAAGTATTTTTATTATATACTGTAGGTACCTCGTGTGATAAATATAGATCTATCGCTTCACGTGTCGCTTTTGCGTTTTCCCTGTAGTTAGTTAAATAACTCATCGTAGGTAGGTAGGTACTATATTCCTGAGTTATTACTGACTGTTCTTGAGTTACCCAACTTTGCAATAAATTATTTTTAAACTGTATTAACTATTCTGCTTGCTTGAAAACCCATAACATACATATTATAACCGTAATTTTCGTCCGTAAAATTAATATTGCACCGAATTTAGGTTAGAATTTTGCGGCACTATATCGGTCAATATTTTGGCCAGAAATTAACATTGGCGGAAACACTGTCAGCGTTGTAGACTTCCTGCAGTTTAGCATTACTGCAATGCAAAATTAATTTAACCTATACCTGTTTAGGCCCCGAGCTTACCGACAGGATGGCAAGTTGGCGTATTTTTTGCTGACAAGCCAAAATAAACCTTAATAACTAGAATTATAGTTTAAATTAAATGGTGAGTAGCTATGAGGCTGGCCGTTCTGATTTTCTACCTGATAATACAGGTAGGTAAAGAAATGCCAACACATTATGTTGCAGTTTTGAAATAGTTAACGGAGCTGTTCTTATCATTCATTCAAAAAATCTGCTGTTTTATCAGTATGTAATTCAAATAAAATGGGACGTCACGGAGTTAATTTGCATTACTGAAAAAGGGACAACATTTAATATCACAATGGATATTGCTATAATCACGCTTGGTTGACGTCCTGATGATCAGTACTTAATTTTTTTTTCATAATAGCAGATAGAAAGAATTGACATACCCTTGACACAAAATGCTGATGAATTTCATATTTCAACCAACTTTAACCCAAGGGAACAAAATCTCCATCTTTAAAAATAATTAAAACAAAACTTCCTATTAAAAACACAACTGAAACAAAAGCTAGCTATAAACTTGTAGCCACCGCAACTTATTACGAGTTCCGTTAATATTATTAAGGTTGTATATTCGGCATGGTTTTATACAGTGGGCGGGCAGTGGATAGAATTTAATTAACCGCTGTGCAGTTGGTAGCTTTGCTCATGGACCTGTCTGTTGGGACGCGGGCAATCGGCGGCGCAAGCAGCGAGCAAAAGCGGGGCGTTTCTTTGAATACTTGATAACGAGCGCTCATAAAATGGAGGATGGTAGTTGTTCATGTTTCTCGAGAACCAGTGGCAGCCGACTTGGCTAAAAATTGTCATCAGGCTTTGATGGCGTGTTTGGAAATTGTGGAGGTTTCGATTTCACAATCCAAGCTATTTCGGCTACTTAAATGTTTCTCATGAATAAGTGAAGGTGTTCTTAGGGACTATACTAGGCAAATGGGTAACGATAGAACAGTCAGTCGTCTTACCACAGCAATCGCCAGTATTTGGATTGGCAAGTTTAATGGCAATTTTAATCCTTAAAGTAGCGTTAAGTGGACACAATAGAAAATCTATTTGTTTGTGAACCCTGAGACCTTTGGCCAGCATGATAAATTAAGTTTAGTGACGGATCTTGTTTTGTCCAAACAACGCTTGTAGCCTAAAACTTGCGTCAAACCCATGGCCACACAATACCCTGCCGCTCACTCACCCTACATAAGTTATTACCCTCCTCATAGTTAAGTTACAACTTGGTTTGTGGGTCAGTCTTAACGTCTTGGGGATAAGTTAAGGAAAAAAGGGCTTTTCCGACTTTTTCAAAATATTTGCTGAAATTTTAATACTTTTGAGGGTTATGTGCAGTCACGTAGATCGCCTCGGTGGACTGAGGGTTAAAAATGCAGGATGATGAACATGAATGTGCGAGGGAAGGTTTTATTTTTATTTATACAGGGTGGGTCGTGTGCATTTTTTTACTGTTGTTTGTAGGAACAGAAGTGGACACGTACATAGTAGTAATAAAAATATAAAAAATTGTGAAGTAGTAGTCTATTTCAACCTTACAGACTACTTTCTTCAACCTTTTGTATCATTAGAAGGTGCGTATGCTTGTTGGTACATTTGCAATCGGAAACTCATTAAAATTTAAAATACATTTGAAAACAGTTGAATTAGGTAATTTTGTATCTGATGTATGTTTTTTATACAGTTTGTTCAATGTAATGTTTAGTTTTAAACTAATAATTTGTAATGAGAAAACTTTTATATTTATTTTGGTTGCATGTAAGTTTGTTATGCGTTAATATTGGTACCTAGGTATATAAAATAAGTTTCAAAAAAACTGAATTAAATAGTTCAAATTTTAATCAATGTATTTTCTGAGTCTCTTTTTTTGCTCTCACATAACGCTGGGTTTTTTATTTAAGAATGCACTTCTTTCTTTCTTTTTATGGCAATATACTCACATATGCATAGGAGTCGGAAATATGTGGCTTTATAATTTCCATAAATAACAAAAATTAAACTGAGTGGCAACCCTGCAGAATCTCATCAGTTGAGTGTTTCTACCGTGCCTCGGTAGGTAAATTAATTAGACATGGTCCCACTGTCCAGTGCCTTGGGATGAAATTAAATAGGAAACGGTAACAATGTGCACTGACCTGCTAGTTTCAGTGTTACTCAAGATTTACACCTGGCCCTCTAGACGACGCCATCTTTGTTTAGTGAGGTAAGTCGGAAAGATTATTATTTCAGGTGAATGAGCAGTCTTCATTAATTATATTAGGTTGCGGTAACTGGATCGAAAATTAAGAAAGTTAACGTAACGAACGAGGGATCTATAAGGAAATTACTGTTGTTTAGTCATGTTTGCCTATTTGCAAAATTGGAAATAATTATTTATCATTTTTTCTGAATAAATAAAAGTATTCACAAAAAAATATTACAATAATTTATAAACCTCATATTTCTCTCTTTTATAAATAGTTTATGAAACATAACTTAAAATATCATAGAAAATCTTCTAAACTAACTGTCCCATATTAAATGTACCGGCAAACGTACGTGGAAACTTGAACATACGTTGTTTGTACTTTATTTTAATAATATGACAACGTAATTTCGACTGTACGTCGCAATATTTATAACCGAAAATTGTTTGTGTGTGTATATTGTAAGATGTTTCCGTGTTTATAGTTTTCGCTGGGCAAGCAACATCCAAAGGAGTAACGATGTCGCGATCTTTCGTTTGTAGATTTATAAAGGTGTGAACCGCGTGTCATAAAATTTTGGCGAAACCACACAATAACGGGAACTAATTTCTCTGGTACATATTCAAACTGCTGTTTCCTTATATCGGCTATCATGCAGTTCCCTCTGGAGCCTTTGTTCGTCGTCGGATTGTATTGTAATTATTGATACCGAGCATGTCTCGATGTGATGGAAGTGGCACAAGCAAGGAACCTATGTCCAGCAGTTCGTAGATTCGTGCTGTGGATGATGATAATGCTGATGTTCAGGGTAAACATTTTGACGGGGTTTTTTTCCAGTGACGGTAAGCAGATAACAATAAGATTTTTTCTTCTGTCTCGTTCTCTATAAATATGGAAAGCATTTTCTTCTTGTTTGAAAATACGCACTTTCAGCTCATGTCAAGATTGTTAAGTCTATTTCCATGTAAAATATAATTCCTAGCCACACGAGAAAAGAAAAGACAAATCATATTATATAAAGTTTCCATCATGAACAGAGAAATATAAAATAAATTAAAGTGGAAGCTCTTGAAAATCCATTTAGAATAATTCGAGTAAAAAACTGAAGTAACCAAACATGAAAACCTTGCATTACCGTATGAGTTTAAAATTAAATAAAAAAGGAGAATTCTTTTGAGCAGCTTTTTGCTATATTAAATCCTGAATACGTACAGAAATCTGAATTTTTTGCCATATTTTTTTTTACTCAGTAATGAAGTGACGTGGTAATGCTGATGAAAGAAGCCTCGATTCCTGGCCTGCCTATAATTTGATCAGATTATCGTACTTTGAAAATGGAGCTTCAAAACGTGCGGGATGGTGAAAGATAATATTTTTATGCGCAGTGAAATTTTATAGAAGTGGATGAAGAATTTGCAATGAAGCATTAGTTACTCGATGTTACGTTTTATCGAGAAGAATAATTAAGATACGAATCGATTTCTTTTTAAATAGATTATTCTCTTAGATTTTTTCGATTTATTAATTTAAACCAGACTGAAAAGCGTATCTAACATTTTAATTATATATACAAATTAAAACGTTATTTATTTTGATGGTACTTGGATAACGTGAATGAGCTTTCAGGTAAAAGAAGAAAAATGCGTATATGTTAAAAGAACACAGCATGACGCTTGTCTTCCCGAAGGCTCAGGCAGAGCTGTTCTGTTTGATACCTTTTTTCACAGAATCCATTTTTACGTCCCATTTAATAATTAGTTCTACGCTTACCTGTGAGTATGCACACACGCCTATTTGGTGGCTCTAGTCTCACCGCCTATAACTTTTTCATAGCTCAATCCAATTTTTCTCGAATTAATCCTGGTTTTCTAAAATCCTTTGATGGATTGCTGTGACATGAAGGTTCATTTAGCCTTTTATGATGTGTTACAGGTACGTGATGACATTTTTGGTAGTTATTCTCGAAACTGAGAACTAGTTGTCTTGTTTATGGGCGCGTAATGTAACGGCATGAAAAGTTTTTGTATGTATACTAAATAGGGTTTCATGGTGTTGTTGTAACCTATGATGTAGACCGATGTTAATGTCAACTTTTATGAGGCCCGCGGGAATGGCCGCCGGGTATAATATTTCCTATGACATCGCGTGAATAGATTGTCTCGTTATACAGGGTGGCGACTACAGTATGACATTAAATGAAACCACCACGTATTTGGTGTCACGTTTTGTGACCGCACACAAAAAATTGTTGCGAAAATATTTGACAGTTCTTCGATGTTTAAATTTTTTCAAAAAAGAGTATCCATGGAATTTTTTGACGGTCTCTTCATAGCACCACTTAAGAACCGTGCACCTAGAATCACAACGTTTTGAAAGGCCTACTTGAAATATAAATATTTGACTTTGATTTTGCCTTGAGCGTTTTCGCTGGGTATAGGTAATTTTGTATGTATCTCAGTGAACCGCACTCAGTTTCCTCCGTAAGGCACCTATAGTATAAACAAGGTATGATCCATACAGTAGAAGTCATTAGAAGCCATATAACTAAGCTGCAATTAGAAACGCGAGTCTAACTATAAACTGAACACTTTCCTACCTACACCAATATGTTGGCTTCCATTCTCTGCAATTATCGAGCTACTGGTTGCTAACAATCGATACGAGGTACATACGATATTCACGATAGAATCGTTTGTTTGGACGTTAAACATGCATTTTTATGAGCTAACACGCAAAGATTAATAAACATGACTTTTTATACTGTTTTAGTTAAGGGATCTGTTATCGTGTTCAAACAACACATAACATAGCATCATTATATTTCACGTTCATTATTCGTCGTTACAAACACTTGTCCAATGAGGAAGTCTCTATTTTTACGATAAACTACATTATTCAATAAAACACTCCATACATATAAACAAAAGCAACTCGCTTATAATAATCTATACCAACATTTGCACATAAAATGTCGTAATATTACCCACATAGATCTTAGCAACATAATTCATTTTGGTTGCCAAAACCGAATGCTGAAATTACAATGTACGCGACGCGATCCGAAGAGACACTTATTTGTAACGCGGTTATTGCAGCTTTGGAATAGAGCCAACACGAAAACTACTTAACTTTAAAAACTGGGGCTACCTGTGCCTCATGAATACTGCCCAGCCCACACGCCACTGAGGTTGGAGGTGGTTAAGAAGATTTACCTCATAGTTAGGCTGTTTTTATGTCTTCTCTAGTGTTAACTATGTTATTAACTAATATTATATCAAATGTCCACATTCAGTATTTTCACAAATAACAATAATATTGTTTCGCTAAATCGCATTACATCAACATTCTCTAGAAAACTTACGATTCATTCGTGTTTTCAAGATTTCCAACTCATATTTCTATTCTATACGATATATTTCTTCACGAAGACCTTTGATCCCTACAAATTGCAACGGAAAATAAATAGTAGTGTTGAATATAAAGAAAAATACTAACCATTTCTTTGACAGCTACTTCTTTTAGAAGCTTCATTTATTCTAGACATGATACAATCTTAAACCAAGAAAAATACTAAGCTCTAACATTTGCGAAACCTAATACTACATTTTTACAACGTCAATGCCACGATTCGACTGCACTGTATAATTTTATACTAGTTTACGAAAAACATATTGCGAAAGAACAGTTCACTGATCTACGTGCTTGCCAAATTCGCTCTTACGGCTAATAAAACCCTTAGTCAGCACGAATCAAATTCGCTTGCGTTAACCTCGGAAGTTAATCTTGTGAACAATGAAAATAGGCAATTATTCCTTATTATATGGAAACGTAAGAAGGTTCTATTTTGAAGGTTGATAATGTAATAACTCAAAAGTTTATCGAGGACACAGAAAATAGGTTAAATTGCAACGTTGCATGTCTGCTATGGCTGATAGTTAAATTACTTGTATAGAAATAAAGAAAGTTAAGGTACCTAGGCACCATACTTTGGCAAGGTTGCATTTTTCTTTTGCTATATCCAATTACAAGTAATTTTTGTAAACAGTAAACTACACGCGATACCTAACGCGGCTGTAAACTATTGAAAGTTTACGCACAACATAGTGTAAGCCATGTCTATGCTAGTTCGTTATACAAAAAAAATCCCAATCTTGTTTTCATCTTATACTTACAAAAATCGATGCAAATGTAACTGACACTCGGCGGTTCTCTCCAACGTTCCGTGTCTCCGACGGATTCCGAACACGTGTCCACGAAGGATGACTGAGTTAAGAGTGTTTATGGAAGTCGTAAGATTTAGGTCTGCGGCAGAAGCCCACTGTTCACCGTCGCAGTTTAATTCAAATTTCTAATTTCTAATGTAAACTAAAAGAATGTAGGTATAGGTATACATTTGTATGTATTTATGTATGGGAACATACATATCACAGTATAGGCAGTTGTGTACTTTTGTACATTGACATTTTACTGATACCGAAGTTAAGACCTATGTTATAAGGGGGCGAACCTATAATGTACCGAGCACAATTCTAAAACGCCTGATAATTTCTAGTCAAGTAGAATTTTATAACCTTAAATCTCGATAACACTGCCCGGCCCAGGAATCAAACCCAAAACCTCATGGTCATCAGCCACGCTTGCTATATTGCTAAAATAATATGTGAATATGCAACCAACAAAATTTCTAAAGTTTTTCCATATTGCTAAACATTGATCAGTCAACCACCTTCTCCATCAGACATTCATAAATTCGTTTACTAATGTGAGCTTTGATGTCTGATTTACATAAAGATAACGTACGCGTTGTTGTTGATGGACATATCGTCGCCTATCGCCGGCATTTTCTCCGCTGTTGGCTTAAAAACAGCCGAATATTTAAGGCTCTAATACAGTCTAAATCAAGTTAATAATAATAATAATGATAATTCAACCCATTATTGTCTCACTGCTGGGCAAGGGTCTCTTCTCAGAATGAGAAGGGTTAGGCCTTAGTCCACCACGCTGGCCCGATGCGGGTTGGCGGACTACGTACACCGTTATGAACTGTATGCAACCCTCTCAGGTGTGCAGGTTTCCTCACGATGTTTTCCTTCACCGTAAACGCAAGAGATAATCAAGTTCCGATCCGCACATGATTCCGAAAAGTCAGAGTTGCGGGCCGGGTTTGAACTCTAACCGTCCTGCATGGAAGGCAAGCGTTCAACCGCTAGGCTATCACTGCCGTGTAAATCAAGTTAGGCATCCCCAAATATGAATGTGAGCAAGATGTAACCACACATAAACTTGTTCAAAGTAATTAGCAGCTTATAAAAGCGTATTCATATTTAATTGAAGTAAAGTGTATACTGGTTTTGAAGCGAGTTCAAATGTCGTAAGGCGTGTAAATGTAGTTGATATTCCATTCCCCTCGAGTACGATTATATGGAAAATATCAAGTAGAAACCTCCTCTTTTAAATAATAAATTAGAAACGTGTTACGCCGTGAAAACGAGTGAAGGTTGCCTACGTAAGTATATACGTTGGGCACGAACTACACGCGTTATATTGGATGTATGGATTGGCTCATGTTTTCAAGATATTGATTAGATTTTGGAAAGAAATATTTTGTTTTGCGTACTAGAATATTTCAGTGAAAAATATGATCTTCAGGCGAAGTGATGCTCAAACAACGTGCGCGCTTATTTGAGTGAAATTCTATTGAAAATGCGCGCACTTTATTTTTCATACACTTTTAGCTTGATGGTAACTAATTTAACTCGAGGCGAATCTCGCACTTGGAGAACAGTAAAGTTGAGTGTCAGTCTTTATGATTTGCATAGTTGATCTGTTTCGTTTTCTCGATGAAGGGCTTAGATTTGTGTAGGTAACATACTTACCGATTCTATTGTGTTTAAAGCTTTAAGGTCCATGTCAAATTCGCGTCTGGAAAATAATGTACAATGCATCGTCGAAATAACAGCAGAGTGTAAAATATTTCAAGATTATTTCTGGTACTATAATTTCTTCCTTATTAAATCTTAATAGCGAGAGTGATCTCCATACTTTGTACACGAAGTAGACTCAGACAATTCTAGGTTGCTCGCATCTGATACCCTTCACCAACGCTACTTCAAATCACAATTAGATACTAGAGAATTGGTTAAGAAACCTTATTTTTTCAATCATAATATTTGCTCAATATATTGTTATACGAGCGTATGAAACCACAATAATACACGAAAAGAAACTTATAGCGCCATTATAATAGAAAGCTTAAGGTGATAAACCAGCTTAACGAGAGAAGGCAATACGAATAGAAACTAAGTAAAAATAATAAAATTATATGACGCTCGCATTGTAACTCATAGACATTTGTAAACAAAGAAAAAGCGAACGTAAACTGGAAAATAGGTGAGATAGTCGTAAAAGGCGGTTATTATTGCCAACCGTGGAAAAGGGCCATACAAACTGTATTGAGAGGTAGGCGAACGTATACTTGAGGACAACATAATACGGACATTTTATTATTTTCATAAATATTGATGTCCAAATCTTAACGATTTTTAATATATGCAAGATGTATGATAGTATTATGCTCTTTCAGGGTATTTAAATCTAACTCGATTGAAATATATACGTATTTAAATAACGAGACAAAAAATTAATGACTTAACTTTAATGAGTGTTTATCGTTAAATTTTTAGTAATCAGGTTTTTACAGAGTATTTAATACTATTAGCTATGATTTTTGGATGACAGCTGCAAACACTATAAAAAGCCGAACAAGCTAGCACCGACATTCATTCGGCCGCGAGCTGCCATGCTGCACGGACGTCTCTGTGTTTAAAAAGTCCTATAAAACATAAGTATAATTGTTATATCAGGAATTATTGTGATTTCGGTTTTGATGATTTTCTTTTGTTTTGATAATTATTTTTAGGTTAATATAAATTGTGTTTTTTTAAATTTATTATGTCTTTGATTGATAAAATCAGAAGTGGGATAAAGAAAACATTTTCCACTAACATTCTGACTAATTTTTAAAGAGTATTTTTTTATTTTTAGAAACAAGTGTGGGTACTTCAATTCTCTTATTCGTTTCAAATTTATTTAATCTAGTGCGTTTGCGCACCACGTTTGTTTTGTTTTATTAAAAATGAAAAGGGCAAGTCGCTCCCAGTCTCGTGATAATCAGCGCCGCCGCATAGCTGGATCGAAGAAGAAAAGTTCGCGTGACAGGCGGTCCAGGGAACGACCGTCGCGCAGCCACACTCGCGAGTGGTCTCCGCCGCAGCAACGTTCCCGGAGTGGACGCGCTAGGACGTCCAGGGAACGACCGTCGCGCAGCCACACGCGTGAGCAACCTCCGCGGCAACAACGTTCCCGGAGTGAGCGCGCTGGGGCGTCCAGGGGACGACCGTCGCGCAGCCATACACGTGAGCGGTCTACGCAGCAACGGTGCTTCGATGGCAAGTGCTAACGAGGTCACTCATGTGATTGCAGCCAGCAGGCGCATGGCCATCCTTCACATCGAAGCTCACGTGGTAAACAATTAGGTATCAGTTGTGGTCACAACTGCACTAAGGTACGTAATGATCCGGTTTGTGAAGGGCAGTCACCAGGCGTATGTACACCTTCTGTACCATCACCCGTGTTACCCGTGCCACAGAGTAACTGTGAGTCTCTCGACACTTTTTCTTCGCGCCTTGAGTCCATAGGGCGAATCCAACACTATTATGTTTCGAACTTTGACCCTAAAAATCCAAGATGGTGGATCTACTTTCAAAATTTTAATTTTTCCATTTCTTATAGAAAGATTGCCACACGCGGATTACTTATGTCGTAATCCATGTAAGGATGTAAACAACGTAGATAAGCCGCGTAACTGGGCTCAAATTGCGCAAATGTGAGATGTAGAGACACGCGATATCATTCAAGCTATAAAACGTGGTGGACATGTACTGCGTAATGACGTACTGTACTATCGCTACCAGCGAATAGGAGAGTACCCAATACTGCTCTGTAATATACCGAAGGGGCATCGCTTGAGTCTCTTGCGTATTTTTTATGACGAGCACTGTCATATAGGCGTCGATAAAACCGTAGAACTAATCTTGAGACATTTTTGGTTTCCTGGCTTGAGAAGCTTTGTTAAAAAATATATAGGTCACTGTCTCACATGTATTGCTCACAAGAGGGTTCCTCGTGCACCCCTTCAACCTATTACTTCCTGGTTAAAGCCAGATGTTCCCTTTGACACTCTGCATATCGATGCGTTGGGACCCTTGTCTGAATCAAAGAGCTTCAAACATGTGTTGCTTGTAATTGACGCGTTCACTAAGTTTTGTCTGTTTACACCCATCCCTCGACAAGATTGCAATGAGTTAAAACAAGTCTGTCAAAATGTGATTTCCTTGTTCGGTACTCCCCGTCTCATAGTCGCAGATAAAGGCCGAATGTTTGAGTCTTCCGGCTTCAAATTATGGCTGCAAGAACTAGGCGTGGATTTACACCACATTACGCCCGAAATGCACCACGCCAATGGGCAGGTGGAACGATACGTGCGGACTGTTTTAAACATGCTCAGAATAGAGACGACGTATAAAAAGAATGAGTGGGCTCAGCAACTATGGCAACTCCAACTTATTCTCAACCTGACTAAACAGAAGTCTACACAGACCTCTGCCATGAACCTGTTGATAGGACATGAAAGTGATGTCGCTTTGGAGCAAAGCTTTCCTAGCCGTGAGGCAAGGAGAGAAATTATAAGGCAAAGGACGGCCGAACGGTTGTCTGAAAATCAGGCGGCAATGGATGCTCGTGTTAACCAGGACAGACGTCCTCCTCGTGTTTTTCAGGCAGGCAACATGGTTTTCGTGATCAAATATGCACAATCGACGAGTAAACTTGATCACGGCATGCGGGGCCCGTATCAAGTGGTTCGGGTCTTAACTCATGATAGATATGAGTTGAAGTTGTTGGCTGGGTCGTACGGGAAGTCGACATTCGCCGCAGCTCAATTTATGGTACCGTGGAAGGGCGAGTAGACTCCCGAGTCGTGCTCCGCCTTCTTTGAGGGTATGAGTACCCGTGTGGCCCTTGAGGTGTCTTTGTGTGAGGCCCTTGAGGTGTCTTTGTGTGTGGCCCTTGAGGCATTGAGACCAGTCCGTTGAGACAGTGTCTTTTTTGGCCATGGAAGCTGGTCGGCTTTGCAAACCGATCAGTCGCTGTGTGAAGTGCGCGCACAGTGTTCATTTCTTAGCATGCTAGTTTTGAGGTTGTGGTTTATTATAAACTTTGCTATAGCTGAATACAAATCTCGTGTAATGTTAGAACAAACTGCGGGATGTTCTATGTATGTCAGACAGACTGCGGGATGTCATGACTATGCTCGAAATGAATCGTAGTTCATTTTGGGTGAGGCAAACTGCGGGGTGCCTATAGGTGATAACATGTAGAAGACGGACTGCGGGACGTTCTTATTGGCAAACAGACTGCGGGATGTTTGCCCTACATATGTGATGAATGACATGAGATATAAGACATAGTGCGAATGAGGAATGTATGAACGATCATGAAATTTTAAGAGCTACTTTTGATATTTCATGAAATATTTACCCAGCTAATGTATGTTAGAGAATTACAAAAGGAAGGCCGCGGAAGATTGATGGATGCGAGATATAGGCAGACTGTGTTACACCGTCAAATACTTCTAATACATTTATTTAAAATTATAGAAGACGATTCCACGGAAAACACCACAGGCAACGCAGACGCCGGGCCCTCGCATTCGGCTGATGCTTATAGTGAAGCACCACTACGGGGCTTACTGCCAGATGCAGTCGGGGACGACGCATAGTCAGGAGAAGCCGTATTAGCTATGATTTTTGGATGACAGCTGCAAACACTATAAAAAGCCGAACAAGCTAGCACCGACATTCATTCGGCCGCGAGCTGCCATGCTGCACGGACGTCTCTGTGTTTAAAAAGTCCTATAAAACATAAGTATAATTGTTATATCAGGAATTATTGTGATTTCGGTTTTGATGATTTTCTTTTGTTTTGATAATTATTTTTAGGTTAATATAAATTGTGTTTTTTTAAATTTATTATGTCTTTGATTGATAAAAATACAATATCATTGAAAAAGAATCTAACAGGTAGGTAAAAGTAAGTACATGTATTAAAATCATAATATATGTCTTCTCGAATCGATCTTCGAATCGATCTCGATCGAATGTTTTCTAGAAACCATTTATATGCCATTTGATTAATATGACATATACACGTTCAAAAATTAAGACCAGTGGGACAATTCCTTCCCTTTATGAGAGAATTTCTTCCACTAAATAATAAAATATCGACTACGTCCAATCATTAATGTACAAAAGTATAAAGTAAAGATACCTCTAATTAGATACTTTCAAAATTCCGAAAAAGGCAGATGAGCGATATTTGCCATATTTTTTATACATCTCGATTTCGACGTGATCTCTAATAGTGCGAGAATGAACCCCCCTGACATTTTGCCATGTAAAAAAACAAATTCGAATTAGAATTTCAGCCAGTTCCCCGTTTAAAATAAAAAAGGGCGACGAAAAGTATTTTGTTTTCGTCGCGTGTTCGACGTTCCCTACAACTTGGTCGGTAATGTAAACGTTTTCCCTTAGAAAATCAGTACATTCGTATTCAAATGATTATTGTGCAGACCACACGATTACATTTATTTGGGCTATTGCGGTTGTTCGTACTTTTGTTAGAATATTTCCTACCGGACTTTGCATGGCATCGCGCCTCGTAATGCTATTGGTAAGGAATGTTTTTTGATTTTTGACAATCATATTTGTAACAGGAAAACTGTATGAAAGATATTTTTAATTAAGGGTTAAGGGATTAAGGGTGAAATAATTAAATATTTAATTAGTAAGTCATAGATTTTTTTACTCTTTAATCACACCTTTTATATTCACGTACCATTGTGCTGGCTAATATTTAGACTATGCTTTCGTCATTCACAGGAAATTAAATGCGACCTTTGACGATGGCGACTAAATAAATTTTCAGAGTAAGAAATTGGACTAATTCCACAGGGTTTAATCTTCTATACTTTTCTCATTCTCAGAAAAAGATTTGAATGAATAAATAAATTCAGCCCATCACTGTCCCAATGCTGAACAAAAGCCTCTTCTCCGAATAGAAGGGTAAGGCCTTAGCTGGCCCACTGTAAGTCGACGGACTACACCACATGACAGAGACTTATTGAGACTGAATAAGTTCCATTTTTAAACGCCAATAATCCATTTGGTTGTTCCCACTAGAACCATCATACTCAACCTGAGGCCCGCCGAGCTTTTGTGAGTGGCCCACCTGGCATAGTAGTCAAGTTGTTAACCACTTAAAATTTCGCGCAGATCCAGACCAAGTGTTGACGCACAGAGTACAATAGGTACCTAGATACTCTACCGCATACTGTGTTGCAGTGAGTGATAGAGGGATTCAGAGATCTCATTAAAAGTAAAGTTTTGGATTGTGGAAGCTCTTTCAAAATTTTGTCAAGATCGCATGTGGCTGCATAATAACCTCACATTATAACTATAATGCCATCCAGTCAGATGTATTGTGAAGAATTTTAAATTTTTTTGTTTGTTTTCGTTACGTTGTTTTACGGTATTTAAATATAACGTTTTTTATTAACACCTAAATTTTGTGTCGTGGCCCGCGAAACCTTAACTAATACGTTTTTTTGGCCCTTATGGAAAAAAGGATGAGTACGGCTGCTCTAGAATATGACCCACTTTAAAAATAGTACTCCACAGGTAATAAATTACAGTCTATACAACAAAAGCAATGCTTTTCGCCTATTTAGTACTCACTATACTTTGAATCTGCATATAATGCAAAGTTTCGTTCCACTTAAGCAAAAAGCCTGCTCCAGTTATAATTTTGCCCTCACTTTTTATTTCCCGTCTATGTCATGCCCCCTTCAAGCCGGGGCGGGTCGTGCGAGTCACTTTATGATAGCGTTTTAAGCTTCCCAAGTTAAGAATGCCGGGAACTATGTTAGCAAGGGTTATCAGGCGGGAGAATTAATATTTCTTTATTAAAATTAAGATATTGTAAATATTTTTGAAATAGGAATGTGAAACTCCAGGTATTGGGGCTTTAATGTGAGTAGTGTAAAAGATAAAGAATGGGTAGCTATGTGGATATTAGTTCCTTGGTGGCTGAATAATAATCCTACTAATAATATTATAAAAGTGAAAGTTTGTGAGGATGGATGGATAGATATTTGTTACACAATTACGCCAGAACGGCTGAATGGATCTGGATGAAATTTGGTACAAAGATAGATTATAGTCTGAAATAGCACATAGGCTATAATATATAGGCTTTTTGTCCCGGATGTACGGGTTCGTAAACCACGCGGGCGAAGCCGCGGGCAGAAGCTAGTATATTATATTAAGAGAATAGGTGAAATTTCGATAAGCCTAATTGGTTACCTCTTGTCAACTGCAGAATTGAATCATAACAAGATTTTTCTGTGCCTTGACATGGTTTACATAGCATAGCATCATGACCGCATTCCCCTAAGGGTTAGGCAGAGGTGTATTGTACACCCACATTTCGCCGATCCCGTTATTGAGTCCCATGTAATAGGGAGCAAGCCTATTGCAATGTACTGGGTACAATTCCAGACATCGTGTTGTTACTGATAATGACTATACAAAAAATCCCAATAACAGTTTGCCCAAGATGGACATCGAACTTAGAACCTCATGCTCAGCAGTCGCGCTTTGACTCTCCACAACACCAAGTAGGCAGTAGACATAAAAAATACAAAATTCCAGAAAAATGTGAAAGCTGGCGTAGGCTTCACTAGGCTAGTGGTTGAACGCTTGCAGGAGAATCTGAGTTAAAATACGTCACGCACCTCTGACTTTTGAAATTCATGGATTTCATTATTATAATTAAAATTATCAATATACATTATAAAACTGTCAGCCCTGTTATCAGAAGCTCTTCATATGCATACGTCGAGAGGTGGAACATCGAATTGAATTGCCATGAGTCCCGCTTTAAAATTATATTACATACCTACCTACATAACTCATATATGTAATGTGTTTTGTGGTTAGGCATTTACTTTTTATGATAAAACAATATGTCGAATCGTTGCTCTGTAACCAAGAGAAACAACATTTAAATATATTTCTTACTAGCGTGTATTATTAAGTTTTAAGTAATGGCGTCTAATAAATCATTTTTACACACTCATTGTTTCATAGTCAATCCAGAATGTTTATACCATAGATAATATAGAGTTTAAAAGGAAAATAAATATTCTAAATGCATGGAGTTTATAAACGGGAGATTTAAATGAAGGTTTTAAGATCTTCATTTACATATAAATATATCTTACGTGTACACGGTCAAACTGTACCCGTACGTGATATTACCGTACAAAATTTTACATACCGTTGTGATATAAGTACCCCTTTCATCTGTCTAATTAGTGCAGGTAAAGAGTTTACACTACATTATATATCTTCACGGCGGAATATTGTGTTATAGTAACTACGCTCGGGCCATCGCTCAGTGATCGCCAAACCTTTTGACCAGCATGTTGATAACAGGCCATACATACTTCATGGCCAATAACCATAATGCCCAGCATTTGACTCTAATTAAATATGAAAAACAAAAATAATCAAAACACATTTTACATGAAAAATAAATATACATTTTTTTAAGTATGACACTTTATTTGGTACCGAATATTAAATTTTACTAACTACTTATTACTAACTAATAAAAACACTAAACAGATTAAAGATGTAAAAAATATAAAAACATTACCTATGCGTCAAAATACAACATATACTATACAATTACATTACAATCACCCAAAATACTTAAAACACCAAATCCAACCATAATTAAATCAACGTAAGCAGCTCAACTTATTACTTACTTATTTTCCAAATAAAATAAGGTATTAAAGAACCTAAATAAATACCGCATGAATCGAAAACTTATTAGGGCGGTCATAAGCGCCAGTGAGGTCCTTATTTGCCATCAAAACATGTACTCGTACTATTCCTTTTGTGTGGTTGGGTTCCGTTTTGTTACGAGTGTTTGTTTAAGAGCCCGAACGCACCTGTTCTTTGTAACGAATGAAGAATACTACAAATGTTAGTCGCCGCCTAACCAAATATAGGTGCGATAGAGTTTGTTTAGTGGAACAATAGGTATGTTTAAGGTGTAGAAGTTTAAATCGTTAGTTTTGATTTGTTAGTCAAATGTAGCATAAGTCGTTACCGTCTCGCCCGTATATGAAAAAAAGTGTATGAACGTTTTTGCTCGAAGGCGTGCGCACGTTGTTTTTATACATTTCTGGCTTGACGGTCGAGGTTAAAGAAAACTCGCAAATGTATTGAGTCACCTATTGTATTATGTCACCATGATCTTAGTGTATGTTATGTATGTAGTGAATGATCGTAGATCTTCTGAAGAGTTGAATCGTAAAGACGAGACTAATATTCTATCTATTATATCTTTATATTTTCTAAGGATCATATTAATGAACACAAGTAATTCTGAGACTATATGAGCTGTAAATCGGTCTCAGTACTTATTCTACACTTATAGATTAAATTATGTTTACTTGCTCACACAAAAATGTTATTAAAATGTTAATTATTGCGAATAAAACAGAAGTTTTACCTCTGAACTTTCATTAAATTATTCTCCAGTAATTTCCATATACTTTATAGGATTTTCCTATCGAAATAATATGTCTAAGACATACTATTTCGATGGATTTTCCAAAGCTTATCCTCTAAGTAGCAGCGTCTCATGACATCAGTTCAAATGAGAGAACCGAAAGTTTAAAAAAACCATTAATATAACCAACCTTTTTCATTCAATTCATTGCTTTCTATATTAAATGACTTATATAAATAGACTGCAAAGGAGCGTCTGTATTTTTATGGAACCATCACCGTTATCTAGAGAATTAGCGAGAATACTTATTATCTTGTATAACGAACACGAGCAGTATGCAGGCAGACAGTCACCTGATATCTTAGAGTAGATAAGAGTGTGCGATAGCACAGATGGGACACGTAATAAAAGTCTTTTTAATAATACTCAAGTTTATTGATTTTGCCCTGTTTTACTCAGCCTTTGTTATATGAATTTGAAATTTTGTCAATCTCTTTTTCAGTTTAATTACTGTGTCTACAAATCCATGTACCAAACTGTGGAACCAAATATTTATTTTCATAGGCTTGTCGTGTGTCATCTAATGTTTTTCAGGATTCTTTTTGTTTGTTTTGTGTTTTACAATAATACCTTTCAAAATATAGCATTAATATAGCATAGTGTCTCTAAAATAGGTTTTTAAAGCAACTACACTACACTACACCGTCTAAAATGAATCATCAGACTCGATTCATAAATATAATACTTTCAAAATATTTATTAAAGAGGTTCTCTCTATACTCACGCACACAATCTTTATCCAGCCTTTATTTAACTGAGTACAAGCCCGGAGCTTGTGGTTGTCACCTGACAACTCCTCTTAAGCTTGTCTTTCATAATTTTCTTTCTCCTTTTATCGCAACAGCTTCTTGGATATTATCTTTTATCTATTTGTAGAATTAAAAGAGGTTTTAAGCCCGCTGTCCGTTATTAAAAACTGAGCCTACTTTTTGTTTGGGAAGTTAGTTGTTAAGTTTTTATTAAAACGCCTTTTTTGTTTCGCCATTTATGGGCTCTTTTTTCTTTCTTTCTTTTTAAAAACATTGCCCCACACTAGGATTTCTCCTGTATCGTGGGTACGGTTTACAAACATACATGTCACATGCACAAACAACCAGACCCGAAACAACTATCTGTAGATCATACAAATATTTGTTCCGTGCGGGGATCGAACCCGCGACACGTAGCGCAGAAAGCTAATCGCTTAGCCACTGCGCCAACTGTGTCGTCAAAAGGGCTAAATAAGGATTACATTTTTACAGAATGAAATTTTAATTAGTTTTATGATTTCTAGATTAGTGGCATTATGATGTAACTGATATTATATACATGAATTAATAAGTCTGTGTATATATATAGGGATAATCTTTTATCCTAGAAAAACTTCAAAGACTAAAGAGATCGTACTGTAATATGGTATGTGAATTGCTATATTATATTTATTGATATGTATCAACATTTTCAATAGTTTAAAAACTGAATAATAACTCGTGTAAAACTTCAATAGTTGCAAGATACGTCACTGTAGTAATAATTGTTGATGATTGATGGAATTTATCCCATCAATCATCAACAATTATTACTACAGTGGCGTATCTTGCATTAAAAAATATCCTATCCTACTAATATTATAAACGTGAAAGTTTGTGAGGATGGATGGATGGATGGATGGGTTTTTTTTTACTCTTACACGCCAGAACGGCTGAACGGATCTGCATGAAATTTGGCATAGAGATAGATTATAGTCTGGAATAGCACATAGGCTAAAATCCCGGAAAAATGTACGGGTTCGTAAACAACGCGGGCGAAGCTGCAGGTGGAAGCTAGTAAATAATAAAATACTAATTTTCTACTATCTAATGTTCTTCTAAATTCACAATTATTAACCCCGTCAACAAACGTGAAAGAAAATGAATCAGGTTTTCTTTAATTTCTGAAACTAATTAAAGCATCGTGTTATGTTCAATATAAAACTTAATATACACCATATTATTGTAGACATATTTGTAGACCAACAAGCGTGCGGTGCAAGTTCCCCTGCATTTAGTGACGAGGGCTTGGGTTGAGGTCATAGTGGGGATTACAACGGTTTATTATATTACTTATAATTTAAAGTTTTTGGTTCTTTCTTTTAAAAAAAAGTCGAGGCCTAACCTACTCTAGGATTTGTGCTGTATCGTGGGTACAGTTTACAAATATACATTTGCGATCATCTATCTATCTTTTGGTCATCCAATTATTTGCTCCGGGCGGGAATCGATCTCGCGACACGCAGCACAGAAAGTCAATATATTTAGCATCGGCAACCATGCCGTCATTTTACACTTTTGATTTTTGCTGTCGACATGACCTTACCCATGACAATTCCTCAAGTTAGTTGAAGGGTTAGGGTAAGAGAGAGGACGACGATATCGGACTCAATTGGTTTATTAAAAATTGTACTTATTTTGAAAATATATGTACCTAGAATCCGGTTATGACACATATGTGTATGTACTCTTCAGACATTACCGTGTGAAAGACCAAAGGTCTATCCTAAATCCCGCTACCGCATGGTACCAAGTCCCGTCTCGAAGTGGAGCGGGCCAGAGTGAAGTGCCCTTACGGCGTGCGGCAGTAGGTCGCCGGTGTTTACACTAATTGCTGGAGACAACACTGACTGTGCCCGTCTGAGATCCAGACTCAAACACGCTTGTAAGTACTCGTACTTACACCACACACTAAATTACCTTGTGGACTTTTCTTTGTTGAACTCGCTGTGATAAAATGGTAACAGAACATAATATCACGCATTTCTCGAAAGTTTAAGCAGAAATGCACTTAGCTATTGTACACCCTCATATCACCAATGCCATTAGTACCATAACAGAGGTGTACTATTGTACACCCATATTCCGCCGATGCCGTTACTAAGTTCCATGTAATAGAGGGCAAGCTTATTGCCATCAACCGGACACAGTTCCAGACTCCGTGCTGGTACTGATCATTTCCATACAGAAAAATCCAACAACACTGCTCGATTCGGGAATCGCAACCGGGACCTCACGCTCGGCAGTCTCGCTTGCGACCACTAGACCTCTGAGGCAGTCTAAGTCTCGTGGAATAGAAGAGATCCCACTACAATGGCTGATTCTTTTTTCGTTTTACTAACAAATACATTTTTCAACACCCAAGTAGAGAAAGATTGACCATATTTACGAGAATCACACCCTCAATTTTAATATTAGTCACCTTCAGCTGTAAGTGTTTGTGCCAGTTTGGAGTTCCACCATAAACATGTTTGCGCCAGAGAGTATTTTCACCACAACAGATTAACGACGTTGGAAGATTAAAACTCGTGATTGTTTTAGCTTAAGCACATAACTTATATATACCTACATAATTTTATTATACTGTGTCACCAACTTGTTTGAGAGGCGTGGCAGGATATATTGGTTCTCAACCATTCTTTATTTGTAGCGGCTGTAATAAGGCCCGGGTTTTAATATGGACTACAGACGAGCATAATTATTATTACGTTGTACCGAATATTCCAAATACTCTACGAGCAAATTATAAGCACAATTCAACTCGCACAACATAACCAATTTCACCGGAAAATATCAAAAATGTGTGTTAAATTTATTAGAAAATAAAGTCATCCTCGTCTTTTGTAGCGCCGCACAGACGTCCGATAACCTTCCGATTAACGCCAACCCACTATCCCGAGTTAACCCTCTACCATTCATGTGAAATCGCCGCGACCCATGCGAGCCGCTGAAGGTTTAATCACGTATTAGATCCAGCTTTTTGACTAAGCGTCACTTGAAGTGAAATATGGCTACTATCTGAATAAACGGGTATTTTTGAAATTGAAATTGCTTTTGATTTAAGTTTTGATTGTCGAAAGATTGGACATAGTAACTGCATTTTGTTCAAAGTCAAAGTCAAAGTTTTTTATTTCAAGTAGGCCTTTTCAGGCATTGTTGGAAGTAATTATTATATATATATATTAAGGTATATTTTGAAGCTTGAACGAAATTGGCCGCGTGATTTTTCCAGGAATTACAAGATATCATAACATAGTATGGGGGTACGAGGTATGGTGTTCCTCCATTGAAAAGGGGGGATCCTCCGACCAGGTGAGGTGATATTGCCCGGCGGGCTGTAACACGACGATTAATGTCGGACATTCGTATATGTGTTAGAATCTTTGTAAACTCTCATAGTGCGATTCACGGTTTGTTGTTGTAGCTTCACTACTCTTCACTGCACTACCTCGAGTCACTGAGGACTTCGCAGCATCACCGCACCTAGTTCCGACTCACTTCGAACATCTATCGGATTGAAACTAGAATAGAACCACCGCTGTATTTCCTAAAAGGTCTAACGCTAAGACAGGCGTGTAATTTACACGGAAAATTTTGACAAAGGTATCATGCCAAGAGAATACACATAGTCATATAACATACATAACATAACATAGCATCACGCCTGTATTTTCTGAAGGCTTAGACAGATGTGTACCATGTACACCCACATTTCGCCAATGCTGTTATTGAGTCCCATGTAGGTAATAGGGGCCGAGCCTATTGCCATTTACCGAGCATAGCTCCAGACTCGGTACTGCTATTGAGAATTTTCACACAAAAGAACCCAATAACACTTTGTCTGACCCGGGAATTGAACTCATAACCTCAACTGCAACCAGTAAACCAATGAGGCAGTCAATACACATAGCCATAATATTTTATTTCGTCGTCATGAGTTAAGGTGCACTCACTAATATTATACTGCAACTAAAAAATCGTGTGCCAAAGCGCATGCGTGAACTGGTAGTTGCTGCAATACAAATGCAAATACTAAAACAATGCAACATGATTGTAAACACGTTTACAAAGATATCTCTCTTAAAAAAAACAAAAATATACTTCTAAAACAAAACTTACATTCTCATGTATCGTTGGTTCGTTTCGCTCCGCATGAGATCGCAATGTGTTTGAGGCGAAACTTATTCTATTCATTACAACTTGTACTCTTTAGTGTGTTAAGAAACTTATTCACTGGAAGCTTCTCTGCTTTGGCAACTATTACAGTAACAACTAACTCGGATTTATAAATGTTGCAAGTGTTAAGTTTTGTTTTCTCGAGATTTTGTGGGTGATGTAATTGGGACTCGTAGATGCTATTTGAGAAAATGAGTGATTGTTTATTTTGATGGAGTAATTACTTGCCCTTTTTTGGATGCTAATAATACAATACGTTATGTGTTACCTTTACCACTATCACGAGTTTTCTTACTATTTACTACCAAAGTAAAGTAAATTTTCATGATAGCGATTTTAGTTCTTAACCTGGTTACATTAGGGATTAGAGTCGCTTATGTGACATCTAGGCATAGTAAAGTTATGATTTACAATTTACTATATTATAACGATGTTATGTTAGTGACTCTAATCCCTAACGTAAACAATTTAAGTACTAAAATCGCTTGCATGAAAATTTACATTTACTATGAAAGTAAATAGTAAAAAACTCATAATAGAGGTACTTACCTCTTGTTGCGTACAAAACTAAATGCAACAAAAGGTAGCGCATGTGATTAATTAATATTTTTATATTTTATATACAAATACACTACATACATAATTATAACAAATTAATAAAAAGTAAATCTTAAAAATAATAAATAGACATTTAAACAATAAGCTACAGCGCAAGATAAAACATGAATTACATAAATAAAACATTTCTGAATCTCACTGGCAAACTTATTTCACAATACTTAAAAAAAAATCTACATTCAATATTATTCTAAATTCAAATTATCATCAACAATATTCCAAATTCGAAAACGTTTACTGTTTCACTCGTTACGGAACACTAAAAAGGACCAACTTTTATAAAAACAACATTTATTGGTTATCTTTTTGGGTTTATTTGGTTCCGAGCTGTGTGTATTCGCTTTATAATTCCACAAACGGCCATTTTCCTCCATTCCGGTATTGTTTGGTTAGGAGCGGATTAAACCAGTTTTTGCTGGTTACTTAGGTCCTACTTAATTTTAGTAAACCAACACTGGGGATGGTCGCCTTGAGATTTTTGTTACCTTTTAATAAATTGTCGTTGGTGTAGAATTTTAACTGTGCTTTTGTCTAATTAAAGGATGAAATTTTAGGTTATTAGAGTTGTGCCCGTGTACATACGAAATCTTCTGTTTCTTAAATAAAGTAGAAAGATGTTCTGAGTAAGCTATATGTAGTTATTGAGTGTACTTGAATAATTTACTTTTAAGATATTACGCTTTTTTGATTTTAATAGTAAACATCACTTTTGTAGAAAATCATTTTAGTAGAAAACACAAATATATCATTGAGTTTCTCAAATATATAAAGTATATTTTTTGTAACATCGACGATATTGCTTTTCAAGTGGAGCCAGCTTATTGATTATGCAATATATTATTTACTTCCACTGCACGCTACGCTGACGTGACGACAAGGTGCTACACATCTAACGCTACGTACGTAGTACGTGCTACGAAATGTCTACGAGGTGCGGCGATTGAATAACTATAGAAATTGAAGAGCTTATTTTATTTTTAGCATCTGAAAGAGCATCACATATGTATGAGATGTTACGAAGACACGTTTTATTTGATAAGGCATAAGTTTAGGTTTTATTAACTTAAATTGTTTTCCCTTTATAAAATGTAGATAGAAACATCGAGATATAAGTACTTAGTACTTATATCTCGATGGATAGAAATATAAAAGAATCGTTACAAAAATGACCCAGGGAATCTTGATTTGTTTCCTTATTTGATATTGGCGTGTTGGTTTCTATGTTGCTATGGTGATTTCTTAGGGCTAAGCTAGGATAACCGACATATTATTTCGATGGTATAACCTAATTATTTTTGACTTTATAATGTACCATGAATGAAACTGCATTTATAGTCTTCAACTCTGTATTGTTTTCAACGTGCAAACCTGACCAAAATCTCATATACAAAACCATTAAATATTGACGTTACTTCAAATAATTTATTCTTTTTTATCGCTTACCAGTATTTGTACCAATGACCGTATCTTGATATATAAAACCTCTATAGTACCTACACAAGCTTCAATATATCATCATTTCAGCCTATTTGAGTCACTAAATTTATTAAAATTAATAGACCTTTTAGTGCGGTACTCTTTTGGTCTGGTTACAGAGGCTAAACATATGCGATAATGAAAGGAAAAGATAAGAGCGTACTCCTTTTTAAAAGGCCGGCAACGCACGTGTGACTCCTCCGGTATTGCGGGTGTCCATGGGCGACGTTAATCGCTTACCATCATGCGATCCGTCTGTTCGTTTGCCGCCGATGCCATAAAAAAAATAATGCTGTAAATACAATATGATTTCCATAATACATTTTTCCGTAATAGATTTTTACTTTATTAACATGTCATTATATAAGTTTGTCTCGCTATTCAAAGCACCCTGTACATGGAATGATCAGCGCTTGCTTGAAATACTGTGCAAACATTCCAAGCCAGCTATTAGTCCGGCAGGTTACCTTCGCACGAGCTGTGTAATCTTATGCAAAATAGTCTTGAGAGGCGAGCGAAGGGTTAATAGCTTGGTATGTAAGCAACTATAGATAACATAGCGTGGTCGCAAGCGCGATTAGGATCGATTCCCGGGTCGGGAAAAGTGTTATTGAATTTTTCTGTTTGGAAATTTTCATTAGCAGCACGGAGTCTGGAACTGTGCCCAGTAGATGGCAATAGACTCGTACCCTATTACTTAAGGCTCAATAACGGCATCGGCGCAATGTATAATATTTAGTTCATCTCTGCTTAATCCTTCGAGGAATACAGGCGTGATGCTATGTTATGTTATGATCTTTCTTTTGAAGTAATCATATTCAGGAATTTATGAAATTTTGAGTCTAAACCAAACAAAATCGTAAAAAACTAAATAGTAAGTCCTATGGAGAAGGACTTAAAAGGATTCTTTTGAAATAATAGTTATTACGATTTTTTGAAAGTTTATAAAAAAAATACGAAATTAACATAAACATATTGCCTCTGAATATGATTACAGTGACTAGATAACTAGATCGCAGTATAGGCACTCGTTCACTCAATAAATAATAATCATTAACAAAACACCCAACAAGAATTAAAACTTATATAAACAAACTGACTGACGGCATGTGTCGTGGGTTCGATTCCTGCACGAAACAAGTATTTGTATGATCTACAGATAGTTGTTTCGGTTCTGGGTCTTTGTGTATGTGAATATATGTGTTTGTAAACGCACCCACGATACAGGAATAATTCCTAAGGAGGAGCAACGTTTTTAAAAAAATAGAATAAAAAACTTACGTATGTATAAACATTTAATTAGTACCAAACAACCAGCCAACTACATTTTCTATATAAAAACAACAAAAAACCGAGAACAATACTCGCCTGCAAGTACACAAAATAAAATCTTGAACCAAATAGTTGTCTTTAGACCAACCGACCAGAATAATCGTGGGACTTAAAATAAATTACATGCTTGTTAGATAAAAGCCTCGTCGAGACCAACTGGCGGCTAAAATAGAAAGTTTTGCGAAAATGCCAAGTTTATGCCCTAACAAATTCGTTTGTCTGTTGTTGAAAAATAAAGTGGAATAACCAGGAATGAGATTAAAGCAAGTTAACAATTATCTCCGCTGGATTCAGCTTAATATAAAAGAAAGGGAAATGGTAAGGGAAAAAAGCGCTTATTGTGACGTTTTTATTACTTGCGCTGTCATTTGGGTATGCCATCTACATAATTATGGGGACTTGTTACCTATTAAAGGGTAAATTATATCTTCCTGTTGGTGATGAAGAGATGTCTGGATTTGTGATGAGTTAGGTAGAACAATAGTAATAATAATACATCGATAAAACGACACCGCAATAGTACAGTGAGCGAAAGTGGTCATCGTTAAGTAAGGGAAAATCAAACACAATTTAATTCAATATGACGTAACTTGTCAATGGTAAAACGCAACTTTTGTCAACGGAATAAGGTTTATTTTTCATAAGTTAAATCTTTCTATATCAACTTTGACTTCAGCGTTTCTGACACTGACTAAACGAGAAAGCATAGGTATAACCAGTAAGGGTAAGTAACACGCTCTCAAAATATATTGGCGTAAAATATCAACTATAAATTTTGTTTCGTGTAGTGAGTGAAGCACAGCCCACCTGTATTCTCCGAAATATTAGATAAAGGTGTTCTGTTATACGATCACATTTGTTCAATATTATTTACGGTAAGCCTATCACCATCGATCTGTACAAGACACAATTCTAAACGTCCAAAATACCCAATAATACTTTACTCGGTCTGGGAATTGAACTAAATGAAGAGAAATTTTATAAATAAAAGATCAAAATCAAATATTTTGCTTAAAAAATATTTTTGAGGCCACACTTTTATTTATCAAGCAATTTCTCGTAAAAAGTACTTCCTACGTGCTAATATACGACCTGTTACTAAGGAAAATGGTATTATATGGTATTATTAAGAGGAAAGCTCAGTATAATTCTAATAACTACCAACCATAATATCCTCTTGGTGGCGTCGTAACTGACATCTAGTATCCACAAACATAAAACATAAGTACTATATTAATCTATTAGTTGCAAGCGGGCTTCTGACGGTGAGGTCCTAGATTCGATCCGTAAGTCCTTTTTCTGTTTGGAAAATGTCCGGTAGATGGCAATACGCTCACCCACTTTTACATGGGACTATATCATCATCATCAGCCTGTATCAGTCCACTGCTGGACATAGGCCTCTCCTAATGCACGCCACTGAGCCCGATCCTCGGCTATCCTCTTCCAACCGCCACCAGCCACCTTGCGTATATCGTCGCTCCACCTAGCTCGAGGACGTCCTGCATTACGTTTGCCAAGTCGCGGTCTCCACTCAAGAACACGTCTACCCCAGCGGTTATCGGTTCTGCGGCAAATATGACCAGCCCACTGCCACTTCAGCTTACTTATCCTTTGGGCTATGTCGATAACTTTGGTTCTCTGTCGGATCACCTCGTTCCTGATACGATCCTTCAGAGAGACTCCGAGCATAGCCCTCTCCATAGCTCGCTGAGCGACTTTAAATTGGTGAACTAGTCGTACCGTGAGTGTCCACGTCTCAGCACCGTAAGTCATAACAGGCAGAACGCATTCATTGAAGACTTTGGTCTTAAGGCTTTGTGGTATTGGCGACGAAAAGACCCGACGAAGTTTTCCAAATGCTGTCCAACCTAGCCGTATTCTTCGACAAACCTCTCTCTCGAAGTTGTTTCCACCCAGTTGCAATGTTTGCCCGAGGTAGACATACTCCTTAACAACTTCGAGGACGACCCCATTGACAGTGATCGGTCCCGGGTCAACATGTTCGTTGAACATGACCTTTGTTTTGTCCAGGTTCATCCGAAGACCGATACGATGGGAAGAATCAGCCAGGTCGTCCAGCATCCGTTGCAAGTCCTGCAGCGTTTCAGCCATGATGACGATATCGTCTGCGAATCTTAAGTGTGAGATGTACTCGCCGTTGATGTTTATGCCGCGTCCTGTCCAATCCAGAGTCTTAAACATATCCTCCAAAGCATTATTAAATAATTTCGGGGACTATATACCGATATCAATTAAATGAGCGTGTATAACTGTAAATCTCTGCCTAACCCTTTGGGAAATACAGGCGTGACGTCAAAATCTAGAGTTCGTAATAATATGGTAATTAAAGGCTGCAAGGGAAATCACCACGACCACTTTCTGACTGAGCAAAAACGTCCTCCATCTGAGTCCTCCCTTATTCACTATCGTAAGAACATAACCATCAGTCACTCAAGTTTTTGCTCAGCATCAAGACATCAATCCTCAAAGGAATAGTGAGCCCATTTGGCACATTTCCAAACAAAAACAATAAGAGCTTTCAAAATAAAACTATTGAAAATTCATTTGGAAACGTCCTACGCAGAAAACATTGTAAAACAGATTCTGAATATACTTTTACCGTCGGTGTTTTAAGTAATATGATTCCAACAAAATTTATGGCTGACCTTCATCTGGATTTCTAAATGATATTGTTTTTAAGTAAATAGCTATTTAGGTATTCATGTAGCATTTAAGTGTTATGACTGTTTCGTAATATTTTAATGTTAAGTTTATCCACCTCAATTCTAAAAACAAATGAATTGTGTTGTTCGATCTCTGTTCCACCTCTGGGCAAACGCAACTGATAATCAAACTCCTGCATAGGAGGAAAACATTCAACCGCTAGTCTATCACTCCTGGAGTCCATTCTAAGCTGATGTGACAGGAATTGCTTTGTTTAACAGTTGGTCAGAGGTCGGACTTAAGTCAAACACGTGACTAATGTCTCAGTGGTCCTGGGCGTCGGATACGATCGAATCCCCCACAAACATGCAGTCTAAAAACAGACCGGGTTGCTCATGGCGGCAATTATACCTAAATAATTCCCTCTCTCCATATGTATTTATGGAGGAACGAGGTATGGTGTTCGTCTTTTGAAAAGGGAGGGTCCTCCGACCAGGCAAAGTGGTTAGCCTGGCGGGCCGTAGCCCAACGATTGATGTTAGACATTCGTATATGTGTTAGAATCGTTGTAAACTTTCATAGCGCGATTCAGGGTTTGTTGTTGTAGCTTCACTCCGATAGATGGCGCTTTACTTTTTGCAATGTTGCGAGTAGTAGTCGCTACATATTTTATAATAAAAAATGTCCACTACATATTTAACAGAATTCCTTTTAAATGAATAGCTGCAGAACAAAGTTCTTGAGCTATAATATCGGCATAGTAGTCGTTATTGCGAGCCTAATACAATTTGCCGCTCCACCGGCGACCAGTCCCCCGGTCTCCGAACAATTAGTACTGACGACATTATTTTTGTGTCACCCCCATTGTACCTTTCTTGTCTATCTTTGTGTAACGAACGCTGAAATTCGCGGTAGCCCCCAGGGTTGGTGCTGGAGTAAACATCGAGGAATCGTGGCTAATAATCTTGTTATTTTTTTTTTTCGTATTTTTCCTTTTTCTTGGAAAAATTGAGGTTGTGTTCGTGAGTATGGTCGGTCCAAAACTTAGGTACGCTTGACAAAAGAAAGAGAATTTTAGAATCAGTTACTAATCAATCTTTTAATAAGTATTTTAATAATTATTACACATAGTCTATTATTTCATTTTATCCTACTTCCTACTGTAATATTATAAATGCGAAAGTTTGTGAGAATGGTTGGATAGACGGATGGATCTTTGTTACTCTTTCACGCCAGAACGGCTGAACGGATCTGGATGATATTTGGCACAGAGATAGATTATAGTCTCGAATAGCACACACTTTTTATCCCGGGAAAATGCACAGATTCGTAATCCATGCAGTATTATAAATGTGAAAGTTTGTGAGGATAGATAGATGAATGGATGGATGGATCTTTGTTACTCTTTCACGCAAAAACTACTGAAAGGATCTGGATGAAATGTGGCAAGGAAAAAGATTATAGTCTGGAATAGCGCATAGGCTACTTTTTATCCCGGGAAAATGTACGGGTTCGTAAACCACGCGGGCGAAGCCGCAGGCGGAAGCTAGTACTTTAATAATTACAATAGTAGATATGAAATCACTTGATTAAAATAATATACTATGACTATAATAATAGCTATCAGATAAAACAATTTCAAAAGTAATTATTACAGTCGGAGTAGAATATTATATCAGTTAAGTATTTTAATTATAACAATAGTAGATTCATATTGAAACACTCGACTACTTCATCAGTTTTAAAGATCATTACTTTAGTCAGTGTAATTTATAATTCAGTCAATTATTTTATTATTAAAATAGTACATTAACATCGACGAGGCTTTTATTTAACAATCATGTAATTTACATAAGATTTCATTACAAACTTCAAAAATAGATTACATTTTTGAGGCTTATTGTAGCTACAGATGTTTTGAATGATTAAATAAATCAACACACTGATATTGGTGTTTGTAGTCAAATTTCGTATAATCTTTGGGATTGCATCTAATATAATAAGTACAAATATAATATAATAAGTACAAGTATGTCTTGCAAAATATTTCTTGTGTGACAGTCGTCACCAACAGCGTATAGGTACATTTTTCCTTATTTGACGGCAATTTGAATGTACTAGTGGACAAAATTCGACCGTAATACATTTTTTTTAAGTTTAACCGTTAATGAAGTTCTTTTATCAAAGAGTATAATACCTCAATTGCATATTTTATTTTTTTAAATTTTGTTCTCTTACGTCAGCTGCGAGCGTGCATGACACATAGAAATAATATGTGAACACAGGACATATTATTTTGATGGTATGACATATTTACATGTTTGACATCAGCAGTATGAACAATTAATGTTTTATTCGATTTAATGTATTTGTAACACATATTATATATTAATTTTCTTAGATTTCTGCACTCCTTCCCCATATAAACTTTAATACAATTAAAAAGGGGTACAAAGTTTTCGCTTCACTTATTAATACATAGATTTTGCAGTATTATAGTTTTATGCTGTCTTAAAAATGCGTCTTTGTTAGGCTAATGCTATATTTTATTTATTCGTTATGCTAATAATACCGTTCACCATTCCTATCTTAGTCTATAGTTAAAACAATCGTTAACAAGCCATCAGTGAAGTCTTTAGGACGTTCGTTTAGTGCACCATCGGCCCTCACTTAGTTATAAATATTCATGTGACATCTAATCATAATGACATCAAAAGAATGTTAGTTAATCTTGATACATATAAGTTTATTAATAGCAGTGATAGCCAAGCGGTTAAACGCTTGACTTTCACGCAGAAGGGTCTAAGTTTGAATCCAGCCCGCACCTCTGACTTTTCTAAATCACATGTGGATCAGAATTTAATTATCACTTGCATTAACGATGAAGGAAAAAATACCCTTCTTGTTCTGACAAGAAGTCCGTACCTAGGATTCAATTATATAATTCGTTTATAATGTTTATGTATCTTTCTTGATAATGTTCTCCGTTCTTACCTCGTATTTCAATTTAACTATAAACAGACCAATAACGAAGGCCCAAGATTTTATAAATTTGGTCATGTAGCCTAAGCCTGCATAATATTAAACTCGCCAGTCCCCTGGGCCTGGCCTTAATTTAATTACTTATTTGACCCAAAACCACTCTAGAGAACCACCGGCGGATTACAGAAGACATGTCAAATCTCTATTCAATTATGTTTCTAGAATGGCAGTATGTTTGTGTGACAAAATTGGGTTTCATTGTAATTGGAATTGATGTGAACGATTATTATGGCTATTAAATGGGATTTATTTGTTGGCTCGTGAGTTTAGTAGTTGGATGCGCGGCCCCTGCGCACGTCTTGAGTTCGGATTTGGAGTTATATCCGGTAAATGGAATATCCGTTATTAGGAAATAGACTCCCATTATATGGAACTTAACAATGATGTCTATATATACTTAATATCATAATAAAGAGGTATTTGTTTGTTAGTATGTAGGGGGTAATCGCCGGAACTAATCATCACTGATAGAAAGCTACAGTATCCCCAAGTGCTATATGTTTTAAGTAATTATATGATATGTAGGTCATGTGGACGATGTTGCGGACAAAAGCTAGTACTATACATAATTACAGTTTAAATCTGTCAATTTTTTGTTCGATACTTTGTCCTAAGTCTCTCCTGTATCGTGGGTACAGTTTACTGACATAAATGTGACATGCCTACAAATTCCGACCCGAAACAATTGTCTGTAGGTCAAACAAATATTTGTTGCGTCTGGGAATCGAACCTGCGACATATGTATATATCAGGGGAAAATGATTACTTATCCACTGTGCTAAGCGTACCGTGTTCTAGTATTATATATTTTTGGTAGTTTTGGAAATGTGGATGATATGTTAATGTTTCTTTAATGTGCCAAGGAGGTTGATTTCTTTTTTTCAACGTTGCCCCACCCTAGGATATCTCCTGTATCAAATTAAATTAAACGAAACGAAACGAAATGAAATGAAACAGAACTATCTGGAGATCATACAAATATTTGTTACGTGCGGAGATCGAACCCGCGATACGTGGCGCAAAAAGCTAATTGCTTAGCCACTGCGCCAATCGTGTTGTCCAAAGTGATGTACCTTTGTTAAAAATTAAAGAAGAATGTAACTAATGTTATACTTGGAAGAATGCATCTATGATAGGATTATTTCATTGATGTTGTTTTATGTTTGTTGTTGTTGTTTTTGCTTGTTGTTGTTGTTGTTGTTGTTGTAATGTTACTGCAAGTACTATTTTAGGTACCTACATAAGACAAAGACCTAATAATTGATAGGCCGTAACAGCCAAATAGGCTTATTTTATTATTAACACCGATTGATTACAGGACTAGCAATCCCAGAGGACCGGCTTACTTGATTACCCTGTCTGTAAAGGTAAGGATTAACTAGGCCGTTTCTCCGTAAACCTGATTACGCATTAAACATAGGTTGTGCAGCCAGACTGCAGTAATTTGATATGGCTTAATCAAAATTAGATAATTAACTTCAATTTATTTAAAAGATAACACGATTTATAATATAATATTAAGAAAAGGAGACAAAATTCATCAAAATTATAATTATTGGTATAATTTTAATCTTAGTACCTAATTTTTGATTAATTAAGTTTTAAAATTGAAACTATTACTTTTTTATTATTAAAGTAATTATTTATTAATGTGTAGTTACATTCGGGCCTGTTAATGAAGGTTTAAAGGAATTAGAACTGTTTCCTAAAGTTTCATGCTGATAATATATTATTTATTTACTTGGTTATATTGCGCATCAGCCCACCAATCGACAGCTGCACAACTTGCCACGGATTCGATTCCCACCCGAAACAATTGTTTTTTATGAATAACAGATTGTTTTTTCATGTCTGTTTATGCATGTACATGATTGTGAACTCACTTACGATAAAGGATTTTTAAAAAAAGTGTTCAGCTACGATTAAAACGAAAGAAGGATACATACCATTACACATTCTAAAACATAACAAAAATAGACGCAAGAGTCTATTTTTGTTTTGTGAAAAAACATTTACCTATTATTCGTTTAAGTTACGCGTCAATTCCCAGCTACCTCTACAAAGTGTCTCCGAAGTAATTAGTGCAAGCATAAAAAGGGTCCCTAAAAGCAATTTCCGTGGGAGACAGATTAAGTACAGAATTATTTATTTAGCAGTCAGGTCAGGATTAAAGCACTTAGGACAACCAATTTGTGACGTAGGTGTCGTAGATAAAAGCTATTGCCTTTTGAATAAACTGACCCATTTTTTCTACGGTTGGCAACTGTCGCGAGTGTGGGTGATATAGATTAGGAGATTATTTTAAGTGGTTGGTCGACGTAATCTGTGCTCTAACATTCTCTAAAAACCTGTCTCGTATGTGGAGGTGAAATGACAGAGAGTTTCCTTTTATTCAAAATTGTGTTAATAACTTTTTATAACTTGAATGAATGAACTTTATAGTAAAGTGATAATGACGGGTATAATTTTCATTCAATTTAACCTCGATACCATCGGCTGACTGACTAATCTACGGTGATCATCACAAAACAGAAGCTGAAAATGGTGAATAACTATCAATAAAACCAAGAGGAAAAGTTACTCTGATGTCAGCAAATCAAAGGAAAAATCTGAACACTAAGCAAAGCTGACGTACCCATTCTTATAACAGGATATTTTTACCATTCTTGTAATCGGAATTGGTTTCCTTTGATCGAAATGAAAAATGCCAAATGTAACTTTTTCCTTATTATTATCTATATCACGTGATTACTATGACTAGGGAGGGACTGATCAGACGTATTAAGTAAACTGCTATATAAGTAAATATAACTATATTTTTATACTAGCTGTTCACCGCGATTTCGTCTTCATGTATTTTGTATTTCGACTGTGAACTGGCAACTGGTACTATCTCATTTTTGACAATATTACAGGATTAAGAAGAAACTATCGACAGCGTTGTACATACAACACGGTCGATGTTAGTACAAATTGAATGAATTCAATTTTGGCGTCTAATTTTGGTTGAAGTAAAATATGCTTTTTGCAGCGCTGTCGGGTATGAAATAATTTAGAATGGTATAACCAAGTAAAATCAAAGTTCATAGTCGATTTGTATTTAATTAGTGCTTTGCTGTAATAGTAAAACCTATCCTATGTCCTTCTCCAGGTCCCAGGCTACCTTTTTGTAAAACTTCATAACGATCGGTTCAGTGGTTTAGTCATCATGAGGTAACAAACAGACAGACAGAGTTACTTTCTCATTTATAATAGTGTAGATAAGGGAAGTAGCGAGCCAACCCCAACACAAGTATTGCTAATTACTTACTGGTGGTGCCTGAAATTTTATATGTATTGCAATGATTTCAGACACACAAAAACAGTGTCTATTTTCTTTCTTTTTTCTATTTGTTTGCACAACGCACAAGCGTTTCACTAAACTGTGGTTCCATTGGCAGCAGACTCAACAAATGCAAGATCCTTAGAACTAGGACCACCTTGTAAATATTAGTATTTAAATATAACGAGAAAAAAGGGGCATGTAAGGACCGTTCCATGTCATGTCTACAGCACCCAAGGCAGATAGCTCCGCTAGGAACATTGTTACACTGAAAACAATATTATCACCTACCAACATCTCGCCTGCGTTTCAGGAAGGGCTAGGTAGAGGTGTACTTACTATTGCACCTAAATTACACCGATATACATATTACTTAAAAGGGTCGAGCGTATTGGCCTGTGTGCACATTTCCCAACTTCGAGCTGTTACTAAGTAATTTTAGAACAGCATATCCCATTTTCCTGCTCGAAGGTCACAACACAAGACCTCAAAATCACACAGCAAAATTATTGAAGACAGAGAAAAAAAAATGCACAAAAGAAACAAAATTTCCCCATCCCTTTCACAAAGTATAAAAACTTACATGTATCCACGATAGTTGCCCCATTCGTTCCGCCTTGAAAGCAATATATTTCACTCCAAGATTTGTGCATTTCACACTGTAGCGTTGACAGCCACTGTCGTGTACAAACGGAGCAAAAACTAAATGAATAGCAGTTGAACCGGATGAACAAACAAGTGACGGCGCGGATGAATGTCAGCCAGTCTAGACGTCTTCAACGAGTTGTTTGTATTTCATTTGAGACTTTATTGGTAGTTTGTTTAAACTATTAAATGTATTGCTAGAGAATAATATGGTGAAAATAGTTGTTTAGTTTGGTCTCAGTAACCCGGTGGTTGGGTTTGTGGCCTTTGTGCGCCGTAATCAGTGGGGGTCGGCGTTCGGTATCAGTGGGGATCGGCGCCGGGATCAGTGGGGGTCCGGATACTGGACTAGATACCGTAGTTTTTGTTGAAATTCTCAGTAACCACCCAGGGCAATATAATCCCTTCATGGAATACAGGCGTGTTGGTTGTTGTTTGAACGTAACTTTAACTGCTTCCAGGTAGCTTGCCGACTAAAATCGTTCCCCATAAAGCAGTCAACAAAATTTAAATAAGGAAACAACGCGGCACGAACAAACGACGCGATTTTTTTACCAAACCAATGTAATGTAACACATTTTGTTGATAAATTATTTCTGGGGGCACACCCACTTCATTCAATTTCGCAAATAAATAGCTTATGCCAGTGGCATTGGGGGGAATTATTTATTTACCCACCTCTTTCTCGCCTTTTGCTCCATATTACGCACCCAGCACAATTTATTCATAAGATCACATGTTTTTAAGAAATATCATTATGCGGTCCAGAGGACGTGTAGATGGACGCTTAGTTTAGTGGGAATGTGTGGGAGGAACACTTTGGCCTTGAAGGTCGTATAAACGTACGCTTCTCTGCCTTTTTGGCACGTGCCGTAATGGAAACATGAGCCAGCCAGTATTGGTGGTATCTAAGCTGACTGCCCATAGTACGACAGATGATCTCAGGGTTCATCACGTCGTTGTGGTGGCTCTTTTCGTAGACACTAAAGAAATAGGCAGAGTTCCGTACATTATAAGCAAACAACTACGTAAGTTTACAGGTTGAATTTTCAAGTGGGCGAAGATGGCCATATCCAAAACTATAACGAATATCGAAAAATACTCAAATGAGTCTCGAGCCCAATTTTTATAAAACTAAAACTGCATCATAGGATTTTTGGAAAAACAATCATCGTATCCAGAAATCGAATCAATTGATTTTGGCAAAAAAAAAAACACACGCTGTATTATTTCACCATCCGATAATGTCACTGGCATTCGACAAACTAAAGGAAATAGAGAGAATAATACTCATAATAATGGAACTAAAACAGTCTAATATAATACCAGTAATGTTTCCAAAACAAAACCCCGACGCTATATATCTTCATTAACCGCATAGCCTATAGATTTATACTCTAGGCCAAGCCTCGTTGCTATGGCAACCAATCTAAATTGACCTAATGAGGAACTAATATGTATTAGCCAGACATGGTTGAGAGCGCAAATTAATTTAGTGAGTATCATGGGCCATAAATCTTAATGTTGCTTTCTGTCAAGTGTAAATAGTACTTTACAACTCAATTGAGTTGTGAATACTTTACTAAAGAGCTTAGAAAATGTATCTTTTATTCTAAAGCTCCTTAAAGTTATCGATGGCGTGTGAAGTTCCCTGCTTTTTATTTACCCGCACCAGGCCAGCGTGGTGGACTAAGGGCTTAACCTTTCTCATTCTGAGAAGAGGCCCTTGCCTAGCAGTGGGCTAGCAATGGGTTGAATTTATTATTGTAAAGACGATTTTATGAATGCTGTTACGGATTAGTTTCGCTTATAACCTCAACGAATAGATTATGAAGTCTATTGAAAAAAAGTTAGTGATCTTAACCCAAAATCACGCTTGTATTACTCGGAGGGCGAGTTGCGCAGATTTAGTAGTACAATGTTGAATGTATGGTTAACATAAAAATAGAAAAAAAAAACGAAAAATCGCAATAACTTAACTGAATATCTCTATTCATCGGTAAAATGTAGGTTAACAATATTATACTTTTATAGGAATACAGCCTGGTATATAAGTCCAGTGTAAACAGTGCTTTACAACTCAATTAGTCGTTGAATCTTTATTGAATGCATGCGCTTAATAAATTGCCTGAACATGTTGAAGTTTCAAGTGTTTAGAAAATTTATTATACTTGATGAAGACGTTTTAATTAGTCTAGCTCAGATTAGAAACTTAACGAGAAGGTTTATAAAGCCTTGTAGGCAATATATCTGAGTATATTCCAGACCATTCCAGTCCAGACATATTCATATAATCAAGTACTTTAACCATAATTCTTTAGACATAATTTTAACAGTTATTATTAGTACAGATAGTAGACTTAGATTTATATAAATACTGATAGCATTGCGTTTATATGACTATATAACAAGTTAAATAACATTTTTAAAACAGTGTGTATTGCAAACGAAGTTAAGAGAGTGACAAGCAACAGAAAGATAATAAAAAATAGTAAAAACATATAAATTCAAATAAATATATTTCAAAAAATCAATGGCCAGGGTGTTCTTATTGATCTTAAAAAGGTTTAACACTTAATTTAATTATCAAACAGATAATGACGTCTATCATACAGACTTTGACGTTACTATACAATTCCACGTCTAGAAAATATTGATGAATTAATTTTGAGTAACTAATATTTTGCTAATTTTAGATTTGATATGTTATTAATTGGTATTCATTATAAAGCATACAACTACAGTATCATACTGCAGCCTTTTTGACAATTTGTCAATAGTAAAAATAAGTAGCAACTATATCTTTGACTTGTCTTTGTATTCGTCGAGACAAAGTCTCAAACAATTTGGGCATTTTCATTTTCTCTCAAACAAAACAAACTCCGAACGTTTTCGACCCAAGAAACAAATTAATTTTTCAACTCTAACATGTTCAAACTTACTTGAACAGTTCAACAACTGTCCAAAGCTGTCCTTATCCCAATCTTAAATTGGCCACATTCTGACCTACCGACCGGAACAATTCCAATTACATTCCTAGGAAGCACAAACCGGGGTGGGCCGAATTGTGTGAGGAATCCGGTAACTTTGTACCATCTTTAATTAATAACGGAATGGTATTGGACTCGGGTTGAATTCTAAACGACAGTAACCGACCAGATTGCGAGTTTCAATGGACTTCGAAAGAATCTCAACAAGTTTTGTTAGGACTTTGACAGGCATAGGGTTTATGGCTGCAAAAGCATCCGTAAATAACTTGGCAACGATGTTTAATTAAAGGAAGTGGCCGTCCGTTGATTAGATGTTTATGAGATTCCATCTGATCTATATTTTCCATGAGAAAATTGTGTCTCGTTTCCATTTCTATCTAAAGTAGGAAACTTATCTTTGAGAAAAACTTTCCTGTTAGCCGTTGGAATTATATTTAAGTAATATATTTTAGATATTTATGGTTTTTACCAAGATAACCTAAATCTTTTGAAAACTTTCTCTCTTGGAAAACAAGAAAAAAATCTTGTTAAAATTCAAATTTCTCAGAAACATTTATACTGGTACTTTAGAAGCCTTTGCTCCAAATTCAAGGTAATATTTCTTTAAAGGATTCAGCACCATTCGTTTTAGGAAGGGTTCATTTCCCCCAATTTTTTGCTTTAAATTTTTACAATGCTTATGGAGTTATCTCGGAGCCATCTGACTGGCTAAAAGGATAGGAAATTAAGACGCTTTTTGTCCCATTTTCTTTTCATAGACGTTTGCACTTTTCAACAACAAAACGTGGAGGGAACGGCGAAAAATGCAACAGCAGCTTTGTTCGAAAGAATTGAATTAAAATGGCGACTGGAAATTTCTCTGTTTTTCGCGAAGCACGCCCGAATGCCCGCAAATGGACAATTAGCCGCTTGCGAGAGATGAATAAAAGCAAGTGTACTTGGTTTTTAGCGAAAACATTGTAATTTTTGACGTTCAAACAATAATCTTGGTACTTTATTTGGTGTCTGATAATTTGGTAGACTTTCATTTACTAACAGGTGTACCGACGCTCGCCAACCGCTGCGAAGTAATGAATGCAGCTCTTTATCTTTAGCAGTTTACTTCAGATAATTACTCTCAGCCAGAACAATGGCAAGAATTATGTCAGTAGTGTTTGTGAAATACATTTTTTTTGACTTCATTATCATATAAAAATTCACAAGTTAAATGCAACAATACTTCAAAGAAATTTTATATTCATATTTCCCGTAAAAAAACATCCTCGCCGAGATTTTCAAAGAACAAATTATAATGAGAAATTCGTAAAGTATCCAATACTCTTGTTTATCCGTTCCTTGTAAATTCATCCCGGCGGCAACTGTAGGAGGGTAACTTAGTTATCTTTGGGGTGCTCTAAAACATCGCGTTTACGTATCACACGAGAAAATGGGGAAAAACAGTGAGCGACGTACAACGCAAATTTACTTAGCATAATACTTATAAGATTGCAAACTTTCTTGGATAGGCACTCTTGGGGGATCCGTAATTGAAGTGGCGGATCTGAATTGAACGCTGATGTGACATGCGCATGTAATTAAGGATGTAAATTGTATTTTAATGAGGACATGTGAACACAAGATAAGGTGAACGATATATATACTCGTATATGTATATAGCATCACGCCTGTATTCCCCGAATAGTAAGGCTATATACACTATGTATATATATATGTACTATTATACACCCACATTTTGCCGATGCCGTTATTCAGTCCTATGTAATAGGGAGCGAGCCTATTGCCATTTACCGGGCACAGTTCGAGACTCTGTGCGAGAATTTTCATACAGAAAAACCTAATAACATTGCCCGACCCGGGAATCAAACCCAGAACCTCACACTCAGCAGTCGTATTTACAATCACTAGACCAATGACAGTACGGTTAGTGCAATGGTTGAGCGATCAACTGCTATGCTGCGTGTCGCCGGTTTGATTCCTCCATGGAACAAGTACTTCTAAGACCTATAGATCGTTCTTCCAGGCTTGGGTATTTAAAAATTTGAATATGTGTGTCGGATCCACTACCATACATATATACAAATGTACATCATACAAATATTTGTCGAATCGAATCTGCGACACGTATCGCAGAAAGCTAATCGCTTAGCCACTGCGCCAACCGTTAAAACGATCATCATCTCATCACATCTTGATGGTGTATGAAGTCCGCCACAATGCCAACATGATGGACTACGGCTAACTCTTTTCATTCTGAGAAGAAGCCTTTACCCAGCACTAGAACTGTACATGGCCAAATTGATAAATTCAATTGATAGGTATCAAAACTGGTCCTTGGCTACCAATAACTTCAGTCTAAAAATGTGTTTACGAATTCATTACATATCGAGGCTATCTGCTACGCCGTAGCAGCTCGTAGCTCCATAGAATTTAAATCAGCTACACCGTACCCTCTCTATCATCTTTCAAATATCCTAAAACATTCACAGGCTCACAAAAATGTTTGTGTCGCTTATATAAATAGTATCAAGCACAAATTTATTATAGAATATGCAGAGATGTGCTGCTGTATATATAATTTACCGATACCGTTGTTAAGGCCTATGTAATAGGGGACGACACTAATTGACATCAATCAGGCACTTCCTCCATTCAGCAATAAGGGCCTTAGATATGTTTCAGTTCATCATCGAAACCACAATAATTAATATCAAGAACCAATACTAATATAACATTTATTACAATATAATTAATACAACATAATATGATGACAATGAAATATCACACTCATAGCGTATCGTAACAGCCTATATCACATTCACAATATCTTCATAGTATTGGAATGTGACATATCAATAAACATGAAAAGGGTCGGCCCGTCCCACTTATGTTTCACGATTGTTATTACCGCAAAAATTGCTATTCAACAGAATATCGAGATGTCTGTCTATTCCTGGATGGCAAAAATTTACATGGGAAAAGGCAACAGTGTTCCAGTAAAGCAGTAAGTCAAGTTGGTTAGAGAGTTGCTGGTAGAAAGCTAGAGGGCGTATTATACACTGTTACAATATAAAGAGTGAATTTTTCAAGTGGGCGTGCATGGCCAATTTCGAAACGATATAGAACAGCGAGGGACACCTTTGTGTATTTTTCGCTATTCCTTATATTTTCGGATTTGGACGCCCACTTGAAAAATTCACCCTGTATACATAGAACTTATTAACCGTTTGAGCAAAATGTGGGTGAATGATAGACACATTAACCTCTGCTTTACTACTCCAACGATGTTTTTTTTTTTTTTTCGTGCTTATGGAGTATCATAGATAGTTCTTAGCTATAGTATGACCTGATAGGTGGCGCTGTTGATAAGATCTTGAAAACTAAATAGGTACACGAAGACAAAGTTGTGGGCAGTCGCATAGATGGGCACGGGCCTATTTCAAAATCAGAAGGATTAGGCCATAGTTCAGCATGCTGGCCCGGTGCGAGTGCGACTAGACACGCTGTCAAGAACTTTATGGGGCCCCCTCAGGTGTGCAAGTTTCCTCACGATATTTTCTTTCACCGTTAACGCAAGTGATATTCAAATTCTGATACACACATCAATTCAAAAGTCTGGGGCTCGGGCTGAGCTCGACCCTTCTGTATGAAAGACAAGTTTTCAACCGCTAGGCTATTACTAAACCAATAATTATTAATAATTCAAATTACCCCAATGGTAAATAGTTCAGTACTATTATGACTAAATTAATAACATTACCAAATGGATGCTGGAATTAGAGTATATTACGGTATCATTACTAGTATAACCGATGTTTTAACTATGTATTAATTAAAATAATTAATTGTTTACAACCTCTACGTGAATATACTGTAAATGGTGAACACTGTGAATAGCAAAATCAGTTCGGACAGTTTAGCTCAAAATCATTAAGGCTCTCTCATCTAATGTTCTACTGCTCTTCTCAAAAATATACCAGAACGTGAAATCTTCTCACATAGTATTAAATATCAAAACAAAATATGGACTTATAAAAGAAGCCTTTGAATTTCTGGCGTCATTATCAGTGGGGGTCAAATGGAAAAGCCCATGCTATCAACATATAAAAAAAGACTTGTAAAAGCTTTCCTTATGGAATATATAGAATATAAATCATTATCTCAGTACATCTTGCTTCCGACACACCCTGGGTAGTTAAATATTTAGTTAATGACAGCTGAGTGCAATTTTTCTTCTTCTGTCGAGGCACTTGAGAATCGCTAATGCCGAAAAGATTAGCTAATGAGCAATGGTAGTATCGAGGCTGTTTGCCCAGGCTACGCCAGACATTCTCAGAATTTACCTTTTACTCATCACTTTTTTTCTTCTTGTATCATATACTGCCCTTGTTCTGCCAATCACCTGGTTTCGAATTGCGAATTTGACATCTTAATTCGCAAATTACTCATTGCAGCCCACTGTTTCTCGTGGTTAGTGTCTCAATTTCGTCATACCTGAACAGAACTAGAGAAACACTCGACTATAAAGAATCGAAATGAAGCGGAAATACTAAGAAACTCATGAATACCACAGCGAGTTTCACCTTTTTAAACGGCTTTACAGCTTTTGAGACGGGTACTTGTCGTTTTTATTAGGATTACTAAGAGCTCTCGAGCTGCTTTGAAACTGGATTGAAATAATGCAGATAGTGAGGTATTTAGTCAGATACTCTATTTTTTATATATTTTTTTGGACTTTTGGGTAGTAATTCTTAGGCTATCAAAAGCGTTGTTTATTGTTAGTTTTAAAAGGCGAATTAAAGGGGTCAGTATTAGGGCACTTAACCAAATTAAATAATCCAGATAAGAGACGCAGATAAAGATTTCTAAGTAAATTGTCGAAGAATTTACTGAGAAATTTTCATCTGTTTCTCGTGACCATGAATGATAATTTTGACATTTGTATCTGGAGACCATGAATGTTAGTTTTGACATTTGTTTCTGGACATCATGAATGTTAATTACGACTTCATTTGAGTAATAATCATTAACTACTAGATATAATTGAAATATTTAGCAAAGTTTATCTTTATCTTCCCTAACATTTCTGAATATTTAAATGTTAAACAAACCAAAAGTATTTCATTTTTGGGGATGCTAGTGGCAGCATGAGGGGTCTAGCTTGCAGTACAACTATTTATGTAATTTGTTGCAGAGAGGAAGAAAAGTCCAGGGTAAATCGTGAATGACTATTATATATAGTATATATATTATACTATAAAACGAAGTCTTTGAAAACATATTGTTGGGAGGAACTGGGTACCAGGAATTCACTTGGTAAGCTCAAAAACTCTTCATAAACGAGTTCTGCTGAGGAACGTAACGCAGCGGAGCTTACTCCAAGAACAAAACGATTTGCGCCAGCGCTTTCGAATGTTCTGGCATTTTAAGATGCGTTCAGAAATGCCACTTGATATAATATTTCTTACAATTGAAAACAAAAATACAACGAAGACCATTTATTTTAAAATAAAACCACTTTGATTCACTACAACGTCTCAACTGTGTTATTTCAGACTTTCATACACCGAGTTAGAGTTCTTATTACAACGGCTGTAGGGTCGAAATAGACGTATCAATTTGTGGAAGTGGCTTAACACTTTTACGCCGATGGGCAAAATGGTCCCTAAGGCGATTTTATGGTGTATTTTCACAGAAAAAAACCGTTTTCATTGGGCACGGAGCTGATATGTTAGTCTAGTGGTAGTAAAATGACTATATATATTCGGGGTGAATGTTTTAAGGATGTTTTGACAGGTTATCGGGCATGGGAAATGTTTGATCAATGGGAGTATTTTTACGAGTAGTCCGAGTTATCTCTCGTCAAAGAAAAAAATATTCTTAGATCTCATTTAATTGCATTTTTTTTGCAAGCGCGGATGTTGATAGTGAAGTCCTGGAGTAAAGTGTTAATAGGTTTTTTCCCAGTAGCAGCCACGAGATTGAAATCTTGCCCAGTAGATAACAATTATAATATGTCCACCCCCTGTTACATCAGACTAAATAACGACATCAGTGACATGTGCACGATAGTACCTACCTATGACTAACACTTTAGGGAATACAGTCGGAATACCTACAACCTTTGGAAACGTACGCCTAGAGGTTCGATTTTTTAAAAGTGCCTGAACACGCCTTGTTGAAATAAAAGCTTTGACTTAGGAATGCTGTATTATGTTATATGTATCAATTATCGAGATTGTTTATTAAAATTTCTTTGAAATCAACTGAGAGCGTAAACTATACTGATAAAAATACATATTTCAACACGAAATCGAGCTTAAATTAGACCGTTTTTGTTTACGTGCAATCTCCTAAGGATCTGATCGAAACCTACTCTTCAGCCTACCTCCAAATAAAAGCATAAAATGTATGAAGCCATGAAATACAAAACGCGGTGTACAGACACGTATCCCTAAAGTACCGGTACCTTAAGTGTCAAATGTAGCGTGTTATCAACACCACTGAATGCGTTGTATTGTTGAATACAAAAGTACCCCGTAATGGATCGCAACGAAGCGCGACGGAAGGCTTACTTAGTGAAAAATTCAAAAATACCTTTGACATGTTCGTGTGACGTAACAAAGAGAGATCTTTTACATATCGCACACGTAGACAGTGAACTTTAATTTGGGGTGCGCCGTTTCTACTGAAATGTAAAAACATCACCTACTATTAGAATAATTCCTGTGTTGTCTAATAATTTTTCGGGTCTGAAAATCCTATATTGTAATTCATTCATGGAACTCGTTAGAGCCGTTTTCGAGAATGCGATTACAAACAAACTAACGTATATAAATATTGCTTGTATAATAATATGGGATAAGTATGTTCGGCTATTTCGTCAACAAAATAATTTTTTTAATGCAATTTTATATTGGCTCAACATGTCGGTGGAACGTAAAGATCAGAAAGCTCGCTGTCAAAATATATAAGCATCATGCGTCGACTTAAAATAAGTTTGTATTAATCAAATCATTTCATCAAAAGCTGTCAAGAGTAAACCTTGCGTTGCCTAAACATGCACTTGAAAACGTAATTTATATATATATATATATATATATATATATATTTTTTTTATTTATAAGAACCTTGCCCCACAGAATAATTCCTGTATCATGGGTGCATTTACAAACACAAATATTCAGATGGACAAATACCCAGGCTAGAAACAACTATCTGTAGATACAAATATTTTTTTCGTGCGGGAATTGAACTCGTGAAAATTAGCGCAGCAGCCGATTGCCCAACCACTGCACCATCAGTGTCGTCAAATCTATTGTAGTATCGTCACTCAGAGACACTATATCCATGCAACCAAGATTATTTTATTATTTTTTTAAATACGGTTCCTACACTACAAGATAGGAAAATTCCGCTATCGTAGATGCGTTTACAAACACAAATATTTACATGCACTATACGTTCGTAATCGATTAATTATGATACCTACATTGCGCAGTCATCATCTGCCTAACCTTTTCCCAACTACATTGGGGTCGGCTTCTAATCTAATCGGTTGCGGCTGAATATCAGTATTTTACACAGAACAACCGCCTTCTGACTTCCACCACCCAGCAACTAGGAGACACTGATACTCTAAGGTTAGACTGGTTGTGAGACTTTTTGGGCTACTGACACCCGTAACGACTGTCATAGGTCTTCGTATGACACCCGGGACCAAATGCTTAATGTGCTTTCTGAGACACGGAGGGGTCTCGATATGTGAAAAATGGTCAGCCATCTAAGGACTAACCGCGTCAAGCGCTGCTTAACCTCGCCGATCGAGCAATCAGCGCGGTAGCTATGGAGCTACGAGACCCTTAAGTACATTGCGCAGTATGCTTTAAAAATCATTCCACTCGATAGTGACTACAATGCAATATTCGTCAAAAAAGAATTCAAAACAGGCATCTATAAGTCCTTAATATATGTACTGTATTTATGTAGCATACGATAAACAAACCCACGACACGTAGCGTAGCAATCGGTCATTCAACCGCAGCACCAACTGCGCTGCGAATTGAGAAAGTTAATACATAAAATCTACAGCTTTACCATCAAGCTAAATTGTTGTATCTCTATAGATTATAATTCAGTTCAGTCTTCACTAAATCCAGGTCAGAACTACTAAGGAATTAAATTAATTAGAATTCATAACGCGTTTTGTTCTACTGGTTCATAAATTGCATTTACAAAAATAACTTAGTATCACGCCCGTTTTTTTACAAACGGTTAGGCAGAGGTGTACTAATATTCACCCACATTTTGCTAATGCCGTTATTACTTTTATATAGTTCTGGCAGGGGTACTATTTATTAGAACACTAAGAGAAACACGCAATACCACTTTGGTTAATCCAAAAATCAACCCCAGGACCTCACGCTTAGCAGTAGCATTTGCTACCTCTAGAACAACAAGGCAATCAAGTCAGTGATCTGTATATATAGTTTTACATTAGTAATACAGACACGTTTCTCGTAGTTCGTATCTTAATATATTTATCTATACATACATATTTTACTATTTGCAATAATGGCGTCGTTGTCTGCGGTTTACAGACAGACAACGGCCTTGGGACTAAACTATTATTCATAAGTATAAATTATATAATGGCTTATAGTGGCTCAATGGCAGATATTTTACGGGTTTTGGATTATTTGAATGAAAAACCCGTTGCATACTTTAATGACTGGTACTCGACTACACGCAGTTTCGTGCCAGTTCTTCTGAATAGGACCAACGTTTTGGAGCCGTAATAGTATTTTTAACGTTTTGAAACCTTGTGATACCCGTCTTAGAAACACTTTAAAAAAATTACAAATGAACTACGACACGAGTCTCGACATATGTAGATACCGCGCAGATATGTCGAACTGCTAGTTTAAGTAAAGCTTATAAATTGTAAGAGATGCACATAGTCAAAACGTCATAAGAAGACGAAAATGAAAAATAAAAAATAGCAGAAATAAAAAATATTTATTTCATCTTTCTTTCTTTCATAAAGCATTTATTCATATCCCAAACACTGTCAAGTGGTTCCAATAAAAAAATATCACATTAAACTTGGTCAGAAATAAGTCCATTAAATTGATTGGAACAGTTTACCGCGACCAGAAAAAAGTTAATATACTCACTCATATTAATTGCAATCAAGTTAATTGAACACACGAGTGATTTGACTCTCCCGAGATGGGTGTTTGTTTCAACGCGATTTTTTGGAAAATTCCGGATTAAACACCGATTTAACTATGTAAGTACCTCATTTATCCAGTGGTTGCCAGCGCGGTTGCCGAGCGTGAGGTCTTGGGATCGATTACCGGGTTGGACATACATAGTGTTCTCGGGTTTTTCTCTTAGAATATTCTCAGCAGCAGCCCGGGGTTTCCATGTGCCCGGTACATGACACTCAATAACGGCTCGGCAGATTGGCCATGTCTTCGAATTATTTAGGTTGCTATTTAGGTTGTATGTACGATTGAATAAAGTAGCAGGAAAGACTCGAAAATCTTCAAACATAGTTGAATAATAGATATTCATAAAATCAACCTATTTTATGAATCCATTTATTCATTATTGAACACGCGATTATGCGAAAAATAACTCTGTGTCTGTCTATTTGTTACCTCATCACGACTAAACCGCTAATCCGAGTGTAATTAAATTTTACTAAGAGTTAGCTTGGCGCCAGGAGAAGAACATAGGCTTATTTTTACTTTTACAGCAAAAGCACTAATTAGATAATAAATACAAAATACACAACGACGAAGTCGCGTGCAACAACTAGTTCTTAATAAAGCTTCATCGATTTGTCGTATCCATTCAATCGCTTCATATTTTTAACTTTTTCTAAAAATTATGACTTGTTTTAGATAACATAACATAACAGCATCACGCCTGCATTCCCCGAAGGGTTATGCAGAGGTGTACTATTATACACCCACATTTCGCCGATGCCGTTATTGAGTAATAGGGGACGAGTCTATTGGCATCTGGCTCAGTTCCAGACTCCGTGCTGCTACTGAGAATTTCTATACAGAAAATCCGAATAATACTTTTCCCGACCCGGGAATCGAACCCAGAACCTCACGCTCAGCAATCTTTTAGTGATGACTTTTTTTTTGTTCATTCAAATATAAAAAAGAAACATTGTAATTCATTGATAGCACAAGTACCTATGTTTCGCATATTTATAACATAAAAATACTTTGAATCGAAATCAATCGAGAGTTGTTTGAAAATCGGTTCACGTTTATTATAAAGCACAACACTTTCGAATAAAAAACTACGCGAGAAATGGAATGAAGAAAATATTTCTCACTATCGCAAGCTTTTCGAGAAACGGTTTGCAAGACGAGATTTTCTTTTACTTAAATGCAAAAACTTAGCAGCGACTTAATATTATATTTAAATTGAATCAAGAATAAAAGTGTAAACAAAGTGAATTGTAATTTTTTACTCTCAGAATTAAAAAAATTGTAGCAGGGTCCATGTTATGGGTACAAGTATCTACTACAGGCCTGTCTCTTGTGTTTAGATGAATGATTGGAACTAGGCACATGGCTGTGTCCAGTTTAGTGGACTGAGCGACAAATTTTCTACGCTACGTGTCACAGGTTCGGATATAATCTAGAGCATTAGGGCCCCCTGGGGTCCACGGGAATCTCGACGGGGGTCTACGTTGGCGTGATAAAAAATAGGGGTTTACAATTCAATTTACAATATGGTTAAAATGTAGCTGAAGGGGGTCCACCGGAACCAGCTAAATTTTGAAAGTGTTCTATGAGAAAAAAAGTTTGGGAACCTCTGATTCTAGAGGTAGTCGTTTCGGGTCTGATTGTGGGTACACTGTCGTGTATGTTTTTAAATTACACCAGGTATCCAGTAACCCTGTAACCACGATAAAGGAGTACATATCCTAATGTAAGACAACGTTAGTAAATCCCTAATTCATAATACAATTACACACACATAACAGCCACACACCTCAACGTGTCATTCCATCATAAGCCGCAACAATGATAGCAGATGCTACAAGAGGTAAATCAGCTTGCGGGTCACCTAATGGTATAAAATAAATTTAACCCATTACTGTCCCACTGTTGGGCAAGGGTCTCTTCTCAGAATGAGAAGGGTTAGGCTTTAGTCTACCACGCTGGCCCGGTGCGGGTCGGCGGACCATCAAGAACTTTATGGAGCCCTCTCAGGTGTGCAGGTTTCCTCACGATGTTTTCCCTCACCGTAAACGCAAGTGATAATCAAATTCTAATCCGCACATGATTCCGAAAAGTCAAAGGTGCGAGACGGGTTTGAACTCAGACCCTCCTGAATGGAAGGCAAATGTTCAACCGCTAGGCTATCACAGGTATAAATGGTATAAATTAACATAAAGTAATATTGTAACCAGCTTTGACAACATTTTTATCCACGCCAAACAAAAGTGCGCTATTCAAATAAAACAATATCACTTAAACGTTCTATCTTCCCCTTTAATAATCCAAGTTTGTTTCCAGCGGCGAGGGCGCGCATTGCCCGGTTTATTTGCGAAACCCTCAAAACTTCAGCCAGAGCCATGAAACAAATAGCTTTTGAACTCGCCAGCTTCGGTGCTGCGTTTTTATGAATTTTTAAATATTTTTTCTTCGTTAGAACACGCTAGAAGGCACTTCGGGAAATTGCATCTGTTTGGTGTGAAAATATCTATTTTATTCAAATATGTTTTTGCAAGACAATGTGCGGTGAGGATCGTTTTAGATACAACAAAAATGGTATATGTACATTTATTATAGAGAATGAAGGAGAACTGTAGAAATATTCTTTCTACTAGCAGTGCCCACGGCTTCACCCACGTTGTAAATATTCCGCAATGGAAAGTTTTTATGTTCTATGCCAGGTTACAAGTTACTTTGCTGCCAAATATTAATCAAGTCGTCTGGCTAAGTGCGCTAGGCGTCGCGGATTCGACTCCCACACGGAGCAAATATTTGTATGATCTATATCGTTGTTTCGGGTATGGGTTTGTGTATATGTGACATGTATGTATGTTTGTACACTGTACCTACGATACAGGAGAAATCCTAGTGCTGCAAAAAGTATTAAAAACATAAACTCACTTCGCAAATATAAAATCAAGAAGTCCATATTTAGTGATGACGATCGCTGACAAGCGCCAAATTCAATTTTATTTATATTAAAGAATTATTATTGCGTTTAAAACCAGTGTCGTATATCGACAGTAGGTATGTGGATTATCAAAATATTGCTAACGTGTCCCTCCCATCAATTCGCAAAAAGGTTAGCAAAGACATCAAAACCCAGAAAATACCTCACAGAACATCCCATCACCAAAAGAGATAACGAAACCCCAATAAAATCAACTTAAAACAATTCAGTTAAGTTAAAAGTACATAAGAACGATAAAGACTGGCCCCTTAGTGTATCAACCCAGTTTGGTAGCAATGTACAGAATGAATTTTAAAAGCGAACACCACTGTACCGAGGTAGACAATTGAAACTTTGCATTATGCATGAAACCGACTGTACCTAGGGAGCGATCGAACTTGCACCCGCAAAATATTTGTGGTCTTAAAACTTCCAAGAAAATTGTTAGTTGGCGAAGATGGTTTAATCTGGCGTTCTAGAAAGTTGCTGCTTTAAGCAATTTTGTAAGCTGCCCCTGCTTTTTTGAGCTGAGTCTGTAAAATTTAGACTTTGGGAAGGTTTGTTGACGTTGTGACGTGGTTGGCGCAGTGGTTGAGATATCGACTGCTGCGTTACGTGTCGCATGTTCGAAGCCCACACAGAACAAATATTAGTATGATCTACAGATAGTTGTTTCAGGTCTGGGTGTTTGTGTATGTGAATATATGTGTTTGTAAACGCACCCACGATACGGACTTATTCCGAGTGTGGGGCAACGTTTTTTTTTTTTATAATGAAAGAATTATTTTGCCATTCTTAGGTATTCCTCCAATTCACCTGAGGAGTCCAGATCAACATTGATAAACGTAGCAGCAATGTTTGATTAGTGATTTATTAATCCCATAGTCCAATGATGTTAATAGACGTGATTAGATTACGTATATTTTAGAAAACTCACTCCAGCCTTTCTTTATCAGAAATAGGTATTCACTATCTGCATTAAACCGCGTTAGAAGGTATTTTCTACACAATAACTACACACGCTCCTGAATGTCCTCTGCTGAACATAAGACCGTTACAGTGAATGGTTCTGGGGGAACAGTGTCGTTTTAACTACACCTGAGAGAATATGCTTATCCTCTTAATAATAATCTGTATCGCCTTTTACGCGACTCACAGTATAGGATGGTCTGTTTTGTGCTGAAAACCAAAAGAGCATTTATTCTTTCGACAGTTTCGACATACCTAAGTCTATTTTATAGAATCTTCTCTGTTGAATTTTTTTTATTGAAATCTCGACGTCACTTTTGCATTTTGAGCATTTATAGTAATAAAGGTACTTATATCTAATTAAATATTACATGAATTCGTAAAAGCAAGCAAGTGATATACGCTATCATTTTCAATATGTTTTGGTTTCGACATGTTCTCTAATCGTGCGACAATTTCTTCCCAATACATATGTATATCTCGGCGCACATTTCTTTGTTCATGGAGGCGCATATTCCACTCAAAGTTATATTCCTAAAGGAAAAAAAGATAAGAAGATAAGGCAGACCATTATAATTTAATGTCTGTGTGCCACCTTTAGCGAGTCCTTAACATTTTAGCTGCTATCGTATTCGGAATCGTGCCAACGACATTTACGATGTGGCATTCACTCGTATCTTTATCTAGTCCAAAGAAATCCTTGCATAAACATTAAGCATACGTTTTGTGTAAGTTGTTGGGTGATATTTGAATTTTTAGAATACACTGTATATCTGATATTTATGATATACCTTATTCTATTCTAAGGCAAACTCCTATGGGGCTTATTGGTGTGGCCCTGAATAAACTTTATTATAAATTTTCTTGATTTTTCTGTTAGAAAATTCTAGCAGTCCGGGTCTGTGCCCGATAAATGGCAAAAAGCTCGCTCTCACTACAATAGAGCTTCTAGTCTTGCGGGAATACAGGGTGATGTAAAATTACTGTATAACAAAACCCGATATATTTTTCATACTATTTTCATCCTCAGCTCCAATACACGTTTTGAATCCACTATAAGAAATATTTAGAAGCGAAAATACACACACATAACACTTGACGTTTAGATTGTAGCCATTCTATAACGGTCTAACATAAAACACACAATGACCTTAACATAAAATCGAAGTTCGGGCCTATCCAAACTTCACTAAAACTTTATACCGCCCATATAATATGGCGGGGACCACGGGCAACACAAAAACCATACAAAACACTTGTGAGACGACACTTGGCTAACTCAATCTAACTTTAAAATAGTTTCGTTGCGTTGTCGACTCAGAAAACTAGATAAAAGCAACCAAACGGTATTAATATCGATATACTTTTTACTTTGAATGGCAGTTTTGGTAGGCGGAATATTATAGAAATTTTTGTAATAGTGAAAATTTTGTGGTTATCTCTTTTGTGGTCCAAAAATGGTCTCAGATAACGATATGGATTTTTTATTCATGAGATTATGTACTGTGATATTCTACACTTTTGAACAGCTTTGGTAGCATGATTGGCGCAGTGGCTAAGCTAGTAGATGTTCGCCCCACGTGTCGTGGGTTGTTTCCCTCATGGACAATAATATATGTTTCTTCAGACTGATAGTTGCTTCGAATCTGGATGTGTGTGCACGTGAGATGTGGATTTGCATATAAACCATACCCAAGATAAAGGAAAAATATAAGTTTGGGGCAACATTTTTTTTTTTTGCTTTTTGGTGACTGGTATTACGCTCGTCAGCAAAAGCTCAGCTCTACAACTGCTTCTGGATTCTGCTAGTAAAGGCCGGTTCTAAGATTAGACCAGTTGTAAGAATGTTTGGGCTGGTGACACCCATAACGACTGCCGTAGTTATTCGTACGTCACCCCGAACTTTCAGAGATAGAGCTGCCTTTCCTCGGAACCACGTCAAGATTGGTTGTGGCACGTTGGTTTTTAGGAATAAAGAACGATCGCCTATCTAAGGTCAAACTGCAGCCATATAGTAGCATATTATAAGTAGCATGTAAAGTGGTGATAATCACTTGAGGGGTTGGCATCGTTGATGTTCTGTATCAGCTATCAGATTGCTTTTAAATCCTCCGCCACACGCCATTATGAACCTTAACGCTGCCTTAAGCTGAAGTTAATGATACTTTTTATAAAAAGTTGGTATACTTGTATGTTTTTTTTATGTAACCGTCATCTACATAGCATTTTCTCTTTACCCTGTGTGCTACACTGCGAATTCCACCAGCGCTGATTTTAACAATATTCCCTCGCCAATGATATGGTACCGTCCATTCAGGGCCCATTTTCAGCATAAATCGGGTATGATAAAGAGAGAATTATCATGATTTTCCAATATGACTAGCGACTGATCTAAAACAAGATATTAATTTGGAAAAGAGACTTGTCAAAGTGCCACTATCGTATCTTTTTATAACACCTTCAGGCAAAGACGGCCACCCTATTACTATAACTTGAAGTACACATAACTACAACAATAACGTGTGAACTTCTACTGTTTATAACCGAATCTTAAGCCAAGGTTGTCCTTTACGTGATCCAGCCAGCAGTTCCATTATAAAAGAAAAATAATACAATTTATTTGGGCCAAGTTCGTTATGCTGTGTGTTTCGAGTGTGGCGCGAATGAAAGAATTTAGCGATTATTTATCAGCCTATGAATATTCCTATTTTTGGAATTTGGTTTAAGTTCCAAAAAGTCCTCTCTGAGAGATGGAAGATAGGCAGATAGGAGGATGACATAATTTTCAAAATTTTTATTTTGTTCTAGGACGGGATCGTTTATATGGAGTATGTTGAAGAGTTGGTTGCCTGGTGAGAGAAAAGTAACCACAGAAATGCAGAAGGTAAGTACATATATAATAGATAATTTCGTCTGTAATTTTGTCTACGTTCCCAGTCGTCCAGGGTCTCTTTCCTCTTCTTAAAGCATACCTTGCGGCGAAAATTCTTTGGTCGATTTAATTTTCAAGTTTTCTTAAATCATTTGGCTTTCGCGTCAGTCAGTTAATCAACTGCTATTTTTTAATTAATATACTAAAGTAATCATAATCTTCCTCCATATTCGTAGTAAAATATAAATGAATTTCAAATTTTTACTACCTCTAAAAATATTATACCTTATACAAACAGCTACAGGTTATAAGCCAGCACTATTTCACTTAACACTCGCTCTCACTCACGAATCACGCCGCATTACCTTCGGGAACCCACACGGAGACGCACTAAGATACACGTCACCGGTCTAATGGAAAACATCATGAGCCCTGACATCGGGGCTCCCTGAAGGGCCCAACTCTTGTTATCTGCAGAATTATGTAATAAAAACAAAATTGTCAAGCGTGAAACGGGATTGCGGGATGTGGACACGTCGATGTAGCACGTTCGATTTTGTGATATTAAATATTTTTCTAGTCAGTACATTTCTTGGAAATTGTGTATTGGTGAACTCTTTCTGTCTTGGTAGATTGTCCATTATGGCATTGAAAAAGAACCAGAGTGCAAGGTTTATAACGAGGCTACATCTGTTACCTACATTACTCGGATGGTGATGCTTTATGCTTTTTGCGCATGCCTGTATGTGTGGGTAAAACTACTCTTCATAAAACAAAATACAAGCATTGAAAATTTAATTAAAACATGTAGTATGTTTACCCTATCAGGGCTCCAAACTATCGGAAAATATAGCTTTTGAAGCCTTTTAAACAATAACGTTTTGAACGAGTTAGGTATTTGGCTGTTCGTCTAGAAAATTCACTAACTCCAGGGATTTATGAAACTATTCAAGAATCTTCAAATAATACTTAGTAACTACGCTAAAGGGAATCTTCAGAATAATATCCACTTAACTTTGTTTGGTTTCAAACCTACTTTGAACACTGAAAATGAGAATATTTTTGTTAGAAATAAGTTTTTCTATTACATTTAGGTGAAAGTTTTTAAAGTGTTGCTATCCAAGATTTTGAAAAGCTTTAAAAAAAATACGTCTATTGTCACACATAAATTGATCATTCCTATTTGTAGACCAACATTCACAGTCGATTTAACAACCAATCATATCAATATAACATGAGATTCGATAGCTTGTTAGATTTGATAAGCCTTTGAGGGGAGCCATTTATTTTTACTTGAAACAAGAGGTGCATTAAACTTCTTTCGTCACGAACTAAGCACATTATTTAGCCCGGGAAGAAAGACTTTTTGATCCAATCAAATTCGGCCGGCCAAAGAATAGGACGGTTAGTTTGATGGCACAGTTGGCGAATTGGTTAAGCAAATAACTCCTGCTCTACGTACCCCAAGTTCGATTCCCGCACGGAAAAAAATATTTGTATACCGATAATTTTTCCTGGTTTGGATGGCTACAAAGTGCATATCAAGAATTTTAAACGCACCCATGAATAATTCAAAGTTTCAAAAGAGGCCAACTAAATGAAATGCTCTTTTTTGGGGTGTAAGAAAGAGCATTTCATTTTGCTAGCCCAATATATACTCGAAATCATCTAACGCATCTTGGGCAGTCAGCTTAGCTGACACCATTTTTGACTAGCTAATCTTTCAATCACAGCATTGACGATTCCAATGTGTTCGTATCAACAAGACCTAAGCAGAACAAAATGAACGTTGATTTTTTTCAGAAACATAACTTTTTAATGCGCAGAATCCGTATAAACAGTGGAACGAATACGCACATTCGATGTGGGAGTTATAATGAGGCCTTCCGGCGACATTGTTCCGATGACGTCACAAGATAATAAGTTCCGTTGATATATGGAACTAGTTACTAGCACCATTAACTGTTATACTACGCAAACAATGTTGGATGTGGGATTAACATTCACAATATATATGTCGGCGTGAGCGATGGCTGAGCGATAGGGATGTCATTATCTCTATTCGATGGTACAGGGTTCATGACGCAGGATTACAATAAAATCACAGTTGCAATGTAAATTAGTTAATATTTCACTTTCACAATACAATTAACAATTATTTTTTATTTATTTTTTTTGTTTTTTAAAAACGTTGCCCCACACTAAGATTTCTCCTGTGTCGTGGGTACAGTTTACAAACATACATGTCACATGCACACACAACCAGACCCGAAACAACTATCTGTAGATCATACAAATATTTGTTCCGTGCGGGGATCGAACCCGCGACACATAGCGCAGAAAGCTAATGGCTTAGCCACTGCGCCAACCGTGTCGTCAATTCACTCGGCACAAATCACAAAATAACTACTTTCTAACTCCGGGCAAACGGACAGTTTCATGTCAGAGAAGTGTATCCATTCGATGCTTGCACAAGACTGTGCTTCTGCACAATCATCTTCCTTAAAACGACTCTGTCCACGCGCCGCCATCTTGCAGTGACGTCACGGTGTTTACCCTCACCTCAGTACTACGATAATCAAATGAGAGACTAAACATTGTTCTCCATGACATATAGATGTATCTACACATGTAGACAAGAGAACCTAGTAGATGAAAGTTTACTTGAAATACATATACCTCTGACTTTTCGAATACATAGGTGGAATTGGGTCATTACTTCTTCTTCTGCCGAGGCGGCGTTTGGATGGGAATGGCTCATGCCGTAAGAGAAAGATTAGGTAAGGTGGTCTCGAAGCTGACTGCTCAGGGTGCATCAGGCGATCTCAAGTTTCGTCGATCGTGGGGGTTCTTACCTTCCTTTACTACATTCATAAGTGATAAAAAATATTGAGAGGAAACCAGCACACCAACAGGCCTGAAATAATCGAAGGTCGAAAAAATGTTCATGTTATTACGTCTGGGGCTTTTAAAAGTTTTTGATAGTATATGACGGAGAAGGCCCGAGCGGTGTTATTTTTAAAATAGTGACGTCATCAGTGCTGACGTCACCTGTTTCCTCAAACTGATCATCCATTTGGGGTTGCTTGTCCATGGTCACAGTGAAACTCAAAGTAAGGTTTTTACTGATTTATTTGACAACACTCAGGTGTCCGAACAGTACGACGGCTCGAGTAATAAATCAATCTTAATTCGTTCGGTCGCCTCTATTTATAACAGTCATGACTCATTATCGTGACGACATCAAGCGCGCACGTGCAACCACGCAGCTACTGTTTACAAAGTTTTGCAAAACAAGAAATAACTCCTTATTTTATTACTTAAATCAAACTGAACGTTAAAAATAACAATAATTACGTAATTTTAGCCGTTCTTTATAATTAGTTAGACAAATAATAAGTATTTGCGCCGATATATATGATAGTCTACCAACCTGTCCAAATCCGGTTGGATAGTCTAAGATGTTAACCCTTCTCATTCTGAGAGGACCCTCATGCCCAGAAATTTTCCCATTTCTGGGCATAAGGGTCCTCATGAGGGTCTAGAGTTGTATTATTGTTTAAAGATTTTCAAATTATTATTTTCTTTAGTTATCTACATATTTTCGATTAAGTGGAAATACAGAATTAATTAAAGAAAAGAAAATGGTCTTTGTGTATGTGAATAAATGTGTTTGTAAACACACCCACGATACAGGAATTATTAATAGGGTGGGGCAAAGGTTTTTCAAAAAAAAAAAGTGAAGTTTTGGTTTTTTTACACTGAATGAATTTTAAATAATAGGTACTTACAATTGTACGTTTTATTTAACTTATTCAATTTAAACTTTTACTAGTTTTATTTCACTCAATTTCTACGCGTAAGCCTGTCAACTATTTAATTAAAAATTACACCTGTTTCATTAAATTTATTGGTAAACCAAACTTTTTGATTATAATCTCATCTGAACTATATTCAAATCTCGTGAATTAAACTAAAAACGTTTAAGATGCCAAACCCGACTGTGATTAAAAATTATCAGATAAATATAACGTACCTGGCAAATTGCACACTTACTTATAAGATAATTTCTATTAATAAGTACTATAACATAATAAGTACCATTAATTACTGTATAAAACTTTCATAATTAAGCAGATCTACTCAAATTCGCTTTCATATAAACTGCGACACAGTACAAAAGATTTTCTTACACCAAAAAGCGAGAAAACTTATTTTCTTCCAAAAACAAACGTTGCCACATAAATTAAGTACAAAATTTCCACAGTAAGCTCATAATATCCTTCAATTTCCAGCCAGCGAGCTTTGCTCTGAATTTCGAAATTCAAAAAAGCCTTGTGAATAAAACGCATCATACAAAACACGCGCAGAATGTGTTAGCATGCTTTTAGAATATTGGTATTCGTGCTCACGCCGGCGCCCGCGCGAAGTGCCACTTGAGTTCCATTCTCCATAGGGCTAGTTGTTCCATATTATTATTATGTAATGGTCGAGACACTGAGCTTATGAGTTGAAAGTACTAGTTGGTAAACAATCTTAATAATATCTTTTGCATCTGTTGGAAATTATAGAAAGAGACAACATCTATAGTTTAAGAAAAAGTGGGTATTCATTTTTGAAATATTTTGACCCGCACTTGGATTTCCTTGTATCGTGAGTATAGTTCGCAGACATGAATCTCACAATCGGAGACTCGGAACAACTATCTGTAGATCATACGATTATTTGTTCTGTCCACAAATATTACTCTACTAGCTTCCACTCGCGGCTTCGCCCGTGTGGATTACGAACCCGTGCATTTTTTCGGGTCAAAAAACAGCCTACGACCTATATATTATACTTCCTTTATTTTGCAAAGAACTCCAATTATTTTTCTAAAATAAGAGTAGCATAAGGTACTCCTTACATCAGCTATCTGCCAATGAAAGTCCCGTCAAAATCAGTCCAGTCGTTTCAGAGATTAGTCGGAACAAATAGACATATATATAAAAAAATTAAAATTGTTTGTTTGATATAAATATCTACTTATATGCTTTAATATGCATTTAGTAAAAAACTGTTATTTTAACATTACCAACGGACATTTCAATTTTATTTATTTGTATACATGTATTTATAGGAAAAACATTGACCTTCGAATACCCAAGGGCGAATCTCGTGCGAGGCTCCAGAAGTGCTAGGGTTGTGAAATCCGATAACAGAATCAGCATTAATTTTATTATGTATTGTACCTACTTCCTAAGAAATTCAAACCAGTAAGCTGTTTAAATACTTAGACAACTACGAGATCTTACTGATCAGATAATGTATTAATCATAACATAACACAGCATCACGCCTATATTTCCCGAAGTGTGAGGCAGAGGTGACTATGCTGACTATTGTACACCCACATTTCGCCGATGCTGTTATAGAGTCCCATGTAATAGGGGGCGAGCCTATTGCCATCTACGGGGCACAGTTCCAGATTCCGTGTTGCTACTGAGAACTTCCAAAAAAAAACCCCAATATCACTGCCCGACCCGGGAATCGAACCCAGCACCTCACGCTCAGCAGTCGCGCTTCCGACCACTCAACCGATGAGGCAGTCTTATAATGTATTAATCTTTTTTTGTTATTACATATTTCAAAACACTGAAAGCCGAAACTGAACTTTTTTACAATCTATAATATATAATAGCGAAATATAACTCACTCCATCTCATGAAGTCACAGAAAATATAAACCCTACCTACTTGGGAAGTAAGTTTTATTTAGGATGCAAGAAAGTATCTCCAAGATTCAACCCTTAATGAAGTGAAATAGTGGTTCAAAATTTGTATGAAACATCTTTCTAAGGGGAACGAAGTCACGGCTAGTGTTTTCATACGCATAAGATATTTCCCGAAAATATTTACCATTTTTTCGATATTGCAGCGTATCAAAACGAATATTTTACCTCCGATTTCAGTTTAATTAAGGCAACAACATTTTAAAATTGTCGGCCTCAAAGAATTCAAGCGTTAACATTTTACGCTTACTGCTCAAACGCGTCCATGTGGAATAAACCCAATAAATATGCGTGGGAATTAAAGAAGAAAATATTGATGCGGTTCTCGAGAGAGGTATTCTGAATGGCATTTAAGTCGTAGATAATATCAGAGAGAGCGCCCTATGTTACACGGAGCAAATAATGTTACAAACTTTGGACATTTCATCTTCTATCGGCATGAACTAACATAACATACATAGCATCATGCCTGTATTCCCCGAAGGGTTAATACATAATAGGGGTCGAGCCTATTGCCATCTACCAGGCACAGTTCCAAACCCCATCCTGTTACTGAGAAGTTCCACATAGAACAACCCAATTCATGTTCAGCAGTCGGGCTAGCGACAACTAGATCAGTAAGGCAGTCAATCCATGAACCATGGGAATCACTCATGCTTCAGTGGAAAGATTAGTTAGACAGCAATAGTGGTATCAAGGCTGACGACCCAGTGCGCCACACGATCTCGTGCTTCGTCACTCATGGAGACTCTTTTCAAACCCTAGGACCGTTTGGAAAGTTAGGCTCTAACACGGCCCACATAGATTTAAAAACAACGCCCAGATTCGTTTGTCTCCTGTAACGTGGGTCCAGTTTATTAAACACCCAGAACCCAGAACAATTATCTTCTATCTAGCTTTCTATCTACCTTTCAAATATTAAAAAATCCTTTTTTATGCAGCCCACTGTCCAATAGAGTTCATAAAACGTTCATCAAAGTATACAAATATTTCCCCTTTAATAAAAAAAAGCATTTTTTTTGTCAACGCTATATAAGGTATCACATGTTCATGATGAAGAAAGTTGTATGACTGAGAAAAAGGAAGAATAACTTGCCCTTTTTATTATTATTTTTCATTCGTGAGTTCCAAGGCAGCTCTTGGTAAGTTCTTACATGTGTAAATTGTTATATATGTTGTTATATGTGTTCGGACAAGTAAAGTTAGAAATGCGAAGTTTTCTTTCAAAACACTTTATATTCAAAGCCTTTTTTATTTAGCTCTAGAGTGTTAAAGTTTCCTTTTCGCAACGATTTGATTCATTGCAGCACACATTGAAGCACTACTTTTGATCGAAAGAATAGTTGTATGATCGCATCACTAATTTGCCTGCAATTGCCCTTCAGCAGCACACGTTGTACAAGTACCATTATTACTTACTGTTACGTGTCTGTTTTAATTTTTCTCATATAATAGTTTGTTGTTTATGACAATATTGACTAACTTCAACAAACTATAAGCATTTAAACTTTTCGATGCTATTTTATACAATGTACATAACTAAATTAATAGTGTTTCAAGAACATATGGTGGGCAGTAAAACCCAGAGAAATCTAGCCACTTTACCCGACGTGACATATTCCCCGAATAATTAATGGTGATCAACACTCTTGCCGGCTGGAAGCGCTGAATTATGAGATAAACTCAGTTAAGTTTCAGTTCATGCAGTTAGTCGGTCTATTTGTTAGTTCGGTCTGGATTCGAAAACATTCTGTAGTGAACGATATAGGAGAAAATAGTGCAGAAGCTCGTGAGCTAACGCTAGAGTGGAATGCAATAAACCTTTCCCCCTTTTTATTGATGTTTGTATTGAAAACAGCATTTGAAATGTAATAATAATTCAACATATTACTTCCCCGCTGCTGGGCCCGGGCCTATGCATAGAATGAGAAGGGATAAAGGCCATATAAAATGAATCCCCAACGAGGTTTTCCTTCACCGTTATGAGATCAGAATATTAGTATCACTTGATGATAATTCTGATCCGCACATTAATTTCATTAATTTCAAAGAGTCACAGGTGTGGACCGGACTCGAATTCATACTCTCCTATATGAAAGGCAAGCGTTTAGCCGGCAGACTATCACTTCTTATGTAATCGAAAACTTTGATGATCTGTTTGACTTTACGAGAAATACAGATTTACACAAAGAATTATACAACGCAATATTCCTCTTTTTGTTAGATTGAACAAATAAAATAATTATGACATGATGAAAACGAAATGACAATGAATTTTAAACATTTCATACTCAAACACTAAATGAGTCAAGCGCAAGAGAAATTGAAGTCACAAAAAATAGTAAAAGCGTTAAAATTGTATTATTACGTTATGCTCTTTCATTGAGGCTATTAATTTTCTAAATAAATTCACAAAGCCCAATGAAGTCCTGTGATGAACATAAATCTAATTAAAAATATTTAAGGAATACTAAATATTATACTCTATTGATACGTAAAGCTACTTTTTAGTATGTATTTTGCGTAAGAAAACGAAAAGGTACTGAATGTCTCATTGGTCTAGAGGCAAGTGCGAATGTTTGGCGTAAGGTCTTAGGTTCGATTCTCAGGTCGGGTAAAGTGTTATCGGGTTTTTCTATATATAAAATTCTCATTAGTAGCACGGAGTCTGGAACTGTGATCCGTAGATGGCAATAGATTTGCCCCCTATTACATGGGTACATATGGTATAACGACATCGGCGTAATGCGACTGCAAAGTAATACAGGCGTAATGTTATAAAACAGAATGAGTTAAACAATCAAATGTCATAACATTTTTTTTTTTTTTATATTTAAACATACTCATAATTCCTCCATTTAATAAAAATGTAACCTTTTTCTTAAAATAAAATACAATGTCATCACATGTTTTGCCTTTGATTAATAAGTCTCATAAAAAATAAACAATATTTATCAAAAATACGCTGAAAAATAAATTTACAAATAAGCAACACGAAACTGCGTACATGATATTACTGACATAAGATAAAGTGATTTTTTCATGTTAAACATTAAGTACAAAAGTCATGCACCGCGGGCAGACGCAGTCAATGAACTTAGTAAGCACAAGTTAACAATACTTCAAAGTACTAACTTAGCTTTAAAATGGTAAAGCCTACCTACTTTGCGTGATATATAAAGAGGATCTATACATTCAAAGCTCGAAATTTTGTTGCATCGAACTTAGTTACCGTCATTTGTAGAAGTTCGTGCGATGCACCTCAAAATGGCACTGAAAATGAAAGTACTCAATTACTTTAAACAAATGCAGTTCAGACAGTAAAAAGGTGGTTCAACATCGCTACAATATTAAGCAATTTGCTTAATCCTAAGTCTCGTTAAGGGGGGGTAGTCGACAAATTGCGCGAGCTGACATCAGTCAAGTCATATCTGGGTTTAGGATAATGAGCGCCCCGGAGCGGGCGTGTTTTTTGCTCTTTTATCGGGTCGCTCACTCCCCGTAATTGGGATGTATTTTTTATTCGTCTGTGTTTAAAATCTTAGAAAACGGCGAGTTATCTGTGAATGGATTTCTCCTTGAGTTCACAAAGGAAATGGAAGATTGACGGTAAGCTGGTTAACGTTTGCGCATTTAATTTTATGCTGAATGAAAAGAGATTTGTTGAGTTGATTATGTAGTAGACAGGTACATTCTGGTTTTGACAAGTAATCCGACTTCTCAAATCGTTTTGTGGTCATCAAATTGGATAACATAGAAAATGTGCGGAACAATGCCTTGCTGAGTCTTACGCACACAGACTAATCTCTCCGCCACGAGAGAGAGCACATGATGACACGACACAAGAAGAAGATAGATTATATGTGGCCACGATTAATGTCGTGCATTATTTTGCATTACATATCGCAGGTTTAACCCCCGGACGAAACAAATATCTATATGGCCTACAGGATAGGTACAGAATTGTTCTTGATCTGGGAGAGTGCATATGAGATTTATGTCTGTAGAAAAACCAATGGAAGAAGTTTATTTAAGAGTAAAAATTCGTACATAGTTGTGAGTTGCCATAGTATATAATCACCCACCACTCAGTGGTGGTCCGGGGGGGGGTCGCCCCCCCCCCCCAATCATACACGGCAAATTGACAAACCTCCTAAAAATAGACGATTAACGAAAAATGTAAGATATATTAAATTACCTTATTACCACTAAAACCAGGTAATTTATATTTAATTTTTTATGAAATAAATTTTGACCCCCCATTATACTACTGTTAAATGACCCCCTTATGTGACCCCAATATGACCTCCCCCCCAAGTGCCTGGCTGCCACCGCGGCTGCCACCACTATCATATATCTTGCTATCCATTATAATACCCAGAACGATACATGATGCTCATCAAAATTTCCTAGTCAATGAACCGAAAATTCCATCACCATTCAAATTACCAATAACATAACAATTAGGGGTATTTCATTATAATATTATTCGCGTCGCGTTTGAAAATCATAAATTATTGTTCGCCACGTAGATTTTACATAAATAATCGAATGGATCCCATCCCATGGCTCGTGGAATGGGGTAGCTATCTGGCGTAACTTATAATTTTGTCAATTTATAGCGTTCGCTTTTTGAATATTGGCATTGCATAATGAGTATCTAAACGGTTCTATGAAGAAAGCTATCGGTGAGATCAACTTGAAGTAATTTTTAGTAAACGCCTGATAGTTTAGTGATAGCAACAAGTTTAAGTGGTATTTCTATAGAGTTAGGTATTTATTTTTGTTATTAAAATAACCAGACCCGTTTTACTTAAATAAAATTATTGATACTTTTGAAAATAATGTAGATCCCGAACTATTTGCTATCAAACAATCGCTTATCAGTGTTTTGCTTTATCAAACGTAGAAATTACTTTTTATGATTCTTATACCTAATGGTATTTATAACATAACATAACATCACGCCTGTATTTGCCGAAGGGTTAGGCAGAGGTGTACTATCGCACACCCTCATTCCGCCCTTGCTGTTATTGTGTGCCATGTAATGGGGGGTTAGCCTATTGCCATCTACCGGGCACAGTTCCAGACTCCTTACTGCTAATGAGAATTTCCATACAGAAAAACCCAATAACACTTTGCCCGACCCGGGAATCGAACCCAGAACCTCACGCTCAGTAGTCGCGCTTACGACCACTAGACCAAAGAGGTTAATTAACCTTTAAGTGTTTATTTACTCCACATTTGTATATCGACCCCTGTAGAGTGGGTGCTTGAACTTATGTGGGTTTATTTTTATTTTAGGACTGACTGATACTTTGTGGTATTTCAATAAACTGCTCACGCTGTAGGTTTTGAAACCGCGGTTGTTCAGTCTATTTTCAATTTAGATCGTAGGTTGGTACACTATTTTGTGAATTTAATTTTCATTTGGCTTTTATTCTTTGAGAGGATAAGCAAATCACTTAGTACATAAAAGATGGAATCCAGGCCCTTGTTATTATTCGTTTTTTAATTCAATCAATAATTCTATTGATTGTTTAAAAATTACGGCTCGCAACGAGTCTCTTGCGATGTTTCCCCTAAGCATGTTCAGGAGTGGACGGCTGAATAATGTTGATGATGAAGTCAATTTGACGACATGTTTAGCGCAGTGGCTAAGCGATTAGCTTTCTTCGCTACGTGTCGCGAGTTCATACAAATATTTGTATGATCTACAGATAGTTGTTTCAGGTCTGGTTGTGTGTGCATGTGACATGTATGTTTGTAAACTGTACCCACAATACAGGAGAAATCATAGTCTGGGGCAAAGATAAAAAAAATACAAACCTTCTCTTAATGAAAAAATATAACTTAAAATTCATTATTTTCAAACTCTGTTAATAAACGCTCTACACTAGTGTTCAATATCATAAATTAAAGTGACGCCGCTAAACGTACGGTATGAAGTGAAAAATCCAATTAGCCCCTGGCACCCTGGATAACGGACTCTGGCGGGTCCGTATATCATATCTTTGATGGCTGCCCCACGGCTATTCCCAACCAATTCAATTTTCGTTGCCTTCAACAGACTCGGATTAAAGAGGCCTTTAATAAAATGTCAAGATAATAAGTCTCTAGTTTTTTTAAGGGGTCAATGGCCATCATAAATTCAGCCCACCGCCTAAGTATATCATCTGACAATACAGAGGAGGAGTGGCTGATGCGTTGCTGACGGTAAAGTTTAAATTCACAACATTATCGGGGTACATCTTGGAGCTTTGCAACCGTGCTCCTTTCATCCATATGGACAGATTAGCATGCATTTCTATTTGTTATATAGATAGATTTGTTTTTATTTTAAATAAACCTAATACAGGCACTTTTGAAACGTTAAAGGAATCTAGTTAAAGAAGAAACTAACTGACTGACAATATCAAAGTACCTACTTAACCCCAACTGGGTTTAAAAACGTAATATATTCTACTAAGGTCTTTTAAATCTACACTCTTAATTGTTAATAACTAGAAAAAAGCTACCCTAAATAATAGTACTGTTTCATACAAAAGTAAATACGTAACTGGATCAAAATTTATGGAAAGGTCGTTTTACGTTTTATTTTAAAATTAATCCTATTATAAAAGTTGTGTAAGTGAATGTGTGTGAATGATGAAGAGTACAGTGCCTAACATTTTTTATAGTAATAAAAAATAAAGAGTGTATTTACTAAGTACTATAAAAGGATTTTTGGATTTTCAACTCCGGGGTATCAAAGTAAGTAGAAAACACGCGGACACAGTCGCGAAAAATTGCTAGTTTTCTATAAAAATCTCATTATTTGGCGTGGCATTCCCGACGGAGTGAGGTTCAAACACCAAACTGACATATCCGCAGATCACCTTCACTATTTTTGACATTCAACGGTCTCGCTTTTGCCACAGAATTCAATTTTCAATGCTTTCACAGGAAAGGATCATAGATCACTAGTGCATTGGTTTTTGGAAGTCCATATCTATGTTTTTAACTGTCATGCAGCACTGCACGTATAGTTTCAGCTAACAAAGCTTCTAACAGCAGTTAACAGAGCTATCTAATATTAAAGATCTGTATTTGTAGTATCAAACTAAAAGCATGCATTTACTTATATGTTTTTCTTCGACCTATCTATCGACCCTACTTAACAGATAGTGTACGAAATAGATAGGTAGATAGAGTACTGTTTATTGTAAAACCAATGAAATATCATCATCTGCCTAACTTTTTCCCAATTACATTGGGGACGATGTCCAATCTAACCGGTTGCAGCTCAATATCAGTATTTTACACGGAGCGACTGCCTTCTGACCTCCGCCACCCTATTACTGGGAGACAATGATACTCTAAGGGTAGACTGGTTATCAGACTTCTTGGGCTACTGACACCCCTATAGACTGTTATAGGTCTTCGTATAACACCCGGGATCAACTGATTAACGTGCTTTCCGAGGCACGGAGGGGTCTTAATATGTGAATAATGGTCACCCATCCAAGGATAGACCGCGTCAAGCGCTGCTTAACCTCGCAAATCAACCGATCTGCGTGGTACCTGTATAGCTACGAGCCCTTCCCTAAATGAAATAGTACCTACAAAATGAAATTAAATATGCAAATAACGGCTATTTTTGTTTCGGACATATCATCCGTTTAACATACACAGGTCTCAATGATTCAGTGCTGTCCGGTCCTGTATTCCTACCTGAAAACAAAACAGCCTTTTTACCATACCGTACCTGTCAGTGGGCTGCAGATCGCGAATTGGATTAATTGGAAACTCAGCCAATTGGCATTCTGTTTGCGTCATTCAAATATCTTTGACTGAAATATATTTCACATGTTCATTGCAATATTTATTTTGATATTGCCATTTTCGAATTCGTTGCACGCTTCACTAAGTAACATGCAAATATTATTCTTGTTTAACTCACACTTAAATTCATTATTTTCATACGGCAATCATAGTTTTTAAAGCAGATAAAAAAATACGAATTAACTTTAGTAAACCGACAATTTACGAAAACGGTCGAAAATTTTACATCTGAAAATTATTGCTCCATAATCTTAAGAGACGGTTTTTTTTTTTTTTTTCAATTTTCTTGACACCCTTTTTTGGTTAATTTTAGCTGAGCTCATAACGAATCCTATTAAGATGTCGAGAGTTTTGGTCAATACTAAACGATATTAGTGAAATGTCGCCTTAGCCCGAACTACTTTTGAATCATGAACATACAGACATATAAGTCAATTTGCCACCACTTTATTTCAATCGCAATCTTTCAAAACTTTAAAATGTACTCTACAATGTTAGTACCGCGAACATCACGCTTGATGAAACTTCAACAAAGCCTCAAGCCAATTTCAGTGATGTCAGAAGGAATATGTAGATGGATCGTGGTAAACGATTTTCGATTATATCATGTGGGTGCCCGTATCACACACGTCTCTCAGAGGAAGATAGATTGCGCAGTCGACGCTTATCTGCGCCCACTTTGACGTCATCCAGGCCTTTTAAAATGTACCCGCATTTAACAGTTTTTCGCGTTTTTAAGTTGAGCTGGATCTGGCGGGTCGGGTAAGTCTGATTTGTGTAGGGGTTCCTGCGTGCATTTTCGGTAAACTTTTTGAAGAATAACTTGGTGATTTATTGATGTTATAGCAGGGATGTTAAAACCAATGGAGTAAAAAAAGAGCGCTGGAACTTTTTTCCCGCAAAATATCTTCCACTTCAGGTAGACGTAGGGATGTGCCGGACTCTTACTGAATAAACTCACCACATTGGTTCACTTCAACACCTATAGCGGAGCTCCGGAACACTTAGGATCACACTGAAGCCCACCACGCTCATAGAAAGGCACATAATGAGAACCCTGGAACCTAGCATTCTCTTCTATACTTATTAAATTTTCCATTATAAAACGCAATATACCATATAAAACACTCTTACAAATGTAATATGTATAAAAAATTAATTTAATTCCAACCGCAGTGTCTAATTGAAAATGGTGTCCTACTGACCTCCAAGTCAAGTGTAGCCTCAAAGAATCAGTGGACCAAGACGTTGCTCGTTATTACAAACACAATAAGAATGATCTTTAGCTTAATATTTTTCTCATTTATAAATAGGCCAGACATCAAAAACGAAGCACTTAGTTAAATAAAAGTCTATTGTGAACCTATATAACCATTAATAAAGCTACCGAGTCTTATATACGTTCAAATTCTAAACAAAGAAATTGACTTTTATTTTTTATTAAAAATGGTAGGTATACTTGAAAAGTCAAATAAATCGGAATCCCAACTCCACTTCAACTTCGCCATGATGAATATTTGATTTTTTTAATAAATCTCACCGCTTTTAATTCAGTTATGAACGAAAGAACGGAGTGGGTAATCGAATTATTCAAATTGGCCCGTTAGAGTCGTCAAATTAAAACATTGATTTAATTTGTCTGCCCTAAGAACAACTCCGACTGTGGAATTTCTAAACAATTCACTGAGTTATAAAGGTGGGAACAGACGAAGAATGTTTTGAATATAAGTTATTCTGCGTATAATATTAATTCGCATTGTTATGTCCTAAAAGTGACTAAGGGTTTATCTCAAGAGGATAGTCTCAGGGGCGACCTTCTGTCAGTCTATAATAAATAATTATATCAGCAATAAATTTTCCTACCGTGGTTATTAGATATGACAGTACGAGTATGATGTGTCTCTAATGAAGTGCTCCATGAGTAGTCGACCTTTTAATGCAAAATAAATACTCGAGAGATGTTCTTATTCATGGAGATCTGAAGCCATTCTTATGTAACTGTATTATACTATACAAGCTTTAGGTGCCCCGTTTCAAAGTGTTGACTTTCTATGAGAAGAATGGGGAAGAAATATCGTGGTGAGTAACACGTTTTAAATCCAGAGTTTCTCTCTCTCTGGTTTTTAAATAGTTCATGGAAAGTTATGTGATGACAGTTTAAATTAAACCAGCCTTAATTAATTAATAAAAAAATAGAAAATATTGCCATGACATCTCTGACCCTACAGTCACAATAGACGGCACCCATTCACGAGCTTCAAGCTGGACTTCGGCCTCTTGATACCGTAGAACAAATTTGACGGTTGTTGTAGATAGTAAACAAGCTACACCACCTTCTCCTAAGAAAAAAAAGTGAAGAAGGGAAGCACTATTTTTTTGTCGCTGTGAATGTCGCACTCACTCCCCAAACGAAAAACAGTCACACTGTTTTCTGTGAGATCTTAATTCTTCCCCAGTCACGCCAGCTGAAGTAAAATTCTGGCTACAACTCAGTTTTTCCACGTAAAAGCTCCGTTTTTTGACAATGGCGCTCCAAATGATTATTCCATGTCGCTTCTTATATTTTCCTCCTAGAGACCGAATCCTATATATTGCATTTCACATATATATAAAAATATAGATACACGCACGTCTAAAAGGCTTTAGTTGCTACGACAGTGACGGAGATTGATGGCCCGACAGAATTGACTGCTCCTGGGAAATTAACACTATGAAGCGAGACAAAAACACTTAGGTGACCCAGCTATGTGGGGCACAGATATAATATATTGCTCGCATTTGTTACTTTGTATTTTGGACAATTGAGTTTGATGATGCAATTTATATTTTTTTCGGCTGTTCTGAAAAGATCTTCTCGATTCGGCGGAAAGATTAGCCTGTCGACAACGTATCATCGACTTAGGCTTAACGACAGAGGTCGCTCTATGACTTTTGGTCCCAGCAGACATAGCGAATTTTGAAAATTGTTGCAAGTGAGATTGTCGAAAATAGTTCATTGCTACGAAGTCTGGTGACATATTACAAACGCTACAATCTTATTTTGTATAATATTATTCAACAAAATTATACGCGATTATGCCATGAATAATAACCACAAAAAAAAATCTTATTTAGTTTAATGCTCAGATTTATATTAACGTTATGTAAGTCACTTTGCAAAAGTCGGTGCTTTTAATATAAAAAGTTAAACCTTATGAAAAGAGCTGTCAATCTGGAACTAAATCACTAGACTAGACGTCTATTTATAATATCATTTTAGGTTGGCTTAATATTACATTTGGCCTATATTGAATGTCTATATTATTTTTGTTGTTTTTTTTACTTCACCTTTTCGTTCTTCATTTTTTTTTTGTTGAACCGATGTTTAAGTATCTAGGTACACTTTTTCCTCACCACCTCACCTGTATTGGCCGTCAATATCTATAAATACGTTCTGTACAGTCAACATCAATAAGATGTATACACTTAATGAAATTCAAACGCTATTTTTAGAGGAAATAATGATTGAAATCTTGACCAATTTTACACATAGTATCTGCGGATACATAAAAATACATAAACCATTTAAATTTCATGATTTTTAACCAATAGTTTTCCAAGAATAAGCGTTTGAAATTCGCTACGTGAATAAATATTTTTGGTCCTGACTGTACACTTAAATTCACAGTTCCTGAAAATTTTCTTACTTGTTAGCAATTGTCACCGTGTACAGTCATCATTTCTTAGGACAAAATCGACTATAATAAAACAACCTGTGCTCTTGGGTGTATATAAACTTTGATAACAGTAAGTAAGATAAAGTGAATGCAAAAGGATCTAAAAAATAAATTAAGAAAATAAATTTCGTTCAAAATATTTGCGGCTATGTCAAGCTTGAATATATTATGTTGACGAAGAATTTCGAATTTGACATTCGAATCATATTCAAAAAATAAATTTCATTTTTTTAAATTTTTACCATAAAATGTATCTATGTACATCAATAGCATTTGCCTTTTCGTTTCAAAATGCATTTGAATAAGCTAGCTATACATTTCATTGCAATAGATTAGATTAGATTCCTTGTTAGACTCTCTTCAACACAGAGTCTAATTAGAGAAATATGATAATAAATTAACAAAGCGTCACCCACGTATTCCTCGAAACGTTACACAGAGCAAATGTTTCAAATATTTCAAAATGAAGACTGAACTTCAAACTTGACCCGGCCTGGGAATTGAACTTAGGATGTTTCCCAGAAACCGCGTTTGCTCTACCAATAAGTCTGGTATTCATATCATAAATACTGTTAATTCATCTCTGTAACTGACCGGTCTATAAAACATGATGACGTCACCATAATAAGCAATATTATTTTAGCGAACACATCAACACTGAATAATCCCTGAATCATCTTACAACACACCCTGTGCACTTGTCTATTTTCACCCAAAACAGGGCAATTCCCACTTAAATACAGCAGTAAATTAAACTGTATTTAGCCAGCGATATTTCAAATAAAACAATTGCCAAGGTAATATTTAGCTTGCAAATATTACGTCGGTTTGCTACTTAAAATTAATATTACAGTCCAAGGACGCTAGTCTACAACAGAGTCCATAACTCTTAACAATAATTATTGTAATGTACAAACCGACGGTTGGAGCTCCCGATGCAAATAAAAGTCCATTTTAAGTGATAATTTTAGTACCCGATTGCCAAAAATAGGGGATATTTTGTTCGAAATATATTTAAGTAAGTACAGACTTTCTATTTTCTTGCCTAGAAATGAATTGGTTTCATAGATTTCGGTAAATGAGTTGTCACTTAAACGTTTTTATTCCATAATACTGGCGTGTGTGGCCAGAGTGAATTTATAATTAAAAGCATTTTCTATATGCATACCTAAACTAATTTTATTAAAAAAGTTCCATGCAATAAAGGTTAACGAAGCTTATTTGTTTGTTGTAAAAAGGCTCTACTAAAAACCTTTTAGACAATATTGGGCAATTGTAATCTACTCAGATTTTTACGAATTGCTACTTAACGTTGAGCTCACCCCTTTTCCAATTCAATTCTGTTGTGAACCACAAATCCGATAAGATTTACATAAAAAAATCGAAGGATGAGTGTGTTCTCGATTTTATTTGAAGGTTCTGTACCATTCATGTGCATTTTCTTTTACCTTTAAGAATACTAAACGATTCTAAAGACATAAACATCATTTACTTTATTTTTAAAGCCTTATAAATCTTTTGTTAAGCCTATGTTCAATACATTGGGTGACAAGAGGTGTCCTTCTTAATAATTTGCTATTTCTACAGCATTATTCTTAGCTTTGTTAAGAACATCCATTCGCACAAAGGACACGTGACACGTTTAGATTACTAGTAAATCTAGGCCTTAAAACCTGCTTGCAGCATTCAACAACCATACAAAACAGCTGTATTTCATATACTGTCATAAAAGGTAACAGATAACCCGGTCCACTAACATTCCATCACAATAGCCCAAGTAGTTTTTCTCTATATATTCTGTAATAGTTCTGCAACTCCAGGGATTGTCCTTGGGTGCATTTCTGTAGTGCATACAGGGATAATCGCTGGGTATGTCACCATAACAATTCATTAAAGTTGTCTTAAAGGCCTCTAAGTGTTGGCTTCGACCCCATGCCCGCCTTCCAAAAGTCCGGGACCTTGCACGGGACTACAGAGTGTCCCGTGCAAGGTCCCGGAATTTTAAGAAAGGTAACAGATTATGCCTATGTAGAACTTTAAGAGATTATTCCTATAATCACCACTTGGAAAACATTTTGGTGATCGCAGCATGTTGTTTTTAGCGTCCAAGGAGAAACTGGTCATCCTCTTGACATAATTCCTTGCCCACTCAGACGAGACCCACGGCATGAGATATTATATAACCTATAACCTTCTTTTGTATAGACAAAGTGATTACCAACTCAAACACACTCAAACACACATCACGAAGGATTTCCTATTTAAACTTCGAACCACAAAAACAAAATAAAAACGCTAGTCTGCAACACAAACAGAAGATAGCACCGACTAATAAACACACCGCTTCAGAGCACTTGGTTGATTAGACCCGAGGAAATTATGCGAATTAGCAATAATGTTGGACTAGCATCCGTCTTACATACACTGATTTAATCAACAAAATAGGTCACGGGTCTGACCGAGCGTGTTTCTAATTATGCTCCCAGCTAAGTGGCTTGAGAAATACAAGCTTAAGATTGTGGAAATTATCTTCGGTTCTTCTATTTAACCTTTTCTCGTGCACCCGGGGTCTGTTTTTTGTTTGATTCAACTTAATGGCCTTCAGTTTTGTAGTTTCTCAGCGTACAACTAAATTGATATGGACTTATATTTGAAAAAATATTACACTGTAGATGAGTCAGGATAACGGGAAAATGATTGAGAATATGTGAGAAAATCCATGACTTAAATGCCAAAAGGTATCGTGCACCATAAACTCTATGGTGTTTGATGTTTAATAGAAACAAAAATGTAATAATGTCCTCTAGACCAGATTCAGATTTCGGTCACGGCGGCCAATCTCACCGGAGACTAGCCAACTACGCAGGAGATATTATAGAGCACAAGTGTGTGCGCAAACACAGGTGCTCTCTCTATTCCTTCACTCTCATAGTCCGATGGGACGGCAATCCTACACGACCGGAAAGAGATCAGGCGCAGGACCAACGGCTTTACGTGCTTTCCGAGGCACGGTTTGTATTCACATACACAAAGACCCAGACCAGAAACAACTATCTGTAGATTTTACAAATATTTGTTCCGTGCGGGAATCGAACCCAAGACACGTAGCTCAGCAATCGATCTCTCAACCACTGCGCCAACCGTGCCGTCATATATATGACGAAAACGTGTGATATATATATTTTGTAAAATTAATTTTGAATTATATACACCTTTATAGCGGTAAAACCGATTTCAATTTCACCACAAAAAGAAACATTTCACGCAGAAGAATACGCAGGCACGGCTTGAATTCTATATTTATAAGAACCAATCATAAAATGAAGCTATCAAGACTCTTCCCCTTTAGCTTAAGAGTATCGTTTAGCTAAAAGTTTTCATACAAAATGCGTTAACGTTTTTACCCCACTAAACATCAGCTGATTTTGGTAATTTTTTTCATGTTATGGACACAAGTAAAAACTAGGTCGTCATGTTTTAGTTTTTTTGATATTGTTCATAGATTGAGAAGTAATTAACCACCAAAACGCGTTTTCTTAACAAAAAAATTCCTTATACTTACCTCGTGATAATGATTAAATAAACCAAATTTTGAAAAAAACAAAACGTGTCGACCTAGTTTGTAACCTGACAAAACGATAGAGAGAATATCAAATTAATTCGTTAAGATTTCGATGTAAGAAACGTTAACGCCCAAACACCTATTTTGCGCGTATTTCAAAGCAATTTTGTCAGAAGCCGGCAGCTAAACGATAATCTTAAGTTCTAAGTTATACCAACAAGTTCCTGTACAATATTAGTCAAGCTATTTCTCTAGCGTTTTGAATACTAAACACAACGAGTAGTTTTAATGAATACAGTTAGCATTAGCGAGCTTTTCGGGCTATTGCATTACATTGGACGCCCACTTAATGAGCCATGCAGTTGTGGACCAATTATGGAGTCAACTGTTGTGGTTACAGGCGAATGAACCCGATCAGGTGTCTGTTATCTTGCTATGCAGTGTTTTGGTTGGAGTTTAGAATTGGTGTTTTTTAATTTGTCTTTTAGTTTCAAAGTCAAAGTCAAAGTTTTTTATTTCAAGTAGGCCTTTTCAGGCACTTTTAAAAAGTCGAGACTCTAGGCGCACGGTTCCAAAGGAGGTAGGTCCTATGGAGAAGAGACCGGCAAGAAACTCCATGGATACTCTTGTCAAAAACAAAAAGTTAATTTACAATTAAAATCTTAAATTAACATTCATTATATAAGAAAAAATACAAACTTAATAGAACGCTACGTTTAGAGGGCGCAGCTGTGCCTTGAGATAGCAAAGTTTATTTTTTATTTATTTTTTGTTCTCAAATCGCAAATACTTACGTTTTATTTATAACATTTCTGTACGCCTGTATTCCACAATGCATTGGGCAGAAGAATAATTATCTACAAACTGATTTCGTCGATACCGTCTCATTTAATAGGGGTGAGCCTAATACGATCAACTTTGAGAGTTTTCTAACAGAAAATCCTAATAACATTTTGCCCGGCTTGGGGATCAAACCCTGAACCTCATGCTTAGCAGGCGCACTAGCAACCATTAGACTGTATGTAACCACTGACAATGTAACAGTATTATTATGTACACGTATCATTTGTTTTATATTATTTTAACGGAACACGTATTTGTATGATCTACAGATAGTTGTTTCGAGGTCTGAGTCTTTGTGTATGTAACGCACCCACGATACAGGAATTATTCTTAGCGTCGGGCAAAGTTTATAAAAAAAAAAAAAAACCTAAATATAAATGCCTATACAATTACGTTTACATGAGCATGTATTATTAGAATGTATGAAATTGCTTTTAGGTTTACTCTTGACAGCTTTTGACGAAATGAAATTGATTAATAAAAACTTATTTTAAGTTGACGCATGAAGCTTATATATTTTGACAGGGAGCCTTCTGATCTTTACGTTCCACCGACATGTTGAGCCAATATTTAAAATTGCATTCAAAAAATTATTTTGTTGACGAGACCGAATATTATTATACAAGCAATATTTATATATTTCTGTTTGTTTGTAATCACATTCTCGAAAACGGCTCTAACGAGTTCCATGAATCAATTACAATATAGGATTTTCAAGGCCTAAAAATCAATCTAGCTAGGTCAAATCACTGGAAAAATTCATTAAAATTAAAAAATAGATATTGTCCCGAGCGGGTGCTCGGTCGCCAAGATTTTATTTTAAAATAGTAAACTCGATTATAAATCTTTAGTAACTTTGTTCAGTTTCTCTCTTTTTTATAAAATCTACCAATGCGGCTAAGTGATTAGCTTTCTGCGCTAGGTGTCGCGGGTTCGATTCCCGCACGGAACAAATATTTGTGTGATCTAGAGATAGTTGTTTCGAGTCTGGTTGTGTGTGCATGTGACATGTATGTTTGTAAAACTGTACCTACGACATAGGAGAAATCCTAGTGCGGGCCAAAGTTATAAAAAAAAACTCATATATTATTATATTTTACGTTATCTGATACATAGGTAATGTGTTTTGCAGTTTTATAGTTTTGGTAATGTTTAGTCAAAGCATAGATAGCAGAGTGACAAGACTAACTCAGGACCGCCAAACGTGGCTTAGAAAAGTGGAGGCCTACACTAAATAGTGGGTAGACGTGGGTCGAATAGATAGATCGTCATTTATTTAAATAACATCTGCCAACAGCTGTGACGGCAATATATTATTATTCTCTTTATTCGCTTATATATACATATAGATTACATTTTTAAATAATTTTTATTATTATTATTATTACTGCGCAACCAATTACTGGGAACACAGCGTTCCATCTGGATTATTATTTCCTAGCCTTTACTGAAAGATTTCCACCATATCTTTCCACACTTCTCGATATATTACTTCCTCCTATCAATTCATAGTAAAGGCATAAGACGTCACGTCTACCTCGGCAGGGGCGGTGTCCTTAGGCATCTAACCATCTCTTTATGAATGAAACAAAAATACACTCATACTTCTCATGTTAAAAATCTGTTCACTGTCATATATGTAGAGCAAGTATGCTGGTATATAATTATTTGTTGCGATTGAAATACACGGAGGTGCAATATAAAAATAGAAAAAAATCAAAAAAGTCAAAAGTAAAAAAAAAAAAAAAAAAAAAAATCATTTTAACAAATAAAAACATTCGTAAGACAAATTTTAAAAACAACCATTGCGTCGTTACTTTACAGTAAAATATTTTAAATTCGGATCCGATTTACGAACTCAGCAAAAAGAACATTCCATGTAAGTTCGGTATTTAAATGTGACTTTTCTCTTTTTAATTTAATTGCTGGCTATAAATGTAAAGCAACGAACCGTATAATTTTACGTATTAAAATATTTTCTTTCTATATTTACAGTATAATAAAATTATTATTCAATGAGTTTAAAAATCCTACTAATATTCCTACTATAATATTATAAATGCGAAAGTTTGTGAGGATGGATGGATGGATGGATGGATGGATCTCGGATTGGATTTTTGTTACTCTTTCACGCCAGAATGGCTGAACGGATCTGGATGAAATTAAGCACAGAGATAGATTATAGTCTGGAATAGCACATAGGCATACTTTTTATTCCGAAAAAATGTACGGGTTCGTAATCCACGCGGGCGAAGCCGCGAGCGGAAGCTAGTATACAAATAAAAGGTGATATTCAGTGCTGCAGTTTTTTTTTAAATTACAATCGACTTTGTTTTGACCCACAACTTACCTCACAGAAATAAAATTTCATTTATTCAGAGAGAACGTTGTAAACTCTGAAAGCAAAACTCCATTAGAACATTTGATTTTAAATTCGAAGTACCTTTAAAAGTGTCAGAACCGAGTTCTACCTGGATAAAGTTTTCGACGACAACCCAACTTTTGATACACGAGAAGGCTTTCACACTGCATCGCTTACCTACTCGATAATATAACAATTAATGGATAGAAAGTTCCTAACTTACGTATAAGAGCGAACCTAACATGTAACTTATAAATAGTAGGAAAGGATTTCTAAGTTGCCACTAAGTTGCTCAGATGCTCTCTGAAGTTAGGAGTTAGTTGAGACTTAGGTTAGATAGCTTAAGGGTGTCACAAGAAATTGATAGGTTATGTGCTTTCGTCGTCTTTATTCTTTCTTCGTGAGGAAAATCTTTGAAAGATCTTCATTCAGTGTATCTACTTTGCTGTCAAATAAACGATGTCATTCTATCTTTGCTTTATATTAATAATAGGAGGCCAATCTGCCTCAACATTAAAATTTACGGTTAAGTTGCCCTTAATGGTTTAGCTGCTACAACTAAACGTTTGACGGCATTGGCGTAGTGGTTGAGAGATCGACTGCTGCGCGACTTGTTGTTCGTTGTTGTTAGTTGTTCCGGCAGCCTAATTACGTACAAAAGCGACAGCAACACAACAGCCACGCGACAGCAATCTCACTGTTAGCCAATACATTATATGACACAAAAATGACGTCTGACAGAAGTTATCGCGCGATCTACGCCTGTAGCTACATCGGAAATTAGGCTGCCGGTTTGGGTGTATGTCCATGTGAATATGTGTTTGTAAACGCACCCACGATACAGAAATTACTACCAGTGTGGGGCAACATTATAAAAAAGCTCTACATATCTTGTCGATCGATAATTCATAATATTAACAATAAAGGAGAAATTATAAGTCAATAGAAATATTATCTACAATATTTCACTACTGGAAGCGTTTTGCTGGCTTGCAGCACATATCTTTTTCATGTGTGGAGGAACGAGGTATGGTGTTCCTTCATTGAAAAGGGAGGATCCTCCGACCAGGCAAGTTGGTTAGCCTAGTGGGCCGAAGCCCGACGGTTACAACCGGTATGTCGTCTACGCTCTCCCCTAGACGACGGTGAGGAATCGGGTTCTGGGCGATTGCCCACTGCCCGAGCTGGCGGCCCAAAAGTATGGGCCGGTCGGTGGGGTTAGTCAAATTTGACTGCTGGTCGTGGAAGGCCCGACGGTTGATGTCGGACATTCGCATATATTATCTGTTTGAATCGTTGTAAACTCTCATAGCGCGATTCAGGGTTTGATGTTGTAGTTTCACTCCGATAGGTGGCGCTTAACTTTTTTGCCATGTTGCGAGTAGTAGTCGCTACACATCCAACGCCATTTAGTCTAAACATAATTCCGTGCAAATATGTCATCATTTTACGCGCGTGTGAGTTTTAAATAATATATATAATTGTATGTAGATATATGAAGATACGTATATAGATTTAAATTACTAGAGGAATAAGCTATTCGCTGGTAATCATTTTAACTACGTTGTCCTGAATTATAAGGTGTCAGAAGAGAAACAAGGTAGTAACAGTAAAGTAATTTATAATTCCATTCCATATTATATATTATTATAAATGGTTCCATCTTAAATTTACATTAAATCATTTTTATATTTAACAAAAATAGGTTATAGGTTAGGTTCATACTTACGAACACTAACGACAGTTATAACTTTATTCGAGTATGACTCCAATAAAAGCAAAAGCATAAATTACATTATATCACAAGAGAAAAACAATATAGGTACAAAATACAAAAGATTTACAAAAGTACACAATACTCAACTTTGATGAGAAGTGGTCTGTTCCGTTGCCAACATTAGAATGAATCGGACGACCTAACACAGCCGCTTTTATACCCATAAGTCACCTGACCGATTAGTTACAAAAATGTCGGTACATTACAATTTAAACGTAGTGTTCAAATGAATCAATATAAATAGGTTGTTTAGACATCAAAATTCGGCGTATTATTTTAAAAGTTATTATTTGAAAGTCTTCATTATTCAAGAACGATCATTACAGCGGCCGTTAAGAAATAGTTAGGTTTTAACATAAAAATATATTCATTAAGTGGGTATACATAATTCTGTCACGCGCGCTCTCGATGTTTCGTTGTGCTGCAATACTCATAATTTGCTCATACGCAGCGACAAATTCACGCGCCTTTACCACCTCTAATTGACTTATAATTTAGTTTTCCGTAGGCGTAACTTTATATTCCAGAAAAACACTAACAATCTTCCGTATTTTAGTATTTTGAAATAAAAGAAATAAAGCAATATGTGCCGGTTATAAAATGGTAACGACTTATAATAATGTACAACACTAAACGTAATTATCAACATGGCGTTTGTAAGAATGGTTTAATTGTTACCGTGAATGGTTATTATGTTAATACGGTTTCAAGAAACGCAGTTATATTTTACTGTTACGAACTTGTTGAAGTTGTTATAAAAAAATCTTTTTTTTCTTGGTTTTCCACGTGAGTTGCCGCTAGTTGACTATGAAAAATCTTAATACGTATTTATAGATACGGCGTTGATGTGATTGGTAGATATATGTAATTAGCATACAGGGGCTCGTAGCTACATAGCTACCGCGCAGATTGATCCATCTGCGAGGTTAAGAAGAGCTTGACGCGGCCAGTCCTTGGATGGGTGACCATTTTTCACATATCGAGACCTCTCCGTGCCTCGGAAAGCACGTTAAGCAGTTGATCTCGGGTGTCATACGAAAACCTATGACATACGTTTAGGGTTTCAGTAGCCTAAAAAAGTTTGACAACCATAAACTGGTTGTCATATTTTTTTCATCCCACCATCTCGGAAAGAGTATTTTTGCTCTTCGATATCTGAGTGCAAAAGCCGTTTTTATCCGCTAGAGGATAAAGTAAAATTGAATTTGGAACATCGTGTGCACTAAGTTTGTGAATTCAAAACATCATTAAACCTATTTACTTCTACCTCCATGGTGCCGAATTTATCATATAACCTTTTTTAATTTGTTAAAAACTCAGACTCGGAACCTTCTTGGTGTACTTTTTTTTTTAATTTGCTTTGCGCGCGCCCTTTTCTTTTCACGTCATATTGTTAAAACCTATTAAAAACAAGAAACTTGAAAACAAGTGAAAAACCTAAAATGAGTGATTCTAGCGACGAGGAAGTTTATTTGACGCCAACAGAATTGACTGAAACTGTTAATAATGCGCAAATGAGCTTTCTCCCTCAACAATCACGCGAGAAGTATTTGAAACAGTACGATATGTTTAACACGTGGCGACTAGGTAAAGGAGCAAAAACTTTCTCAGAAAACGTTTTGCTGGCATATTTTATTGAATTATCCGAGACCAAGAAATCAAGCACTCTATGGAGTATGTATTCAATGCTAAAAGCAACAATTAAGATGAAAAAAGACATACATATCGACACCTATCCTAAATTAGTGGCATTTTTAAAAAGAGCCTCATCTGGTCATCAACCAAAAAAATCGAAGGTTTTAACAGCATCTGAAATTGAAAAGTTTCTTAACGAAGCACCTGATTCCGTATATTTGGCGGCAAAAGTAAGTCAGTTGCACATTCAGTATCTACTTAAGTATATTAATCAACTAATTAACATAATCTAATACGTACTTAGTAGATGTTGATAGGCATAATTATGCATGCATATCATCATCTGCCTAGCCTTTTCCCAACTACATTGGGGTCGGTTTCCAGTCTAACCGGTTGCGGCTGAATATCAGTATTTTACATGAAGCGACTGCCATCAGACCTCCACCACCCAATTACTGGGAGACACTGATACTCGAAGGTTAGACTGGTTATCAGATTTTTTGGGCTTCTGACACCCGTAACGACTGTCATAGGTATTCGTATGACACCCGGGACCAACTGCTTAATGTGCTTTCCGAGTCACGGAGGGGTCTCGATGTGTAAATAACGGTCACCCATCCAAGGAATGACCTTAGCTAGCGCTCCTTAACCTCGCAGATCAATTACTATTCTACGCAGCAGCTATGTAGCTACGAGCCCCTCTATTATGCATGCATATCAATTTTATTAACTTATCTACTACAATACTCTTTACGTTACAGGTTGTTCTTATTATTGGTATAAACGGAGCATGTCGAACTAATGAACTAACACAACTTAATGTCAAAAACATTGAGAAACATTCAGATGACTTACTATAAATTAATTTACCTAATACAAAGACAAAAAGAGACCGCAACTTCGTCATTCGCAAGAAATACGTAACAATTGTTGAGAAATATCAAGCCTTACGCCCGCCTAACACTCCAATCAATCGATTTTTTCTACAGTATCGCAACGGAAAGTGTGTTAGACAGCCTATGGGTGCTAATAAAATTGGCAGTATCCCACGAGAAATAGCAACATTTCTTGAACTTCCAGAACCCCTGTTGTACACGGGTCATTGTTTCCGACGAACTTCAGCCACACTTTTGGCCGATTCAGGAGCTGATCTCCTGTCCCTTAAGCGCCATGGAGGCTGGAAGTCCAATGCGGTTGTAGAGGGATACATAGAGGATTCCATCCAAAATAAGTCTAAAATATGTAAAGGCATCGTAGGAGCCATTACACTGAAAGAGCCTCAGTCAGATCCTTGGACTGGTCCTTCTACATCAAAAATGAGCCGTTACGAAACACCTAACCATCGCCCTCTCTCGCCAACATTTACGCCAAGGGAATCCGATGAAAATCCGGTACAACTATTAAGTATGACAGATAGTTTACCGAAAAACAGTACACAAGTCACTAACACCAACATTACAGTACCTAACAAAAATATTACACTCAACATAAGTAACTGTAGCAACGTTACTTTCAATTTTTCTTAATTATACCTAAGTGTTATTTGTTATAACTTAAAGATCATTCTGTAATACTTACCTATCATAATGTAGTAGTTAATACCTAAATTGAAATAAAAGTATCTTGTGATTGTAAATGTTTTTTATTTTTGCATTTAGTCATTTCCTCGCTGAGGTGGGATGAAAAGTTACGTGTTGCACTCGAGTGCAAAGATTTTTCACCTCGTGCTCTTTTGATTCCCTCGCTAACGCTCAGGATTCTAAGTTTTGAATCACTCGCTGCGCTCGTGATTCAATTTTAGAATCCTTCGCTTGCTCGGTCATCAAAATTGAGCACGCGGTTAAAAAGCAACTTTGCATTCTTGTATAACAAATAACTATTTTTTTTGGGCTTACCTTATTGTCAGTGTCTCGCAGTAATTGGTTGGCGGAGGTCAGAAGGCAGTCGCTCCGTGTGAAATACTGATATTCAGCCGCAACCGGTTAGATTGGAAGCCGACCCTGATGTAATTGGGAAAAGGCTAGGCAGATGATGATGTCATTAGCATACGATATGAAGTTTTTATTCCCTTTTGTTGGAAGATTTTCTTATTTTCTAATAGCCTATGCAGAGTATAGTAATTTAATAGAGAAACGCCGCTCACTTCAAACGCTCTTGCATAGTCTTATGACAATTCAAGTATGTACATAAAGTTTAAAATAATAAACATAAACATAGCATCACGCCTGTATTCCCTGAAGCATTAGGCAGCGGTGTACTATTGTACACCGACATTTCGCCGATGCCGTTATTGAGTCCCATATAATAGGGAGCGAGTCTATTGCCATCTATCGGGCACAGTTCCAGACTCCGTGCTGCTACTGAGAATTTCAGTAAAGAAAGACCTAGTAATACTGCCCGACCCGAGAATCGAACCCAAGACCTCACACTAAGGAATCGCGTTTGCGGCTATAATAATAATTAAGTCTATTAGATCGTTATCAGACAAACTTCAACATTTTCTTCTCTAGACGGACTAACTATAATCTTGATACTGATATTTAAATCTAGGATCTGTATTTAATTAATGCATTCAAACACAGTCATAACTCCATAATTAATAGCACATTAAAAAACACGAAAAAAATTGTAGAACTTCGTCTTAAAATATAAGGAAACTTTTCGTATAAATTACAGTGTTTCCTAGTAGAATTCCTTAGTCCGGCAGCTAAGGCATCGGTGACCGTCTGTGAATTTATGCGGGACACTTTATTGCTGTGTGCGCATAAAATTGCAAGGTTTACTGTACTAAACGTTCGCTATTTTTCATTCCTTTTGAATGTGAGCTTATTTTATTTATATATGTATGGGTACCCTAATTCTTTGTGACTTGTTGGTAACATCATCAATGTTACCACGAAAACAACTCAGTCCTTTTTAAGTGACTTAGTCCAACACGTAGGTTCAATGGCTTTACCTATGGTGCAGTGTGCAGCGCACACGGGTGCAGGGTCTTAGGGGGCATCGAGCGCGCTCTAGGTATAGGTATAACGGGCTGATGTCCGCAAATACACGCTTCTGTACGGATTTTTGCGTAGGCGCGTATTTTACGAGTGCCGCTGTACGCGCCCACTAGATGGCGCCAGGATATTGATTGCACCCAGGCGCTTCATGGGCTAGAGCTGACCCTACATTGGTGAGTGACACGACAAAAGAAAAAAAAATATTACCATGCCCGTTTTCGAATTTACCCAAAGACAAGTAAGTAAATCCATGTAATATTTAAATAAAATGTCACTGCAAGACGTCTAGACTGCAAATTGCGAAATTCTGATGACCTTTTCAAAACCGCAAGCGAATTTAAATGAAAATATATTTAAAGTATATTTTTTAGCATTTTGAATACATGAAAACACATTGGATAGTACATGCTTGCGCATACAGAACTAAGCCTCCAATAATAGAGACTTTTCAAATCAAAACCACTTTGATATCCCGCGATCAAAAGATACCTATTTGAATAAAAATATCGTAACCAAACGAGACGAAATAAGAAATAAATAAAAGAAAAGGGTTTGTGGGTGTTTTTTTATAGGATTATTCTTTCAGTTTCCGTAGGTGTAAAAGTCACGCCTTAGAACGCCCACAAAACGAGCTCGTTACGAAAATAACGTCAAAGGCTTTATTTCTTACGACAATGTGTCTTGTCACAATTAAACCGCGGTGAACTACGTACAAAAACCAAGATATGAACATGGTGGCTAAAAATGTTGATACAAAACCCACAATAAATTATATATACGAATAGATAGTTTATTAATGCTGTAAGATAGAATAATTATGAAAAAAAAAACTCTATTGACATTAATATATAACAATTAATATTACTGTACATAAAGTCTTACTTAAATCCTTTAAAGCGTGTGCCTGAACTAGTCAATTCTGTGTTCCTTTCCTGCTAACAAAGTCTAAAATAAACAAATATTTAGTTATTGTATCATAATTAGGAACAAAGTCTAAATCTATAGTACATGTATATATGTAGTCTAAATAAGTATTGGTAAACAGTATAATTATGTACAATGCTAGAAGGCTACTTTTTATAGGTGTAAATCTTACATTACCTACCCACATATATATAACCAGTATATTAAGACTGTCTCATTGTTCTAACAGGCGCAAGCGCGACTGCTGAGCGTGAGGTTCGATTGCCGAGACGGGCAAAGAGTTATTTTATATTTCTGTATGAAAATTCTCAGTAGCAGCACAGGTGCTCGGTAGATGGCAAACGGCGCGCCCCCCATTACATGGGCTTCAATAAAGGCGAAATGTGGGTGTACAGCTCTGCCTAACCCTTCGGGAAATACAGACGTGATGCTATGATGATGCTACTAAGACTGACTCCTCTTCTTTTGAGAGGAGACATAGAAGTTTTGTTAGTTTTACATATCTCTGCTTTGCTTCGATTAACACAAATATATATATAATAGTAGACATAATTACATCAGGGTTATACGTATGACTTAACTACAATTGCAACCATTGTAACAATAATTGCTGTCAAATAAACGTCAATAGTATGTGCGTGGCCTCATACGTCCAGCACATAGGCAGAACTAAAGGATGCTACTCATGGTTCTGTCCTTGAAGCAAACTAGGCTGGAACTATCTAGAACGCTATCAGCTTTAAAGAGAAAAGAAGTAAGTGTCTGACAGACGTCATTTCTTACGTATTTGACAGCAACTATTGTTACAATCGTCGCAGATCGCAGAGAGCTAATAACCCTGTCGTTCGGTAAATTGATGTAAATATTCCATTCTCCCTCAGTGTAAAAGTCAAAACTTTAATTTCTTTCTGCTAACAAAACATTACTTCTCCGTCTTACTAACAAAGAATCATCGCTTAAGTTCCCCAAAAGTAATCAACAATTTGTTGGTTCAGAACTACCACAATATAATCAAGGCTCACAAAAAGGTGGCTATTAAGTAAATGTTTTATGTGATGTCCTGAACACGAGGGCCACTCCTAATGTCCAAATAACTGCGCAACTCCGGATTAGTTCAAAAGTTCGTTACTAAGCATGCGTTTTATTAGCCAAGTTACTTATTTTAGGATTAGGTTGTAGTGTGAGCAAACTATTTTTATAATTTTATATGATTCTTTTTCAATCGTGCCGTTATGAGCTAATTTTGAAATGAATAGAAATACTAGCTAGATATTTTGTAGTCATTTTTAATAATTGCTAAAAATAAATGATAGCTTGCAAACTGGCGACAGCGTGATACTTTTTGAGGTTATTTATTTATTTATTTATTTAGAGCATGGAAAACTTACAGCTAAGTTAATCTAAATAGCAACAATTTAACCGTTGGAAAGCCAATAACAAGTTTTCACGTATAGAAGTTGGTTACAATTTTTAAATGTGAGCAAACAAAGTACGCTTTACATAATTTATTTAATTATTTAAAACAGAGCATGCAATCTGTTTATTTGAAAAAGTTAAGGCTCAACAACCTTCTCACTGAGGGTACACTGGTTGTAAACGGATCGATATTGTGCTGTTTACACTGTTTATTAAAGTTTCTGCTTGCACGCACCATATAACTATTTTGCCTATAATTCGTAGATGCATTCGGTATCCGTATGGGTGGATTGTATCGAATTGACTATGTATACGTTATGTCTTCTTATTCATTTTTTTATTAATTTATTTGTTATTTTATGGAATAACTATAAACAGGCGGCCTGGGCCCATAACCTGAAATACATGAAATAAATGGAAACACTAGGTATTTTGTACGGATAACTTTGTAATAAAAGTAATGAGCGCACATTGTCAGTTTATATTATACACCAGAGAGAAAAGAGCCTAACATTACACAGGTATATGCATTCTAGTCTATACTCCAACAGCCAATATTACCTCTTGTCTTGGTAGAAAGATTTGCCAGTGAGCAAATTGGCAGCGGAGCCTGACCTGGATTTGGACATCTATATTAAAATTATATCTTAATAGCATACCAAGAAAACCTATATCTACGGTCATTGATTGTGTATGTACTTTGTCCTTATCTTTTCCTGGCTAGTTGCTAGTCAGCCAAGTATATAAAAAGGACCCGGATAGTTGACCCGGGTACGTCTTAAAACTGCGGCCAGACACCGGAGGACGGGCAGCAGCGTCCTCTCACTAATCGGTGAGCCACTGCGATCCCCAAGCCGCCTGCCAAGCGTGGGGATTATGGCAACCCCCCTTGGGGGAGGCCTTCGTTCAGCAGTGGACGTCTTTTGGCTGATGATGATGATGATGATGTGTGATGATCCTAATCATTTCCGCACTTTAAAAATATTTGTATGACCTACAGATTGTATTTTTGTAAACTGGCCCCATAATATAGCCGAAATCCTAGACATTTTAACTTATGGAAAATGACACGTCATTTTACTCTCTAAAAACAATGTACTTTTACATGGTGTTTAATATCGCGTCTTTATTACAATCCTCATTACAATCCTCATAATTATAATCGCGAGGCGCTTGCAAGCTAACCGCGTCTCAAACCGTTGTCTCTTTGCCACCTCAGTATTAAAGTGTAAAATATAATCCGAGCTATACAAGGCGTCGTATGGCCTTCGGGGGTGTAACTCTAAACTTTTGATAAAAGCGTTGCCACACGAGATGGCGCGACGGTCGCTCCGAGCGATCACGTGGCCTCCACAATGTGCCCTGCGATATTTCGGTAATAGGAGAATTAGCTGTTTATCTTTGGAGAGAAGATTCTTGACATCTTCAGCTTTGAGTTCTCTCTCGATATTTTTAACATCAATTATATTTATTTTTACGTTTCTGAAAAATACTAGTTGGTACTAATATTTTCATATATCGTCGGTATATTTTACGAATTCAATTTTCACAGAAATTTTTGCGCCGAAATATTTTCAATATCTATAGCGTATACAATTTTTTTCTTTTTTCATTTACAAAAATATACCTACTGTACGTCAATTGCAATTTTGTTCATCTGCCGCCACTGTAGCGATGGCCTGTCGCAGCCGTTTCCACGACAATGTATTATGATGAGACGTTATCTCGTTGGCAGCCTGTATGCGTCACATTCACGTCACCCCAGCGTTGCATACTCATCAAGCAAGACTACAGCTTTTTGGGTAAGTATACGCCATGATTTACCTATTCAGGAATCTCTAATGTTTTTGTTAAATCTCATACAGTTTGTAAGTATAATCTGGAAAATTGCGTCCATATTTTTTAACATAATTCTGAGGCAAAGAAGTTCAGTTTTTTATCATATTATTTACGTAAATTGACTTCTATGTGAATCAAAATAACGGAGAGATTGTTAACCTGTGTTCATAGAAGGATAATTTTAATCGTATTTTGGCCTACGTGCAAGCTTCCGATTTTTTTTGAAAAATCCTTTATATTTGTTAATGGAAATACCCAAAAGTGGCGACCAAGCCTTGAACGACCTTGTTTTGATTCTCTAAAGGTAACTTCCTTACCTTTTGTGAGAATTATGAAGAAGAAATATCTATCCAAGCTGCTACTTTGTATTCCGTGGTTTATATTCATCAGTTTTTCTCTATCTAGGCAACAATCGGTGCACTCCACAAACATTCCATTTCGACGCTAGTGACGTCGCCTCCACTGGGAACCGTAGCAGCTCTACTGGCCGAAATGGAAAAGCGCGTCCAGTGAAACAATCAGACCCATTTTTGAAGCCATCTGTATACCTGAACAATGAACCAGCACAAATAGCACGACGCCCGAGCTTTTATCGGAGTAATGGATAAGCTGGAGCGATACATTTAGGAACTACCTAAATCTACACACGATTAACACAAGACAACGTCACAAGCGAAACTATCGAAGCAAAGATCAGATTATAGACGGAAAAATATACCTACTATATGAAGGAGCGCAACTCTACAATAAACTACTGAATAAAACAATTATAAATGGTAAAGGATTGAATCATTTACTAACATAATTTTACATATACTTGTTAAGTCAACCAATAATTTATATTATATAACCACAATTTCGTTGATTCTCAGACCCAAGTATTATAAAGTTATTATGTACATACACAATTTAAGTTCTTTCTGCCTGTTCTTAATGAGAAATATAGCTTTTAGGAATAGCAAGAAGACGTGTTAATTGGCGGGGGCAAACTGGTGGGGAAAAAGGTGCTTGAGTGGCGACTGCCAATAGGAAAGCGGAGTATGACTCCCCTCTAGATAGGCACACGCACTGGCACAGGTCGCGGGGACAAGTTGGTTAAAGAAGAAGAAGTGAAGATCTATAGAGCAAGTAGTGAACTTCAAAAGGCTGATACGATGTGACCAAGCTATCCACTACAGCAGGAACACTTTGACTAAGAGAGTTCATACCAAGAGAACAGAAGAATACTTGACGAATGATACAAAAACAAACTCATTATAAACAATGCTGCATCTCATTATTTAAGCCAAACCCCTAGTAATTGGATCGTGCCACCGGCCACAGTAAGGCCAGCATTAATTGCAGGAACCAAGCCAAGATTTCCACCGAATCACCGGCCGTGCGGGCCGTAATTATACTATGTACTAATTACTCTTTACTCAGATAAACTGTTTTTATTGTCCAGCCTCTTACTTGGGTGCTTTTAAGAAAAAGAAGCACCAAGATCCGCGTTTTGTTTGATTTTTTCTTTAATTGCAGTTGAACACGTGTTTATTATTTTAAAAAATTCAAACGTATTGATGAAAGGAAAAAACCCACCCAAATAACGGTACTTTAATGAACTCAGTGCATCTTGGACATTCAACCCTGGTATAGACTACTGTCAAATAATAACATAACATAGCATCACGCCTGTATTAAGGGTTAGGCAAAGGCTTACTATTGTACACCCACATTTCGCCGATACCGTTATTGAGCCCCATGTAATAGGGGGAAGCCTATTGCCATCTACCGGGCACAGTTCTAAACTACGTGCTACTACTGAGAATTTCCATACGGAAAAACGTAATAACACTTTTTCCGACCCGGAAATTGAACCCAGGCCCCCACGCTCATCGGTCGAGACCACTAGACCAATGAGGCAGTCAGTCAATCTGCTCATCCCTCAAAATTAATTAGGTCCTAGTGATGATGCAACAGACATAAATGTCAAAATCTAAAGACCAATGTTGTGAGTGCAAAGAAATATATTTCAACGTGTCGTAGCGTTTCCTAGAGCTAAATCTGCGAGTGAATCCTTAGTTAATCAGGGTAAACCGTGGTTTACTCAAGTTCTTATAACCTCATGTTTCTGCATAAGATCGAAGACATGCTAATCCCCGCCTGCTGAGGCAATGAACTGCAGCGGGAAGTATGCCTGAATGAATACCACCCTCACTTTGATGTGAATTATGTAGATAGGCCTTTGCAGTAAAGAGGTGAATGCTAAACTGGCATGATATGTTATTCGAGAACAATGTTTTGGTTTCTTGGAACATTTTTTTTGTCCCTTTCTAGTATTTCTAGTATTGTAACGCCGTAATACGTATGTAATCTAAGGAACCTATTATAGAAAAACTAGCTTCCACCCGCGACTTCCCCCGCATGGTTTACGAACCCGTACATTTTTGCGGAATAAATAGCTTATGTGCTATTCCAGACTATAATCTATCTCTGTGCTAAATTTCATCCAGATCCGTTCAGCGGTTATGGCGTGATTGAGTAACAAACATCCATCTATCCAAACTTTCGCATTTATAATAGTAGTACAATTTGTTCTGTGTGTTAATCGAACACACGACCGGTAGCGCAGAAAGCTAATCGGTTAGCCACTCCACCAACCGTGCCGTCAAAAAAACTAGCTTTCAAACTCTAAGGCCCATGTTCACCGACATTCTAACAGATGTTCAAATAAAATCATCCGTTTAACACGACCGTTTTGCTTGAGTAAACAACCGTTTTCTGTTATTGTGTTGGTGAACACGGCCCTAAATAAAGCTTGATCATCATAGCATAACATCTGTATACCCCGAATGATTTTACAGAAGTGCGCTGTTGTACATCCACATTTCCCCGCTGCCGTCATTGGGTCCCACGTAATAAGGGGCGAGTCTATTGCCATCTATACTCCGGGCTGCTACAGAGAGTCCATACAGAAAAACCTAAGCAAAGTTTGTCCGACCTGTACTTATATGGCAACCTGGACCCCAAATCCAGCAGTCCCACTTGTGATCACTAGTCCTATAAGGCCAAATAATATTTTATAGAAATGATAATGGAGCATCTCCTTTAATAGAACATATCATCTTTTTTCATGATCATACTTTAATAATTCTTATCATAATTATAATTTTAGTTTGTTATTTAATATCTAGATTATTATTTAATAATCTAGATATTAATCTTTAATTTTTATAGCATTATCTTCTTTACGTTTATTATATTTATTTACTTGATGAGTTAAACAACCTTTTTGTTTAAAAAAAACATTGCCCCACACATGGATTTCTCCTGTGTCGTGGGAACAGTTTACAAACATACATGCGACATGCACAGAACCAGACCCGAAACAACCATCTGTAGATCATACAAATATTTGTTCCGTTCAGGAATCGAACCCGTGACACCTAAGGTAGAAAGCTAATCACTCAGCCACTGCGCCAACCGTGTCGTCATATTAAATCAATACTTTAATTACTTTAAAAATACGTTAACTTAATTAAGGAGAGGTTTATACCCCGTAATTGAATGACAATATTTTACATTTCATACACTCTAGATCGGAACGGACGTAAGTTGGCCAGTGAACCGAATTCTCTGATAATCAAATAAGTTGGTACGGCATTATTCAGAGCCTTATTAACATAAAGATGGCTGCTTTTCTCCAGGGTAATCGATAGGGTAACGGTACGGTTGGCGTAGTGGTTGAGGGGTTCGACTTACTTATTATTTATTTATTTATTTATTATTATAAAAGAGATACAATATTTATTTAAAACAATCTCCCACAAAACCGGTTTAGCGGTTTGACTGTGGGTGTTGCGCCGCATTTTTATACAAAATTTGTAGGTAGGTTTCTATTATGTACCAGTACAACTACTTAATTATTTATTCTATATAAGTATTTTATACAAGTATTTTTTTAACTTAATTTTAAAAATTATTTTATCACTTTCCTGTCTAATGTCTGCCGGTAAACTATTAAGCACGTAAGGTATACGTTTCTTTAAAGTTCTATCGCCGAAGTAATTATTGACTCTGGGAACATTAAATTTACCGGCAGCCATAGACCGTGTACTGTGGTTATTTGTCACAATAGGTAACTCATGCTCCTTCCTGCTGTGCTGGTAACTGCCATGGTACGTGTCGCGACTTCGAGTCCCGCACGGGACAAATATTTGTATGACCTACAGATAGTTGTTCTGGGTCTGGGTATTTGTGCAAGAGGATATTTGTGCTTGTAAACGCACTCATGATAGAATGGGGCAAAGTTTTAAAAAATGTAAATGAAGGACCAAACAGTACTTCAAAATGTTAAGAGTAAAAAGCTGACAGGCACACACGTGACTTCAAGGTACATTGTATTGTATCCTAGAAGGTCAGGCTACGTGTATTTGTAGCTATCAACTTCTAACAATCCCTTGGGGATTTCCAATCTGAAAAACCCAATAACACTTTGCCCGACCTGTAAATCGAACCCAGGACCCTACGCTCAGCAATCTCTTTTGCGACCACTAAACCAATGGAGACAGTCAAGCCATTTTTTATTTCTGTAAAATTCGCAGAATGATTGTAAACAGAAAATTAAGCGGTAGACACACCGTTTGGGAAACGAATCCGTGACCCGCGTCTTTCAATCCAAGTGCTGCGCCAACCATGGCATAATATTACCGTAATAGACAAGTACATAGCACTTCCACGGAGTACTCGATCCGATGCATTTTGTTTATCTCAATTCAAGTCTACGTGACTTCATACAAAGTGGGGGTTCAGCCGGAGGGCGCAAATACGAGCTCATGCTTACACTCCGATCTTATTTGAACATTTATCGGATATCCGAGCGAGATTGTTGAACTTTGATTTTATAGTTTATTTTTTTATTTTTAAAACAATAGTAACGGTGAAGTTTTGTTCTGAAAAGAAAGTTAGTTAGCAGTATCTGTAATTATCTGTGTTGTTTATTTACTTGTTATAAAATAAAATCCACAAACATATTATACTTGAAAGTGCGCAGGCGCGGCTAGATAGCAGCATTAACGAAAAACAACAACAACCAACTAACAGTACATGCCATTTTTGCTTATGTATTTTTCCATAAGAGGATATGCGATAGCATGTTTATTACGGACATCTGTCAGAATTATTTAAAGGAACCAGAAGGTTATAAGACCACAATCTCATCAAAAGCGAACTGTATTATGAATGGTACTGTATGTATTAAGTAGATGCCTGCCGCTTCTCTAAATACCTATATAATATTTATTTTTTTAAACGTTGGCCCACACTACGATTTCTCCTGTCTCGTGAGTACAGTTTACAAACATACATGTCACATGCACACACAACCAGACCCGAAACGACTATCTGTAGATCATACAAATATTTGTTCCGTGCGGGTATCGAACCGGCGACACCTGGCGCAGAAAGCTAAGCACTTAGCCACTGCGCCAACCGTGTCGTCAATATCGAAAAATAATATCGATGTTAAACATCAAAGACTTTTCATACTTTTAAAGAAATTATTTTCCAAACAGTTTCATTTACTTCCATTTATAAATCAGTTTTACGAAATGAAGAATCTTTTTATAAAAAGCTGCTATCTACATTAAGCACTAATAGATTCAGTGAAGTGAGCGTGATTCCAACGTTACATTCACGAACGAATGAATATCCATTCATTCGTTCATTAAATCAGTTTCATATCAAGCGGTTCTGGTTTATCAGTAGTGAAAACCGTCGAGAAGTGAAGCCGAAATACGGTTTGTTTAAACTTTCACTGTGTTGTGATGTGATGATCTAGTAGAGAATATTACTGTGAATAAAATAATTAAGTATAGTTTACAGGTTTAACACAATTAAATTTCGCGTCAGCATTTTGAAAATTATTTTTAAATTGCTTACCTAATTTATCTAGTCGCAGGCGCGGCTGCTAAGCGTGATCAAATCAAATCAACGTATTTTTCAGTATTAATTTTAGTAAAAAATATCTCAGGAATACCGCGATTGGATTTATGTCCGGTAGATGGCGACAGGCCTTTTACACGGGACTCAATCACGGCATCGGTGAAATAAAGGTGTACAGTTGTTTATCTCTGCCTTAATTTGGGGAATAGAGTCCGATTATATGTATATACTCAGTGGCGTCCGGTTCATAGAGACAAAAAGACACTGCCTGCCCAGAGGTGGCAAAGCACATACATCATTATTTAATCGACAAGACGACGAACCAATACCAACGTGCAGGAGGTATTTTTGGTAACGAAGCTTTTAAAATTTTCTCCCTACCCTGTTTAAAAACTCTGTGCACGCCGCTGTATATTAACTAAGTGTTTTTTTTTTTTTTTTTTCATTAATATTTTCTTTGTGTCATTTTGACGTAGGCAAAGTTGTGATTGAATGGTTGAAACAATATTATTGGTATGGTATTTCTTATGATGAAATAATGAAAGGACTACATGGACAAAACCTATATCGTAGGCATATCGAACTACACGTGGATGGTAGAATGGGAGAGGTTCTATTATTCGTAGCATTATATTATTAGCAGTCTATTCTAACAAATATTTGCAGTAAAAAAGCGCGTTTACGCTTTCATTGGCTGCATCTTCGTTTCACAAAGTGAACAACGACCGTTTCAATACGCGTTTCTATTGCAATAGTTGCTCGTGTGACCTAAAACTAAGCGTTCTCTTTAGTTGAACTATTTTTACTTACTGTTTACTACTTATATTTGTAGCGCCATTCCAAACATCATTTTCACATCCATCCAACCTTACAAATCAACGAGTTTCCAAAAGGAAACATTGTAATCCAAGCACTTAAACAGACATTTTCAATTTACTTAAAACTTGAAACTTTATGAAACAGAAAGGAAATTAAATCAGCAAGTCTTGCGCGTCACGAGCGAAAAGTTTCAATATTTCAAACGATAAAAAACTATAAAGAAACTTGTACAGCCCTAGTATCGAACTTCGGACTTACAGTCTCTAATTAATAGTTTTGTTTCTGCTACGTTTCGCGCTTTGGAGATTCAAATCTGAAATCGTATTGGTGTTACGAGTATTCCATTGTAATGAATGGTAAAAGATCTTATTAGTATGTCTGAAGTGTTATGTAACTATGTGGACTTATCAATGTTTTATATTATTATGTTCTGTGTTCTGTAGCTTTAATTATTGTAATTGGCCACAGCCCATTGTAATTAAACTGAAATAAATAAATATATCGGTGACTATCATTTTATTATTTTAGATTAGAGATGTGGGTGTAACCTCGTGTTACACATGTTTGCTCACTAGCCATCAGTCATCATTAAGTTCGAAACCTGGTTACCAGGTTCCAATAAAAAAATTAATTTTATTATAAATGAAGTTTAAAAAAAATTGATTTGGTAAATAGGGATTTTTATAAATGTGGTTAAGTTATGTCTATGTAATGTTATGTAAGACATTGCATAACATCATCACGAGTTTCTACAAAAATATTTTTTTTTATTGACAGTCATCTCCTTCCATAACAATCTTGTAAAAAAGAAAAACACAAAAGGATCCATTCTTTTCATTGTAATACTCAACTTATATAATTATATTATAGTATGCGTTGTTTATTATAATTATACCACATAATATAGGTGCTATGTCTATTAGGCGTACATTCATAGCATGTCGAAATCTCTGCAAAAACCTCTTTCACTAAATCCGAAACTACACTAAAATCGAGGTTTCTACCTCAAAACAGAATCGAAAGCATCCAACCCCAACTAATCATTCCTCAGCTTTCCCTGCAAACATTATTTACTTCCAACTAATAAACTCCATGAATATCCGAGCATAATACTCGTATTTCATCAAGAGTCTCGATGCCCGTCTCATATGAAAGGATCCCAAGATATCTACGCGAAGCAAGACTGCATCTCGTTACTATGTAAATTTATACCGTACTCTGCATGAATTCTGTTGTAACCATTGATTAAAAAATCAAGATACACATTAAACATACAAAATTACGCGCACAAATAGAAATTTGTGCGCCTATTTTGAAATGTTGTATCTGAGCAGTCAATAAGCGATTGCTTAAAGGGCAGTAAAATAAAAGCTTAATGACATTCGGTAAGTGATATCGACCATTGTCATTACTTTTTTTTTTGATTAGCTTGGTAAGAACCCGCCTTGAGCTATCCTCCACCTAGGGGGTGTGCCGGACTCCTACCGGTTAAACTCACCACGTTGGTCCGTCTCGACAACACATGGTGGGCCTCGGGAACTCTTAGAAGACAGCACCGAAGCCCACCACGGTGCCATGCCGAAGGGCACTTCAAGGTAGAGAGGTCCCCCTGTTGAGTTGATTACCTACATAATAAGCAACTCTTCTGCCATGTCGGCAGAGGTTTCACAACGGAATCCGATTACCGTGGCGGAAAGATTCGCCAGTAAGCAATTTCCATATTAGAGCTGACGATCGATAGTAGTGCGGCGCATTCAAGCAGCCTCTTGCCGTGCTCTTTAGAAACCCACATAGATAGCATTTAGCAACACTTTTATACGACTGTGCATCTTTATTTTTACGTTTTTATATCAATGGTTGTACCACGAATAATGTTACACTTAATATGGAACCTAACGATTCCGTAATGAGACTCGTGTATCATTTTGATGAGCGTGCTACTTTAGCTAAATTAAGTTCTAGTTTCTTAGTGCAATGTAAAATTGAATATTCATTAAATTATAAGCATTATGTACTATGTATCGCTAATTTGATATGATAGTAGCGTCTCTCGCTAACAGTTAAACCCACCAAAAATAAAAATAAAATTAAGTCTCGATTTACTTAAAATTTTATATTTATAGAGAAGATTCTAATTTAAACATCAGTTGAAGTCCCGGTGAATATCGCCTAGAGTTTTTAAATGTATGTTTTTTAAATCGTGGCTATGGAATTAATGTTTTTTTTTTCTTTTTTTTTTTTTTCTTTTTTTTTTTTTAAAAAACGTTGCCCCACACTAGGATTTCTCCTGTGTCGTGGGTACAGTTTACAAACATACATGTCACATGCACACACAACCAGACCCGAAACAACTATCTGTAGATCATACAAATATTTGTTCCGTGCGGGAATCGAACCCGCGACACATAGCGCAGAAAGCTAATCGCTTAGCCACTGCGCCAACCGTGTCGTCAAATTTGTCGTCGTTTTAATATTTTTGTAATGTTTTAACCCATCAGTCTCGTAAATACAATTAAAAATATATAGTTGCAGTCTTATCTATGAAGCTACATTTAATTTTTTTTATCGAGTAAGCACCTCGGTCAAATTAGGATACTTACATTCGAAAAGTAACCAACCGTCAACTTGAACGCTATCTCAGTACTCAATGTCAATCAGACAGAACCAAGATGTAATTGTATTCGAATTCTTTTTTAATAAAATTCTAATTAACTGATAAAGAGTTCAATGTAGACAAATCCAACATCTAAATTAGAAAAAAATAAGACTGTCACAGTGATAAGTTACAATCCATCAAATTAAATACGAAATTTCAGATTACTTAGTACTTCGGTAACTTTGTTAAGAATTTTTTTCTTGTCTTATACGCCCGTATGAAATCAATAATGTAAGTTCTGAATCAATTCATAGTTAAGTAGGTAAACAGGCTGTGCAAAGCAGAGGGCAGTATTGTGGGGCAACTTCCAAAAGATCGATGTCCAACAGTGGACTAAATGGGCAGAATTAATAGATAGACACGTTCCTTGTGCAAGGGAAGTTGTAATTCTTACCAATACCCTGTACACAATATTTGGCACAGATGCCCTAAAAATTGTAATAAAATAATTTGTACATGCGACTATTTAATAATAATAATAATAAATAACGATGTATGAATTATTATTATGTATAAATATTACGCGGCTGCTGAGGTGTGATGTTCTAGGTTCAATCTCCGGGTCGGGCAAAGCGTTATTATGTTTTTCTGTTTTAAAATTCTCAGTAGCGAGCCTTGGGTTTAAAATTATACTCGATAGATGGCATAGGCTTAAACTCTTACATAGATTTAACGAAATCAACGAAATGTGTGTTTACAATTATTTTACACCGCTTTCTTACACTTCGGCGAATACAGGCGTGATGCTATGTTAGCCTGCATCATCCCACTGCTGGGCAAAGGCCTCCCCATGATTTCCAGACCTTTCGGTCTAGAGACAGTGTGGACTAAATAAACCCCAAATTATATAAATTATATTTCCACATATTATTACCGACAATATAAAAGTTGACCCATTTTAAACTTTAAATACATGAAATTCACCGCAGCGATACATAATTCACAATAATTATACGTTTGCCGCAAACGTAACATTGTGCCGTAACAAAACAATGAAAATAAAACGCGTTAATATAAATAAAAATAGCTTTCTTGCTTCTCATATAAATTTAATTCGTTTCAAGGAAGTATTGACCAGTTCGAGCCTCGTTTGATTCAAGTTTTAGTATAGTTTCTGTTCTAGTTAGAACATTTAACGGCTAGAGTTAGATAGACATTCATGAAAAAGTACTAATGAATCGTAAATTTTTAGCTAGAAATACTTTCCAGTGAATTTGGTGGCTGACCCCAAATCAAAGGCAAAGAGCAAAAGAATTTTTGAATAGAATAGGTATGATTTCAACAAACAACTCATTTTTTATTACATTTAGATAAATAGCATAACATAGCATCACGCCTGCATTCCCCGAAAGGTTAGGCAGAGGTGTACTATTGTACATCCACATTTCACCGATGCCGTTATTGAGTCCCGTACAATAGGGGGTGAGCCTGCTGCCATCTACCGGGCATAGTTCCAGACTCCGTGCTGCTACTGAAAATTTTCATACATAAAAACCCAATAACACTTTGCCCGACCCGGGAATCGAACCTAGGACCTCACACTCAGCAGTCGCGATTGCGACAACTAGGACAAAGAAGCAGTCAAATAAATACAAATATAGTTATAATTTTCCTGTAACTAACTTGACATGCACACCGTAAAAGTAAAATAAAAATAAAATTACCTGTGCAAAAATGTACCAACCAATGTTTAAGTGTTAGGACATCTATCAGTATTAATTTCTCCTACTTTTCTTAGCGTCTACGTAATAATAGCCACACTGTAACTTCATAGTAAGATTCTGAGACAAATATAAATGTTACTTTCGCAGCGAATGTAATCAGAACAACCTTACATGCAAGGTTTTTAATTGAAAACCATTTTAATGTCTTCATCGCCCTTTGCTTTTTGGCCTTTCACCAACTTTTTTGCTAGTTCTGCAATCATTCGTTGAAAGAAACAACGGATAGATTTGTATTATTATAGTAAATGTAAATAATTATAAATAAATAGAAAATGATATTTTCTCATTCCATCTGCCTCATTGGTCTAGTGCTTGCAAGTGCGATTACTGAGCGTGAAGTCCTGGGTTCGATTCCCGGTTTAGGCAGTGTTATAGGGTTTTTTGCATGGAGTCTGGAACTGTGCCCGATAGATGGCAATAGGCTCGCTCCCTATTATATGGGACTCAATAACGGCATCGGTGAAATGTGTGTAGTACAAACTTGCTATGTTATTTAAAAAACATTATCCCTTACTAACTGTTTCTTTCAATAGACGACACGGTTGGCGCAGTGGCTAAACGAATAGCTTTCTGCGTTACGTGTCACGAGTTCGATCACCGCACGGATCAAATATTTGTATAATCTACAGATAGTTGTTTCGGGTCTGGTTGTGTGTGCATAAGACATGTATGTTTGTAAACAGTACCCACGATACAGGAGAAACAATAGTGCGGGGCAACGTTTTAAAAAAAAAACTTTCTAGATATATGGAGTTATTGCTTTACAAAGTATGTACTTAGGTGGTAGGTTTTCAATTTATTAGATGATTTTAGACCTTTTACGGCACAGCTAATTAGAAGAGAGGCAGAGAGCTTTTAATAAACACCTCTATAACCGACTGACAACTGCTGAAATGAATTTTGAATTCGAATTTGAATTTGGGTCTTTTTCAGAAAAACACACTGTTCAACCATAACACCGGGCAAGCGGCTTGTTCACTAGTTATTAAAAGTACCTATAAATCATAAATTAATTTCGTACCACAAACAGGTAAAACCAAATTATTTCAATGGTGGCAATAAAAATAAGCACCAAACCCTCACTGAATGTACCTTTTGAGAATTAAAGTGCTTTCTGTTCCTTTATTTTATTTAGGTTTAGGTACTCGCAATGCGTTACGTTTGCAGAATAATAACGACCTATAAAACCAATCCTATTTCAGTGTTCAACGTTTTACTAAGTTATGTCTTTACGGTTTAAATTAAATAATAAGTTTTAGGAGTATTTTCATATATATCCTACTAATTATTTTTATAAAAAAAAATGTGAAAGTTTGTGAGCATGGATGGATGGATCTTTGGTACTCTTTCGCGCCAGAACGGCTGAACTGATCTGGATGAAATTTGGCACAGAGATAGATTATAGTCTGGAATAGCACATAGGCTACTTTTTATCCCGGAAAATTATACGGGTTCGGAAACCACGCGGGCAAAGCCGCGGGCGGAAGCTAGTAAATTATAACTTTTGAAAATTTCTAACATTTTTCGAACATTTTAGTAGGAAATATTAATTTATTATTATATATAGTACCTAGTCCTTGTAAGTCATGTAATGTAATATTGGTTTTTTTTTTTTTTTTTTTTTCCAATTTTTGATTTTACTACTTTTATTTTTAAATCAATATATAAAATCAATATTTTGAAAAGAGTATCCATGGAGTTTCATGCCGGTCTCTTCTCCATAGGACCAACCCACTTTGGAACCGTGCACCTAGATTTATTACGTTTTAAAAGTTATTTGAAATACAAACCTGTGACTTGGTTTTGACTAACCAATAAATATTATTTTTTTATATAAGAACGAAATTATGCAGGATTTTCTCATCCTATAAGTAAGATTGTGAAATCTGTATCAATATTCTCAATTTAAATAAAACAAAAAAAAAATAAGAATCCTTTAATGTCACTTTGTTGATCTCGCCACCAAGCATGCGCCACCATTTCTTTTGAGGCTTATTTCAAAAATACATACGATACACCGATGCTTTGAAATTTTATGAAACGGGTATAACCGATGAGGTGTAAGGAAAGAGCCTTCAACATGACGCACCCTGAGCACTCAGCCTCGATACAAACATTGCCCAGATAAGCCATCTTTACACTAGGGCAGCGATGAGCCATTATCATTCCACTCGTTCCAATTCAGCAGAAAAAGGAAACTGATGTAGCAACATTGCCGAATACATACTAGAATACCTCTCTGTCGCAGTCAGTTTTATGCGTACGACAATGGCAGTCTTGCCTGAAAAATAACAACTAGGTGCAAAAACAAAACAGATTTATTTGACGACATAGTTGGCGCAGTAGCTAAGGGATTAGCTTACTGCGCTACGTGTCGCGAGTTCGATAAATATTTGTATGATCTACAGATAGTTGTTTCGGGTCTGGTTATGTGAGCATGTGACATGTAAGTTTGTAAACCGTACCCACGATACAGGAGATATCCTAGTGAGCGAAAACGTTAAAAAAATTGATATAAATACAGCAGGTCTACTTATTTTACTTTACTTAATATTCAGTTAAAGCTTTTCTTTACTAGATCATTCTGAACAAGCTTTCAAGTAGTAACGAGTAAGACCTTTGCGTGTCAGTCTATCGAAGGAGTATCAGTCGTTCAATAATTCATTGCCTCATAGAACAACGTAACCTTTAGTCGATTCGCTCTGTTATAACGTTTCCGATAAGTTTTTATGCTATTTCAGTGTAATAGAATTGGAAATCAAGAAATACTTTCCCTTTGTTTCATTTTAAAGTCCACGTTATTGGTCGCATTTTTTATTAATATAAGTTTCTATAATATTAATTTTAAAAAATAGTTCCTAAAGGAATCGATTAAAACAAAGCTTATTACATAATATAGCATCACGCCTGTGAACCTAAAAGGGATAGACAGAGGGGCATTATTGTGAATTCGGATTATTGGTTATATAATTAAACCTACTTTAAATTATTATACGTTTTGTAAGATTTGAAACACTCGAATGTAGCCTTAACTTCTATATCCCTCGCTCCCTCATGGATGCTCTCTTCCATTTTGTGCACAGTGGTATAAATGCCGGTCTGTCTTATTACATTCTGTATTAATTCATTACCGACTTTACTTTAAGACACATACTTATATGTATCATAGTACGAGCGCCAGACGAGATATCGTGAGTTTAAACTCAACCCGTTGAACAGTTGACGTCGAACCCTTACCACGAATATTAGCTTAGTTACTATGCAATTTGCAACCCACAACATCAAGAACATAACCTTGCTAAAAAATAAAATAAAGGCACTGATTCAATTAGTAAGCATTCTGATTCTACTGTCGAAATAAAATAGATTTTTTGAAGAAATTCTCGAATTGTCTATGCTGCAGAAATATTTTGTACATACAAAAGGATTGGCTCAATCAACTAAATCAACTTTGTTTTACATAAAACATCAACAAACGTTGCATCTGTCACTGCAAATTAGTCTGTCGATGTATTCGCTTAGACAAATATCTAAACTAATTGTACAAACAAACAGTATGAAAAAGTTCGTTACACCTAACAAAGTTTATGGGTACAAAGTCACGCGTACAGCGTAACAAAAAAAAAGGTGCATAACAAAATTTACGAAGCGCCCTGATTCGCTGAAAATCGTCCATGTTTCGACGTCGAATAATAGAATTTTGTAGCACTAGCCTGGCTTGGCTTAGGCCAGAACGTATTAATTTCGACTGGACGAGGACGCGAAAATGTTCGATATTTTTGAATATGGTGTTCGGGATAAATTGGGCGTAAAGATAATAAAGGTTAAATGGAATAAATTTTCTTTTTAAGTTCGATAGATATTGTGCAGAACTATGTTCTTTATTTTAGCGCATAATAATAGGTTTAAAATCACACATTTCGCTGATATGTAGTTAGTCGTTTTTGTTTACCAGCTAACTCAGCCGCTACTTTTTTTGGTGTCTAAGACAACTAAGATATTGAGAGGAACGTCCTCCAATATGAATAGCTATATAAAGGTACTATGATCATTATACAGATTGTATATATATACAACTAGCTTTTGCCCGCGACTTCGAACGCGTGAAATTTAGAATCTGATATTTTCCTGCGGTAAAATGAAGCCTATATTTTAAGTTAGACATCTAGCAATACATCGGTGAAAACTGCATTCAATTCCATACAGTAGTTTTTGCGTGATGCGTGTACAAACATACAGACAGACCGAACAAAATTCTAAAAACTGTTGTTTTGGCTTCTGTTGCTCTTATAAAGACCCCCCCCCCCCCCATTTTAATTTTTCTCCAATATCTATAATGTACAGGCATCGGCCTGTTATAATTTTATTATATGTATAGATATAGTAATGTTTCTTAATACGGTTCCGTTTATATCAGTCTTTGAGGAGTCCCAACTTCAGCAATTGCCGATAAAAAAATTGTTGCTTAACTAAGAACTCATATCTACAGAGTTTTGATCAAAACGCGATTTAACATGCTTTGATAAAAACTGTATGTAGAAAGAAAAACGACACAAATATTTTACTTCGAATCCAGCACGAAAATGATAAAAAATAGTCTCTCAAAAATCCTATCCCTAGCATTCGTTCCCATTAACGTCACATTGCAAACGAGGCAGCAATAAATAAAACACGAATCAAAACAAACAAGCAAACACAGGAACGGCATGTCTTCCAAACTCTGATTGATTAGAGATAAATTCGTATAAAAAACACAAGGGCGTATCAAAGCGTTTGGGATCAGTGAAACGTGCATCGGTACCTATCGGGCTGGCGGATCGAGAGATACATCAGATACACTGGTGAACAGCAAGCAGGCAAGAACCAGTAGGATCAGTGTACTTCCAATGATTCATTATAGTTTAGAAAATATATATAGTGTGGAGTAGCTCAGAAATAGGCTCCTACTTTCTTCATTCAAATAACAAGAACAAAAAACTTGATGATGATTTTTTTTTTAAATAGGCGCTCCTAGTCTGCCGCATTGGTCTAGTGGTCGCCAGCGCTACTACACGTGCAGTCCTGGGTTCTATTACCGGGTCGGGCAAATTTCATCATTTGTTTCATCCGAGAAATTTGGGTGTAAGTACACTGTAAACCTCTGCCTAACCCTTCGAGAAATAAAGGCGTGATGCTACGTTATGTATTCATAATTTTCTGAGTAAAAATCGTCTAAATCTGATGATCCTGTGTACATAAATCTTTGTTACCTTCGATACTTACCAACGTTGCTGACTAGCTAATCATTGCACTTCGACAAAGGAAGGCATTTTTCAATGCATGTACCCTAAGTTCTGGCTATAGGAACATAAATAGAAAAGGTGGTGAAAATCATTCGAGAAGGGCTCTTGGCTACATAGCGCCGATCAATCAGTCTGTGAGGTTAAGCAGCGCTTGGGCATTATTTGCATGGATGCCCGTCATTTACATATTGAGACCCCTTCGTGTCTTGAAAAGCAGGTTAAGCAGTTGGTCCCGTATGAAAATTCTGACAATCGGTATAACCTTAGGGTATCAGTACCCATCAGTAATTGGGTGGCGGAGGTCAGATGGCAGTTGCTCCGTGTAAAATACTGATATCCAGCCACATCTGGTTAGACTCAGAGCCGATCCCAATGTAACTGGGAAAAGGCTAGACAGATGATGTGGTGTAAATCATTCACTTGTACTAAATTAAACTTCTGTGTCCCTAATCATTGTCACTAGCGGACTATCGGCTCCGCTCAAAGATATATCAGTTACACAACCAGTCGGTTCATTGAACTTTACTTAGACGGGCGAGGCTAATCTTTCAGTAATCACGCTCATACAATACTCTTACGCCACATTTGTCTCGTTTTACGTATTTTTCATCCCCATCCCCGTTTGTTTATATGAAGCTTAAGGGAAAATCTCGTTACGTTGAACGCGTTTGCTAAAGAAGATGTATTTCAAGTATAGAGAAATGAGGAAATTCTTCTAAAATTCCTTGTTTTTATCCCAAAAAAGGATGTAGGTTATGCAATAAAAAAAAAAAAATGTGGTATTATTATTGTTTTTGCTTATAGGAGCTTTAGCGAGTTCATGCTGTGTTTAGTTCTCACGGATGTATTTGGCCATCGCTTTTTTTTATAACTTCAAATCCAAAACCAAAAATTATGAGCAGATTGGTACCAAAAATTAAACAACTCAATTATAAAAAGGATTTTCCAAATTCCCTTACCAAATTTTCTAAACCGAAGCAAAAATTATTAACAACCATTATTTATTAACTGGTTCTTACACAATTATTATTCATTAATTAAACTTTATAAAATTCCCTCCAGAAAAGTGTCGAAGAAAAACACCATTGACAAGAAAAAAGGTCAAATTTTTAACGAAATTAATTCATCGAGTTCGACAACTGGCTGTTTTCAGCTTTTTAATAACTTTTTTTTAATTAGTTGCCGTTCAAAGAGTTTCCTTTATGAAGTAGGAAGAGGAGTATATTTTAGATTGTTCCTGTATTCATTAAACGCCTTTGTAAGGAGTTGTTGACCTTTAATTTGGTCTTTACTCGGCTTTCGAATAAGTTGGCCGTGTATTTTTAATATGGTAAGGCTTCCTGGCGTAACCGTTGTAATTTTTTTTTCTTATTTCTAAACTTTTTATTAAAGTTATATTGGGTGTTGATCAATTCAATATTTAATGTGATTGTATCTTTATTAGGAAAAAGTATTTTATTTCTTACTTTAACCTACCCGATTACTCTACAAGTAACAATGTTAAACGATCATACATTTTAGAGTTTGATTGTTGTTGATGTAATTTTTCCCATTTTAGCTTCTTTCACTTGTTTTTACGTACATATTTAAATATACTTCTGTAAAATACAGCTCCAAAAACGCCGTAACAAAATTTGCTTTTCTTTGTCAATTAAATTTTGCACCACCCTACGAAAAATTCTTGTATCTGTGCGAGAATCGAACCCGCGACAAGCAGCACAGTCGATCGGTCAACCAATGCGCCAACAGTGCCGTGAAAAATGTAACTTACGCAAATACGTAAGTAATATAAATGTCACACACACTACGATCCAATCGAGTGGACCTAGTGTGTTCCAGTATTTTTCTTACTCGCACAATAAATTAGCGGTTCAAGGCATTAGAATAACTTATTGCATTTTTATCCAAGCTAGTCTCGTAGCTCCACTTTAAATAAACTCGCAAAGAACTTAAGTTTGCACTTCAAACTGAAATTAATGAATTATTTATCTGCAATGGAGTGTTTTGTTTGTTTTAAATAAATAAGTTTTATTATGGTTAAGAACTTTTGCTTACATTTCTTAAGAAAAACGTTTAGGTACGAGTCCGCTGTTGATCAGCAAAAAGAGTAAAGCAATAAGCAAATAGTCAGAAGAAATATAATGAAAAAATAAATGTATTCCTGCAGAGACACTTCTTCTTCAATTTACCTGCTAGACACTTTTCGGTGTAGGATTTTCCATTTTTTTCCGTCCAAAATTAGTTATTTCTGCCTTCTCCTTAAGCTGGTCAATATACTTCATTCTTGGCCGTCCTCTTAGAGACGTTACTGTCTAAAATTGCCTCATATGTCTAGTATGCAGAGCATAAGGTCCTTGGTTCCGTGTAATTGGATTTTTGATAGAAATTCTCAGCGGATCCCGAAGTTGCTGGCACGGCCCGGAATGGTCTCCCATCTAAGTACTGTCTGCAGGATGTGCTGCTTAACCTGGCCGATCGAGTGATTTATGCGGTAGCTATGTAGCTAACGACCTCTCTCTGACATTCATAAAATATTATTATTATTTATTCCATTAACTTTAGCTAAAGCGTAAATTAGTAGGCAATTTGTTAAAATTTGCTCTAGCAATGTAGCAACTTCTACACTATTGTAGTCGTAAACGCCAAATGTGATTTTAAACTTTTAGTTTAGACGATAAATTGCAACTCGGCAAATTGTCATTGTTTTATTCTAGCCCGAGTGCTTACCACATGGCATACATATATCAAACGAAGATCCATTTATACAATTTAGGACCAACTTTTTAATGTACAAAAGGCATTAATTTGAAATTAGAAGGAAGATCTAATGTATATTCTAAAGATGATATAAATCTGCGCGCGTTCACGAAAGCAGTTCACTCGGTGCGCGCGCACGATATTTTTATACATTTTTGACTTAACGATATGTAACGACGATCGTTATTTAGGAAAATTCATCCTAGACCTACATATCATATGATTTATCTTATCAGAGGAATAAATGCCTAAAATTTCCATTGCCCAAAAAAGTCTGACAACCGGTCTAACCTTAGAATATCAATGTCTCTCAATAATTGGGTGGCGGAGGTCGGATGGCAGTCGTTCAGTATAAAATATGAAGACTAGGCAGGCAGATGATAAATTACCTATGGTTTATAAAACTCTTGAAGAATCAGCCTTATCAAATAAACATAGAAAAAGGTATAATTTATAAAAAAAAAATTATTTACGTCCTGAAATATCAACAATTTCAACCAACTTTTTGTACAGTATTTCCTACCTATATTTCTTTACCAAACCCAATAATTAGAGGCGACGTACGCCCTAATGATCACGGTAAAGTGTGTACCAACATTTTTCTCACTATTATTATGTGTTATTTGGAGCAGTTATCAAGGCACGCAGGCGGAGCCGGGGGCGACCGCTAGCCTCATAAAACGTGGCAGAGTGGGCGCTGTGTATTATTTTCGTTTTCCACAGTTAATAGCACGACCATGATAAGTGAACATAGGGAGGGTAGTATTCTCGAAACACTCGATAGTATAATATAGTTACTGTATTTCAGTATTTCACGATTTATTAAAAAAAAAATTGTACTTGTTTGAAAATATGATAAACTCATAGTATTGGGCTAGTTTTATCTTCGTTAGGCAGAGGTGTATGTATTTATCTAGCGCTGTACATTATATCCCTTTTAATAGAGAAAAAAAAAATAGTAGAATTTTGCTCGAACAGAGAACTGAAAAACTCAATAACACTGCCTGAATCGGGGATCGAAACCTTACGCTTAGCAGCTGCGCCTGCGACCACTTAACCGATGAGGCAGTTTGATAAACTACACTGGAGTACAGTTAACTGAAATACTAAATCACCAGATTTCCAAATCTAACAGAACACTGTACGATTTGTGAGAGTGTTTAACCTAGTACCGCATTCAATAACTACGGTTTCAACAACTTTACAATGAAAAATTTCAGTATATTTTTTTACTATTACGTTTAATTTTCGTTAGCTAAAATGTAGATTAATTAATACACACTTAATTATATTCCACCTGTTAATAAAAATGGAAATTAAATAAGCTTGGAATCGTGAGACCTCCTTTGAAAATCACTTAGAAAAGAAAACGTTTTTTGTTACATGATATCGACTCTAATTAAGAAAAATAACTTTCATGCAATTTTTCTTAAATCTAATTTACTAGAAAATAAGAACTATATTAAATGATGTCCCTACATACTATCACGCCTGTATTCCCCGAAGAGTTAGGCAGAGGTGTAGGTACTATTGTATACACACATTTCACCGAAGCCGTTATTGAGTCCCATGTAATAGGAGGCAAGCATATTGCCGTCGACCGGGCGGAATTTTCAAAAATCCAACTACAGTTTCCCAGACCTGGGAATCGAATTCAGGACCTCACGTCTAATAATTGCGCTTGCGACCACTAGATCACTGAGATAGTAAAATATTAATAAAATATAAAATAATAATAAATTTAACCCACTGCTGGGCAAGGGTCTCTTCTCAGAATGAGAAGAGTTAGGCTTTAGTCCACCGCGCTGGCCTGGTGTTGGCGGACTACACACACTATCAAGAACTTTATGGAGCCCTCTCAGGTGTGCAGGTTTCCTCACGATATTTTCCTTCACCGTAAACGCAAGTGATAATCAAAATCTGATCCGCACATGATTCCAAAAAGTTAGAGGTGCGGGCCGAGTTTGAACTCAGACACACCTGCATGGAAGGCAAACGTTCCACCGAATTTCACCATAAATATTAATTTCAAATATAAAATCCCAGTTTTTCTTACTTTACTGGTGCAGCATAATATTTTTTTGAATTATTTATTGCCAATTTTACTGGTGTAAGTAATGATTTTTACTCCAATGGGGTTATATTGAAAATGATGAATGAAGTTCTTTCTTCTTTAAGTTTGGCCAACTGATTCAAAGTGACGTCGTATAGGGACTGTTACGGACGATGGCATAAATTAGGAATATTGAATAATATTATATAATTAATACAAAGAAAATGCGAGAAAATGTTTTTTGACAATTAGGAAACATTTCTGGAACATTCTGGAATCAATTATGGTCTGGAATTGTATAGAAACTTATATAGAACCTCACGAAATATTATACTTAGAATGAAGTAGAATGTTCCAGAATGAGTTTCGGGAATGTTCTCGAACGTCTAGAGTAGGAAGAGAAGCTTCTAGAACTGATGCATCAGGAACATTCTGGAACCAGGGGAACGCTTTGATTGGTTGAACGCTATAGCCAATCATGTGCGCTGGCTGGGGTATATAAACAGCGCACTTGAGCGACCGAGCAAGCATTCAATAGTGAAAGAGCATTCAACTACGAACAGTTGAAGAGAGAAGTGGTCAACTAAAAACAGTCGAAAAGTGAACAAGCATTCAACACAACAGTGAAAGTGCATTCGACTAAGATCAGTTGAACAGTGACCATGTACGGTTGGTTGAACAGTTTACGTGTTTGTACCGGTGAAAACCTACTAATAGACGAACAAGGAATAAAACGTCATCGTTCCAATACCCTGTCAAAGTATCTGAAACGGGGACCAATTAACGAGATTTAAAGTATCATCATTTACAGAATAAATACCCCAACGAGCATGTTTTCCATTGGGTAGCAGCGGGTTCCGTACAGTGATAATATACGAGCGTTTATTGCAACGTGGGCGGATGACATTAAAAACCGCTTAGTGGAGCCCACCACGAGGTACAATTTTGGTGCCCACTTAAAAATATAGAAAAACATACGTTGTTGCGGATGTTATTGTTGTTTATTTCAGTTAATTTTCGTATTCTTTCTTTAACGTACCATCATGCTTGTATTCCTTCAAGGGTTAGGCAGAGGTGTACGATTGTACCTACAATTTTCCGATCCCGTTATCGAGTCTCATTTAACATTCGAGCCAACGGCCATCTACCCTAAACAAGTCCAAAGTCAGAGCTAAAATTTTTCTTACAGAACAACGTAATTACACTCTGCCCAACCGGAGATCAAACCTAGGACCTATCGCTTAGCGGCCGCGATTCCAACCATTCTCTTTTGCGTTATTAATTTGGTATAAAACTGTAAAGTGTTCCTTTATAAGTACTGTTGTTTTACAAGTTCACTTGATAAACCATTTTTTTTTTATTTGCCTGGTGAGAACCCATCATGGGCTTTCCTCCGCCTGGGGCGGGCGGAGGGGTGTGCCGGACTCCTACCGGCTAAACTCACCACGGTGTTCCGCCTCGACACCATATGGTGGGCCTCGGGAACTCTTAGAAGACCGCACCGAAGCCCACCACGGTGTCGTGCCGATCGGCACTTCCCGGAGGGAGTGACTGTAAAGAGGCCACCCCCTCGTGCACGTATACAGTATTTCTTTACACTCCGACATAATCATATATTCCTTTTTTGAGGGGTGAGGTCCCCTGTTCTGGTTTTGGTCCGCGCCGGGATAATCCCGGTACCGCACATATCTGCACGGCGTTCCCCTATCCGCCACCTGGGGACGCGCCCGGTAGGAGATCCAGAAACTCCCGCAAAAAATGGACCTTTGAAAACACAAAAAATAGCATTACACCCGAAGGATTAAGATAGATAGATATACGCTTTATTGCACACGACACAGTTCAAAAAAATATACATAAAAATTACACACGTAACAAAATATTGTATGATCTACAATTACAGGAAGTTGTTTCGGGTCTGGTTGTGTGTGCATGTGACAGTTTACAAACATACATGATGTTTGTAAACTGTACCCACGACACAGGAGAAATCCTAGTGTGGGATAATCATATTAAAAAAAAAAGTTAAAAAAAAGAAAATGTACGCCCACTGTAATCATAGTAATATTACCTCACCTTTTCATATAGCGATAATTTGAGCCATATTCGACTGTGTGCATGTATGGAACTGACATGAATGAATAAATTGAAAACAAAACTTGAATTCACGATTTAATCAATTTTGGTAATGAGAAAAAGCACATGGGTAAACAAAACAAACCGGTAATGAGATTGACAGAAAGTGTTACGACACGGGGTGATTACGAGCTTATTACGTCATGGCTTTATGCGCTTGCTTCGAGTACAAAAGGTAATTACGTCACGAATCGGTTTAAATTTTGTTTACTATAAAGTAGATTTAAATTGAACATTACGTCAATGATTTAACTTTTTTTAAACAGAAAAGTTGTCAATTTAAAAAATTATCTTTTTTAAAATTTAAATTTACATAAATACAGAGCCTTTAGGTGTTTATATTACCAATACATACATTAAAATAAAATCGAATTGTTACCGGTAAAGTCTGGTGTGAGTACCAGAACTGCCAGGGCAGTATTTTCTCAAGAGTACCTTCGAGCAAATACATCAGTTTCATTCATTTATAGTTGTTGCGATGTTCTGACTCGAGAATCGAACCCAAGACCTCAAGTTCAGCGGCCACACTTCAAACCAGCTCAGAGACCCCGAACGGCTTAGCGGCTACACTTTAAAACCAGCTCAGAGACCCCAAATAGCTAGATCGGAGAACCTACACTATTCCAAACCTAATCCCAATCGGCCCCAATCAAACCCTTCTGGGTTTGATTGGGGCCGATTAATGTGAGGAAGACCTCACACTGATCGGTTACAATTTTGAAACAATAACGGTTTTTTTTTTTTTTATTTGATCAAACAATCTATAACTCAAACATGCATGTCCGCCTTTCTCTCAGTTACAGTCAACTTTCACTTTTTAATTTCACCCCCTCACCGGGTTCCAGTTTAATATATTTTTACGTATAATAAAACAAAGCAATAACCGTTCATCATTTTCTCCCCTTTTTTACACGCGCGGAGAAAATGCACGCGATTTTACTTGTTTACTGTTCTAACGACGGGTTCACATGGTGCTAGTGTTTAGATAGAAGGCGAATAATTTACATGTACAATAAATCTTACGTGAAAAGCGTGGAAATTCATCATTCAATTTCGATTTTTTATAAATATGTAACGTAACATCACGCCTGTATTCCCCGAACGGTTAGGCAGAGGTGTACCTACTATTGTACATCCACATTTCGCCGATGCCGTTATTGAGTACCATGTAACAGGGGGCGAGCCTATTGCTATCAACCAAGCACACTCTGCGTATTGCAATTAAGAATTTTTATACAAAAAGACCCAATACCATTTTGCCCGATCCGGAAATCAAACCGAGGACCTCACACTTAGCAGTCGTATAAATATATAAATAATAATAATATATCTCGTCCTTATTTAAAAGGTACCTAATTAATATTATTTTTCTGTACATCTGTAATCTAATGGTGCAGTTTTACAATAACACTGGGGAAGCAAGGAAACAACCTCCACAAGTGACAAATCATGAGATTCTCTCGCACACCCTGGGCAGTCAGTCTCGATACCGCCATTGTTGACTGACTAATCTTTCCACTACGGCATGAGCGAGCGATGTGATAGCTCGTGCCGACTCAATTGAAGACAATAACACTTAATAAAAAGCTTCTGTTTTACTACTGTGATACGTTCGTATTAATGTTTACCAAATACCGTTAAAGGATATATCATTAGCTCTAGTAGGTACATTTTTAAAGCTTACTTACTAAAGAATAATAGCATATTGCTAAACTACTGTTACTGTTAGCCTGTCACATCCCACTGCTGGGCAAAGGCCTCCCCCCTTGATTTCCAGACCGTTCTGTTCTGTGCCAAAGACGACAAGTCTTTTCCAAATGTTTCCAGTTTGTTCCGCCATATTTTTCGCGGTCTATCCCGTCGCCGTTTTGCTGTGTCAGGGCTCCATTGCGTGGTTATTTTGGCCCACAGCTCAGACGGCATACGGTAGACGTGACGAGCCCAATCCCACTTTAGCTTAGCAGCTTTTCGAGCCACGTCAGTGATTTGTGTTTTAATTATATTGCTAATAATTACGAAAATTGAATAAAACACTCGCTTGAAACACTAACACGATCTGAACTGAGCGTTAAAGCAAATTATTCGGAGACTGCAGACATCTGTGAACTTGCTTATTTTTTATAAAGTGGCAATGTTGTGCCACGAAGTGAACAATGGAACGAAGCAACGATATTACTTTTATAAGCATTGTTAGTGCAGCCCCATTGCGAATTAAATGTCAAATTCTAATTATAACTTAAAACATTATCATGTGTTTTTTTTTTTAAGTTTTGACATTTCATCAGTTTTCAGTTTGTTTAGTCTAAACCTAGTACTACATTTTTCTCACATAACGTCGAGGCTTTGAAACGTGACAAGTAGAGTCTGAATATTTATAAGTGCCTATAACTGGTCTACATGAATAAAAATACATTTTATTATAAATTATTATAATATTTGCATGTGACCCGGGTACGTCCTAAAACTGCGGCCAGACACCGGAGGATGGGCAGCAGCGTCCTCTCACTAATCGGTGAGCCACTGCGATCCCCCAATCCGCCTGCCAAGCGTGGGGATTATGGCAAATCCCTCCCTTGGAGGAGGCCTTCGTTCAGCAGTGGACGTCTTCTGGCTGATGATGATAATATTTGCATGAAACATGCTGAATATTATCTTCTTGTTATTCGTCAAAGAGACGGCATAGTTGGCGTATTAGTTCAGTGATCGATTGCTGCGCTGCGCGTCGCGGGTTCGATTCAATATTTGACCCACAGATAGCTGTTTCGGGTATGTATGTATGAACATGAAAAGATTTTTGTTTTGAGGCAAAAAAAATTACTAAGTAAAATATATAAGACATTTCGCACACTAAATCGAGAACCACAAATATGAGACTCTTGAGGCAAATTGCCTTCCAGCCTTCCTGCAAACAAATAAGGACATTACTTTAAAACGCCGAGATTCTTACATAACTTAGTTTGTTGAAACCGCAGAGCTTCTACCCCACTGAATAGAGAAGTAACAATAAATCCTATCTTAAAATATTGTTTCTAAAAGGAAGTGAACACCTATATAACACTACTTCACTAGCTGTGATTTTGGCACACTTTTCTGGCTTCAGAGCCACATAAATCTCAAAGTTGGCAATATATTTTTCCTATACTCGACACCATAACCATATCGATATTAAAACTGAGTTTGGGAATGGTTTTTAAAATTAAAATTGGATAGCTTTTATAGCTTTCAAATCGATTTGTGGCAAAACTGGAATATTTTCATCATGAAAGGTGAATTAGAGCTGTTGACAAATGGATGAACAGATATAATATATGTGAGTACGGGAAAAATATGAATACGGCACTGCAACTACATATAACCTTTTTTTACTTTATTATTTTTATTAAATAAATATTACCCCACACTAGGACTTCTCCTGTATCGTGGGTACAGTTTACAAACATAATTACGTGTCACATGCACAGACAACCAGACCTGAAGCAACTACCTACATGTAGATCATACAAATATTTGACTCGTGCTGGGGTCGAACCCGCGACACGTAGCGCAGAAAGCTAATCGCTTAGCCACTGCGCCAATCGTGTCGTCAAAACAATAGCTTATAAATGAAGATCTATGACTATTCACATAAGCCAATTCTATAACTGCTTCATTGGTCTAGCAGCCGCAAGCACTGCTGCAAGGCGTGAAGTCTTAGTTTCGATTTCCGGATGATGTAATGTTGTGATGTGATGTGATAGTAACTTCCAAGTATTTTTTTACTAAAGAGGAAGTCGAATTTTGTAACTTTTTTCCCTTGGTGACAAGATTATTAAAAGTCCACATGATTCTTATTGAGGTTGATTGTCTAAGCCCTAGACAATCTCTATTTCTTAAATTCTAGGGTATAGGGATTGTCCGGACTAAGATATCGTCACTCGTGGAGGCTCTCTTTTGACCGCGCTTTCTGTGAACTCAATATAATTTATTGATTTGATCAGAGAAAGCACGTCGCACTAAACTAATTACGATCATACTATTTTACAAATATCCTACAGAAAGGACAGAAAATATTTAGAACTAACAAATAAATTAGTCTCTACGGAAAACACAGTGATGATAATAAGTAAGACTTATGTGACAGGACTAAATAACTAATACTGACTAATATCAACATCCACGTCGTTTTACCGTCCATCCTCAACATTCACTTGTTTTATTCAACCTTGACATTGGCAGAATCATCGTCATGGGAGGAGCCATTAAATTAAAATGTTAATTGGCATTGCAATCCTTGTCTCATGTTTTTTGACACGAATAGTCAGAGACAGAGGACTAAATTGGTTTAGTTCGTGAACAACAGATTCACCACCATTGTAACATTAGTTGTTTCTACAATATAAGACCTAACTCCAAGTTTAGACTATTGTAAAGTTGGCAGCCTGTCTGACCTTTGACCAGTCGGTTTGGATAACACGAGCTGTGACTGCGTGAAACTAAGCTGGGCTTTGAAACTTGCGAGTGTCAGCTGAAGAGAAAACAAAACTGTTACAGAATAAACCTTTTTCTCTTTTGGTGTCCCATGGCTCGTCAGTGGTCTTTTTATCAGTCGCTTTATCTTTCCAAATCTCTGTTTGTTGTTTTCCGTGCCAGTGCTCATAAGGGATCTAAGTTATCACGTCAACATTTTCTTGGTTCATTAGACTATTTTTGTTGTTTAAAGTTAAGGGCATTTTCAACTTTTTGTTCATAGTCAAACAGGCTTGACCTTTTACGAATTGAAACAAAAATGTAAATGTAACTTACCTACGAAGTACATTGAATATCTTGTTTTTTGTTTTGACTCATTAAACGGCACACACATGATAATTTGGTAACTACATGACTCTTATTTTCAGTGGCCAATAGACACGAAGCAAGGTTTTAAGAAACACCATCAAGTAAAATGAGAAACGTTCTAATTGTCTCAATATTTTTCATAACCAGCCAACTATTAGTCAACAGGCTTTACCACTCTCGCACCGCTTCAGCTCTGCTTACTTCATGGCCCAAACATTGTGGTATTCTCCCGACGCAGTCGAACGCTCCCATGACAGAGGTTTCAAAATTACTACGCACTCAGCGTAAGTTATACAAAATTTACTTTAGGGTCTGACTTAGAGTCCACGTTTAACGTGGTAATGGAACATTGCCAACTTAATAAATAAAGGTGTTTTATGGGGCAGTTTTGGTATTATTCAGGACCATTTATTTAGTATTACTGAACTTTGAATTTACTTTAATTAATAATAATCAATTTCTATGTAGTTGAGATGCTTGTATCCAAGGTTCTAATTTGTTTTTACACCATAAAATTTGTTCTCATTTTGGATTAGATAAATAAATAAGTTTCGTTACGCAACTAAAACAATTTCATACCAAACACATTAATCATTTTTCGCCACCAATATCTAAAATCGAAACAAATTCAACAAATGGATGTCGAAACCAATCGCGACAAATAAATCCTTTTGAAAGTTACAACAATATTTGATTATAAATTGTTTATTTTTCACCAAGGGTGGCGTAAACAGAAAATATTGCTTAAGATCTGAGAGAAATTAAAAAGTTTTAATTGAATATTAGCCAGCTGAGCGGTTATGGAAAGTTACTTTCTTCATTGGAGCTGCGTTCACTCTGTTAAACTTGCCCAGATTGAAGTTGTACCACCGAAAATATACAAGTTGGTAAAAAAGTAATTAAATTTGAAGGATCAAAGTTCTGTAACTAGGCGGTAGAGCAGTCTTTACGGGCTGGAAATAATCGTCCTGCACATTCCTTTGAGGGGTTAAGATTGAATTAATGTACCCGTAGTTAAATATGTACGCGATTACGCGTAGCAACATTATTTTATACTGCCAAATAAATATTCGATAATAGAGATTGTACGAGTATACAAGTCCTACAAGGCTTTTACATGGGCTGTTATTTTTCAGTCAAAAGCATCACATACAAATCTTATCGTCTGCCTAGCCTTTTCCCAATTAATTGCCGCTGAATATTGGTATTTTATTAGAAAATAACCTTATCAATTGCATATAAATCCATAAGGAAACCGATGCAGCCACATCCGTGTGTTTTTATCTTTTAAAGATAAAAATTATCATACAATGCACATGCGCCAATTCCCTATAAATAGAGCGCTTGCTGTACTTTATTGCATATTATATTAGGTGGTTTCATGACTAAAGAAAAATAAGTATCAACAATTAGTGTAGGTAAGTTTTTGTGTCTTCCATTTTATTTCTTTCCCATTTACGACCTAAAATATGTACCTACAACGATGTGAAACATTATTACGATATTTACATAATATTTAGTTTAAATATATTGCTATAGCTACACGATTGCAGTTGAAGTGATTAATCGGAAGAAATATTCTTGCGATGCAATTCATGGTCCAACCAGTGGCGGTCCGAGGATTTCACCCCCAGAAGTCATTTTACTGTTAATATGACCCTCCCCAAAGTCTTTGTCTGCGACCGCGGCTGGGTCCATCAACGCGTTAACATAAAAAATCTAACCTTCTGAAATGATTTTTGTGACATAACCATTATAAATATCGATGGTGAAATAATTTTACAAAGCAGAAATAGACACATCATTAATATACCCGTATATTTATCTGCTAATTAATTATTCATGTGGCATAGTTTGAAAACAATAGCTCCCTATAATTAAATCATGACATTTATTAATAGACAATTTTAATAAAGTAGCACCGACATTATCATGATTAGGATATTAGCTTGATTTGATTGTTCTTTTTTATAGTAGTTAGTGTGCCATTGGTGAGTGAAGGCTTCCTCTTTTTTCATACAAACCTCTCATTTTGCTATATTACGTAAAAATGACGAAATAAGTTTTTCTTCTATTTTAGTTTGATTAAAAACGTTATTAAGGTATTCAATTCTTCGATTCAAAATAACATCGAATTTAACGTGAAATTAAGTTCTAGGAAGTTGTTCCCATCTGTAAGGGGCGTATGCTTGGTACATATATAAATGTAGTCAGACGTCACGTAGTATCAGTGGGATAGCGAAGTTCACGGGAACAGTCAAGAATAAAAGTCAACCGATACCTCGGAGTGTTTTCATTGCACTAAAATATAATTTGCACCTACATTGTATTTGTTACAGTCATTACGGAAATAATGATACCAAACGTGTCGAAAGTGTAAATACTGACTCGTACATAATTAAATTAACCTACATTGCAATTGCAACTGAAGGTCGAAGGCGTCATTAGTTTAGCTAAACATGCCGGAATAATGTACACCATCTTTTGGGTGACAATCTAAATTATAAATTAAAACACTATCGCTTCTAGACAATCTAAATACTTTAAAATGATTAAAAAAGGTGTAAATTAAAAGATCGGAATTCCTATCATCACTATTGTCTTACTTCAAAAGTAACTGATAACTTCTGAGACGCATATCGACGGTGAACTGGCAACATGTCCTATCTCGATTTTATGAGGGTTTTACTTGGTTATACCATTCTAAACTTTTTCATACCCGGCACCGCTGCAAAAAGCATATTTTACTTCAATCATAATTAGACGCCAAAATCGAATTCATTCAATTTGTACTAACATCGACCGCGTTGTGCATACAACGTAAATAAAGTTTTGGATTGTGAAAGCTCTTTCAAAATGTTGTTAAGATCGTATATGGCTGCATGATATCCTCACATTATAAGACTTATAACATCATTCAGTCAGATGAATTGTGAAAAATTTAATTAACTAATACATTTTTGTGGCCCTTATGGAAAAAAAGATTGTGTACAGCTGATCTAGGTGAATAAGTTGGTAATTGAACAAGTAAAATTTTTTAAAGTAAGTATAACATAAAATCCGTGGCTATCCACATGAATATAATTTTTTGCTGTAGGTAAGTTATTGTCATAATGTCGCCACCACTTTGTCGAAACAAAACAAAATCTTTACTGATTTTATTCATCTTAGTCGCAAACGCTATTAACAAATACATCTACAAAATAAAGACTCTCGAAATAAGATGTTTTTATTGCGTATAACTAATTATAGTAATTAAATTATCAGAGTCGACGAGACATTGACATAACGTGTTATCTTATGACCTCTGCGTCATGAACACACCCACATACGTCACGATCTTAATATAATGGTTCATATAAAATCTTATAATTAATGTGCGACACACCTTTTTATTCATTACGGTATATCATCATCATCATCAGCCATAAGACGTCCACTGCTGAACGAAGGCCTCCCTCAAGGGGGGTTTGCCATAATCCCCACGCTTGGCAGGCGGCTTGAGGATCGCAGTGGCTCACCGATTAGTGAGAGGCCGCTGCTGCTCGTCCTCCGGTGTCTGGCCGCAGTTTTAAGACGTACCCGGGTCCAATTACGGTATATGTATTTAGTTTATTTTTAATTGGCAAAACAACTGCCTCATTGGTCTTGCCGTAGCAAACGCGGCTGCCGAACATGAGGTCCTGTATTCGATAGCCGGTTCGAGAACCATTCTTATTTCTTTGAAATTGAAAATCGGAGGAATTTTGATGTATTGTACAATCTCTGCCTAACCTTCGGGGACCATAGGCGTGATACGTTCTTATGTTATACCTATAACTACTGATACACCAGTTCAGTTAGATAAAGGTACTAATAATAAATTTTAGTTGGTAACGAACACCAATTTATTATTAAATAGTTACCTACCTATTTTAATTTATTTATGTTTCTTTACTATCGGTGTCACGTCGTTTGGTTTCGGCTCCCAATATTTGTTTGCAGGATGACGTAATGATTGCTCCATTAAATTAGGTTTGTTGATTTCGTTGAATATTATTTTGTGTGTTTTTAATGTTGTTATCGATGATTACTTAACATTATCGTCGTCATTGTTATTGTCAAAAAAGAGATTGCTTCAACCACTTGACCGTCACCACCGTTTTTCATGAGCTCGATTAATAAAGATTACGTATACAAAGGACCTAGGATTGACCCCTGTCGCATGCCGCCCGTGCCCGGCGTGACTAGCACGCGCATTGTGTCTGATCCGGAAATCTACTATGTTGACGTTGAATATTGTATTCCATGACACCTAAATAAAAAATAAAATTGCTACAGCATCTAGTACAAATAATATATATCAACGTTTTCTCCTACTTTATGCACTTCAACAGCTGGGGGCAAAACTAAACAATAAAAAATTTGATTATGGATGGATGGATGGATGTAAACTAATTCACAACATAAATAAAATTACAGTCAATAATACCAGTACCTACTAGTATTATTATAATAGAATTAATAATTATGTTTAGCGAAGTGATTTCATAAGATGACGAAATGTATAACAAAAAAAAATCCTATGATCAATAAACCGTTGATTAATATCATACAAGACTTATAATTAGAAAAGATGACACAGATGATAAGAAAGTGCTATAACTGCTAAATTAATATACGACTAGCAATAATATAATTAATCATGATAAAGGAAGAAGTATATCCTTGAGGAAGACCTCAAGCATAGAATTCGTCACTAGAACCATCATGGCAAACCCCTAGTTCCCATATACCGTGTATTTTAAGAGGCCAAAATAAGAGGTGCAAAAGTATGTCATAAGAGGCGAACATGCTGCAATAAAATAACACAAGTAAAACACCATTGCGAAAGACTAAATCGATGCTATAAGTGTATAAAATATTAAAATTACGTATAAGTATATACAATCCTAATATATATTGTAAGTATCTAGGTTACTTTACACCACTTAACTTAATATATTGCCTAAATGGTTCGGCAGAGGCTTAGTTGTCGCTAGTGCGGTTGCCGCTGATGTGGTCGGGAGAACTGTTACTGGGTTTTTCTGTCAGAAAACTGTCAGTAGCCTCACTCAGAGGAGTTTGGAATTGTGACCGGGAGATATTAATACGTTCACACACTATTACATGGAATTTAACAATAACACGTCTGCCTAACCCTCCGGGAAATACAGGCGAGATGCTATGTATATCATACATACGTAATTATGTAGTGATTATACATTGTGTAATCACTACATTTTATAAAACAAAGTCCCCCCGCCGCGTCTGTCTGTCTGAACCCAATAAACTCAATAACTACTGAACTGATTTTCATACGGTTTTCATCAATAGACGGAGTGATTTATGAGGAAGGTTTAAGTGTATAATTTATTAAGATTTGGAGTAAATTGGGTAAAATATAACGATGATTATTGAAGATGTCGGAAAAAATCATACCGACTAGGAGCTTTACCGACGTGCGCCACGTAAATCATTTTTTTTTTTTATTAAATAAAATTAAAGCATTTTTTGAGGAAAAAAGGTCGGCGTATATGCTCTGATACCCGTGCAAAGCCGGGGAGGGTCGCTAATTTATAATAAGTAGGTACAAGTAGTCCAACAAAGATTTTTATTTACATGTGTAATAATCCTCCTAGTCCTACTGCGTTCCCACTTCAATTAATTGCCTCTTCACTAATGCAGAACAGGAATTGAACGCTATTTACAGATAACCTTCGATTCAAGAGACCTTTATGCGGTAGTAACATTAGCAGGATGTTTTATAAATTAGGTACATGCGCATTACGATAACCTTATGATTAAAAATATTCCATTAATAACATTGAATAGGTATTTATCTACATGCGTATCTGTTGCTAAGTATAGTTGGTTTGATATTATAGAAGTAAGTAAAATACATTTCTTAGTAGTCTCATAGGTCTGGTGCTGTGAAGAATTTTAAACAAAATTAATAAATACATTTTATTAGATATAACATGGATATAACAATATTCCATGTCAGAGTCTGTGTTTCCTGATAGCTACAACCTGGGAGTCTTTAAGTCAAGAGTGAATAGGTTACTTCTAGGCAAGCGTGCTACATCTTCGACCACATCATCGATTACCATCAGGTGAGATAGTGGTCAAACGCATGCCTATCAAGAATAAAAAAAAAATTTGACAGTCTTCTTCTTCTTTTATTTTTCTTATTATTATCATTTTTTTAACTATTCCTTGCCAATAGTGTCCGTTATTATAATACACGACCTCTTTTTAGGTGCGCGTCTGGTAAGGTCTTGGACTCTATATCCGGGTCTTGTAGGTTTTCTGTAAAGAAAATTGAACCTTTAGAAAGCACAAGGCTCGGTCCTCTATCTATATTATTAGGCTTAATAATGGTTTCAGCGAAATCTGGGTGTTGGTTTAAAATAAGTACACTGTAACCATCTGTCCCACTCTTGGAGGAATACAAGCGTATTGCATTGATACATATATTATTAAGGTATAGGCAATTTCCGCACAGTTCATACTAATCAGTGCAATATCACTCGGTTTACTTTGCATATTGGGATCTATATAGGTACCATTGAATTGCACTAATCGCGACGTTCCATGTTGTTCACTTCAGACTAGGGAACCCTTACCGTGTGACTAAGGAATTCTTCTCAGAGGAAGGGCAGCAGAACATTTGGCAACATTTATAGTGGCAGGTGAAGCAGACACCAAGCGATGGAAGACCGCTAGCAGTGACATCGTCTGAAATCACTGAAAAAGATTGGGCCAAACCACTAGACATGCTGCCGTAAGCCGTGGCCCCTGTGCTTACTAACCTAACCTAATAATAATTACGTAGGAACAGTGTGACATTGAAAATGTTGCACTTCATCGATTTTCTGATAAAACTTAAGTATTTAGGTAGGTAGTAATATTTGTTGTGTTAACAGCTTATTGGAGTTATAATATGTGATATAATATCCATAAGAAGTTACGTTGAGTAACTTTTACCTCCAAATAACCTGCATGAGTTTGTAGATAGTAATAAATATATGTAGAAAAAAAAATTGTTCCTATGACACAAAAATCATCGTATGGCTTTGATAATATATAACTTTCCTTTTGTTTTTCTCGGATGCTATAGATTAACTACATAGGTCGACCGATGTTCAATGTGGATCGATTGGTGTGGCAGGTTTGGCTGTTAGTCAATAACGGTGATTTAAAACGTTAATTGAACAATCATTGATCAACCTTTGATATGATCCGTCATTAGTCGATGTCATTGCCTCTAATGATCAATTATTTCACATTTTCTAACATAAGTAGCTACAAGGGTTTAATGTTGGGTATGCTCAGTATAATTATTCAAAAGAATAAAAAATATATGTTTTCAAAACGGCTCTTATTTGGTAACTTCACATTAATGCAGTAACAAAACGAAAAGGGTCAGAGTGCCAAAACTAGGTGCATTCTAAAACCTTGTAAAACAATAAACCGTGGGTGACAATAGAAATTGAATAATTTCAAACTCCTTTAAATTTTAAATAATACCCATCATCATGATTATCAAAAGTGTCAGTAAATATTTTACGGCATCAATGTCAAAAACATAGACTTAGAATTTCGCTTAAGCTAAAAACCACCAAGTCTTTTTTCCTACCTTATAACTATGGTGCGTTTAGAAACACCGTTTGACACCCACGTTTTAGCAGATTGTCAGTGTCACATGCCGATGCAACTCTTGCAAAATAAAGTTTTGAATTGATTTCGATTTGATTTAGGAAAAAAACCATTAAAAAGCCATAACTTCGATGAATGAATAGGAACTCTCCATTCCGTCGGCGACATTGTGCATACGTGGTTCACGGGTATTGAAGGACTAGAAAGAAGAAAATTAATAAAAACTGTAAGTAAGCTGTTTAATACTATCCTTACTTGATTAAATTAAGAATATGCTATATATTTTGGCAGCCTTTGTATTAAACTGAAGCAAAGAAATCGAGAATCTTCGTCGAAGTTCGTACCACAATATAATACTTCATACATATTTCTTAGAACTAATATGTTTGATATTCAGTGACCAAACACGAGGAAGTTTATAATCATTCTTCGGTATTGTTTATTCAACACGATTTTCGCTAATTATAGACATTGTACGGCATTATACATGCAACTATTGCAGAAGATAGTCCAATAAAATTTGGTTTTTGCCATCAAGGTAACCTATTTCTTATTTTAAACAATGTTTTTACTGTCAGCCAGTATGCAGTTATTTTATCTCAAAATGTTCCCTTTCGTCAGTTGAAACCAGTTTTGTTTTGCATTTATTGATATCACTGTTATAGTAAGTGGTTTTAAGCAGCTTACACCTGACCCGAGGTTTAGATATTGTTTGATCTTTTTAACCCTGAATGTGGGACATTATAAAACTGTATTAATCTAGTTAAATTTAGATGTGTTTGTTTGGATACGCAGAATATTTATGTTATCAATGTAGTAATTTAAGTTGTGTGGCCATTTTGACCTAATGACCCTATGTACGTTGGCAGTAAGCGATGAGGCAAATCCTTCGCCTCCGTGTATTCAGTTCACTACTGACATCCACAATGAGAAGTCACACATACATTGATTCTTTGGGCTCGGCCAGGTAAAATTAATTGAGAAATTTGTGTTGTGGCTTTTGATTTAATTTGTTTTGATTATCTCTAAATTTTTATTATTATATTTTTACCTTCCACTTTTACTAATGTTTTCTGTAAATAGTATTTGATTAATTTCTAATAACAATATGGGATTACCATTCTTTTTGTAGATAGAGGCACTAAGTTTTGACTGTTTAATAGTGTGGAATTTAAGATATTTTTAATTATGATATAAATGTTTGTGCAAATACTGATCTATGCCAATAATGATTTCAGAATTGGGAAAGGAATTAATATGATATAACCATCATTAATCATGTTGTTATGCATGATTAAAATTCATAATATTTTTAATATTCACTGTGCTGAATCAAAGTAATATTGAAATAGCTATGTAGCAAAACCCAATTTCCAATTCTGATGCTTTTATTTAAGATCTAATGATTTATTTTTCTTTGTGACAGCTGCATCATGGCCCGAGTCCTAGATGGTAAAGCTTTAGCAATGGATGTAAAGAATGAATTAAAAGAACAAATTACAAACTGGGTAAACCTTGGCCACAGAGCACCTTCAATCAGGTGTATCTTGGTTGGAGATGACCCAGCCAGTCACACATATGTTAAAAACAAGATTACAGCAGCGAGATACGTAGGCATTGATGCCGAAGTGATTGAACATGCAAGTACTATTACTGAAGACCAGCTCATCAGGGATATAGAAAACCTTAATGCGGACAGTAATGTGGATGGTATCCTAGTACAGTTGCCAATACCTGAGTCGATGAGTGAAAGGAAAGTGTGCAATGCGGTCTCCCCTGAGAAGGATGTTGATGGATTCCATATTATGAACATGGGTCAGTTGTGCATGGACATGCCGAGCTTGGTGCCTGCTACTGCTTTAGGTGTTATAGAAATTCTGAAGAGGTGAGTTCTTACTACCTTTAATTAATTTGATACATTAATCTTAATTACACTTGTTCTGTAGATACTCAAATATCTTTGATAAATTTTACAATTGTATTTGCAAATAAGTATAGTAACTTATATTTCAGCCAGTAAGTCTAGGCTGATTTTTATCTGTCAATCTCATATCAGTAGGCAGATTTTATTAAATGGTTGTCTACTAATAATATTTCTTAAATAAATAAGTATAGCGATGTTTTTCGATTTGAACAAAACTGTAGGTATATATTACATACAAGGTGACAAACCTGATTTCCTAAGATTTTTAAAAAATAGGGTTTAAATTGTATAAAAAAAATTAAGTCTATTATTAATACTATAATATATCATCTATGTCTTGTGACCCTGAAAGTATATCATCTCCCCGTTAGACTGTTCAACTAAGAAACATTTTAGTAAACTTACAAAAAAATAATGGCACTGATCAAGATTTTTTAAATATTTTTCCAAAGATCATAAAAATAACAGATATGACTATTTCATTAATTTTTAGGTTCAATATCGACACTTTCGGACGCAACGCAGTTGTGATAGGCCGATCGAAGAATGTAGGTTTACCAATAGCTATGATGTTGCACAGTGACAAGAGACACGAAAACGGACTAGGAATGGACGCGACTGTTACTATTTGCCATCGTTACACGCCAAAAGAGCAGTTACAGTTTTTCTGTCAAAATGCTGATATTATTATCACTGCTACAGGTAATATTTGTTCTTTGTATGGTTTAGTTGTTTTTATTCTTGAAAGTGGTAGATTATCGGAATTTACACCCCTACTTTTTACATTTTTACGACTATAGTATACGCCTTAAAATTCTGACAGTTAAAAACATTTTAAAAGCAAGGTAGCTAAATAAAATAAGGATTGTAATGTTTACAGGGTTCATGTATAATGTATGTGATTTTTAAATAATTGTCTTTTTTTCATAGGCTTACCAAAGCTAATAAAAGCAAATATGGTCAAGCCTGGTGCAACCATTATTGATGTTGGCATCACTAAAATTAATGACGAAAATGGAAAGTCCAGATTAGTCGGAGATGTTGACTACGATGGTAAGTGAATATTGATTTAAAATCTTTCCTGTTTGTTAAACTAAGTTCACTCGTAATAATACAGTAGGAGGTGCTTAAGTTTCGAAAAAAAAAAAAACTCGTGATCCTTTAAATGTTTGTCATCCCTGAATGTGTCAAATTTATTTTGCATAATGACTCTTTTCTTTGAGGAACGTGATCTTATTTTTTTAAATAACGTTGCTCCTCGCTAATATTTCTGCTGTATCGTGGGTACAGTTTACAAACATACATCTTACATGCCGCTCGCGATCCGTTTATGAACAAACCAATCACTTTGGTCACCTGAAACTGCATAAACTTAACTTGTTTCCACCTTCTTTACCTACTCTCGTTTTTTTCTAACAGAAGTAAGCAAAATCGCGGGTGCTATTACTCCGGTACCTGGTGGCGTTGGGCCAATGACTGTTGCTATGCTGATGCACAACACCTTCCAGGCAGCAAGGCATCTCCGAGAAAAATCCCAGTTCCAATAAATTATTGATCTTTGAGGCTTATTAGTAAAACATCTTATCTCTTACAAAAACAGGAAACACGAGACCTTAGATAGCAAATAATATATAATGATGTATTTTATAACGATAAATGAAATATTTATTATGTTACTAACTCGCTGGCAAAAGTACGCTTTATGTCTAGCGCATTCTTCCAGCAATACTACATATTTTGCCTATAAGACGCGTCTACAATAGGTAAGTCTTTGGTCGTTTCTTATTCGTATCAATATTAACTTAACCGAACTAGACATGCATTTAAAATAATTTGAAATTGGAATGTTTCAATATCATGAGAGCTTCTTATTTGGAATTTTGATGTCAAGGAATCTCTAATTTTGAATATTTCGTTTTTTAATCTCAAAATTCAAAATCATATTCCAAAGTGCCTGACATTTAATGACATAAACTAGTACAAAGTACTATTTAGATAATAGTACACAAAATAAATCTTAGTGTTTAAGGATCATTGAGTATTAAAAAGGTAATTATATTATTATAAGTGGGAATGAGAGTTATTCATAAGATTGTTATTATTTACAATTATTCAATTGCACTAGATATTTTTTCTGTATATTATATACTGATTTATACATTCCTTAATATTAAGGAAGCACTAACTTAGTTGTTGAGGCTAAAACAATCCGTCGAATTAGTGTGCAATATTGAACGTTATTTTAAGGGGATAGAGTGCAATTTCGCATAGCAAGTAGCCTTCCAGTAACTAAGATTACACCACTAAGTTTATAGGATAGCGCAATCCGAATTCAAACTTAACTGAATGGATATAAGGTTCAATACTGTTCATTAAACGTGAATTATCTACCGTTATTGTAATGCTGAACGAAATACATTCAGAAGTTGATTTATTGTTAAATCGGTGAAATATTGTTAGTTCTATTTATTTCAGTTTAATAGCTATAAGATTAGTAACATACGATACTTTGGTATTCATTTGTTTAAATAATGTTTGTTATTCAATACAATTCAAATTATACACATATTATTCTTAACTCTTGTTTGATTACATAACAAACCTCACGCCTTTTTCTCATAGGGATAGACAGAGACTACGGAATGCCGCGCGCTACGATCCTTACAGACCCCTTTTGCTTTAACGACATCACCAATGAGGTTCTTATGCATTTTTACATAGGTACATTTGCGCTATAAATTCCTTTCGTTAATCGCTTCTCATTGAATCTCACCACATAGAAGCATACTTTTCTCTATACATATAAGTAGGTAATATCTGTCTTGTTTTGTATTTATTTATATTTATAAAGTCTTAGGTACTCGAACCTATTGCCTTCCCATTGAAATGACGACTAGGAAACCCCATCTTATTCGTCAAGCTCGAGTGACGTATTATCGTTTTTTTTTTTCACTCTGTTTATTTTTCTGTCGTCGTTTTTTGACAAGCCCGTCGGAGCTCGGAGCTAATTTCTAAGTGTGGTCAACAGGAAACCACTCGAAAGCGACGACGGGAGCATAATAATTATACTCACGTGGCTATCCCCCATTCAATAACGATACAATATTACCTAATTTAGCTCAATTTTCAAACTGCAACCGAAGAAACCGCACACTCCCTTTACACTCGAACACAAGGTGCGTGTTAATAATTAATTGCCGTGTTCAAAATTAAACGACGCGCTAGTACATTTTACTCGTACATCACACGGTTTTGTGGTTCACGTACCAAACCACACTTTCTGTTATATGCCGTCGCTGATATTAGTGCTAGATACTCGTTAAGGAGGCTCTGATTAAATATGTATTAGCAATGTTTATGAGAAGGTGTCCATGATTTCTGTGAACTGGAGTAGTTTCACAACGATGTACTGGCGTATATCACAGTCGGATGGTAACGGCACGGTTTCCCATTCACAGTTAGTCTATCACAGCCGTACTCAAGATTTCCATAAGGGCCACAAAAAAAAAACGTTTTACTTAAGGTGCCGCGGGCCACAATACAAAATTTAGGTGTAAAAAAAACGTTATATTTAAATACCGTAAAACATCGTTACAAAAAAAAGAAGAATTATTCACAATTCATCCGAATGAATGATCTTATAAGTCCTACAATGTGAGGTTATCATGCAGCCACATGCAATCTTGACAAAACTTTTAATGAGATCTCTGAATCCCTCTATCACTCACTGCAACGAATTGCGCGGTAGGGTTATCTAGGTACCTATTGTATTCCGCGCGCCCACACTTTCTCGATTTGCGCGAAATTTAAAGTGGTTGACACCTTGACTACATCCAGGTGGGCCACTCACAAAATTTCGGCGCAGGTTGAGTATGACTGGTCTATCATGTCTATCCCGGTCGGCAGTTCTGACATCTGTCTTCAAATTCTGACATCTGATCACTTGCGGTGACCCCTGAAGGAACACTTCATGAGGAAATCTTCACACTTTAACGGTTCCATAAAGTTTTTGATGGTGTATGTAGTCAGCCGACCTGCACCAAGTTAGCATATTGAACTAAGGCCTCTTCTCTTTCTCTCTCTTTCTCCTCTTCTCATTATAAGAAGAGTAGGACATTAAGTTACACTTTATCACCAGGGACCATTTTGGTTACCCGTTGAAAGGGTTTTCGATAGTGTTTTTGGAAAGGGTTGTTAGAGAAACCACTTCGTATGTGTTACCCTTTTTTAAGGATAACCCACTTCAATGGATAAGCTCTTCAAAACCCTTTCGTTTGGGTTACCCATTCAAGGGATTAACCCTTTCAAAGGGTTACACTATAGAACGGTAACCCATTCCGAACGGGTTACCCCTTCAACTGTTGTGACAGGGTAACACTTTCCGAGTCCGAGCACTGTAATATGATCTCTCGTAGCTTCACATTAAGTGTAAAATAGCATGAATTTGGACAGAACGTGTCTAGTCGCCATTGCGCGATCTAGGCAGAGCTCCGTCACTCGCTCAAGGTCGCACGTTATATGCCTACCGGCTAGCGTACTCCCGCGAGTAAGAATCAGTGGAGAGCACACGCAAATTTAAAGAAAAATGCCGAAATTACGATTTGTTTTCTGTGTAGCGCATGGATGTAAAAACATAACTATTGCGTAGTTATGTTTGATGATGATTACTTTGATGTCCTGTTACAGGAGAAACCTAATTTTGATGAAACCGAACTATACAGTCACTTTAAAAAACTTATATTATAATAAAGATTCATCATTTTATGGTGGATCGAAAGTCCCAACAGAGACCTTTAACAATTATATTGAAGAATTAGAAAAAGCATTCTTAAATAATTTTAACAGTGTTTTGATGAATCAGCCGGGAAGTACCTACAATTAACGATATGTTGAAATTAATTGATTTTCCTTTACTTCGCTCGTGTTTTCCATATGAATATTTATTATTTATTTCCTTTATTTATTTAATTACATATATTTTTTAATTTTTTTTTTTTTTTTAAATTAATAATAAAATAAAAATACATTTATAAATATAAAAAAAAATAGGAACCAACCGATATCGGGAACAGGGTCCAAGCTACCGGTGGTTAGGGCTCCAGAGACAGAAACCTTCTCACAATACGTGCCGTATCAAGGAGTACCGCTTTCTGAATCAGTCCCTTGACCCAGCCGCCCAACGAGAGCCTCTTATTTATTTAATTATTAAAATTATATACCAGATTCAGAACGATGTTCAGAATGTTGACGTATAAATTAAAAAAAAAACTACTTATTTTTGATTTAATTGTTTATACTTTAAGCAGGAATTTAACGATTTGTTTAATATTTTCGTAAATTTACTATTTTTAGAAGGTTTGTAAATTGACGTGTACTATTGGGCACACGATCACGATCACGACCCCTGGAACCGCCACTGAGTGCATGTGCGAATATAAACAAAATGGCGGTCGTAAAAATACAGTGTGTTGCATACCCCCGAAACGTTTGATCTTTATAAGATCGAATGTTTTGAGGTTTCTCGGGGTGCTGTAACACGAAATGAAACTAATAAGACATTCATTTTCAAATCCTAGATGGCGGACTAGTATTTTTGTTTTGATAAATATAGATGTGGGTCTCATTTTCGAGGTTTCTTAGGGTGATGATTATTAAAATGAAATCCATTTTGGAATCAAAGATGGCGGCCATACATTTTTGATAAATATAGATGTGAGTATCGTTTTCAAGGTTTCTTGGGGTGCTGATTATGAAAATGACATCCATTTTAAAATCCAAGATGACGAACAAGCATTTTTTTTAAATATAGATATGGGTATTGTTTCCAAGGTTTCTTGGGGTGCTGATTATGAAAATGACATCCGTTTTGAAATCCAAGATGGCGGACATGCATTTAAAAAATATAGATATGGGTATCGTTTTCAAGGTTTCTTGGGATGCTGATTATGAAAATAACATCATACTGAAATCCAAGATGGCGGACATGCATTTAAAAAATATAGATATGGGTATCGTTTTCAAGGTTTCTCGGGGCGCTGATTATGAAAATAACATCATTTTGAAATCCAAGATGGCGGACATGCATTTAAAAAATATAGATATGGGTATCGTTTTCAAGGTTTCTCGGGGCGCTGATTATGAAAATAACATCATTTTGAAATCCAAGATGGCGGAAAAGCATTTTTTTTTAATATTGATATGGGTATCCTTTTGAAAATCGACTTTTATGGCTTCCGTGCGCTTTTCCTTTTTTTCCGTACGAATACGTTGAATTGACGACTTTGGTATTATTGGAAATTCATCAATATTATATCCAAGTGTTTCAATAGTAGTTTCAAGAATGGACAAAGAATCTTTCATACTCAGTTGACACCTATCTAACGCTACTACTAATTTTGGTGTAATAAAATCTTTCCGCATAGATGTTTTACTTATTTCGTGTTGTGTATTCTCCATTAAAGTATACAAAGCCTCCTGTAACCCCCATCTTTCTGGTAGCTGTCGGATACCACGTCGGAAGAACTCTTCATCTTTTGAGGCTATCCACGATTCGACTCAATATTTCGTATCTACGTATGATGTAAAGCGCTGCTCAAACAGATCATGTGCCATCAACCGGAATAAATGAAAATCGGAAGGAGCAATGTCTGGTGAATATGTCGGGTGAGGTAGGACTTCCCACTTAAGTGTTTTTAAATAGGTTTTGACTGGCGCCGCAACATGCGGACAAGCATAATCATGTAAGAGAATAATTTTGTCGTGTCTGGAGTGGTAATGGGTGCGTTTTTCTTTCATTGCTCGACTCAGTCTCATTAATTGTGTTCGGTAGAGAGCTCCAGTAATGGTTTCGCACGGTTTGAGCACCTGATAATATATGACACCAAGTTGATCCCACTAAATGCACAGCATGACTTTTTTTTCATGAATATTTGGTTTGATTGTTGATGTAGAAGGATTTCCAGGTGGTACCCATGGTTTTCTCTTCTTTGGATTATCGTAGTATATCCATTTTTCATCACTTGTGACAATACGACGCAAAAAATGACGAAAGCAACATAGACCCAGTAACTCAGTGTGCTAGTGCAGATCGCAGATGCATGTTTTTATTAGAATCAGATGATCAGTCGTTTTGTAACGGTTTATAAGATGATGACGAAGGAATTGGTAATTAAGTGACCAGCACTCTGTCGCTGCAAAAAGATTCTATCTTCATTTATTTTCATTAACTGAAACGCATTTGATATTGCATAAATATTGATGTATGCAATATCACAAAAATTATCAAAGGTTTCGACAAACTCTTTTTGGCATTGCTTAAATACTTCTTGCGTTTTTTGTGATCTGTTTTGCAAATCCCTCCAAACTTGATATAAGTTCACAAGTTTGTTCACACAATTAAATAAAGCTTTGGTAGATATTCGTGCCTTTTTCTAATATATAAAGCACTCGATAGCATTATTGAGTCCGATGAAAATAAAATAGGGGCGAGCCATACCATCGACCGGGCACAGGTCTAGACGCCATGCTGCTACTGAGAATTTCCATACAGAAAAACCCAATAATACTTTGACCGACCCGGGAATCGAACTCAGAACATCACGCTCAGCAGTCGCGCTTGCAACCACTAGACCAATGAGGCAGACCAAAAACACGCCATCCATAAATTGCGAAAGCGACGCGACGACGCGGTTTGGTGATAGGTATAAAGATTTTGCTACGCTGCGGCCCTTCGCAATATAGGTACGATGTAGGTATTATTGAAACGCAAAGGAATTTGTAATCTTTTCTAGATCATTTAAAAGGACATACAAGCAGGTAGGTATACAAAGCACGTTGTTTCATAAGTTGCATAATGCAACTTAAAAGCAGTGCAATAAGAGCCACTTTACGAGTAAATGTGTTGAAAAATAATATTTATTATAATATTTTGGCTTCAAGGTTAGCAACAATGACAGATCTTGTGAACCTTAAGCGTCGGACAATAAGAGTTATTTTTGAATGACGTAATGTGGGACGCGCGGCCCATAGTCGGCTTACGCTGTACCTATGGGTAGATCGGGTAGATGTCGCATTTTATGAACGCACGTCAATCGTTCCAATTTATACCTTATCACAATTATCTAAGTGTCAAATGATGCGCGAGCAAAACACTCGAGTTAAAAAAAATGTTAGTATTTTAAGCATGTACAAACACCTATAGTTAGCTAACTGTGAGATTATATCCTAACATGACCTGTAAGTGATTGAAAAATCCTAATTGCAATAATAAATAATTTAATTTCATGAGTCCATGTCAAACACCCAACCAAACCGTAAACAAAACAAAAGTCTTAAGAATGTATTAGGTTATTCAACTCAAATCCGTCAAAGGTCCGTAGAGTCCGGAATATTACAAACGATTTAGCAAACAAATACCTACGCACGCTGCACAATAAAATACACACTAACGTGACCAGTGCCTGCACGCACACACTAGCGTTCAAAATGTATGCCTCCTCTATGCGGCCTCTTAAAAGAATAACCATACGGTTACCCTGAAAAACCCCTTCAAGAGAATAACCTCTTCAATTGGGTATCTCAAAAGAAGGGGTAACCCCTTGCAACTGGTTATTCATTGAAAGGGTTACCCTATCACTGGTGTTAGGAAAGGGTTTACACGACCAAGAGGTTACATCATCCATAGGGTAACCGAATGAACGGGTAACCCTTTCGAATGAATTAACCCATAAAGGGGGTTGTACGGTCCCTGTTTATCACAGATAATCTACCTACCTACAAAGTGACTTGACTATGAAACTTCTGCCCCGTCGACACGACATGGTGTTTTATAACGTGTTCACCTACGGCTATCAACATTTTTTATTAGGATTGGCCCATCCAATAAGATGGGAGGTATTAGTGCTTAAGCAGCTATGTATTCTACGTATAATGTATGGGCCCCTAATTAAAACCGATGAAGCGTGTTATCGCCCGTTATCTATTTGAAGCCACACGTGGGAATATTGTCCAAAGTTCAGCGCGGTTCAAGATTGTGTGACGTAGTAGGTATAATCGTAGGTAGTACTTACATTGCTTATCTAACGCCCATGGTCACTAGGTGGGTAATACCCATGGCCGACGTAATCGATTTTCCATTGTTAATCCATGAGTTAGTTACGTACCTATAAGTCGATTTTTACGTGCGCTTCTAAATAAATTACTTACCTACTGAGTAGCAACTATGAATAAGGTAATAATATTTTTCAAAATTATTGTTAAAAAAATAAATCGGTCTCATTTTCTGTTTAAAACGACCTAGCCATATCTTGTACACTAGATCCAGCCTCGTGTCTAGTCGAGTCTTAGAGCCGTGTTTACCAATAACAATCATAATAAACGAATGTTTAAAATCCAAACGGCCTTTTACTCATACAAAAAGTCCATGTTAAACGGATGATTTTGTCTTATATGTACATCTGTTATATGTTTACGTCTATGTAGTAGAATAAAATAAAGTGTTTTTTTTTTTTTCATATTGTGGAAAAAAGGGAACAACAAAAATATACTTAATTAAATACAAAATAACATAACAAACATTTTTTTTTTCTGAAAACTTTTTGATTTAAGAATATGATTTTGTTTGAATGGATCTATACAAATACCCACAAAGTATCTTAATTTACAATACATATGTACCCACGTGATAACCGTTTTGATAGAATAGAATACCTATATTTATTCGCTCAATTGCGGTTTCAATAAATACATAAGTAGGTAGGTGGTACCTACAATTTATGATTAGGCCTGTAGGTAATAACCTTTTGCATTTACTATTGTGGTTATCGTTATCAGTAATAATTGTAATCGTTATTATATTGCATTATGTACTTAGTTAATTTATCATAATCCCCCGCGAGGGGTCAAATAAATAGGTAGGTATGTCTCGAATCAGTTGTGCTCGTTTACAAAACATTCCAATATCTATAATTAGGTTTGTGCGTCATTAAAGTATAGTAAAAACAATTGTTACAATTTACGCAAGATAAGTAGGTAGAACAAAATACCTACCTGCTGTGGAGTGGAAAAATTTAAGAAGGAGAAGATCTAGACGAAGCTTTGTTCAACAAGTGAAGGGGAAAGTAGAGGTCGAGTCGTATCAAGAGGTCAACTAAGGCAGAGGATAGAGAGCAGTGGCGATTGCTCCACCCACCGACAAGAGCTGAGTTCTTAAATTAAAGAAGACTAACGGGTGGTTAACACTGAGCCTATGGTGTTAACCACCGGATGACCTATGTCATAAGTCATCACACGTTACATGGTAATTATTCGAACGATGAGATCAAAGGCAAAAAATGTATGTAACGGTTGGGTAGTCATGACTTAAAGTTAGCTGTTCGGCTGCGCAATTCATTGTTTAAGAACGAAGTTTTCTAAACGCGCATTTAATCGGTTAACTTACGAGCAAACATGATTCGCCTACCGAATGACCGACAAGTAGGTACAATATAACACTTCTATCTTATCCTACGGGGAATACAGACATCATGTTATGTTATGTAAATTCAACATACCTACCTAACAAACACAAATGTAAATCATATGAATAGTACAAACCCAATAAACAGAAGACTATCTTCTTCCTTATTACCACTAGGTACGTACTCAATCGTGTTTAAGATAAAGAAACCCAAGATTTAAAAAATAACGACGTACATATGCGATACGATAACATATGACTAAAATTAAATAAATAATTGACGTAAGAAGTAAAAATTAATATCATTTAGCAGCATGTTTTCAAGTCGTGTTTCGTCAGAAAATAATAATTCCTTTGTATCCACAAACGTATTGAGTTAGATGATAAATACTGCGTAAACATTTTTTATGGAATACATTTTGTTTTTTTAAGTGATCTAATTCACTGTTTTATATTTATATTCTTTCATCTACATTCCACAATAGGCCTACGTAATACTTAGTTATATTAAAATTAGTTCACAATTTTTTGGACCCTGTTTGACAGAGGAATTTAGAAAAAAGGAAGAATATTTGTTGTGATGTTTAATACCTATATCAAGGCTAGATTTTTCAATGCCTCTATAAAATGTATCTAGCTGATAATTTGAAATTGGTGCCTGGTAGCCATAATAAAATGTTATGTAATAGACATTTAACAGAGGGTTTTCCGGCTATTAGTCAGTCGGATCGTAGCACGTGGCGTTCCGTAGTTTCTACCTACCCTCATGGGAAAAAGGCGTGACTTTATGTATGTATGTATGTAGTCAGCCCTTAATTATGAAATTATATGTTTAATACTAAAATATTAATAATCTTATCGATTAAATTAATTGAGAAAACTAAAAGGGATAGATTTTATTTTGTAGCAACAATATTTTTTCTTCATCCACCTCCCAATTGAAAGTAACCAAGCTGTCTGTTGTGGTTTAACGCTGTGTTAATTTTACTTTTCGTTGTTGAAGTTAGAGCCTATTTAACATGAATAAGTGTAAGTTATTGTGAAGGTGACTTTCCAAAAGTAAAACTCAATCTACGTATTGGTGTTTACTCAAAAAGGGGACGGAATGCCCACAGTCACGATCACCAACATTGGCTTCACAGGGCAGCAGTATCGGCAATCTCACACCAGATAAGGTATGAACTTTTCTATTTATTTCTTCTATCGTATCCGTATATATACGCTTTTTCAGGAAAATAGCTCATATTCTTATAGTCAGTATGGAAAGATTAGACAAGCAAGTTACGAATCGTCATTGACTCCCCAGGTTATGCTAGACACAGTATGTAATGGCATTTAGGGATGCTTATTATTTACATTGCAGTCGCCGTGTGTCAGTATCTGCACCCCTAGTACTCGATTTTCTCACCCTCAATCGTTGTAACAAAAATGTATGAAATAATCGCGAACACATATTTGCGTGAACTCCTGCCAAAATCGCGCATATTGTTGTAATACATTATTTTACACTATGGTCATGATAAAAACTCGTACTAGAACTCCTGATTTGGCAAAACATATAACACATGTGTACTAAGGCATCCCCTCTTAAAGCCAGATTCTGCCGACATATATTTAGAAGGACTTATGTACTCGTATATAGATTTTTATTCTATTTGAAAAGGCTCTTAGACTGCTTTTAATGAAGGGTGAGTAGGCAGTCGTTTCACTTAATATTATAATTACGTCACGAGCTAAACCTCTAGGGCCGCACTTAGGTCATTTAGACGCCCATTTCATTAGTGTACTGTTAGACATACAAGGCGACTAGAATAATCTTAGCAATTATTACTATTGCAAATGGGTAACGTACTTAGTTTGTATTGAAGCTACACCGACTTCATTAGTGTTAGTTGTTATGAGTAAATACGGCTTGAATGCTTACTCCGTGATGTGCTTTTATTAGAGCGTGGCACCGTGAGGGTCTGGCGTAGTCCTAAAAGTCTCCGGGGCCCAGCATTAAGCTGAAGTGAACCACCGTAGTAAGTTTAGCTGGTAGAATCCATACGGAGGATAGTGAATGAAGATTCCCGCCTCGTAAGAAAAACAAGAGAAGTCGGTACCTACATAATTATTCTTAGTTTTTCTTATTGCCGTACTATTTTCCAATACTTAGGTGCCATTACCTAATATTAATATTACCTAAATCATTAATTAATATTACCTGCCTCTTTAATATAAGCAGCCTAAATAATATTGAACTATCTTAATAATAATAATTAATAGTAAATTAGATTTCCATAATATATATATATACAACCTACTTATTATTACTAACTACTAAAACACACTATCTAAATGGGTTCCACCCACCCAAATAAGTTGTTCTTACCTTGGTGGGCGGCAGGTTCTTGGAAAGTCGCAATACTCCCACGAACAAAATTTTTCTCATCGCACCCGCTAAAGTTTGAATCCTCCCACAACATTTATACGTTTATTTAATCGTTATGTATATTTATTCTGTGTCCATACTTCTAAATCTTAAAACGCAAGAACATTAAACCTATCGTTCTGACTTTGGTATTGTTTCTCGGTGGCTATGTTATTAGATTTTAATCATCGTCACACAAAGGAACACAGACATGCTACACGAAAAAAACTCCTTCGATAATAACGTCTGGTTAAAAAATAATCTACCGTTATGTAATTTTCGCTATATTAAAGTGTTATTAGGTATATTTTCTGAAATTCTGAGTTGCACCTCAGAACGTAATAACTATTATCTAATCTGTGCCCAGTTTGAAATTCTAGCCGGTTGATGGTAATGTAGCGACAACTACTCGCAACATGGCAAACAGTAAAAGCCATCTATCGGAGTGAAACGACAACAACAAATCCTGAATCGCACTACGAGAATTTACATCGATTCTAACATATGTATAAGTATACGGATAACCGACATCAACCGTCGGGCTTCGGCCCGCCAGGCTAAACACCTTGCCTGGTCGGAGGATTCTCCCTTTTCAATGGAGGAATACCATATCTCGTTCCCCCATAGTAATATGCTCGGCCCTTATTCCAGGAGTCTTAAAGATGCAGACGTGTACGGTGTCTTCCCCGGAGCTACTGATACTATTTTCGTATGTAATCCAAAACTGATCACAAACTCCCAAAGACTTCATTAAACCGCTTCGTCAACTAATTAAGGCTGGTTACAAACGAAAGTAAAGTAACTCCCTGATATGACCCTTCTGACGGGTCCTAATGAACTTAATGTATGAAGGGTGCTCAATTAGAATGGTTGGCAATCTACGTAATCTTATTGTCGGAGCCGACACTGAATGAAGGATGAAAGGACGTATTTTGTCTAATTACTCGTGTGTTTGCGGCTTTGTTACTTCTGTGGGTAGGTAGGTACTTATGTATAAATATACCGTTGTGTTTTTTTTCCCGTAACTTTAGACTAGAACGGTATGGATCCAAATTTACACTCATCTATCTATGCCTACTTGTTTTTGTACCAACACGACTTATAGACTGCTTGGGTTTTCTAGTCTTAAAGCTATCAAAATGACGATCATTAGGTATACAGACCACAGAATGGAACTGAATGACCATTGTCTTGAGACCCAGCATAAAACAAAATGGTTTTTATTTCCAAATAAACCCTTTGCAGGCACTTTTGAAACCTTATTATGTGTGCTTATTAGAGGAGCTGGCTTTCAAGCTTTACAGCTCATGTTTAAGAACACAGCTATGAAAAGAGTCTTTGGTAGACAACAGTTAAAATTGACCGATAAAAATCTACAATACGCGATGACTAAATGTTATTTACATTTCCGTCGTCCTTATGGGAAATTATGACCGCGTAAGTGAATTCGCCCTTCTGCACATGCAAGTTCCTCTTACCTGTTAAATGAACAAATATAAGGGAGGCACCACAGATATAAAGAGAGACGACAGCCAAAGGTGTTCTTCAATACCTACGTGTTTCCGCGGTTAAGTCAAATGCCGTGCAGCGTTTTCTCCAATATAATTTGGTCTGTTTTGTACGTACCGACCTGCTGTATGCCGATCAGTTTATGTATTAAGAGCAGGCAAATAAGTGACTTAAGTCTACATGAAAGTAACGATGCTTTTCGCTTGGCTTGCAGTACATTTTGCGAGCTTGTAGTCCATTTCTTTCTCTATATCTGTGGTGAGAATGAGACCTCATTTGATATGCACCCTTTACACGCATTAGGTGCACTCCACTGATGACGATAAAGTTATTTTAGTGGCTAACTACGCGTAAAACCCAACAGTGGGCTGTCATGCAAAACAGTATGTTTTAGGTACTCAAATCTAATTGTGCTTGGCAAGAAAACACCCTAACGTTTAAAAATTATGTACAAAATAATATCTCCTGGTTTGTGCCCTTTACAACTTTGGATGTTATAATTTTGAGGTTTTATGTATTCATGTTGTGAAGCGTTTTGTGTTCGGAAATTTTTAGGCTACAACAAAATGTTAAGTCTATCGGTTACCGCCTATTTTCATAGAACTGTACCCCTAGTGTAAGTTTCTTTTGACAAATTCGATTTACTACATCGAACGCGTTCGCCGCTCCGATTGGTAGAAAGCACGAAACGGACCAATCGGAGCGCCAAACGCGTTCGATGTAGTAAATCAAATTTGTCAAAAGAAACTTACACTAGGGGTACTGACACAAAGTCAACATAGAAAGTTATTTTTAGATATCGTTCGTCGGTTATCCCTTCGTGTTTGGCGAAACCTTTACTTCAATAATACAATAACTAAGTTACAGAGTTCATTGAAACTCCTTGAAAACCAAAATAAGTAACTAAAATTGCCTATCTTTAAGTTACTGCAAAGCGACTACCAAGTTACTCATAAAATTTCTCAGTGAAATCATTACAACATAAACCACTTAACTCGCGAACCAGACGTGCCTATAATAATACCTGGCAATGGGGAAAGAGTAAAAGATCTGGGGGTCTACTACGAGTTTTTTTCGAAAATAATATGCGCGCATCTTTGATAAAATTTCATTCACATGCGCGCGCACAATTTTATCATACCTACATTTTTCGCTTATCGATAACAATGATCGAAGTAGAAAGAAGAAGAAGTAAACTCTTACTAGAAACCCCAAATTAGAATAATAATTGCGTTTAGCTTGTATAAAAAGTGAAGAAAATGACCGTTATTTCCACTTTGTCACAAAATTTTGGTCTCGAATATGCACTCTGCTAAAAACTAGAGATGTAAATAGATCTTTTGTTTAGCATTATTTATTACCAAGAATACTACATAGTACCTATTAGACACAGGTATACTATTGTATACCCCCATTTCGCCGATGCCATTATTGAGTCCCATGTAATAGGGGCCGAGCCTATTGCCCTCTACCGGGCACAGTTCCAGACATTTTCGATTTTTGAGAATTTCGATAATTCGACCCGACCCGGGAATCGCACCCAGGACCTCACGTTCAGCAGTGGCGCTTGCGACCACTAAACAAATGAGGCAGTATATATTTCATAATAATAAACTTGTATGAAAATAAACACCATTTTTATTACAGAAACAAACTTGTTTTTTTTTACAAAAGCACACTAGAGCATAACTAGCAAACGCTCTAATTTCCTTAATAAAGATTTGCTTCCACTACTGCTTAATTAGTCCTCGAAGTAACAAGAAGAAATAATTCCAGCACTAACGAGTAAGAGAAAAAATAAAGGAACTTCTTTCATTTTATCGCTTATTTAGTGGGTCTAGCTGTAACGGCGTTTGCAGAAGAATCGGCGCGTTTGCAAAACGGTCTGGATTATTTCCGTCCGCCCGCACAGTGTCAAGCATATGGAACAATTTTTCGCTTGCGATTACGAAATGAAGTCCGTGTATTCACCGTTTTAAGGCTATTTAATTTAAATTATGTTGTTAAGTTGGCAGATTAAATAGTTTGACAAGTGTTCATAGTTGAATGAAACTGAATAATTTACAGAGACAGAAACCTTTAGTTTTAGTTCTGAAAAGGTTTTAATTAAATTATTTTTAGATTCATGATTTTTCTTGTGTTAATTTTTACGACTTCAAAAAACTTAAATGCAACACTAACTAAAAAGCAAAAATTAAATGTTTTATGTTACATTATAGCAGTTCAAGAATATTGAAGTCGGTACCAAGTAAAACATAAAAGTAATATACCTTGCTGCTATAATAGCGACTTTGAAACAACGAATTCATATAAAAATTGTTGAGTGCGAGGCGTATTGTGCGTCGGACTATATAATACTCATAAATACATTACTCAGTTATACGAGTAAGTCTAATACAAAATTTCTTACCCTATTTTTCACAAGTAGGGGTATAAGTAGGGGTAATAGTTTTTCTTCAAATTTAAATGGGGCCAAACGGGAAGCATCCCAAACAAAAAAAGAATTTTCCAAATCAGCGAATAAATAAATGACGGAGTTCTGAGGTAACAAACATAAAAAACAGCCGAATTGAGAACATCCTTTTTTTTGAAGTTGTTTGACAATAAGTATTAGAAGAAAATATTACGCAAGCCCCAGACATGTACCGCTTTGCTCTCTCACATACTTTGAAGCACATCTTATAACATCAAAGCAGCATTGGTATCGCAAACTACTGCCGTTTAATATTACTTCGCTAGACTTAACTCGAGGAATGCAATTTACCCATATATTAAAGTGACGATCGATCGATCGTTTCGCGGCGACAATTGCAGAAGCCAACAAATGCAGGAACACGATGCGAACCGGCATTGTGTAGTATTGCTGCCTCGGGATCTGCTATGAGACGGCTCTGATTCATGAGAGGTAGCGAGCGTGGAATATGATTTTGATTTCATCTTCTGAAGGTCATGGTCCGATGTCCTGGGTTCGATTCCCGGGTCAGGCAAAGTGTTATTTGATTTTACTGTCTAGAAATTCTCAGTAGTATCTTGGAGTCTGGAACTGTGCCTGGTAGATAGTAATAGCCTCGCCCCCTATTACATAGGTCTCAATAACGGCATTGAAAGTCCGTAATATAATTTAGCTTCGAGTAATAAAGACGTGTGCGACCAGTGAACAGCGACTGGGTCATATTAACAGTAAAGTTACTTGGGGGGGGGATTGGAGGGAAGTTAAGCAAATGAGAATAATTTCATAAAAAAATTCAATATAAAAAAAGAACCTACCTATTTCTGATTTTATTGTGTAGACGTTTTATGCAGGAATTTAATGATTTGTTATAAGTTTTTGTAAATTTACTATTTTTAGTAGGTTTGTCAATTTGACGACCCCCCCCCCCCCCCCTCGGACCGCGTCTGCATGCGACATGAGAGTGTCTTCCAACTTGAACCACGCACCAGCATCCTTCGGAAGAGCCGATATCTAACAAGCATTACGAACGCAATAAGCTACCAAATAGCACGTTGTAAATGTTGCGACACACCACATTGCCGTGCAACCGTGCCGTACCAACTGTGCATCAATATTTTGTTTGCGCTTTGCATATAAAATGAAATGTACTGCATCTGCCTTACGTATCGCCTACGTTGTACCTTTTATGAAATCTGTGCTATTGATATTTTATATTGTATTGTTTTTTTTTTTCTGACTGTATCATTGGTTTAATGGTCTCAAGTGTGACTCGTGACGGGTAGTACTACTATTCTCATAAAAAATAAATAAGTAGTTTTTAAAATAGTACCTTTAAAAAATTAGAGAATTATTTGATACGACATGCGCGGGTGCTAGGGTGGTTGGTAGATTTATCCATATGCTTGTACTATCTACAATCCGCAGCCCAATTACCGATGTAGCGATCAGTTGGTCACGCAATAGCTTCTGTCAAACGTAATTTTTGTGACAAACATGTATTGGCCAACCGTGAGGCTACTGTCATGTGGCTGTCGCGTTGTTGTCGCTATTTTTCCGTAATTAGACTGCCGATCATATGATCTCTTGGGATCAACGGCCTGCGGGCTGTTTAGTATTAAGACTGCATTTAAAAGGCCGGCAATGCTCTTATGACTCCTCCGGTGTTGCGGGTGTCCATGGGCGACGTTAATCGCTTACCATCAGGCGATCCGTCTATTCGTTTGCCGTCTATGCCATAAAAAAATAAGACTGCATTAGACAGTAAAATCGATATTTGGGTGAAAAATAATGGTACTATTTTGTTTATTGACTCGAGTAGGGTATCGTGGTCTGATGACCGCCTTAATTAGTGCAGGTGATTAAAGCGCCAGCATATAGTCACTATGAGTTATAGAAGGGAGAGACCCCATATACGAATTGGTATAACAGTGCTGATAGCTGTTTCCTGAAGTATTTTTCTTGACTTATCGTATCACAGTAACGGACAAATCTATTTTCTAGATTTCATCGTCATCATTTCAGTTGAAAGGCGTCCACTGTTGGACATAGGCCTCCCCCAAGCATCGCCACATCGACCGGTCGGCATTATTCATCCAGATTTACCGATAAACAAATTGATTGAAAAACAATAGTAGATACTGATTGCGAGTATATTGAATTCACAATAAACCTAACCAATCTATCACCGTAGGTACAGTCGGCATCATTTATTTATAAACTTCAGGCGCACACTAATTTGTGTGGCGTTGTTACAATCGCAACTAGCGTGATAAAATCTGTGTTTGTGTACAACATCGGTGTAAGCTAACATACATTTTGAATCATTTCGATATATCGTTGCCAGTTAATTACATAGATATTACGGTTTACGTTAACTACGTCGACAGTTTTATTGCCAGTATGTTCAAATTTTCTTTCATTGTTAATTGACGCTTTTTCTTTACTACTGATTTGAGTGCTTTTGGCAGCACTTCACCTGATGGTGAGTGATAATGCTGCAAAGGATGGATCACGCAAGCTCAAGTAATGCCTATTCACTCTCGCCTTGAAGAGTCCTTAGTTATACGCATCGGGGAATATAGACGCCGGCAGAGAATTCCATTCCCTAGGGAATGGAATTCTCTGCCGGTTGCTGAAACGGCTAGCCGTTCGCACGAGAAACGATGTAGCAAAACGTTTAGTGCGTATAAAAGGAATATCAACGACATACGGATGGAAGCCCACGTCGCACTCTCTGAAATGAATCCTGTAGAAAACCTATAGGCAAGCCACTTTTAATTTCGATTTATGACCGGTAGATGGCAATAAGGTCGCCCTCTAAAACAATCCTACGTATGAAATCTCATTTATAATAGCTTCGGCGAAATGTAAGTGTGCAATAGTACACCTCTGCCTAATTCTTGGTGAATAAATGCGAGATGCTTCTTTATGTTTCTAAACACGAAAAAATACATGTCAAATGCCAAATCAATGTCAGTATAGATAGTTATTTGCGCGATGTGACTATCTGTACACCATATTCCGAGATTTCACTAAACCAATCTCGTGAAACTATTAACAGGTTCTGTGAAAACACTGACGGTTATTGAAGGCGCTATTTCTGTTATTTGAAGTAGTCGCGTGAATGTACAGTAGATAGCGTGCGAATTAACTGAAATTGAATCAATATTGATGCAGCCATTCTGAGAAAAAAGTCGATGTCGTGTCAAACAACATAAAATGCACATTAAAGGTACATAATTAACTTCGTTTAAACACTGGAAACAAATGATTAATAAAAATAAAACAGAAACGAGGTTTTCACTTTTTCTTTTTTAACGGTGTCAAGTCTTACTTATCTGGTGATTGAAGAATCTATGTTTGCATCATCTTAATAATACTGCGATTTCTCCCTATAGTTCATGGGTTCATATTATCCATGCAGTATATCCTCGAATTAACCATGAACTCAATCAGTAAGAATCCCTACTAGTAGACATTTTTTTATAAGGTAAGGTTTTATGATTCTGCCTTAGCAAAACCGTCTGACCCGTTTCAAAAGAAGACATTCCTCCTTGTAAAGTACAATATTTCTACAACCACGTAGATATAAATAACTGAATAAATATAACGACCCAAAACGAGATATTATGTATTGTATTCCGTTCTCGCACAAATCTTCCGAACCGAACGCGATATATCACACAGCAAGTACAGTCGGGGCCATATTTATAGACAGAAAGCGGTCGCAATAATCTGCGATGTGTTGCGATCGCGACCGGCGCGGTGCGATATTAACGTGCCCCGATAACGCAGCGATTCGCTCCGTTGCAGTTACGTGCTGCAAAATATATTGAGTACGAATCAAAATGAGTATGCGTTTGTATAAAAGGGGGATACGGATAAGCGATGCAGACAAACAAACAAACAGAACGCCATCCAGGTGTGCCGGTTTCCTCAAAATCTTTTCCTTTATCTCTATAGAAAGTGATAATAAAATTCTAATCAGGACGTGAAATTGAAAAAATCAGAGGTGCGGGCCGGGTTTAAACTCAGACCATCTTGCAAGCAAAAGTTTAAATAATTAAATTAGGTACTTACTTACATCACTAGTGAATATGCACTAATTGTGCACCCACATTTACGCGACGCTGTTATAAAGTCCCTTATAATAATTATAAAGTCCCTTATGGCGGCACGGTTGTCGCAGTGTGTTGAGAGATCGACTGCTGCGCTCGGTGTCGCGGGTTCGATTCCCGCACGGAACAAATATTTGTATGATCTACAGATAGTTGTTTCGGGTCTGGTTGTGTGTGCATGTGACATGTATGTTTGTAAACTGTATCCACGACACAGGAGAAATCCTAGAGTGGGGCAATGTTTTTAAAAAAAAAAAAAAATAGGGGGCGAGCTTATTGCCATCAATCGACCAGAGTTCCAAACTCAGTGCTGCTACTTAAAATACAGAAAAACCTGCCCAACACGGGAATCGAACCCAGAATCTCACAACCAATAGACCAAAGAGGCGGTTAAATTAAAAGAATTTTCTAATATTTTTATGAACAATAGGTAAAACCGTTTTCTGCCCTACCGATCCCGATTGATCACGTAAAAGTACAATCGACAGCACCATTTTATAAATGGCGAGCGGTGGCCATTATCGGTGGCGATATGATGCGATTGTACCAGCCGCGATATTAATCCGCGCTGGAAATGCGATGCATTCACGTAAAATAAAAAAATAAGCTTATAAAAGTCCGTATGCCATTCGAAAAAAAAATAACAAAACCAGAACGAAGGGCCAGGCAGAGATGTACTATTGTACACCCACATTTCACCGGTGCTATTATTAATATGTAATAAGGGGTATACGTATCTATTGACATCTACCGGGCATAATTCAAGACGACTGAAGTTGAAATTTTTTCTAACAGAGAAACCCAATAAAACCTGTTAATAATTACGAAATTTATGAAATGTCACCACATTATTTACTGTGAGTAAAGTTAATATTCATTCTCCTTAGAGAAAATGAGAAAAAGTTAAGAAATAAAAAGAAGATGTACCTACGACATAAAAGAAAAGCCTAGAACATTGCCTTAACTTAGGCCCAGATGTGGCTGAATACCAAGCCGTATATATTCGAACCCATAATCATCATTCTTTGCCCTTTTTCGAATATTTTGGGCGACGCGTTGCCAAAGTACATAGAATCGTAAAAATGTTGCCGGTATATTGTGATTGTTGGGCTCAGGCTCAGAATGAACAGGGTCAAGGCCTTAGGTCGTCCTCACTGGCCTGATGCAGGTTAGCGGACTACACGCACCATCGAGAAGTGTGTTTCCTCTCTTTGTTTGTTTCAGCGTTATCGCAAGTTATAATCAAATTTTGCATTTAATCCGCACGTTAATATACCAAAGAATAAAATATTATAATATTAACCTACGTACACGCATTGGAAAAGACTGGTCATCTTTGGCACAGAACAAAAGGGTCTGGAAATCAAAGGGGGAGGCCTTTGCCCAGCAGTGGGATGTGACAGGCTAACAGTAACCGTAGGTCATCATCTGCCTAGCCTTTTTCTTAACATTGGGGTCGGCTTCCAATCTAACCGGTTGCGGCTGATTTTCGGTATTTTACACGGAACGACTGCCATTTGACCTCCGCCACCAAATTATTGGGAGATACTGATACTCTAAGGTTAGACTGGTTGCCAAACTTAGTAGGTATACAAAAAATATTTTGATATATTGACGATTTAGACTCACTCACTCATTGGTTTAGTGATCGCAAGCGCGACTGCTAAACGTGAGGTCCTGGGTTCGATTCCCGGGTCGGGCAAAGTGTTATTGGGTTTTTCTGTATGAAAATTCTCAGTAGCAGCACGGAGTTTGGAACTGTGACCATTTGATGACAATAGGCTCGCCCAATATTACATAGGACTCAATAACAGCATCTGTGAAATGTGGATGTACAGTAGTACTGTGAGTAGTACACCTCTGCCTAACCCTTCGAGGAATACAGGCGTGATGCTAAGTTATGCTTATTGACGATTTATTAAGCGTTGTGTCCTGTATGTAACAAAATAACAATCAACATTGTTTCCAAATCCTTAAAGCATTTAAAAATGTATTCGACATCAAGCTAAACAAACAGCAATATGTTTTATATTAATGCCACCAGAGCCTTTTTTCATTTGTATGTCACAACGTGTTTCGGAATGATTACGAAAATGACATCTTGTTATGAGACCCCCTCTCGCATTCTCTACCACACGACACGGTATTAATGTGTCATCCGTTATTCACCCATTACGTATTAAACTTGCCATTACATTTTATAACAACGGATAAAAATATATATTTTGGCTTATGACATTTGATCCGATACATCGAATGACTACATATAACTGAGAATAGACGACATACTTCCAAGCTCTTTTTACTAAAATTTTCATATCCTCATAAAATCTTTGAGACAGTCTTCGCTCATCTCCAAGATAATTCTCTGGAATAAACCCACAGCTAGAATCGTAAAGAGCCTTTTAAAGAAGCGAATTATATGTCCTTTGTCATTTTATAAATCGTTACATTTTAATTTTACTTCTATGACTGATAAAACTCAGGAACTGTTAATTGGTCCTTTTTTGTCTTAACAAGATACTCTTGTAACTTAAGGGTTCTCACCTAGTCTTGACTGAGAATTCAATAGGTAAAACGAAAGCGATAAAATCCGGAAAATGACTTAGGAAAAATTGCCCAGAATAATTTTTCTTATTTATACTGTTTCCCCACACTATTATTTATCCGGTATCGTAGGTACAGTTTACAAACATAAATACATTTTTTTTTAATGTCCTCCTGACCGATTTCGGTCACGGCGGCCAATCTCATCGGAGATTAGCCAACTACGCAGGAGATATTATAGAGCACAAATGTGTGCGCAAACACAGGTGCTCTCTCTATTCCTTCACTCTCATAGCCCGATGGGACGGCAATCTGACACGACCGGAGAGAGATCAGGGCGCAGGACCAACGGCTTTACGTGCTTTCCGAGGCACGGTGTGTATTCACATATACACAACCAGACCCGAAACAATTATCTGTAGATCATACAAATATTTGTTCCGTGCAGGAATCGAACCCGCGACACGTAGCTCAGCAGTCGATCCCTCAACCACTGCGCCAACCGTGCCGTCAAGTACCGTACTACCGTAGATAATACAAATACTTCTGTGTGAGAATCGAACCTTCGACACGAAGCGCTGAAATCGAATTACTTAGACACTCCGTCAATCGTCTCGTCAAAATGTTGCACATAATGGTGGGGTATGATGAGGAATAATACCCAGTAAGACTCAGTAATTGAATATCGGTCTTTTCAATAAAAAATAACGGTCAATTGCGACTAGAACTTGCGCCTTTAGAGGGTTTCGTACCATTAGCATACTGTACATATTGTATGTTTATATATTCTTTTAAATTTATTTTTATTTCAACTTCATTTCACCAGTTTTGAGGAAAGGACCTTGACATACCTACGGAGAGACTACAAAGTCTTTTCATTATTAGATAGGGAACCCAAAAAAGACTATCAGAGACAGTAATAATTTAATTACTTTCTCATTCTAAAAACGAAAAACGAACCAAGTATGCATACAAACTGTCACAATCCCAAGTAATGATCAAAGTAAAAACTTCAGTTGAAATTGACGATCGTTGCAGAACTTGGGAATTACTCCCGAATGAAAATTGCCTGCTAATAGAAACGTCACTTGGCGAATATAGAAGGACCCCTCGTCAGACAAACTGTCACTCTTGGAACTTCGGGATTAGAAATTTAGATTATATTTTATTTAGGAAGTTATTATTTAGAAGATATTGTGATGTTATTTCCTGGACTGTTTTCCGGGATTTCGTTGGTAATGAATCCATTCTCCTGTGTATTGTCCCTTTCGGGTCCCGCATTCAAATGAATAGTGAGGAGTATAATTTTGATTTAATATTTTAGTTCAGGATAAGGATGTTGTACTTGCAAAAAATATTACCTTATATGTCAAACGGTAAGTAACTATTTAATTTCTTTCCGCTTACTAAACTTCATACTTATTCAATTATTGCGAGTTACAATAAATTAATATCGTACTTGTGAAAATCATTTTACAAAAATAATTTACGCATTATTATTTAAAATCGATCTCCTTTTGTAAATTATTTTATTCTACTAAATATAATAAATCTGTAAAGTTTGTGAATATTTTAAAGATGTTTATTACTCAACCATGTATAAACCGTTGAACAGATGTGGATGAATCTTAGCACACAGATATCTCATGTCCTCAATAGACTTTTTATTTCGGTTCCCGCGGGATATTTTTTTTCTTTTATTAATTAATGTTCTTTTATTTGAAATGATGTCGGTTCTCTGATCCCCACGAGGACAAAGCCGCGACTAAAAGCTACGTACATAATAATAATGAAGCAAAATTTTCATAAACCGAATGATGATACTTTCCTAACCTAAATTCAAAGCTACTCGCAGCCTATTTTAGCTTTTATCTATTTTTGTCGATGCATTTCAGAATTATTTTCGAACGACAATTTTCCCGGTGTATCCAGGATTTGGCCCGCGTAAGCAAGGATCAAATGCAGCGGAATCCGCTCGTGTTGGATTCCCGGGATTTTTCCGGGTCCCCGGAGTGTTGCCATTATCAACACCTACTCTCAAAACAGGTTTGCCTTCCAATTTTAAAGGGATATAGGTAAGGATGAGTGTGTCATTGTACAAAGATATTATTATTTGTATTCTGTTTCAATAAACTGCATAGATAATATAAAGTGTACGAAAATATATCTCATTACTTTATAACTAGGGCGCAAGTCTATCTAAATGCTTGGCATTATTCCAAAAGACGGTTTGCGATAAAAATTTCTTTAAAGGAGAACTGATTACCACTAAGTACCCGACCTGCAGGGTGGTAATGATACACGCTCGTAATCGGATGATAATCGATTTTGACAGTTTATTAATGTACATTGCGCAGTATCCTTTAAAAATCACTACGCTCTACAATTGGTACACCGCATTATACATTACTGAATTGTCAAAATTTAGTCGATTCCGATTACGAACGTGTATCGTAATCCTAATAATAATAACCTTAGCGTGCATTGAACCGAACCCACGCCTTGTGACGTGCTTACGACTCTAGGAAGTTTAGTTCACTTATGACGTCACAAACCCTATTAAGTCAGGTTTCTACACAAAGTTTATATTAATCGCTCGCATTGTACAGGCGACCTTATTATCACGTGAACGTTGAAATTTGTGAACTAGGACATCAGAATAATGGAAGTTGAGTCCTGTTACGGATGGAGATGGCTACGTGCCTTGAATTAAAATTATGAAAATTCTTGACTACCTATACTGGAATATATAAAATTCGTGCTTCTAGTTATTCATGACAATGGTGTGCTTGGAAAAAACCCGAGGTGCAGTTAAAAACCGAATTTGACGATACGATAGCACGTCCGATGCTCCTTGGGCAGTCAGACCTTGTCTGATTGGCTATTTTTCCACCAAATGGTTTATTACCCGATCAGCAAGTCAGCAATGATGGTAATAAAACTTATAGGATGCGCCAGATAATTTCATGTATCGTCACTCATGGAGGTCGTTTCCTTGTAGGTACCCTAAATTAAGATGTGAAAATTTAGATATACACAACACGACAGAAAAGAGTTACTCATGCCACCTTAGGTACGAAGGCATGAGTTGTGAGACCGACCTGTTCTTTAAAGATATTTCATACATGTCGAAAGAAGTATTAGCTTGCTCATTTCTATGTACATATGATAAAATTATAACAGGCTGATAGCTGTAGTCTCTGTCTTTATTAGAAAAACAGAAGCCAAAACAACAATTTTTAGAATTTTTGTCTCTCTGTATGTTTGTACACGCATCACGCAAATCTTCTGCATGGAATTGAATGCAGTTTTCGCTGATGTATTGCTAGAGGTATAACTTAAAATGTAGGCTCCATTTTACCGCAGGAAAACATCAGATTCTAAATTACACGCGTATGAAGTCGCGGGCAAAAGCTAGTAGATAATATGAACAAAATATCTATAAACAAATGCCAATCAAAAATAACTCGTCTCCAATCCTCTTTCTCTTGTTTCAATGTTTTACGACACTAGACAATCTAATTAAAATCCAATTTTAAATTCATACTGTAGAAGAGAAATACTGTACTTAAATACTCAGTAGGTACATAAACTCTATTTGAAATGTGTTTGGATACAGACCTTAGAATACAAGGACAAAGTAACATAAAACCACAAGTTTATATTCAGACGACGCTAGTTGGGTTACACATTTAGTAAAAGTTTCCAAACGTACAATACTTTACAATAAACTAGAGGTTGACAAACTTTGTTTAGGTAATTGAACTAATTTTAAATTCTAATTTATTTCTATTGTACTTTGAAATGAGAGTGAATTGTAAAATATTTCAAAAGGAAAGGCTTAGAACATATTTGTGCCTGATTTTTGACCGAGGAGTGGGCGAGCGAGTTAGGATGTATCAGGAATTTCATAACCAGTTAAATGCAAAGAGGGCCCAAAGATGGTAAATCCTACCCGGGGGGGCAGCCCCCCTGTCTCTTTAGGTAAACCCATGGCTAAGAATAGGATATTTCATTTTTACCTATACCTATATTCATGGAAGTCAACTTCAGTCAAAGTGAATACTATCTAGAAATTAGCAAACATTAGATCGGGCAATTCGCATTCATTACAACCATTTTCACAAAATCAAACACATACCCTTTGGCAAGGTTAACAGAGCTCTTGCAAGTTTCATCAGAGGTTAGGTACTGGACACTATGGCATCATGCTTGTATTCTTAGAAGGGTTAGAGGTGTACTGTATACCTCATTTTGCCGATGCCGTTATTGAGTCCCATGTTATAGGACGAGCCTATTGCTATCTAATGAGCACAATTACAAAAGTCTATTCAAACCTTGGAGGGCTTTTGAATGTTTTTAGTAAAAGTTGATTAAAACCTGAAAAGTTGTAACTTATAGAACGAACTGAAATTAGTAGTTGTAAATATCGATTTTTCCAATAATTTTAGACTAAGACTCAAATCCCTAATAATTCGGCGTGCCTACAACGATAATAATACCGTTAGACCAAATTGCGCGGCCTCAATAACAACCTTTATACTTACTGAAGTTAAAACTTCCCTCGGGGGCCAGATACATTAGTCTTGCGGGCCACAGGGCCCATTAAGTACATGTATAGCTTATATTTGACTTAATTGCCTGCCAGCAAAAAATAAATAACCTTTTGTTTTTGTGAAGACTATCGAGGTTAGTGTGTTAAAGTCATTAAGTGTGTATGTGGAACCATTTGGTGGAAATTCTATCAATTTTAAATATTGCTTACTATGGTCACTATAAGCGACCAGTATACGTTCTGGCCTAAAATAAACTTCAATAAGTAATTAAGATTCTAAATTCAAATTCAGTGATCAGTTTCATATAATAAAATAACGGATTTATAATTCTTTATTCAAAAATCATCACAACTCTTATTCAAAAAGAAGAAAAAAAACTATTCTTAATTCGAAATTCGAACTAACATATTATAAATCGTTCCATGAGGGTAGAGCTACAAGGTCCAACTCAGTGGTCGTCACACAGAGGGTCCATTAGTAAAACAAGTGCATCGAAAGGACGCATTGTAATGGACTTCTCATGTCCTTGTAAGGTTCTCAATTTAATTCCAGAAAGTGCTACTCGTAATTATCGTTAAAGTGAAAGTATTTTTCTTAAATCAGACAGTCGTTTGTACCAATGACGTCTAATTTTAGCAAGGCTTTCAGGATGAGTGTACTTTGTTTTTGATTGAAGACATTCAAGATTTTTTTTCATTGGGATTTTCATCAATCAAAATAATTACTTTATACTATAGAAAGGAATAAAATAACAATTTGGAGAATGAAAACAAAAAGTTAAAAATTTTGTATCAGTTATAATTATGGTCTGGTGCTGAACTTAACGCGGATGCTGAGCACGAACTCCTTACATTCGATTTCTATTTCAGGTAGATTCGTATCTTAAAGATGTATCAAATCCAACCTACACCTTACTCTTCAAAGAATACAAGCGCAACATAGGCGCAATTAATATAAATAAAAAACATAACTATCACAGTTCGTTGATTTTCTGTAATGCATAAGTACAGTAAACAGTTATTTACTAATAACAATTTGTCTGCCCATCCCTGTGGTAACACCCCGGAACAGCGTACATTAGCTACCGGTTGACTGTACGCATTTTTCATCTCGACTTTCGAAGCCCTGCTGAGTGTTAAGTGGTTTCAGTGGTCAGAAGGCAATTGCTAAGCGTGATACTACAAAGTCTTCTCATAAACGGCACGGCACGGTTGGCGCAGTGGCTAAGCTATTAGCTCTCTGCGCTACGTGTCGCGGGTTGGATCCCCGCGCGGAACAAATATTTGTATGATCTACAGATAGTTGTTTCGGATCTGGTTGTGTGTGCATGTGACATGTATGTTTGTAAACTGTACCCACGATACAGAAGAAAATCCTAGTGTGAAAATCAATGTTTAATAAATAAAAAAGCTATTATTATGGTGATATCACTTAATCGCGAAAATCTTCTAAAATAGTAATTAGACAATTGTTTTAAAATACAGAAACTAGATAACATAACTACATAATTGTCAGGCATATACGTTACAATTAATTTGCAAACAAGTGTACGCTTGTACAAGTATGCAGTTACGATGTAGAAAAAATTAGCGGATGCATCTTGCCCTTTGTGCGTAATTTGCTGTCATGTAGTCTTGCGCAAGCCTACACTTATTTTCAAATTAATTGTAACGTATATGTTTTAATTCTCACGCAGACTTGTGCAAGCCTAAACTGGTCTAAGCAAATCGTTAGTAGCGTGTTTGGAGTAAAAAAATGAATATTGTTGTGATGTAAAAAATTAAAGCTAGTTTAATTGTGGTGTAAAAGCAATTATGATGACTAAACTGTCGCTTATTGTGATCTTGCGTAAACAACCTCTCGATTAGTTCCTATTTACTCATTTTAACTCCATAGTTGTTTTATTCCTGGCATAATAATAACATTTTTTCCACTTATCCTTGCGATTAAAATCCAGAACAGCGGACGACCAGCGGGTGACTGCAACACATTTTTCATTTCCACTTCAGGAACCCTGCTGAGTGGAGCCGAGAGGTTTTGGATAAAAAAAAAACTGAAATAATGGTCCGAAAATGTAGATATTGTTTTACAAAATATTTTACTAGACTGCTTCCTACTGAGCGTGAGGTCCTGGATTCGAATTTCGGGTCAAGCAAAGTGTTATTGGAACGAAGTTCCTTATCGCGCGTTGTGAAAGGGGGCTAGACGGAAAAAATTCTTACGAAAAGTTGTCACGACACTTTTTGGTCTGTCTCTCTCTCTGTCTCTCTCTCTCTTATAGAAAGCAAGCCAGATATTTTCATTTCTATTTCGCATTGAACAGTGTGGTGTCGCGACGATTATTTTTGTTGAGTGTATACAGGTTTTTTGTAAATAATAAAAAATAATAATAATAATGAATCCTGACAGTGTTTCTGCACAAGTTCCGGATATTGCTGATGGAGTTAGGTAAGTAGAGATTATATACAGATAATAATAAATGCTTTTGTATTTTTAGCAAGTACGCACTATAACCTCTCTTTAATATTGTGAAATAAAATTTTATTACAATTCCTTCACTAAAAAGTAACTTCGTTTCCATCCGGGTGTCCCTTGACACCTCTCAAGTTTTTAGGTTTTTCTGTATAGAAATTCTCAGTAGCAGCACGGAGTCTGGAACTGTGCCCAGTAGTGGCAATAGGCTCACTCCCTATTACATTAGACCCAATAACGGCTTCGGCGAAATGTGGGTGTACAATAGTACACTTCTGCCCAACCCTTCGGGGAATACAGGCGTGATGCTATGTTATGTTTATTTAAACCATGGTCTCATGATACTGTTGCCATTCAACTTGGAAACGAATTCAAGTAGACTGATTTAAATCGCCACGTGAGCATAAAATTAGTTTAAATCGCCCTTTTTAGCGACCTTCTGCGCCGGACATTTTCGTCTACCAAATCAAATACCCACCAGAATTGAGTGCGTTAATGCATTCGATTTTTAAATATGTATTGCTGTGGACAAAAATATCCATCATCGTACATGAATAAAGCGACGCCAGACTTTACAGAAACCGTGAGAAGTAATAGTACTATAATAATTTACAGAAGGCCACAGTACGCACTCTCGGCACTATAAACAGATCCCAACCGTATTCCCTCAAGTCGAATAAATAATAACAGCGGGACCGTATCTCTCAGTAGGGCGCCATACTTCGGCGCTACGTTAGGGCCCCGTCTAGATATACATTGTCTTCGTAGTTTGTGGTTACAACTTACTTATTTATTAGGCCTCTGTGTAGGCTTTTAGATAGCTACGAGAAATTACTTCAAAGTAAGATAATTACTGCTTCATTAGTCATTTAAATAGGCTTCATAGGTACCTGCTCAACGTGATGTCCAGGGATCGATCTCCGGAACAGGCAATGTGTTTTTTAAGAAATCTCAGAAGGCGCCCTTTCTTTATATTAATGCTCGGTGGATGGCTCCCTACTACATAGGAGTTAATAAGGGCATCGGAAATTGTGGGTGTGCAAGAGTACACCTCTACCCAACCCTTCGGAATATACAGGCGTAATACGATAATTATCGCGAATGATTTAAAAACTTCCGTTATGGTGTGTACGAAGGACATAAGGCAGTTATCGTTTAGCCGGGTACGTCTTTAAACTGCAGCCAGACACCGGAGGACGGGCAGCAGCGTCCTCTCACTAACCGGTGAGCCACTGCGATCCCCAAGCCGCCTGCCAAGCGTGGGGAATATGGCGCCCCTCCCCGGGAGGCTTCATTCAGGAGTGGACGTCTTTTGGCTGACGATGATGATGATGAATTGTTAAAAACTCTAAGAACTTATTGACCACCCATGTTATTTGATCCAAAAATAAATTCCATGGTTACTCGTTTTAAATATCATTAGGTTAGTTTTCAGCAATCATCTGTTTGACAGTTATAAGGGGGATTCGTAGATGAATTGTCTATGTGGCCTTTTTATGCCCCCTCGTCACGCGTAAGGCCACTGAAATCATAATATTTTTGCGAGTGACAAGATGATTTTTTGAACAAATTTTGATCTACACTAGAAATGAACCGCGTATTGTTGGTTCCTGTTCAAAAAATCACATACAAACACGTTTGGGCAACAACATTACTACACATTACATACACCATTACATACAATACATTTATACCATTTATACCATTACATACCATACATACAACATTACAGTGCCACTTCAGACCTATTAGTCGTTAAGCAATATCCTGCTTTAATGTTTCTCGTACCTACTGGTTTTGTGAAGGATATATATAGATAGATAGATAGATATACGCTTTATTGCACACGACACAGTTCAAAAACATACATAAAAAATTACAATTAGCATGTACAATGGGCGGCCTTATCGCAATCAGCGATCTCTTCCAGGCAACCATAGGATGGACAAAAGTGAACTGGACAAGATATGGGGCTTTAAATTGTGTACATAAATACAATACAAAATAATAAATACTTACTGACAATATGATATATACATAAATATTTATTTAAAAATAATATATATTTATAATATATATATAAAAAGATTTTGCAGGAAATAAAATTTAACAAGGCAAAACTACAGCGATAAATAATGCTCCTTCACAAGCCTCCTAAACACTGGCAGTGATTGCGTACGTCTTATTGGGACTGGTAATGCATTCCACAGACGAGCGGCTTGTACCGTGAAGGATTTGTCAAAAAATCTTGTGGAATGCATTGGCATCTTAAGTCTCATGTTATCCGATGATCTTAGGAATCGTGTATGAGTGTCACCTAGGAACTCGAAGCGTTTTTTAAGGTATGGGGGAGTAGAAGGAAAGAAGAGTACACTATAAAGTAGAGAAAGAATATGGGCATTCCGGCGAAGGCGGATTGGTAACCACTTGAGCTTAATACGAAATTCCGAAACATGATCATATTTGCGTAAACCATATATGTTAAGCAGTAAAGATTTAAATAAATAACATTAGTGTACTCGTGTATCTTAGTAGCGCGCAATATATTGCGCTAAGTAAGTACCTCGGTTAACTAACGGTTAAAACAAAGACGTGCTGTATCTACACTTTATCTTTGTTCTAACTACCGATTCCACAAAATCTCAAGTTGAAGTGTTTTTTGAAAAGCGATAAACTTTATTTCTTCAGCATAGCAAAGCAGCATAGAAAATAAAGAAAGAAATAAAAATTATTTGGTACAAAAATGAGACGGCAATAATAAAAAAGTACAGATAATTATTGTGTAGCCACCGATGCACCAAAAAACGTTTAGAACTACGTAGAACAGTGTCATACATACATATTTACAGTATTCACTAATGACTATGATTGGACTAAGGAACTTACCCCGAGTACGAACATTTCAATCCTACATAACATCACCATAGCGTGTGTACGCAGGATTTAAATGTTCGTTCTTAGTGTACAATACCCCGAAAACGAACATTTCAATCCTACGTGAACACGCTACGAACTTTACACAGGATTGAAATGTTCGTGCTCAGGGTTCAGGAATAGCAAAGACATTTAATAAAGTTACGTGCACACTTCAGATTAAAAAAGTCATAATCTTTACCTGAAATCGTGTGGTCTATATACTACACCATCTCGTGAAGGATATAGCGAAAATACATCTGTGTATGGCCGACACCAATCTGTTGGCCAAGCTCGGTGATTACATTTGGCAATATCCACCTAGATTGCTTACTGTCGGTCGCTCCAATTTAGTGCAAGCCTGTATGATAGTATAGACATACAGCAGTCAATTTAAAAAACCTTACCTTACATGATTGACAAACTCGTGTTGAAAATTGGAATCGAACGTCTTTTTGCAGTATGATCACCTGGCATGACGAGAAAGCAAATCCTCGCATGATTATAGATGTACAAATCAGGAGTGAATGAATAAAAAATTGTGTATACTCTCATTAGATATACTCGTATGATTACTCTAAAACGCTCAAAATTCAACTAGGGGTTGGAAACAGTCAAGATTTTAGTGATTATTTCTATAGAGACAGAAACTAATAGAGTATTATGTCCAAGGGCGCGGGAATTGCTCCTATGACAACCCAGAGATCAGAGGTGGAGCAACTTATTTGCAAAAGGATACATGTCACGGGTTCAGTTCCCTATCAAGTCAAATATGAATGCCTACAGGAATTTGTTATCAAAATACTACTCGTAACCCACGGAGTGACCCCTAATTATCATATCCCTTGTTGGTTCTACTCAAACTCAATATTTCGATTCACCATTAAAATTCAAATAAAATTGTACGAAGAGAACTATACCCCTCTTTAACAGCTTTCCTTTGTTTTGTTCTTGTTCTCATTAGAGCGGATAATTGTTTTATGTTTTGAATTATTTTGTTTATTTGACTACCAGTTGCCTACTAATTGACTTTTTGAAGTGCGCCCGAAGAAAATACATAATCCCCGCAGGTTAGGAGGCTAGGCAAAAATGGTCTGTATACACTCAGCTTAAGAACTAATTTAATTTTAAAATATTAATAAAAGCGAAATTTCATGTCGCCATCGGTGTCACCGGCAGAAGCGAAACAAGTATTCAATAATTTTACTAACTCAAAAAAATTAAGAAGGTGACGCTCCCAGACCGCACTCAAAGAGGCCAACATTAATAAAAAAAAAGAAAGCGCGATTCGGCTCGCCGGGAGAAGATGGCAAATTAAGTGATTGCAAGAGTAAAACAGTGCGATCAAAGCATAATTCCACGTTTCGATTTTTTTTCTTCTAAAAGTACATCATCATTGGAGATCTACGATAATGGTACTGATTACTTAATATGAACTTTAATTTTCACTTATTTTATTGATTTAAAAAAAGATTCCTTAACAACAAAAATAGGTAGGTTCAATAAATAATTTTTATATTATGGTAAATGCAAATATAGAATAAAAAGATCTAAAATAATTAGGTATTTTGATCTAAAATATTTTATGTCGAAATGATTTTTTTAGTTGCTCGTTGTAATAAAAAAAGTATGTAAAAAAAAGTTCAGGCTGAAAAACAAAAAAAAATCTTTGACAGTTCTTTTTTGACATTGCTTTTTTTCATTCATTTCACTTCGTTTAAAACAATGTGCAGTGTTTCGTACTGTTCCCGCTTTTTCTTAAGTTTATAGTAAACTTGATTACCAGATTAACAAGTGTTCGGATATATATAGAAAATTATAATATGAGAAAGTACTGTGGGTAGAAATAATTTCAATGTTTTGAAATCTACCCTCATTTGTTTTAATTTTTGATACGACCAAACTGCGGTTCGCCGAACATGTTAGTTGTTCGCTATCGGTCTGGACCGGAGTTGCGTCCATCGGATCGGATATCAAATCGTTAAGTGCGCAGGCGATTATTGTAATTTTCCTATTGTACTCGTCCCAGTTTTCGATTGCGCCTGCTCGTAGTAACAAAAATATTATCCCGCATAAGTAAAAAGAACAATAGTTTCGAGAAGTGTTATATGACAGACATGTCAGTGTGAGTGCGTGTGGAATGACAAAAGTGAGTACGTGCTGGACCCGCTGAACAAGGACAGTATGAACCAAAATTGCTCCTGTACGCGGCTTTGGTAAGTGTTTTAGATATCATGTCTTAGAATCTAAGTTGCTTTGTGTTGTAGGGCGCGTTACAACATCATACGGCTCAATATTAGTATTTCACGTGTTTAATTACGTATATGAACCGACTTATGCCTGATCAAGGGGAGCGATTACAGGTTCCGTGTGTTGTACCTATATGATATGCTGATCCTCTTGCCAAGTGCGTCCATTATTACACGGGAATGGAGTACAATTATTAATTACGAATTTTGGTTATTTTCTGCGTATTTCATGGGATTTTTATTCAATTAAAACCTTTATTTCTTACACAATAAGGTAGTCAAAATATGGGACGGCAAAATGTAAGAGAGAAAGAGGAGTAAGCACTTAGTCATACATATTAAGTAAGAAGTTACGTAGGCAACCTACTACCCTATAAAATCCCATCATGTATCATAATTAGGTGCTGCTGCAGTATGAGTATTTACTCTTGATATAAGATCTTCATCATCATCTTCCTAGCCTTTTCCCAACAACATTGGGTTCGGCTTCAAGTCCAACCGGTTTCGGCTGAATAATATAATATATTCACTTCTTACAAAACTCAGAAAATTGAATGGAATTCTTTGAAGCAGGTGACGAGGTACAAAACGATACACTAACATATTCAACTATTGTATTTTATGCACCACAGAAAAGTCTCCACATCTTCCTTACACTGTTTTCATTTTCATATAAGTACAGAAATTCTTCTAACAATAAGTATCACTTATGTGCAAAATGGGGCATAAAAATGCCTCGAAAGTGTACCGCTTTCGCGATTACGTGGCTCTTGCAAGCCATGTCAGCTCTTGTAGTTAAAGCTGAGCCAAATTGCGTACATAATTACAGCAGTTAAGCTGAGGTATAACCGTTAATGAAACTGAAAACGAGTTAAAGTTTTAAATGCCGCCATGAATGCAAGCTGTTTCTCAATTTCGGTAAATTCGCCACATTTTTATGGTTCCGTCGGCGTTTTGTTGTTGGAGTGTTAAATGTTCTTTATTTAAATCTGCTGGCCTGAAATAGAATACAATAGAGTTTTTGTTTTTTATTTCAAATAAACCTAGCTCGTGCACCTTTAATACGTTAACATGAGTTTTATTATCACGGTTTTAAAGAGTTGGTCCTACTAAAAACAACTACCACAACCTACTGAGACAAGAAACTCCATGGATATTCTTTTAATCAATCTATTTAAAATCGCGTTTACTTTATTCAATATTTTTGTCTAAATATGTATATGTGTCTAGTAGCTTCATGCCCTTCTACTGAGCATTAGGTCCTGGATTCGATTTCCAGGTCGGGCATTGTTATAAATCATCAGTATTGCCTGTTTGCTTTGTTAGGAAATCATTGAACCCGCAACACATCATTTGCGCTTAAAGGAATATCGAAAGCATTGTTAAAAATCTACGAAGATTCCGAGTTACGCATTGATGAAATATTTTTCTGTATAATTACATTACGCTGCTGTTTCTACAAAAATCAAACACTCCATAGCTACTTCTAAATCACAAAGCTACACAATATACTTCATAACAGCCAATTTCAAACAACATTCGAAAAACAAAAGATATTAAAAAGTATAACATCATTACTTTACATCAGATAGAGATACAGGGCGTTCAAAAGTATCGTACGAATCGTACGATAAAACCGTACGAAGTTAAATTTGTTCGCATTGATCAGCTGTTACGTCACAAGAGCATTAGAAAACTTTTATACGATGATCAATCACCCGCTGTTTCAAATTGTTTTATTCAATACTGGTTTTGCGCCGCGACTGTGTTTGTCCAATTGTTTTCTTTTTGATTTCTGATTGGAGCTTTTTAAAAATTGTTTGCGTATTATAGTTTTTAGTTAGAATTTTTTTAAACAAATAAATTTATTAATCTTCAAATGGTCGCCTGCGAAAACAAAAGATTTTTAGTGCAGCGCGAATGGTTAAAATATTTTGCAGTTAAGTGTTTTTATTAAATTATCTCGTAATTACTAACGAAATGTGGGTTCCCATGAATTCAAACATTATTATTGAAGTACTTCAATTTTATTCAATTCTCCTACAAAAACAAACTTTTGTTTCATTATACTCACGCATTTCTATTGCTCGTCATCAAACATTGTTCAGGGCCTGCAATCGGCAAAATCATAAAATGTTTATCTCCCAAACTTTGACTGTTGAACTCTTCTTATTGCTGATATAAAAAAAACAGACAGAAAGCGAGACTAACAAGTTATAAATAAACGTAAAGCTTCGCCATCTACTGTGTAAAAATTGTAATTGTTTATTTAAAAAAAAAAAAAAAAAAAAAACTTTTGTGTTTTGTGTTTTAGTGGCACCATATCAGTACCTAGTAGGTATAATATATAATACACAGATTCAAAAACACTAATATAAATTTTACCTACCATATATAACTACTTGTAAAAATAGTAAACGTAAGTTTTTTTAGATGTATAAATCGTTTTAATTGTGGCTGTAATGTTTAATGAGTCGTTTGAAAATTTGGAAAATGAGTAAAGTAAAAAATAATCTTCCCATACAAAGTTTCTCGGTTGGGCGATTTTGTAAGGTTAGAAAAACAATCAAAATTTCACTATTATGTATATTTTATTCTGTGATTTCACAGACATACATACGAACTTTATGTGTAGGTGGTTTTGCAAGGAATCAAACGGTTTCAAGCTCTTCCGGAACGAGAAACTTTGAATGAGATTGTATTGGCCATATCCCAACTTCAGACAACTGTCGGTGAGGTCCATTTTGAGACCAAAATAGAATCCGGACTTGATGTAATGGTTTGAACTGATAGAGTGCTCTTGGCCAGTTTTGGATGGTGTAATACAGTTTTATGGTATTATTAAATTATTTTATTGAATGAATTATAAATATCCTGCCTCGTTGGTCTATTGGTCGCAAGCGTGAGGTCCTGGGTTCGATTCCCGGGTCGGGCAGTGTTATTGGGTTTTTCTATATAGAAATTCTTAGTAGCAGCACGGAATCTGGAACTGTGCCCAGTGGATGGCAATAGGCTCGCCCCCTAATACTTGAGACTTAATAACGGCATCGGCGAAATGCGGGTGTACAATAGTACACCGATGCCTACCTTCTGGGAATAGACGCGTAATGCTATGTTAATAAATCTCCCAATTGCCTCATTTAACTAATGTTTACAAGCGAGGCTTTTGAACGTAAGGTCCTGTGTTCGATCTACTTGGGAAGAGTTTGAGGGTTTTTCTGTAAGAAAATTCCCGCATTATATTCTGGCTAGATAGCAACAAGCTATTTCATGAGACATATCGACATCGGAGAAATGTGGGTAGAGAATAGTTAAGAGGAAATGTCGAGGCAGTAGGCTTTTAATTAAATTTTTTGCATATCCTTTTTTTCAAGCTTTCGCGACAACGTCAACAGCAGCATATTTTGCTATATAAAACTGACACGAAAATTATATTAAAATTATGTGCACAATAATTTGATTACAGCATGTTGATGGAATGGAAATCCGGTAACATAATGAATTTTATATTTACCTATATATTTGGTGGCGGTGTAATCTGATGGTCTGCGTGCAAGTGGCAGACCGTCAAGGGAGTCGTAATTTTGAGTGACTTTTAAAATAATATGAAATTTAATTAAAATTTATTTAATAATGTAGCGACAACTACTCGCTACATGGCAAAAAGTAAAGCGCCATCTATCGGAATGAAGCTACAACAACAAACCCTGAATCGCACTATAAAAGTTTACAACGATTCTAACACATATAATACGAATGTCCAACATCAATCTTTGGGCTTCGGCCCGCCAGGCTGATCACCTTGCCTAGTCGGAAGATCCTCCCTTTTCAACGGAGGAACACCATACCATACCTCGTTCCTCCATAATAAATTATACGGGTCTACCTTTTGCATATAGGTTCAATCGTTATGTTAGGTTAGGTTAGCTATTTGACTAGATACATATTTTGTTTTTCAAATATAACACCACGTGTTTTAACCCAGATGTAGTAATAGTACATCTCAGTACAGTCAGCATCAAAAAGATGTATGAACATAGCAAAATTTAAATACATAATCTTGGAAAACTATTGGTTAAAATCATAAAATTTAAATGACCATGTATCTTTATGTATCCACAGATACTATGTATGAAATTGGTCCAGATTTCAATAACAATTTACTCTAAAAATCTTTTTGATGCTGACTGTACATGTAGCAGTCTGTGGATGTACATACAATACAGACACACCCCAATTTCATTGTTGTTCAGTCCTATGTTTCAACGAAGAAATGAGGGTGTCCAGTTCACCTATGCTTAACCCGTCGAATATTACAGCGTCATGCTATGTTATGTAAAATTACATAAGTCACTAATCGATATCAGTGTAATTGGCTATCGGCAGAAGTTATTTTCTTCTGAACAAAAAGTCCTTGAAAAGTGAGGATGTATCTACATGATAAATATCTTAATATATATAATTCTTATGTACGTGTGTTTGTAACCTAACTCCTCCTAAACGGCTGGACCGATTTGTATAAAATTTTGTATGTATATTTCACTGAATTCCTGGATGGTTAGAAAACACAATTGGCCCCGCTAGGTAGCGCTGCGATCGAGTTCTAAAACAGGTTCGGGCAGGACAACGTCTGCCGGGTCCGCTAGTATACCTATGATAAATTATATTATTAATTGTAATTAACTATGATGACTCGTCAATAAAGTGATAGCATATGTATGTTTATACTTGTCTTTATAAACGCACCCACGATATAAGAATTATACTTAGAGAGCGGTAACGATATAAAAAATAATTATGCTACTCACTATACAATCAACAGCTAAATATGTCGCTGATTATACAAAATTAATACCGATGATATTCAGTGAATAACATTATACTTCATTCCGTCGAGCAATAACCGCGTATTTATCTACCAAGCGGTAGGCGGGTAGTCTATAAAATAATTTGCGTTGGGACTTGACGCCATCTTACGGGGAGTCAGTGCAGCCGATCCCTCCAGTAACGAACTTGGAAATTTATTCATAGCTTTCTTCGCTCTTGTAAATACGATGCGGGAACACAATCGGAATTTCGTTTTGATTTTATAACTAATCTATGGACGTGTCATCACGGAATGAGTTTTCGATTAGATGGCTAGATAGATCTATGAAAATTGCGGCTACATTTTAAATTAAGAATTTCATTTCTAGAAATCAAGTCACAAAGGGAAAATTTCTCTATAGAGATACTAGGTGTGAACGCGATCTTGCCACTAGATTTCGGATGCTCAAATTTTGTTATTGGAAATATATATAAGTATATCGAAATGTTTATTATAACATTTTATCATGTATCAGTTATAATGTACTAGCTTCCACCCGCGGCTTCGCCTGCATGTTTTATGAACGCGTACATTTTTTCCGAATAAAAAGTAGCCTATGTGCTATTTCAGACTATAATCTCTGTGCCAAATTTCATCCAGATCCGTTCAGCCGTTCTGATGTGATTGAGTAACAAATATCCATCCATCCATCCATCTTCACAAACTTTCACATTTATAATATTAGTAGGATAGGATAAGATAAACTGCAAAAAAAGAAAACATGAAATACAACATTTATGAATAAATTAATGAAATATCATAATCTATGAATAACCCTTCACTTTAAAATGAAGGCTGTACACGTACAATCAGCTTGCTCCCAAACAAAACTAGCGGTAAAACTCTGAATTTCAAATAAGGGAAATGGCCAGTTTTAGTTTCTTTTTAAGCTAAAAATGTCTGTAATTATTCAAAAAGATGAATGCTGTTTAAGATAATTCTGGTCACGTTGCGTTTTATCTGTTTGACAAATTGCCGGTGAACGGAGCGGTTCAAGTATCTTAATAATAGTATCTAACGTTCGAAGGTCGAGAGGAATCTGGGAACCCGACCTTTTGGGCTGCGAACTTGGAATTACGAAATTAAGAAATCTGTTTTCTTACATTTCTTATTTAGGTAGTCCTTCAGTAGTATCGCCATCCACACGTATAAATGCGAAAGTAACTCTTTCGGTCTGTTTGTTATCTCATCACGACTACTGAACATATCGTATTAAAATTTTACAGAGAGGTAACCTGGGACCTGGAGAAGGACATAGGATTATTTTTATTATCGTAAACACATTGTCTGCGTGTATTTGGTTTTTATTTTTATTATCTACTAGCTGTGCCCGCGACTTCGTTCGCGTGGATGTCGGAACTTAACAATGTATTTTTTAGTGAGACCAAATGCACTTAACCCTATTTTTTTCTAAAATGAAAGAATTTTTCTAAAATAAAAGTAGCCTAAGTTACTCCTTATTACATCAGCTACCTGCCAATAAAAGTCCCGTCAAAATCAGTCCAGCCATTACAGAGATTAGCCTATACAAACAGACAGACAGACAGACAGACAGACAAAAATTGTAAAAAAATGTTATTTTGGTGTATGTACCGTATATATATTCATATGCATGTAGTAAAAAACGGTTATTTCAATATTACAAACAGACACTCCAATTTTATTTATATGTATAGATGTATAGATAGAATCACAATATACCTACATAGACGACATCGCAGGCAACATCCTATCCTACCTCACTACTAATATTATAAATGTGAAAGTTTGTGAGGATGGATAGATCTTTGTTACTCTTTCACGCCAGAACGACTGAACAGATCTGGATCAAATTTGGCACAGAGATAGATTATAGTCTGGAATAGCACATAAGCTACTTTTTATCCCGGGAAAATAGCGAGCATAGGAAGCTAGTACTAAATAAAGGTGCAAACAGACTAGGCTATGTGTTTTAATGATGGTACGTTAGAAACACTCTAAATCTTATGCTACGTCTAGAAAGCGTTCTCAGTAACGGAAACTATGTATTAAATAATACATTGTCATATCGCATTATGTTTGATTTTAACAGCGTGTTTGTCCACGTCCGCATGTATTGTAAGCTTACCCAAACACCGTACCTATCATACCATGAAAACGGCAAACATATTTTTTTAAATTGCGCGACACTAGTATTTTTCCTAAAGCAGAAAGCTAATTGCTTAACCACTGCGCCAATTGTACCGCCAAACAATGTTGTCATAAGATTAATCATTCAACTAATTACTATCCTACTGCTGGAGTTTCTTAGAAGAGGCAGGGTTAGGGCTTAGTTCACCACGCTGGCCTGTTGTGAGTAGGCGAAGTACACACCCCATCAAGAACCTTATGGAGCTGTCAGATGTTCACGATGTTTTCCTTCACCGTTAACGCAAGTAATAATTTTCATCTGCACATAATGTCGGAGTAACTTTCCGAGTTCAAACTCAGACCCTCCTGCAAAGGGCCAGTACGGCGTACGGCGCTCCGATTGGTCCGTTTCGTGTGCTCCACCAATCGGAGTGCCGAACGCGTTCGATGTAGTTAATCGAATTAGTCAAAAGAAACACTATGGGTACAGGCTATACCCAGTACTTCACAATTCTTTAGTTATACTTTAGTTGTGTTTTAAAATAAAATAACGTTAAACAAACCTACGTTCAAAAACGCAATTCTATAGTTAAGCATCTTAATGTCCTTCTCACAATAAGACATTAAAAAACTATTTATAAAAAGCTCTCCCGCAAGATAACTCAGAACCCAGTATATAAATTACTGATTCTTTTAAACGCAGGTAGCAATTTTCTTCCGAGACTTTCCACCAAAGTCGTTGCAAAGAATACGTATGGAAAGCTTTTGATATTAAAATGTTGGGGGCTTATAAATATTTAATGCAATCTCATTTTAAGTACCGAGTGTGATGTAACTCATCGTGAACTCGGGGTGTTTTGACCGACTGTACGAAAAAAATGAGTTATGAATTTTGTATTGTGAGATAGGATATTGTGCCTATGGATGTTGATGTTTGTGGCTTAAGGCGGAAAGTCACTCAATGGAGATAGCAAATATCATATACTAATGATGTTTACCATATGATCTACGATCACATGTGTAGAATGAAGTAACAGCAACGGTTATATATCATAGTTGGTAATCTAATTGTACTCTATCTGAGCATAGCTATTGGGACCCAAATCTGTGACCTTTGACCCTAAAATTGACACTATAGCGTACCCCATACACGTACAAATTAAGGAGAAAATTCTCTGATTTACATAAATCATCCGTTTATCTGTTCTATCAAATTATAAATCTTCAATTTTCATTTGCCAAGTGCATTTTGACTTATTGCTTTTTAGCCGTAAGCAGACGATATAATTTCTTCACACTCAAAGACAACAAGTTTGATTTTAAATTTATACAAATTAGAGGTTCTATATATACTCGTATATGTTCTGTTCGAATCCAGCCGAGTTATCTTACAGTATTTATTCTGGTCTGTCTGAGTGCAGCGATTGGGCCGCGTGACCGGACTGCTAATGTACGGATTGAGTTGCCAGCGTCTGTGCATACACCAGCATCCAAGAGATATTATGTTTACGTGATTTTGATAATACCAATTGAAGTAAGTGCTGGTATTATTTCTTAAATATCATTGAATAGATTGACATTGAACGTCATAAGTTCGGATTATTGATCTGTCTGGCATCTGATCTGAGCATACAAACGACTGCTGCAGCTGATTTTATCTGATAAGTAAAATGATTCGTGGCCTAGTCTTGAAATCCTAACTATCTTAATAAAACAGGTGCTACAGTGATAAATCCATGATACTTTATCGATAACACTTTGAAAATAACATGATGTGAACCCATTTAATTTTAAACAAGATAATCATAATAAAATTGAAGTTTACAATAAGTAGATACTAGTATATTTTCTACGTCAGCACATTGCTCAATGGATGCGCGACTATTCAAGACAACACAAGCCACTGCCCGTGAAATAGCTTGTATACTGTGATCGTATTGCTTCCATTCTTAGATACACGCCCTCACTGCCGAGTTTAATGCTGAAAGATAATAACACAATATCTTGTAATAACGTACTGTATTGCTGGTCAACATACGGGAAAGTAACTGTATGATAGGAAATCGAAACTAAATAATAAAAGGAATGCTTTGATAAGTAAAAAACAAACGTTAAATAAGTAATGATTGGTATTCATTTATTAAATAGGAAATAGGTCATTGTAAAACTATATCATCCTTAGGTGTCAAATAAAACAAGACTATTTGTTATAATTATTAAATATCTTGGATACCTATGTGTGTAAACTCGTGTTTAAACAAATAAAATTATCTTTATGGTGTATCGTTGTTTGGACAAATAACAATCGGTTGCATTTTGGGGAGTGTGCGACGGAATTGCACAGTTTAATTCCGCCAAACCCGTTCCATCATCGGACCACAAGACGTACGGCGATGCGTCACCGGTACATGGTGGACATCCCACCCACACGCACAAAACGTTTTGGGAATACATTCATTGTGCGTACAGCTAAGAAGTGGAATTCCCTGTCAGAGTCTGTGTTTCCTGATAGCTACAACCTGGGAGTCTTTAAGTCAAGAGTGAATAGGTTACTTCTAGGCAAGCGTGCTACATCTTCGACCACATCATCGTTTACCATCAGTTGAGATAGTGGTCAAATGCATGCATAGCAAAAAAAAAAAAACCACCCACAACAAAGTTACTCTTCGTAGTTGGTTGCTAATAAACTTCATAGTTAACAAGTATTAAGTTTGGTGACAAAAGATTGCAGTGCAAAGCGGTTAGGTATTTACTTTAAGATACTTTACTAATCTGAGTTAGTGATTGAGTTAAAATTCACCAGTACATTCTTGAACCAAGATGCGAGCCAATGACGTCACATATTAAGATATGTGACGTCATTGGCTCGCAAATTGTTGCATTTTCTCACGATATTTTCCTTCACTGATCGAGTTGATAATGCTTATATGTACTAACGTACGCATCATGATAAAATATACACCAATACATACCAAATAAACAGCACTGAACCACTCCAAAAATAAATGCAGTACACCAAGTCCTGATCGCCGAACAAAGGCGTCCTGATTGTAATGCCCGCGATAATAACCAACCGGACACGGAAACGCGTCAGATATTTCAACCGGACCGGTTTTAATATGGGCCACAATCGAAAACAATGGTAATGTGCGGACATTGTTTTGCGACATATGTACCGTTTATTTATTATAGGGCTGTTTTTTTTTTTTTCAAACGGGTTTGTTACGGTCGTTTTGACATGAGGGTTTGCGTTTTACATCGCTTTATACATTTGATGTCTTGATATAAATATTATTGGAATCATGCAATGGTTGCTGAGTTTTCTGATATTGGGTACTTGTGTAAGAGTAGATATTAGTTTATTAGTAATTTTTTTAATACGTTATCCCCCACTAGGTTTTCTCCTGTATCTTGGGTACAGTTTACAAACATACATGTCACATGCACAGACAACCAGACCCGAAACAACTTCTATAGATCATACAAATATTTGTTCCGTGCGGGAAATGCTACATGGATATGTCTTGTCTTCTATATTTTGAGAGCTAATTATTAACTGCCTAACTTTTTTCCCGAATATGTTGGGTTTAGCTTTTGAGGCTGAAAATCAGTATTAGTAACACAGCGACTGCCATTTGACCTCTGCCAACAAATTATTGGAAGACACTGATACTCTAAGGTTAGACCTGTTGTGATATTTCTTTGGGTTGCTAACACTCGTAACGACTATAAGGTATATATAGGTATCTATATAAGTATTCGTATGACTTGCTTTTCAAATACAAGATATACAACTAGAATATTTAGTTTTAATTCCGCTAGTTCTAGTTCAAGTCCAAGCTTGGGTGCATGCACAGCACCCGCAAATATATGCACATGCAGAAGGTGCAATAGATATAATGTAACATGCAACCCCCCATCATTATTCACAGTGATAACCAGAGTGCTATAAGACTCTCAAATAGTGATTGTTATTTACCAAGAACTAAACACATTGATATTAGGTTTCATTTTCTCAGGGATCAAGTGAATAACTCTAAAGTAAAGTTTTGTTTTTGTAAGGGTAGTGAAATGGTTGCAGATATTTTAACCAAGGGTACAACCTTAGACAAGCTCTTGTTTTGTATAAGAAAAATGGGCTTGCATTCAAGGGGGGATGTTAGTATTGGAATGCAACCCTAGTTTATAGTTGGCAACACTGCTCTCTCTCTCTCACTGCTTAGGGACTAATACTGTGAAAAATATGGTTGAAGCATTAAACTGGTGATTTTTATATTAATCTCTCTCTTGTTTCACTAAAAACCTTCACTCCGCCACCCAATAACTGGGAAACACTAATACTCTAAGGTCAGACTGGTTTTCAAACTTTTTGTTCTACTGACACCCCTAATGACTGTCTTAAATCATCGTATGATACCCAGGACTAACTGCTTAATGTTTTTTCCGAGGCACGAAGAGGTCTCGATATGTGAAAAATGGTGACCCATCAAAGGGCTGACCGCATCAAGCGCTGCTTAATCTCGCAAATCGATTGATCAGCGCGGTAGCTATGTAGCTACGAGCCTCTACTGCCTACTATGATAACTATTATGAAATTATTAATTTCATTAATAACAACTCTAAATAATACGATTCTCAGTACATATTCGTGTATAAAACGAAAAAGTAAATAAATAAAACACTAACAATTTATATTCAGAAAGGTTTAAAAAAGAATGCCACATAAAAAAAGTATTTTATTTGAGGTGTTTTATAAACATGTGTCATTGTGTAGGATAACAAATATATATTGTATAAACTGTCGTTAACAACAGTTTAAATACTTCTTTGTTTTTATTTATTATATCCAACTGACATGTTATGAAAAAAGTTTTTAATTTATTTTTTATTGTTTATCTGGTATACTTTTAGGGAGGACGTTAATTCATTTTTATTATCAAGCACGATTTATTTTGCAACAAATTTGACCACTTATTTTTTTCTTTGAATTAAGATTTTTTTCTTGTTACTAGTAAAGCTACAAACAAAATTATAATTATATAAAAAAAATTAAAATTAATTAGAAGAGAACCTTTTTAATATCCAAAATTTCCTCAAGATCCAAACGGCTAAGGCAAAAAAAAAACCAAACTTAAATGTTAAAATATGCAAAATGATTAAGAATTGAAAGGATTAAAAACGGATTTCGGACTTGGCGCGTTAACGATAATTGCTGGCAAATGTTCTTTTAAAAATTCTCATCCAACGGAAGGAATGATTCCCATTTTAGGCCCGCCATTAGTAGCGTTAGGCACTAAAAACAGTTAATTCTTTCCGCCGAAAATACAAAAAAAGTACTGTGGACTTTTAATAGCGGCTAGATAGCCCGCAGCTAACTTTATCGCCGAATTACATGGCTTTCAGGCAGCCATATTGTTTTATTTTTCGTTTTGCTTTACGTTATTTTTTGGCATTTGTTTCCGTTCGCTGCTTTTGTATGTGGCCTGTTATGAAATATAGGAACATGAGAATTAAAAAATGCGTGGTTTATTGTTTTACTGGATAAAACATTGTCGTGCATACATTATTAAAGCTAAACAAAGCGTTGAATAACCAGGGTCACTAGATGCAGATAAAGTTTTCTTAGCATATAAAATTGCCATATTATATGTGGAATATAATCCCTCACCAGTTTTGTCTGTACGAATTGTCTCTTTGTGTTATATTGCCATACATTGACGGCGCGATTGCGATTGCGGCGGATTAGCACAGTGACTCAGTTGGCAGTTTCTGGTCAACGTATCACGGGTTAGATGCCCACAAGGAACAAACATTTGTATGGTCTATAGATAGTTGTTTCGGATCTTATTCTGTCTGCATATGACATGTACATATGTTTGTAAACTGTACCCACGATACAGGAGAAATCCTAGAGTGGGGCAAGGTTATAAAAAGAAAAAAATAAGAAATGGCGTTGCATTCAGTCTGATGAGGGGACACAGATTTTGGAAGGTCCAAATAGTTGTGGTTCTTACTAAATGTGTCCTTCTACGTTCTATGTTGCCACAAAGAATTGACCACTGATTGCAGGTCTGTCATCTACGGGCTCTTTTCTCTATGACAATCACGCTCTTGTCATATTAGCGTAGCGTTTAATCGTGACAAGACTCGTTATTGTCACTGTGGATAAGAACCCTGGTTCGCTATGTTTTTAAATCTTGCAAGATTTATTGTTCGAGACCATACGGGCTACTTTTAAAATTCGAATTGGAAACTTAAGGCCTGTAGAAGGCAGCTAGGGCAGATTGGATACGGAAGGCGTAAAACCGGGCGTTGCGACACATCTAGGAAGGTTTACGTCTAGCAGTGCACGAAGGCTGAGCTGATTGTAATAGCATAGACATTACATCGCATGTCGTCTGAATTCCCCAAAATATTAGGCAGAGGTGTATTTGTTTGTGCACCCACGTATTTAGGGGGCGAGGCTGGATTCAGAACGAAGAAGAAGAAGCCGAGCTGATACTGAATTTTTTTTTGCGAGAACCTATACCACTGCCCGACCCGGAAATCGAAGCTAACACCTGACGGTCAGTAACCGTGCTTGTTACCATTAGGCAGTTATAGATTATCGGTAGTTGAACAATTCCCCTGATCCTTTCTTAATTATTAAGGCATGTTGTGGAAAGGAATTGTTTAGGAAATCCAATTTGTAAGCTTAATCCAAACGAAGTTTAATATTACAGCCATCCAACATCATCAAATTATAGGCCTTACGCTTTTGAAAATAAAAGCCATTATTAGAGAATCTGATACGTGTAGTATAAAGACTGTAATTATGTAATATCACTATAGCATGACAAGTGTTCATACAGGGTGATTTTTTGAAATGGCGATTTATTCTTGAATAATTATGATAATTTGTGTACCTTTGTTGATGGCAAAAATTAGTTCATTAAAGCATTGTTTCACTGATAAATAACCAAACATAAAATATCGTAATTTTTTTTTACCAATGACTAATTTTTTATCTTGACGTCAGATTTTCAGTTTGTCATTCATGTAACAGAAATTATAATGCATTTTGAGAGATGAATTGTGAATAGCCAACCAGCTAGTTTATCAGGAAGTGGTGAAAAAGGCTCTTTGTATTTTTTTAAATATCTCTTGCAACATGCGTTAATACACGTGACACCATGCGTCTTTTGGTGAGAAGAAAAGACGCATGGTGTTTAAGCATTTTCAATTCAATACTGGCGTGTATGTTAAAGTACTGTCGAATTTATATTCAGAAATAATTTTATTTATTTCACATTTTAATCGTTCGGTTACTCTTTTGTTGGAGGTATATTTATTTATGACCATTGCAAGGCCAAGTACATAAATAAATTACATATAAAATTTATATAAAAACACAAACCAAAAAGAAAGCATAAAAATTAAATTCTTGAAAAAGTACACCACGATGATATAAGATCTTTTCACAGTACTCCCGACATTACTTAAAAATCACAATCCCTCTATCTAACTTCCTATCACAATCCGGTCTGGAGTCAAGGAAAATATATTATTATATATTGACATCCGTTATTATTTCAAGAGTAACCCTGTATATCCACAGCGCAGCACAACGCAACCAAACGCCTGTAATTAGTGACTTGTTTTTGATGCCACTTGCCAATTATCGTGCTTTGATTTATTGGTACAGGGTGATATCTGCTTTATTATTGATAACGAGCCTACAATAATGGTGTATATTTTGGTACAATCGGTATGATTTTGTGGTTGGTACAGTCAGCATCAAAAGTTTACAACTTGATTATTGTACACTATAAATACAATATACAATAGATTTATAGGACTGTTAGTAGATATAACAAAGGAAGAGGGAACACGTAATACTTCTTAATTTGTATCCATACGTACTGTAACCGCCATCGTGTTTTATGATAGTTATATTCAATTTCTCATGTAAGTGAATGACAATTCTTTTGAGAAATAAAGTTATCTTAAACATGGTTTAATTATGTTATCTTTGGCCAAAAATTTCACATAAATAATAAAAATACGGGCGGATGCTTTTTTTTATTTCTAATTTCAATTACTCTATAAAGATGACAAAACCAATCATTTCCTCACAAAAGCTATCAATAATAACAACATTGCTCCTATTTTTCGGCCAGTAATAAAAAACAATAACTTTAATGTCTAGCCATAAATCTCATAAGTTTGTGAATTCCATTTTTAAATAATAAAGTTGTGGGGAGTGTGCGCCCCCGATTCTGTCACCTCGGCCGGGATGAGTCGCCGCACTAAGAGATTTATTTCACACATTTTGCCACATTCTGCTGAATGTAGGGAACGTTCCACTTACAGATGCTCTAATCTCGCTATTTTATACTCATAGTAGTTTTAAAATGCAGTTCATAAGTTTTGATATCATTATTTCGCAGATTTGATCTTAAGAAGACAAAAGCTTTGTTGATATTTTTTACCTATGAAAATCAAATTATTGAATGTCATAGAGTGTGCATCCCGAATTCTGTTGCCTTTCGTACGGGATGAGTCATCTCATTCTCATTATGTTGTTGTTGTAGAGATGTTTAACTTACAGATACTTATGTCGCTACTAGAATAATTTTCTAAATTAACCTACTCATTACACTTTGTTAGCGTTTCAAATAAGAAACCACGTGAACGGTGGCCATTTTGAAAAATCTACTCAGTGCTCGGCATTCCCACACACAGACTTTAGTCGCTAAATTACTATCGCTTCTGGCTTTAAATACGACCTATAACTTTGTACTGTCTCACTTTTTCGTTTAATGTTCATACCAACTAAAATAGAGTAGAATAGAATAGAATATATCTTTATTTCATGTAAACCAAATTCAGGCACTTATAAAATGTCGTAACTCTAAGCGCACGATGCACAAATAGTTCACGACACTATAAAAAGTTCGGTCTCCCTGCTCATTTTACTAGCTTTCTATGGAGTTCATTCTGTAGTGGGCGGTAAGTGGTAGCTGGACACAGTTGATAAGTGGTTGTATTCCTGCGCCTTTTCGCCCCCCTACCCTTTTGTTATTCCCGCTACGTTTTGCGCCGCGACTTGCATGATTGTGATGAAATATCGCATTATTACGTTTAGAGATTGCAGTGTTGTGTTCTGTTCTGAGAAGAAATCTTTTGTTTTTTTTTCCCGTGGGAAAAGCGCATCACTATTGTTTTTGTTTATTAAAATTTACATTAAAATCACCTCTGTGCTCAGAAACATCACCTCTCTATGCCCAGAATAACTAACATATATTTGGTAAGGCATCTGTGAAATAAGAGACTGGCACATTCCACCGAAGCCTTTTATTAAGCCCTTTAGAAAAGGATCTTGCCATAATAAAAAACTGTGGGCGGCTACTAAGAAATCCTTAGCAGCAGAAACCAATAACACTTTGCCCGACTTGGTCACCAAACCCAGTAATAGCACTTGAGAACTGCAGTCCAGTGAGGCTGTCGCTCACTTTTTAATACATTATAATGTTTCACACAACACACAATTTGAATTGTTCCACACAATACTTTAAATATATCAATAAATTGTTTTAAAGAATCGTAAATAAATACCTTAAACTCGTAAATATCAAATTCTATGAAACTATATGAAATAAAATCCCAGTAAAATAAATATACAAAAATATTGTAAGATATTTACCGCGCCATATGAACCAGTATTATTAGTTTATTGATAATAAATTCTCTTAACTTCGATTACAATATAAAGCAGCTATGTGCTGTGATATGATAGTAATAATTCAGCTCATTATTGGGTTCTTAGAATAAGAAGAATTGGGTGTTAGTCCACCACGCTAGCTGGGTGTGGTTTGGCGTACTGCACTCCCTATAGAGACCTTCATGGAACAGGTGTGCAGGTTTTATCACGATATTTTGCTTCACCGTTAAAACAAATGATCATCAGAAGTGCAGGCTGGTTTCAAAACTAGAATTCCAGCATGAAAGACAAGCATTCAAGCGCTAGGTAATCACTCCTACGTTATGACACCTATTCCTGTGTTTATTGTAAGTAAAGTTGTCATCAAAGAGTTTTCTTCTATTGTGTCAGAAGATGCTCTTACATGAGTATTTTGGAGGCAGTATATGGTAAGCAAATAGTGGGGCTTACTGCCTATGGACTGCCGGTCAGTCCAGGTTTTTACATACCGCAAAATGATGGAGACATTATAAATATTGCCTAATTGGTCTAGTCGCAAGCGAAACTGATACTGTCTTGTGTTCAATTCCTGGATTAGAGAATGTGTTATTGGAAATTCTTGGTAACACAACAGTGTTTGGAATCGCACAGTTCACAATGTTCGCCTCGTTACCGACATCGGCAGAATGTGGGCGTGATGTTGTTATATAATACTGTATGGACCGCACAAAAATCATAGCAACAATACACGATACGGTTGCAATTCTCAACAAAACAATATTTTATTATAACCAGAGCGTTCTACGTTCATTTGTCCGTTGAGATGCCGAGTACTTTTCAACAACCTGTGTGATTTATACGTTCATGTTGTGAAATATCTAACCTAGTGTGCTCTTATCTTTCTACCTCTTTGCTTTTGAAATCGGCGGTGTAGAAATAGAAACGTGAGTTATGACGTAATGAATGGTTTTAGTTATTTTGTATACTTTTTCGAGTAATCATGAGCATTCTTCGAAGAGTTTGCTTTTGCTTTTTCTAAGTGTCAGCTCCCCGATTTTTAGAGAGCATGAAACTCAGTCCGTAGTTTTACGAAATTACTAAATACGACGACACGGTTGGCGCAATGGCTAAGCGATTAGCTTTCTGCGCTAAGTGTCGCGGGTTCGATCCCCGCACGGAACAATTATTTGTATGATCTACAGATAATTGTTTTGGGTCTGGATGTTTGTGTATGTGAATATATGTGTTTGTAAACGCACCCACGATACAGGAATTATTCCTAGTGTGGGGCAACGTTTTAAAAAAAGAAAAAAAAAATACTAGTCAATAAGTCAGCAGGATCGTGTCATGTGACCGTAACGCCATAATGCCGGCTTTCACAACATTTTTTCGCGAAACTACGGAATTACCCGATTCTTCGTCTTAAGGCGCCTCTCTGACTAGCGAAGGTCGGCAATCAGCTTTGCAAACTCCCCTCTATTCCTCGCGAGGTGAAACAGTTGGGCAGCACCCGATGCTACAGCGCCAATTACCCGATGCTACAGCGTTATTATATACATAGGTACATTAAGAAGAAAAAATGTGCAATTACAAGTTCTTTTTAATTCTCTTTTGAATTTCGGTAAGTGTGTCTCCTTGTGGCAGACTAGGTACAGCTACAGAAGTTATATTAAAATTGTATCTACTAATGATAGAAAGTGTCAACCACTTAATTGGTTAAATTAAACCCGTAACCAATATTATTTATGACTACAGAATAAAATAAAAGTATACGTATTCTGAAAAGTAAAGCCATTTCTGAAGCAAAACTATTTTATATCCAAAGGAAATGTTGTTCTACGCTTTAAATCTTTGAGATCGCAATATAAAATAAAAGTATCGTTACATTTTTATTCTTTGAGGCAAATCCTTAACTTCAAATGACATAAAGCTCAAATTTGCATGCAGGTTTACATTTTTATAGGTAGTTGACTGCATCGTCATAGTATTGTATTTCAAATGAAACTAAACAGGAGGATTAAAAATATCAAGTATGTACTTGTATTGACGCTGAAGAAAGCCATCGTGAGTATCTTCTTGAAAGGGCTCCTTTTAAGCGTGAAGGTTTTCCAACAACCCCAACCCACCACAAGCCTGCGTGGTAGACAAGCCTAACCCTTCACATTCTGAGAAGAAGCCTGTACCCAGCAGTGGGAGAATTAGAGGGTAAATTTATTTTTATTGTTTAAGACGGAGGCGGTCGCTTTGGTCGCCAAATTCAAATACCTATTAGGTTTTTCACAAATTACAGATCTATAACACACGGCAGGTTCAGTGCAATAGTAATCGCGACAATAACTAAACATTGTCAACAATCTCATGTTAGAATGATAACATATTTATGTCGTGGCTCCAAAATTGACTATTTTGAAAATTAAACAGGATTTGGACCGTTTTAGCTATTATGGCGATTTCAGGTAAATGTTTAAATACATATTTATAAATTTAGTATAGTAATTGTCGCGATTACTAGTTATACACTTACAATATATTATTGACCTACAAATTGGATGAAACCAAGTAATATTAGAATTTGGCGGGCTACGCGAGCGCCTCCGCGTTAATGTTTTTATAACATCACCTTATAAGTTCAACGTAGGATATGATGTAGATATATTTTCGTGTTAAATTGTGGCGATGACAAGAAAGATAAAAGGTTCATATTTAAAATCTGAATCCGTCACGCAATATGAAAGATTACAAGCAAACAAACGTAGGCAGATATGGGTATGGTAGAAGTCACAAACGCCGGCGATTAAACAAAATCGACAAACAAATTGTCGGCCTTGATCCTCCCAAGTTCCTCACTAAGCCACAACAAATTTTCGAATATTATATTTAAGATGTCTTATTATATTTAACACTTTCGGGTCTAAATAGGTATGATCTAATATTTCTTTTGATACTAGGTGTTGATTTTTGTAGTCGAACAAGGTAGTTAAGTATACGGGGTCGCCAGCTATACAAGTTTTCTTAGGTAATTATCGAAGTATTCGAGTGAGTAATACATTATTAATGAATAGACATAATTTAATGAGATATGTGTAAACATATTCGAAATAATCCATCATTGGTTAATTTGTATAAAAGAGGCTTTTTTTTAATACGTTGCCCCACACTAGGAATTATTCCTGTATCGTGGATGCGTTTACAAACACAAATATTCACATGGACATACACCCAAACCTGAAACAGCTATCTGTAGTTCACACAAATATTTGTTCCATGCGGGAATCGAACCCGCAACACGTAGCGCAGCAGTCGATCTCTCACCACTGCGCCAACCGTGCCGTCTAAATACTGTGCATTTAAATCGTAACCAAGTAGTTTTTTATGTGTTCGGCTATCTCACCGTATTCTTATTCACAAACATACAGTCGACACAGATTAATATAGGTATTAAAATCAAACCCACCAACCGCTGTCTCTCGCGCGTTATCCCACTTTGCGCGTTCGTAGAAGAGAAACTGTTCAATTCAGAGAACACATGTGCTTGTCAAACAGAATATGATGGATGATCTGCGTCCCCCTATTATCCCCCCCCCCTCCCCTCCACCAGGCTGGATCTTCTTGACTAAGAAAATTGACTACGTGTCGTGTGTGCAAAAAATATAAGAATTTAATTGATGAATTGTTATCTCTTCGAGTTTGAATGGATCGAAACGCTCGGGGTCATTCTTTTGCTAAAAGACATCGCAAAGACATTAGCCGACCCTACGCGGTGAGAAGGCTGGCCTATTCTTTGGCCAAAAAAATTTGCTCCATCCTTCGTGGCAATGCTGCCAATCTTCTAGGTCATATTGACGGTTGACAGCGATGCGGAGAAAAACTTTGATGCGTAGTGTACAGGATGTTTTTGTTTTGTCATTTTCAATTTGTTTATTGTGTAAATAGGTACAGTAGATTTCAGAGGATCAGCAGCCTCGCTTGCGACCACACTACAATGCCAGTACATTGCTCTGCTGTAAAACCATGATTCAAAATAAGAAACGCTTCAAATCATCGCTAAATTGGCTTGTTCTTAAAAGATGCGGAAATTCACATTAGTTTGGGAAAATGTGTGACAAAGAAGATTGATTACGGGTGAAAAAGAATTCTCCTCGTAATGAAATGCGGTTTTTTTCGTAATTTGCTAACTTAACATACATAGTATCACGCCTGTATTCCCCGAAGGGTTAGGCAGAAATGTACTATTGCACACCCACACTTCACCGATGCTGTTATTGAGTCCCATATAATAGCTGGCGACCGTATTGCCATTTACCGGGCACAGTTACAGACTCCGTGCTGCTACTGAGAATTTCCTTACAGAAAAATGCAATAACACTTTGCCCGACCCGGGAATCGGACCCAAGACGTCACGCTCAGCAGTCGCTCTCGCAACCACTGTTTTACAATAAACCAACATTTTCCATTAAAACACGCACAAATTGAAAACCGCAGCCAAATAAATCCGGAGGCAGGAACAGTAAAATCTCGCCTTGGATTAATTGGCCCACCAGCACATGCGTCACCAATAATGTTTCACAAACATAATATGACGTCACGCCGACCTCAGAACATTAACTTCACGAGTTTATACGAAAATTTCATAGGACGAGTACACACGAGACTCGTTACGTACAATTTTGTATAGTGTCACGCTTTTGGAATGGAGGGGATCTAGGTCTTGTTAGTAAAGTGAAATAGAGCACTAAAATGTTTCATTACATACGAATATATAAACTCAAAAATACATATCATCACGCCTGTATTCCGTGTACATTATGCCAATATATTTTTATTATAACATATTTCGCCAATGCAGTTATTTTGTCTAAGGAATGGGGAGCGAGCTATTGCCATACACCGGGCACAATTCCAAAGACGAAGCTGCTATAAAGAACTTCAAAAAATCACAATAACACTTTACTCGAACTGAAATTTGAACACCTCATGCTCCGCAACCTCTTTTGAGATCACTAGACTAATGAAGTTGAAAATAAAACGATTAGGTACCGATTTCAGTTTATACAACTGATAGATATCCACAACAGAAAAGGTCCTCTAATATAGTGATAAATTTCATGGAAATAATCCTTCGATACTAATTCATAAGGTTCATTTATGTCACTCAGTGTGACAGATAGTGCTATCAAAGTAAAACCCAGTTTGTATTATCCAAAAATAAGATTAATGAATTGTGACATGCGTCATGACGTTTCACGTTTGTAAACCACTTACCAACTAATTGTTATGCACACTGTATTCGTGTGTAATGACACGAAATAATACACAGATCTCAACATCATCATCAGCCAGAAGACGTCCACTGCTGAACGAAGGCCTCCCCCAAGGGGGGGGGGGGGGGGTTGCCATAATCCCCACGCTTGGCAGGCGGCTTGGGGATCGCAGTGGCTCACCGATTAGTGAGAGGACGCTGCTGCCCGTCCTCCGGTGTCTGGTCGCAGTTTTAAGACGTACCCGGGTCGTAACGGGACGTACCCAGATCTCAACGAAGGGAAAATATTAACTTGTGACAGATATGTTCCACATTGTGACAGCTGTACCGTTAATAAAACACGTGCATTAACTGACACAGATTTGGAACACGAAAATAATGCATGTGTACCCGGTCTTAAGCGAGTCGCTCTTATTAAAAGGTGTTGCGTTTATAATTCGACTAATGTTTGGAACGTGAAACGACGACGGTTTTGAACAGTGAAAATGCATTAATTTAACAGAAATGCGGCCATAAAGCCTAGCGGGTTATTAGGCAAGCCTTTGAAGTAAATGTACAACAGATGTTCATTGGAAAATTTTCATCTCGCGTGTTTCAGCTTTGTGGATGTAATTAATTCCAAAAGGCAGTATTAAATTGTGTCTTTTAATAATCAAAGTGGTTTGGATGTTATTGTAATGAGTGCTTTAAACGTTCTATTTCGTTCTATCACGTGTACGTGAGAAAAGTATTCAGAACTTAGTAATAATAAATAGGAAAAATAAACGTAGCAAAGTAAGCAAATTTTTCTTGAATATATTTTTCTTAGAAAATCTTTATGGCTACGGCGTAGTCGACAAACGTCTACGACTCCTACGCCAAAAAATTGCTACAACAATCGGAAGACGCGTAGGAAACTCTCAAATCCTCCACATCATCTTGCCACTGACATTCAAAAAACAGGTACAAATTCGACACCAAAAAATTGGCCGTATACTCATTCTTATCACGTACAACCGATTTTCAGGTGTCTCTTGTCTTCGTGAATTCTTATTTCATTCAGATTTAAGTCGTTACGACGCATGTTTTTGTTCTGAACTTTCTTGTTCTTGAAATTATTTACTTACTAAACATTGGTATTTTGTGCATCCAGATCACGTGGGAGTAGGAGCTTATTCATGACGTCATCCTGAGGTGTAGCGTGCAGCGTGTTATATTTCATAGCTGGCTTTTGCTTTCATTTTTGAATGGGAGTGGTAATTTCAGAATTAAAATGTATCACGCAATGTCCTTAGAGATAGGCGTAAAATTAATTATTGTCTGGTAATTGTAGAGAAACACTACACGTGAAAAAATGTTAGTCATAGCTCTTACTTATTATTTTTATAATCATTTTAATTAATGGCAAGTGTACATGCATACAATACTACAATAGAGAATAATTTCTGATTAGGATAGTAACCGGTAACCACAGTATTCATATCCACAGTATACATATATCTCTTTTTCTCATACTGTATATACCTACTCGTATTTGTGATTTTAGTTGATCTCGCTGAAATATCGAATAGTTAGTTTATAGCTATAAAGTTAGTATATTTGATAAAATATTGATTGTTAGATTTTATCAAATAACTTACATGAAAGATACATTAAACATTAACACACCAACAAACCAGTATTTAAAATATCTTTTTATATAAATGTGAAAATTATTATCATAATAATTATTATCAATTTGGCTTGCTATGTCGAAAGCATTGCTGCAATTTCAATCCATTAAAACTTTTATTATTTAATATATCCATTTAGTTCAAAATTCCAGTCGTTTAAAATCCGCTTAGTGGCCTTTTTACAAATTATAATAATATAATTACGTGCGGTTAATATTAAAACATGAGCACCAATTTTATAACTGGGGAATTAACAACTTTATAATAATAATAATGTCCTCCTGACCGAATTTCGGTCACGGCGGCCAATCTCAACGGAGATTAGCCAACTACGCAGGAGATATTATAGTGCACAAGTGTGCGCGCAAACACAGGTGCACTCTCTATTTCTTCACTGTCATAGTCCGATGGGACGGCAATCCGACACGACCGGAGAGAGATCAGGCGCAGGACCAACGGCTTTTACGTGCTTTCCGAGGCACGGTCTGATTCACATACACAAAGACCCAGACCTGAAACAACTATCTGTAGATCATACAAATATTTGTTCCGTGCGGGAATCAAACCCGCGACACGTAGACCAGCAGTCGATCTCTCAACCACTGCGCCAACCGTGCCGTCAAACAACCCGTCTCTAACAACTTTATTTATTACGTAATCCAATGATATACATTGAAATCATTTTACACGTAGTCCAATCTTTGTATAAAGTTCAGACAATCACGCTTTGGGTATTAATCGTTGACAATATTGAATAGTACGACCGCCATTTTTAAATTTGATGACGTAGTAGAGAAGTTGACGACGAACAAAGAACTAAAATTTAAAAAGTACCAATGTTTACCTGCCTTGCTTGCAGTGTGTGACGAGTACCCCAAGCTCAACCCCTCGCTCTTCTCGTACACGTTATATGAGAAAACAGAAGTTCTCCTCTGTGAACAGAACAATTCTGAGGTAACATATACTTCGCTAACTAAAGAGTTCTTGATTATACTGTTTATTACAAACTTTTGTAATCAGGCTTGTTTAGGGAACGCTTTCAAACGAATAAGTCCTTCTTAGGGAATAGTATCCGATTTTATAATAAACTCCCCAAATCAATAACGGATCTAACAGATGGCAAATTTAAAAACATGTTAAGTCAGTACTTATAAAAAAAGCATACTATAAGATTATAGACTATGTTGACGATAAAGACGTGTGGCGTTAATTTTCTTCTGTGGCTTCCCTGGTAACTGTCACATCTTGTCTAATCCCTACGACTTGATTATCGTGATTTCACATTTCTTTGTATTTATACTTTTATTAACAGATTTTTGAAAAGAGTATCCATGGAGTTTCTTGCTGGTCTCTTCTTCATAGGACCAACCCACTTTTGGAACCGCGCAATTAGAATTATAACGTTTTAAAAGCGCCCGTAAAGGCCCAGTTGAAATAAAAACATTTGACTTTGACTTTGTCCTAATTCGTCCTCATAACACTACATAACATAACATATCATCACGCCTGTATTCACCGAAGGGTTGAGCAGAGGTGTACTGTACACCCTTATTTCATAGTGCCGTTATGAAGTCCAATAGAATAGGAACGAGCGTCATGCCGTCTACCAGGCACTATTTCAAACACTAGGTTGCTACTGAGGATTACAAAAAATACCAATAACACCTTCCCGCAGCCTGATTACCGATGCAGCGACAGGCGTAGATCGCGCGATAGCTTCTGCCAAATGTCATTTTTGTGTCATATAATGTATTGGCTGACAGTCAGATTGCTGTCGCGTTGTTGTCGCGTTACTGTCGCGTTGCTGTTGCGTTGCTGTCGCGTAGCTGTCGCTTTTTTACGTAATTAGGCTGCCGATATCTGGAATCAAACTCAAAACCCCATGCTCAGTAGCCACTCTTGCAACCACTAAACAATTGATGCAGTTACTCAACAAATAAGTATTCAGGAACAGTGTAAGAAGAAATTTGACTCCCTCATTGGTCTAGTGGTCTCAAGCGCGACTGCTAAGCATGATCATGGGTTCGATTCCCGGGTTGGGCAAAGTGTTATTGGGTTTTTCTGTATGGATATTCTCAGTAGCAGCACGGAGTTTAGAACTGTACCCAATAGATGGCAATAGGCTCGCCACCTATTACTGTATGGGACTCAATAACGGTATCGGCGAAATGTGGTTGTAAAATAGCACACCTCTGGACACAGGTCTGGGTGTATGTCCATATGAATATTTGTGTTTATAAACGCACCTACGATACAGGAATTATTTCTAGTGTGGGGCAATGTATTTTTAAAGAAAAGAAAAAAAAAATCTTTAATTAGTTACCTGTATAAGATCATCTATATCTATACATATAAATAAAATTGGAGTGTCTGTTTGTAATATTGAAATAACCGTTTTTTACTACATGCATATGAATATATATACGGTACGTACACCAAAATAACATTTTTTACAATTTTTGTCTGTCTGTCTGTCTGTCTGTCGGTCTGTCTGTCGGTCTGTCTGTCTGTTTGTATAGGCTAATTTCTGAAATGGCTGGACCGATTTTGACGGGACTTTTATTAGCAGGTAGCTGATGTAATAAGGAGTAACATAGTGTACTTTTATTTTAGAAAAAATCTTTTATTTTATAATAAAATAAGGTTAAGTGCATTTGGTCTCACTAAAAAATACATTGTTACGTTCCGACATCCACGCGAACGAAGTCGCGGGCACAGCTAGTCTTGAAAAAAAACTCCTACTGACTAACATAATCTTAGCCTTATACGCAAGTAGTGTGGTACATACCCCGAACCATCAACTACGCTATAACCGTAACTAAGTTATTATACGAAAGAAGACGTGTTGCTTAATAACATCGGCGTGATTTATTAAGAGGAGCACATCACGGGACGGATACCCGTAATCTCTGCGAGTTTCCTCAGGTAAACTTTCTATGAAATTGTATCGGTACATAGATGTACGCTGGTCGCTGGATGTGACAAATTAATTCAAGTATGTATTATAATATACATATATGGCATTAGGCCTGTATTCCTCGAAGGGCTAGGCAGAGGTGTACTATTGTGCAGTGTACATCCACATTTCGCCGATGCCGTTATTGAGTCCCATTTAATCGGGGCGCGCTTATTGCCATCGACCGGACACAGTCAGTGCCGGATTAAGCAAGCACGGGGCCCTTAGCAAATTCTATCGGAGGCCCTTGATCTGCTATGGTCTCTTAAGGATAAAGTGACTTTTTGTAGAACTTGTGCGTTTACCGTACGAATTTTTTTGTTATATTTTCTTAATAAGTTTCACCCAAAAAATTACGCTGTAGCGGAGTTGGGAGGTTTTGGATACGCGGGGCCCCATTTTGCGCAGGGCCTGTAGCAATTGATACTCTTGCTACGTGGTTAATCCGTCACTGGGCAAAGTTTCAAACTCTGATATATCGGATACAGAGAAACTCAATACCTAATACTTTACTCGACCCGGGAGTCGAACCCAGGACCTCACGCTCAGAAGTCGCACTTGCTACCAAGGAGGCAGTCATGTATGTAGTTTAAATAAAATAATTTTGTTTTGTCTGTAAATGGCTTTAGCTAGGCTATAAGAATGCTGTCGGTTCAACTGAACAAAGAATTTGTTAGATATACACTAAGGCAAATATAAAGAAATGGCACTTTTTGGCTAAAAAGTGTTCAACTTCATATTAATTATGTGAAAATAAAATATTTACGGCTAGTTCTTGGTTGCTTGTATCTGGCACAAGACACTAAAATCTCTACGTTTGCGCAGGGCCTAGAACGTTAATGAATTATATGCGTGAAGATGATGTGATAAACATAATTATATACCTACTTAGTTCTTATAATATGGTTTTGACTGCTTTTTTAAAGACGAAGTACCTAAGCTTCCTACCTACGCTAGTTCGCTGCTACGTCAGTTACGGCGTAGCAGATTTGCTACAAGATTGCTGCGATTTATCCAGGAGATTTAAATTAAATTTTATTGTAAAATATCGAATGTTAAAATTATTTGACAGGATCGTTTGCTAAATTACTCACACTCACTCACTCACCTATTTTGATTTAATTAGCCATGGCATTAATGCATAGTAAAAAAAAAAACAATAATATTTGCCCTGTTATGTAAATGATAAAATTAATAACACTATCTTCGAATGATTTTCTTATCTCCGTTCGATACATTCCAAAATTTGTAGCCCAAAACTAGTATGTTCAACTGAATACCCACATTAATGTCGGAGGCATCAGATTGAAGCCAGAACATGCCAAAGATGCCATACAAACATACTGGAACTTAGAAGACTCCGATCACGACTCTGTAACTATCTCAACCATGAAGGCTTGAACTATTGTTCTTGACCTATCGATCGCTATTGAGAACCATTGAACGATTTAGTTCACACATAATTATACACCTATATACGCCTATGTATTATCAGGTTCAGTGCTCGCTTGTGAGGTGCTGATTCAATACCTCACAAGCGACAAATCACAGGACGGGTAATGTGTTTTTTGATATCTGATATCTGAAATTCTCGTAGTGGTCAGAAGTTTGGAAGTGTCTGGCAGATGGCAATAGGCTCGCTCTCTATTCCATGGTACTCAATGACGGCATCGGCCAAACGTGGCTGTAATGTACCGTCTCTGCCTAACCTTTGCTTTTAGGGAAAATAGGTGTAATGCCGTCTTGTTAATACGGTTCAAAATATCGGTGATATTTGGTTTTATATCGGTGATATTGGTCACGTTCCAAATTAAATAAATTGTATGTGGTATGGTTGATAGGTCCTTGTGATGGTCATAATGTCGGCATTATTTGCGCAGTTGTACAGTGATCGAGTACTGCGGTACGTGTTGTGGGGTCAATCCCCGAATGGAAGAAATATTTGTATGACCTACAGATAGTTGTTCCAGATCTGGGTGTTTGTACATGTGAATATTACTGAATATTTGTGTTTGGAAAAGAACGAACTCTGTTTTTTGTTCTGTATACGAACCCACGATATAGAAAATTTTCCTTGTAAAATATGTTGTTAAATAAAAAAAACTATAATCATAATTATAACGATCACGATTTGGCTAGGATTTGGATCACTAATAATAAAGTGTTTCAACATAGAACGATGTAAATATCACAAAAAGCCACGTCCAGTTGCTTATTAGTTGGAGAACATAAAAGTAGGTAGGTACATATATTGTGAAATCTTGCAAGCTCAGCGCTTACAAACTCCACAATAATCTGTTTCCTTCAGATAACTTGGATCTTACGGTAGGGCTTGGCGAACTTCACTCTTCACATCGTATCATAATTAGCTAAGACTTGTTATAATATTTCTTGTTATAATGAATCAAAACTATCTTTTTAATAAATAAAATGCTTATTCAAAATATATTCCATAAAGAATATATCGCTGATATTTTTTGGTTCAAAATCAAAGTCAAATAGTTTTATTTCGAATAGGCCTTTACATGCTCTTTCAAAATGTTGTAATTCTAGATGCACGGTTCTAAAGTGGGGGTAGGTCCTCCAAGAAACTCCATGGATACTCTTTTAAAATAATAGTTTAATACTGGGTAAAATCTTTAACGGTAAAGACTACGCGAGTACAATACAAGCCAATGTGCGCAAAACTACACAAGAACAGTATTTCTATAATATAATTGATATAGCTAGGCTCAACCACAATCGTTGGAAACCCAGCGATCCACCAGTCAACTCTGGTTAATAATACAACACTATTTTAACCTATTACTGTCCCACTGCTGTTCACTGGCCTCTTCTTTACATAAGATGGAGTAATGTCAATAAAAAAGAGTAAATGTTAGGCCGTCCACGCTGGCTTGGTGCGGGTTGGTGGACTACACACACCATCGATAACTTTATGAAGCTCTCTCAAATGTGTACAGTGTTAACGCAAGTGATAATAAAATTTTCACACATGAATTCAAAGTCAGAATTGTGAACTGTATTTGAACTTAGACCCTTTCCCGCATGCAAGGCAATCGTTCAACCGTTCGGCTATCGCGACTTTACTATTCGTTTTCAAAAAATTGTTGCAGATGCATAAAATATTCTAATAACGATATTCCGGATAATATCAAATCCGAAATATAATATTGTATTGTTACGCTAGTTACAGATGGCTATTCAATGTAAATGTGAGCTCAGTGTAGGAGTATTCTTTATACTTTCGTTTTCATTTTTATTAACAGACTTTATGTTAAAGTTGCATTTAGTATTTATTTGACAAAACCTACATTGTACTCTTATACTTTTTCCGCATTATGTACATAGCAAGATTGTTAAGGGGTTACATCTAGTTGGCGCCCGGAAAAATACGTGTTTTTGTGTTTTTTTTTTTTTGGATATACGATTGCACATTTCGAACTTTGTCTTTTTCACAGGGTATATCTTCGAGTATATTTCATAAAAAAAATTATGGAAAAAAATTCATAAATGTAACCCAACCATTTTCCCAGAAAAAAATCACGTGAACAGGTTTTTCTTTTCGGCCGCCCACTAAATGTAACCCCTTAAAAGAGACTTTAAAAGAATATCCATGGAATTTCTTGCCGATTCTTCTCCATAGGACCAACTTTTTGGAACCGTGCAACTAGAGTCCTTTATCGTTTCATAAGTGCCTGTATTAGGTTTATTTGTAATAAAAACAATTCTATCCGGATAAAAAAAAATATTATATCCGGATATAATTATCTTTTTCAGTCCTAAAAAAACATTTGGATTTGTGTAAGCACCCAAACCAAAATTTATTCGTATACATGAATCGGTTCTCTCTATAAACATAGATAGAGCTAATGTTGTTCGAGTAGATACAATATGATCACTGCTATATCTCGCGGCTCCAGATATCCGTATTGCCTTTAATATATACATTTTAGGCAATCCAATCTCTAAGCGTATGTGTATAAGGTCTATACTTTAAGTTAAGCGATAGCGATCTGATTTGACAGAGAATTTATTATAAACCAGTACCTCTATTATTAGCTTTTTTCTATTTACTTTCATAGTAAATGTAAATTTTTATGCAAGCGATTTTAGTTCTTAACTTGGTTACATTAGAGATTAGAGTCGCTAACATGACATCTCTATAATATAGTAAATAGTAAATCAAAACTTTACTATGACTAGATGTCAAATAAGCAACTCTAATTCTTAATGTAACAAGTTAAGAACTAAAATCATTATCATGAAAATTTACTTTAATAGTAAATAGTAAGAAAACTCGTGATAGCGATACAGATTTCTAATGTATCGCGATATTTTCAATTAATATGTCCAACAGGAACCAGAAGTGTAAAATTTTACATTTTTTTTTGTGTATATATTTAGACCTTTAGGAAGAACACATAATATTATTAATCTTTATATAATTATGTTTTATTTTTAATAATCTCTATTTCTTTAAATAAATATAACAATGAGGCATCCTAAGTCGATTAATTATCAATTTACTTAATTATTTAAAAATCTTAGTATGGTTGAAGTAGCAAGTTTAATCGATAAAACACTATTGCATATCAACATATTTATCAGTTTCTTTTCATGCTGGCTACATTAAAATTATATGGCAGATATTGATGCCTTAATCATACTTAGCAGTTATAGATATTTATCACGCTACATCTACGCTACATCTACTCCACATCCACGCTATATCTACGCTACATCTACGCCATATCTACGCTACACCTTCGCTACATCTAAGCTACATTTACACTTCATCTACGCTACATTTATAATGCTCATCGCTTTTCAGTCTCACTAAAGACTTAGCTTTATATAAAAAAAGAAATTGAACCGCAAAAAAAAAACAGACAAAATGCTCGGTAATGTTAAACCAAGTTCAATCTAAGTAGTAGATTTCCAAAAGTACTCGCTCTTAAGCCTTTTTCCTCACACGATATTTTCTTTTCGGAAAACTCGGAGATTTAGACTGGATTTATAGGATGAATACTAGCTTTATATCTAGGTGAGTACGTATTATTTGTATTTCTACATAACTTAAGTACAAATACCTACAATCTACATGGTAAATAATAAATATGTGCATAAGATATATACATATGTAATAATAATGTCCTCCTGACTTCGGTCACGGCGGCCAATCTCACCGGAGATTAGCCAACTACGCAGGAGATATTATAGAGCACAAGTGTATGCGCAAACACAGGTGCTCTCTCTGTTCCTTCACTCTCATAATCCGATGGGACGGCAATCCCACACGACCGGAGAGAGATCAGGCGCCGGACCAACGGCTTTACATGCTTTCCGAGGCACGGTGTGTATTCATATACACGAAGACCCAGACCCGAAACAACTATCTGTAGATCATACAAATATTTGTTCCATGCGGGAATCGAACCCGCGACACGTAGCGCAGCAGTCGATCTCTCAACCACTGCGCCAACCGTGCCGTCAACCGTGTCCTATATACATACATATGTATATGTATATAGGAATATATACATAGGACTCGTATTGCTCATACATAGAAATTAAGTAAAATTTTAAAAACGCTATTCGTCATCTTGAATACAGCTTAACAGCTGAGCCATTGGTTGTCTACGTTATGAGTCGCGGGTTAAATCCCGCAGGGAACAAATATTTGTATGAGTTACAGAAGACTTTTTCGGTTCTAGATGTGAGTGTAATTTTACGAATGAGTCGGCACAAACAACATTACAAATATTTAAATTTATAAGATTTAAAATGCGTAGGTATAGTTTAATATCTTGAACAAACAGCTAATACTAATGACGCATAAAAATAATAATGTTAAAAATATTTTCATATCAAAAATCGTTTACATAACTTATGCAAAATACACGAGCATCTCACAAATACCTTTGCAGAATATGCTCAAAGAGAAACATACTTTGATAACGAATATACGTCATGATATTTCATTACATCTTCAATAAATAATTCCACATCAATTCCGTTCGTTCTTGGGAGCCATATCACAAATGGAAATCTGCTAAAGTTTGAAGCGCATTTTCTAAAGAAGTAATTTTTATTAAAATTACATACATAAACATAGCATCACGCCTTTATTCCCTGAAAGGTTAGACAGAGATGTACTATTGTACACCCACATTTTGCCTATGCCGTTATTGTGTTCCATGTAATAGCCAAATCTATTGCCATCTACCGGGCACAGTTATGGACTCCATGCTGCCACTGAGAATTTAAATACAGAAAAACCCAATAACACTTTGCCTGACCCGGGAATCGAAGCCAGGACGTCACGCTCAGCAGTCGTGCTTGTGACTAATAGACCAATGTGGTAGCCAAAGATTTTAAAGTTAAACATGGATAATCTAAGATCCGTATTATGGAATTAACCTCGAAACCAGTGACCTCTACTTTTAAGCAGCGTTTTAATGAAATGATTCACTCAAAACTATGCTCAAGAATAAATCACTGCTGAAGCGTTTGCAAACACATATATTCACATACACAAAGACCGAACGAACCAACTATCTGTAGATAGTTAGTTCGGTAATCTAATCTAGTTCTAGGGAATCGAACCCAACACTCAGCGCAGTAATCGATCCCTCAATCACTGTGCCAACCATGCCGTCAAAATTTGACAGTCGTACTAAAAAGAGCTTCGTTTTAAAGATCTTTACCGTTTTTTATTTAACATTTTCCTGTATGATATAGTCCTAGTGTTATACAGTTTAATACTTTAGACTATTTAATTCAAACCACATTTTTATATTGCGACCTATTTTTAAAAGTAAAATAAAGTAGCCCCGGTATTTACTAGTTGTACAAATCCACTAGAACGCGGAACTCGTCCCTAAATGGATCACGGTTTAGGACTAAAGCACACCGACGACACTCCATCGATTAAACCTTAATCGGCTTGCTATGTGCTCACGGCTATTTTATTAAATCGAGTGTTTAGATGCTTTTATTGCACCGAATTGTGTGAGCAAGAGATTAAAAAGTAAAGAAGTGCACGCTTTGACTACATTTCCAGGATCTAAATCATTTTTTATTGATTGAGAGATTTAAAGAAAGCAATTAATACCTATAGTTTTTAATAACAGTTGTTCAGTTATCGGACTTCTAGCGATTGATTATCGATATGATTATGATTATAATTATATATGATGTGTTTAATGAAAATACTTAGGTCATTCATTTTATTTTGTATCGTACAACCTTGATAGATCAAGCTATTAATCGAAAGAAATAAATAACATTTATGCGTTTCTTCAAACTATTGCTTATTAGTAACTCACTATAGATTTCTTTATTATTAATGTCCTTGAAAAGCTGGAAAAGCTAGTAAAAAAATATATTTTTAAAACCCCAAATTAATTTAACAGATTCTTGAAACAATTGTTTGATGGATTATTAAAAGAAAACGAATACCTTGAACAACCGTTCAACCAACACCAACTTAGCAACACACACACACACGGGTAGGTACAATACTATATCAGAAGATTTGGAAGATATCGTTAGCCTAGATAAATAGCGATAAATCTAGCGTAAGCGAAATTCTAAGTCTATGGATAAATCTTAACATCATTATTTTCTGACATTCAGAAAAAGGTAATTTTGTAACAACGCCATCTATTGGTCAAAAAGAACAAACAATATGTCAAACCTAATGTTAGATTAAAACTCACCGCTACACTTTTCTAAATAGTTGTACTGCTTGAATTAACGTTAACCAACTATTTAGTCGACGAAATGTGGGCAATGTGCGCTAATCCTAAGTGGATCACGGCTTACAAGGTTGCTCGCTGAAAAATAAATTGCAGCATAGATGAATGAGAGCGGCGGGAATTGCATGATAAATATTTGAAGCGAACGCCATTGTGGCTGGCAACCCCGGCCTGCCCTGTATTTGTGTCTTGCGAGAGAATTGCTACTCCAGAGGATAACTATTTTGAGTAAAATATACCAGCTGCCAAGAAATGTGGTAGCAAATATTATGAGTAAGTAAATACATTTTATTGTGGCGCTTGTTGTCTTTGGTATCTCCAGCATATTTTTAGTCATCAGTATTTTATTTACATGTGGTCGGTTTGACATTTACTGTGGAAATTAGTAGATAAATTGCTACTACTTCCTTACCGCTCCGTTATGCCATAAAATTATCGTAGCATGCATAACGTTGCGTTTACTACGTTTTCGATGTTATAAAGCCGGGTTTGGTCGGTGACCAAAATGAAGAACATGACGAAAAATGGAACCTATAACTAGTGCTGCGCCCATACACTCGGTACGATTTTCTTCCGTCTAACATTATGTACGAACAAAACAAAACCGGAAAATTTCATATCAGTATATATTATATTACAGGTAACGCAAAGCGTCTCCGTAATCTACAAGGCGAGAGAGCCGCCCTAATCCTCAGGAATTTAATTCAAATTAGCGCAGTACCACTTTTCAAGACAACCTTATCTTAGCAGACGACACCCTGCTGGAAATTGGTCCTTCAGTCTTAGTACTTGTTGTTCCTGTGATTAATGAGGTCGCTTATATATTTTTTATATTTTTATCGGGGATTAACTTTGTACTAAATCCAAGAAGGCCTGCGCAAAAGGTTTCTTTAAGAAAATTATAATAAGCATTCACTGTGTTCGCCTACCTAATGTTGTATTTGTATTGTGTGTATATAATACATTATTATCATGTTTTAAGATAGAAAACGCGTGGAATGTTTCTTGTATGACTTCAAGAATCAGTTTACAAAGGCATAAGTAACGTAAGTTTAGGTATTTATTAGGCCATCACTATGGATAAAACCATAGACCATTTATAGAGTAATATTACAACGGATTTTACTACTTATCGCAGTCGCAATTTAATTCTAATTTTATTTATCATATATTCAATTAAATACCGTCTATAGAATTAATAAAAAAAAAACAACTTCATAAAATATAAGCCCAAATAGATTTATAAAACAGCGTGCTTGATAAGAACTTATAATTATGGAAAAAGCCATATTTAAAATATAAATATTTATTCAAATTCAAATACATACATGTGAATATCATTTATGAACAGACAATAATTTCTTCGAAGTTCACTTACGTAACTGTATGCAGTAAAGGAAAATGTGAAGTCACCAAAAAAAAAACTCAACTACCTACGTCAACAATTTTGATTTTTAGTTCAAACGGGATAGTAAAGTCTTTAAACTTTATCTAACTACACAAGATGAACTATTAGTGTACTTTTAAAACACAAGGAAACACCTTGTGAGGCAATGAGATGTTAAATTATTTTTCTGCTCGGCCGGGAGCATGTGTGCCTGTCAAACCAAATATGATAGATGTACCCACTAGCTATACAGGGATGGATTAGGGATGCATGCTGTCAATAAGATACTAATAGGAGTAAATTTATTACAGTAAAAACATTACACTTTTGAGGTGAAACATTCACGCTTCTAAGTACAAGTATAAATAATCTTTCATTAGATGAAAGGTTGAATCGATCGAATAAGATAGAAATGAAAAGAATATATATATGCGTTGACTAAAGCAGCGATTCCTAAAGTGGGTTCCGCGGAACCTAGGGCTTCCGTAGAAAACTCACCAGGGTTCCGCAAAATTATTTATTTTTGGCTGTTAAATAATACCACAGTTAAGTACAAATATTATTTTGAAATAGCGCAAAATATGTGATGAGAGAAGAACCCATTATGGTTATGTAAGTAGGTAGGTAGTTAGCGAGAATTCAGCCCGGACTATGGCCTTGATTTGTAATCATTTGATATGGGGTTCCATAAAATTAAAGGTATTTGGTGAGTGTTCCGTTATCTTAAAAGTTTAGGACTAGAGAACCTCCATTTTTTTGGTCAATTAGGTGATTAAAATCCAAAAGGAACGGAGTTTTCCGATACAAGCGTCGAAGACTGATTCTAGTTTTAGTTAGTTTTCTCTTGTTCAATAATTAACGTTATTTCCATATATTTGGAATGAAAATCTGGGTTGTTCTTCGAGCACGATTCTTGGGGTCATTTTCGTGGCCAATTATGTTTTTTATAAATATTTTTATGAAACTAACTTCAAAATTGTAAAATTTACAAAAAATATATATGTATATTTATAAAATGCTTGCAGAATGACCAATCTTTTACTTTAAAATAATTATAAGACAATATAATACTGCCTTATGAGTAAATACATCCCAGGATTCGTCCCTGGATAGTGCCAGGCGAGTACCGCCGATGCGATGGAGGGATAACGCTCATATTATAGCTCCTCTAGTACCGTAACCAGATATGTTTGTTCGTCCTCGTTATTATGTATGGAACGTCTTTGTGCTAACTTATAGCGCATTGATTTTGATCGATATTGTACAACTTACAGTTCGACGGTTCAAGTTTGTGTGGGGGAAGTGAAAAATAAGAGTATTTCTTTTTAGGCTTAGAACTGTTGTCATGTCATGTTGACATTAGAGTTGGTAATAGTAGTGGCCCTCAAGTGAGAAGTATACCTATAGAAGTAAAATCATTTTGTCTGCTCATAAATTCACTAATTCTAATGTAAATAAATACAGCAAAAACGCTGCCCAGCCTGTTCACGATTGTATCCTTTACAAACACTGTTTGTGTTTGTTCACATGGACATGCTTCAAACCCGTTATAATTATCCGTAGATCATACATTGAACCAAGGACACGTAGCACAGCAGTCAATCACTGCGCCAACTGTCGTCGTTTTTGACTTTGGCTTTGTAAATCTCATCTTTATTTTTTTACTAGCTTCCGCTCGCAGCTTCGCCCGCATTGATTACGAACTCGTGCATTTTTTCGGATCACATGTAGCGCCATCTAGCGTCCTAAAGCAATTGTGACCAAAGTTATTGTTCTTTCCCTCGGGAACAGTACCTACTTCTTTTCTGGATGAAAGGTACACCATGTCCTTTTCTGTACCCCTGACCACGTATAAGCAACATTTCATAATGATCGGTTCAGTGGCTTAGGCGTGAAAAGGTAACAAACAAACAAACTTACTTTCTCGTTTATAATATTAGCTAGGATTAGGAGATTTTTAACTAATTATATCTTGATAAACATTTAGCTTCTACTTAAATAGGTAACTTCTTATGTATTTTATTTTTGTTATCTATTTTTTTTCTTACTTTCATAATCACCCATTCGATGGCCTATTCCAAAACATTTCCCTTGAAGCTCTTTTCCGTAACAATTGAATTCATGTAACAATTCATCCACGTGTATATTTTTTGTCCAAAACTGCTCGCTTTTTGTTTACGTCTCGTTATCGGCTTCCACGTATGTCCTTTGATCTGACGACTCGGTTTTAGAAGAAACGATATGTTTCCATTGTTATACCTAAGCTTAGAAACTTATATGTAGGTGTTTCTTTAGTAAATATTTTCACATATTCCAAATGATCGATACGTATCCGAATACTTTTAGTTGTAATCGAATATTGTATCGTGTTTTCTATACTCAAGCGATTGTATATTTCAACTTGTGTAAAGGTGTTTTAATGTATTAATTTAATAGGTTATCTCAAAACATTTCACGTAAACAACATAACGTAGCATCACGCCTGTATTCCCCGAAGGATTAGGCAGAGGTGTACTATTTGTACGCCGACAAATGTAGCTATAAAAATAGTGTGCCTGCTACAGAGAATTGCCAGACAGAAAAACCCAATAACACGTTGCCCAACCCGGGACCAAATCCAGGACAACATACTCAGCAGTCGTGCTTGCGATCACTACACCAATGAGGCAGGGATTTCAAAACATTTCACAAAAATGTATTGTGGAAACTGAATTCTAACATTTTTGAAGCTAAAAGCCTACACATGTTCTGGACTCTAATACCAGCACACTCCTTGTCTATTTCTGACTCAAAGATGGCGCGAAAAGCACTATAGCGTCTCTATTTTAACATTTGGGACAGGTAAAAAGCATTTTCAGATTGGAATTTGTGGAAAAATCTCTTTGGTCCTTTTATGTAGACGTAAAGGCTAAAGTTTAGCGTGGTTTGATAAATATTTGGTTTGTAATGTTTGGTGCCATAGGATTTCAACAAACAATTCTATTAAGATTATGTTAACTGGATGGAGGAGTGATGTTCTTTTGTGTGCTAAAATAATATACTGTAAGTCTGTAAATTTATGTGATAAATAAGTATTGAGATTACGATATTTTTTTAAAAATTGGGTTTCGTTTTACAAACACACATTATCATACAAATATTTGCTCCGTGCGGAAATCGAACCCGCGATACGTAGCGCAGCAGTCGATCTCTGACACACTGCGCAACCGTGCCTGATTGAAAATCGAAAAGAGATTTATCAAACAGTAACTGTTCTCGCGACACCATCTGCGTAGTTAAAGTTATTCATACAAATTTTGAACCCCATTTCACCCCCCTGAGGATAGAATTTTATACACTTACAGAACTGACGTGTTTGATTTTTAATTTTTAGGATTTATAATTCCTGAGATTTCTATATTAATCACTCAGTCAGTGATTGATAATTCGCTTATATTCATATAAATTTTACATAAATAACGCTTTAAATAGAGTACCAAAAACCACTATTTTATTTGACATTTGACTTTGTTTATAAAAACCCCTTTCTCATAACTTTCTTTGTAATATGAATGATATTTTTGGTAATTAGAAATCTAGTCTTGATATTATTTATGTGTTAAATATTACTTCATTTTAGTGTTGATACGAATAATAAATTAATTTAAAGACTGTTTAAAGTAGTTAAAGGGAGGAAAATAAAACTATATGGTAAATCAAACACAGAGGCGCACTTGACTATTTTATATAATTTTATTCTAATTTATTTGTCACTGATGTATTGAGCTGGGAAAATTCTGTACACCTCGTAGCGCCTGAAGCCTACGCCGTAGCAACAGTGGAAAAGCTAATATTATTATGTGTGTTTTAGCTAGTCAACGGCCGCAATACAATATAATTTCGTTTAAACTTTATGTACTATGCTTAACTACCTTAACGTATGTTGTTGCAAACAGCAACAACCCTTCAGTGTGTGTGAACAACGAGACGAAACTCAACAACATAATTATTATACATTACATGGCATCACGCTTTATTCCTCGAAGGATATGGCAGAGGTGTACTGTTATACACCTAAATTTTATCGATGCGGTTATTAAGTCCCAAGTCGCAAATTGTAAAACGCGACCCTATTGCCATCTATTGGGCACAACTCCAAACTGTGGACTACTATTGCGTATTTATACTATTAATACGTCCGACCCAGGCACTCATGACCTCACACTCAACAGCCGCGCCTGCGACTACTCACAACAATAGTAATCATCATCATCATCAGCCAGAAGACGTCCACTGCTGAACGAAGGCCTCCCCCAAGAGGGGGAGGGGTTTGCCATAATACCCACGCTTGGCAGGCGGCTTGGGGATCGCAGTGGCTCACCGATTAGTGAGAGGACGCTGCTGCCCGTCCTCCGGTGTCTGGCCGCAGTTTTAAGACGTACCCGGGTCGAACAATAGTAAGCCTTGTTCATATTGTTTTCATTAGAAGTATAAATTAGCATAATTAATCGTTTTCTCTATAATTAATACACGCTGCTCACTTCACAGGCGCTCTTTAATATAACTCATTGTACTGTATGATTAGAAGGTACATTCATTATAATAATTAGTTGTCTATCGAGCCACAGTGCGGACGCGGCGAATCAAAATCGTACTAAGATATTTGAGTTTTTGAATTACAGGATTCATTTACGTATGTTATCCTACTTTCTACCAGTCCGACTTAATATTATAAATGTGAAAGTTTGTGAGGATGGATGGATGGATGTTTGTTACTCTTTCACGCGATAACTACTGAACGGATCTGGATGAAATTCGGCACAGAGATAGATTATAGTCTGGAATAGCACATAGGCTACTTTTTATTCCGGAAAAATGTACGGGTTCGTATACCACGCGGGCGAAGCTGCGAGCCGAAACTAGTAATCCTACTAATATTATAAATGTGAAAGTTTGTGAGGATGGATGGATGGATGGATCTTTGTTACTCTTTCACGCCAGAACGGCTGAACGGATTTGGATGAAATTTGGCACAGAGATAGACTATAGTCTGGAATAGCACATAGGCAACTTTTTATCCTGAAAAAATGTACGGGTTCCTAAACCACGCGGGTGAAGCCGCGGACGGAAGCTAGTATATTAATATGACAACATCGAAATAATACGTCGTTATGTTCAGGCCATATTATTTCGATGTATAACAATCACTTTTGCGATATTGAATGCATTCCGCAATTATAAAATTTTTAACTAGTTATACCAACCTGTTTGTGCGACCTAAGTTTTTGATGTGTAGCCTAACCTGTATTTAATTTAACCTGTGTAATAATACAAATACAAATAAATAATTTGAATTTGAAGTTTAACATTTGTCTTGGTAAAGTTCATGGTGTATATAGTCCGCCAATCAGAAGCAGGCCGTTACAAACTTACCTTACCCTTCTCATACTGAGAAAATAATTTGATAGTTAAGGCTGGTCAGGTGTAAAACGATTGTTGACGGCACGGTTGGCGCAGTGGGAGATCGACTGCTGCGCTACGTGTCACGGGTTCGATTCCCGCACGGAACAAATATTTGTATGATCTACAGATAGTGTTTCGGGTCTGGATATTTGTGTATGTGAATATATTTGTTTGTTAACGCACCCAAGATACAGGAATTAATCTTAGGGTGGAGCAATGTTTAAAAAAAATAAACAAACCAACAAAAACACATACCACGTCCCTAGACCATTACCCATCAATACAATCTTGTTGAGCAAATTTACATCAATATCCATATTTTCTTCAATTGAATGATAGAACGTATAGGACGTATACGAACCTGATTGGTGATGTCCTTCAAAAAGTTCAGGTGCTCAGTACCCACAACCGGCGTTCATATGTGAAACGATGCATGAATGTAGATGAAGCAAAAGGGTTATGTAAGGATCGCAGCACGTGGCGTTCTGTAGTTTCTGCCTACCCCCATGGGAAAAAGGCGTGACTTTATGTATGTATGTATGTATGTATGTATGAATGATAGAACTACTTTACCGATTAAAACGTACTTCGCAAACGTGTCTTATTTGTATCGCTGTTTGCACAGCACTGTGTCTGCTCGCTCGTCTAATATCGGGGAAAATTGAACATGTTTCAACGATAACACACCAGTAAATCTTTGAAATTTTAATGAATTTTCTGAACAACTTAATGCATGACATCAACAGATAATTGTTTATGTCACACAATGATTTTTAACAACGAACATGTTTACATAGTTTTATGCAGATTAAACCCAGACTTTTTTAATTATTACTTTTGAACACAAAACCTTTGAGCCAGCCGTAATATTTATTTACACTATTTATATGCACATTTCAGCGAGCAAGCGTGAAGCGTCCTACAAGGACAGCTCCGTTAGGCTTTTGATGGTGCGCATTGTCTTCAACCCGCATCAGGTCCGCGTATTGGAGTAAAGCCTTATTAACCTAACCCTTCTCATTCTAACAAGAGGCTCGTGCAAGTGGGCCATTAATGAGCTGAATTATTAAACATATCCCTTCTTATAAACGTGTTTAAGTAATGTGATAATTAAAATAATTTTATTAATATTTTTTTGGCGATTTATTCAATTTTAATTAGTAGAGGAGCATTAAAAATACAATTAAAATACAATCTAGCAGAAGCAGATATTATTTCAGCTTTACATACATAGTTTCAACAACCACATCAGCATTCCAAGTTTTAAACAGCTCGTAAAGGAGCATGTAACCACACAACACATGAAACACATACAGTAAGAGCTTATGGCTAAACATTACCGTGGATAGCCACGATAATTAGGATGGCATCACCCTTGATGTTGCCAGCCAGTTTAATTGGAGTTGAGTTACATCCTTTCGGATAACCCTGTTCCCTCGTCCACTAATTGGTAGGGGACGAATTAATCATGTTTAAGATATTTTAACGCCTTAAATATGATTTATTGCAAATTGTGGAATTAAACATTGGTGTGTTATGAAGTTTCGCAATTGGAACGTAAGTTCGAAGATAACATTTTGTTTATTATATTTTTCAGATGAACTTATTATCATAAACTACTACAACAGATAAGTAGTTTTAGAACTTGGTAGGTATGTGCATGTAAGATGTATGTCTACCTACCCAAAATATATGTAGGAAACATTGCAGTGTTATGAATCGACTTTTCACTTATATTACAATACATTTACTAACTATACAAATTAAAAATTGCAAAAAGACAAAAACAATGATGTCGTGCACATTCCGCATCTAAATATTCCTTCACATGACTATCAACCGGCATCGTCCCAGAAGACTGGCAGCATTGCCAAGTCGAGTGGCTATTTGACAAATTCCACGATTTTGTTTAACAAATTAACTATATCTTTATCATCATAATTCTGTTCACACACCGTGCTTCGGTTCACTCAGCAAAGATTAAAATCAACGTTTTCCGAAAGAACGACCTAGTTTTTAAACTTTGAACGGAACCTCAAAGAAATGCTCTAAAAAATCAAGCAAGAGGTTCAAATCAAATCTAACAAGCCACTATAACTTAGTATACTTCAATCGATCGCCATAACCCCAGAGCTAAGTTAGCACCGTACACTCAACTACCGTCTGGGAACAACTAACTCAGTGCAACTTAACGAACAATTCTTTGCGTTGCATTGCGATTTCCGCGCGATTCCCCTGCGATTTTAACTTATGTGTTTATTGGATAATGTTTCCGTGCAAAGCAGTGGAATTAATGTCTGTTGCAGTTAGTTTTTATGATTGTAATTTTTTATGGATTGAAATAATTGGACAGTTCCAGAGAGAAATATGGAGGATGGATGGAACAAAGACATGTATGTTTCCTTCTTTATTTAAGTAAGTATATAAAATACCACACATGTCTGATGAACACAATCTCTCTTCAGGGTCCGAAAGGTCTACGTGAAAGACCGGCCTTGATTACGTAAGAAAAATCTAACATCCAGAACAGCAAATAGTACATCTCTTTTTCGATTGTATATTTTGTCACAAGAGCATGCGAAATAACACGTTTATTAGCAACTGTCATAACAAAATAACGGAATCAGGGCGCCGGTCAAGCGCAAAGGAATAGTGCAAAATGCAAACCCTAGTCTAACGAAGACGGCGCATTTTAATGATAGTACTTTATGGTAAATATCCTGAGTCAGAATGACGCAAGGCAGTATATCCTGAGTCGGGCACTTGACAGGCTTTAGCATCTTACTTATGGCAGTAAAAACGTAGTGGAGTATCTAATGAAGATAAAAACGCGGTACATAATGAAATACAGCAGACTGTCACTAATCCGACATGGCTGTTCCTAGCAACTGGGCTCACGAATGCAATTTATGCACGAACCTGAATTGAATGAATGAAGTGTTTTTTTTTTTTTTTTTTCAAATATATTTACTTGTTTTCAAAAGACAACTCAGAATAATCATTCAGCCCATTATGCAGGGCACGGACATCTTCTTAGATTGAGAATGCCTTAATCCACCACGTTGGCCTGGTGTGATTTGGCGGACTACCATTAAGAACTTTGGGAGCATTTTCAAGTTTTCTTTACCTATATTTTTCTTCTCAGTTAATTCAAGTGATTATCGATTCTGAGTAAGACAAGTTCCACACAAGACTAAGAAAAGTATAAACATAACATAACATAGCATCACGCCTGTATTCCCCGAAGGGTTAGGCAGAGGTGTACCATTGTACACCCACATTTCGCCAACGCCGTTATTGAGTCCCATGTAATAGGGGGCAAGCCTATTGCCATCTACCGGGCATAGTTTTAGACTCCGTGCTACTACTGAGAATTTCCATACAGATAAACCCGATAACACTTTGCCCGACCCGGGAATCAAACCCTCACGCTCAGCAGTCGCGCTTGGGACCACTAGACCAATGAGGTAGGCAGAAAATTGTAAATAAATATAAAAATGTTTATTTGGAACAGATTTATTTTAAGAAACGATAATACTGTGGCGTAGATAACAACGCCCAACTGAATATCCCTTAAACTTAGCTCACTCCTAAAAAAACACTACCCCACACTAGGATTTCTCCTGTGTGGTGGGTACAGTTTACAAACATGCATGTCACATCCTACTTCCTACTAATATTATAAATGCGAAAGTTTGTGAGGATGGATGGATGGATGGATGGATTTTTGTTACTCTTTCACGCCAGAACGGCTGAACGGATCTGGATGAAATTTGGTACAGAGATAGATTATAGTCTGGAATAGCACATAGGCTACTTTTTATCCCAGAAAAATGTACGGGTTTGTAAACGACGCGGGCGAAGCCGCGAGCGGAAGCTATACACACATAACTAAACCCGAAACAACTATTTTTGGATCATACAAATATTTGTTCCGAACGGGAATCGAATCTGCGACACCTAGCAGCGAAAGCTAATCACTTAGCCATTGCGCCAACCGTGCCGTCAAAAGATAAATTGACATTGAATGTGGCGGAGAAAGATCGAAAACCGTGTGCCTACTTTTGTTCAGAATGATTAATTACTATGATATTGGTCTAGAATTAGTGCAGATTTTTTTTTTTTAATGTATATTGTATATTTTATACCTATTTGTAATATTCCATGTATGTTATGTTCCACGTGTGTCCTTTGTTGGAGGTCCAAATAATCTATATAAAATAATAAAAATCAATTGCCAAAAATATATGTGAGCGCATAACTTAAGAACAGCTGCACCTATTTGGCTAATTCTTTTTTTTATTTTTGTTGTGTTTATAATTGTCAGGACACGGTTTGTATGAAAGAATTTTTTTAGCTCAGTTTCTTAATAAATAAATTGCACCCGTGCGAAGCCGGGGCGGGTCGTTAGTAATAAATAAATGTTAGGCATGAATTTAAATAAAAATAATTATGACCAACAAGACCGAAATGTTATAAAGAAGTAAAGAGACCACTGCAACGTTCATGTATATTACGTAGCAGAACATTCCAAGCTTAGGAAGTGCCGTACCGAAATGTTTGGGCCATCGCCTTCGGAGCGTCGTATACCTAAGCTATAACACTGCGGGCTCCCAGTGTGCACCTGGCCACTAAAGTCATAATATCAAGACGCTCTCAAATTGCTGGCTTGGCTTCACACCACAAAGTTAGTTGAGAAGGCTCACTCTTAAAAAAACGTTGCCCCGCACTAGGAATTCTCCTGTGTCGTGGGTACCTACAGTTTACAAACATACATGTTACATGCACACACAACCAGACCCAAAGCAACTATCTGTAAATCATACAAATATTTGTTCCGTGCGGAAATCGAACCCGCAACACCTAGCACAGAAAGCTAATGACTTAGCCACTGCGCTAACCGTGTCGTCAAAAAGCTATATGTGTACGTACTGTAGAGGTTTTAAATAAAAGGATACAATCTTTGGTATGGATGTTGGTGAGCAATAAAAGAACGAATATTTGAAAAAGGACGTCAATGTGTGACACTATAAATGATGGGCCTTGTTATTCGAAGTAATTGTATTTGGGGGCTCGTTACGTTGAATACAGAGTTTAATATTTTAATAGCAGTTTTGTTTCCTGGTATATTTCAGTACGTAGATATAGATACCAAGTCTCAGGAGACACGGCATCTTAATGAAACTTCGGACTGTCATCCTCAGACACTGTTTGAGAATTCATTGGGTAATCACTTGGTTTTATGCTCAGGTGGAACTGACAGGCATGCCCTAGTTGCCTGTATAGCTAAAATGTAGATTCACTACAAAACAAGCCAGAGGTTTCAATGACTAATTTTGGCACTACCGAATTTGGCCGTCCAAAATATGAGTACAATTTAGTGAAGGTGCTTACGTGTGAATAAATATCAATGTTATGTTTTTACACTAAACTAGATTGTACTCACATTTCAATTGAAAACATTTTTTTGTGACGGCATTAACCGATAAAACCGGGCTTGTTGGCTATTTAAGTACTTCCACAGACCCTAATCCCGTTTGCATTGAGACAGAATATCGCACACTTGGAATAACACATCTCATAAAACGAAAGAAATTTTAAACTTAAAAGATTTTGAAATACAGACTATAGGTATTATTGGAAATGGTGATCTGCTTTTCAATCACAGAATCTAAGTAGAATATTCAATAGGAGTAATAAAGACGTGTGACCTGAGAGAAGTGAGAGCGCTCGTATAAAAATTTTGACGGATTTTTACAGAAATAAGTTTAAATTTAAATTGCATTGGATGCAAAAGATGTATTCTGCGAGCCGACAACTTACATCCCGGTCTTAAAATGGAGCAGATTTTTTTTTCTATCATCTCCTTATTTACATTTCTGTTTTCTCAAAAATCATGGTATTTACTCCTACGAGAAGAGATTGAGTATAATCGAAACACTCAACTTATTTAACGCAGTCTAGAAAACACTTACAAATTTTAAAAAGCCAAAGAAAAAATTCACAAAAAAGAAAAACAACTTATTAAGGTAAACTTTGTGTCTCTTGTAAGTATATGTAATAAAATTAAAAACTGAAAATCAAAAGATACAATTATAACGCAATTAACTTACAATATAGGTCGACCTATGTTTTCGTATTCGAGACGCTCAATCCACAACCCACGTGTACCACGCTCCATACATATTGACAATTACGGTGACCCTTGTTATTTCAATTTATCCAACTCCATTTCGTATCCGAACTCAATAATATCACCCGTTTTAACATACATTTGATCAACCATCTCATTAACATATAGATAGGGTCCCGAAAAATTCGCTATCCAAATTGTACCTTCCTTTTTGTCCCTTTGGGCTGTTCCCGAAGATAAATTAAGGCCTTTTTTGTTGGTCCTGTGACCACTGGGGCGGATTGGAGACATTCATTTGGGTCCTGTATACATTACGCGGAGTACTGAAGATGCTCAGTAGCTCAGGTTAATTATTTCGTTGGAAACTTGATTAGCCTTTGTAATAGGGTCCCACTTTTTGTTTAGCGGTTTGAGTACGTTTGTACTTTTTGTTAATTAAACTTTGTTTTACAATGGTTTAGAATGTTCAAGTTTTGTTAAACGGTATTTATGTTACCCAAAATTTATGTATTATTCAATCTCTGTTTTTATGGAGTGGTTTATATTTAACCAATATATCTTCGAATAATTTTTTTGAGTAATTTCTAGAGAAATATTAATGTTGTAAATATTCTTCAAGGCAGTACATAGAGCATAAAATATAGTGGACATTCCAGGCCATCAAACCAAGCCATCGGCCTGCACATTTCAGGATTAAGTTATTATCCTGGGAGATTCTAGCCTACTTACAGATGGGCTAACCTAGCACCACGCTTGTATTCCCCGAAGGGTTAGGCAGAGGTGTACGTACTGTTGAACACCCACATTTCACCGATGTTATTGAGTCCCATGTTATAAGCGGCGAGCCTGTTGCCATCTTCTCGGCACAGTTCCAGAACTGTGCTGCTACTGAGAATTTCCATCCAAAAAAACCTAATAACATTTTGCCCGACCCGAGAACCAAAAACTTCACGCTTAGCAGAAAATAGCAGTATTGATTAGCGCTTGATCCGGCAATATATTATTCCGTGAAACTATAACAAAAACGCACGCATCACAGACAAAACTAACTATAAATTAAACAATACTACAACTGTCTATTTGATTTGTACCGTTCCAAATTAATATGAAAATTAACTAACTCCACTGCTAAAATTGGTCCCGCGAATCACTAACGGCCAAATTTATTCAATTAATAACCCCCAAACATTGAATAAAGTGGATAAATGTCTCATAAATTAGTTTGTGGAGTGGCTGTCGATGATAATGTGTTCACGAGCGCGAACGGAATGTGGCAGTGTGGGTTAGGTATGTCAGAATATATGTACGGCTCTTTGTTATTAATTGATGTTATGAATAAAATATTTTATGTAGCGATGTACCTATTGATGTGACATATTTTTTGTGAGAAGCATAAAACGCAGATATCAACCTATGGTAGGTGACTCGGGCAGGCGGTTGCCAAATACGATTAGGTACATTACATAATTATACTGCCGTATTGGTCTAGTGGTCGCAAGTACGAATGCTGAGCTTAAAGTCTTGGGTTCGTCCCCGGGTCGGGCAAAGTGCTATTTGGGTTTTCTGTATAGAAATTTGGAACTGTGCCCAGTTGATAACAATAGGCTCAGCTCCTATTACATGGAACTTAATAACAGCATCGGTGAAATATGTGTGCACAATAGTACACATCTGCCTAACCCTTCAGAGATACAGGTGTGATGCTATGTTATGTAATAATACATAATTACACATACGATTTAATTTACTATTCAAATGCCTGAAAGAGCCATGCCATTGCCAGTGTCAACGACTAATACAAAAACCAATCTTAGCGTAATTATATTTGTAATTACGCACCATAAACATAACGACTATGATACGTAATTACATCTTTCTAGAAATTTTGATACAAAAATATTACACGTAAAACTCTTACGCAACGAATATGACTAGATTAATACTTGTTACTGAACGAATCAGATCATACGAGGCGTAACAAATGAGTCTCCAAAAAAAGTCAAAAAGAAAATTCCACATACAAAACCGGTAAACTGTCGGACGACATCGCAAAACTTCTGTAAAAGAAATATTCTTTCCGGGGATACCCATACATTATTTATATTCGGTGTGATATTGTGCCATATCTTTTGTTTACAGAACTACTTCGGGATCCGTCGCGTCTATCTACTAGCATAAATTGAATTATCTAGCCCACGGAGCGCCGTTTGACAACGTCGTGTCCAGGGGACCAAGTTATTGAATTTATTTACATACATACATAAGCGAAAAAAGGTTTTGTGAACAAAAAGTGTGGGTTATCATATATCATGTCGACACGAGTTTGGTTTGCGAGGCTCGTCTTGTTATTCGATTTTTCCCACGTCGATACGTGAATGACGTAAATGTATTTATGATATGTCGACTTAATCAAACAATGTTGAAGTGTCTAAATAACACACGAATACATTTCATACATACATACATACAAAATGTAGGTTTTCTTGTTCTATTGGAAAATTTTAAATCCAAACCAACGCGGGGCTTTAATTGTAACATACATAATAAAGAAAGGCCATGTCAACGAGTCCTATGTATACTGGTGCAACCTTCAAAACGGCAAAATCTATTTATTTGCATTAAACGCATTAAAATACCCTATATTTTCTATCCTGTAAAGTTTACTTCATAATATTAATTCATTTCGTAAATAAAAACTTGTAAACTGGTGTAAATGACATCATTTTAAGCCAAACATCTGTCTGTACTGTAAGTAACTTGCACCAGTTAAGTAGTTGCAATACACGCGTTACTCAGTATAGTTGTGTTTTTGCACTTGCACCTGTATACGTAGCACCCGTCGATTTTTGGTTATTTTAACCGCATCTACAAAACGTGAAATGACCGCACACACCACTATAGTTAATTTGTTGTGCATATGTATGTATACAATAAATAAGTATATGCACAACATATTAATTATAATAGAAATGTCGAAATATAAAAAAATGACAATAGTCTGTTTCGTCACTTCACGGATAACTATTGCCTCAGTTCTAAAACTATGTAGCAAGCGTTAGCTACGCAAACGACCATCAGACTAGCTACGCCGTAGCAACGTAGCATCGCTGCACGGGCCTACGCTATTTCAAAAAAATACTAATAACATTGTGTTTTCAAGCAATATTAATACAAAAAACAGTGTCATAATGAACTCATGCACGTTGACAAATGATAATTTCAGCGTGTGTTGGTTCCTGCCGCGATGGTGCCGATAGCCTCCACGAAAGCCGACAATTAATTACCACACCGTTGATTCCTGCGATCCCTTACCGTTTACCGTTTATGTTCACTGTTTTAAGCCTTCATTAAGGATTGGGTTGGCTTTAATATAGTTAATAAATAGTGATTTTGTGGTTCAAAATTTTTGTAATGTTAAATAATGTGGTTGTATGTTTATACATATAATATCGATCTATAGTATGTAGCGTATAACGTTGATATTAAATATAATAGCAACGATATTTTAAAAATTTAAATCATAATATAAGAGACTGCCTCATTGGTTACTATAGTGGTCACAAACACGACTGCTGAGCGTGAGGTCCTGGGTTCGATTCCCTGGTCGGGCAAAGTGTTATTGGGTTTTTCTGTATGGAGATTCTCAGTAGTAGCACGAAGTCTGGAACTGTGCCCGGTAGATGCCAATAGGCTCGCCCCCTAATACATGGGACTTAATAACGGCATCAGCGAAATGTGGGTGTAGTATATATGTGTATAGAATACCTCTGCCTAACCCTTCAGGGACTAAAGGCATGATGCTATGTTATGTTATGTAAATCATAAAAATAATTTGCTATTTAATATACTGTCTATTGGTGTAAATAGAGTTCTTCATAAAACGATGTAATAACCTTACCTTATACATTGTAAGAACATTTTTATGACCATAATTTCATATTTAACTTAGAATCATAGCATCACGCCTGTTTTCCCCAAAGGGTTAGGCAGAAATGTACTATTGTACACTGACATTTCGCTGAAGCTATTATTAAGCGCCATGTAACATAAAGAGAGACTATTTCCACCTACTGGAGGCAATTTTAAATTCCGGAATGATACTGAGAATTTTTTTAACTGAAAAACCTTATAACGCTTTACCGTGTTCATTCGAATTCAGGATCTCATAGTAGCTGAGTTTGCGAACCGATAAAGCAATTTCATAGTTACTAACGAAAGTTTACGATTAAAACACAAAAAAATTACACTACACACTACCTACGCAAAAATCAAGACCCCTACCATAGTTAAAACTCCAAAGCACTTTTTTATTCAAAACGGAAACCAGTAGTACCTTCATAAAATCGATGTCAACACCAACCCATTCCATTAATATCGCTATGGGTTAAATAAATTACTTGGGCACCTCACCTCACGTAAGTAAATTACAGCTTATGCTGCCCGTTGACCCCGTAAAGTGAGTATGGAATAATATGTCGTGTTCTCTGGTCATTACGCAATACTACTATTACTTTGAATTGAAGCGATTGAATGAAGGAACGTAAAAAATGAGTTACGAACGTGCGTAGTTAACTAATGGCGGTGGTTTCGTTTCATTGTAGTAAAAAGAATTTTTTTGTATAGTTTTTACCCAATTTTTCGTATATGTAGCTGCTGAATGGGAGGTTCTAGGTTCGTTCTTCAGGTTGAGTAGTGTTATTTGGTTTTTATGTTAAATATTCTCAGTAATACCACGGAGATTGGAATTGTGCCCACTAGATGGTAATAGGCTCGCTTAATATTACTTACATGGGACTTAGTAATGGCATCTTGAAATATTAGTGAAGAATTATAGTACACCTCTACCTGACCTTTCAAGGAATAGGCGTGATCTATGTTTATTCAGTTTACATACTGTTGGCTACACTCAAAAGCGGAACGACGCGGAGATGACATCCGGCCGCCATCTTGACACTTCCTCTTGAACAGCGACCACCAAGCGCACACGCAATCTACTGCTAACATTATCTACTGCTAATTTTGTTATTTCCTTATTCTGTAATCGAAAATATAGTCTTAAACGAATCGCCGGCAGTTTTCTTGAAAAGGCAACATGAAAAGGATCAAACCTGCAGGCGTCTGAACACATACACAATACGTCTTCTGCTGTGGGTGAAATGATGACTTAGGTAGGTACACTGTACACTACATCAGTACATTGAAAACAAGCTGCAATCAGCAATCCAGTTGCTAAGTGTTGTGATTATGGAAATATCCCATACGACCATTAATTACGGCAGTTATTGAGGCTCTGCTTCCGATTCTCGTCACATACGTACCGCGCAAACGCAACAACACACGTTGCTATTTTACTTCAGCAGGAATTTGTACTGTATTGGGCGGGTGATATTCGCTGATTGCACCAGAAGAGATGGGCCAGGAATATCACGCAGTAGGTGCCTGACGATGGGCTTCGTCGCTGAGGCCGACCTAGAAAATGTAGACGTGACGTCGTAGGGCTGAGAAAGCAACACAAACACAAAGAGTGGAAGGCAATAGGACGCCATTAGCTCGACTTGTGGGACAGCACGATTTGATACACTAAAAACGGTTTATATATTCTGATAAGATTGAAAAGCAAACCTCCTCAAGACCTTAACTAGCAAGAGCATTCTAATGCCTTAACTAATCACAATTAATGCCAACTGGAAACTGAAACAGTTGCCAAACAATAATATTATGCGCTGAAATCTTTTGAAAGCAGAAATATAATAGCATCGCAGAATTACGATGTGCCGCACATAATATCGCGAACACAACCGCTGCACTAACTTGCTATCATAATTCACGAGTCACGGTTAGTTTTAATCAGTCGTTAGCCGGTAACTCCCCTTGGCGTCGTTAACAAATGGCTCGGCGCCACTCTCCTACAACGCAATCCAGATGGTTTTAATAGCTTTTTAACCCAATTACTGACGTAACTTCATGGAACATTTTGAGACATTGAAATGTTTATTATTATATACTACGCACTTATAAAACTTCTGAGCATGTTACGATGCAGAAGTACAGGTGCAAGGAGAGGGAAAAATGAGGAATAGGGACATGAAACTGTAACGGTGTATGTGAATATATTTTTCTAGTCTCTTTTTTTATTAATTCTAGGGATTTTCTGTAATGTTATCGGTGTCTGTTTTGTTTTTAGCTTTGTCTTTTCCAAGGAACACTGAACTGCAGTTGGTCTTTTGACTTCTTGCCTGTATGTTGCGTTTATAGCCCACATAAACGCTGTTAGCGCTTTACTTATGGAGGTTTTATGAACAAAAAACTTTATTCCACTTTCGTACATTTTATAACACAATGAACATTCTATTACTTTTTCTTGGTAACACAATTAGGTACCTGAATTAGGGAGGTGTTTCATGATAATAAAATAACATGTTCTTTTCGCTTTTGTTGGAAATATGAAAGCGGTCCCAATTTGTAAGGAACGGTCACCTATCAAAGAAATGATCGTAGCAAGCGCAACTTAATTTCACATATTAATCAATCCGAATACTATTTAGCTACATAACACATAACATAGAATCACGCCTATATCCTCGAAGGGTTAGGCAGAGGTGTACTGTACAACCAGATTTCATCTACGCCGTTATTAGAGATTTCCATGTAATAGGCGAAGCTATTGCCATCTATCGAGCACACCTCCAGACGCCGCGTTGCTACTAAGAATTTCCATACCGATTAACCTTATAACACCTTGCCCGACCCGAGCATCGAACCCAAGACCTTAGGCCTACCGATCGCGTTTGCAACCACTAGGCCAAAGGCAGTAGGCAAGTACCAAGTACTATCCAGCCATAATCTCCTGAAATAACATACGACGGCTCTAAGTGTTCATAAAGAATACAATGATACAAACTTGCCAAATCCTATTATAAGCGGGTACGTATTGGCATCTGCTTTCTAGGGATCGGCTTGTAGTCTAAATGTTAATGCGTGGCCACGGGACAATACTATGCAAATATCATCCCCCTGATATTGGCCCAGTAATGTATGCGCGGGACAACACGGTCCACCCACGGCCCGAACTAATACTTGTGTTACCTGTATCTAGGAACATTTTCTGCTATTATGTATTGGTGTGCGGTATCGGTTTTCTTTTTGGGGAAAATGTGGGTATGGTATGGCTCTTGAAGGTTGTCGAATGGGAGCGATGCGTACGTGGGCGGAATCCGCATAATGAGAGTTATACCCGCAGATGCGTCTTGTTGCTTTTTATATTTTCATATTCGTATAGGTACATGTGAGTACTGTTGCAAAAAAGGGTTTTCGGTGCCTTGATCGTAACACAGCATATGAATTAGCATGGTTCGCGCGGTGATTAAGTGATCAGCTTTCTGCGCTAGATGTCGCAGGTTCGGTTTCCGCACGGAACAAATATTTGTATTATCTACAAATAGTTGTATCGGGTCTGGTTGTATGTGCATGTGACGTGTATGTTTGTAAACTGTACCCACGATACAGGAGAAATTCTGGTGTGAGGCAAAGTTCCATAAAAAAACAATAGTACATTGCTCCATAATTAGCTACGTAGGAAAAATATGACAGTTGCTGTCTGTATTGACTATGATATTTCGTATGCTCTAATGAAAAAATATTTAAACAAAAAAGGGATGCTTCTTGCTTCTTGGTCGTCGTGGATTTCAGCTTTTTTCAGATTATCGTACGTTTCTCAGAAGAGGATACGAAAGAAAGGAGCGGAATTATTACCGACAGCAAACTTTTTACGTAATTAAGGGACTTCTAATACGTATTTGCTTTGCTATAGTTATAGCTGAGTTTGTTTATAAAGGGTGTTTGGAATAAGAATAAAAAAACAGATATCGTTGACACAGACTTCCTTTTTATTACAAATATTAATTGCACATAAGAACATTTCATACAAAAATATATTCTTAATTAAAAAGATTCCCACTAAAAACAAACTAAAAAACCGCAATATAGATCGATATTACACAAATACAGTAATTAGAAAATTTTGATTATATGCAATCATAGTGGAAATGCAAAAAATATTTAGCAAATCAGATGTCAAGAAGTTTTCCTAATTATAAAACAGAAATTATAGTATTTAAGATTATAAAAATTTGTTTCCTAATAAATTATATTTGAGTACATTTTTAATTGACGAAACTCCAAGCCAAAGCAAATGGTGACATTCATTCATTATTTAAAATATCATTAGGATTTACTGACAATATCTTCTTTATTAACAATTCAACAATCTAGCTAACAATTATATACAAATTGTGATGGTAAATGGTAACATATCTTCTTTGACTTTATTTAATTTCTCTATGACCGTCGCGTATCAAACGACAGAACTAAGTGGGATTATATTTATATCACATTATATTAACATACCTGTCAAATATAAAAACATGTAATTTTTATACTTTATACATTTGAGATTGAAATTTGTGACAATTTTATTTTTATTTAAATATAAAAAATCTATAATCTAAAAATATACCTAGCGTCAGCAGAAATAAATGAATGATTATTTTTACTAATTACAATTAAAACTAAGAAGCTTTACTACTTATAAAATAATGTTAAAATTATGACGAGTCAAGGTATATTAGGTCTACGTACAAAATTGCCTAATAGAATCAACATTTTAATCTATATATTTTCGTCAACTTGAACGGTGTCAAAATTAAAAATTGTACAATTTTTAAAACGCTATGGTAACTTTGGGCCTATAACTAAATTACAATTAAAATACATTTAATTACAGTAAAGGGTCGTAACGCCATACTGAGAGAGCGCAGCCAGATCTTAAACCAGATTCATATAACATTATAATGTATAGTGGCATGTGTTATGGCTTATATTTCAATGACTCTTTGTGGAATCATGTTCGCTGATACCCTTGATTGAACATAATTACTTAATAATTCGATAAACACAAATTATTTCCGTTAATCAACAATTTTAGTTTTAATATCTACCTAAGTATAGGAAATTCTCTGAAACTGCCTCAATAACAGTTAACAATTATATAAAATCTGTACACATACTCAATTTTGGCGTAATTGCCCATACAAAACTTTCTATGGGCAATCGGGCGAAAATTATGCAGTTATAACAATGTATTACGTCATAATCAACAGTGAAACAATGAAATATCAAGGCAGTTTAAATAAATTTGAAAAAGGAACAACAATAGACCGTTAAATGTAAGCGACAGTGACGTCACCAACACAAACTATATATACGCACGAAGACTGCACATGTAATGTAAGCAAATTGCGCGAGCGACTAACATCAAAGACAGGTCTGATTAAGTCAAGAGAGTTAAGTCAAGATGTAACAGCAAACATGGGACCACTTTAAGGACTTGTGTTCCTAGAACATAGTTACGAAACTTAGTACGAATCAGTAATCGTAATCTAAATCGATAAAGTTTCGAATATTAATCAAATGTTACATGCTATATCGATAAACAATCTTCGTTTCGTATCGATAACTCGAAACTTTTAAAAGCTGCACGGAATATTATTACTATTTTTAATTACTGAATGTTTGATATGGAATCGATTTTTACGTACTTCCGAGAGAATGTCGAAGGAACACTTCAGAGTTATGTCGTCTAAGTATCACAATGTAACACAGTGGCGTCGAAACCATCGTTACACGCGCTTTGTTCAACTTACAATTTTACAACTAGCTATATTACATACATACATAGTTACTTCAAATACGAGACTTTAGTACTTCGACTGGTTGGTGCGATTATTATATCGAGACATAATACAGACAAATGACTGAAGTATATTTAACTTCATATTATTAAATAGTGTTTGGTGTTAAATTTCCTTTACAAAAAAGTACATTCGTTTTAAGTAGAACTTTATACCATAATTGTCCATTTATTTACGTTATTATAAATAGCTACGTATTTGTTTCGAGAATTGATCTACTCTGGATTATTCTTTGTCAGTATTATGGTCGAGTATCGGACAAATAACATTTGTAGAAGCTAGTAGGGTGTCTGCCAGCTTCAACAAATATTACGTAAAGAGGGTAACTGCAAACTAAAGTCGTATAACTTTTATCGATAGATGTATTTTATCGATATTTTGTCTTAACGAATAAGCAAGCACGGACGTTTTATCGATCGATAGATAATTGTCGAGCAAATAAATAATTAACAGAAGTAACTATATCATATTTTGACTATGTCGATAAAAAGTCCGCGCTTGAGACATGACGGGCTTTAGATTTTCACTAGCTTTTACAAAGCCTATTAAGTGTCTTATAACAACATCCAACATAATTGTAATGGTCCTCCTTCAAACACACGATAAAGAAATGAACAATAATTCAACTTTTATTAACATCGGCACTTGTCAGTGTTAGAAACTAGCGAAGTTGGCTTACTGCTTATGTCTCTATCGAGTACAAATTCGAATTGAACAACTAAAAATTTCAATAACTAGGAAGTTGTGACCGTACATCACTTATTGACTTACCTACCGCCGTGGCGGGTCACTTGACTCGGATGATAACACACTACGTCATAAACTTACTTCTACGATCACAGCGCGCGCTATGTGGAATGTTCGAGGAGTGGTTCGTGTTCGCACTCGGCTCGCTCCGTCTCTCTCTCTCTCGCGGGGAAGGCGATGCGCGAAGTGAGAATGGCGACGTCGCCGTCGTCGGTGCACGCGAGTGGCGAGTACACGACGCCGCGGTCGCGCGTACGCTTAGGCTGTTGTTCACGCGGACTGTGTGCCTGGGAATAGTCACACGAATTAATAACAGCTTTTTTTTGGAATAGAAAGTATATCAGAGAAGATATTACATTTTTTTTTTCTAAGAGAACTGCTTACATTTTTGTTGTTAATGACTTTTCTGACGAATTCATATACCTAAATATTATAATATCTATTAAAATTTGCTAAAGTACTAGTTTTACAATTTCTCCCTTTCTTACAAGCGATGGTGAAGCTAGTTTCAGCTTCACTCTTATTTATGGTAAAGTATCACCTGAGATCCAGATAGAGCGGATATCAAGTAAATAAACTGGCAACACCCCTTCGATACAACAGCCAATATTTTCACCGGCAACACCCATTTCCCTTCTATACAACAGACAGTATTGTCAGACTAAATATTTTTCTGAATTTCCTAATATAAACAAAAAATTCTAACTCCTCTTTTATTCGTAGATCAACATCAAAATAAAGATGAAGTTGATGTTTAGTTATTCCAATAAAATAAGCATTTATGCGACATCAAACGGCGTTATGCCGTATGTCTTACGAGGATGTCGATACCAAAAATTGATGAGATCATACGCAGTAAAGCATAAATGTTTATATGTATGTCATATGGTTTATGAGAATGATTTGATGAGATGTATAGTCGAGACCCAAATATACAAACACTGTATATGAGTCACATCGATTATCGTCGAGAATATCAGTCCCGGATTTTTTATACTTGTATTTTTTACGTACGTACGTTATAATGTTTAACCGGAACAAAGCTATAACAAGGAGAAAATACTACTTAAAATGAATTCTTACGATACTTAACTAAATACATAAATACATTATAAATCCTAAAAAAAAATATTTTGTTGTGAACGGCAACACAGGTCTAATCGATGCGAATTGCCATATTAAAAATAAAAGTAAAGATCAAAGCATTGTGTACATCGTCCATTGTAAAGTAAGCTTCTAAATGAACGGTAGAGAGCGCGGGCGAATTCAATAATCTTAATGACGGATAAGCTGCGGTTTCATTACCAATTGCCAATTGATCGCGAGACTGTGTGTCGACATTTATAATCCTATATGATGATCTTATGATTGAGTACGTAAGTATTTTTCCCATTACTTGCACATACACGCAGAGTGAATGACATTTCGTTAAAATAAGGAATTTTACTTTTCACTAAGTTGTTTACGTATTAAATAAGAAATGAAGTCTTCCGTCCCGAGCTACAGTATAACACCTCGGGATGTATGTTGTACCCATTTCCCCCACAAGTCTGCGAAAATGGTCTCGTTGACCGAATGTATGAAGATTTAAAAAAATGAAGACATTATATTATCTGTATCAGAGTTGACCATCTGTCCATAATTTTACAAATTTACCATTATGAGGCCAAATCTACAACCGTGAAAAAATTAATTTGATGACACGGTCAGTGCAGTGGCTTAGCTTTCTGCGCTGTGTCGCGGTTTCGATCCTCGCAAGGAACAAATATTTGAATGATCTACAGATAGTTGTTTGAAACTGTACCCACGATACTGGTGAAATACTAGTGAAAACAAAACAAACATTTTGACCTAATTCGATCCACTTTTGTATGGAAAAGCCATATTATAAGTTAAGTAAAATTATGAACAGAGCATGCCCTTAATTCCTATCGAATAATTAAAAATTGGGAAACACCCCTATATAATTAATTACAGTATCTTTTGACATCTGTTTGAGACACGTTAACGAGGTAAAGGATAAAGTAAATGGCCATCGTCTGTTGTAAAGGGGACCACTCAATAATCTCAATCACACATAAGCTGCGGTTTCATTTCCAGTCGCCAATTGATCTCCAGTGAGTATGTGCAGCGATCAATTATATTGTTGATTTCCTTTTATTATTTTCAACAATGGCTGTATAAGTTATAAAGGCTTGGTAGATCTTGTATAGCAATGCACCAAGTATGAAACTCTTAAAGTGTTCCTAGAAATGTTCTATTCGATTTTGATTTGATCCATCGACTGGTATTTTCATGCAAGGTTACTGAGATATTTATCTCCCTGGAACAATATTGGAAAGTTCTTGGAAAAGGGATCACATCAACAATTGTCTTTCTAATGCTGTCTTCGGCCGAGATATTACGGAGACTGCGAATCACAATAGTCTCTACAAATCTGTCTCGGGTACGATGATCATCTGAAGTGGTACAGTGCGTGATAGCCGGTGCACTTTGACCGTCTCGTATTTGCTTTGTTCCGGAATACCCTAATATTCTGAATTGATAATTTATACCGAAATAATAGGAGAAGGCATTTTACCTGTAACACCATCAGTACAACAATGAACAGTCCAACGGCTGCCGCGCACACCGCGATCGTGACGACGGCGACGCTCGGCGCGGAGCGAGTGCTCGGCGCGGTGTGCAGCGCGCCCCACTCCGCGATGCGACGCTTGCCCGCCACCGACGAGTTTATGCATTCGCCTGGTGGAAACGATAGCAATTTACAGACTGCTATTTTATTTAAGAATACCAACGTTAGAACTTCTTATCTTTAGAATCTGGGGGCAGTGTTTCTGAACAGGATATACGCATTCTTTACCAAAACGAACGTAGGGAAATACATTTTTTATAAATCAAATATATATTTTTCTAGACCACGAACTATGTTTGGGAATGAAACCCTAGAATCAATTATGAAGCTCTCTACAAAAGAAATTCTTTGGACGTTTACAAACTAGACATATTGAATAGTCAACCTGATTTCTGGAAGTCACCTTGGCCATTGTCATGGTTGTCAGGACTAGAAGTCAAATATAATGATGCTTACCAGTGTCAGGGTTACAGTGGCAGCAGTCGGTCGGCGGCGTGGAGTTGGTCGCGCCGCGCTCCGTACAGCACGGCACGCACTGATTGTTTAGCCTGTGACAAACAATATTATTATAGCTGGCGGTTCTTCACTTATTCCTTCTTACAACTCATATATACGATACGGTGACCTGTGTGGTAAAATCCATTACCACACACCTAAGTGTAACGTGAAGTACTGTTTAGAGCGTTATAGTGAGTAAACTACAATGCGGTGTATCATATGTTACTAATATTTCTTGGATGAAACGATTGGCACAGTAGCCAGATTAATTTTCTGCATTACGAATCGCGAATTCGGTCCTGGTTCAAAAGAAATATTTGTATGGCCTACATATCTGAATCTAGGTATAAGATTTGTATTGAAGTCTGTAAAGAACTGTACCCACGGTGCGAGGGATGAAAAAAAAACTCATTTCAAGCTCTTATTGCACCTCACTCAAATCATTCTCTATATCGTTCTATTTCGGGATGTTTTAATCATACTTCAAAATAAGAAAACGCTTATCTTTTGCATATCCTTGCAGTTTGTAATATAGTGATCCCTTGACATCAGCTACATATGAACAAAAAAAGCAGGTAAAGCCTTAACAGTAATACCTTTGTTCCGTTTTGCACATACATACATCACGAGGATATTCAATATTATTCTATAGCAAAGGTAATGTGTATGTAATGTATGTTACATAGGCAGCAATTCTTGGTATTTCCCGCGTGCTTAACCAGATATCGTGTACTCAATCCGATAATTTCGGTTAGGCTGTACTATTAGATTATTGAAACCTTCGCTAGTATTACGAAATCGAGTTTAGTGCTTTGTTACTTAGGTAAAAGGAACTCCTTTTAATTGCTCCGTTTTAAGACAAATGCACGGGCCGCTGTATGTTTAAACATGCTATTCCGTATTCTCTTACGAGAAAATGATACATTGCCCGTGAAGACTAACACATTATTCTTACGTAATCAAGGCAAGAACAACTAATTATATAAACTATCTATATATACAAATATCTACTGCGCAGGACTTATACGAAACCTTCACTAAGCCACTGCCCTAACCATGTTAAAGCTTTGTTCTACCTGTATGAAGTAAAATTAGTTTGCTTTATATTATGGCACCTTTAACCTCAACAAAAAATAGTGACTCTTCGTCAAACGCTTTGTATAAAGCAAGTCTTCAAGTTTAAGGGCCTCGAGACTCCCTCAAGTCTTTCTGGTCGACGCCTTTGCGACGTGTGTCAGTGAGAGGTGGTCCTTCAATCACGTAGGACTCTACGTTTGCTACTTTGGTTCAAAATGTGGGAAGTAAGTGTGTGGGAATGTTATGATATAATGTGTTTTGTTTGTAGAGGCTTTTTACAGTGCGAGCTAGATTTTGTTTTGTTGTTGTTTTTTGTTGTTGTTTGCTTGTTTTGCTTTTTACAGTGATTTCAGAGGATAAAGACAACATAAACTTGAAATTTTGTCAGGTTTCTTGTAGGATAGGTACACACTGAGGATTTTCAAAAATTCAACCCCTAAAGGGGTGATCTGGAGGTTCAAGTTTGCATGAAAAATGTTTCTACGCTTTACGCGGACCGAGTCTCAGAGACATGTTATGTATACATAGATATCATAAACATGTATGTTAAGATATGTTAGAATTATATACTACGTCTTGTGCAAAACTAAAGAAATTTGACGATCGATGCAGTGGTTGAACGTTTGGCTTGCTGCCAAGTTGTTGCAGTCGCTAGTTTGATACCCGTAGAACATAAATGGCCTTGAGATAATTGTTCTGTGACCGGGTGTTTGTGCACGATACGGGACAAAGGGCTTATTTTATTTATTAAGAAAAACATGCCTTGCATGTAATTAACGTTAGCCTATATTTTTTGTTCAATTGGTTTTAAATTATGTTGATTTTTCAAGATAAATAAATAAATATTAACTGTCCTCTTGAACTTTTGAATGCCCGTCGTGTAATGCCGACGAATGATAATATGTTTAGCACGCCATCGGCAAAAGACAACATAAAAACTACGGTTCTTAAATTATTTTACGTGGACTTCATTCATTCTAAGCTTGACAGTCAAAATGTTACGGTTATAAAAAAAAAAAAAACAATGGTTCCTAAAAGCCTTGCCTTATTAACATTAACAGAAATTTTCGACTTTTCTCCTAACCCTTTTTTTTTAACCCGTACAAGGCACGCCTGTACTGAAAACCATGTAACCGTTTGTACGAGGCACTCGACACCTCGCACCCCGAGAGCGATTCCACTCCTCGTTTCGCAAAACTGTTTAACTTTCCATTTCATACATAGCCCGAAGGTTGCACAAAGACACAGGTGGTCGGTACTAACCCGTCCCGATAATAATTCCTGGCTTACAAATGAGAACGCACTTAAAGAGAACTGCTTGAAATGATATCGGTACCAAAACCCTACACTGGATAGTCGGGACAAAAACCTGGTTACATTTTTGCAGTTTTAAAAAGTAAGCTATAAGCTTATGACCCACCTGTCGCGTAGCAGCGACCTGGAATGTTCTGGAATACGTAGCACGTTTGAACTTTCCCACCCACACACACACACGCAAATATTTTCAACATTCCTTCTTACCCGTTAAAATCCGTGTAAATAAGTGTTGCATATGTGTACGTACACCGGGCGATAAACGTACGAAGATTAGAGAGACTTCCTACGGGATGCAATATCATAACAAAGCACGGTCCATTGCTAGCTTTATAATAATCGAGTTAACATCACATACAAAACCAGCATTCTTCAGCCAACTAACCTTTCAAGTCGCAGCGGTCTTGAACAAGTGTTGCAGCTGAACTGTCCGGGTCCTGAGCACGTTCGACAGGACGAATCACAGGCGCGGCACGTTCCACTGCTGGCGTCGTAGTATTGAGATCCGAGACATTCCATACAGAGTCCGCCGTCTAGCATGAAGCGAGGAGGGCAGGACTTGCAGTGGAGAGGTCCGGAGCCGTCGCATTCTCGGCAGTAGTGGTGGCAGTGGCGACAACCACCGACGCTCTGGTAGAAACCTGGATTAACATAACCCGATTAATAAGCAGTCCGATTTTGTGACAAAATGCACTAAATCCTGCATCACATCCGAGTCTGAATCCTCAAGAGCCTCTTTAGCAATTGCGTCCGTTAAGTTACGAGAGATAAATCTCTTTCAGTCAGGCTTAAACCAACTCCATTTCGATAAAATGGCCATTAAATAAATATATATGTAACGATAATGGTGAAGAACGGTATTATTTAAATTATTATCACCAGTGCTTATACTGTCTTTAACGTCAGAACGAAAAACTGTGCTTGTGATTCTTCTAGTAAGTCCCTATGACTATTACTATGAAATTATTAGAATACAATATCAAGCATAAATATTCAATCATTACCAAAGATTATTCATGAAAACACCAAACCCTTATGTGTCGCTAGCATACGGTAAAATTCAAGGACCTTTTCTCAGAATGAGAAGGGTTAGACCTTAGTCCACTACGCTAGTACTGATTGGCAGACTACACTCACCACTAAGAACTTTACGGAGCCCTCTCAGGTGTGCAGGTTTTATCACGATGTTTTTCCTTCACCGTTAACGCAAGAGATAATCAAATTCTTATCCATGCATGATTACGAAAAATCAGAGGTGCGAGCCGGGTTTGGACTCACAACCTTATGCATGGAAGGCATGCGTTCAACTGCTAGGCTATCACTGCTAAATACAATGCTAGACACATACGGTAAAAAGAAGAAAAATATGTACAATATCAATCTACGTCATCATCATTAAAAATTCCTCTGCAGTTTTACTGTTCCTACCTCAGTCCTATCCTCAAACATCTACATTATAATCCGCTTTGTTTCCCCATATTGGAACATCTCCATTAATACCATCCATTGTCCTCACATCGACGCTAATCAATCAATAATAAGGATAAACATATTTCCCTTCCGCTTCCTTCACATAATTTATTACATCGATTGTTATATTAACAAACGAGGAAACATCGACTGTGTTGATTTTCATCACTATCCGTTTGCCGACATTGGTCTAAATAAATATAATCAACTAGGTAACATTTGGAAGGTTTATAATTAGAACCATATTAGAACAGGAAGATAACATAACATAGCATCACGCCTGTATTCCCCGAAGGGTTAGGCAGAGTTGTACTATTGTACACCAACATTTCGCCGATGCCGTTATTGAGTCCTAGGTGGCGAGCCTATTGCTATCTACCGGGCACAGTTCCAGACTCCGTGATGCTACTGGGAATTTCTATACAGAAAAACCCAATAATACTTTGCCCGACGAACCCAGGATCTCACGCTTAGCAGTCGCGCTTGCGAAGACTGGACCAATCAGGCAGTCTAGTCCGTTAGAACAAAGTTTGACATTGTTTTTAAAGGCCAACATAATTTGGAAGAGTAATAAATTATGAGATTTTTATAAGAGAAGACAAAAGAAAGATCACATCACGTCATAACGTCACCGATGTTACATCAAGTGACCAGTGTATCATGGCCGTAAGATATCAACCGCGTATTCAGTAATTTCACGGAAACAGCAGATAGTTTTAAATCATAAACTACAAATAACTATGTACATATTTTTTTTAATGCGTAATAGTAGGTGACTTTTGGATACGTCATTCATTTTGGGAAGAAAGGCTAATATTATTATTTTTAGAACGCTAAATTATTCCGATTATTTTTGACACTTTTTTATGGGGTATTTTATGGGGCCTTTTTCTGGTATCAATTGTTTTTAGAGCCAATTGATTTTAATATGCACTTTTTAGCAGGAGTTTTTTGTTGGCCGTTTACCGTTTATATGGTCAGTTAGTGTTACTCGAAAATACCTAATTTAAAAACATCCCAAATCCATCTAAACTTAAATATTTAGTTTAAAGCGCTGTAAGATTTCAAGCAGTGTTGTTTAGGATCATAATATGGTATTACTTCATTCAATTGCGTTCGATCCATCGAACATCGAGTAGTTCATCAAACTAAACAATTGCTCACATTTGTAACGTAATGTAATAATAATGTTGCAAAAAAAAATATATTTGCTTGAAACAATTTTGTTTAATCTCAGGAACACTAGGAAACAAAAGAGCGAAGTATTTGAAATGAAACATACCTTGTGGACATTCCGGATGGCACTCCCCGGCCGCAAGCCTCCAGCCCTCAGGACAAGACGCGCACTGGTCGCGCCGCGGTCCGATACACGTGCGACAAGATAAATAACACTTCGAACACGTGCCGCGATCCGCGTAGTACCTGCGAGAGGAACATATTTCTTAATAACATTGTCTTGGAGGAACTAGGAGGCGGATATTGCTGTTCGTTTTCGATCCACCCTAACGCGAACGCGTTTTGATTCCCAAAGATAATGCCAAGAGTTGCCACAGTAAGCAACGGGTGAGATTAAATTTATAGGTCACAAATCTGGTTACCATATAATTAAAAACATAAGATGGAATCACGTTTGTTTTCCCTAAAAATAAAAGTATAAATAAAAATATTAGGCAAAGATGAACATTGACTGAACATTCCGAAGCTATTACTGAGTCCCACATAACTGGGAGCGAAGCAAACATATTCCTGAGAATTTCCAGACAGAATTTACAGAAAAACTCAGTGACACTGGTAGACCCAGTGCATTGAAACCAGGACCTGACACTCAGTAGTCTCACTTGCAAACACCTGACCTGACCAACCTAAGCCCCCTACAATTTATCATATAATGTCTAGGTGGGCCAGGTAATGTAGGGCACCGACTGTACAATGAGGCAGTTCTTTATATGGCTGACTATTGAAGACAATGAACCCCGAAGTGTAGAAAAATATTCCATCCATGAGCTTCCTAAATTAATAGACACGTACATACATACTACCAAACCCCAGGCGAAAAAGTAATCGTTTCAAGAAATAAAACTGTTTTGTCTAAAGTAAAACGTATTGTAGTGTTATGAACGTCTTATTTCCTGAAATTTTCAAATAAGAATTAAACTAAATTCCGAGAATGTTCGATAAAAACTCGAGTGCCTTTGAGAAATAAAGGAACGTAAAATAACTTTACAAAACATTCATTGAAGCGTTCCTGGCTTAGGTGGCGTTAAATTACACTTCAAGAATTGCTATTGCTTCCTCACTGAATTTAGTTTCTCAATAGTACTTTCTTTTACTTTTTTCCTCTTGTAGGCACTATGAATAAAAAGTCTTAAAGTATTTAACATCGTCGGAACGAACAGTTTTTTTAAATAGCGGGTAAAGGTACATACCCATCAGCGCAGGACGTCCTGCACGCGCCTGATTGCAGCCTCAATGTGTTCACGCACGCGGTGCAGTTGAGTCGGGACACGCACTCGGAGCAGCCGTGCATGCAGCGTGCGCAACGACCAGCCTCCGCGTAGTAGCCTCGACTGCATTCGGATACGCATCTAAAAGAAATGGGGTTTAGCAAGCCGTAATCTCTAATAACATAAAAGAAACGCTAAAAGCAACATACCCACAGTAGTCTTTAAAACAACAACTAGAAATATTTATGTTACCAGCTGTTCTAGGAATTATGTTAATATAACGCAACGATGTTTCTCGCAAAAATACAAAAACCTAAAAATAGCACAAGGTAAGGTTGACCTTACTCATTACATAAAAATAAACATAAGCCCGGTCACGTCCACGTGCATGGAAAACGTGGTTCGTTAAGGCTTCCGTGTGAAAATTAAATAGAATAATATAAAGGGTTTTGAAGCGCCCTACCAACCGCGGGACAAAGAAGTTCCGTTTTTGTGATGTGGATACACTCATTTTTCGGACAGTTCGACGTTCCTCTTATTAAGAATTTTATGTTTTAACTGTTATTTCTTTCACCTAACCCAGACAATGTGTTATATGTACTCACATGTGTTATATGTACTCACTTGTAATCCTGAAGTAAGTTTGGAGTCTGACAAGTAAGACAATTTCCGTCGTTATCACCGTAGCACGAGTCACAAGCTTCGTTACATCTCTTGCATTTCTGTTCCTCCGCAAACTCGCCTGAACTGCACTTCTCAGATCCAACAGGCATGCATTTTCCCTTTTTGTTCAGTTCCCAGTTCGGTTCACACGCGAGGCAGAACGCGCTCGTGCATGTTGTACAACCGACAGGACACCTTAAAGAAACACAAACATCAAAAGGAGATCACAGAGTACCTTATATTAAAATGACATGTAAATATATACAAACCTCATACACTCTTTCCTCTTTTTATCAGCGTAATATCCAGTAGGACATGACGTCATACAACGCCCGTCTAATGCATAAGTCGACGGATGGCAAGTCACGCACTGCTTTTCTCCGGGCCCCCCGCAAGTGTCGCAAGATTCGTGGCACTTTGCACACATATAATCTTCTGTTTCATAGTGAGAAAGTGGACATGATGCTAAGCAAGTTCCGTCATGAAGAACTAGGTGGTGTTCACAAGATGTGCAGCCATCAGCTCGTTCGGAACAAGTGGCACAGTGAGCAGCACAAGGCCGGCAGACAGAAGATTCGCTGTCTTCCCAGTAACCATCTGGACATTGTTGGAGGCACACCGCCAGATCAGCAACTAGCAAGTGTGCGGGGGCGCAAGTCAAACATGAGTCTTGGCCCGGTCCAACACAAGTCTCACACGACTCATGGCACGGCCAGCACACTCCTCCTTGATTCGCGTAACTTCTTGGAGGGCACCGGGAAACACAAGAGTCATCCAGACGATAATGTTTGCACGCGATGCATTGAATAGGTCCTTTTCCGTAGCATCCTTGAGAATCGCATTCGGGATCACAGTCATGCATGACGCGCTTGTCATTACTATCAGCGAGGACATTTTCCCCCTGCGGAGAAGGGACGTTATGTCCATCGAGACGGGCTACCGCCTTTTCCGGGTCTGAGCCGGCGGCGAATAAATTTGGAAAGTTCTGGTAATTGGCAAACGCGTCAGTATTGTAAAAAGAATCCCCGATAGTTTCATAGCCATCTGCGGCCGTTGGAAATGCAAATGGAGGGGCTACAGGCGACGGTCTCTTTGTCTTCAGTCTTACTGGGTCTACTGCCGTTCCATAGAAAATAAGTTGCCACTTCTTAAGTAAACCAGCTTGATTGACGTGTCTGTTACCGGCATTGACTATCTGTAATGTCCATCTACCTTCAGCGTGTTCACCCCAGAAGTGAACACTTAGGAAAGGCCAGTCATCAAAGTTAGAGCTGACTACATCACGTGGCCTTTCAAACAATAAAGTTGAAACTGTACCCATTGGGGATGTTAAAAGTATACGTAGATTACCTCTAGGGAAGAACCTTAACGATATTTTACATTGAACATGTTCAAGATAACGTACTTCATTGACTGTTGAACTGCACCCATTAACGTCCATATGCGTTGCTAAAGTGTAACCAAATGTTGATTCTATTTGCTTATCCTCGTTAATTTCTTGTGACTTGCAAATATGTTGAGGCGGGACGGAAATCCATTGCTCTGCCAAGCTGACCATTTCAGATGCATCCATCAAACCGTAGCCGAATTTGTGACTTACTTTTCTTTTGACACCGTTAATGATCCATCCTCCCTCTTTCTCTAGTGGCTGTGGTCGTGACGTCATAACAACTAAGTATTGCATATCTCTCCATGTGAGTTCTGGGTTTGCTTCGAGAGCTAGCGCACAAATTCCTGCCGCTAAAGGAGCAGAAGCCGAGGTTCCCGTGTGTTCTACTGTACAAATATGATCAGACCGCAGTCGTCCGTCCATATCAACAGTAGCCACACTTTTATCGTGTCCTGGAGTGCCCGAACTGTACGTTGTAGCTAAAGTAGAGGAGCATTCTTCGAGATACCAAGGTTTGTAACCACCTTGAGTAGCACTTGAAATTGACAAAGTAAATATACTGTTCGTATAACCGTCACAGTTACAAGAGTCTGTATGTCTTCCACCGTTTCCTGAGGCCCAAACGAAGATGGATCCTTTGCCACGACGACCACTTGTGACACCATAGATAAATGCCCTGAAGACAAAAGTAAGTATTAATTTGAAATATTCTTTTATTTTATTCCCTATTTCTGTTTTGAAAAATGAATCTTACCTTCTAGCCAGGGGTCCTGGACCGTCAACAGTTTTGCCATCATCCTCAGGTCCCCAGGAAGCGCTGTAAATATCGATGTGGTCCGGATTGAGACCTAAAGCTCTGGCTTCAACAGCATCATTGACGACACCGTCCAACATCCTCACGCCTCCTATGCTGGCGTTGTAAGCAATGCCTACACCACAGTACTGGTTGAACGCTACTGCTGCGACCTCGCCAGCACATCGCGTCCCATGCTTGTTGTCGCCGTTGTCTTGGGGCATGGGGTCGTCATCGTTACCGTTAATATCAGTAGACGCGTTAGGGTCCTAAAATAAAATATCAAATTATTTAATAAGTTAAAATTTCAAACAAAAGTACATTTCCATTTTCAAAAATAAAATAATACCTATCATAATAGTTATATTTGTAAGATCCTGTTTCTTCGAAAGGAACTGATGAATTTATACAATTTAGGGTATTTCTAAGAAATTAATTAATCATGATGTTATTACTTTGATACTGTGTTTTCGTAAATCGGCGAGTTTTGATAATGGATTAACTTTCTAATTTTCCTTTTAGTGTATATAAATACACTTGCAATGTAATTAATTCCTTGATAATTCAAGAAATTCATTCAAACACTAATATTACATTTCTATTGAGCAATTTTTTTCTAGCTCAGGTTAACCTACAAACAAATAAACGTTTCATAAGACGAAAACATCACGAAATTAACTGCACCACGTTTGTGAGTGTATGTATTCATGTTATTGCAACAAAAGTTCCAATATCCCAATAAATTGAACTAGGCAATGTTTATCAAGATTAATGAACAGTCTAGATACTTGTATAGATTTCTTTTATAAACGACCACCGTAACTTAGTTCTAATGTCCCAAAGCCTAACTTCGTCGGTTAATATGCGGGTAGCTTATCTTTAGTACTAGACGTTTACAATAACTATGGGTTAAAGTTAAACTGATAGTATTATCGACCTATACTAACGAAACTATGCAACAAGTTATAAATTGTTACTTATAGATAAGTTAAATATAAATGTTCCAAAATAGGTTTTGAAGATTGAAATGTTTGTCAATGTTCTGTTTCTACAAATAGACAAAACTTAACGACGAATATAACCTAATTTATGTCGATCGAGAAGATAATATTTCTGCTCTCTTCGCCAAGAAGAAGATAGGCTATTAGGCCGCTTGCGGATCAAAGGGAAACGAGAAAAAATTACCAATAAAATCCTTATATTATCACGTCACTTATATCAGCGGAGAAAATATTGAAATGTTATTGTTTGCTCCGCTCCCCCTCAGTGGAAGGGCAGCTTTAGAGGCGGAGTTATTAACTATAAGATGAACTCAACTAATGAGTAGATTTAAGTTCAGGTTCTATGATCACTTTAATTAAAGCGTTATTAGAGCAACATTTTGGAATCGCTTCAAGCTAAACTAAAGTTATATATACGTTTACACACTTCAATACATGTTTTTATTAAGTTTCCCTAATATCTATCTTCTATTTCTATCTATATTCTATTAACTAGATATATGGTTGTGAATTCAAGTAAATTCCGAGCACTAAATTCGGTACCAATAAATTTGTATTTACTGTAAAATCATTATTCGTAGATACGTATGTTATAACAGACAGAAATATCCCAAAAAGTATATAATTCAACTTCTAGTTATCAAAATTATCGTTCATATTCCGACCCAAATTTTATACGGTGTATTCAGATAGAACTCTGATTCTTTTGGTATAGTATTTTATTGATATCAAAGGCTCGATAAAAGAATAATCGGAAACCACTGGGAATGGAGAGATTAAAAAAACGGCCATATTTCAGGCAAATTTTTGAACTATTCTTTTTGGTGCGTACAAAAGGGCATTTACTGGAGTATTCTCGCCTGGTAAAGCTTTACAGGGTATATTTATTTCGTAACGTATAAATATCTTTTTTTTTTTTTAAGTAATAATCACACCTAACTGTTCTCCCATTTATTAAGCTTATGGGAACCTCTACCTCAAGAACTCACAATAGCTTAAATACCGAGCCTTTTTAAATTCCCAGGGAGTCTCTCACGCGTGTTGTTATACAGAACAAGACCTGGTCTACGATTTCCGGTAATTAGAAAAAATCATCTTCCCATACAAAGTTACTGATCAGCTAGAGGAGTTTGTATGAGAAGACGCTTATTTTTATATCCATGAACATGTCTTGATATATTATGGTGCGAACGGGCATCGGCGCCCATTTTTTTATTTATACTGTTTTCTTTGCGGCTCTTGAAGCGATTTAATCACGTCAATATGTCTGAACTGAAAAATAAGTTCAATACAAATGATACTTACATAGTTCTGGGCCAAATCTGGATGGTTGGTCTGTATACCGTCATCCAGGATGGACACAACTACGCCCTTGCCTGTGTATCCTTTCTGCCAAGCCGGTGCCACGTTCATATCCAGCCCGTCCTTGGCACCGCCATTCTAAACAACATAATATTATATGAAAACCTTGAAAATATTTACTATTGAGATCTGAAGCTGAGAGAAAATAGAATCCTTTCGAGGTGGATTTTTACATTTTGCGCTATTTCTTCCTTGCAAATTTCATAGATACTACAATATACTTAAGGATTTTAAAATTCACGAATGCTTTGGCAATCTGGCGTGGAACAGCGCGGATGGACTCCTGCACTTTGGGAATACTTTCATTCTTTCTTTCCACACTATCTATAGGATAATATTATACACATAAATATTATTTAATATAATAAGTACGGCGTGGAAAATATTATTCATTTATTGGCTTTACAAATACATTAAATTAAATAAATGTATATACATTTTACTACTTATTATTATTAAGTATTTATAACTACAGCTAAAATCACAAAGCTAATAAAACTTGTTATTTTTATGAGAACGAAATGGCCGCGATTGTTAAATCTTTTAACGATTGCCGCCATTCCGTTTTCAAGTGGATTTCAGTTTATTATTAAAATGGTTTCCCACTGAAGATTTGAAGTTAGTAGTGGACTCAAGAAGTGGTTTGGGTGAAACATTGATATTATAAAAAAAAAGTTTTTAAAAGGCTTTTTAATTACATTTATTTTTATTAAAAATTAACTATTTGCTGAATCCTTAACCATTAGAACTACAAAATGTTCATATTGACATAGATCTTATCAAGTTCTTACCGTTTTATTTACAGATGTTTTGTTTTGTTTATTCACTAGGACAAACAATTAACTATTTAACATAGAGTTAACAATACAAACTACTTCAGGTTTTCATCATTTACTTGAATAATACTTACGTAAAACAAGATTAAATTGCTATTAAAAAAATAAAAGCTATAAGTACATCAGTTTATTAAGTACATTCTAACTATTAAATAACAAAAATGATACCTAGTAAACTGAAAATGAGCCGTGAAGATTGTCAACAACATGTTTGTCACTACGAAACCTTTAAAACCCTTTGGCATCTACTCTAGTGTCGATGCCTCTATAACCCTTTTATACCGCATTCTAGCGTTTCAATGCTTTAGAGACCGCTAGAAAACTACTCATTTGTTACATCAGATAACATTACAATCAATACGTACCAAATACCACTGCTCCTTAAACAAGGGGTCAGGGAAGAATGGCGAGGAGGTGAGCGCACGATAATGCGGGCGGTGCGGTTGTAACCGCCGAGAGAGCTGTGAGAACGACGCGCGGTCGTACGGGGAGTAGTCCCGCTTTAGACGACGCTTCTCGCGCTGCTGCTCGAACCATCGGACCTGGGGTAAGAGAATCGCAGATTAGTACAAATAAATATACCTTCTTAATTACAATCATTAAATATGATGACTTTTATTGATAGGTTGGTCGGTAGCGAAAACTTCTTGAGCAATTAGACGTAGCTCGAAAACCTTGACCTATTCAACATTTTATTATAATCATACACAGAAATAAGTATTAAGGCCAACAGTTTAACACAAAGGAAATGGAAACATTACTTAATGCAAAATATTTTACATAGTAGATGTTCTTAATTCCTTATCAAATTAAAAACATTCTTTATCCCAAAATTTACTTTGACTAAAGTTATTGGACTTTTAACGGACTTGGGGAAAAATAACATCATTACTATCTAAAAACATCATTTCTTATAGCATTATTAAGTTTATTAAAGCTGAAAAAGCAGTTATAATTACAAAATAGCAAAATAAAGTTTGTAAACACATTCGTTTCCTGGAAATAATGAGAGATACGAGGAATAAAAACAATCGCTCTCACCCATTAGAATGTGTAAAAGATTAGATACAAAACACTTAGGAAGCCGTAAGGCGTAATTACGACGTACTTAGTCTGGCTGTTAGCCAAACAAAAAGACAAAGGCATATAAATAGCGAAATTATTATGAAATACGGTAAACATCATGCCAAATACCGTGACTGCTACGAGAAATTCGATTGAATTCTGGGTTTTGGTCGGGTAACCATGATACTTACATTGCACCATATTTACAATTTCCAGCCATCTGACCGGTACAAACTATTAATTTGTTATCTCCATCAGCCTTACGCTACGGCTTTCATAGGATGATTTCAACATTTACTGTACCCCATCTTCCGGGTCCTGCTTTTCTCTCAGCTCATATCTGGTCTATTTTTGTAAGAAGACAAAGCAACTTCACAAAATATTCTGTTTTGCCACTGATATCATGCCGATCATGATTCATGTGTCTAGCACACCTTTCTTGTTTCTTACGTCACTTTCGGAAAGACGCGTGTATCTTAGAAGGGTCCACACTTATCGTATCAGACAAAATAAGGAAACAAGGTAGGAAAGGAATTAACTACCGGCTGTTATTAAAGTCGAGAGTGCTAGTGACCTGATGTAGTCCCCTCGGATTTGTTAATAAATAAATAGGTATGTATTACCGTTATTGGTCATAGATCAAGGTCATGCCTGATCTGTAGATATGTCAGTGTCATATCAAATTAATCTTTCTACTGCTGGAGATAAATCTAAGAAGTATAGGACCAAGACCAAGAACTGATTGAAGTTAACGTAAATCTTCACGTTGATTAACTAATACTGTAATACAACTAAGAGCATAAATGTCACGATATTAAAGAAAAACATAAACAGAAAGATAACCAAACCATAGAAATCATCGCATTTATTGGGCCTAACAATTGTTTTCATAACAAATGTTAGGGTTTATAGAAGAAACTTAAACCCTTAAAATAAAATTACATTTAACAAAAAATCCTCAAAATCTAACATTTAGAAGGTGCAATTTCACAGTTGTTGGAACGCAACAGACAGGAGTGGGTGGGGCAGCTAGCGTAGTGTATTAGCATGAGAAAGCCCGGGGCACCGCGCCCGGGTAACATTGCTTTTTCACAAGTGCCGAGGTCGAGTCGAAACGACACAATTCGTCCGACGTGAAACTTAACACAAAAAAGTCGAAGAAAACGTACCTTCCTTTTTAAAAATATTCCCGCCGTTGTAAATTGTGTTGTCTTAGCTGTGCTACTCTAATTTCATTAGCAACAGTGGTGAGAGCAAACGTAGGAGGAGCGTTCATAAGCCACGTAATAGTTCGAGGGAGAATGGAATTACTTACGCAAGGCAAAAATTCAAATTCACGGGAATTTCGTTTATTTCCGTGAAATTTCTTAAAATACCACTTAGGACTTTCTGGGTTCGTCTGATATTTTCAACACAGGGTAATAGATTATAAAGATAAGTGTAAAGAAAAAAAGATTCACAGCGCTATTAGACCGAAAAATGTAATCAGAAACTAGATGGCTAAATATAGTTTTATTCTCATATCTAGTTACCTAGCTCCTATTTTAAAATGGTAAAATCCATTATGAAAATTATAATTATGATCATATTTCTGTCTTTAACAAATCCTTGTTTATTAGTTTCAGCAAAATATGACGGTAAAACGTTTGTAAACAATTGAAATGGTACAAAAAGCATTACGTGGTTTGTGGCTGTGCCGGGGGAGCGTGGGGCGAAATGTCACGCGTATTTTATTGGCGCGGTCGCCGCAGCATATGAACGACTCAGGAGCAAACGTCCACTGTTTGTCAGTGTACCGCAGCGCTAGAGTAATTTAATAAAAAAATCCTCGCTTTACACTTTTTATAATGCATGATTATGGGAGAGGAACAGCGGGATAACGTTTTTGTGGTCTTTACTGTAGCTTTTTATGTCTGTGCACAAATTTTAATGTCGTAGTTCGGTACCACAATATGTGCTGCAAAAGAAAACAAACATTTGTTTGTATTCGTATCGCAGGGTAACATTGGAACGAGGTCTAAATCTAATAAGGAAAGTTTGTATTTTTCTTCTTTCCACATAAAGTCAAGTTTTTATCTTTACATCAACACGTTAATAATATGGGATGAGTCTACAAATAGGCACGGAAACTTCTAGTCGTCGGGTAAACAATATTTTTATTCAGCTGACGTTGATAAAAATCAGTTTTTGCTTCATCCAAACATTCGTGCCTCGCATATTGTTTTTTGCGCGTACATTCAGCTGAACAAACAGCAGATGTCGCGCAAACCAAACATAGTTATCCTTCGACTTGGGTCCGGGCAAAAAGTCGTCGCGAAAGCCGAACAGAACACACCGAATGAGGTTTAATAAAGCTCCTTTGTAGTAACACACCGTTACGTAATAGGGTCCTAAACTAATAGACCAAAGGGGTCTATTACGCGCCGCAAGTCTACGGCACGGACGGGTTGAAACAGATTTACGCCTAAAAGAAACGCACTTTATCTACGCGGTTGACCCTTGTCTTTTGTAGCGCGACCCAATTTGCGCTCCGTTGAACGTATTTGTTTTTGAGACTAATTAATTCTTTCTTGGTTCATTATGATGTAGACGGAAATTACAAAAAAGGTTCTTTTTCCCTGATATAATGTAAGCAAGCGGATGTCCTGCGCGAGTATACCCAGAGGACTTGTATTTCGAAAACGGTTATCGTTTTAATTTTAACTCATTATAAAGTAATGTTAAATTTACCTGTTAATATTTTAATAAAAGAACAAACAGAGCTTTATAAAATATTTACATACATGAAATAAATAATTATTCATCAGGTTTGCATGACAAGGAAGTCTTATAATTTCGTCGTGTCAGAAATGATAATGAAACAGTTCTTTTTTTTTTTTTGTTTTTTAAAAACGTTGCCCCGCACTGGAAATTCTCCTGTGTCGTGTGTACAGTTTACAAACATACATGTTACATGCACACACAACCAGACCCGAAGCAACTATCTGTAGATCATACAAATATTTGTTCCGTGCGGGGACTGAACCCGCGACACATAGCGCAGAAAGCTAATCGCTTAGCCACGGCGCGCCAACCGTGTCGTCAAATGTTAACAAAGAATTAGAATGCCGAAGTTATATCCAAATACATTGATACTATTATAAAAATAAATAAATTATCATGTTATTATTCCTACAAATTTTATTATTATTCTTATAGTTTTATTTTCAGTACTTTTTGCTGTACCCTAGGTACCATGATTGTGCCTACCTCTAAGCCTATTATTTAACACCTACTGTACCTACATTATGAAACGCAAATAAATAATATGAATGAATGAAACAAGTGTAACTTTCTAAATTATGTTTTAATTTGATAAGTAACAAGCATAATGGATTTGATATTCGATACTTAGCACTAAAAATGGCTTTAAAATAATACGTAACCCAATATGCACCTATTACAGTATCAGTTTCACAGACAGTATTAACGAAAGAAAAAATATGCCTCGTTACAATGAAGGCGGAGAATTTCATACGTCCACGTCACGCCGACAAATCATATACAAATCTCTCTCATCTACATCTAAACGCAGTGATCCCTTATAAATAAAGGTCTCGCATAAGAAAAATCCCTGGTGACCGCTGCGACTGGAGTCTCACAGCACTACTTTAATTAACCGCAAAAACCTTAATAAAAGCTGATAATAATTTATAAACAAGAAAAAGTATCAAGCCAAGAAATTAACAGACTAAAGCGATATTACTTGTCCATTATCTATGTTGGTGTTGGTCTCATCAACATGAGAAAGGCCGGTCGGGGGTCCGGCACGCCCCGGAGTTTTATTAGTCCACAGTCCACTCCGCCCAAGTCGACCCAAACTCCGCTTGTTACCACAAAGACACAAAACCGTCATGGAACGTTGCCGAAGGAAACTTTAGTTCGCAATAAATCTGACCAGTGATACAAATAACCCGGCCTAATATTTGTCCCATGTAAATCGTACGGCTGGTCACGTAACGGCACATGCCGAGTTAATATTGGAGTAAATGCTTTGTTGCTTTGTAAAGAGTTTTGGGCTTATAGATTTGTGTACTAGCCATGTAGATACAAGTATTTAATCAAAGACCTAATACACTGTATAAATAACACGCTTGTATTATTAACTTAACACTTTGTTAGAGATGACCTTAGGTAAGCAATTTAAATCTAGGGCTTAGATTAGAGGGTTAGGGATAAAGTAGATAAAGTGGTAGTGAATAAATATATCAGAAAGCATTAGCGCGTGTGTGTTGCTAATAAAGTTATTACTTTATTAAATAATACGATCACTTATGTACTTATATAACTATTTGCAGTATTTATCAAAATGGTGTTCGTATTTGAGCGAGGCGATATCGACGTGTGGTCAATATCCCTTATTTCCTAAAATAGGCTGTTTTGTATCTATTCATCCAATTAATGAGTCAATACATTCGATTATTGTACCCTCAAAAGGCACAATTCGTGTAACGTTTCAAAAATTTCACAGTCGCGCTGATTAGCTCCGCACAAATAAAAGAACACAAAACAAATGAAAATAACATCGTTTACGACAAAATTTGTTTCATACGACTATTGCCAAAAAATGAAAATGACATGTGGGTACAATTTCAACAGATTCACGGGCAAAACATACAGAGGCTTATAACAATATAAGCCATCCGACGAAATGATGTCATTTCCCCCAGAAAAAAGGTTAAAAGGGCCATTCCCGAAGAGAAATCTCGTTATTATTGCAGCTCGTTCAACGGAAGCTAAATATGATACTGAAAATGATGCTCCACGTGTTTGTGAACGCTTATGTTAATACTTTATATTCTCATCAAATTGCACATTGGAATTTTTACACATCACATTTGCTGTAGAGTCAAATGCTATCGAGACAATGTAAGTGCCATTTCAGACATCTTTCGCAATAAAAAAGGAAAATGTTTTTGAAATTGCGATACATGCATAGGAATAGTTGAGATTTGCCTTGTTAATAAGATCACAAATGCTAAGTTTTACTCTCAGGCATGTCTGTATTCCAGAACAAATATCATTTAAAAACAATCTACAATATTTAAATTTAAAAACCGTAAATTATTATTAATTAGCATGACATAAAACTGGAAAACAGCAATGTGAAGCTTAAGTAATAATGCCTAGTTTTATTTTTAACGTAATTGCCTTTCTCATTCAGGGGAACCAATTCATAAAGTTCAGCTTCTGACGGTTTTAAACATTATGAAATATAAACTACGTGCATAATACACCCTAAATATTTAGTAGAAGTATAGAATCATATTTAAGATTTTAAAATACAGAGGCACCATTAAAGATGATTAAATAACCGACCAGTAAATATACAAAAAAACGTAACCTCGCCTAAAAACTTCGAATAAAAATTGCTTCAATGTCTTTACTTGTGTAGGCGTTCTGTTTTCCACTGTACCAACAGGAGAGGACATTAGTATTCCTTCTGCGTATCCTTAAGGATAACCCCAGTTACAGTGTAAAGTCGTCGCATACGATATGTAAAATAGCACATACAGATATGTGTTCTGTGAAAAGAGTACGTGTCTATCGTTTCAGTGAATGTTTTCACTTTTGTAAAGTTCAATAGCCTTTGCAGGTGTATTTAGACGAAAATACGTATCATAAGGACCACAGCCTTACTCAGCCTGATGAAAAAGTGGCGGCTGCAAATTAGATTTCTCATATTAACTCTCCTGTATAACAAAAATATAGACTGTGTTCTTATAAAACATTGGCTGGGACTAAACAGGATCAATACCTTATTTCACCTAATACTCTCGTGTCCCACGCGTCTAATACTATCTTTACGAAAAAAGACAGAAAATAGAGCTCTTTTGTTTCGCTTTATTAACTAGTGTTATGAGGAAAAGTAACTTTCCGGTCGGAAGGTCATCTTTTCCTATCAATGTAAGGCTCAGTGCACACAGCTCTGTCATATTTATTAAAGTCCTATTTTTTATTGCGTTATTTGTTAATTTTGACAATAACTCTGAATATATTTTTGAAAATATTTGTGTGTTTAATTTTGTAGCGAATTAATTATCCTTTTATTTCATCATTAGGAATCATTAAATATTTAGAACTTTATCGAACTACGTATAAACTTTACACAAAAGCAAACTAATTGTAAATTTAATGCCGTTAGTTATTCGTTATAAGCGGTCATTTTTCTAAGCAGCATTTTCAGTTCAAAGATTTTAATTTTATACAACTGAAAAATGCCCAACTCGGTAGCAGAGCGAGCGCAAAACGAAAAGGCGCCACATGCTTCAAGGATATTTCGCTCAAGAAGTTCTTGAATACAGCTTGCATATTCTCGGAGCACTGGCGGCAACGTACTTACTTGCAAAGTATCATAGTAATAAATGTCACATTTCTTGCATGACGTTAAGAACAAAATTCGCTGACTCACTTGCAGCGAACACTGTTTTTTGAGAGAAACACAAAAACTCACTAAAGCATGCCGCCCTGCGACTAATGTAGATCGCTGATATTTCGCCCTCTTTGCTTTGTCACGCACTACGGGACTACATCAAAGAAAAAAGCCTATAATCCGAATGGGACTAAGTAATAAGTTTTTGATGCGTTATCTCCGCAATCCGCTAGTTTATATGTTACACTGAGGATTTTCTGGGTCAATACTGTTGCTTTTGGAAACTTGCTGAGAAAAATAAAAGTTACAGATAGAGATATCAGTACTAAATTGACGCTTATTGGAGATATTTCTTAAATATCTGGACCAAACATAGATAAGAAAATGAAGGGAGGAATAATTTATTCACGTAATCAGTTGACAAGGGACACAAGAAAAATAGAAAAAATATACAGACTAGAAATGTTACGTTAACGTAGAAAAGCTGCAAATTATTACAATTGAAAATTTAAATTTTGTGTAGTTTCACAAAATGTAAAAACATTTGAGTACCTAGTCTAGATGAAAACTGAATTGTTATCAAAAAGAAAAGCACGAAACGATTTTAGGCGAAGCACAAACATGAGTAATCAGTAGGTATATTTAATTTCATTCCAAAAATTAATTAGTAAAACGAGACTAAAAGAAAACACGAAACGTAACTTCGGGTATCTTTTACACAAAGGATATTATGTTTTGATTAACATTAAAAGCCTAAATAAAGAGATTGTAGATAAACACATGAATTTTGTTCTGTGTTATAAGTAATTTTATGATCATAATAAAACAGGTCGTAACGATTTGGTTGAACGCGTCAACAGTGGAATAAAATAAGGAACTTTTATAGTACGCAACATTTACGTGACATAGGAATACGACAAAGTCTGAACCCTTGTTCTATTCATGGATAAAAACCCGAGAAAAACACGCTCGTCTCTCACAAAGCAGACTATAAAAATGTTACGACGTCCGTACTGAGGACTTGAGCTTGCCTTCACGTCGGCCCTAAAGAAAATGTATAACGAATTGGTTTTATAATCTGAATATTTTAGATAAACACACCCATAACCTAAGCTAAGCGTACCCAAAATAAGATTTTGGTTAATGCATACAGAAAAGGGTGGAATTAGGAAAATGCGGAAGCATTGTGTCAGTGGAACAAGATAAAGTGGGTGAACGCACAAGGCGCGCGTCGGATGACAAAAAGCGAGGACGCGGATTAGCAGAAGGGTTGGGAACCTTCGGCGATGCAACACGCTTGATATACTTACAAAAAGAATACTCCACGGATATGATTTCAAAGCCAAAAAAACCAGCCCGTTCTTTGTTACCTATTACTTATCATTTTCTGAATTTGAAACATTTAAACCGAATAACTAACTCATTCCATAAAATTCCACAAATTAAGGAAACAATGTCGCAAGTCTGTCACTGAGATTGCTCCATAAAGAAAAATCCGGATTAACGCGTAAAAGGAAATGAATACTTAACACGCGCCGTGACGAGAGCTTTAATTGAAGTATTTTGGAGTAGAAGATTTTGTTCGAGAATATTCTGTTACGTTTAGGATGATGAATGAACAGGAAGTATTCGTATTCTTTTCTGAAAACAACAAAGCAATTATAAAATAGAACTTCCGTGATTCTTACCTGTGGTTCGTCATTTAACTTTTGATGGTGCTCGTGGCTCGGCTCCGCGGATCGCTTGTGGACCTCGTGGTGTGACAACAAGTAGAAGTTCTTTAGAGAACCAATCTGTAACAAAAAAAGAAAATAAATTAGCGGATTCACGACTTCGAGTTACAAAAAAAAAAAGGTAAAGCCCCTAAGATACGCAGGACTGTAAATTAACAGCCAACATTTGAATTAATAGAAGAAGTCACATGGACAAAGTATGAATATCTACTCGTGTTGTAACAAGAATACCTTTCCATAAGCGACAATTTCAAAAAGTAGCAGTAACTTTCCAATTCCTCATTAAGTTAATCAGAAAGACTATTCCATTTCCGCTAGCACTTCAGTATATAAATGCCTATCTACTCGGAATAAAGTTTATACCCGCCCTAAACGACATTTTACCAAGGCCATTCGAATTTCCTAACGGCTAGCCCAACTATCCCAACCTTATCGGCGACTTTATTTCCTTCACAATAATCGGGGGCCGTCGAAAATGTTCTCGATTAGGTACTATAAAAACATTAGCAATAGTAATTTATTCCTATTGCTTTCCGTATGGAATTAGTACGTATACCTACTATTTTAGTACAATTTTAGTAGTGTATAATAAATAGAAATCACGCGATCGAGCTCTATCCGCACCGTTGTAGTGTTAAAATAGGTAAATCATAATGATGACAGCCATCGTTACAACTTTTATTCAGATTTTGCTTTTATTTATCACTGTTACCTAGTAGTTTCTACTATTATAATCATTTATAATCACAATGAAACTTAAAATTTATAACAAAGTTTATTTTCACATGCTGTAAATTAACTACGTCTCTGTTTATTTAAATGTGATTATTAGCCCCCTTAGACAAGACAACTCCAATGACAGAGAATAAAAACACTTGCAAAATGTTAGAGTTTGACATTCACAGATAAATAGACCGTTCGATAGTCGACTCTATACCGTTAGAACTTCAGGAGCCACAAAATAAATAAACAAATTCAGTCAATTTATAAACTTCATTGAATATAATCAATCTCCCAAAAGCTCTAATCCCAACTTATTATTCTGCATATTTAGATTCAGGTAGATTCATCTTGGTTGCCAGTACCTGGCCGAATAGAAGTGGGATTAAATTATTTGGCAGCTCACGTGCCGATGCTTTACGAGGTCGAGAGGGCTGTAGCGCAGCGTTTAACGTTCTACCTATTAACTAACGCCGAGACTTAACGTTGCTACCTTAAAGAGCCTTGCAGCGAGGGACTTCGTCGTTGTATTTCGAAATTAGTATCTCTGTTCGGCTTGGTGCGGTGTTCTACATTTGAAGACATTTGTCGTTGGGATGTTAGCTTTTTTATTTTTTTGCGATTGAAGATTCTAAGTTCTTCGAGAACTTGTATGGATAATTGTTCTGTATCTGGATATTGAACAACCCATTTCCACTGGTGATTTCTACACTCTATAAAAATTATTCCAAAATCCCTTGCTTTTAATAAAACCAAAAGTCTCACTAAAGTCGTAACAATGAATCTAGACACACTCGCGGATATACACATTACCGTTTATTACATCATTAATGTGCTTGCTTTATATGAGACGGGATTCTTAATCCGGTAAACTTAACCACAGCTACCATTTACACCACCATTTATAATGACAATAACCATAACCCTTAAGTTATACATACGAAAACAAAAGCCGGATTCATACAATATAAAAAATAATTGCCTTTTGTATGTCCAGTATTACACCCTCGAGCGTTAGTATAAGAAGACTTCACTGATTTAGTAAACTCAAGCACAGAGAGCATTCAAGAGTCCTATGGATCACTAAAGAGTCAAACTATAGCGTCTAATCATGCCTTAAGTTTGGGCCAAATAAACGTATTTTCTTTATTTCTATCTTTTTTTTTCATAAACCAAAGCGAATGCTCGTGTCAATTTACCAGGTGTATATTCGCTGCTTTGCCTTCACACGAACTGTGATGTGAGTCACGCATCTACGTGCGTAGATGCACAATAATACGTGTCAAGCGTGGAGCGAAGCAGTGGCATTCGGCACCAAGCTCATTTAGCGCCAAACTAAGCCGCACAGTAACACATACGGTCGCAGAATGCTTGCGGACTAAACCAATTTATGCAAGGCGTTAACGTGCGCCCCGTGTGATACGCGTGCGAAAAGCACGGTACGAGTAGCGTTAAAACGAATTAATTACATTAATATGCGCCTGGATTTTTCGCGTGAGAGAGTATAGTGTTCTAATAATATAAAGTCGTTGTTTTCGACTCATATTAAATATTGGATTTTTGTTTTATTTCGCCTATGGATTTACAAGAATTTTGCGGCTAATGTAGGGGTTTTGGTTGTTAATTAATTGTTACACGTCGTGATCGCGGTAGCGATATCCAATAAAATGTAGGTACTTGAATTAGTTTGGTTTCTTTTTTTTTGTTTCATTTGGTTACATTTAAAGTAAATCAAACAACAAAGAAAGAGTTTCACTTAATATGAATAGTAAATTATCCCATAAAACGAATAAAATAAAAAGAAATACAATACAAAGAAACAAATATTTCCAATATCAGAGATTTAATATTATAGCAGTGGCAGAACACCTATGCAAAATTAGCCCTATCTTTTGCAAGAGAAAAATTCCCAGAAATGTATTTCCACCGCTCGACTGAACCGACACGGAAAACGTGTGGAAAATAAACGGTATTGATGATACGAAATATGAGGGCATAAATTCTTATTGAACTGAATATACCGGCAGGATTCCGATATCTGCTGCGAATGCGCGAAACACAAGGTTCCGGTTACCTTTTCACATTCCATTGCCTTTTTAGTTCGACTCCCGATAGCGGTAGTTGCAGAAATAACGCATTGGAGTGTGAAACGAGCTACGAGTTTTGGTGTTGTAAGGATTCGAAGTAGCGGCCGGGATACTGACTCGAGGATAGAGTCCTCACCACGTGTTGCCAGCAAGTACCTGGCGTTCAATTCACTTTGATGTATCACCAGCAATGAAAACATTCGTGGAATTTGTGGGACAGTTTTATTTTTTATTAAAAAAGAAATCAATCAATCTGCTGCCTTCTTGTTCTAGTTGTCGCGTACGCGTGTGTTAAGTATGAGGTCGATTCCCGGTAGGGCCAAAAGAAATTGGGATTTTTTTGAAATTCTCAGTAACAGCCCAGAGTTTGGAATTGTGCCCTGTAGATGGCAATAGCCTCGTCCCCCTTTTCAATGGAACTCAATAACGGCGTCGGCAAAATATGCTTGTTACGTGGAGCACCAGGTTTATCATCATCTGCCTAGCCTTTTTTCCCAATTACGTTGGGGTCGCCTTCCAATCTAACTGGTTGCGGCTTAATATCAGTATTTTACACAGAGCGACTGCTTTCTGACCTCTGCCACCCAATTACTGGGAGACACTGATACTCAAAGGTTAGACTGGTTATCAGCCTTAATGGGCTACTGACACCCGTAACGACTGTCATAGGTCTTTGTATGAAACCCGGGACCAACTGCTTAACGTGTTTTCCGAGGCACGGAGGGGTCTCGATATGTGAAAAATGGTCACCCATCCAAGGACTGACCGGGTCAAGCGCTGATTAACCTCGCAAATCGACCGATCTGCCTGGTAGCTATGCAGCTACGAGTGAGAGTGAGAGCTACTGGTACTATGTAATTTATCAATTGAACAAATGAGAACTAAATTGAAATCAAGCATCGGTGATTGTTCAAGACTGAGAATAGAAAGAAGATAAAACTGAAAACTGAAAAGTACACATTTCGAACAGCCCTGATAACGGTAGCTATTATATACACTTGCTTACAACTTAGTTACGTAATAGCAATGCAAGTGCCCTAACATCGATTAGACAGCGATTAAAAATTGCTAATAGTATCAGGTCCTTAAAATACAATACGCTATGATCTAGCAAACTGTCACTTCTTGCACACTACTGCAATAACTCAACGCTTATACTCCATGGTCTTTCATACATTTAACGCAAATTGTTAGTTAATATCGTGTAGTGCTGTCAAATCTCCTTTTTGTGAAGATTATGAAGGCAGAGTCGTGATATGATCCTTAGGTAAAAACACCATATAATTTCTTTCGTGCGGGAACCGAACTCACTACAGTGCAACAGTCGATAGCTCAACTGCGCCGTCAGTTGTTTATAAAAAATAATGTTTAACAAATAGGATCGGAAAGAGATATTATTTTAAATTTCGTATTTTTTACCTTTACCAAAGAATTGTATGTTAGATGTCATTTAGGTTATAAATATCATATTTAAGTAATTAATTTCGATTAAATGTTTAATTATCAGAGGGAATACATTCACCTCTATATTCGCTGTACATATGGCCACAGAACTGCACCATCCACTAGCATATCTGACCACATAATATTAAGGTCCATTCCCCTTGCCGAGCTCGCCAAGTAATTATGACAACACCTATCCCCATTACCTCAGTACCATTCGTTCTAAAAACAAAAACCACACAATACAACAATAAATATTGACAAAGGGATATCTTAAGCTACGATTTATGTTTAATAATTTTATAACCTGTCTTCCCCATACACTATTTACTCCAGTTATTATTCCTATCTTTGCTAAAGTGGTATTATACGACGTTACATCATCTTCGGATCCATCAACCTATTACGAGTACGTCCAGTTATAGATCGCTCTCGAGACAAAATTTTATGTTAAGCACACCAAGATAACAATTTTACGATTCATATTCAAACGTTTATTACTACAAGGGAGATATTCTAGCGATATTTAATATGGCACGTAACAACCATTGTTGATATACTTTATGTACGAATAAAGTTTATATTGAAAATGTTAGTTAACTTACAGCAATATAATATTGAAGTTCCAATGTATTATGAAGTAAAGTTACAGATAAACATTTGAATGATATTGTTATACCATCAAAATGATTCAGCGTAATAAATATTCAAGTGGTTTTGTAAAAACAAAGAAAGTAATAAAATGGAGTAAACGCTTTTAAAACCAATAAATACAAATTCTACACCGTGCTGTAAAACCGCAAAGCGCTTGAATCCACGATTCGAATCACCTGCGTAAGTCGTGAAATATTTAAAACGCCTAGGTCTCGTAGAGTTCACCCAATCGTATTAAAACCTCCTAAATATAACATAGTTCTGGCTCTAGTTTACCTGTAAAATTCAAGATCATATATTCGTGCCGGTTCCACGCGCCGGCCGCGGCCCGCCACAGTCAGGTCTATTTTTCACATCGCCCGCAATTTATGTTGCTCGTTTGAAAACGCCGCAGCGAATGTATGATGCGAGATTAAGTTATTATCTGCTTAAAACTGCTATTGCATTGTCGTTCGTGCTGTGTTTAAGCGATGCTAAAGTTTGATTACAGTTAAGCCTTCCACAAAGAGGTTGTTCGGCGAATATGCAAGATGGAATACAGCCAGGAACAATTTTCAGTCCCGTATTATAGCAACTTGTTTAAGCAAAAATATGTTTTATCGAGAGAATGGGTTGGCTGCTCTTATGTTACCATTTTGTGCTGCATCTAGGATTATTTAAAATCAGAAAATTGTGGAACTGTTTACACTGACTATTTTCAGTAGATTATGGTGGTGCGAAATCATTTAATTTTCCTTTTTTCGCCTAGTTTTATTTGGATATAGATTTACTAATAAACTGTAGTATCTTAAGGGGTACATTTCATATCCCGTTTATTACTCTGACATCTGGACTCTCTAAAGCCTTTAGATTAAATCTTTAAAAGGAGATTAAAAGCTAATTAAAATTGCAAGGACTTTATAAATGTAGAATCAATAAACTGGGACCATATCTCAAGTGGCCGTTTCTCAGTTCAAGTACCCTTCTCGTTTCAAGATGTAATCAAAATTAGAAATTAATATCGACTGTATCGAGCTGAAATATTGGACCTTTGAAGTTTTCGAAGTGCTTGCTACAAGGGCCAGTGTATTTATCGTAAATCATTTGTTAAGAAATGGACTGTTCAAACGTTTGAGTAGCTTAGGCCTCTTCATTTTAAAAGATATTGTTTAAACATTTTGATTATATGGATGGTTTCACAAGTTTATAATGGACTTACGTAAAGATAAGAAGGTAATATTTAATAATAAAATTGCCAACCAGAGGTAAGTCATTAAAGTGCTTTGATTTATCTCAGAGAAAGATTATATAGTGAATGCAATGACGAAAAGACTAATTCAGATATTTTAAACCATAACCGAGATTCGCAATAAAACCAATGATATTCAACGTTGTAATTTAAACTTTATATCACTGTTTAAACTTTGCTCGTAAATATGTCGAAGAAATAAAGCGTAGATAGTTGGCGATGTAAGGCATCAGTCACAGGATTGAAGACTCAAGGGGTGGGGCGTTTCTTAAAACTTTTAATTAATTGTCTAAGTTCCAGACTGAACTAGAGGGGCATTCGCATTACATTCCGAGAATTCCAAGTCACTGAGCGTAACTCAAATTGTTCGCAAGCAAAACAACGCGATGGAACTTTGAAAAGCTTTGATATTTGATTTAAAGAAATTATATTTCAATTAATCATGAAATATCTGATTTCACTTTGGATGACGGTGGAATATTTTTAGTTTTAAATACCTCCATAAATTGATCAAATCTTTATTTAATCGTGGAATTTACTTACTTTATTTAATGATGGAACGCAGCATTTTAATCCATAACTTCCAACTTCCACAACAAATAACCTTACAAATTCTTCCCATTACTCCTCTTTCATAAAAATATCCCCCGCCATTCTGTAAAATTATTTCCATTAAGAAAAAAAAGTATGCCATAAATTTAAATAAATGGATGCACCGGGCCCCCTTAATGGTGGGATCATTCCCTGGGGACGAATAATAAACACGACTGAAAAACATTGACACACCGCAAGCTTTTGTCAACTGAGCGCAAAGTAGTCAAAGACGGATATTCCCCAAAGATGTTCGATGTTCAAACATACATATAAAATATACCTGCTTTCAGAGAACACATTTACCCTTCTTAACGTCTAATCCTGCACACGTCGTAGCAAAGGGACAACCAACGGAAATTATTACTCGCTCGCGTTACAAATTATCCTCCCCTCTGTGGACTATGGGGTAACTCGGTTACACGAACTCGCGACCGTTAATTTACAGCGCACCCAACAAATTAATATCTCTGATTTGGACCCTTGTCAGCGGGGGGCAACGACGAAGACCCTACCCGTGTTTGGGGCTTGCCGCAATGTGTGAACTCTACGCGTCATGCAATAATTCCGGCCAGAGATCATGAGGCAACAGGCGCTATTAGTTAAGACCATAACATTGAAGCTGCTACTATTTAATGAATTAGGTATTTTTTATGTTTTTGGAGAAGGTGTCTACAGAAGTGGGTCAGGCGCACCCTGGGCAGTCATTTCCGTTGCATAATTATTGTTTACGACACGAAGAAGAAGTTTTTATTTAAGAGTCCTGAAGAAAAACAACTACTGAACCACATCTACAGATTGTATTTAAACGATAGTTTGATTGAACAAAAAAATAAATATACATCACCGTTATCTTAATGAGCGCGAAGTTACACAGTTTATTAATACGCAATATCGGCTTATCAACGAAAACCAAATTTATCTATCCTAAATACACAAAACATTGTCAATCTTATCTCCGCTATCGCCTCTGGCACACTCCTCTTCATATGGCGCGTCGTATTCGTAAAGTGCGAGTGACGACATATTAATCTCTACTGGGATATTCTAGCTTTAATATTTAGCCTGTGAGGCTGTGACGTATGACATGCCTGGCTTGTACTCAAGACAAATATCAACGAATTGAGAGTAGTAGAACAGCTATTACACACAGATATTACTGCATCTTACGTATGAACAAAGGCATAGAGCGCAGAAGTACTCAGTACTAAAATCAAACGTTACTTAACTGAGCGATTATCACAATAATTTCTAGTGTGTAGATTAAGGTTTCAAACCGTAGCTGTCGCAGATAAAAGACTTTTAGATCACCATGAAGGCTTTATAAAACTAGAAGGCAGAAAAAAGGGGTTGCATACAAAATGGACGTATACTTTCGTCATTTTTGTAACGGAATGCGATTTTGCATGTCCTGCCTAACAATACGTTTACTGCCGAAAATCAAGAGAGGAGATTTACTACATGACAGTTACCAATGTCACCTGGAGCAAAAGTTTAATAAGTTACTTACAAAAACTCAAAAACAAAACTAACTAAAAAGCAAAAACTAAATGTTTTATTATACAATATAGTAGTTGAAGAATATTGAATTCGGTGCCAAGTAAAACATAAAAGTAATATACCTTGTTGCTATAATAGCGACATTGAAACAACGACTTCACGTAAAAATTGTCAAGTGTCGGTTTATCATTGCATATTAATGTCATACAACAACAATAGACAAAATTATTAGATTTTTGTTAATTTTTTCAAAAACCGCTCGTCCTATTTCGTTAAAATTTAAATGGGACCACCTAGGAAGTATACACTATAAAACAAAAAAATAATTTTCCAAATCGGTTCAGGCGTCTTGGAGTAATCGGTGAACATACATAATAAAATAAAGATTCGGATTAATTGAGATCCTCCTCCTTTTTTGAAGTCGGTTAAAAATGAACTACATACTTGCTTTAAAAACGAAAATCTTGAAATAAATCGCCTAAAATAGTAGATATTATCTATGAAACAAGATATTAAAAAAATACCTAAAAAAATTACCTACCGAATTTGTTCTTGTCTGTCGTTGTCAGATTGTCTACGTACAGCTACACTATACCTATATAGGTTGTCTCATGTATACTCCAAGCACTTAGCTCTAAATGTTTGAAAGGAATCTTACATTTCGTACGTGTCTAGGAAGCAAACTCGTTTTGTTCGTGTTTTCACACTTATCGTTTGAATTTATAGCGTATGTGTTGAATATAACGAGGGGAACTAACGAACTGAATGACGTAGCATCGAAACAGCTGGAAACATAAATATGCAACGTGCATGTGTACAGTTAGCGTAATCGACCATAAAATTTGAAATAATATAGATGCGCATGATTTACTTCTTGTCAAATGTGTTTAATCAACCAAATCATTAACAATAATCAAGCCTCATAAATAATTTTATTGAATTGCTACATTTTGACAATTGATTACGTGAGCAAGCTGCTATATTTTAGTTATCACTTTTCGTATAGTAAAATTAATGTAATTAACATTTTTATAAACAGCTGTGTATGTAATAATATATCAAAAAAATAAATAAACAAATATGAAAAAAAAAAAAAACCTATCCTAGACGAAAACTTGGGCGTCATAGTACTCCTCCACATCGCTGTCGAATGGTAACGTGCCCAGAAGACTGGCAGCATTACCACGTTGAATGGCAATGCTTATTCTTTGACCAAAGAATAGGCCAGCCCTCTGGTCAGGTGTACTGTCGACCAAGCGTTTAGCAAGGTCTCTAAAAAAGAGACGTGCATTCGGACCCCATGACCCGAGCGTTTCGACGCCAAAAGGCTCAAATAAATAATTTCCTATGAGGTTATTATATTTGCGCCGTTTGAGTGTCTCTGCTGCTGCAGCGGCAGCGCCTGCGCAGCCAGCCGAGTCAGGAAGATGTAATAATTAAATTTTCTATTCTAAACATAAACTGAATAAAGCGTACATTTGATGAAAGTACTCGCTTAATTTTATAACTCTGATATGAGCATCGGTGGTTCAGTGGTAGAATGCTCGCCTGCCACGCGGGCGGCCCGGGTTCGATTCCCGGCCGATGCATCTCTTTTTGTATTTATTTTTGGCAAAATATAGAAAATTTGCTTAATAACACCAATAAAAACCTATGATTAAGCTTTAAACCACCTTATAAGAAGAAAATATATAGCAAAATGCAATATAAAAATAGCAATTTAAGGAGAGAGATTCCTTAAATTACAACAAAACTACATATTTTGTACATTCAGCATGGAAATCCGGGTGAACGCAGACCGTTTCCGTAAAAAGTATATTCATACAAGAAACGGCGATAAAACCTCGACCGTATTTCGGTGGATATCGCGAATACACAACATATTCACACACATAGGTACTTCAGTCCAAGAGATAGTAACTACGGGAATGTATGCATCGTAGCGAACTCAATTTGTGAATGTGTCACAAATGAAATTCAGTTATAGTATCGCTGTCGGTGAATACCGTCTAGTTTCGTATAACCAATATAAATAAATATATAAATAAATCCTAGACTTCAGGTCAAAATGTGCGTCCTTTATAGTGCTCATAAAAACAAAGTGCAATCACCAGTCCACTTTCTAAGCGCGGTTCATCGGTAATATGATGAAATGATAAATAGCTGCAAGAACATTTTTGACACGTATGTTCTCTACTAATAAACTCGAAATAAAATTACGTCGAGGTAATCAAACGCCTACGTTGAAAATGATAAAATTATTGACGTTAATCTTGAAAAAAATGTATACACTATCTATCAGAAGAGAAGTTATTCAAAATGGTTTGAATATTATAAGAACATTGGCTTAGGCCACTTCTAAAATAAAATCAAGTACAAAGAACCATTCTATTGGCGCCCACTTCAGTAAATATTTGCAGGTAAACCAGCATTATCTCTCTTGCCTCGTATTCGTATTCCAGATGCGCATTCACTTACTGGCTCAGGTGAGTGACGTAACTACTCCGGGCGAGTAAAATAAGAACGAGTAACATCAGCATGCGAATATGTATGCAATTCTCTCGTTTGCATTGGCGTTAGGCGACGCGCGTGTCCTACTAGTGTGGTCGTGGAGTCGCAATATTTGATGCAATGGATGCACTGAAGTAAGAATTCAGTGTTATGATGTAAAAAGTCAAATAACCCGTATTATGGACGTTAAGTATAATGGACGACGAGCAAGTTTTTGTTAGAACGAATGCCAAACCCAAGAAGGTGGCAGTGGAAAGATCGTACGCTTCTGTATGCTGGGCCACAACTAAACCATCCTTAAATGATATAAAGGAATACAAATAGAAAAGTTCAAAAAGTTTCTTTATGAAATGTGCGAGATTGTTCAGGCGATGGTGGCTGTTCATGCTTCCCAACACTTCTCGTTCATTGACGTTATCATCCAGCGATAAAGCCCTTAAAATAAACGAAAAAAAAAAACACCTGAAAAATCTATATTCTTATTTTTCAAATAACGATTATTATTATTAACATTGAAATGGTAATCCCATACCCCAGCTCGCGACGTCTTAAATCTGTTAATAAGAAACTAAAATATTAATAAACAAGAAGATGCTTGCAACAGCAAACTGTCTAGCTCTAAATGTGTCAGCTGCACTCAAATCAGCAGAGTCTGATCACATGTCGAATTAAGCACAAAATATTAATATCTATGAATACTAATGCGGCATGACGGTGATCACACGTCCAATTACCGAAATTATTAAATCAGCTGTCAAGTTAGTCTGTTAAACAACCCAAATCAAGTTAAGGCTTTGACTAACTTGTTTTGACTAACTTACGTAGGCATTGAGAGGATTTAGATAGGGTGATGATAGAGTTAAATGTCAAGACGTAGAAAAAGAAAAAAGAACTGGCAGAAAAGGAATGCAAAATGAAACGCTAACAAGTGTTTGGCACTTCGGCATGATGATGATGATGTTTATTCATTTGGAACCTCCAATACTACTAAAGATTTGCCAAATGTAACAACAAAACGCCCCAAAATTTGGGCTCTACAAAAATCAATAAAAATCGAGCTTGTTCGAATTACTGCAGTACTCGCACTCGTTCACTGAATACATTACAAATGCCTGTATGACGCATCGCCCGATATCGGAAACCACTCTCGTGCCCGACAACGTTTTATTTCCGATATCTGAACCTGTTCAATGCTCACTTCGATATGATAGACGTAATACCTTGCATTTTCATTGGACTGCGCCGCGCTAACAAACTACTTCTGTCCGAAAATAAACTTTTTTGTTTTGAGCATGGTCTACGCATTTTCCATTTTGAAATGGAACAATGTAGTTCGTGATCGAGAAGCATTCTTTACAAAGAGCTTTTATAGTAGCAGATACTTTTTATTTTTTTACAGGAAACAACAAATTGTAACCGAACCACTAGGAGATGACTTTAAAAGTGCTTGTATACGGTATATTCAAAATATATCTTTGAAACCGTGTCAGTCTCTTCTATTACACCAAGTTATGGATCTGATTTATCTCCTTACAAAAATGTCTGCTTACATTTTTCCACAAGAATTTTTCTAAACGTTCTTATACTACATAGCTAGTCATATCTCCTAGATCGTTTACAGACTACAAAGCAATTGAAATCTCTTTATTGAAAGTATGAACGAACAGCCTCAAACAAAATAATACAGCGAACAAATTTCAAAGATCAACGGAAGCATAAAAAAGGTTATATTATATCAGAATAACCCAATATTGGGGTAGGATTGATCTGCAAGGTGGCTCATCTCGAGATGCGTGACAAAATCCAGCTGTCAATAAATAATATGTACTGGCATTCAACGTTTATTCCATTCAGGAATGTTGGCGTCACGAGTGGTGTTGACAGGCGATTCTTTAATATAAACATTGCCTGTTATTCGATGACGAATTTATATTGGTAATATCGAACGAAAAACGCAGAAGTTATTTCTATATGTATTGTACTTCTTTGTTGGAACCGCCCAAAAAAACGAAACTGCGTTTTTGAATTGTTCTACAACAACTATAACTAAAGGCCGATACTTAATAGCAAAACATTATTCTTTTTAATTATTAGATTACAATAATTAAAAAAATCTGCAGTCCAATTTGCAAAGATACTAATTAGCGAAAAAGGAAAATTAAAAATTAATCGCCACTCAAAATAACGATGCACTTAAGTCCACGAGCCGACGTGCTGCCATTTGAACAGATGATTGAGCCAATCAAGCTACGGAGGGAGGTGACAAAAATAGGTCGTTTGGCCCCGGCCCGCGTGAATGCACGGCCTAGGCTGCACAACGTCATTTACTTTTTAGTAGCAAAGAGGCCGTGAGTGAGACGATTTCAAAGGTAACCCTCCCGAGGAGAGCTCTCGGCATTAGCCAGCTGCGATGAATAACTGAAGCCAGGAGGAATAAGAACCGTCAAAAGACTAGCGACTTTTGTTACTGGATTCTTTACCGACTTGTTTTTTTAATCAGTTCTCTTCTGGATTTAAATGAAACTTATGTTTATGGGAAACAAAATAGAGCAGTAACTGTAATTCCTTTTCAGAACGAACACTAGCACCTATCGACGGTTAAGTTTAGAGTGGGGCTGTGAAATAGGCGAAACCGGTTACAAACAGGATCATTGAGTAATTATCTTGGATTTGGAACAGAAGAAATTAAATAAGGATTAGGGAAAGCCGAAATATATACAGGGTCTAGAGCCCTAAAATCCACTTTCCACCTCAAAAACCAGGTGTGACATGCAGCTGGGAAAATTCGAGATATTGTAAAATCGGTCCGCGGCGCGCGCGTAACGAAATCCGATAGTATTGCCTACAAACCGAAATAAAAGAGCTGCTCTTCTCGTTTTATACGTAAAATCGTTAAAGCCGATTTTTTTTTTTGTGAGAATAACGTTGGTACCCAAGTTTTTTTGCTAAACTCGAGAGCTGAAGGTGAAATGTTACATTTTTCGTAACTGCCAGCGTATATTTATATCACGGAGTACAAAAAGCAAAATTTGTAAAACAAATTTTACTTTTCGGGGTCTAATATTCAAATTCAGTAAATACGGGATTGTGGTTAAGAATAACTATGAGTTATTACTAATATAGCCTCATTGGCTTAGTGGTCGCAAACGCGACTACTGAGCGTGAGATCCTGGGTTCGATTTCGGGGTCGGGCAAAGTTAACACTTTCGTTTTGCAGTTCTCAGTAGCAGCACAGAGTAGACCATGGGGCTTCATAAGTAGGCGCACAATTAAATAGTTAACCTATACCTAACTCTCCTTCGATACAGGCGTGATGCTTGTTAGTAAGTATGCGAATTCTGACTGTATAAGAAACAAAATGTTCTTTATTTCCAATATTTTTTGGTGTACGAGAAAAAGAAGTTTAAACAGAAGATAACACCGATTAACAAAGTTGTATAATTGAACACTATTATGTATTACGTATTTATATGCTGTATACTCACTACTTACACTACACAGTGTCCTCATATCTACGCCGTGAATGATCACAAATTCACAACCTGATCACTGGTAACGCAGTAGTGTATTTAATCTAACCTTTGACACGACAACCTTTAACAGAAAGCCTGATATAAAAGTGAACACCAAAAAAATATTATATAATCATAAAACATGTAGGTTACCGTTTATAGGTATTCATATAATATGCCGCACGTTACAAATAGCTTGATTAGCATAATTACCTATATATACTCGTATATTCGCAGCTAAACACATATTTTGACGTGTTAGTAAAACCTGCCTAGTTATTCATAGCTGGCAATAAAATGTGGTGACTTGTCACTGTATTGTATGTTAGATACATCAAACTATTCGAATAATAATTTCGAATTCTATAGAGAAGCATCGGTGGTTCAGTGGTAGAATGCTCGCCTGCCACGCGGGCGGCCCGGGTTCGATTCCCGGCCGATGCAATCTCTTTTTGATATATTTTCTTTTTTACATTTAATTAAAATCGTATTGTGGTTAAATATTATAGAAAACAATGTCACAATAACACTGTACAACTTTTTATTTGCTTAAAGTAGCTGAATTCTTCCAAAACGTGGGCCGTCTTCACTTCCACCGCTTAATCCCCTAATCTTCACCTGATGTGACATATTATACAGGGCTGGCACTACTTTTAACAAAATAAAAAATTATATTTATGTGTTTAATAGCAATATGTTTTGAAATACAGTAATCAACCGTTTAGAAAACCTAAATACCCGTCTACTTTTTTTTAGAATAGAATAGAAACATTTATTCATATAAACATGTGTATACATACATACACACACACGCAGGTGCATGTATGTACGATGATGAAAAAAAAACAAACAAATAATTGTATGTACTTAAAGACATGTTTGCCACTTGTCATGGCATGCGAATATTTTATCAATTATTGAGTATTACATTATAAAAGAAAATTAGATGTATGATAACAAAAATTACTTGAAATTAAATGATTTTGTCATCGAGAAATTCCTTAACATTATAGTAGACTCTCTGTACCAGAAACAATTTAAGCCGACGTTTCAAGTCTTCTTAATTCTTTCCAGGTTTTAGGCAATTTGTTATACAGAATGGGTGTCATACAAAATATACTTCTGCGCATAAGTGTAGTTTTACAAGGATGGAGACAGAGTTTGCTATTATCACGTCTATTTCGGTGTGTTATATCCTCTAGACGTGGAAATAAATGAGGATTGCACTTAACAAACATAACAACTTCGAGAATGTATAGAGATGGCAACGTAAGGATCTTAAACTGTTCGAAGTACGGTTTGCAACTATCGGTTACCTTTAATTTAAACATAGATCTCAGGCATCTTTTTTGAGCTCTAAAAATGGTCTCCCATTCCGTGGAATTGCCCCAGAATATCAAACCATACCTAAGGGTAGATTCAGCTATTCCATAGTAGGCTATTAATAGCGTATCCGCATTCATTGTTTGAGATAGTCTGTATAAGGCATATGCGCTATTGCTTAGTTTTTTAGCTAAACTCTCCAAGTGAGCTTTCCAGTTTAGATTTTGGTCTATAATTAAGCCTAGGAATTTAGTTGTGGCAACCGTTCCAATTTTATTGTTTTTATATTTAATTTCAATATTGTTTGAAGTATTTTATATGATTTTTTTAAATACCATCTACCTATATCCAATTTATTTGAATTTCACTACGCACCGCTTCACTTTGCCGTCATGCAATACATTTTTTATTTCAACAGCTCGGCTACTAGAATTTCTCGCTAGCACCCGCTTGTGATCCTCATAGCTAAACCGCAACCACGACGGACAAGGGATGCAAAGTGCATTCCGCACCGGCTGTCCTTTATTTTCACTACAATTTCGATTGGCCGTCCACAAAGAGCTATAGGGTGCGTGTAAAGTGGCATGCACGTACGCCCTAAAATAACTTTATCACGGCAGTTGAGCACGGAATATGTAAATAATATAATGACAGTCCCAAATTTTTTCTTGAAATGATTTTTGGTATGTTTTTGGTAGGTAGGTGATGAAACAGCTTGCTCTAACTAAATATTAGCCGTCCATGGAGGTTCTTTGGTTTTCTATTTTCCATGATTTTATGAGGCAATGAAGTACAGTGGGGATGGTTTAACTGTCGCCGCTAATGTTAGATTTCGACCACGAGGCCTTTTATAGTAGCTTCTGTTTAAGATCACTTGTTTCTTCATACTTTCGGCTGTCATCCAATGTAACTGAAGTTTGACAAAGTACTAATGAATCCAGCGATGGCAGATGTCGTCTAGTTTCTTTTATATCTCTCCTCCATTATCTTTTCAGACAATTTTACTTTACATATTCAGCTAATAAACATCCTTTCTTTAAATCTTGTGAGAATTATGACCGTGCTGCGGTATCATTTATGACGTAGTTTGCGAAAAAGGTTTATTTTTCTTTCTCCTTTTATTGTCGTGGTCAAAAGATTTTCTCGCCGTCGCATGCCGCTGTGTGATTGCAGCTAACCGCACAGCCATGAAGCGGGACGCACGGCGTAAAGTGCATTTTGCGCCGCGTGCTCTTTATTTCTATTAGCCGTAAACGAAAATAGGTGTGCTATACAATGATAACTGGATAATGCGATCACCGTTCGCTATACAGAACTTGGGTTCGATGTAATGTTAATTGGTTGTGTTATCAAGGTGTAGAGCTAGATTATGAAATGCTCATTGAATTAATAACTTATCAGAATTGTTAGGAATTGAAAAAAATAATTTCGAAGTATTTGAACAGTGCCTTTAAAAATGACTTCATCGCCAACCCTAGGGACTATTGGAACGGTAAGACTTAGGGCTTTACCCAGATAATCTGCAGGCTTAATGTTGGAGGGCATTAGCGAACATTCTGGTGCGGCCGCGACAATATCGCCACAAATTGCACACTGTGTCGGGTGCACTACTTGTGTTAATGGTGTGCCACTTTTGTTAATACGGTTTTTAAGGCTGCTTTTTAAATTGTATGATGCAAAAAGTTCCAGTATTTAGTCTATGGCTTTTCTAAAAAGAGGACTGTTGCGCAACTCTAAATTGCATTCCTCAGATGTCTAGAGAGACAGACGTTACGCACGTAAGGAAAGGCCACGAGGCTACGATAGCTTGCAGTCTCTAAGAACAGATTTTAAATACGCCTACCATTCAGTAGCATACATGCATATAGCATTAGGATAGCATAAGTAGCATTCACCTTAGGTGATAATAATATAGGTTCAAGTATACTCTATGTACTTTTCAACGAGAAAATTCATATTTGCTCACATTTTGGTACGCATTTCTTTTTATACCCCACTAAAACAAAAAGGGTTGTTAGTATGGCGAATTTTATTTAAATTTTATGCGAAAATATAAATTTCGGACTGTGAACTTTTGGTTCGTATAAATTTGTAAAATATTTTCTGGACGTCGGAGCCTGGGTTCAGACGAACGTAATTATGTGACAACGGGGAAACTGTAAATAAAAGTTGTAACAAGTTAATTACACATTTTGGTGGTTTTGACAAGCCACGGTCGGAATAGAAACTTTCTGAGGATTGGACAGTAATTATATTATAGGAACGCAGACAATTCAGAGAATTACTTACAAACAATGTCAAGTCTATAGAGCCTGGAGATTTGGTTTGATTGACAGATCAATTTGTACGGTCGAAGTAACATAATACGGTTCTTCTTCTACTTTACTCATTACTTGTGGAGGTACTTAATAACATAATTTGGTTTGTAACAAAATCAGGCCTTTACTTCTTCTCTTTACTGATTTTCTAATATTGGATACAGGATTTTTCCCATAGGTATTGAAGAAATAACTGAGTTCGTATTCTTTAACTTGACGATTTAAAAGCTTTTACTGAGTCCTTGCATAATAAATGCAACAAAAAAAAACAAAGGAGAAACAACCAACAAATAACCTGCGAAATATGCTGCAATCCGATTTCAAAAATAAAGTGCAATAATTAAATTAATTAACGCGCCACAAACAAAGCTTGCTCCGGTAGCTGAGTGATATTGTGTTTGCTCGTCGCTCCCGCAGTACAAATACCATATTCATTTATTTACTGAATGCACTTCGGAGTGCTAACTACGTTCCCCTAGTTAACAGCTGTACTTACTGAAATGAAAACTATAACGATCCCGCAAAGCGCCATCTCTTATATCCTAAAACGGCCATGGAAACAATACGGAGACTAAACTTGGACCGTATACACTGATGTACACATTGCGGCTACATAAATAAACGTTATTACGATACGGCTCCGTTAATAAAAATTTTGCTGAGAATAGAAACGACTGTATTTGCTGATTTACTACTAAGAAAATAGAGTATTTTAGAATTATTGAGCGTGTATATTTTAATGTTAGCATACATAGCATACGTAGTTACATAGTTTGAGACAGTCTGAGTTCAAGAAAATTTAGTTTCTAAGAAAAATAATTGATTACATTTACGAACTATTCATTAGAATTTTCTACGAATCCTTCAGAATTTTCAATAACATATTTAACGTTATCTAGAAAATATTTCATACATTTATATATGCTAGACCATAGTAGACCTTTCAATTTAATATGTAAATCACAGGTTTTAAAACCATAACGAAATTCAAAAGCAATATGTCAACTTTACAAAAGCAATATATTATACCACCATTTACAGGCCTGATAATATTTAAATAAAGTAAACAGAAAGTTAAACAAGTTTAACTGTCATGTTTTCCTGGTTTCCGTACCCATAAAAACCGCTTATTAAATTTTCAATAAAATCACTCATTTGCATACGGAGTCAACACGTGTCATTTGCAGAAGCGACGCGATGCGAGCCGAGGCGAGGCGAGGCGATGTCCCCAATTGGCCGGCTGCCAGTAGCTCAATAAGGCCGTCAGAATTCAATCAAAACGCCCCCTGATACGGCAGCCATTTACATTTGTTAATGGTTTTTCTGAAGTCTGGTGATGTCGGTCGGTATTTACTGGTTATTGAGAGAGTGATTTACTTAACCTTTTTCTTATACGGACTTTGAACAAATACTTCTAGCTAATACTAAAGCCCGCTTACTACATTATGTGATGGCACCAAGAAAAGGCACATGCTATTAAAATAGAGGTTTAAAAGTAATAGAATAAACAAAAACGATAAAGTAATCGATGTTAAGTTTGTAATATCATTCACTTATTATATTTTGTATTTAAAATAAAACTAATATTAAAGTAACTGGTATTGGTTTCAATTTCCCGGTTGTTTGTTGCCATTGTTGTGATTGACTGAATCAATCATTGAACTGCTCATACATACTTCATTAATCGTGATTGTTGAATGTCCCATAACAATAGAAACTACACTGTGCTGATGAATGAATTTATTTATAGTCGGATGGTGATTTAATCTATCTCAATTATACGGACCTGTAATATAAGGACTTATACAGATGTATAAAGGTTACACGGCTAAAGGAATATTTAACTACTAGCTTCCGCCGGCAGCTTCGCCCGCTGAATTAATATCATGTTTATAAAAACACCTTTGCAAATAATGCATTATTTTATAACAAATTTGATTACCACAAAAAGGGTTATAGTGAGTTAACTTTAAAAGATAGACCTATGCTGTCGCAGACTTTTTTAGAACTTTTAAAGGGGAACAATTCCGTCATACATGATTTTTGCGTAACTTTAACCATTTACGCAGCGCACGCAACGGAAGCCCTCAAAAGGAATATTTTTTCCCGTTTCCGCAACATTTTTCATTGATGCTCCGCTCCTATTGGTCGTAGCATGATGGTATATAGTCTATAGCCTTCCTCGATAAATGGACTATCCAACACAAAAAGATTTTTTCAAGTCGAACTTTAGTTCCTGACATTAGCGCGTTCAACCAAACAAACAAACTCTTCAGCTTTATAATAATAAATATAAAATATATAACTATAGATAAAGTTAATATAAAATTACACGCATGATTTTAGTATTGAATATTCATATGTATATTAGTATTGAAAATATCACATTACTAATATATATAAGCGTTTGAAAACGTACCAAATATGCCCTTAATGTTATCATAATGGAAGCAACGTTTACATGGAACTGGAACACATATATATTATTATAATAGCATCGTATTTCATCAATCAAACATTTCCACGAAACGAATAATAGAAGTGTTCATACGTGAACGACGCACATCACTACGGCGTTAACATTCGCAAATATTTCCGACGCCTGACACGTGTTTATAATAAAAACATCATCCCCGAACATGGGGGCGAGAAAAATATATAAACGCGATAAGTTCCCAGCAATGCGTACTATTCCCTCACAATATACATAGAATGAGTACAATAAATATAACACCGGGGGAGAATAGCAGGTGTGTCGAAGAACCGGTCGGCGGCCGAAGAAAAGCGTGAAAAACTCATTCGTAAACAACAAAAGGAGAACCGACGTTATAACTCAAGCGGAGGGGGGCGGCAGGTGCGGAGTTAAGATAAAGTACTGACGTTATGCTCTATCCCGTGATTTAGATATGACCTTCTGAACGCAATCTGCATTAGTAACAGCCCCGGGGGGCAGGCGAGGTCGCCACCCGCTACTATGTTTTATTGGAACTTAACACCTGGGTTATATGAAAAAGAATGAATGTGTGGAGGATTGTTTCGCAAATGTCTAGAGATAATATGATCATGGTTTAAATAAAAAAATATTACACTATATCCGAAAGTGAGATATTCCAACAACGCTTTAACAACCCTGCCTATATAATGACATTGTTACAGCAAGGATATATACTTGTATATGGTAACTGTGTGAATGTTGCCAGGTAGCAAAATGAGTGCATCCCTACGGTGTCGTACGATAAGCGACTTCGACAATAACAGTCTCGATAACCCGCAGCTATTAATTCGATGTTCTGCGTTAGTTCAACGTTCCGTATTCGCAACAGTATAATTTAGAGTTAGATTAGCTAGCGTATATTTCACGGTTTTCGTGGTCGTAAATCGTTATAAGTGTTGTGACGTCACTTAACTCGCTTACTCATCCAAGAGCGAGTATTCAGGAATAAGGTAAACTTTTAAAAGCGATTTTCTCGGCCTCAGTGAGATTACTCTCGCTTCGGCGCAGCCCGCACCGACTGTGTGTCGCGTTGTGTCGTTCTAAACTAAGTTTTAATGGTGAGCGGCACTTGTCGGCTCACAAAGTTACGTGGTTTCCAAGCACAGAGATGCGGGCGCCACGTTACTGACCGACCCTCACTTTTATTACTCAAAATTACGTCATTAAAGACTGTTACACGGTCGTCAGAAGGTTTTGTACGGTTTGTATTGATATTTCCTGAAGTTTTATGCGTGCCGAACATAAGCATCAAACGGTTTTATTTACTGATTTGTTATTTGCCATTTTCACGCTAATTTTACATAAAAAGTTAGAGAAATTTTGAGAAAAAATACATGCCATATATTCCTTCCTCTTCTTCAAAACAATATCCAGACCACATAAACACCTTAATCGAATTACTAATTAAGCCGCAATAACACAAACAGACCGATATAATCGGGCCTGCAGGCGAACCGAACATCGTGGTAATCAATGAGCGGGCCACGGGCCCACAGGCCGACCGGGAGATTATCTTAATGGCGACGACGCTGAACACAAATTATGTATTCGTGAGGCACAATCGGGCCAAATGAGAGGCCAATCAGCCGCCATCCGTGCACATGTAAACGGTACATTGACAGACGTGACGGCAAACGGAATCGATAATTTGCACACATCACCAATGTTCATCAGTATCACAATGCGTGTTTGTGTTTTGTGCGAAATAAAACATAAGTCCAGTTTGATGTTGTTTAAGAAATGAAATGTTGGCCTCCTTACAAAAATATAGGTGTAGTCATAAAAATAGTCATAACTAACACCCACACTTAAAAAAACATAATTTCAGTATGCTGTAGTCAGAGTGAAAGAGATTTGGACTATTAAACCACTAAATATTATCCTTATCCTCACTTTGTATGAAACCCACTGGACAAGAGGACTGCAGAGAAAAGCAAAGTTGACAATTGATAAAAATATAATAAATCGAATTTTATCTTTTGCACGATTAAATGATACAAAATATGAATAATCCACTCGTTATCATTATTAATTCGAAAGTAATGATAAATTTTAATTACTTTCCTGACTTCATTTCAAGAGTTTTCAATTATTTCGTACAAAACAATAAGAACCATTGGATTATTTCAATCGGTAAATTTTAATTAGGTATAGCTGTTTATAAATTATGAAAATACCAAAATTCTCCAAATATAATCATACCGTTAGTTAAATTTTAATTGAACGTACATGGCAACCAAAGTTATATAAAACTAGCGACCCACCCCAGCTTCGCACGGATAGCAGTGACCTTAATTTTTGTTCTGTTGTAGTATCGTATCAGCCTGTCAGATCGAGCATTTACGCGGCGTAAAGCTTCCAGTCGGCATGATTTTTTCCGACATCTTCAACTATCATCGTCATATTTCAGCCAATTTACACAAAATCTTAACAAATTATACACCTAAACCTTCCTCATGAATCACTCTGTCAATTGGTGAAAACCGCATAAAAATCCGTTCAGTAATTTTTGAGTTTATCGCGAACAGACAGACAGACGCGGCGGGGTTTTTTTTTTTTAACTTTGCCCCACACTGGCATTTCTCCTGTATCGTGGGTACAGTTTACAAACACACATGTCACATGCACAAACAGACCCGAAACAACTATCTGTAGATAACATAATATAATGTTTTATAATATATAGTGTGATAACATAATGTTTTATAATATATAGTGATGCCTTTTGCAATAACGAGTCCTAAATAAGTACTTCTTGCACAAAACAAGATCAATCACAATCTGCATACAACAAAGACTAAAGGCGTTGTTATGTATGTGGTTGTGTGGTTAAGAATATCTTTCAGACCTTATTCATGAATTCCAACTTGCAAACTAGCATTCTGTATAAAAACTCAAATGCGGTTACTTTCAGTCAATTGAATATTCAGCAGATGGACTGAGTTATTTTGGAAAATGGACCAAATATTTACATATATTTTTATTTATTTAAGTACATTTTTATGCCACAAAAACAACGAATCAAACTCCAGTTAAAAAGGTTTCAAATCTCTGATCATTTCAAATCTATACATATAAGTAATAAAATTATAACCTGTCTGTACAGATATTGGAGAAAATCTAATATGGGGGGTCTTTATTAGAGCAACAGGAGCCAAAACAACAGTTTTTTGAATTTTTATCTGTCAGTCTGCATGTTTGTACACCATCACGCAAAAACTACTGCATGGAATTGAATGCAGTGTTCAGCGATGTATTGCTAGAGATCTAACTTAAAACATAGGCTCCATTTTCCTATCGAGGACAAAAGCTAATCTTCAATAATACTGGTTCAAATAACAACAGCTAACATTCATATGTTAAGCTATTATTATTGGCATATCAACATTTACAGTCATATCCACATAAGATTTAACCGCCATTTGAGGAACCGAGGGTAAAAATTATCTTGGAAAATTATTAAAAAATAAATGTTAATTGTAGTCAAAAAAGTATGTGACTATAATTTAATTTCCATCCGTATCTAAAAATGATCAAACTTCATCCACATACAACGCAAGAAAAACAAAAGCCATGTTTAGATCTGTTTGTGTTAACTTGGAACGTACCGCACACCATCAATATGTAGGCAGTAGTACAACAACCAATCTCCCCAGTTATAGGAAAACATTGAACACAAAGAACAGTAATATTTTGTTAGGCTTAAAAGTTTTAATAGAAGTAATGGAAATAACATTATTCTGTGTTTGTAGAGCAAATGCGCTATCACTGTCTCAGGAAGTAAACGCGCATAATGCGCCGAATAACGCAGAAAATATAGATAAACTTTGGACTGCTGTTTTGGTTGCGTGAAACGTGATGGCTGTTCTGGGAAACATGTTTGGTTACTGTTGGAAACTTTGATAATGTTACAATATAATGGCTCTGGAATGTGGACCACGAAATAGGAAGCGGGGTAAGGCGTTGTTCGGGGAGCCTGGTTCATAGCGCGAGTAGCTCTTTTATCCAAGCGGTTCAAAACTGTTATGGATATCTATTGGTACCTATATGGGTATGTATTGGTTGGAAAGACCTATTTCCAGCAGCTATATTGTTTGCGGCTGGTGCGACTAGAACAATTTGGACTGATCAATGATTTATGTAAGCTTTTTGTTCCGTATAAACAAAAAGAATTATAAAGTCTTCAATAAAATGTAAAACAGTATTTTTTGTGAATACGAGAACATACCGACGGATGAGCAACATTTCAGATGTCCAGGTACCTTATAGTCATCTCATCGGATAACTAATATCACGTAAGGTTTACCTGAAACAAAAAAGTATATAATCAAAATACAAGTAGATTTGAGTTGTAAGTAACATTGTTTACAAAGCCTTATACACTACCGTCATCATATATTTAAGCCAAGCGACGTCACGATGTAAATAATTTAGTTATTCTACTATCCGAATCAATTCTAATATTCTATATGTATGTGGAATTCCTATGAAAGCTTACTAAGTAAGGTCTATTAAATATTTGCAGATATGGATCCTCGAGAAACCGAGACATAGTGTATGATATCCTAGTATCAATATTAGATACATGTGTCATAATATTAAGTGTGTAAGTTATTTGCTATGTTCACGAAGTCACATTGAAATATGTAGAAGTTAGTTCAGAGAAATGTGTAGCTACGGGCTACGTGCTAGCAATCTGTCTACTTGCACCATTACAATCTTTGAACACGACACGATATAGCTGCACGTGACTTCAAACGATTCAAGTATGCGTCCTACATGCCCCGAGTTTCCTTTCCAAGAAACCATAAATGACAAACCATGAACGATATGACTTCGACACGAAGCCCCACGTCCGGGCAACGTCTTGGAAAAATACCTTAACACAGCCCTGGACAGTCACGAGAGTAGAATGAATTATTCAGCGAACAAACAGACTGCAACTATAGCGATGAAATTCTCGATTCATTACCGACGCGTCGGCTCATTCAAATTCCGAAGAAGTGTAGTAATTATTCAACAGCGGAGTGGGGCACATAATGTAAGTTTTAATGAAAGAAAGTACAGGTCCATTACGAATGGAATATTCATTTGGTACTGGCAGCTCTGCCCTGCGCGAATAATAATGATATCCAGTTATTGTTATGGCTTCTATGTAAGCTGAATTAATTGTACGAGCACAATTTGCTACATGGGTCGGCGCTGTGACGTTTAACTTATAATACTTAATGAGAGCCGGCCATGACGTCGGAAACAATGTATTCAGATAGAGTTGACTTTGTCTCAATTAAATGTAGTAGAATGTAGATTATTCGCTTATATTACGAGTAGCTTGCGAGACAAATTATTTATTTATGATGTTCGCCCACGATTGTATGAAGGATAAAACGTTTCTGTCTTGAGTTTACTACCGTATTATTTTTAGTTCTTCAATATAGTAGAGTCTTCATTTCGTATTGCCTAGCGATAAGTTAATTGAGTACCAATTAGCGAACTTCGTAATCGGCATTACAGGTGAAGCATTCATTAATTCTCACGTAATACATTAGCAATGCGCGAATGCTGAGCCTAGATTCAATTATCAGGTCTGATAAAGGGTTATTGGACTTCTCTGTTACGAATTTCTCGTACGTAACGTACACGGTAGATGGCAAAAGACTTGGCCACATTCCATGGAATTCAATAATGGCATGAACGAAATTTGGTACAATACATCTTATAACCCTTTGGAACAGGATAAGGGTGATGTTTTGACTGTATCAGTAGTAATAGCAGTCCTATCATACATAATAAGTATGGTGTAATTTTTAATGGCGATATTCTTTCGCACCTCTTCGATGATGATGATATCAGTACAGCATGTGAGCCAACCTAAATAACATAACATAGCACCACGCTTATATCCCCGAAGAGTTAGGCAGAGGTGTACTATTGTGCACCCACATTTCGTCGATGATATTATTAAGTCCCATGTTGTTACATGGGACTGGGGGCGAGCCTATTGCCATCAACCAGGCACAGTATCAAACTCCGTGCTGCGAGTGAGAATTTCTGTACAAAAAAACCCAATAACACTGCACGACCCGGGAATCGAACCCATGAGGACCTTAAGCTTAGTAGTAGCGCTTGCGACCACTAAACGAATGAGGCAATTGAGCCTACCTTTACGTATTATTCAACCTCTTAGTTCTTTTAACCCTAAGGCGATAAAAAAGGCGACAATTCTAAACTAGGAATCACACGGCCAATTTCCCACTGCTATAAATCCCCAATAGTAAATAATACAAAGAACACGCTAAGTTTAAATCGGTCCAGGTGCATTCCGTATTTGGCCGACCGTTTCCGACAAATCCTCAGGCTTTATGCTCGGGTTTAGTCGCGGGGGACACTAGTGGCCCCATATGGGAACGATGCGCGTTAGTTTCGTACACTGAGCGACGGTAAGTGGACAAAAGCGGAGCGTATCTGTTGTCTTATTGACATTCCATTTTTGGAACGGGAACGTTCGGTTTTGGTTGAATGACACTAATTGACTTCTAAAGATAGATCACCAATTCGTAAGCTTTAAAATTTGATAGCCTAGTGGTTGAACTCTAGCCTTTCATGAACCGGAGGGTCTAAGTTCGAAACGGGCCCACACCTCCTGCTTTTCTAAATCATGTCCGGATCAGAATTTGATTATCACTTACATTAACGGTAAAGGAAAACATCGTGACGAAATGAAACCTGAAAGGGCTGTATAAAGTTCTAGGTGGTGTCTGTAGTCCGCCAACTCACACCGAGCCAGCGTGGTGGGCTGAGGCCTAACACTCTTCAATCTGAGAAGAGGCCCTTGTCCAGCAGTGGGACAGTAATGGGCTAAATTTATTATCCCACTTCAATAATCCATACAAAAAATATCTATTTTAATATTTATATTTTACAGCACCTATAAGTAATAAATCAAGTCAACCAAACACAATGTATGTGAATACAGAAAAATAAAAATACGCTTATTATTACTTTGCTATCATAAATCACAGCATATAAATAATGTTTTGCATGCCTAACAAGATACGAAACCGTATCAAATTATGATAACGGCGACTAATGCTTGTTAAATAACTTGGTCTAAAACGAACTAAAATATCCGTTAAGGCAGCAAATATCGTAATAATCCCTGTTTTAGCATTATAACATCACTTATATTCCTCAAAGGATTAGACACAGGTTTACCATTGTATACTTGTACATCCAAATGTCGAGCCTATTGCCGTCTACCGGGCATAATTCCAAACGCCGGCTTGCCACTGAGAATCTAACTGTAACAGAAAAATCCGGTAACACATTTCCCGACCCGGGAATCGAGCCCAAACCTCACGCTTAACAACTACTCTAGCTACCACCTACAAATAAGACAATCACTACTTGTTCATACTTTCTTCCCCACGGCAAGTCTTCAAACAATATCTACTCTTAACAAACAACAGTATTCTCTATAGGTACAATAAATCAGGACAATAACCGTCAATGTAGCTTTATATTCCTCACAGTTGAATTCATTACCTTAAATCTCAGTTAAATAGTAGTTTGAAATAACAACATAAATAAATAATTGCGAAAGTAACCGCGGCACAACAACAGCTGCATATCATGGTGTTTTCAATGGATTATGAAAAAAGTTATAACATAGAGCCACGAACAACTGGGTAAACAAACATAAAATTACTAAGTTACAATAGAAAGTGAACCGCTATTTCAAACGTCGCTTACATGACGAGGTGGCCGAGAGGTTAAGGCGTTGGACTGCTAATCCAATGTGCTCTGCACGCGTGGGTTCGAATCCCATCCTCGTCGGATACTTTTTTATATATATTATAATATGTATTCTCTACAGCCAATACTATCGCCAGCTCCCTCTAGCTAAGCTAATAACTCCCAAACTTAATTAAGTCTACGAAAATAGATTTCGTAATGAAAGACACTCTAGATTATGGGTAAAAAACGTGTAATACTTGTTCATTAGGTAGGCTAATGACTCAGGTCTGCGATAACAAGATCTCAAAACCATTTTTTAAAATATTTACTCCAAATCCGAAAAACAAAATTCTCTTATAAAAATTCAAGACTGGGTCTAGTGTGAATTGAGTGAACATGGGCACATAATCCGCTTTGTTCCAAATTAGATAAATTATATCACAAAAAGATTCGCACAAAAGAGGCCCGCCGAATGGGAAGGCAATAAACATTGTGAATGTCAAATTCAGTCGGAATGCTAAATCGACACGTCTAAGACAGGACATCCCTCCGTTGGAGAATACAGGGCAGACGAAAAGTATTACGTGCATAATATACTTACTTACTTTGGTGTTATTCATTTTAGGTTGTTAAAAGAAACTTAATATTATTAGTCTGGGCTGCTAACCGACTAAGTAATAAGATGTTATGTTGTACCTTCTAAGATTCAAACTCTTAATTAGGGTACAGAAAATTTGGAAAGAAACTACTTTAAAAACTTGTTACGAAGTTAAGAAAGTCAGATCAGTTAATATTTAAATTTATTTTCATTAATATCGATTATGTAAACTCGCCGAACTAATTTCACAACAACAAGTCGTGTATATTTTAAAATGAATTCGAATATTTTTCCCTAAATTAAGCAAGATCTTCTAAAATATCAAACACATTTACGTAAACATAAAAACTTATAGGGGCCAATCTGTATATTATTCTAGTGGTAAATTTATAAGGTATCTAATAAAATTACATCTACCGTTGGATCACATGTTTAATCCATATTACTTAGGTAATACGATCATAATGATTCGTAACTTACGCGTACCATTTTGACACAACGCTTTTTGAGAAATGGAATATAAAACACATTAGCCAATTAGCGTTAACCCTAACGTCAAAAGCAAACAAAGAAAAAATAAATAGAATAAAACAGCGAGATTTAATATCGTCTCTCGTCAGACGTCAGTGTCGGGACGCGGCCGGGAGAGGCCCGCGCCGTCTATGTGTCTCGTACGTAGCCGCATCTTTAGTGGCCACGGAGGCACGGATTGGCGACGCCGACATCTAGGAAATGGCTTTGTTTCCTCCGCCGAGCCACAGGCGCGCGCCCATCCGCCGGGAAATAAAATAAATGAATATCACATTATAAGAACCGAAGGGAGAGGATTGAAATAAAAATAACCTTCTCAGATGTTACAGACGCCAACTGTAAAAGCCTTGTCTCATGAAATTAAATTGAGGTAAATTTTGTTTGTATTTCGTTTCCTGTGATGTAATCAGTTGTGTTGTTTAAGGCGAAGCTCGTAATGATAAAGGCGAAATACTTCTTAAAATGATAAAGGAAAAATAATCTTTACCTATTTGGTAGTTACAGCTTCATTGCAAAACGAGTTCAGTTTTGTTATACCTACCTAAATGTTTCTGAATACTCTTTCTCGGAATAATTTTCAATCTACATGTGAGCGTGTTTACCAAATATTGACCTAAAATCGTAAAACTCTACTAGTCTATTTGTTTTCATAATTGTAGCTGTACGGTCACTATTATGTAGCTCATTTTATCTGCGTCTAATTCGTCATACGAAATAAGAATATCTGTGTTTGGAAGCACAACCACGTAACAGGAATAATTCCTTCTGTGGAGCAATGTTTTTAACCAAAAAGAAACAGAGCGCCTAGCATAAAACGCATATCTGAAAGTTGCTATTCATTGTATCTACAACTATAGTTCCTATGCCTCAGCGCAGCGCACCAATGAAATCGCGAGAGAGGGCACAGCGCAATTATAAGCTGCAAAATGAATTGGAAAAAGCTATTATCTCAAGCTGCGATATTGTAACCCGGGACATAAGAATGTAGGCTGTCAATCAACAGTGAGAATATCAGCCCTAGCAATACCAACTCCCTAGTAGTACATCCAAAAAATACCAACTCCCTTATTTCCCCGGCGGCTTGTTACATGCGCTAACTTATACATATAATCCCAAAAGTACACTTCGGGCCAAACATATCAATACTGGATGGATCTGTGAATATTCATTGGATCGTAGGGGTGCCGCCTTTTTCAACAACAATCCGATGCTCCGCAGCAACATTCTCCGCTTTTTCCTAAACGTTCAAAACTTTGTGTTTTAAAACAATACGCATAGTAATCCCCTAATAGATTGAAATATTGTAATGTAACAATCAGAACAAAAACTGTCTTAATTTATTCAGATATACGTAAACAAAGAAAATTACAAAAATGAGAATATTGACAGCACCCTCGGTAAAGAAGTTGAGCGTTTTCTGCACGGAACAAATATCTGTATAAGAACAAATATTATCTGGAATTTCTTTATTATTATTCCATTGCTAAACAAAAATATTGGACGAATCGCACAAATATTTGAATTCTGTATTTTTTTATTATTGTTAACATATCTAGTGCGCTATGTAAATTCAGCATACTAACGCACTATATTTGACAGATAAAAAAAAAACACAAAATATAAATATAGCAGCCCTATATCGGATGCACATTCGACCAATCCGTAGTGCGTGCAATGTAAACAGCAAATATCAGTAAAAATACAGAACGTATGTATTCTACGGTAAAAATAACGAATACACTCTGTACGAATCGCGGATGAGTGCTGCCTCTCAATACATTGATTACGATATCCGGCGCTGGGGAAACCGTACAGTTTAAAAAAAAGAAATATTAAACTCAGGGCAACATTTACTTATTTTACGACGTAGTAGTCATGCGTTTCTATATTTTTCTACTGGAATTTTTAATTTTCTGTGTATCTCCGATACAGATTCGTGAATACTTTGTTATTCGGACGAATACAGATTGAAGCACTAACAATATTTGGAAATGTGCAATAAACACAAACAAAATATTAATGTTATTATGGATTATATAATTAATTCAGCCGACACTTCAGTGTGACGGTAATTGTATAAAAATAGGGGTGCCACAACAAAATTACGGTGCTATTAAAGTATAAATATTTAATCGTTCCGCTAGTTTAATTTCGTTATCGCTACTGTAATTTTAGTGAAAGATCAATGTTCAATGAGGAATATTTACAGGAATCCCGCGTGAAATTGTTTGTGTCACGAAAACATTATTTTCCGCACGCGATTTTTGTTGGTATAGTCGTATAGAACGTTAAAACGACGTGAAATATAATACAAGATAACTGTCTATAATATGTCCACATAATTTATGGCTGCCATGTTTTTTTATTTCGTAATTTAATGTGCTCATAAAAATGACCCGGGTATGTCTTAAAACTGCAGCCAGACACCGGAGGACGGGCAGCAGCGTCTTCTCACTAATCGGTGAGCCACTGCGATCCCCAAGCCGCCTGCCAAGCGTGGGGATTATTGCAAACCCCCCCTTGAGGGAGGCCTTCGTTCAGCAGTGGACGTCTTCTGGCTGATGATGATGATGATAAAAATCAAGGATATTTTTTTGCGTACTAGTAAATCACCTAAGCTGGCCGCCGTTCATACCAAGGGTATAAATATAATTTTGCCAGATGGGTAAGTGGAAAAACACAATACAATTCCCTCAGTTCTGAATTCTTCTAATTCCGTTTCAGTAACTTCGGCCACTGAGATTTCTGAGCACCTGGACCTCAAGTGAGGATTTTCATCTAATCAGGCGAGGACTTGAAGAAAACCGTATCGTATAAGACCGCCTTTATCTTGTGGCTAACTTAAAACTGAGCCTATCATCCTTTTCTCTGCTAATAAGAAGGGCGAATTGTAGAACTTCAATAGAGTTTCTACAACGTATTACTACATCGCGTTCATCCTAACAGTAAGTAGGTACACGTGCTAGCCATTTTTTCTGGGAACGCTGTGTAACGTAAGTACAAGAAAAAGCCCACGTTTGTATTGCTTTATATCCATTAAAAATTTCATAATCTTTCGCTTTCATCATCAGTATCATTACTTTCAGGATAATTAATCGAATGTCAATCACACACAGAGTGTTCCGTAATTGCCATTTCACATTACACATCATAGGCATTAGTCGAACATACTCAATATGACAGGTAGCGGTAATCCATTGCCGTTCTAAAGACCCTCATTATTATAGGTAGGTAATTAGGATTGATCTGAACACTTCCAAAGAAAATGAAGGCTAGTAGAACATTAATTTAATGGAAGAGTCGACTTTTGTCGGCTGCTTGAATTGCTCTAGCTTTTGTGGAAAGAATAAAACTGTTTCAGGGTCTAATTCACCAATCCCAAGACTTTGCAGACTTCTAAATAATTTGGATGATGATAGATATTTGTTGCACTACACTCCGTCAATTTAAGTACCAAGTTCACAAAAAAAATAGTCTAACAGCTAATCTGCCCAAAGACTCGTATTTATATAGCTGCTTTTACTAAAAACAAAATAAAGAAATTGTGTATTATTATTATTGGTTGCTGTGTTTACCGTTTAATATTGTACACTTAAAAGTTCAGTACTTGTATGCTTAAGTATGTATTAGTGTAAATAGTTGGTAAACCAATAAATAAATAACCTATAATAAATAAATAAATAAAGTTCGGCTGGACGTACTTAGGTATCACCATGATCAGTTAAGTAATATCAAATCTACATCAAACAAAATACCTCCGTTTTAACTTATGGAAATTTTTAGTATTAATATTTCTGCAGTTGCTCTTACAACTTAATTCATTATAAAAAATAACAAAAACGTTAGTTAAATGTAAAGTAACCCGCAGTTAGTTATAGTAAAATAACATTACTTTTTACAGTTAATTACTTATTAGTATTACAATATTAATATTAACCTTATCAAAGACCATGTTATAAAAACAGCCCACAAAAAACAGAATTAACGAAATAGTTATAAAAAAAACGCGGATCATCCAAATAGTTATCAATCAATCACCGTTTGTAACTAACGGCTCATTACTGGTGAGCATTGAAACTTTTCATTAATCTCTGTAACCATGACTTGGGGTTTCAAAGATGCAAGTTATTTGAACAGAATGAAATAAGTAGATATACAAAAAAATAGGTTCGAACTATATGTAGAAAGCACAATAAAAAATCAGCACATTACTGCCCCACTGCAGAGCAAGGACCTCTTCTCAGAATGAGGAAAAGTTGACGATATTTACAAAGTCAGATTCCGTGTCTAGGTTCGTTACATTTAATGTCAGTCACGGTAATTTATATTCAGAACACCATGTATATGTACGAGTAATTCGAAAAGCCATGAAATTTCATCACGTTCCATTCACTTTGAAATCGCTAATAAATTCAATTTACGGAAATAATTATTGAAAATATACGTAGTTAGCGTGTGTGAACTCGCACAATTTTCCTATGAAACAGCAAAATCTCATAACTTGTCACTTATCGATATTCAGGCTAGGACAACTAATATGCTGATTAACAAAGCTTCCGTAGAAAATGATTGAAAACGGGATATTTCCATAATGTTTACATATGTCTCTATCATCTGTCAAAATAATAAACTATTCAATGCTTACAAGCAGTGATAGGACCTAAACTTCTGCAATGGCCTAAGGAATCTTCTCTTTGAATAAATATCTTCATGACGTAAATGGCGACTATGCTTTCTGAGCACTAGTTTAAATACTAACACCATAAAGCGATGGTACAATCCGATTAGTTTCCTAATAATGGTGAATATGTGAAAATAGACCTTACGGCCGTTCTTTATAGTGGGCCACAAGGAGGCCGATGACCAACCATGGACACCACACATATGTATTTACATATATGTTTTGGGCCGATGTTCCCATAATTTATCGTTTCCAACCCTTCTCTTACTCGCTATACGAATTACATTATAAATTATAACTGTCAAAGGCCAAGTTATAATGGAATCTGCAATAGCGCGTTTATATTCCGTCACATATACCTACGGAGTATAAAGAACAACTGGTGGTTCACACGATTGTAGCTACGTATTATATTCTACGTACTACAGTTTTCAATAAGGACTACTGTACATTATTGTTCGACGCGGAGCATATTGTGCCCTTGTGGGTTTATTACAAAACCCTTTCAATCGGAACGTATTCAATATTTGAGGACTGTTTAACAGATGTCTGCAAATCCTAGGTTTTGGTATTATAAATGGTATTGGTTAAGTTTGTTCGTTATTATATAGATTTATCGGGGAGGCAAATTCATCATTTGTAACAGTTAATCAACTGTTTTGGTAATTAAAAAATACATTTGATATACGTTGAAATAGTGTGCAAAATTATTAGCAATGTGTACCTTTTTCAAGATCCTATGAATCGGAGATATTTTTCCCGTATTTTTACACCAGAGGCCCTAGTGTAAGTTTCTTTCGACAAATTCGATTTTAACGCATCGAACACGTTCGGAGCTCCTATTGGTAGAAAGCACGAATTGGACCAATCGGAGCGCCGAACGCGTTCGATTCGTTAAATCGAATTTTTCAAAAGAGACTATGGCCTCTGGTGTCGTATATTATTTTTCAATAAGTATAAGACTTGAAAAGTAAATTACAATGAACAAAAAAATACTGATTGCTTTGTGATAAATTAAATTGTTCACTCATTCTTCAAATTTTAGAAAATAAACACTTAATGGTCAAGTTAACTTGATGAAGTTAACGTGATTTTTTATAATTAGTAATTTCAAAATATCACATTCTACAATATTTTTAGACGACTTATAACCGGCACATGTTTTGATGGGGTTCAATTGATTGCAATGTGCCTTCAGTATAACCCCTATCAAAGAACTGGTCCAATTATCAATCACCCTGTAATAGGATATCATTTATTAAGCATGGAACACAAATATAGAAGATCCTCTTTACTAATAATTGCTGTAAAAACCGACCAAGACTATTATATAAAAAATATTAAATTTATTACCGGCAGCAATTTTCACATATAATGTGACTCAGAAACACTGTATGGGCAGCCTTTAAGTTAAGGTTCGGGGAATCGAAAAGCCTCTTGATATATTCCACATAAACGATTACCTTCACTAAATTTATATCACATCCACTAATCACTGCGGCTTCTACAAGGTGAACCCACACGTTTGATCAGCCGTTATCCACTCGACAAAGGAGGTCAAAGGAAAATTAGGTCAATTTAATTCCCGTTAAACCTGAAGGAATGCCTTACGAGCCTGATGCACGTATTTAACCTTCCCGTTTGTGTACGCTGGATTTAAAAGCGTAAGGCTTAGTACAGACTAGCAGCGAAGCGGTTAAACCCGCTACCAACTAAGATAAGTAATTTATCGTATCGTTTAGTTTATAAGCGCTTGCGTAATGATGTATTAACATTTAACGACCTTGTTAATCGTGTTAGTATGCAATTAACTTGTTTTATTTTCTATGTTATTAACAATAGAAATCAATTTAGGGAGTATAACAATATTTATAACTCATAAAAAACTCATTTGCAGTTTTTAGATCGTGACACATAATGTTTCTATTTCATTATAGAAGAATTAAACATTAAACAAAATAAGAATATGATTAGTATACAAGAAAATACATCAAACGATGTTTTCAAGGTAAAGACTTAACCTGTTCGCGTTTTACCTAATATAGAAATAAATTTTTGTTTCTACAATAACGGCATCGGCGAAACGTAGGTGTACAGTTGTACACCTCTGCCTAACCCTCCGGGGAATATAGGCGTGATGCTACGTTTCTACAATATTTAATTTAAATTAATTTTATGCGTTGGGTTGACAATATTGAGTGTCTTTTTCATTTTTATGGCCTGATTAAGTTTTTACGTTACATTAAGCGTCTTAGGACTAGTTCATAGGTACTTTGCTAACCCCGGCTGTCTTTGGGACGAATCGCGGAGAAAATATAATATCCTATTGGTCAATTGACATAGCTCGTTTCCAATCCACCTCTACAGAATGTCAGCCGGGATTACGCATGTATATTCATCAATCAATATAAATAACTACACAACCAATCCAGGAAAAATCGCTCTGTAACCCGCAATAAGTCTCCGTTCCAACCAGTGCCTACCATACGTGATAATAAATTGAGGTTTTTTTCGCCAGGGGATATTGGGGGCCGGCCGTCTCGGAACAGAAGGGCCACATAATTCAATTAGTCACTAGTTTTGTTCGTAACCGATCGGCTTCCACTTGACAGGCCCTCAAAAAGGTACCCTGTTTGACGGTTAAGCCGGAAAGTGAATTGGACGCTTGTAAATTGGATTTACGGGTTTTCCAAAAGGAGTTTGTATAATGGTGTCGATTGTTAATTAATACACTATTTGTTTAAAACAAAGCACTGTCTAATCGCATTTACAAGTACTTTAAGACTATAGGAGCTACTTTATTATTTAGTTTCCTAGTCTGACCAAAAACTACTTACTTGGCTGCAGTAGTTTTTGATCATTTGATCCTTGCAATAGGTGTTCAGTTCGTCCCATCGTGTGTTCCAAAAACTATGAAGTACCTAAAAAGTACTAAAAACTATGAACTATTGGGCTAGATTGGTACTTGTTGATATTTCATTTTACATCATTTAACGTATAACCTAGAAACAAGATTACAGTGGAAATAATTATAATAAATGTAATTGAAAGAAGCACAAAGAAGGTTGCTAGCATTGTTATGTTCCATTGAACCCAAACTTATAACAATCGAATTTTGTTAGACTTTCTAACAATAAACGTTTTAACGAAAATAATAAACACTGAAAGTTCTGCCAATTAGTTGTACAGGCAATAGTTAACAACTCATTAATTAAATAAATACTGGAATTGTAAACCAATGTAAGGAAAATTCATTGTTTCGAATATCTTTGCAGTTAAGGATGTGGGGTAGTATATCCTATCCTACTAATATTATAAATGCGAAAGTTTGTGAGGATGGACGGATGGATGGATGGATCTTTGTTACTCTTTCACGCCAGAACGACTGAACGGATCTGGATGAAATTTGGCACAGAGATAGATCATAGTCTGGAATAACACATAGAATTTTTATCCCGGAAAAATGTACGGGTTCGTAAGCCACGCGGGCGAAGCCGCGAGCGGAAGCTAGTTATCAATATATCAACAACATTTACCATACCATTGGGAAAACCTCTTTACAATTAGTTAATGAAATGGTGAGATGACGACTATTGTCCTGACCGCAAGACACGGCCACGAATTCACGCTGTTTAACACAATTCCATTATATTTGCTCTTAGCGAAACAGAGTAGGTATATACTACTTACTAATCTTATTATCTTATTGTACGTAAATCATAATAAAGTATTCCATTAAAGAACATGTATCAAAATACATTGTTAAAAATATTCCAGAATTCTATAATTATGCTTTCACCCAAAAAAAGTTAGTTACAAACAATTCTAATATATAATTTTTAACGAAGGCCTCGTATTGTCATCGGGTTGGCCTAATATTACCGTATTCGTGGCGATATACCGGCGGACCCTGTCCCACAGGAAAGGTCGCAGCTTCCTTCCGTCCCACCCCGGGATCGCCTTTATTACGACTTTATTACGTACAATGAAAATCATATTTACTGAGATAGAAGAAGTCATAATAAACACATGCGCGTGAAGTATGGCGGGCACGCTCCTCTTTTATATGAAATTTCTAGGAAGGAGAGGGGTGCCTCTCGCTCTCCCCGTGAGCATTCGACGTCGTCTGCCGCTTATTACGTACACAAAGAATCTCAAAACTGTATGCCGTGTCGAGTCGCGTCGCGCCGCGTCTATATGCGACGCGTTGACACATTCCTGCATTATGTAATTCAGCTGAGAGATGTGCGCATTTTTCATAGCGAGATTTCAAGTGTACGCTCCGCACACCTGTCACAGTTCCCTTTTCAGAAAGGAATATTACATTATGTCTTTGAAAGGAGCGTCGGCGATGCGACGGGGCGGCTGCGACGCGGCGCAAACGACGCTGTCGAGTTCCACAGTCGCGCTGTCAAAGCGTCGATAGTAACGACATGCCGTTGCTTGGGCAACGCGACGGCAAAATATAGATAATATCACATAATAGCACATTGTGTGCACATACCCTGGACCGTGACACGTTGCGTCGATTACATAGGTTTACAAATAATTACAAATTGCACAAACTCAAAAACTACATTTTAAAGCCTTTGTTATGCATGAAATTGTGGTATCCTTTTGTTAAAATGATTACCAAATGACACCGGTAAAATAAAGTGAAAGCTGTAATTAACATGACAATGATAACATGGCTAATATTCAATAGAGAGAAGAAGACAATACCTCAAAACACATAAAATATCAATAACAATACTAATACTGTCATTGATATTTTGAAATATCAGCTATTATTATTATTATCAGCTAATTGGTGTGCCAAATGTCTTGTACCAGAACGCTCATGTTCCAAATTTTATTCTAACCATTGTAGTACTTGAGTTACCCAAAGACACATTTTAAAATGTAAACAATATAAATTTACATAAACTACAATAGGTACCAAATCAATCCAGACAAAACTCAACACAGATTACTAGCAACTAAATATGTGACCACAATTTTGTGATTACAAATCAAATGTTTGTTCGAGCTCTATCGATAAGTGAATTCAAATATTCCAAAATTAAAACTCGACTCAAAACGAGATCTTGAGTTTCAGTCTGTAATATGGTCCTAAATTGAGACTCTGGTACGAAGAACCATTCTAGTTTCTAATGTATCTAGCAGTAAGCACATAGTATTATAACGGTCAATAATTCCAAACTATGTATTCCTTCCGTATAAACATTTTTGCCGTGGTCGTGGTGCATTATACTGTAATTATCGTAGCAACAGCCGAGGCTAAGAGTCTCTAAACGTAACTACAAATTAAGTCGACAACCGCAACCCCGCAATGGCGACCGTTCTTCGTACCTCCATTATAATTAGTTCCGCACACATTGTTGCTGTAAAAAGTAAAAAGTTAATACCAATTTTGTTTGCGTTTTGCTGGAAAAATTGGAGCTACAGTTTTCTACGGTGGCAATACTTCTACGAACTATTAGCAATATTATGTACCTACATTATTAAATATTTAACATTAATCCTAATCTGACAATTTCGATGAAGAGGCATAGCAACCCTAAAAGACGAAATAAGCTTCAACGAACTACTAACTACTACGGCTAAAACAAATGAAGGAACTGAGACTTGGATGTCTGCATCTAGTTCCACTAAAAGCCGATCCGATGCAATGACTAGTAATAAATCAATTGCATTCAAATAAAACAAAAAATTCGGCCTAAATTAAAATATAAAAACATAAAACATTTCTAACTCTAGTTTATTTGCGGCGTACAGCCATCGATCGTGCAACTTTCCCACTACATAAATAACTTTAACAACACATTAGCCCGAAGTTTTGAACGCAATTAGCGAGTATAATTAATAACTTCATAGCTTTACACTTTACTGCGCCAAGTAATAAACCAGTCATGTTGTAGCGATAATAATGAATAAGTTACCTAATAGTTTTTGGACGACCTTGTTGCAGACTGTATTTACTGAAACTGTACTAATTAGGACTTTAAAGGTAGATTTCAAAATTAAAATATTAAAATGTTGGCTTAAAAGTTACATTGTTTGCATGGCTGAACAAAACCCGATAGCTGAGACACCATCGACAATCATAAATGTTGTTTTAATTTTATATATTATTGCGAATTTATTAAATAAATACTCAAGATAGGAGAAGAGGGAGACGAACGGCATCGGTGAAGTGTGGGCATACAATAGTACACCTCTGCCTACCTAAGCTACACAAGATATTATCTTATGCAGCGGTAGGGGTCAGACCAAAGATCGAGAGCAAGGACGCAAACGAAGCCACACTACCCTCTCTACATGAAACATTCAAGCACTTTCTAACGGTGCAATGCAAGACGCATGAAGTAAAAGTTAACACAATATAAACCTTCGTAAACTATCCTAGAACAACGATTTTGCAATAAAAAAGAAACAAAAGAAAAACGGAATGTTGCAATTTAACTTGGTTCTGCAGCGTATTTAAAGATTCAAACTTAGTTCTTGAGTAGATAAGCGTAACCAACGTAACAGCATTACGTCTGGCATTCCGAACAGGAAACAAAAGATAGTTTCTACACAAGAAAAGGCTAACCTAAATAAATTTATTTTTTAGAGAACCTCATTATAAAATTTAAAAAATCTGACCGGTGTTTCAGTGTATATAGTGTCGCTTAAACGTACAAGAACATAACAACTACTTAACGTGCTTTCCGAGGCACGAAGGGTCTCGATGTGTAAAAAATGGTCACTCATCCAAGATCGGCCGATCAGCGCAGTAGCTACATACATATGTAGCTACGAGCCCCTAATGTAAAAGAAAACAAATTATAAATTTCCATCAGCTACTTATAGAAAACACTAACGCCCTAAGTACCAATTCTATTGCCAGCTCCATCCAAATTATCATTAATATTTATAGGTCACTCAAACACATTAAATTTTCAAATAAGGGGGGAAGATCCCATAGCTTCCTATATAATTACCAAAACAACACGTCCAATTAGGAGAAATTACAAAATTACAGCTAACCGATCGTTCAGTTAATTAGCTGTAAAGTCGATAAAGTAGGCCAATAACGACTTATATCGATCTTTGTATAACTGGCAACCATGTTTGACAGCCTATGTTACTTTCATAGTATGTTACAATACACTACATAAGCGACTTTCAAGTAGACAACCCCTTCATAAAAAACACTGACGTATTTAAGTGTTTGCTAAATTACCTGTCACCTTCATATCAATAAAAAGTGATAACAACAAATTTTAAAGCTTACTTATAAGAGGTTTATAACACCTTTCTGAATAAGGAGTAAAACTACTACATGTATAAGTATTTTTCCAGTAAAATGTATACATGTAGATACACATAGCATAGCATCACGCCTTTATTCTCCGAAGGGTTAGGCAGAGGTATATTGGCCGAAATGTGGGTATTACACACCCACATTTCGACGATATCGTTATTGAGTCCCATGTAATAGGGCGCGAGCCTACATGTACACAGTAACATTATAATGTTAGCATACAAAACATTTCTTGTTTCTATCGCTACTTTTAAAGACCATTAAAAGGATGAGCCGCGTCAACCACCTGCTACGGCAATAATCGTCTTTCCATCGAGCTTAACGATTAGCAGATATTATAATAGCATCCCTAAAGATTGATTGAGATCAGGTTCTGAGTGAAACGCTATGGAACATCCGGCTCTAAATCTGAATCGCTCTGAGCATCTGTCACGACTCAATATAAGAGTCAGAAGGGTCAATTCTATACAATCCCTTTCGAGCATACGCTCCCTAATCTGAGTGTTATCGGATCGAAGATTTTCAGTTATTATATGAATAGTACCGAATCTTCGGAGCATACGGCATTCTTCTTCATTTTAGCAAGCGGATTGGTGAGCGCCAAATGTGTTTTTTCTACCACTATTGTCGTTAACAATCATGCAGCCTGACTGATAATAAGCGGTTACCGTAACCTATGGATCCTGGCAACACCAGGACTATCACTCCTCGTGATCCTGTAACCTTTATTAACAGCATATTTTAGGATAACGATTTTTTGGACGGAAATATGACTCGCCTTTAACAACCCACACGAAGAGAGACTGACTTATTCATGTCCGGAAAAAGACTGAAGTACCTACTTTAAGTTATTAATGTTCACCAAAATGGCTATAAAAATTATCTGCGCCCGCATCTTCAAAGCCAAGCATTATACCAAATCTCAATCGGCAAGTAAACAACCAATTGAGCCACGATCAGAACGAATACGTACAAACTGTGAACACTATTGAATACTTATAAAACGAATGAGAAGAATGGGTCTCCTCTGAGAGCCATCGACGAGAAGTACGTGACACGAAACGGTAAGTTAACGAAACGCGCGACGTTTAGCGGTGGTTTTGGGTTATGGTGCGAGTTAAAAGGGGTTGAAGGAGTAATTTGAAATCGAATAATGTTATAATTTTCAAACGTGAAGAATACTGAAAAACTACTGTAACAGTTGAGTTATTAATACTATTGGTTGTTTGGAAATTGGAAATGTTTTAAACTTAACATAAGGCTTTAATAAATTCAAGCATTGTTCAAATACAAAGTTATAATAGCATTTCCCCGAAGGGGATGCCGATTTTGCCGATAACGTTATTAAGTCCTATGTAATACCAGGAGAGCCAACTACCGGACACAATTCCAAAATCCGGGATGCTACTGAAAATTTCAGAAAATTACACTATGCCCGACCTGAGAATCGAACCCAGAACCATATGCTTAGCAGCCGCGCTTGCGACCACTAGACTAATAAGGCAGGCAGTTTATAATACCTAATCATGATAGTCACATGAAAAACGCGGTTGGGGTTTAAGTAATTAGGTGTGATAAAATTTAAGATTAAACGTATGATCAACACATTTTTAAGTTTTATTTGAAATCTACTTTATACAGAACTACTACAATAATACCAATCTCCTACAATTTAAACCAAACGCTAATAGCTTTACGAGAGCCTCGTGTGATCTAACCTTCACACGAATAAGTGCCTATAATAATAAAAGCGAAAAAAATGGAGTTTGTTTTTGCAATTTGGTGCCTCCGCTTTTTATCGTTCCGTTTTAGTGTTTGGCAATATTGACAGACCATCTGAATGGTAAACGGTTAAAACACGAAGCTTCTCACAAAAAAAAATGAATATTAATGATAGAATATTATAGTTTTTGTTCGTCAATTTCTTGAAGTTATCGACCAAGTTATTAAGTTTTAAATAATGCACGACCTATCATGTCACGACAGTCGTTTGGGTACATATAACTATGGCTATTATATTAAAAAAAATACATGTCAAAACTTGTAAAACTCCTAAATGTAACTTACTTAAAAGTAATTGAATGTATCAACTCAATTAATTACCGATCTTCATTATAACGCAAACTCAAGGAAATACAGTATTTCGATCATAAACGAAACACTTGCCTTACGTTAATTCGATCAGAACCCCCTTAATCATTCCCTAACTTATGACGTGTACGCGCACCCGCCCCGAAGTATTCCAACTATGTAACTAAATTACATGTCGGTTAAGAATTACGTTAGTGATGGATGACACATTACGGCACAGTGTCGTGGTGTGTTGTAGCTGTAGTCACACAAGTCGAGGGCTCTTGTGGGTCGATTTGGTGGAGCATGTCAAACACAGGCGGTTCAGACGTCTCGCGGAATAGAGCGAGTGTTTGGCGACACTTACTCGACAATGACAGCACACTGGAGTGTTTGTGCACGCCAGACCGCGTTGAGTTTGCGCACACACTTGCCTTACTAAGATTTACTCGCATAACACTGTTCTTGTTGAAGGATTGGGACAACATTAAATGTGTGAACTATGAAAACGTGTGAAGCGTCCTTAATTTAAATTGTTAAATTGTATATAGGTAAGTTACTAAAGCCCAGCAGTGATAAACTTAACGCCTAGGTTTCATGCACGGGGATCTGAGATCGATCACGGATCCTCTCCCGGTACCTCAGACTTTTTTAAAATCATATGCATAACTAAATTTGCGTTACCGGCAAAGGAAAACATTAAGAGGAATCCGGGAAGCCTACGCGGGGTCTAAAACGTTTTTGATGACTAAGGCCTAAACTCTTCTCATTCTAAGAAGTCTATACCCAGTAATAGGGTAGCAATGGATACAATTAGAACTAAACGAAAATCTACTTCTTACTACGTCAAAGTCGACATCAAACGTTGATTTCCCTAAAAGGAGTACAATATTTTCTTCTGAAAAATGTCCACTCCTAAACTGTCCTGCAATGCAATTTAACAATTCCGAAACCGACGCAAAAAGACATCCTCATCGTCACATTTCAGCGTTGGCGCTAATAAAAAAGCGAGTAAGTGAAAACTATTATTTTCGCATCATGGACACTTTTTACGATCCAAATTAAAGTTTCTACTGAGTTTTTCCTTCACTAACGACTTGTTCGAGTTAAGAGAGACAAGAAACGCTTTTGTGTCTGCAGTAAATTAGATATCTAGTTGCGAATCTTTTTGCTTGGTGCCGAGGGAATTAGCTTCTCGACCCCTGGTTGGTGAGCTTATAAATTATATGTTTTGTACACACTTAAGGTACCAAATAGTCGGATAGTTCAATAAAAACAGTCCCTTATAAGTGCTTTAGGTGAACACATGTCAAGCCCATAAAGAGAAGTAAATGCGCTAAGTACACTACTATGAAAAAGGAACGGATACCTAGACATGAACGTTTCATTTAAGTAATACGAATAGAAATTTCTATAGTTGAATGTCTGAACAAGTCTTTTGTAAAGCTATGAAATTGTTCACCAATCGGCTTCCGAGTTAACCGCCACCGAATTAATAATGCAAACTACACAAATTTGAGAACTCAAGACTTCCGACGTCGTTTTCCCCAGACATATCCTGCGTATTTCTTTCTATGTGTTTCAAGTATGAGTCAAACAGTCGATAATGCGACAGGAAATGTTTCGAATGTGTTTCATGGAACAGTCGCCGGTTATTCCCAGCTGAGTCCGGAGCCGAGCACTCAACCTGCTCCGCGATACGTTTCCCGGTTTCGAATTCAATTCCATTCGTTCCGATCATCGGTTCGCATTGGAGATAAAAATCTAATTTGGGAAAACGTTGGCGTCAACAGTTTTTGGACAGCGCATGACATTTGAGATCGGTCGGCGCGATCGCAACCGTGTAACGCTCAAAGATTGAAACGAGGATGGACTTTGAAATGGGTATACGTAGTCTAAGTTAGTAAAACGTCCGGCTGTCATAAAAAGTTACTCGATGTCGTTCATGTACCACGAGACAGGAATGAATACTTTAAATCTCTGCGGAGTTTCATTTTATAGGGATAAGTAGTAAGACATACAGCGAGTACGGTGTCGTGTATGCTTCAAACTTGTGCGTTGTGGGACCACAAGTTTTGAGAATACAAGAACGTACTTCTACTTCTGTGATCGTTCAGAAATATCGAATTGCCATACTTATTTGAGTGTTATCGAATGAATCATGACTGTAAGCTACTGAACTAGACTTAAACAGATTTTAATATTTCTTACAAAGATGAATAGCTATACCACATAAGGACTTTGGGACTTAAGGAAAGCTGAGTAAGTAATTACAATACATTATATCTAATCGCAAACTGATTGTACATTAGCGACATCATTTATCAGCTCCTAGACATAATGTGGCAAGAGGAAAAGGAAGCGTAGACGGAAATATATCTAATGACAACATATTTACGGAAAAATATAACAAAACACAATAACATAAACATAACAAAACTGCCATTAATTGGCACGAAGTACTCATGACAGGAAATATTGCCACGGGTGATGAATTACCGAATACCGCCCCTGATCCCATTGTTTATGTTTAAGTGGCAATTAATTATACAGTTATAATCTGCTAAGAAGCCTTTATAGACAAATACACTTCGTGCAGTTGGTTTAAGTAGGTAAGTATAGTATAATTGAGACTTGTATGCAATGGCATTTGAAGCCGTAAAATGAATATCATCATGAAACGACTCAATTTTTTTCTCTACGTTAGCGCTTGATTCTTGCAAAGGCCTAAATATATCAGTATTTTTTGAAAGACCGAATCCAAAAACAAAACACTTCAGAAACTTTCAAATAAAGGACAGAATAGGGACTAACTATAACTTGGAGCAACAAAACCATCGTCTCTCAAGGCGGAGCGGTATAATTTTCTCCAAACACTCCACCAGACATTCTATGCCCTTTCATTACGGCCCTATTCCTGCCATTTATCTCTCTATACCTGGCTAATTTCATCTGGTCCTTTGTCACCACCGAGATTTAGAGCCACCTAAATATAACTTCTGCCTAATTGAAACCTTACCTTGTACCGAGCTGATAAATTAGATCCAGCCGTGAGATAAAAAAAAATATAATTAACGGGAAAGCCAGAGTATCCACGTTATAAATAAAACCCAACTCAATTTTAGGATATTAAGTAAAGAATTACCTCGTAGGCTATATTAAACTTCCGAAATACTATTTATTACTGGTATTATACGGTCATGTAGCGATATAATTTCTGATTACCTTACCTTTTAATTAAGTTAGGACACGATAACATCACCACTTTACTGCGCAGACCAACTAATAAATTTGTAAGTAAATATTGTACATCAAAGACGGCACAAAAATAAACTCTCCTCAATTACCATAGTACTCTACGTACTTACTAATAGAGCAGCCTAAAAACATAACCAGTTTAACCAGTTATCTGACTGACAACGCGTCAATCTATCTTCAAGTAATTGAACAAGACGTATGTCACCGATTGTTACGTACAAAAACGTGAACATTGTTTGAAACAAAAAGCTGGACACCACGTTAAACCTTAGGTATAGAGTTAGAGGCCATTAATCACTGGAGAAAACTTAATTGGACGGCCACCGGACAGACAGTCACGCGATGAACTTAAGACATAGTTCATATAGTTACGGCAACATAAACATAACTGTATAAACTAAACTACATAAGGGTTCTGTAATAAATGCAATTTACCTGGAAACCATATTACTATATACTATAATATCGTAAATACGTAATTAAAAACCTTTTGACATAAATTCAGTTAGGTACTCACGATCACTCATTAAGTAAACCAGTATTACGAATGTCCAGTACCAGATCAGTGTTTCTAAACCTTTGTTTAAAATCTTTTTAATTATTTAAGTATTTTATAACACAGCATCCAGATGGACAGATGACCCCTAAAGTATCGTGAAGATTTGTACAGAATACGGAACCATACTACAAATATCCAATTCTCAGCAAAGAAAAGAAAAAAGCTGATAGGCAGTCTAACAAAGAGATAATGAAATCCTAACAACGTTATGTTACCACAATTTAATCTATATATGTATATAAAACACAAAAATTGTTTCTGCCTGTGTCCGTTACAGGCTTTGAAACCATCCAACCGATGTGCCCCAAACCGGTTTTAGACTGCACTTAGCGAAGATGGTTTTAGACCACTAAAACAATGCATTCTTTTTTTTAACGTGGTAGCACACGCCGGGTATCCGCTAGTGTCTTAATAAATTCGCAAATGAGAAAACTCTACCTATAAAGATTAGTAGAATATTAATTTTAACACATTTTGTTGTGTCCTAATAGTGCTCATGTTTGAAACAAAAATAACAAGTATATTTAATATATATATCTGCCTACTTACCTCCATCTTTTTAACGAATAATTACTAGCTCCGTGTAACGCCAATACGTATCACTAAGTTGGTACCTATAATATAGACTCAATTCAATGAAGTGTCATAATGATCGTTGCGGTTTATTTTTAACTGCCAAAGTGATTTAAAACATTACCAAATTTATACCTACTTATAGAGAATGAAAGAATATCAAAATTAATGAAAAAAATGTTTTATCACAAAAGCAACAATAATCTAGACAGCACAGAGGAGCTAAAATAAGTACGTAATGAAGACGAAACTAATTATAATTAATGGATGTTTTTAGGCAGCGCGCAGCGTAAGAAACTTCGTGTCACTTAAATCTTGTTCTCTGCGGTAAAAACAAAAAAATGGCCGAAATGAGAAACGAAATTGCGTTCTAATTGGTTACGCTCGGAAACTTTGGCATTATGTGTCTTATATTATTACATAAGAGTATTTATGTGTTCCAACCAACTCGCCTACCATAACGATAATGGCTACTTCCAATGTTTTTTGTGGTCATTCTCGTCTCTGTCGAATGTAACTTTAATCTTCCGATTTCATCGAATAACTTGTATAAGATCGAGACGTGTGTTGAACTTTAAATACAGTAAGTATGGAAAGTTAGATATCGGTGGAATAATAAAACAGAAAGACATACCTGTCCAAGATTGTCGAAACCGTGCCTCCTCGCGATGTCATCCACATGGTCGGACCCGGCGGGCACGTGCACTGCGAACTGGTTGTGGTACACCGGCTCGGGAAGCGCGGCGCACGCGTGCAGCGCCGCCAGCAGCGCCAGCGCGCGCCATGACGTCACCATGACAATGACCACCGCACCACACAATCACAACCGCATCTGCGACCCACCGACACAGTACTACACTCCGCGTTTCAACCACTAGCAATCCTTGACATAAGGAACCACACACTTTTTCTCAATCACACGCAAACTAAAATTTCTCGGTATACGTCTCCGATGCTGACCCGTTCGAACACTGTGTCATCCCACCTCGTATTACCTGAAACAAGAACGATTAAATTAGGCTTCAACGTTGAAGGACTTAATTAAAGGATCTCTGTAATTGTAACGTGTACCCGCTCTCGAAACACAAAAGGTGCTTGAGAGATATTAAATTTTAATAAAGGGTAGGCAACTCCCGCTGCGGAGGCTCCGCTCTTTATTTAGCATTATTTTTTACGTTCGAACCAACTCCATAAACATAAAGGAGAATTTAGGATGCGATAAACATATTTGGTTGAGGGCGGGTTGCGGGGGCGGCACCGCGGCAAATCACGCGCCAGATAAAACGCAATAAGCGGACGCACAAACGCGAACAAGTTAAAAAAATCCGTGGGAAATCCCGAGATAATCCAGATAAGCCACGCGGGCAAAGTATGAAAAGCCTGACCGTGAATATATCAAAAATATTTATTAAATTTTATTAGAAATTTTATCTGACGTCCGCTACGAGTAAAAGTAAAACCTCTACGAAATTCTTTGTCCCTTCCCTCGTTTGACTTTGTGAGCTTGTCTTTTAATTTTATAGCTATCTTGTCAATAAATTAAAGAGCACTTTAGATATAGTATCGTGAACCAGTTATACATTACACACAAGTTATTAAACGCGTTGATAAGTTAAATAATTGCTTTATCAATTTCGACATTTTCATTAATGCGATGAATACATCGTTAGTCTAGAAACCCACTTATCTTGAACTCCTTGATAGGACTTTGTCACCTTAGTTATACTCAATGAGGCAACAAGTAATTCTGCAATAAGTAAGCTTTTTCTCACGTGTGTTTTTCGCAAAGACCCGAAGGTACAATAAAAACAATTGAACTTGTTTGCCTTCTGACTTCATAACTAGCTAAAAACTGTCTCACGAGACAATAGTTGGTTTAAATTTTCACCGTAATATTATGAGTTCAAATGTTTGAATTCATAAGATTTGTGAACCTTATATTTGTAAGGAAGATTGAGAGGGTTGTTCAGGCAAAATATTATTTGATTTTGTGTGTTAGAAAAATCTCAGCAACAGCCTTAAGTTTGTGCTCTATATACTAATAAACTTACCCCTTATTATTTAATAAAACAAGTAAACAGTGGGTCTAGAATTATTCCCCTTTCCGCCTAACCCTTCGGGGAATACAGGCGTATTCCTATAATGGAATATAAACTAATTTATTAATGCACCTTTAGCTTAGCGTATCTAAAGAATATTTAATTTTTAAAACGCAAAGGAATTATCCCGGCATGGTACAATCAACGTCAGACACAACGGACCAGCCAGGTGGTCAAAGTATAGTTAGAAAAATAAACCTTATTTCTGTCTGCAATCCACTGAGGCGGTTAAGTAAAAGTGCCACGTCAGTCTATTCTGACACGAAGAGACCCATTTATTTATTTAATATTCTTTATTGTACATCTATATTTAAAATTTATCCTACTACAGAGTGGATTTTTAGAATTTTTGAAGCTACAGGATAACATTGTTAGGGATGTCCTTATTTATTGGCTATATTCCGAGCTGGATTTACAGATTTTGGAAAAAGCAAAGAAATGGGCGATATATACAAAATAATTTATTTTTATCCCAATTAATCCTGTTTCTTATAGCGACCAAAATGTTTATCGGAGCAACTGAGGTTAGTGTAGGTACTAAAAATGTCAGAAATCGCAATAATATAGTATAAATCGTATAATACAGTAAAAATGACAATATTATCGCATGAAGAAACTTTTTTCCGGCACTAAAATTTTTACGAATAGGTAAATATTATCAAGTAGGTAATCTTATCAATGAATTAAGTATACAACGTAATTTGTTTTATTTTTTTGGTCTCACAACATCGCAATCGATCATTCATAAGACATCAATAACATTAACTGGACGTTTATTTTGGTATCTTAAAACCGTTATGAAACATTCAAGTTATTCGCATTAGATAGCTGCATGCATATGACCTGTATGAACAAGTACCTGTATTCTCGTTACTGGCAATTTTTTTGAGGTTTGCTCCACGCTCCTTTTTCTCCTGTTTCGTAGATACAGTTTACAGAGTACATGTATACATACCCCGACAAGAAACAAGTATTTGTAGGTGGTTCAGCCGAAATCAAGCCTTCTTCAAGCAGATAACCAATGGTGCCTTCGTGGTATCGTGCCTTCAAATAACCTTTCACGTGAAACATTGCAATTTAGAAGGTAGTATCAAATATCAAAATGCGTCACATAAGCGTTTGTGTAAAAAAGCGAGAGTCGTTTTAATTAATATTTATTTTTCTTTAAAAAGTATATATTTTTGGTACGTTTAAAATAACTCGTATCTCGGCTCTTTAAAGGCAATTCAATCAAAGCCAAGTTCTAAATATTCATGCATCTTTTACTTCCAGGAAATTCTAAATATTGTGCAGTATGCTTTGAGTCTCGTGCCATGTTTTAGGGGTTTCGTGGAAAAATAGTACTAAAGATAATATCGCGAAGTTTACGGTGATATTCTCTAACAGGATATTAGAATTCGTGAATCGCTTCTTTGAAGATGACAGCATTACGCCATCATGTGAATACGAGGTCTTCAAAAACACACCTTTTGCAACTCAATAAAGAATTTTAATAAAGTTAGGACGAAAGGTATAATATACAAAGATATCATTAAAAATAAAAATTCAAAATGTATGTTTACTTATTTAAAACATATGAAGGATCCGAAACATCCACTCACAAACTATTTATCCAATTTTGTGTAAAATGTTTCACTTATTAAGAAAGATACCAGACAGAATATTAACACTTATACTAGAAGATCCAATAGATATCGATAGCATGCGTGACAAGAACGGTCCGTTCTATTATAAAACAGAGGCCAACTTAGGACAACATATAAATCAAGATACGGCTTAATGAGCAGTGAAACTTTAGCGGTTGATAACTTGTCTTCCAAGAATTTTGAAAGCAACCAGCCATATTACATCTTAAGGAAACCTGAGAGGACTCGAAAAATGTACCGTGTGTTGTCCACCGACTCGCACCAAACCGCGGTGAGTTTAGCCGGTAGGAGTCCCCCCCAGGTGGAGGATAGCCCATGAAGGGTTCTCACCAGGCTAATACAAAAAAGGCCAGCGTTTTAAACTTTTTCCCAATTCTGAGAAGAGTCCGGTGCCCAGCAGTGGGACAGTAATGGGCTGGATTTATTATATTATAATATCCTTAATATCTTCTATTGATATTTTATCACTAAACGTACTTTTAATATCTCTCGTGAATGCTCTTTACGAGAATCCCCTTGGTTGTAATATAGCTAGCCTAATTGAAGCTCCTCAAAATTATCAGAATTGCGGTCCACAAAATGTCAAATTCCACATGAAAATGACATCACTGGAAGGGTGTTAAGTTGTATTTTTATCGCGTCACGCGTTCACCCTTCAGGGTAATATTTAAAAGGTCTAGGGGCGTTCGAATTAATTCGGGCTATAGCCAGGATAATTTCATTAGCCTCCGTAATCGGGACGCGAGTAGCCCAGATATTTACGACTTAATATCGCACGGACGTATTTATTTAGATAATATATTTGTTCTGCAGTTTGTTTTAAGGTTTATTTTACAACACATTTTCTCGCTGGAATATTTCGTGATGTGACCTCCTTTCTTTTTTAGTTGCCTATAACATTATCCTTTCCATCTCATTTTCGTAATGTTATCTGGGCGGCTCATCCGCCATAATGTCTAGTGCCATCATGTAACGTTAATGGCGCCAAAAAGCTTTACATACTTTTACGATTTCAAGATTCAAAGGTCTAAACATTGGAACCAAATTGCTGTCACACTAAACCGTAACGCATTATGGTTAGTTATGGTAAAAACAGCTTCAAGCATATAACAATTAAATCCAAAAATATAATAAGTAGGGTTTTACGTTTTTCCTTAACCAGACAAAGTTTGGCCATTCTTTTTCCCTGAACCAATTTTTCCTGCTCCATTAGAAGCGAAACCCAGTTTCAAACCAAAAACAAAATTTGCAGCACAATGAGCGATGCAAATCTGTGCTCGCAGTCAGCTAACGGAGATCAGATAAGTCAAAGACATTACCATAATCAATTCAGCGACACCAAATTCCTTAAGTAAGCATATTGAAAATACGTCTCGAGACTTTATTAAGCTGACAAGTGAAGTGGCACATTCATAATAAGCTGTGTCGATGGATTCCTCCGGGCACGGCGCCTAAATCTTGCCGTCGAACACCTCAATAATTAGCCGGTTATTCGCAGCAGTCGAGCATCGCGGCATGAATAAAACATCGTTTGCGAAACACAAGTGCCATTATAACGTCCAATCTAACTTGATCCTCCGCCCCCTTTCTTGTGACGACGATGTGGAACAAGCAGAGGAATGGGGGGTAATATTGGTAGGTCAGGTTAATGTGGCTTTGATTTACGGGGCCTTCGAGTGCACGGGCCAAATCAAACAGGCAGCGGGCAAATAAACGGTGACGTGGCTAACATAGACCGCTGTTACGGATAATGGGATTAATTACAATGCATTGCTCGTTTGTATAGCTAAGCCACAGGATGATTCTTTAATGATGTTATGATTCAATAAGTTAACAATGTTACACTCTGACAGGTCTTCCACTGGTGAATCTTTGAAGATTAGGTTTGTATTAAGAACTCGATTTCTGAGTTCATAATTATAATAGCCAATAATAATAATAAATTTTTAAATACTAAATTTATTAGAAACTTTCACAAAAAATAATACATGTTAAATAGTAGATATATGTTAGTAGATTTTTGAAGTTATATTACAAAAGAAGATACTCATTTCTAATTATACTAGAAATAAGTATCCTTCATACTTACACTTTCTGGTTATTAATTTAATCTGTAAGTATCCCTATTAACAGATATGCATGTATGACACGATGCATGAAACTAGATGAGGCAAAAGGGTTAGCATGTGGCGTTCTGTCCATTCCCATAGAAAAAACGTCATGATTTTATGTTTGTATGCCTATTGCCCCTCGGGAAACGACTACGTAGGTTTAGACGGGATAAAAAATCAGTGCATTGCAGAGTGATGATATCAGCTGCAAGCGAATGCTGCTCATCCATAAATTCATAATTGAAACACGATTGAATAAAAGCAGCTCCGTATAATACGCGTACATTAGAAAGTTTTACCGTTCGAAATTTTGCACAGAAATGTTTAGCTAAACCCAATAGTTCTCGCGTACTAATTGTGAACTTCACATTTGCGCTAGTTGTACGCAAAAGCGCAGTATATTATCGGTAAAGTTCCACTGTATCAGCTCTTTACGAAGCGAATGCATCGCAACACGAATCCCGCTTTTATATATAAATTTGTGAGTTAGTTCTGTTCTGTTGCTCAAATTAACAATGAGTTAGGTTATGGTTTAATCTCTAAGTTACCTAATTATTTTACTAAACCGTTATTTTTATATTTCGACACTATTGCAAATTACAACTATTTATTGTATTAAAGTATGGATGTTTTTCTTTTAAATAAACTTTAAAATAAAATTATATAATAATTTTCTTGACTTAACACTATAAATTAATTCTCTACACTATGCATTAGAACCTTTAATATTTTATGTATTACTAACTATGTAGTTATTCGTATGCATAAATAAAACAAAGGGTAAACAACAAATGAAAACCATAGTTCACTTTAAACAATAGGAATTATCAAGTCGGCTTATTATGCCGAGGCACGTGGCACGAAGTGCGGTCGACGTAGCACAATATGCTACGCCCGGTTACGAAGCTCTACGCTCAGTTAACGCTACGGACTTCAGTCTACGACATTCAGAAGCTCTACGAAACTTTGATTCCCCAACAATAAAGGTAGATGGTTTGGTTTCAGTTAATTTGTAAGGAAAATAGTAGTGCATTTTAATTGTATTATGTCTCTGTTCTTTTTATGAAGTGCTTTTTATCATTAAAACCATTTAAAAACTTACAAATTCCGCACCCAAAAGCTATATCGTACAAATGAACAAACCAAAATGCAGTTATTTTAGAGATAAAGGTACATACACAGGTAATCAGGAACAGTTCCATACAACGTAGTTTTTGGTCAACTGTGAAATCAAATCAATTTTAGGTGGTTAAATATCGTTACAGACAGACAGTTATATTAAATTTATTGGTGTATTGCATACGTAAAGCATTATTTTATCTAAAATATTTAATTTTATTTCGCGTCGTCAAAGCAAACAAACCTCAAACGAGCACAAAAGCAATAAGGGGGAACATTAAAAATTAATAATTCGGTCAACTTAATGTGCGGTACAGCACTTCTGCGCTAGCGAAGTAGATAATCCGTAAGCCACGTGACCCAATTGTGGGCAAACACCGAGATTCGACCGGACGCGGAGGAAATCATGTTTATATGCCATTTGTAGACTTTGATACGTCCGTCTAAGAAACTAGACGGTAACAGAATAAACTTGATAATAAAAGTGACGCGGATAAGAATAATGACGTAGCCGCTATTGCAGTATCAGGGCTTAAGCACACTTATAAAGTATATGCAGCAGAAATGCGCGTTAACGCGATCGTTTGCTGCGTTCGTTTTTGCTTTCAAAACGTGAACAATGGTCGCCAAACCGCCAAAAGGCTTGTGTGTTTAGGTCCTAAAACGGTATGGAGTAATGATGCATAGGCTTATCACTCGAACGATTATCACTGGTTATAAACATTATACGTTAAAATCTTACAAGGCCTTTTTTAGACGTGTGGCGTTAATGGCGCCCAGAACCAACCCACTTTTGGAACCGCGCAACTAGAATCATAACGTTTTAAAAGCGTCGGAAAGGCCCAGTTGAAATAAAAACAATTGACTTTCGACTTCATAATTTTAGTCTCTATATTTCATAATTAATACTTTGGATAATGATGAATATGGCATTAATTAAAAATACTACTAAACATCACAGGCCAAGGTAACATTGTTAATTTAATCACACAATATTTTGCCTTAACATAATAAATTTATGTTTGCCAAGACAATTATGTAAATGAGAAAGAATATAAATAAGCTATTGTTGAGAGAATTATTATTTCTTGTGAATATGAATAACGAGTTAGCGTTGCATAAATAACTGCATTTTATTAGCTTCTCAAATGATTTAAAGTGGAATTTCTAAGTGTTTTCATAATAACTAGCATGCAAAGATAATTATAAAATATTAATATTAATTATTAATTGCATTATTAGTGGGGAAAAACGGCCTCAACATTGTGAGCGTTAAGCATGTTACATAACAACACATAAGTAAAAACCATTAGATTTGTAAAAAAGAAACGAATCTATCAGTGTGAAACCATTTCAGTCAATCGGTTTCATTGCCCAAACAGGCTAACATGACGCCGCGATAAAACTATATCGTCATGGCGAGAAACCTGTATCCACACGAGATAATGTGACGATAAAATTATGTCATTAGCTCCTCATATTATGGCTCATTTTGGCCTGGCTGGACGAGACTCCAATGCATCATAGGTGTTTGATTAATTACGGAAAAAAGCAACGATATACATTAACCGGTAGAGAGCCAATTCTGTGTCTAGAACCAGTTCTAGACACAGAATTCCGATTGTATTTCCCATAGATCAGCGTTCCAGCAGCCGAGAGGTTAAGTATTCCCTTTCATTAATTTACTTTTTGTCTTCCTAAGTCAACTAAACAACTATGACCCGTCACGTGATACAAAGTAGACACAATAGAAAATTTATTATCATAGAAATGTCGTGGCCAGATCGTAGAATTGATCATATCATAGTCAACCATTTCGTGAAATGGTGGCATTTCATGATATATTACATGTATATTATGGTATAGCTTAACCAAATGAATGAATAGAGATCGTTTGACGATATAAACAACTAAACACATGGCTATTTCACGATAAACATGCCAAACGTCAATAAACAAATCGACAAGCGTTGAACATTAAATAATATGGCCAGTCATAGCTGACTAGACCTAGTTATGATATATCGTTTCACGAAATGGTCAACTACTTTATGATATCTGGCCACAACATAGATATTAGAAGTCTTTTTATATGTATAGAATAGGATAGTTTTCAAATAAACCTATTACAGGCACTTTTTAAACGTCAATAGGAATCTAGTTGCATTTTCTATAATTGCGTATTCTATAATTTATACAATTACATCCCGTTGGTCGCCTCCTGTGTCTTAATGACAAGATACATGCCATTAGTAAAGTTGCAGTCAACAAAGAAGCCTCTAATATATCTTGGCCCTTGGCAGTGCAGAAGCCGTGTCGTCAAAGAGTACTGTACATCACAGTAAATAATATTATTATATCTAAGTTCCTTGTAGGCTAAGATCTTAGCGGAACTTCATCCACGTTTATATAATAATGTGGTACGAATGTGGAGGATTGTTTCATCTGCGTTTTATATAAAAATCTATTTAACTGAGTACAAGAGGTAGTACTATAATAATAAATAGCAAGTAAATAAAAAATACATAAAGCCGGAAAACATCCGGTGGTCATCGGTCCTTAGAGACACCGACTACCGAAACGTTACTGTCATGATAGATTATATAAAGTTAATTAAGTTGATGTACATCAACATAAAAATATTTATCGGAAATAAAGTGTGTGTGTGTCCGAGTTCGTATACACCAATTTATGTATGATAAAAGATACATAAGGATATTCCAATTATATAGTGGATCTTAACTGTAAAATTAACTGTTAATCATGAGTTTACTTTTCGTATCAATTACATGGGCAATAATATATGCACAAATACGTATGGACATCGGCAAGCAACCCACCGAGTCGTTATTAATCGAATATCGACCGCGCACCAAACGATGATCAGAGCTATATCACGCGAGAATCGAGATAGACCACAAATGCGGAGAGGGTCGTCGGTCGAGGGCCCATTGTATCGGCTTGAGGGCCCACCACTCCACGCCATGCTAGAGATGCGCCCTTACATTGTGTGCCATATAATACATACCTGACTACAGACGTTTATAGCAGTTATGTAGCTAGCATCTATATGTGTAGAGCATGCTTAGAGAAACTCAATTTTCTTTTTCTTTTTGTGAAGACCAATTAATCTTTACTTAGTAATTGTACATCACGGTACGTTTACTGTTAGGCTAACTAATCATCCAGCCACAGAATAATAAGAATCTCAAGTTCACTTAATATATATTTTATTTTAATTCAAAAATTAATTGAAATAAAAGAAAGAAGATATTAATTGCCTGTTCTTGAGAATCTTGACAGGCCTTATACTTGGAGAACAAAAAACCTTAATCACGTTTCGTTTAATAAAACTCTATTAAAAAGTCTCCAATATTAAAACGTTTGTACTTATTTGGCCCTGTCAAAGGTACATAAAGTTTAATTAATAACTTGGTAGATTTATAAATTGCCTTATTTTTTTATAATAAACTTATTTGTTTACTATGACATTTGGCATTTGTTTGAAAGCTCTTGAGGTTAGTTCAAATCATTAGTCCAATCAAACTTGTTTGAAACTTTGAAATGTCATTTACAAGAAGCTTTCAAAACAACTATGATTTTGTTTCGCTTAGTTTATTTTATGTAGTTGCTTTTTCGTAAAGTAGGTACGCTGAAAACAAACTCAGCTAAACTAAGTTTAGTTAATAGGTTGCGGCGAATATACATCCACAAACCTAAAAGCTTCGTTTTTTTATGTATCAGGGATATCTAGACAGTCTAAATTACTTGATTAAACTCACATTTGCGTATACACATGCAATTAGTTCAACGCTAATTACATTATATTATGTAACTGCTATTTCGTGGTGGCTCTATATAAAACTTTACGCTTTTCGTTACATCAATATCAATATTTGATAAGGTTCTATTAAATTCATTAAATCAGTAGATGAAACAATCAAATTTGATTTTAAAAAAATTATTAGTCGAGTTCTGTTCATAACGTGTGCTATGCCAAATCAATTTATCGGACAGGTATACAACAAAATATTGTTTTATTAACCCGATAGTCAAACACTAAAACCTTTCCAGGAACAAACAACAAATACTAAATACGAAACAAAAGTCAATAAGTATGAGCGTAAACAAACCAGTTTAAAACGTAAACAAGCGCTCGTTTCGTTCATTTCAATAGATATTGCTCGCGTTGTTTGCACAAGTTTGGATTTTTTTAAATGCTTGTATTTTGTTTCGCATTTGTTGGATAAAAATCATAATTCAAGCTCCAATTTCGTTGGTAAAGCTCCAATCCGATGTGTTTGTAGGTTTTTGTGTTTACATTTTCGTGTATTAGTTTGTTTAGTCAATCTGATATTTTGATAATAATACGTATAAATCGTTTGAATACCTGATATGAAACGTATAAGGCTTTTTATTATTATTTTAACTCTTAACTGTTGATGACTATATCCTTTGCTGTACAAGAATTTGATTGAAAATTTAATAAAATAAAAGTATAATGTTATATCGTATGTTCTACAATAACTATTCAACGTCCAAGCATAATAGAAACACTTTGTGAAATTGATATAGAAAAAATCCCAGCAAAGTGAATACGTACTAGTATCTATCAGTAGAAAAAAAACGGCAGACAAAAAATATATATCGTGACCATTTTTTCAAACGACCAGTGTAAAAATACAACGGCGACGTGATCTTTTCGCAAATTGCTGCGATTACACCGTAATGCTCGAGCTTCGCCTTAATTTGTCTCGGGGTAGACTCGATATAAGCGCTCCGCCTGACAAAATACCTGTCAGATAATGTCTGTACTGGAAAAAATACATTCCCTTTACACAATTTAATTTTAAAAGGCTAATATTTTAATATACAATTACCACGTGAAAATAAATTAGCAGTTTTAAATGAGCAATTTCGGTTGAAATATAATTATTTGCATAAAGACACTCAAACCCTTACTTAATTTTATTTTGTTACAGTAGATATCAAAATAACAAAAATGTCTCATTTCATACTTTATAAGTTAATATCCACCAGTATCATTTTAAGCTTGCGTTAAAATAATGTACTAAAATGTTCTCTTATAATAATAATTATAGGTGTTCCGAGAGGGTAAAATAATACAGTAGCGAACATTACCTGGTTCTAATCACCCCTAGGTATACAAGCTGAGGCATTATTACACCTACGCGGTGCAAGCCGGGGCTTATTGCTATGTGCTGTTCGGTACTTAGACGACATCCAACTTAATTGGTTATGAATTACTAATTATACGGATATTCTAGGCCACACTAGAATTAGCTCTAATATGAATGGAATTTGGAAGGTGAATTTCAATTGTCTTGCAGATATTGCTGCCGTCGAAACAATTACACAATGACGCATAGCGTATCTACAAATATTGTATCGAATTCATACGAATGAGTAAGATGTTTGTTCACGTGTCTGCATTAAGTGAGCATGCTGGTTATAATGTTACGAGTGTACTTCAATTAAGTTATGCGGACCATAAATCGACGCAAATGAACAAGTTGCGTGCCTTAAGGGCGAATTTTGGATCATAACTTAATCATTAAATGATGTAATTTCTAATACACGTCACACTTCCATATATTCTACAAAGATCTACCGTCGCACAAATTGTTCATATAGGTCAAATAAAATATTTCCAAAAAAAAAAACCGAATTTCGTTACATAAATAATAATACATAAAACTCTAATAATACTTCCACAAACCTAGAAAATGGTCTCATTACTTGCAAACACAAAAAAATATAGAACAAAATCTCGTTACTATTCTATGTAACGTTTAGACAAGCGAGCAAGCGTATCAGATAATAAGATCAAAGTCCCGACAGCAGGCACCACATATTAGCATGACGCTGACGTGGACGCATCGACGACGCCACGTGGACGTGTGCACTTACTGTTCAATTTGAATTAGACGTTCCGACAGGACGCAGGTAGCCGTGCCGCCTTTGAACACAGCCTTAGATCACGGCATGTAGGTAGTGATTGCGGTTTGATATCGTTTAGTCGATAGGTTTATAAGAAATAGATGTAGAGGAAAGTTTACTAAAATGATGAAAATTAGCACACTAGCATGAAACGGCCTTCAATGAGGCACACTTTAACGTAAACTTGAAACTGAAATTTTCTAAGACCATTAAAGTCTCAACAAAGATGTTAGTCAAAATTCAGAATAATGGAGAAGAAATGAGGAGGGAAATCTTCCGCAAATCCTATTTCTTTACTTTAGTTACGCAAAATGAGGAGAATTTCTTGCAAATTGGACAGTGGAAAAGTTCTTACCTCACTCGCGTGAACTACACTGACGCCAATTTCATTCTTCTGCGTTAAAGTTTGAATATAATTTAATGAATAGACTTGTAAAGCTTTTATTTTCAAAATTGTAGAGAGAAGAGAAAAGTGGCCTGAAATTCAAAATATATTCTGCCGGGTAGCGAGGAGAATTCTTGTCGTAGCTATTCACGTCCGCTCATGTATCGGCTCACTTTGTGTAATGTATGCAAAGCGAGCTAATAAAACGCGAGTCGGCCCGCTGCCGCTGGCGCAGTAAATTCGAGAACAGTTGACATTTATCCAAAGTTACATCCGTTACAATAACAGTCGCAGTTACGATATCCGAGCGCGCTCTGCCGTCCATTTGTTCTAGTTCCGGAGGCAGTGCGCTGCAGCCAGCTCACTCTAATGTAATGGAAAACTTTACACAAACACGTTCCGAAGCTCCCGCGGATTAGACGTACCGAATCGCGCAGCTCACCACTGCTCCGGCGCCGCCAGGCGCGCCGTTCGCCTTAAAACATCATTAAAATTCACACTGCAACTAGCGCCTGTATCTTAGTGGATACAAAAATATTTACCACTACGCCGTATCTGAAGCGAGCGTTTAATCAAGTTTACCTGCGCTGAAGAGCGGAGTTCATGTGCCAAATTATTTTAATTAAGCCTTCCACAAACGCAATTTATTAGCTATTCTCTGTAGGTGGGTGTTTGATGTAGGTGTGAACAAGCACCAGATACTCGACTACGCTTCGCTAATCAACGTTTGGAGCTTCGTCTTGCTTAGAACCCAGCGGCTCAATAGATCAATGTCACATACATTACTCGTCTTACACAACGTTTCACTATACGTCAAAGGATTAGACGGCGTTTGAAATAGGATTTTAAAGTGTTTACCGATGAAACTTTATATCGGTATGGTATCGATCATAATTTATTATTTGCTCCACTGGGACAAACGGAAGCACCCGTCGACGGATAAAACTGATATATTTCTGTCTATTTTAAGCGCTATAAAAATATGGCGCAATAAAGTGTAAGCGGCGTGCCAGGTATGAGATTGATAGCTTAATTCAAAGTCACACGCTGTACGTACGGCCTTTTTGTCACGAGGGATCGAGTTTTATACGCGCCTAAGTAACGTGTGGCGCTGCCCGAAGGAAATGAGAAAGTTATCGGTATCTAAATCCTCGCCCTGGGGACCGTTGAGCGTTTTCCTAATAGATATAAAATCCGGGGCTTTGTATAATTCAATTTCGGAGTGTGGAATTGTAGGTAATGGTACGGCCGGTGGCGCGATTTATGTGTGGTCACGTTAACCGTGAGATGCAATCTGACGAGCGTCGCGCACCCGTCGCTGTGTCGTCGCGTCGCCGCCTCGTGTCGTCCCATTGTCGTTGGCACCGTGACGTTTGCGGTCGGTTGCGGACGGCACATCCAGCAAATATTAACAATGTTTAGCTCCGTGAATCGTTTCCATGTGTGTCTAAACCACATTTTAGCGGACTGTAAATTTAATACACCGAGGTTATCCAAAGGCTTCGCTCCGAAAAGATTAAATTACGATTTCACTAAAGCGCCTTCGATATACAATGACGGCAAAGTGATTATATTACTATTTACCCACATTAATATGATATCCCAGCGAGTGTTTTCTGAGCGGATGCTAGCGGTGTTCATGCAAAACGGCTATTCTGTCAAAGCTTTTAACGAGCGTTTTATAGTAAACTAACCAGAACTTTACAGCAGTACAACCAAAGTGAATGCCTGGGTATGTAAACTGTAGTTTAAGTATTTCATGACATAAAAAAATTCTCATTAAAAGTATAGGATTTCGGAGACGCCGTTTCTAGAAATCCCTACAAAATCAAGATCTTTGAATACGTCGAGAAAATAGAACAAGACATTAATATTGACTCAATCAAGTGGAACGACCGTCCAAATTAGCGGCCATCAAAGTTCAACATAAATCGGGTCGAGACATAATGTGCCGATAAACCGAGCAGTTAACATCATAAATTATAACATCAGAGGTCGATCGGGCCGTAGGTCATATCCTCAACATTAATGTTATCTGCAGTAATAAACTATCCGGGGTGTCCGCTTCCATTTGTCCTAATATTCACCGGACTAAGCGGACGTGACTAGAACGAACGCAATCCTGATAATAAACAACAAAATTATACGAATTTGTAAACTATGGGGACTGGATATGAACGTGTTCTCCATAAACGTGAACATTGTAAAATCTTAAATTGTTTGGTCCTTCGAGCCAGATCGAACTGTATACAATATTATTAACCATCAAGTGTGGATAACATCCTATCGTGATGATTAACTCCGGGGGCTTTCTTTGGCAACGAAAGTATATGAGCTGATAATATTATGAAACCAATGTAACACGCCCAGTTTCTCCTTCGCGCTTTTGCAAACTTTGTTCGTAAGTCCGTGCATGTGAATGACAAAGCGGAAGTACTGGTAACTACCGCGAAGGATTGTGCGTGAGTCCAGGGCTTAACATAAAAGCGACAAGCTTCCTAAACAATCAGGGCTTAATACACTGGTTAATCAACGTAATGGTCCGTCGGCTGTTTATAGGTTAAGTAATTCGTGTTTCTAACCAAACTTTTGTTTCGTGTTTTTAATTTACGCCCGCGCACAATGAGTAAACTTCACTGTACCAGCTGCGAATCAGACCAACTTTTAGTTTCATAACTTCAGGGCCTCACGTGGATGAAAGGAAAAATCTTAATTTATTATAAAATAAGGATTTAAGTTTTCATTATTTCTTCTATAGCAAAATTAAAATCTAATTCCAGCCTAACGTTTTAGTTATATGAAGTAAACAATTTGATTAACTTAATTATTTTCGTTCGATTATCTAAAATATGATGCCACTTCGAGCCATAGCTAATGTAAAAAAATATTAAACGCAACATGATGTTATGAGATAAATTAAGTGCCGAGAATTTAATCATATCTCGTTTTACGTTAACGAGCAAAAGCGACAGAGTAAATATTATGTTGTGAAAGAAGTTTAATGCCAGAGTTACGTGTGAGGAGCTTTTTTTTTCTATTTTGTCAGTACTTAGCCCGCGCGGCGGACAGGCGGCGTCGTATGTCACAAAGAGAAAAGTATTTCTCATTTGCTCGAGAGAGGAAAAACAACGAAAATACCGCACGTCCCGCCCTCAATCTCCTTTGGCTCGGAGACAAAGGAATATTATTTCAATTAAGACCTACTAAACTTACACAAACTCTACAAGTATTTGTTCGTAATAGCAGCATGTTGTTTAATTGTCGTAACTTGAAAACAGATTTTATTTTCTTTTCCGTTTCCTCGACAAGGTTGGATGGTTAAGGTTCGGACAGACTGGCACGAATGCGATGCGTAAACATGAATAAGCAACAAACATTTCGCGCAATGCGCAAAGCATTTTCCGCGCTTTTATACTTCTAAATTCACCGACGTTCGTGCTCTTGTCACTTCAGTGTGAAAGATTCTTTAACCGTCTGACCTTATTTTCGGCAATTAGGCGATTTTATGACTCCTAATTGGGACACTGGAAAATCCTTTGCCTAACCTGATTTGTAGGATGAAATGGAAATTAACGATCCAGTAAAGTTAGTAGATAACATGACATTTCCCTTTCCTTCACTAAAAACGTGAAAAAATAAGCTTCCATTTTTTTCTCAAGGTCGCATATTTGTACAGCATCATTGAAGTTGTTCTTGTAACAGCAAACTAAAGCGTAGAATAAATCCAGTGAATCCACGCACGGGAAACGGGACTCTTTTATTTCTAGATTTAAAATAAAACCCTTGACTGCATTCAAGTAAGCTGGTAACGTATGTACGTAACATTGTAATACCGACAGGCAGAACAAACACGAACATGCCATATTTCAATACTGCAGCTTTCACATAAAAGTAAACTACAGAAATTCCGTTACGCTTTGTCCTTGAACTAAATCCATTGTATGTTGCAATGACCAATAGATAAAAATGTCCTTACATTTATTAATGATTACAAGGCACAAGGTAAGGAGGATAATATCTTGTTTGAGTTTGTTTTCCGGTTATATTTTTTATTCTTTCGCTTTAGAACAAACAAATACAAAATTTATTATTTTTGTATCAAATTATGACATTCTTTAGTTAACTTCAATTCGGGGAGCAAGGAAAGAGCATCCACGAATGACGAAGATCGTCTGGCGCATCCTCGGCCCTGATACCTTCAATTCCTGACTGGCTAATTTTTCCAACTAAGACATAAGCGGGATAAAAAGTTTCAAAAAAGGAAAACTTCAATTTAATATACAGAAAATGTATATTTTCAGCAGTACTACTGCATTAATGTTACTATTGTGATATCACACACGTTTGTAGTCGCGGCACTTCGTATCGGTTAGTCGTTGTCTGTACAACTAAAACTAGCTGAATACCAAGTGAAAACTTAGTCGGATTGTGACACCAGCACAATATTACATATTACGCTAAGTTCCGCCTGGCGCTACGTTAATCCCAAATGTAGCTTTTATGAACAGTAGCGTCGCAACGCGTCTCTAATATTTTAAGATAAGTCCTGGATATTAAAATATTTTCAAAGTTTGTTGAATCTCCGCGGCTTATGTGAGCTAGTGATGGCTAAGTAAAATTCCTAAGATATACTTATTATCCCGCTAACGTTGTCAAACAGACCAAACAGCACGAGTTTGCCCTGGACATTAACGTGGACTTGACTATTCGATCAGATCAGTTCTGTGGGTTTCAGTCGTCCCACTAGCCGTAGCACCTAGACATCGAGGCCAAGTACCCCACACATAGTAAACCTATATATATCCATCCCGTCAGGCGATGGCTTTGGTGTCCTTATGGCTATGGCTGTTAGGGTGTGCACTCACTGTCGATAGTTTTTTATATTAAAAATGGATATGTACGAGAAAGGCGAGGTATTATTCAAAATATAGAATCATGATGTCGACTTATACTTAGTTGGACACTGTGGGCACGCCTTTAAGCCAGTAACCTGCCACTATTCATATAAATTACTGCGAACTGCACCCCACATTATTTAAGAGCGTGACTTCTATCTTGTTTTATATTCGTGTGTGGTATTGTCGTGTTTAACTTTAACTGCAAGTTTATGAACTTTAATAATAATATTATGTATATCAAGGATACAGTTTTAATTTAATTAGAATTACATTCACCCGCCGCGGATTGCTACACAACACCTTGAACAAAATTAATTATGATTTCTTTACTTGGTCGTATACAATATTAATTATTCAATTTGCATAGAGTTATGTTTGATCATGATACAGCGAAAACGTCCTCTAGTGAACATTTGGCATCCTTGAATACTCCATGAAATGTAGGTAATGAAAAAATAATGCTATAATCATCATTTGCCTTTGTCCAGTAGTGGGACATCATCATCTACTGAATAAAAGAGGTTGGCCCTATTTTTTTTTTCTACTTAAATTTTTTAATTCTATTTTTATTTTGTCAAATAAAGGACATATGACTCTTCTTTGGTCTAGTGATTGCAAGCGCGACTGCTGAGCGTGAGGTACTGGGTTTGATTCCCGGTTCAGGTAAAATAATATTTGACATTCTCAGTCAAACTGTCGAACTGAGTCCTGTACTCAATAACGGCATCGGCGAAATGTGGGTGTACAATACTACACCTCTGCCTCGTCCTTCGGGGAATACAGGCGTGATGCGATGGTAATGTATGTTAAAGGAAAAATAATATTTAACGCTTGATAAACAAATTAGTGATTCCAGTGTACTCCTGTTAGCGCGCGAAAGATACAGCTGCCATCTTATTGACAAAACAGCTCATAGGTACAATATTCACGGGAACCTACTGACTACTACTAACCTTTTCTTTGTTCCTAACTGTACTATACATACGTATACAAAATCCTGGCGTTAACATTCCTTGAATTAAAAGAAATTCACCTGCAATAAGAAGCTGAACACTGTATACAAATCATTAATAGTCGACAGCGACACTCGGTTCCGTCACCGACTTTTATTTTTCTCTCTAGTTTATTACAGCTCGGTGAAAAAGTTCTTCCGTTTACTCAGAACCTTTCGTAAAGATAAATTTCTCGGATATCTATCCCTGTCAGGTCGTCTTTGCCGTCGCCCTATTGTAGGCGACATCTCCTCGGCTGATTAAGAGAAGTTGGAGCATTCCACGCCACTTGCAATATTAGCGGCTCGGCGCATCCCAGCCGACCTACAGACCCTACTTCTGAACTGCCAAGTTTGTACTCGAAACTATTTTACGAGCGAGATAAATTTTAACAAAGGAATATCGCAAGTTTCCGAAATTTTACTAAAGAAACGAGTAGTCTTCTTATGAATATCTTTGCAGTTTGCCATCGCATTCAACATAGTTGGAAGTTGTATTGTAATTTATTAAAGGTTGGTAAATTTCTTATTTAAGGGTATAAAGACCATACTAAATACAATTATTTTAAAAGCAATATTAATTGACAAATAAACAACATACGGCTTTTCTTTATTTTAAATACCTGTTTATGTCGGTTATGTTGGGCCTAAATAGAATTAAGTCTGTACATATTTTTCGTATGATTTCGTATGATCGTCCAAGCACGCAATCCCAGTACCTTAAGATACATCTAAACAAACATTAGTTAAAGCTACAAATACACTGATTGACGCCAACGCATGATCACGCGCCTTCACTTACGAAACGCATCGCATCGCGTCCTTGCAAACAGATTCAAATTAGTTTCCGTAGTCGAGTTTTGAATGAGAATTGCACATAAAAATAAATAAAACAATTAAGATGAGGCCATTGAATCAAACCGTACATAAATTCTTTAACTTATAAACAACAGTGATTACTTGCTTAAGTAAATAATTACGAATATCCACAGAATATTTTCCAAACCTTACGATATCTCAGAGCACTTATTTAAAACAAAATTCCTTTTAACCTTATCCTAACCATAACATCGTTATATTTTCTTCTATTATATTTATCCCTGAATGTCCCATTGTTGGGTGAAGGCCTGCCCCTGAGTCTTCCACTGATCTCTATCGTTAGCTGCTTGTTGCCACTGCCTGTTGAAGGCATCGAGTTCGTCTCGCCACCTTCTGCGAAGTCTTCCTCCGCGACTTTCGCTTGTTGACGACTTTTTTGTAAGCGGCCAGTTATGCAACAAACATAAACGGGCCTACTTCACTTTCATTTAGCGGCAATCTGAGTTACTTCTCTAATTTGCGTTTCTCCAAAGCGCATAGTCTTTACTTTTCACTTATCGTTTAAACGCCGAAATTATGGCCATAAAGCTATAACTTTACCTTCCGCATTTCGTATATTACCGAGCAAAATGAGCCTGAGAATATTGCACTCAACATACAAACTCACACAGCGCTCTCTATTCCCTTTCAATTCTAATGAAGCGAACGTACGGCATAATATGCAATGTAGAATTTCATTCAAACGTATTGAAAACTTCAATGGTATCGCGCATCATCATATACCCTTAATGTTGTTGTACCGACGTCCAATTAAGCTGTAAGCACTAATGAGCGTACACGGAAAGCCTATTGAATTATTACCGCCATGAGAGTACACGATTGATAAATTAATTGAGACGAATACTATGGAATTGGACAGGCAATTGACAAGATGGCACATACATAAATTCGATTAATTTTAATACTTATTTAAAATACTAGACGTCTGCTGCAGATTTCAATAATTTACTATGTTATTTCAATAATGCAATGCTATTCAATAAATGTTTATTATATGGTATGTACCATATAAGGGAAGGCTACATGGTTACGACCAAAAGTTTACCAGCAATGTGTTTTGTTTTATTACTATCTAGTACATTTCTAAACAATATTCGACTCTATATACTAATAAAATAAAACTCCACTGGCAATACAATTCAACCATTGAAACTAATACAAAACAATATCGAAACCGCAAAAGCGATGCCAACATCCAGTCAACAAACTCCTTGGCTTCATTGCTAAAAGAAAAAAAAAACAATAGCAAGCACACAAATCATAACACAAGCTCCAGCTAACACAATAAAGTGCAGAACTGTAAGGTTGCCGGTACTACGGTACTTAGTAGCTGCTTAATCTGGTAAACCTCTGATATTACTCGCAACGAATTCCCTCGTCGCCGCGGACGCAACTACGCCGGCGGCCCCGGTATTAATTAAAAATAACCACAAACTTTCCGTTCCATACTAATGGAATGGATGCTGTCCACTGCCAACTTTTCGAACAAACAAAACTTCATATTGTGCTGCACAAAAGGAAATGTACCGAACACGCAAGTTCGGACTCCAAATGGGTTTGCGAGTGCGGTATAGATTTTGACACTTCGATAAAATTGTAAAGGTTTATAAAAAGATAAATCGTAAGCATTTTGAAATTACACAAAAATTAATAACTTTCTTACTAAAATTAAGTCTTTCCATAGAACGTAGTTCAATCAAAGTTTTTACACCGCTTGTAGGTAGTTGAAAAACTAAAAATTCATTATTTTTAAGTCGAGATGAATATGTATGAAACTGGGTCTCTGAGGAAAATTTTATATTTGCGACGACGATGAGCTCTGTTTTTTCTAGAGCTTGAGTGTATGTTTCTCGAGAGTTGTAAATAAAAATTTTTGATAACCTTTGAAACTTATGAAACCCAACTAGAATTAAAAATTAAAAATACATACGTAATTTATTTCCATGACCAAAGGTAACTTAAATTTTCTAGTTTCAATAAGGTTTAACTTAACAGAGCGCGTCACGATTCATAACAAGAAAGCTATTATGGAAGAGGAGTTAACCGCAAAACCGCACTTTAACTAAGCTATCTTTATTGTTCTCAACTACTCATAACAATCAAAGTCCATTAAACTAATTAAGTGGACAACAAACTCTGGAGCAACTGTACCCAGTACAAAGGAACATCAATCTACATAGTCGTACTTTACCACAAGTTTCATGTCCATTGCAACTTTTCCATTTTCAGAATATTAATCTTACAATACATAAAAGCAGTTTGCACCGTACAGACCATTTGAAGTGGCATGTAAAAAGTGAGTTCTCGCCGCGGTATGGGTGTCGAGCGAAACCTCAAACTTTAAATCAAAATGTTGGCGTATAGTCTCTAAGCAAACTTTTAATTGCGGCTCCCGGATATACAGTTCATTCTGTGCGAAAATTCGTGTTAGAGTTTAATGAATTCTCGTACTACGTTTTCAAATTTCGGAATAACCGGTAACGTTTGTATGGCCAGTGTTCATTATTGAGTGATACAAATAAACAACATAATACCGATGCCCAATTCATTACTTGACGAAATTGGTGAACGGGAATATGTTAACTATAGCCGCTTTAGATGCATTTTAATGGCCATTGATTCAGCTTTCAAGCCTGCTTTCAATTTCGTTCATTTAAAAGATAGTCCTCGTTAATAACTATTTCCAATATATAGAGAAAGTACGATAAAGTGACCTGAAATTTTCACGTACACTTTCAATAATAACGTATCCCGCTCATAAAATTGGGACCGAGCTAGAGAAATTTGGGAGATAGCGACAAAAAGGTTATATTAGAAGGTTTATTTATTAGAAGCATAGGGAAAGTAAAGTTAACCGAAAAGGGTCTGGACCTAAAACGTGAGGACGAACGAACAACGGTGGTATTATTTTAAGCAGAAATGGAACTTAGAACGTAAGACCCAAATCGAAATGCTAGAGAAGCTGAAATTTTAAAATGTTGGAAATAAAATGCAGGACTAAAGATGCCAGAATATATGCCTCGTGCCGAAAACTGCGGGTTCGTTTTCCATTTGTACAATTCAAATAGTTTACATTCTAGGTCTTCACGTGAATCAGTTTTTTAAATTGAATCGTTTCGTTTAACATAAATGTAGTTGTATTTAGGGAGACTTTGTATATGGGATATTATATAGCTTTCATTAAGCATGCAACAAAGCGTAAATATTTGAAACCACAACGCTACAACACAATGAAAATTTAGATAAATAAACCTACTATTACACCAGAACAGTTATGTAGATTCCTGATAAATTATTGACATCAGATACCGCCACAATCAAGTGTCATTGTGCTCACATTGCGGATATATTATGATTTAATACAACATGCCCAGCAAAATCAGTAATTATGTCAAGTACATATGTCACATTACACATGCGCGCTGATAACAATGAAATGTCTGGAGATGGCAACATTAATGCGGGCCGCTGAATAATAATAGAGTGGAAACCCAACATACGCGCCCACACAATATGCTAATACGTAACGTAATCGATAGTGTAGCCTGTCCCAATAGTTGTTAAGCTTCAAAGGTAACATGACAAAAGACCAGGAAACAGCCGTTGCATAAGTACAATTAAGCAAATGTACATAATCTGTCAATGCCATGTATTACTTTGCATTAACTTTGTCAGAAGAAGGTGTTAGGTTATAACGTAGGCATTGTATTTTTAGGGTAAAAAAAAACATATCATTTCTGTGGCTACAATCAATTTTATTTAGTAATTATCGCTTGTTTATATAGAAAGCCTAAAATTTCGAATTAAGGACGACAGAAAAATAATTCCTTAAAAAATTAAGTCTGTTAATAAATTCTGGCTACGAAAGAATTCGGTGGTACCCTAAATTAACCTCAATGGACCTATTTATTTAGTCTTGAACCCGTGACAAATTTCCCAGTTTCTTTTATTTCAGAACGTAAATGTTTATTTTAGCCACTCTCTAGCTATTTTCTATTTGAATAGTAAATTAAAAGTCTTCCTAATTTATGAAGGCTCAATATTAACAAAGAACTTTGGGCACAATTGATATTCAGTTTTAACATAAAGTTGAATATTATTGAAATCTCTTTGTTGAATTGGATGAATGATATGAATATACATATGTTTTAGAGAACTAATTTATTGGTCCGTGAGTATTCATTTACATGCAGTACTAACATTTATACCAAACGGGTCGGGCTTAGAAACAATGTTTAATTTTTAGAAGAATTTTTCAGACTACTTCAGGTGATTCAGTTGGTAAAGAGAGGGCTAGCCTGTTTTTTGGTCAAAGAAATAAGCATTGCCATTCAACGTGGTAATTCTACCAGCCTTCTGGGCACGCTACCGGCTATTGAATTATGTAGCCAATAAGAATTTCATTTCATCGGATATATGGGTGACATTTGAAATATTAAACGGCCAACGGACTGACATTCCATGTGTACCGGCGACTCAATCCGACCAATTACGTCAGACACGTGAACATAAAAGGAAACACTCCGCGTCGATTTGTGTTCTAAAGAGACGGCGGAGGAGGCGGGGCCCAAAGAATGCTGGTCGCCTCGCAGAGAGCAATGCATTCCACATCAATACAAGCTCTCCACTACTACGGTTAGTGACATATGAGTATTGCAATTTCCGAATGCGGGGTCGTTAGTTGGCACAGAACGAGATAGCAGACTCGACGGACTGACTAGAGGAATGATTTACGGACCATTTGCACATCCGATGCTCGCGTTGTTAGGACTAACGCTGGTTCGGTTCAATTAAAAAGTGTCAATGGACGTTGACTCGAGTTAGGCTTTTGTTTCGCGTTGCGTCCATTGTACAGTGACCAGTCTGAATTGTTCACTTCCTTTCGGTTATAACAATGGCTCTCAATGCACTATGGCAAAGGCAAACTCGAGTCCATTTCCCGTCGAAATGTTTGACTTACATACGTTGCTACAAGAGATGATTGACTATGATAGTCATGTCGGTACTGCAATCGAGAGAGGATAATTTATTCAAGTTGCATTCTAAGATGTTAATTGTACGAATAGGTACCATTATTCATGATCATCATCTTTCTACCGTGTAATGCCGGTGGTATTGGATTACCATTCTGGCAATTGATTTCAAGACGAAATTAAAAGCCTTAAGTTGGAGCTATCGTTTAATTGTTTTCCTTATAATGTCGTACGGTTGCGATCGTCATCCTATTACTACTGGCACTAGACGGTAGACCCGCTGACTATAAACCTGTTAGATAAGTGAAAAGTACTTACTCAGATTAATTGTTCGACTTAAGTTATGTTTGTGATGCTTACCTGAAATAAAATAAAAATATTTATTAGTCATGATCGATAAGAAGTTCTTATTATCATATTCAAGAACACAGTTATGGTGGCCCTGTGCTAGCAAACCCAAATCTCGAGTCGTAGGCCGTGAGTTGAACCGGGCGTACGCGTACCATTGGTCCAGATTTATTTGCGACAATTATTTAATGCGCACAAATGAGACTATGATAATGCTATGCGACTATTTTGTTCGTTTACGAATCATACAATATATTTCAAAAATATCCTAGAAATTTAGTAGGAGGAGAAGGCATCCCCTCCTCCTCAATTTCTTGGATTCTTTTGATATAAAATACAATAAAAAAACTGAGCCCTAACTAATAGATACATAAAGACAGGGACTTCGTACATTTATTAAGGTCAGCCATTAGACATGGCGACAAGTTAATTACGTGATGCTGATAGTCTGACTGTTTCGTTTCCATGTCGAAATAAAGGCGCGATACATCTCTGTAAACGCCGGGAAAAAGTCAGCTGACAATTGTAATTGCATTTTTTGTTGCAATACATATTTAAACATACGAATATGTCAGCCATTGTTGTTGGTAATCCTATTAACATTTCAGCAAATAGTAGATACATGACTACCTCATTGACCTAGTGGTCGCAAGTGCGACTGCTGAGCGTGTGGTCTTTAGTTCGATTCCCGGGTTGGGGAAAGTATTATTGGGTTTTTCTGTATGGAAATTCTCAGTAGTAGCAACGGAGCCTGGATCTGTGCCCGATAAATGGCAATAAGCTCGCCTCCTTTTACATGGGACTCAATAACGGCATAAGCGAAATGTGGGTTTAATAGTATACCTCTGCCTAACCTTTTGGGGAATACCGGCGTGATGCTATGTTATGTGATGTAGTACATATGTACATAAAAACTGTGTCAATCAACTATTAATAAACACGTGAGAGAACATTAAAGGTTCAGTAAATAAGCTTCTAATTTCCTTCCAACATAATGTAAGCGCAATATTATTATGGAAATGCGATAATAGGATTATTATGATATCGCTTCGACGTAACCCTATCAAATTGCCAACAGCAACGTCATTACAATAAACAAGAAAGTAACTATACACATCCAACTTCATGAAAATGGGGGAAAACCTAATCCAGCAACATTGAATTTGCCCCGAAGAGAAACCAATATACGTCATTATTTACAATAAGGTACTAAAGAAAGCTTTCACGATCTGTGAAAAAAGTTGCAAATAAACGAATAATAGCAAAACACGAATACACGAAACGCGATAAGAAAACTCCAGCAGAATGCGCGTCCGTCGCCCAACATTAATTACTGAAGCGACCACAAAAGGAACTCGGCTTGTCAAAGAACAACTTGTACGAGGACTGGCCGAGGCAAGTCTGAACACCGGGGGTGGGACACTTTTTCATGTTCCCGCCTCCCGCGACATCGGCTGTAATACCTGTGTTATAATCCCACTCGCAACTAGCACAAAAACTCGTCAAGCGGAGTTTATTTAGCGCTTTTCAGTCTTTGTTGAAGCGGTTGCTATAGTTGCCAACTACCGCGTTCTGAACAATGCAAAAGTTCCGACGAAAGTTGAGATTGAAAACGAGACGAAATTAAGCGCAAATTAAGACTGTTCCAGACGGAATTTTGTAATTAAACATATAATAAATTTATATGGAACGTGAGTACCGAACTTAGCATATAAATATCACTTTCTATTGTTTCCGCAATACATACGGTAGAACACGATTAATGAAAATGAAAAGTATATGTGTAGAGGTAGGTGTAAAGGTAATATTTACGGCCGGAAAATACATGTGCTTCCGGGAGACGTGTTTGTACAAAGACAACAAATAAAAATAAACTTCTTGGACAGAAATACAAAAATGTTAGCGATAAACATCGGGCGTTCATTAACAGAATTCAGTGAGACGATTGCTTGATTATAATTAAATTAATGTACAGAACGAAGAGGGACAGAGGCGAATATCTCTTTTAATCCAATAACAGTCCCTCTAAGGAGTCGTTATCTGACGAGACATTCCCCAAAATCAGCTTTTCATTAATTGCTAGACAGCTTTATCTCGCGCCTTACGAACTCTGTCACTGACCCTAATGTACCATTGACGTTGATCCGACGCCAGATTAATTTATTAGCCGGTGCCCGAATGGCCGGCTCGACTGGAAATTGACTTAGTTATTAATGTCATATTTTGCTCGACAGATGTCCGAAATGCGGCGAGGGTTTATCTACTCTCTATTATAACTTAGAGGTTATCAGGTTAAACGAATACTCAATTCAGTTGATTTACTATGGTTGTGCTTTTCTTGTACAAAACGGATATTTTCGAACATATTGTTTCAACAATATCCAATATGAACATCAAGGGTTTGATGTTTCGTGAGCTATCTCAAAATCAGTTTATCCATTACCCAATAAAATAAACTCGATACCAGATCCATCGGCATCCACAAAGACTGTCAAATAAAAAAAAATCAGCGCTAAACAGTTTACGGGAACGTGATCGAATGTAATCTCGAGCGGCGCGGTACCATTTCCGGCCAATTACGTGACTTAGGGACTTCGGAGTCCAGAATAGTGGCCCAATAGAGTAACGGCTGGCTGTTCCATACAACAATGAAGGTTAATTATTTCGTTATTGGGAAAAACTGGTTGACATATTGTTAGGGAACTTTTTGGTGTGTTTGTGCACGTGTTTTTGGGGATCGTAACATATTGTTATGTTATGCTTCAGAAAGAGGTCAAATTTCAATTAATATTATAGATTTGATATGTTAGTTCTAAAGGACACAAAAGAATTTATGAAGATTTAGGTAGATTAAAAGAAAACCATAAAACTTACACGACTCACATGCAGAAGGTGTCGAGTGAGGTGTTTCCCTTAGAAAACCTACGTATTTTACTTACAATATTTTATTTCCTCATCGTACCCAAACTCTGCTTACAATTTAAAACTATCTAACACAAAACTAATAACTAAGCTATCAAATCTCAAATAGCAAACATAGCCCACATTGTTGCCGAGACGTACAATAAACAGTGTATTCAAAACAAGAGTGAACCATGAATCAGGCCGCAGAGAGCGCATGCACTGTTTATGAGTGCAGTTGATGTCTCGCCGAAGCATAAATCCTCACGGATTGTGCCAAAAACAACCTGACCTCTATAATTCTCGGTTCCGGCTAGTTCCGGGGCTTGTCCAAACATATACCGTAAAATAGAACGGGGAACTTTGTGCAAACACGTTTCATGCCACTGATCACTCGCATCGATGTATGAACGTTAGTTACGAATGAAGAACAAATATTGGCTACACAATTTTTGCCGTAATTGGAGGGAAAATGGTCCGGATATAGGAATTGTGTTATGATGTGTTATTTTTGGAGAGAGTTGGGTAACTGAATGACTAGAATTACCGAAAAAACGCCTGTATAAATAGTGATATTACTTTACCCAGTACAATGACCCAGTACATTATACAAAATCACGTATATCATAGATAAAAATATTGAAGATTATACAGGTTGTAAATAACTATTACGAAAATGTCTAATACTAGCTGAAAGCAAAGCGGATCCCAAACCCGGCCGTAAACAAGTTGGGACAAAGAAATTTTTTACGAACTAATTCGAGTACAATTTAGGAGGCCTTTTCCACACTCCGCTAAAAGGGCACGGACCACCTGTAGAGGAATCGAAATACAGCCAGCTCGAAACGTGCCAGAGCACAAAGCGCGCCTTTTTACCGAGACTGAGACTGAAAATTCGTGAGTATTTCCTTGCGCGACAGCAAAGACGCCGCAAAAATGCGAAGAATGGAGTCACCTCCCGGCTCCCGCCCGAAGCTCAGCCCGACCCTCCCTCCGTACCAAAATAATGTCGGCATTTATTATTCCTCCGCTGTGTCTCATATGTAGACGTGTTACGAGAAATTTTTGATGTATACATTGTATAAGTTCATTATTAGCTATCACAAAACAAACGAATATGAAATTTTGATTGTTCTGTTTTGCTAGAAAATGTTGCGTAATATATTTGTTATTTTTCATTTCTGTAATGTAATACAAAGATATGAGTAACATGACATCATATTGTTTGGAAGATTAATTTGGTGTGCAGTTGCTACAAAAGAGTTATATTTGCTTCCTTTTTAAATTAATGCAGGAGGACCCAAACAACTTCATTAGGTGCTTTGGGATTTCGTACATGAGAAGAATGTTTGTTCCTTTCAGGTGCTAAGTTTTAATGAGAGAAGTTTAAGGTGAAACTAGCCGGCAACTTTTAATTATGGCTTCTAACCGCTAGGGCATCACTGTTAAGGAACTTCTGAACTTTAATAATGATGATATGCGAGAAATGAAAACTCACGCAGAAACATTAGCCACACAAAAATGTATAAATAGAACTGTAGTAAGTAATACAATATAATATAACTAAGAATAGCCACATGACGATAAGAAATTCGTAGCTTGTATAGAGGCGACACGCGATCATTCAATATAAATCGTTTTAGTAACGTTATTGCTCATATTTCAGCAGCCATGCCTTATCATGGTTGTTCTATACAGAAATGGAACTTTATCCATGCTTTGAGATATGACCAGTCAATTGACTGGGTAGACCACGCTAGGCAAGATTAATGATTGTCGAAATGAAATAGTTTATTGATATTTGATCGTTGGCGTGGAACATCTAAGTGAATATGCTCACACATTGTAGTATGAGATAATGTTACTCATATTGTTTACTTTAAAAGGATTTTCTTTGACCTTTTTAGGGTTGTCGTACCAACCTTTACGTTGGTTTACCTGTAACAACGTAATTTATGTCTTGAAAACAATAGCCGTGCGTCTAAATGTAATACATGTTTTATTTAAGAAACTACAAATGTATTCCATTTGTTTAGCGCTTCGTAAAACATAGTACTCCCACTTTATCTCCGAACTTGTTTGTTAGGCCGAAGTTGGATATGTGCATACATATTTCAAGGAGCCTTCGGTGCGCAAGTTCCATTCGCACTTGGCCGGTTTTTAGCTTGTAAATACAAGCAAGCTTTCACAGAACTCACCACAGAAGGATATAGTTTATAACGTTACTTCGTTTTCTTTGTCCGGACACTTCCACTATTTTCAGGCCAGCAGCCTTTTAGCTAATACACGCTCCATAGACCATGCAATACTTTTCCGGTGTATTAAGCTTACTTACAGCTTTTCTGGTAACAGCCAGATTTGTTGCTTCAAAGTATAATAATTTCATGTATTTCTCAGTTTCATAAGTAGGAGCCTATCTAATAAAACTCATAGAAAACTGAAAGCGTACAACTGATATATATAAAAAGAGGGACAATCTTATAAAATATTCGAAGCAAAAGAACTATTTCACATACTCTCACAATAGAATATTCGGAATAAAAGAGAGCATTTTAATATTGGAATCAGCATAAAGGATTGGTATCAAATATACCCTACACGAGGTTAAACAATATATTTTAAGTATATATTTTTACGTGCGATAGTCTAGTAGTGTTGTCAGGCAATTTTATATGTAAAAGTGCCTATACAAATGTTAATATCGGAATATGAATATTTCTTTATCTTTTAGCGTTATTGTTATTTTTAAAAGGGTAGACGAAAACACTAACATAAAATTAGGAAGACAGATCCCTGAGTAATCCTCCTCAGTATAAGTTCAAAAAGATTTTGATAATCATAGATCTAAAAAATCATTGGTTACTATTGAAAGTATCAACGATACGTATACTAGATTCACCTTGCATTTCTGATTCGTAAAGGCCCAAACTCGTACTTAAATATTTAGACCAACGGTAAGCAACTTGGAAACCCTGAACTAAGGTACACAAGATTGTTTATCTTTGGTATACATTTGACTTGCACCAAGTACCGTGCTACTAAGGTCTGTGAACTCATAAATAAAACGATAGCAAGAACTTGTGCCATGAACCGACTTTGTTTTGTTCCACATTGTATTAGATTAACAAAGTACAATGTTAGTGTAAAAATAAAAGAAATATGTACATCGTTTCAGCAAAAGTGTTGTGGGATCCCATTATCTAAGCGACACAATTAGTTATTCGGTTAAGAAAAATAGGACACGTAATTACTTAATTATTTACATACTTCAATACTTATATATGGCAAAACAGAGCGTATAAAATCTGTAATCAGTCCGTAAAATTGTTTAATTATATTACAATACAAGGTTAAACTCATTAAAATAAAATACGAGATTTTACTTTAATGAGTTACTGATAAACAAAGAATAAACAATTAACAAACAATTTCAAAACATAAATCATCATCATCACCACTGGAGGACATGGCCTCTCCCAGTAAAAACCACTGAGTCCGGTCTAATATAAATATTGCTCCATAAATAATATAAAATATCGATTACTAGGCTAGACGCATTACATTTTACTAGTGTATGTATATTGTTCTGAATTAACAACCAGATCGTGTTGCTAATCCAATATCGAATATCAGAAACCCATATTTCAGGTTAAAACTACGAGTATATCAGTAATGGATACTAAGTAAATGATATTAGGATTCATCTATTATTTACTGTAGTGGGCGAGTTAGTGGACCTAATTCATTTTATTTCGAGACAAATATATGTCTAGACATTCAAGTTATGTGGTGTTGAATCACGACTTTAATGAACTGTATATTAAAGATTAGGCCTCAGAAACTGCTGTAAAAGTAATCATAGAATCCGTAGTACCGTTATTATTAATACCTTTTTTTTTTTTTTTTTTTTTTTTTTTTTGATTTGCGTGGTGAGAACCCATCATGGGCTATCCTCCGCCTGGGGGGGGCGGAGGGGTGTGCCGGACTCCTACCGGCTAAACTCACCACGGTGGTCCGCCTCGACACCATATGGTGGGCCTCGGGAACTCTTAGAAGACCGCACCGAGGCCCACCACGGTGCCATGCCAAACGGCACTTCCCGGAGGGGGTGACTGTAAAGAGGCCACCCCCTCGTGCACGTCCCGGGGGAGACTGTAAAGAGGTCCCCCCGTTACCCTCGCTGGTGCTGTGTGCACGGCGACACGGACCACAGCGTGTCGCCGTCTTCTCGGGGGTCGCTAAGTGAGCGCGCAGAGTCCCCACTCTGCGCGCTCGCGACCCCTAAGGCCCCCCGCTAAGGTGTGTTAGGCGGGGGGTTGCGGCGTGTTGCGCACCGGGGCGGTTGCTCCCCGGCGCCTCCTCCTCCGTCGAGCGGGATCGGCCCTCTCCCGTTCCCGCTCATCGGCCTCCTTCTGGAGCATAACTGCTTCACAGAAGGAGACCACTGCCCTCCAGTTTTCCGATTCTGCCAGCATAGCCGATACTATGGCTGGCAGAGAGAGATCTTGCCCGATCTGGTCGACCAGAATCTGCCGCTCTGCGGCCCACGCAGGGCACGTCTCGAGCGTGTGTTGTGCAGTATCCTGGCCGCCTCCTCCACAATGTTGGCAATCAGCCGTGGCCTCGCGGCCGATCCTATTCAGGTATTCACCGAAGCAACCGTGCCCGGTGAACACCTGCGTCAGTCGGTACGTGACGCGCTCGCTCCTCTTGAGCCAGGCTCCGAAGTGCGGCACTATCGCTTCGACAACGCGCTTGTGCGCGAACTGTGGCCGTAAAAGCCGTTCGCGCCACAAGTCGAGCGCGTGCCTACGTGCGCGCCGCCTTAGCCTTTCGAACGCCGAAGCTGGCGCGGTCTCGCCGTCCTGGCGGATAGCGCGGATCCGGTGATACACCCTCGCGTCCATATCCGCCTGGATGTCGAACGGCACATACCGCGCCAGTAGAGTTGCCGCCTCGAAGGATACTGTTCTGTATCCTCGTGCGATCCGTATTGCAACTTTGCGCTGCAGGCCGTTGATTTTCGTCCTGCAGCGCCGGACGCCTGATAGCCGAGCCGACCATACAGGCGCCCCGTACAGCACCACGGATCGCACGACCCCCCCGTAGAGGCGGCGAACTTCCTCCCGAGGCCCCCCGAGATTGGGCAGCAGTCTGTGCATCGCACCCACTACCCTCTCGACTCGGGGGACCAGGCGTTCGAAGTGCTCTTCGAAGCCCCACCGACTGTCCAAGGTGAGCCCCAGGTACTTCATGTACCGGCCCACCTCGACCCGCGCGTCACCAACGCGTATCCGCGAGCTGGGAGGTTCCCTGCCGCGAGGCAGTTTGTGGAACCATAGCGCCTCGGTTTTGTGAGGCGCTATATCCAGACCCAGCGCGCGGATCTCAGCCACGACTGTTGCCACCGCTTGCTCGGCAAGCCGGATGGTTCCTTCCCAGGTGTCACCGCCGGCCAACACCAATGTGTCGTCGGCATAGCAGACAATGCCGACGCCGGCGGGAAGATCGACACGCAGGACCGCGTCATAGGCGAGATTCCACAACAGGGGGCCCAGAACCGACCCCTGTGGAACCCCGCACGTGATCCGCCTCCGCTGGACGCTACCGTCCCTGCCCACGTAGCGAATGTGCCTGTCGCGCAGATACGCCCCGACGATGCCTCGCAGGTAGGGGGGGACCTGATGGTGTTCCAGGGCCCCCCGAATCGCGCCCCACGGGAGAGAGTTGAAGGCGTTGACAATGTCAAGGCTGACAGCCAACGCCTTTCCCCCCCGCCGGGTCACTACCTGTTCCGACAGCGAGCGGACGCGGAGAATCGCGTCCACGGTAGATCGCCGCTGCCGGAAGCCAAACTGGCTATCGGCGAGGTCGGGACCCACTCGCGACAGGTGCTCGACTAGTCTTCGGGCGACTATTCTTTCGAAGAGCTTCGAAGCTTCGTCGAGCAGGCAGATGGGACGATATGCAGAGGCAGAATCTGCGGCCCTGCCTTCCTTCTGGATCAGAACCAATCCGGCCTCCTTCCAGCCGGAGGGGAACACGCTATGACGGAGGCAGCTTGTGAACAGCCGCCTCAAACGGTCCCCCACGACAGCCATCGCAAGCACCCACACCCGACCGGGAATACCATCGGGTCCGGGTGCGGTGCTGCGAGCCTTCAGGCGGCCCACGGCTCGGTCTAGCTCCCCTTCCGAAACCTACCTAACCTATTGATCTTTTTTCAGTAGTATTATGTCGCTGGGTATGAGAGCAGTATGTTTAAAGTGTCAATTTAAGTATGTTTAAAGTGTCAAAATGCTCCCCGTGTGGTAAGAAACTGGACTAAAAGATTTAAAGCATGCCACAAAGCAAAGATTCTTAATTAAGAATACTCATCCGAGCTATTATCAGAAAATGATATCCATTTTCTGTATCACAGCTACCAGATGAATGATCAGATATCTATTATATTTCATTTTGCAAATAACTATTTTAGCTTGGAATGCACGATAGAGATCTAAATACAGTTATTATAATTAATAAAGTGAAAGTGATTTAAACTGTTACACTTATAAGCTACAAATACAATAGAAGTGAAATCAACAGATTGTAAATCAGTGATATTTTTCAACTGACCGCTTATTTCGTGGCCCAACCTATCGTCCGATGCTTTCACGTCACTATTCGACCATGATTCGTAGAAGCATGGATAGGTCAAGAAGAAAATGAGCTTATTTCGGCCTATTTTATTACATTTGGCATGTTCCAATTACAGCTGAGATCATATGGGTCTATGAGAAAAAAGGTATCGTACTTTTATATTTGTGTATCTCTTTGTATTAAATAAGACAATGAGATCCTCTTTTTGACTTGAGATACGAATGGGTACAAACATGTGACATGAGAATTTAAACAAATATGACTTTTTAAATAACAATTGAAATAAAAACAAAGAACACTATTTCAGTATCCATAGCAAAGGGTAGGTATGCCATTTCTTAAAGCTTTCTCTTTTGCTCCAGAAAACATACTTGTATACCTAGTCTTATTCTTCTCTCGAGTCGGCAACAGCTATCACAGAGGAATCGCTCATGCCATAGTAGAAAGTTTAGATTAGCAATGATGATACCGAGGCTGACTGCCCATGGTGCACCAGATGAACTTAATTATCATCACTCGTGGACCTTCCCTTGCACCCCTTTGCCTTCTACAGTGATACAAAAAAAAGAAATCAGAAGAAGTACATCCTCAACCAAAGAATATTTCGTAACCGAGTATCTCGCATCCATCTCCACATCGAATGTATTTGACTTTCAATTCCGTCCAATCGTAACGTATCAGAGTGCAGCTTATTGGAAAACAAACGTAATTACGTCCAACTCCAACCAAACATGGAGAACGAAATACAAAGTCATTTGCCGACGTCACACGCGCCCGTCAATTCTCATTCGGGGCGTCACGCCCGAACACGTCGCATAAACAATAGCTGCTCGCAATGTTCGCATTAAGGCTTGTTTACGTACATATAAATTATAAGAGAATCATTCCAACCGGGTGTCAAGATCGGGTCCGCATGTTTTCGCGACCAGCAATACTGATTTTTGGCTGTTATTGTTGATATTGGTGCTAGTAGTTATTGTTTCAGTCACAGGTTTTTTTTTTTTATTTCAACTTTGTCGTTACAGATGCTTTGAACATATCGAAAACAAGTGCACGGTTCAAAAATGTTGGGTAGTCCTATGGAGAAAAGATCGTAAAATATAAACTTGCGTTCTCACACAAATGTTGCTACCGCAGGCGCGAATTTCGATTGTATCTGATCGAGTCCTTACGAGATCTCCCCTCATCTGTCATATCAAATTGAAGTAACTAAGTATATAATTATTTGGTAACAAGTACAAGTCGGATGTGCCTCGTACGTTGTCACGCAATGTGGCGTGTTGTCCCAGTGCCACTAATGAACATGTAATTACTTCTACCCCGCTGATTGTGGGGATCAGGGCTGGCGATAGGCTGGCACTATTGTTACGCGCAGTTCAGTTCACACTAATGCTCAGCGTTAAAAATAACAGTACTATAATGCAGTAGTAATAGTGATTTGATTACGGTAATAACATCACTAAACTTGACCCAAGATATGGCTAATGTTAAAAATGCTACTTCTACTGATTAAGTTAGAACTCCAAAAACAGAAAATGGTCTTCAATTATGTAATAGTCTCGAAACTTACGCTTCTCGTGGGAAATTAAAACGTTTCAGTGCAGACCTGAGGTGATTGACTTTTCAGTTAGTTTTGCCTTAAAATCTTTTACATTTGAGATATTAAAACATAAATTTACATTAATATTGCATTCTCACTGTAATATTTTTCAAAGAGTATTAGGTTCACACAGTTGAAGATAGGCACAGGCATACAGGGGAGAATATCTAAAATTCTAAACGCACACACGTACACAGGCAACTGAAATTTTCATTGTGCGCGAATTAACTTTTTATGCGAAAATCTGGATCAAATGACCAAAGGCAGGATTTCCTTTTAGCACTCACACGACGCTATTAAAGACCGGTGTAATTAGTTGCCTGCATACTTATCTGTTCTGCCATCCTTACTTTGTATCTCTATTTTCTATCTGCGATAACGCATCAACCCTGCCTGGGTGTTAACTTATGGCATACAATATACACCATATTAATTTAACAGCGTCATACAGATGCTCAAGTACTATATTAACGTTGACAAATTAACATAACAAGTGTCGGTTAATTGGTTTCGATGTCGCCTCGAACAGTCACGCTCCGAAATTTCTTGGAACAGATTGGAGCTATTTGTCTCAATCGTACGTGATTTATTTATATCTACCTTAATTTATGATTTCTTGCAAAGACTAGGCCGAAACTACTCTTTCTATCAAAGCCGTAGATACGACTAAGGAAAGGCAAGAGGAAGGCAGCAACAATCTGAATACGTGAACAATATTCTACCACCATCCTCATTGCCAAGCGTCGTGATTCTGTCTACTTTTCCTAGAACTTGAGCGATATAGCCCTACTATTGCTAATTACGCCTTATTAACGCACGTGTACAAGCTGCCATGGCAATACGTGATTAATACATCGATTTATGTCAAAAAAATAAGCATGTAGTATTATATAATCGTAACTTGATTGGAACGTGCATGAATTCAGGACGTGATGTGACGCGTAAACGAGACGTGACGTTTGTACCACATAGGCGCCCATGTATTTCCGCGCCGCCAACGTTACAGTGAAAAATATTAACTTTCCCATTCTGCACAAAGCTATATTGCTTGTCGTGTTAGTAATTTTGTGTAATAAAATATTTTATCACTGTAGATTTGCTTGCAAGACAGCAAGACGGCTTTATAAATACATCTTCCTCATAAACTAACTTGCCTTAAACAAATCTGGTATCAACTTATAATGATTACATTTGACTAACTACTTAATACTAACTACTAAAAACACTAAACAGATTAAAGATGTACAAAATGTAAAAAGACTGCCTCATTGGTCTAGTGGTCGTAAGCGCGACTGCTGAGCGTGAGGTCCTGGGTTCGATTCCCGGGTCGGGCAAAGTGTTATTGGGTTTTTCTGTATTGAAATTCTCAGTAGCAGCACGGAGTCTGGAATTGTGCCCGGAAGATGGCAATAGGCTCGCCCCCTATTACATGGGACTCAATAACAGCATCGGCGAAATGTGGGTGTAGAATAGTACACCTCTGCCTAACCCTTCGGGGAATATAGGCGTGATGCTATGCTATGCTATGCTAAAATGTAAAAAAATTACCTACGCGTCAAAATACTCCTCCGCATCGCTGTCAACCGGCAGTTTGCCCAGAAGACTAGCAGCGTTGCCACGCTGTATGGCAATGCAGATTCTTTGAATAAGCCAGCCATCTGGTCACTCGTACAGTAGACTAATTGCTTTGCGATCTCTTTAAACAAGAGGCGAGCACTCGGACCCCATGGCCCAAGTGTTTCGACCCCATATAACCACTGAGGAGTATCGAAAATACAACACACACATATTTTCGCCACTTGAGGGCCTCTGCAGATGCAGCAGCAGCACCGGCACATCTCACCGAGCTAGGAAGATGTAATGGCGCAAGGGTGTCGACGCATATTCCGTCCCACTCGAGAGGCCTACCCAACTTCCATGGCGATAATGACACAATTACATTCCTACAGACTATATAATCCACCTTCTGTCTTTTTGATACCTCATCACTAGTAAACCACTGAACAGATTTTTTACAAAGAAATATCTTGCGTCCTCGGGAAGGACATAGGCATTTACTAGGGCAGCAAAACACTAATCAGGTCATAAATGCAAAGTACTTGAAGGTAAAGTCGCGAGCAACAGCTAGTAATAAATAAATCCAAGCAAGGGCCACTTCTCAGAATGAGAAAGAAGGGTTAGGCCTATTGGTCTACTACACACCGTCGAGAACTAATGGAGCCCTCTCAGGTATTCAGGTTTCCTTAAGGTTAACGCAAGTGATAATTAAATGATGAATTTAATTATTACAGACAAAAATCCAGTGATTCTACAATGACCTCAATACAACAATAACAATAAACGTAGGTAGGTTGTAAGCCAATCTACTTGTAAATAAGCAATAGAATTGCTCATAGTAGAGTACCCACTTGTCCGTTTCCAATAAGCTCGAAACAGGCTGAAGTATAGCTCTACGTGTTCACAATCGACATATTCAGATAGGGTCCGATAAATCTCGAGCACCCGATGCCGTTCAATATGCACATGATAGTAATACACCCTCAATACAACCGGCCGAGATTATACCCGATGCCAACCGAACGAAGATCGGATTGGCTAGGAGCGTACGAGAATCGTCGATGAACGTGCGAAGCAACGCTGTACATGATATAAGGGTTGCTTTCAAATCAAATCTAGCCGTTTTGTATTTTATAGTAAAACCTCTTTTCCCTTTCAAAGTAAACTGAGAGGAAATATTTCGAAATATGCGGAATACCGACCCGTCGATAGTAGGATGAGCTTTGTTGACACCTTCGGCCATAAATAACCACATAAAGTACTGCATTGGGAAGCATAGTACGATGAAAGAGGGGTATAACTGAATATCCCTTTGTCTCTCAGTGGGAAATTTCAAATCACAGGCTCGGATTAGATTTGACCCATTTGTACTGAAATTCCATCCAGTCCATTCAGTGGTCCTTCATACCGCCTAACACGTACCGAATTACATTACGGTCAAATAATTTGTCACCAAATTAGAACCAAACAATCGACAATCTATCAAATTATCGGACAGGGAACCGGTATCAATGCACTGGTATCGAAATAAAGGGGAGAGGATACGACCACAGAACAGATACAAGAGGTTAGAATGGAAATGTGGGCGTGGCAGGCGCGCCGCAATTATGATTAGACAATCATAATTCAACCGAAATCACGCGTTCATGCTTTTAGTCGCTTTCGGAGTGCGTCTGTGTAAAGAGCTGCGCTAAAATTGCCGAAAAATGTTTTAAAATGCCGTCTTGTGCAATTATTATAAAAGTCAGACATCAAGTATAAGGCAAGGAGGAATTACTTTTCACCGGTAAGCCATAAAGTATCATTTAATCAGTTTTTTTTACAAAAATATGTTTATAATTATGAAATTAGAAATAATGACAATAATATTGCAAAATATTGTAAAAGAATATACATTGCCGGTAATTAAGGTAAGTACATACGCAAATATCCACACGAACACATAGTTCGCGCGAATTGTATTGCGTTCCAGAGATGCGATCTGTCAACTCGCATGGTCCGGCCGCGTTCGTTCGCAATGTTCACATCGAGATAGGAAATAGTGTTGTGCACGTCTCAGATAATTTTTTCGATAAGTCATCGGATTTTTATGAATGACAAACTGACCTCAATTAAGTATGTTTTTGTATGTTGAGAAATAGCTAATGTCAAGGATGAACTAATGTAATGTAGTACTAATTTAAACTATTTATTTTAGGTTTCCAAAGGATCCCAATAACCGAGAGCATTGGATGAATGTAACGAGTAGAGAAAATTGGATACCTACAAAAACAAATACCATTTGCTCGGAACATTTTAATTGCATTTAATTTTTAAATAAAGCAAGTATGGAGGAACGAGGTATGGTGTTCCTCCATTGAAAAGGGAGGATCCTCCGACCAGGCAAGGTGGTTAGCCTGGCGGGCCGAAGCCCAACAGTTGATGTCGGATATTCGTATATGTGTTAGAATCGTTGTAAACTTTCATAGTGCGATTCAGGGTTTGTTGTTGTATCTTCACTCCGATAGATGGCGCTTTTACTTTTTGCCATGTTGCGAGTAGTAGTCGCTACACAAGTATAAAATATACCAAACGTGTGTTATTTAATAAATAAATTTTAATTAAGGGACAATAATAAGATTATATAGGTAACTGTTTTTCTACCTGTGTTATTTATTTACGTATTACACCCAAATCTTGTGAGAACGATTAAAGTCGATACAAATAATAGTAGTTAAGAAATGTCAATAAGTAATTTTATCTATTTAAATAATCGGCTTTTAGAATGCCTAACGTTTATGACAAATAAATAGCTTGTGCGTTCGATAGACAGCGTATTTTTTTATAGATACGCACTTGAATTCTAAACAAGTTTCTAAAATATATTCATCGATAAATATGGGCACGTCTCTAACTGGGTAACTGTGATACCAGTTAAAAACGTATTTAAAAAATTGCACAATCGACATTTTCTGAATTATTCAGTATTTTTTATTGAATCAACTATTATTTTATTAATAACTCTTTATGACAGTATTTTGCACACAAATACTAAGTATTGCTTTTGCATAAATATTACTTATTATATATTGTGCAAATTTTATTATTTAAGGAAATTGTAAAAATAACACTTACATGACAACACAGATAATAAACGTCAAAATTTTGACGGTTTCAAAAATTATCACGAGGGAAAAATATCCTTATTAGATTTACATTAAGGTTAGTTTTTAAAAGTAGTGATTATCGTGCATTTCGAAGAATAGCTGATAAGTATTTTATGTAGTGTAAATATAACGTATAATGTAAGTGTGTGCAAATTGTGGAATTTGACGAATAGCTGTTAAGCGTTGTATGTAGTGTAAATATGACATGTTATTTAGGTGTGTGCAACTGGCGACAGTGGTTCTGATACAAAAGTGGCTCGATGGCCCTTCTAACCTCTTTTATCTGTTCTGTGGATACGACAGTTGTGTGTATGCGCCGAATTCAGAGAAATCTGGAATTCTGCGACACATCCGATTAATATAACTATTTGTTTTTGTATCCATTGTTCGTGTCATATTTTGTGACCACATTTAATTGGGAATTACTCATGTTAACACGTATGAACATTCGAAATATCCGGCACTCGGGTGCCTTACTATAATGCTTCGAGTATATGCTGTACATAAATAGGTACTCCTATACAATCCAAATTAAAGGCCTAATTAATTTTATTAAACACGGTATGTAATCTAATATATAAAAATCAATGTTTGTATGTCCGTTTGTTCGTATTTTATGCGCCATACCTATGATCTGATTGCGATAAAACTTTGTCAACTTATTGCTTGCATTTGCGGGAACGTTATAGGCATAGTACAATCAACTTACAGTAGATGGCGCGCGTTTCATACCGGCAAATGTATTTGAAAGAGCAAACTTATTTCTTCTACGACAGCAACGCGCTGAGTACCAACTATATTAATATAAAATCTAGATAGGTTAATTAATGTAATTCCACTCAACTGTCCTTGCCACCTCCACAAATTAAGATCATTAATCTAATCGTAGGTGCTCTTCGATTCTATCTCTCATGGTCAGTAGGGTAGGTAATGATGATACATAATTAATTGTGTACAATTAATCAACTTAATGGATTCATACGTTGAGGTCGGTAGTCGGAATATGTACGAACCACAAACGTGTAGTTATTTAGTGGTTATTGCATAGCCGGTAATGTTATAAATAGAATATTTAATGTGTTATTTTTATGTATATGTTCCGGTAGGCGTATGTGCAATATTTACACGGTAGTTTAAATTAAACACGGAATCGCAACTGAACTTGAAACAGGTGTAAAGCTAGCACGTTACACGTGAATAATATGTAATAGCAACATATGGATTCTGACTACAGACCAAGTACTCCTATAACCTGTAAATAATATCCTATAAGTAGTACTTTTAATAAATAGTTTAGACTATACGTATTCCATATAAAATAAGTCATTTCTTCTTGTGAATGTTGAGCTTCGCTGCCCTTTCCTGTGAGCTGATCACATCATAGTATTATTTTGAAGATCACCTATTCGTGTAACATAACATAGCATCACGCATGTAATCCCCGAAGGGTTAGGCACAGGTATACTATTGTACACTCACATTTCACCGATGCCGTTATTGAGTTCCACGTTAAAGGGAGCGAGCCTATTGCCATCCACCGGGCACAGTTCCAGACTCCGGGCTGCTACTGAGAATTTCTATACAAGGAGACCCAATAACACTTTGCCCGAACCGGAAATTGATCCCAAGACCTCGTCACGATTGCGACTATGAGGCAGTCTATCCGTGTACGTGTGTGTAACAAACTGAGTTATTATAACATTCATTGAAGTAATCTTTAAGTAGGTATATAAAGTATCGATATATTTTACAGTTTGTACTGTGTACAAAAACAGACACTTGCGAAACAAAATTAGGAACAAAATTGTGGTACAGAACCTCCAATGTACCAACGTGTACTTGACCGTCTTTTTTCTATCATTCCACATTTTTTGTAGCCCCCATTAAAATTGTAAAGTTAGAGTCAAGGTAATAAAATCAAGGTAAAAAGCAATAAAAAAAAACTAACTACACATACGTAACCAATAACTCTTTATTACATGTTTCATTAATGCGGTATGATCAATTTCATACGTCATGAAGATTCTAAGTACCATCCATAGAAAAACTCATGTGATTTAAATAATGTATTATACATTTTTACCTATAAGAACAGAAAGACAGAAAAGGAAAGACAGATGCGGCCCAATTGACGGCAAGGCTGGCGCAGTGGTTGAGAGATCGATTGCTGCACTACGTGTCGCGGGTTCGATTCCCGCACGTAACATGATCTCCAGATAGTTGTTTCGGGTCTGGGTCTTTGTGTATGTGAATATATGTGTATGTTAACGCACCCACGACACAGGAATCATTCATAGTGTGGGGCAACGTTTAACAAAAAAAAACTAAAAAAATGGGTCTAGTGCTAAAAGCTGGTTTAGTGCACTTTTGCCTCCCGCTTATGTTCTTATGTTTCATTAAAGCTTGTGATTATTGAAGAGAATTATTATACAGACCACTTCGGTTGAGATATCAACTCGTAGCATAGGTAAAAATGCAGTCAAAGCAAGTTGGAATAACTACTGGTTCAATTTATTTTCAAATACACAAACTGATCGTTTTAGAGTCATCATCTGACAGAGAAGGAAAACAGCGTGTCGAAAGTCTCGTATTAACAATCCCAACAATACATTCTAAGCATGAGTAATATTCTGAAAACGACCATGAGAAACGACACCTGGTGTTTGGCTTGAACAAACCGCTCGATGTAAATACATAAGTGCAGGCTATACAACACTTCAAAATGTTAAAGTGGAAAGTTTGGCAAACTGTAGCGTAAATAATAACAGGTACCTAAAGCTGTTTACCTGAATAGGCCAAGAATAAATCTCTACAAACTCATAGCACATGTAATAATATCATACTGCAATCACCGATTAAGTACTCAAGTGTAACGATATTGATCAGAGTATAGCCATGATTCAAAATAAAGGACAACTTTAAAAAATATCGATGAAATACTCATAGATATTTTTATTACTTGCAGCAGACAAAAAAGGAGTAATATAAATAATTCTATGATTCGTGGAGTACGACAGAGCAGCTTGACTCGGAAGAACAGGACACTTCATTTATCTAATACCAGCTTTGCTCGAGGCTCTTGCCGACGTCTGCATTCTGTCTCTATAAAAAGGTGGTTGACCTATAACTAATGGGAAAGTCAGACTACAAATAGAAGATAATATCTTTAGTTTCAATGGATAATAGGACTTTAAAAACCTTTTCGTTCCATATGTAACGTATAAATAATATGACAGCAACAGCGGAAAATTTTAATAAAAAGTTCAATTTGAGACAGTGCAGCAGCAGTGCTACTGAATATCTATAGCGTTTGTATGAATACGTTTTCATTACAGAATACACTGAAACTAGTATTTGTATCACTTTAAAATGAAAAACTGTAGTGCATAATGGGCATTTTATATGAACATATGGCTCGTTATTCTCATGCGTCAGAAAGTCTAAGCAGCAACAAAGAACAATTTAAAAGGAAATCAGAGATTTAGAAACTGAATCAACATCGCTAAGCTTCAAAGGAGACAAAGCGGTTCTGATAACAGGGTATCTGAATAAACGGGAATACACGACCGTCTCACGAGTTGCATGTTATTACGAGGCTCACAACTCCGTGGTTGCCGGTCGTGATGCATGAGCACTTGAATATGTATGGGCACGCAATTGCATCGCAGGGACTTACAGATTGACTCAAGTTTTGCTCGACAACAGTGAATGGTTTATGGAAAACTGTTGTGATTCGTTTGATTTGCGCACGATATTATTCAATAACACATTTGAATGTTCTACTGGTAGATATAATTGACGCCCAACCAGTTGCTTAAGGCAAAACGGACCACTGCAGTCAATACAATTTTACGGAGAATAAAAAAAGAAGCTAATATGCTTTATTAACTTCAGTCTAAATTAAAACTTTAAAATCCAGCTAACAACCAATTTCAATGAAGTTTGGCACTTGGCAAAGGTACCTTGCAACCCAGAAAAATTGCAAGACAAACTTTTGAGCCCGGAAAATTATAGTGTCTAATAACTTTTGGAGTCATCACAAACTAACCGCCCGAAATACACAGAAGTTTCTCACCAATTTTTTGTGAGGTCATATCAGAATTTATCTTGTCTGTCTGGCGTTTTGTTAAACCATTTCGAAGTTATATTAAGGCACACTCTGTGAGGCTTTGTGTAGAATATAATCAAACTATTATCAGCATTATTGCCTAGCTTTTATATTCCACCAGCTTGAATAGGAAGCACCTAAAATGGGGTGACAATAAAGCGAATCGTTCGATCCGCTGTTCCCAAGTATTGGTGGCAATAATGACAAAGCATTATAATAAACAATGAGACATGGCCTCGATGGTACGCTGTTGTTGTACGAGCTATTTTAATTATAATTGCCCCCTGACGTGCCTGCATCAGACACGACCAGGATACCGACCGATAATAGCATTGAAAACAATCGTCGGCAATAACTCAGTGCACAAGTTTTAATTGGAGGTAAATATAGGATAGTTTTAGTTGTAATGTGCTAGCAATTATTTGGATGTGTTAAAATTGAATGTTCCATTTCGTTTTTTATCACGTGATCTTCATGTACAGATTTTGTGTTTGGTAAGTTGATTTAAACAATGATGATCTTCTGAATGACATAGGGCATTGTACTCGGCGCACTGACAAAAACAACTTCAAATGAATAATCTGTATACAAATATTAAAATTGCGCCATACATCTCTTATGTTGATTCTTAGTATCGCCCCTTATTACATGGAACTTAGTAACGGCATTCCATTATAACCAGTGCCGGATTAACCGCGTAGCAAGAGTAGCAATTGCTACGGGCCCCGCGGAAAAGGGGGCCCCGCGTATCCAAACCCACCTCCGCCTGAGCGTAATTTTTTGAGCGAAACTTATTAAGACGTGGATTGAATTTGCTCGATTTCACAAAAAGTGAAACGTTAGACCTGTTTTCCGACTAAGACAATTCACTTTAGACGATCGGTAACCGATTATTTTGATGGCGAAAAAAAACACAAAATTTCAAACGGTAAACGCACAAGTTCTATAAAAAGTCACTGAGCCCATAGCAGATCAAGGGCCCCTTGATAGAATTTGCCACGGGTTCCGTGCTTGCTTAATCCGGCACGGGTTATAAGTGTGAGTTTGTTGCTAGCTGACGGGCACAAAAAAAAATGTTTTCGGTAAATTTTACACAAACGACAAAGCAAATAAGTTCCTCAATTTTACACGGCGACAAATGAAAGGAATATTATTTAGTTATGCTCACAAATCCTCTTGTCGCGCCTCAAAAGGTACGGTAAGATGTCGATCCCTATTAAAATCCCTAGCTTCCGTTAGTAATTAGGACAAGAAAATGGAAGCTCTAAGGTACCCAGATAACGAAATTACAATGTTGACTAAAGGGATCAAAAGGTCTGTCAGTGTGTCCTATTTATGTCAAACGGATTGAATACACCAAGGACTACACTATCCATGGTTAATTGATATTGAAATCAACGTTAAAGGAAGTTTGTCTGTTCATTTATTACGACTTTGCAGTTTTGTTTTGAAGGCCATTTTGCGAAAATTTACAGACATGTAAATAGATACCAAAAAAAAGAGGATCTATCTTTGTCCCGGAAAATTTAAGCTGTCAGATCTACTACAAGTAAAATATGTGTATTGAAATAAAACTTATACAAGGTAAAGCTACCTTGCCAAATGCATTAGCATTAAGTGGAGATAGTATCGAGTTAATGATTGCCATAAACCATTTTTCGCGTGCACGACCCGAATAGCGGGAATAATGCGTGGTAAGGTAAATTAATGAATATTCAACAAGGCCAATAATAAATGTAAATAACATCCGCAGTGACAGCGAAATATATCTAATTTCAAAGGTAATTTAAGATCCTACCGTAAATTAACTTGATGTTCACATTTGAATATGGAAATGTAGAAGGAATAGTGCTGATGTGGCTCGATAATAACAGACATAAAGGAGCTTGGAACTCATTTCAAAATTATCTCCTTCGCTAGGATTAGTACTATTTGAACTTGACAACAGCTGAAAACCGTGGTATGGGTAGGTTTTTGTAAACAAATTACGTATGGTTGTATAGCGGATGCATACATTTGAACTGTGAACACTTAATATTTTCTAAAGTCTCAATCAAGCTATACAAATGATTAAATAATAGATACCATTTTATTTTCTTCTAAAAAATTCTGTTTTACCACACTACTAAAAAACCATGATTTTCCTTAACTTCAAATAATGATGAATGACTAAGATAACAGCTGCGCGCCCACTTAACCACAAATTTCGATTACACAGACGAGAAAATCCCTCTAATACTTCTAATGTCCGTCTAAACCGTCGCAGTGGTGTGACAGTGGAAAAATTCATCCAGGCAGACCAGTAATCAGTCAAGTTTTAGCTCCGCATTACAGTAATGGGGCGCCCAAAGCGAATGCCGCTTTGTCCCCGTACAGCGGTCTGGTAGTGCGGTCTTAAAGCGAGCGTTAGTAACCCAAATAATGTATGATGTTGTGTGAAATTACTTCCGTTGCTTCTAATCCAATTTAGTCACAGCGGGATTTTGTGAATCGTGCCGTGATCTAACACTTCCTATGTAAATATATAGCGACAATTTTGTTCTGTATAATTTAATCTTTGATATATTGACCGGTGTTCAAGTATTATCATTTCAACGTCCTTTCATCTCAACAAAACTAAGTGTAATTAAATTTTTACAAATAAGTTTTATATCTTATGTACAATTTAATGACGCATATGTGGCATTGCGTGGTTGTTTGTTGGCGTGGCATTTGTATGTAAAACTTTGTACAAAAATGGTTTAACCACTTATCACAACTGCTATACAATGAGAGGACATACTGGTGTGTGATTAATTCGCTTATTCATTTAACATTCTAGATGATTCATTTATTCATTCCGTTTCTAGATAAACGAATATCAAGGCACGTATACAAAAAAGAAACCCTGTAGTTCTTGAGTAAAATAAATTTTAATATCTACTCCAGTATAAAGTTTTACTTGAAATGAAAACCCTCCGCTCCGCTACTAAAAATCGCGTATTTCGTAGCTTGAAACTAAAGCCGCATCCACGTTTTTTGCTATCAGATAATCCAAAGCTATTCCACGACGCACTTTTTCGTGTTCCAGTAATCACTACAACGAGATTTATCCATATAAAGGTGGTTTTAATGACTGTACCTAAACATTGAACGATTTTACCATAGATCAAAGATTTTAATATGAGATGGCGCAAGTTTTCGCTCAAGTTAAATATAATTAGAAATCGTATTGAGTAGCTCACATTCCACCGATAGGAATAAATCTAACTGAGTTCTATCCCGAAAGACGTAAGCTTATTCGGCGGAGTAATTTTGAGAGTAATGCAACGTAATTGAACAGATTTACTTGAGGAAAAAATATTGGAAGATATATATTTAACCCAGGTAACGAGGGATTTGTAGCGCAGCTTTGACATCAATAGGTTTGTTTGTAGGAGAAAAACTTACTGTGGATAATGATTCGACTTCCAAGAAACGAAACACTGCGCTAACGACTGCGATGCTTACCTGAAATAGAGAAAAAATATTAGTAAAGGTCGATATAAAATTCTTATTAAAAAAATAGGATTTTTATTTTTCTGAAATTACACCTAAAATTTGTAATTTAATACATTTTCTTACAACCATTTCGAGTAAAACACAAACGAATATAGTTTTAAATACCCCAGTGCAATCTTGCAAGCACAATAGAAGCGCCAGTAGTGTCGTAAGACTTGTAAGTGCAGGAAATAAATGAAATGGACCGTCGGTAAGCTATTCTCCGGTCTAAGCCTAAGCCCCCAAGCAATACTTAACGCGGTGCAGATCTCTGTCGGTCTATACCTACAGTGGAGTACAAACTACATAGTGGACGTGCGAAGAGATTTGAACGAGAGTTACGGAAAAGTTACAAATGCAGGAGGTACTATAAGGATATTTGTAGTGTCCGAATGACACTAGAGATATACTGAATATCTTAGTGTGTAAGAATATTGCAGTAAAATAAATACTACCTCTGTTACTATTCCACGAGTTTATATAAAAACAGTTAAGTATAAACGTATAAACGTAGTACTATTATCTATTCGGTAAAGTAAACGGGAAAATTCATAAAATTAGGTAGATACTTATACAAAATACGGAAATAGAAGGCCGTACAGGAAATGAGGAACCTTACAAAAATAATTACATTTAGGTAAAAAATATAAATTGGGCGTCGAAAATTTATTACACTCGTTAAATATGAAAAGAAAAATAAGCTTATTACGGAGAATTTTTCTAAAATGCCAGTCTTTAACTAAAGACTTTTACGTTTTAAAAGCAAGTTGTGTGCACGTGTGAACTTTAATCATTCAGGGGCTATATGAAATCTCATAACAGCAACAGAAAAATTACAACTTATGTCAAGCAACTTTTGACGACACGATACAGGAGAAATCCTAGTGTGGGGCAAAGTTTAAATATATATATATATATTATATATAATGGTGCACTGCAGCTGATTTCAAATATTTGCAATTGCAGTACCAATATTAAAAACATAATTAAGTATCTCGTCTAACTACTATTAGCAACGTATGATTAATATCGCAATGAAGGAAAACAAAAAAGGAAGCATAAATACGCCAATGTTTGACGAAACACATTTCATTGAAACAAAATAACACAAACACGATATCGGATTGAAAATAATTCTACATGATATTGAAACGACGTACTCTTTGATTTCTTTGCGGCTCGTACTTGCTTGGAATCGAAAAGTTCGCATACGTAAGCTGGGATACCTTAGTATTCAAGCACGCTAACATTAGTGAACGCTAACTTCGTGACATAGCATCGTTTGATTTCATCATACTGTAGGTATATTGAAACTATTTTTAACCAACATAATTTAACATAGCGTTAAATTATTAAATAGAGCGTAAGTCTAGAGACAATTCCAAACTCCAAAAATGATCCGGAATTAAAAAATATATTCTATTTACTATTTCATTCTAAATACTGTTACATTATAAAAAACAATATAACTTTTTTAACAGTGTATATTTACGTAATATGAGTTTATTATACTTGATCGTTACGCCCTATTTGCACCAAGGGCAATCGCAGTACGTTACATAATAAGTAAACCAGTTTTGATACTTGATACTTAATAAAATTCTGCGTGCGGTTATTTTTCCTAACCAGGATCATAAACTAGTCATTACAGGCTTAAATTCTATATTCTAAAATATGTCAAACCAACCGATCGTAATTTTACCATACTTCAGGCCCATTTTCCATTTCAGTACATAAAAGCTCATTATTCGACATAGGTCAGTAAGCACGAAAACCATCACCACGTATCCATTAACCAAGCATAGTAAAGTACGGCCACCGAAAGCAAATATTAAAATAGGCATGTACTCCACTATTCTTCTATTATTCATTCTAATGATTCCCAGCCCGCTTCAAGTTTATGTAACTATATTACTTCTTTCCAGGAAAAGTCTGAAATGTAGATACCTATTAATATTTCCCTTTAAGCGCAAGTAATAGTAACGTATATTTCATTTCATTTTATATAATCTGACTGAACAACGTGATTAGTCGGATAGCAGATAGAGCGAAATGCACTCTCCATTAAAATAGAGAAACAATATTTGCGTTCTTTCTGCCAGACGGATGAATTAATGGTTTTAAAGTGCTAGCTTTTAACACAAGCTTTTACACACTTATTTTATAAGTTTTATTGATTCTATTTTGAAACTAATTGCACAACTTCTCCAAATATCCATTTTACAGATTAGGCTCATAGGAACTCAGAAAAATACTGTTTCAGCGCCAAATTTTCTTAAACATACATACAGATAGAAATAGTTGATTGAATTAATCTTATCATAACTAATACGAATATGGGATATGGACAGTTGTTGAGAACCATGGATAAAAGGAGAGGAAAGAAGACTGGTATGACACCACTTGATATGACACGATCACTTCTGGAAGGAAGGGGAACTCCTAGACGAAGCTTTATACAACAAGTGAAGGAGAAAGTAGGCGTAGAGTCGTATCAAGAGATCAAAACGAAGGAAGAGGAAAGAGAACATTGGCAATTGCTCTACCGACAAGAGCCGAGCTCTTAAATTAACGAAGAAGATTAATATATCTACTCTACCTACTCTCATATAATGTTCACCTTTATACAATCCACAAAGAAACGTTTAATAAATAAATAAGAGTATCCATCTGTTTTCAATGTTCTTATCTAAAACTTTAAAAGAATTAATCTAATGAATTTAAAAGCTTCGTATTTTAATACCATCTCTTTCCTGACGACTCTAGAACCATCACTGGACGGTAATCATTAATATATCTATTTCCGTACTTGTAAAATACTTTAATTTATTGGAAAAACATGTATTTATCGCGCTGATTTTGACTGTAAAACCTAAATATTGAATCGTCTACAGGCGAAAACTACTCGTTCACTATTTGTCATGGTCCAAAATTATACTAGTTGCGTTGTGGTTTGTAATATCGGATAGAAAATTTCAAGTCAATACGTTTCAGTGATTTTTGTTAAATGCTGACATATCCAATATAGAAATACAATACAATAAACTTTATTGCACACCAGAAACAAAAAAAAAAATACTACAACAAAACCAATAGAGATGTAGAAAGGGAGGTATTATCGCACTTAGCGATTTCGGAAGTAAAGTGCAGAAGAGCCTCTCCCACCTAAATCGTGTGGCACACCTTTTGCTGTTAGCTCCATTAAGAACCTTGCTAACTCGCGCTAATATTTTCTTCACTGCACTAGCCCTCCATGCTAACATGACAGGAGATACAGATAAGAAAACTATACGCATTCAATGGTGGAGTGTTCAATTCACTGGTTTAGACTGCCTCATTAGTCCAGTGATTGCAATTGCGTCTGCTATGGTTCTAGTTTACAGTTTTATTCCTGTGTCGGGCACTGTTATTGGGATTTCTGTACCAATGGCAATTTTTAGTAGCCGCACGGAATCTGAAACTGTAGATGACAATAGGCTCGCCCCCTATTACGTGGGACTCAATAACAGCATGGACGAAATGTGGATGCGCAACAGCACAACCTCTGCCTATCCCTTCGGGGAATATAGGCGTGATGCTATGTTATGTGCATGCATTCAATGTTCTCCTCCACACATGTTCTATTCCAACTGATAAAGAGTGATTAAGATAAATTAATGTATTATTAAGTAATGCTGCAGACGCCTCTTAAGCAAAATGTCATTATCAAATGACCTCTGTATTTAATTGTCTATAAATAAGACCTACATCATCATAAATTAATCAACAACTTGTTGTTAATCCCAAACACATGTCGGGTCATCTGGCACATATATATAAATATACCTATATATATATGAATCTGATACGCTACCTAAATTATTAAAACTGGAACTAACTAAACAATAAATATTTTAAGGTGTCAAGTTACTGAAATGAGAGTGATGGTACAGACCTTCACAGAACAGACACTGGCACTGAAGCATTAAAGTAATTAACATAAAAAAAATCTATCATTAACTATAAACAATCTTTTGTAGGTATTTATTTCATTTAATTTATTTATTGCGTTCCATAATGTACAATGGTCTTAAAAATATAGAATCATTATGGACCCTGTCGGGCACAGCAAAAAGTTAGGAGAGAGGAAGAGGGCTAAGCAGTAATGAACTTAATATCTATATTATTACACATATCTAAAATCTTATTTTCATATTAATATTTAAAAAATATAATGTGTAATAATTATGTAAGAAATATATTTGAATTTAATATCACATATCGTCATTGTCGTAGAATAACGACGGATTAAAAAAATTGCTATTTCCTTTTATATTGCTTTTTGCATAAATTTTCTGAAAAAAGGTGCATTATCTCTCGGCAAATTTAATTGGCAAATATTTGTCGAGTGATAATGCACTTTTTTAAGACATTTTATGATAATATATAGCAATAGCAATATATATAAGAACATAGCACTTTTCTTAATCCGTCGTTATTCTACGACTATGACGATATATAAGTAGGTATGATATATATTTGTATCTTTATTTTACATGTTTGTATATTATTGGTGTTTAGTGTATATACTTTATTGAAAGTGTGAGCTGTCCAAATTCTTTTCTTTTTTAACAATATACGGATAGGTACTTTCTACGTAATCATTATTTTGTCATGTGAGTACCGTTTTAATAAACAAATACCTATTACGTATATTTCTGTCAACCAAAATTTCCCTCAAACCAGCCTACACCCCTAAAATCAAATGCAAAATTTGATTAGTCGAATTACGCGTTAAATTAAATCTTTTACGCACAAAATGAAAATTAATCTGTATAATTACGGATTGGAGTGTAATGTAATGGAAACTAACTGATACGTGTAATGGGCATTAGATAATATTTATAATAAGCATATTATTCCACAATGATTAGGATAATACTATAATGGGTTTAAAAGTGAACTCATCCACATATTGAGTATATAATTGCTTGTCATGTTATTTATCTTCATTCTTACCACACGGAAGGTTATTCTGCTACTAAAAGCTCGTAGTAGAAAAAAATAATATAATAAAACCGCCCTTAACAGTCGTTCTGATAGCTAAAAAGCTAGCTCTTACAATGTCACACCTAAGAACGAAAGCAGTCATAAAACCAAGAAAGGATGCACAAAAGATGTATCTCCACAATAGTAAAGTGACGGTGCAGTGAATGCACTTCAAAACTACTAAAGACAGGAAGCGAAGTACCCTTTGTATTGAGGAATGGTATGGACGCGTCATGATGTGGAAAATATAAGTTCATTTCACAAAAATAATAAAACATATTTTTGTTCCAGCCAAGTCTTCAAGAGATTTGATCTTATTTTGAGACATCCTTGATGATATACATAACACTCAACTAAATTCTTACGCTCTATTAATCATAGCCTTACATTTGAAAACAATATGTCAACAAAGTATCCACACATGCTAACACAATAATGTCATCTATGTACACCACGCACACATACAAATATCGCCTAGACCCTAATTAGTAACAAGACACAGTTAATAAACGCGCATGTCCCGGATTGGTAGATCGGGCATTCGGGCCTTTGGGTCGTGTGATCTTACCTATTGTTACCAACCGCACTAATTGTACACGTCGTCGCGTTGACCTCCAACTGATGGCACGGCTGTACCTATGCAAATGAATTACTTGAGTGCCATACAGTATAGTGTAACGTCGGGAAGGATGCTTAATTAAAACGTTAATTGTAAGATATTCACGGTAGTTCCCAAGAAAATTTAACAGTGAGAGTATAATGGAAACATATTTCGCGGAAAATATTGAGTTGAAAATTAATGTTATATTTTTGGTATTTCGATTTGTTCTTTAAATCTTTTAGTTTTGTAACATTTCCTTCACATTAATATTTCGTACTACACTTTACCATACAAATATCATAATAACTTATTACATCACCGAAGTTATTACGATGTTACTATTTTGGTAAAATAATACCGCAAAATAAATTAAATTACATGTCGAAAGAGAATTTTTTTCTCATATTTCTACGTAGCCTGGTTATTAAAGTTCGTTCAACTTCAACCTAAATAGCACGGTACGGAGGGGATTTAATCACGGTCGCGGGCATTGGTAGTGTTTCATAAAATTCAACGTTCGCCCCGTTTCGCTTATAACGCGGATCCACTGAACCGATTCTGATCGGATTTTTAATATACTCGGATGCAGCTATTGCTTATAGGCCATTTACCTTTACACTGAATGTAAGGTACACGGCGTGAAGGTATGTGGGACAAAATAAATGGCTTCGTAGTTTTAACAGTATTTTGAGTCTTAGCTTCAACCAACGATACCGAATACAGGAGCTAGGATAAGGTACGCGAAACTAGAAAGCTTTAACTATAATCTGGGGAATTTTCCTAAATAAGGAAATTCGAGATGATGCTTTCACCACACCTTAAGGAGCACGTATTCTAAGAACTCAGTAAACTACGTTAGGGTTGTATGTGATTAGATAAATTTAAAACGTGCTTTATTTTTAAAACAAAAATAAAATCAGTTTCATAAACACTGAGCGTTTAAAAGAATTGGCCATATTACAAAAAAAAAAAAACTGAAAGCAAAATCATTAACAGAAATGTTAGGGACATAAAAAAGATATATTCACTGCTCCCTTCATTCAGGGCGCAAATAGTCAGAATTATCTCCACAGTCGAATGGATGAATGGGTACTCAAGTGGCAGGGACGCACAAGGGCCATAAGCCAAGCATCTCTGAACATACTAATTGAAAACGTGACAAGTACAACGAGTCCGATTCACAGACAGGGTTGTCGAGGAAATTCTTTAATAATATCCTGGAAAAGATCGACGCTGGACGTAACACCGTAAGAGTTTGACAGGGTTTTGCCTGAAAGAGTGTAGCTAGGAAGAATTTGCTTTTTATTTACTCGAAACATAAGATTTTATGAGCATACCTAAGAACTTAAGCCTACAGTAAACTCAGGAGTTGGATACCTACTTGAATTTGAGCATTAAGTTCTACCTTTATTAGTACTTGTAGCTAGATCTCTTACGAAAAGTTCGTCTGTTTATGTGAATTAAGTATTCAATCAGTGTTCAATCTATTCGGTTATTTTATCACAGTCTATATAATCTTTTTGTCTTGTTTGGTTATCTTTTGGCTTATTACGGCACGGTTAGCTTAGTGTTGAGCGATCGACTGTTGTGCTACATGCCGCAGATTCTATTCTCGCAAGCAACAAATATAAGTTATGCATACAAATTGTTGTTCCGAGTCTGGGTATTATCCATGTGAATATTAATTTTCGTAAACGTACGTAAAAAACCAATTAGAATTGATGTAAATCTTCAAGAATAAATATGTACGGATGTATTTGAATTTCAAAATCTCCAACGTAAAGTTTCATACGCGGTTCATTTGAAACAATATCACGAATAAATACATACATAAAGTCACGCTTTTTTCCTATGGGGGTAGGCAGAAACTACGGAACGCCACGTGCTACGATTCTTACATAACCCCTTTGTTTCATCTACATTCATGCATCATCATCACGAATCCAAGATATTAATTAAGACCTTATTCAAAAGGAATTGAAAAATCTGTTACGTAACAGCCCTGGGAAGCAGCCAATATTATTGATTTCACCGCTTTACTATTGCTCGAGGAAGTCCTTAGCTGTAATGAAAATGTTGCCTTTTCCGTGACTAGCAGTTATTAATTTGACCAACTCTAAAGTACCTAACATTACGATTACTTATTCAGTGAGAGCCAAGTTACCTCAAATTCAGTATGGGATTATTGAGGGCTTTCATGATTTAGAAGTTTGAAGTTGAAGAAAGAAATTGATTGAGAGTTGACTGCCTCAGTGGTTTAGTGGTCGCAAGCGCGACTGCTAAGCGTGAGGTCTTGGGTTCGATACCCAGGTCGGGCAAAGTTATATTGGGTTTTTCTGTATGCAAATTCTCAGTAGCAGCACAGTGTCTGGAACTGTGCCCGGCTAATGGCAATAGGCTCGCCATATACGGACTCCATGTCGGCATCGGCAAAATGTAGTTGTACAATAGTACACCTCTGCCTTACCCTTCGGGGAATACACGCGTGATGCTATGTTATGTTCTGTTTATTGATTAAGAGTAATGTGGTTACCGAATAGATATGACCCACTAATGGTTTGCAATGATTAATTTTCTCTTAATCCACCTAGTTGAAACGCTTCTTTGGTCTAGTGATCGCAGCTGCTGAGTTCTAGGTTCGATCCGCGGGTCCATTAAATTGTTATAAGGTTTTTCTGATAGATTCTCATTGGAAAACAGTCAGGAGTTTGTAATTTTGCTACCTAAATAACAAGGGGGAATAGGAATAATAGTATCGGCGAAATGTGGTTGTAAAATAGTATCTACACCTCTGTCTCACCCTTCGGGGAATACAAGCGTAATGTTGTTATGTGACTTATTTGTAAAACACGTAATATTATGAATTATGATTTATAGGTAACGGTAAAGATGAATGCCGTGTTATAATTACAACTCCAGATGACTATTATAATTAAAATACACGCGATAAACATATATTTATCTAAGACATTCATCAACAAGAATTACAGAACCCATTAACTAATATCAAGAAACAAATGGAAGGTCTACGTAATTTGCATAATAAGCTTCTTGAAACCACTACGAACAAACACCATTACGAAGATATTCAAAACCTACTTATTTAACACCTGACCTCAATGATCGTCGTTCCAAATTCAGGCCCAAATGTATAAACATTAAGCCTGTAACTATGAAAGGTCGTAATGACTGAACATATTAGAACTTGTCTGAATTAAGTAGAACGTGTCTCCAAATGTCTGAGGTGATTACTTTAAAGACCGCCGTTAGCTGGCGGGGATCACGAAACCTTAGACATTAGGCTTTAACTGACATGATCCGGCTTCCTTATTTGGTATAAGCAATGACCATTTCCTATCTGAAGACTGCGCATTGTAGACTGGAAGTAATTTCCAACAAAAAACATTAAGACATTAAGGAACGCGGTGACAATGTTTACTTGATGTCTGTTTTCATTTAATGATTTCCAACACGAACAAAAAACATCAAAGTTCATTATTTATTTACCACTTCATTTCAGGGAATTAAGGCCGATAGATAATTTTTCATTATGAAATAAAAATAACTTATTTACTAATTCATATTTAATTAAAATCTAAACATTAAGTACAGGCTGACGACTATTGGGCTGCAACTTAGTGTCGCGTAATAGCGTGGAAGCGCTGAAACAGAACAGCTTTCGGACAGCAATTCTTCTTCATGAAGGTTTCTTCATGAAGTATCGTTAAGGTTGTGTATTTGTCCATTACGTCTTGACCCGGATATAATCCACGATCTCCTCAACCTTCACAGAGTAATTAAAAGGAACACATACAACCGCATCGTGGGTATTATGAAATGCATCTACTTTGTGAGTCCACTGCCTGACTAGAACCGCATTGGTCACTATCTTAGGCGATGCCCTTTCTTAGGTGATTGTTGTCTATGAAAATACGAACAACCTATTCATCCACAGGTTAATCAGTTATTTACAGGATAACTTTAAAAAAAATGAATGTATGAGCATACATGAAACAGATGTATTTAAAATAATAATCAAATCAAATAAATATCGTATATTAACGAGCCGTTGTAATATAACCTAGAAAATCCCTGTGCGCGATCCATCATAGGCACGTCAACAGAAACAAAACGTCACACCGACACGTGTCGCAGTTTGCGCCGAACGAAACAAACACACGAAGAGCAAAAACGAACCGACGCGACGCGATTAAATATGATGGACGACCGATGGTAAATAACGAAACGACCTAACCGTTCCACTAACGATCCCGATACGAGCCATCGCATGTTTCATACGCCGAATTTTATTGAGCAGATAAGTGTTAAAAATTATATTCCCAAAAAAAGAAATGATGACAAACTCAATTCTTCTGAGGGTAAAGTTTAACTAAACTTCGCAAAGGAAGTCGTTCGATCGTATCAATCAGTTTGTAATCGCTACGTAAAAGCAGCAATCGAAAGAAACAACGATAGAAGGGATCGAATAAACAAAGAAGCGTCGGAAATCGACGAGACAGTATCACAATAGCACAAAGGAAAAGGAGCGGACGCCGGGAACGAAAGAAAAACATGAAGGCGGAAACATCAACGAGAATATTTTTCTTCTCGACATTAAACTTCTTAATGAGGTTGGTAAAATAATTGCTGTAACACAAGGAAGGTACGTGGAATGGGTAGCATTAATTAAAAACAGCACCGCAGTCGAGAGGCTGCGGTCAGACGAAAATGTAACGTAAATAATAATACAAGGCCAACAGAGAGTAGAATGTATAAAATGTAAAAGGGCGGACGCTACTAAAACTTTTGGATCTCCCTTTCATAACTTTTTCGAGGAACCTTTTTTCGTACCATTATTTTATTATGCCTCATTTGACTAAAAGAAAGTCCGGACGAAGCGTCCGTGTTATATGTCGGTCCCTTCATTTAAAATATGTATGTGCATACGCCACACCACACCCAAATAACCCTAAAGTTGAGTTTGTGTCTACAAAGTGGATTGATTCACACAAATTGAATTCTGCACGAGACCATTTACATAAACCATTTATACGTTGCCGATCGTTAGTGTGCCGATGTGTTTCGGACTGTTTTTGTCATTTATACTGTATTTCACAATGCAAATATTTCTTCTGAGTCTGATTTCGTAAAAGCCGAGCAACCTTTCTAAACCGTAGTCCAATAACATAGGTATAATTCATAAGCGGAAAGTTTTTTCTCGCGGCTTTCTGAATCTTTATCTCAATCACTTCTGCGGGGTGAACAACCTCGCCCCGTCTGTCTTGAGCTTTTTAGTTAAGATAAAAGTAACAGGCGTCGCTGTAAGCGGCTACGGTACGACTGTATCCATCAAGTTTAGTCGCGCATTACCGTAACGAGCGCTGCGGGGCAGCCGCCTTTCTTACGACCCTGGCTTTGGCACTAGATTCTGTTTGCTGTTAAACTGTTATTGTCATATTTTAGACGGTAATGTTAAATAAATTTTGCCGTTGATTAATTCTGTTGCGCTTTTTCAGTGAAAGATATCTTTTACATTTGTTAAAATGATCTTGTCAAGATTGCTACATAATTCACACACCATATCGAGACTTCTGTTTATTAATAAAAAATACTTCAGCCATTTTACTATCGAGTCTTTTGCTATTTATTCCACGTTCAGAGGTACATTTTTAATACTTTCTAAAGCAAAGCCTTTCATTAACTCTGAAACAGTTTTCTTTTTTACAAAAAACATCATTAGTGGTTTCGTATGACTACTTATTTTTGTTCATCCCTCTGTGCCTCTGTATGGCATGTCGTATTTTATTTTTTATGCTTTCGTTATTATTAGCCGATCTCTAAGTTTATGTACGTTTTCCTGCAAAATGGTCTATATTTACCATTTGTTTTTCGAGTAATTTCTGAAAGCCGTTAGCGATGTGGAAAGAAAAAAAAATCATATAAATGACCATTACCACCGCAATGTGTTCAGTGTACCACATTTAGATCTAGCAGTTTTATCAAAAGTATTACTAGGGTGTATCGCTTCGTGTACCTACTTAATTATTATTACAAAACCTATTAGAAATACTTCAGTACAGATTTTTTTATGCAATATCACATACTAGTATGTAATTTTTGACTAACGTGGTTTGGCAGAACCAATACGTTCCTAATACAGTGTTATCACAAGAACTAAAGTAGACACGAAAGGCGGAACATTCCTTACAAAAGAATAATAAACTATTGGAAAAGTCTGTCTGCACTACTTTTATACGTGTTTCGGACGACCACTTTCTTCAAGATGGCTATGTTAACCCCCATCTATCGATGAAACTTTTACAGACCATATAATTTTACATTGTCAAAGTGTAAGGGTTTAAGGTTAGACACATATAACTCACGGTTATGTTAAATATAACACAACCCTGATATCAAAGATTAAGATAGCTTTTAACATTAATATTAATCTAGTGAATACAGATGGTATGTAGAAGGAAGCAAGTCATCCGATGTCTTTAAAGCTTCACGTCCTAAGTAACTCAATAGCGGTCAATTTATAAAGCTTCCACTGTGGATCCAACTAATGGCGTGTGTCGGGATCTGGATTAGTAATTGCCGCAAACGACTGGCTACGAGCGGGTTTTAGAACAAACAAACATACAATGTTATCTAGGGTCGTACTGTGAGCGTTTACACATTCAGTTATTATTTTACTTTCAAATGCGTTTGCAGAGGAAATTATACGACACGATAGTTTGATGTTTATACCAATTTTAATAACGATGAAATTAAAGAGATGTTTTTCCGTATATCTTTTATTTTATAAATAAAATTCATGCATACTTAACCGCCACTCTGGTAAATGTGAATGCCGAGAAGACAGGTAGAGGTTTACCCTTGTAAAGCCACAGTTCCCCTATGACGATATCGGTCCCTTGTGATAGCCCAAGGGCTCAGCCCATAGCAGCAGCTTAACTCGGCATAAACATAATCCCCTGACTGCTTCTTGGAATTCGTAATACACTAGTAGAATGTGTCCGAAAACCAGCAAGAATGATCTCACCTGACAAATGAACTAAACCAATATTAAGGTTTTTAAGAGGATTTCCATACTATTCCTACAGTACGAAGGCCAATGTAAACTAGACATAAAAATATAAACCAAAAACCCTTTTACGAAATCATCTAGAAACTTGGCCTCATTACGGTTAATAGTTTTTAGTCTGAGCCTTTGAAAAACTTGCCTTGCCATTTAAATATCATTTGCTCCAATCGAATACTTAATGGAGTTACTTTATATTGATTTAAAAGTATAATATGTGTACATAAGTAGGTATTAAAGTACAAAAAATTAAAGAACCTTTGGATTTATTTTTCCAGGCTTCCATACCTACTGTTATGTAAGAACATGTGAGTTAATGAATTATGTAAATGTAATTTATAAACAGTCTCTTTAAGCTTATTTTTTTATTATTATTATTATGACTACAGATTTATTATTAGAAACTTAAAAGTCAAAGCTAGTGAGATTGAAAAAGATGTGAAAAGGAGAATCAATCCTGGAAAAACATATAAAATGAATCAAAATACTTCAATATATTCCAGATATTAATAACCAGAGAAGGTAAGAAATAGTTAAAATCTTCCAAAAAATAACAAAGGACGCCTCCGAACAAGGAATAAAAGAGCTCCACTCAGTAATTTTCCTTCTTTACAAAAGTTCCAACTGTAGCCATTGACGAAAAGAATAAGAAAGTATAAAAAGAAGAGCCTACATTTATTGGAGTTTACCCATGCATAATAAAGCCTATAAAGTCTATTGCCACTTCTTCGACACAGTAAATAGTAAAGGGGCCGAACGTAAGTGAATCATTGGTGCGGTTTGAAAAATGCGGTCCCTAGGATCGACAGATAAAATTGCTTTAGCCAGATCAAGTAAAACGAATGGGCGAATTGAAAGAATGAGGTGATTCACGACAAGGAGTGATGTGCTATTACGAATCGACACTGAAAATTGCTATTTGCATTCCGTATAAGATCTGTATTGGGCTTATTTAGAACTTAAACTAGGAACATATTAAAATATTCAAAATGAGAAAAGAATTCATATCAAATTTTATGAAACACATGTGGTTCAACAAATCATGAACCACCCTGGAATACAGATTTTGAATTCTTGATAGTGTCATCAACATACGATGAAATTATAGCTTTATTTCTTCTTTAATTTATGTACAAAACAATTTCATTGTTCTCTTTCATGTCTTTATTAACTATCGTTTCGAACATGTTTGATAATATTGTCTTTTTTAAAATTGAATATTGATTAAGAATGTCTTTTCCAATTTTGAAAAATGTTTGGCTCAAACAATCAACGCTTAATAAAACGAGATTTATTTCCAATGAAAATATTATTTTGGTACAGTAATTCAAGTATTGTTTAAAAAATTCATGCGTGGAAACAAAAATAGGATCGAAAAAAGACTGGCTCTGTTTTTAAATCGTGCATAAAACTTTTAATCGCTTTTCACCCATTCATTCGAAATGAAAGCACCTCTGTTAAATTGCGTCAGCTCGATTTCAAATGTGATTCAAATTCAACTAGATCCCAATGTCTGTGTATCATCCTTTCACTTTCAAACAACATTCCTGCGAGAGGCCATCACAAGAAATGGCTTCGAACACTTGAAATTAAATGTAAGGTAATTTGTTGCGAGTACTTAAACTGTAATAACGTTAATTTTAAACGTAATGTCAGTTGGCAAAACTAGTTAAGGAGCCCACACTATCTTTATGCAAATTTTGAGCGAAACTTAATTTCGTTATATTTGAATTCCAACATTGGGTAAAATTGTAACTTGACTTTAAGCTCTTAGATGTGACTTTAAAATGTTACCAATTAAGACCCTAGTATACTACAAAGAAGAACTATGTATTCTTAAATATATCTTTATTTTATTAATCCACAACATAGCGAAGGTACAAGTTGTCAAGCCGTAATTTTAAAATAAATTAGGCACTAAAATTTTAAATGTAGTAGTAAGAATATACATATAAAAAATTTCTTTCTTTCTATAAAAGTCATTTCAATCCTCAACAAATAATAATAAATTAATTATTTCAAATCACTTTTCTAATCTAATTTAGACCTAACACTCAACGACAATAAACCGGTTCAACCTTAGCAGTATACACTAAGTCCTCCGTTCAACAATGGTTCTACATTATACGTTGACAGGCAGGTAGAACGTAGATCTGGCCCCGATGTCCATTGCTTACTACACGGCCGGTCCATTACTGCTATATGTGCATCATGAACTAATTAGGACACCGGCTGGTACAATGCGCCGAGTAATAGGACACGTTCACACCGAATACTGACAAGACTTGACTACTTAAAATGCAACATTTCTAGCCTATCTTTCCGATGACAGAAGTTTGTCGCTTTGTATTTCGCACTGCGTGAGCCACACTCGCATTTGTTTTTTATGACTTGGCAATTGAGCATTTGCACGCGATCGCAATAAAAGAAGTTGTTCGTTTAGTTCAGCTAGTTCTATCTGCGGCAATTTGCTCGTTGTAGGATTGTATGGCAAATCGATTTTAGAGCATGTAAAACAATGACGGAATCAGGCGGAACAGAATGTTATGTTGTAGTTTTCATTCATCACTCTCAAGTAATATAAAACTCGAAGGACTAGCAAAAATTAAAGTGTTAAGAAAACATGGAAGATTATATCACAGCTATAAAATTAAATTAGTCAGACTGTACGTGCCGGAGTAACTTCTTCGGGTTCTTCTTCCAGGGTTGTAAGGTGATATTCGTGCTCACGAAATTCGGATTGAATTCGTTTTAAAACGTGTGGATGCTTTAAACCCAGATTTAATATCCATTCGTTTAAAGTGTCAGAGGATTGAACGGTGTGACCAATTTACGGCTCAATGCTCCACGATCCAAAAATACAATACGGTTCCGCCATGAATAAAATATATTACTAGCATAACTTTCTTATCAAGACAAAGAAAATCAAATCTTCATATGGGTCGTATTTTTAGAAAAGCGACTGACATTTCTAACTTATCGACATTTGCCGTAATAAGATGGAGTAGGTAACACGTTTTGAGCTTGTTCATAAAGACAGCGACAGAGATCCAAGCAGGTCAACGATTTTCGTAGTGCGCGCCATCATCAATCAAGTTTAGTCTCGCATTAACGTAATGACCGTCGGCCCAGGCGGATGTCGCCTTATTTTCCCTTTTTCAGAGCTTCCTTCAAGGCAATTTCGTACACGATACTTTAGCACGGACGTTTCCGACTTGATGGAAATCTTTGAAGGATAACCATTCCTATAACTTTTTTTTTAGAAATCTAACCATTCCCATTCCGACAAGGTTATCAATCTTCTTCTTATCTTGAAATATTTCGGAGCAATTTATTTTCGTAGAGGCATTTAACAGGTGCTCTTTGCAGAGCTTAAATAGATTAAGATAGATAAAGCTTGGGTAATGAAGGTAAGCTTCACAAACAGTTGTTTAAGTCCTCACTAAATCCCGAGGAACGAGTTCTAATTAAATAGGAATGCAACGGTTTTACACAAACTGTGTGATCGTTTCATTTGAAATCGTGATATTTTTCTCCAAGATTTTCTGTGACGAAATACCCCTTGAATCGATAAGTAGTTTTAGAAAATCACGAGTGGCCATATAAACACACCCCAAGAAAGCGAGTCAAGAAGCTTCCACTAAATTCCTTCGTGGAATGTGGATTCCAGATGCTTGGCCCATGTAATAAGCTTAGTTATAACAATTGTGTGCAGAAGGTGGTTGCGCGAAACTTTGAAATTTAAATTAAAGGCCTCTTCAAAGGCAAACTGATTTCGCTTTGTGGTGTTAAGTACTGGAATTTTGATCTGTCAAAGATAGATATAGATAAACTTCGGGTTACTGAAGCTAATTAAAAACCACATCTTCTTGATACTAATAATAGTAAAAATTTCCTTCATAAATCATTGCTTAGTTATGTCAGAAAGCTAAAAAACATTTTTAACAAAAATGTAAGGAATTTTTCAAAGAAACAGTTATAAGTCTCGCACCATGTCAATCAAATGATATGAACAGCTCAATACAAGAAATACACGCTTCACACGCAGAGCACGCACCACTTCCCTCTAGTTTGATCTATCCATTGAAGGATGGGTAATACAATTTGCACCCAATTCGATTAGGGAGCTCGCTTCGTGGCCGCAACTGAGTGCGAGCGGTCCGCTCGTACAGCCTCGCTCAGGTGAGCTTTATCTCTCCCCGGGCCAACGACCATTTTCACTCGCAACGAGGAAATTTCAACCGGGAATTCATTGCATAATTTACTGCTATATTATAAATTAGGTTTACTCGGTCTCGGGGCGTATTTTAAACTGTTAGCCCAGCAGCACTGTTACTTAAAGACCAATTTGTGAATTTAAGTAAAGATGAAGAAAGACTACTCGTAAATCACAATGCTTTATGGTAAAATTGTAAAGCTGCATTCAGTGAGATTTTATGGCTTTTTTATTGGTACTAAACAGTAAAGATAGCCGCGGTATGATTAGCGATGGCTTATAATTTCATATTAATTACATTGATAGAGTTTCAAGGAGGAAGGCCAATGACGAATTGAATTTAAGAAATCTGTTATTGATCATAACATATGGCGAAAGCAATGAAGCAATGTATGATTGAATAGTCGATTATAATTATAGGTAATTTATCTCAATTTTGAAATTCGTCATAATAGGTAAGCTAATTTAATTAACTACATTAGGTAGTGTTCAGCCGTGTCAAGCTTAAATTGTGCACTATGTCAACAGACAAACAGTATCAAACACAACCACAATTTGTAATTAGCGTAGTCACGCGCTAACAAACAAATAAGCGGCGCGGTCGCAATACATTATGCCGATAATTATGGATTAGCCCACTGAAACAACTCTAATGTATTTTGGTCATATTAATGTCGGTATTAAATCATGAATCAAAACTGTCGCAGATCGGATCGATTGTGTCCGGAAAATGTTTTGGAAGATAACAACGACACGTAAAAAATGTGCACCGGCAGCCTGATACTACCACAATATATTGTATCAAAAGTATTAAAAATAAATAAATAAAACTCGTTTAAGTAAATGACGTTCAACTGAAAACACAATGGCGTAACGTTATCCGCCGAACAAAAACACACCAAATCGGGAATAAAAAAGCGAACCGCGTGCGTTGTCACACAGAACGTATTATTTATTCGCAATCCGCCATACGTCATATTGCAGATACAGAAAAAGTGACACGCACACAAGAACGCAACAGTGAAAACTCGTTTTGCTGGCAGTGGTGACATATTTCCGAAAACCGGGACATGACCAGTCATGCAGTTATGCAACCGACAAAATCATGTACACCAGTTAAAAATTGCTATCGACTCCAAACTGAGTACTCCGCAGTTATGGAAATCGCCAAGCGACGAAACAAATTGTGCAATATTTGAATGTGGACATAGCCTTAAAAGGAATTATGTGAAGGCAACCAACTAAAGTCTACCTGGTATTGTTAAGGTACTACAATCCAAATTAAACACAATAAGCTGTTAGCTAATTATAAATTGCATTTTTCCCGCAAGCGAGTGACATATATTTTAATGTAGTATCTTAGCTAATAACATTTTTTATATAAATCCAAAAGAATTCTATAACTAATTTATTGTACATAAGTCCAGAGTCGCTTGTTTAATTTACAATGTTTCTTATATGATGAGTGTAATCAACTCGGGTTTCATTTAACAGGAAAACATGATACTTATTAATAACAATACAATCTAAAAGAACTTGAAATACAGAAACTACAAATACTCTGTTTAACACTCCATAGTTTTCGCAACGACGGATTTGCAATCGTCGATCACCTAAATTAGACAACGCGATGGACATCGAACCTAAGACTGAAACTTAGTAACTGTGGTGACGCACAACTGCTTACATCAAAGGCTTTGCTTTTATTACAGTAGTCGCGTGGAGTTGTTATTCCTCTACCACAGTGCGCTTGATTTAGCACAAGGACTTGCGCGCAACGTAATGTCCTCGCATTGTCGTTGCGCTAATTCAGATGGATTTATACCAGTGGAGCGTAGCCGAGTGCAGCCAACCGTTAGCGTTAATGTCTTATGTTAATAAAAACGTACAACAAACGTACATTGGTTTGTCGAGCCTGAAATATTCATGTCGCTTAGATTTAATGGTCCGACGGTTGATAGATAGCTTGTAATCCGGAACATATTCGACAGTGAAAAATAAATTTTATTTTACATAATTCATTGAAGCATTTTTTTTTTCTCGTTTGCTCGATGAAAATTTATGGTATAGACCGTGCGTTTATAAAGTGAATTTTGATTTGAATTGGGTTTCGCAGCCACAAATTGATATTGGTTCGCGCAATTTGTGTTTCAACAACACAATATGTGTCCAACTTCGACTAAATCGTTTAAAATAAAAATACAACACATTGTATAGGATGGCCAGCATAGGTATCCGCGTTCAGTCCAATAAAGCGTTTGCATTATTCAAAAGGCCGGATGAATTTCGCAAGCTACGGGCCGAGTTTAATTTCACTCGTAATTCACCCATGACCAACTCCATAGCCATTGGGAATATAAATTCATTACTTAATTTTTCTGATAAACAAAATATCGATATTCACATTTCGTCACAGCTTGAACCTAAACAGACCTTTACCCTTGTCAGGCATCATAATAATTATAAAGCTATACTAGTATTAAATCTAAAGACAACGGGTCTTTACCTAATAAAATTATTCTACACGATATTAACTTACACAGCGGCACTTGAAATAGGAGCTTGTACCGCCTAGGCTTCTATTTTCAAAGGGGGCCGACTAGGAAAGCCTTCTATATCGTATGTTCAGGTATACGTATAGAATTTGCGTAACTTGCCAATTCCACCACGACGCGACCGCTTGCCCAACACACTAACAACCACGCTGATTAACGCGCACGATCTCTTCGAAACATTCGCTTATTACGTAACTTGCATCCCTAACTAATTCGCTACTGTTATTGCTGTTTCCCCGTTCAGTCGTTAACATTAACGAGACAGAACAATTATATTTTATTCCCCCTAATATCAGTTAAAGCCGATAGAGTACACATATTAATACTATTTCATTCACTAAAGAAAATCGATAAATGTGTTTTTATAAATATCGCCACACTTTGCAACAGCGATAAATAAGTTGTAATAAATAAGTTGCCGTTTAATGCTTTGAGATCCGTCCTTCGTCTTTTTCTTGTGTTCAAACAATAGTTTGATGTCAAGTTACATAAAACTAAGAAATACAACCTTAAATTAAAAATCCAAGACCGTTGTCCGTTGTTGCACAACACAAGCAACGAAAGAGAAATGCATCCGTTCTAATTGCATTTCTCGAAGAAAAATGGCGTACATTTCTTTGTCGAGGTGCCATTGAGAGCGCAAGATCGCGGGCGGGGGTGGTCCAATTGACATTGAGCGATTGAAGCCGCTCGCGCCGGTCGGGCGCTCGTCCGAGCCTGAATTATAGACTGGAGACTGGCATGTTTTAGACAGCTTCCCCTACATACACGCGACTACACACGACATCGGCAGAATATATTTCCGGACCAAACACCAAGCTGAGCGGGCAAATGTTCACAACTCCGTGCTCAGGAAATCTCGAAAAACTGCCCCTCCTTTCAAATTTTATTGATTCTGTATTGAAATTTAAATAGATGCTATAGGTAATTTCAATTAATCAGGTGTCCTATTTTTCAGAGACAAGAATGGGACATGTTTGAAACAGAATCCAGGCGACCCATCTCAACACAATGAACGTAGATTCAAAAGGGGCGACCTCTCTAACAAGGTGTCGGCTACCTGACACTATTGTGTGATATCCTGCTTTGAAGGACGAATATTCACGTCCCAATAAACGGAGGGATACAGGACTAGCGGATCAAAAGGTATCCACCTAAAGGGATCAATTTCTTCGACACTATTGTATTGTAAATTGTAAGATTGTATAACATTATCTTTGGGAGAAACGAATATAATTACGAGTACAGACTACACAAATTCACATAAACCTAAACCTTTACTTCTTTATTTTTCTTTACCCCCTTTGATCTCCGTCAAGCGTCATGTCTCTGATAGCATTCCAACTATTTGTATTTAAACATGCATAGAGGTTGAATCGTGACCCTACTCAAATGCCAACAATGTATTGCAAATTCCCGTGTACAATAAAGACACCTCATAGTTCCAAACGCCTCTAACATTTATGTGAAACTTTATTGACAAGAGTTACGTAAATCCCACCAAAAGGTTATACATGTATTGGAAATATCACAGCTTTCGTGAGGAACTGTTCACAAACGCTGATGCAGCTGTCATTTTGTACGATAACGCTTGAAATTAAGTATATATACATACTTTTCCCGACAATAACGATGCAATAAGGAAACGTTGAATTTTCCTACATAATTTCTCCTAACGTTAAAATGTATATATAGATAAATTGAGTAAATATTCAATATATTGAGCGTTAACTAATAATATAGATTTACCAAAACTCATCACAAAATAAACATTTATTGCGTCAATTAGCTGTTAAACTTTTGACAGAGACCCGATGTGGTTACAACAAAAACCACGGGTCCTATTGCAAATCATTATAATAACTTCAACAATAGGTCATGGAGATAAGTAATTATTTAAATCGATTCTCCATTTCCAATACAACGAGTGAATGCCAATGTAAATGTCATTAATGTACCTCAGAACAATATATTGCCAGCGTCAGCTTAAAAACTTAACAGATAACTATTTAAAAACACTTCGTAATTTATTTAATAAGGTCGTAATATTAGACATAAGTTCTTACCTGAACATGAATTTAAACCACACTCAGTTGGTCCTCGTGTGTCCTCTTAACACTAAAATTACACACAACATCAACACTGTCAGTTGGGTCAACTTATCACAAAATCTACAATTCATGTAAGCACCGCAAACAGTGTTAACTAATTTTCCCGCATACTTAAGGAACAGCCACATCACTCATCCTCGGCCGTCCGCGTCGGTAACCGTCGCGTCGGTCGCGCGACTTACCCGCCGTAATCCTTATAATTGGCCACAAAACGAAACGTCAAAAACAAACAGAGTCGGTAAGCTAATAAGATAACGCTAACAGGCCTTTGTAGTGATGTAGTGAAAGTGAACGGTGCGGCCAGTTCGGACTCTCGATTTCGCACGCCTCGAGGTCTCGAGCCCAGCTATTAAGGCAGTGCGTGTTTCTTATTTAGTAATACGTGTGAGTGTGAAATAAATAAAAAAACGTCACGTACAATCTCTGTATGTTTTATAACAATACGTAAGGGAAACGGGTTAATGGCGCGATTATGTGATATGCAAACTTAAATTGTATACCTTGACGAGTTTTTAAAGGGTATTGAATACGCTCCACTTAACAATAACGTAGTATATTCTATTGAGAGAGGGAGAAATCAAACTTAACTGGCAGCAGCTGTGATCCCTACACTATTATCCCTTGATACATTCACACTTTTCAATATTTTACGGCATAATTGATTCCTTGACTAGTATTAGCACTCGTAGGTAAATCCACGTCTTGCTCTATAGTCTAACCGGTTTCTGATTAGTATTCTCTTGCCGTTCACACTAGTTATGGAAATCGAATTTTGAAATTAAAATCACTGTGGTCCGACATCATCGATCTCATATTAATCGTCTCTTATTATCTGATATGAAAAAAAAAGACGAATATACATTTTGTGTATATATATATATACTTGTTAAGTACTTTGCCGTATAACAGACAACGATAACAGAATGAATTAAGCCATGTTATCATTAGGCATCAACGCGTGAAGATTTAATGGAATTAACACGTCCAGGAAATATAACGGCTGACGTCACATCTCAGCAACGGCTTAACCTACGGTATGGTCACGGAGCCGGCGGCAACGCACTCGATATAAATTATATCACGTATGTTATTATGTAAAACATTGTAAACACGCTCCACACAACATCTCGTATCGATTATGCTGCATTTTTGCAAACGCATCCGACTAAAACGTATTTGCATACAATGCAATATGCAGTAAGTATTCTAAACAAATGCATTTTTTAGATTCTATTTTTTATTAGTTCTGCTGTCGGCTTTGTCAATTTTGAGTAACCTAACAACTTTCCAAGATTATCAGAAATACTAAAACGCCTTCAAAATATCCCTATTATCCTTTCATAATGCATTTAATATAAACTCTATGAGGTATATCTTTTACGAAATATTTTCACATTTCACATTTTTTACAAAAGAGCCAATGGAATAGGGAAACAATAATAAAAAAGCAATTCGATTGCCCACAGTCGAGCGTCCGTAGCGCTACATCGTGCGAGACCTCTCGAGATTTGAGCGTCAGAGGTAGAGCCGGCGACTTTTTCCAAAGCCAATTGACTTTCTATTTTATTGTGTTGGCGCTAACGCGACATTGATGGCGGCACTTATTGCACTTCGCGCGACTTTTTATTCGACCGTGCACAGCGGAATTGCCCTCAACTTTGTCCGGCAAAATTGAACGCCCGATCTGCGGTGACAACTCAAACGTCTAATACTTTACCAGTTGAAAAAGGACTTGATTCGGTTGGATGATTTTTGTACTTACCTGAAAGAAGAGAAGAACACAAATAAAGAAGCGCCTTAGAATAATATAGGTACATTTGTGCTTAGATTACTTTTAATGTAAATACAAATATCCAAAACAAAACAAAGATAGGCCATTCAAATATTAGTCGAATTCCGTTTCTAAATTTGCGACTATACGTGCAGACGGCGGACACTACCACTGCAGGTTCCGGGTCATCAAAAATAATATAAAGGCCAAAACATTTAAATTCTCAAAAGCGGAAAACGTTAACAGCTGACATTTTCAAACGTAAAAGCGATACCATTTACGAGCGTAATTCTGTTTATTGCCAATCATTGTAACGATGATATGGAAATGAGATTCACCCTACACGCTAACGTTGGAGATTCAATCTAAACAAACAAATCAACGCAAAACGGTCGTATTCTATATTCCAATGTCGAGTAAATAGCTCGGTGGTCCGGTCCGGCGGAGATGACGCGACAGTTGATACGTTTAATCGAAAAACAAACAGACCATAAATATTGTCATGAACGTGTATGAGTTGTATGGCAGCCATCGTCATTAAACTCATGCTGAAGCTTTCAATGTTATTAAAGGTACTGCGTTCGAGGTTCCATTGAATTGAAGTTCGAAATTCATTAGAGTTTGAGCACTGGATTGGGTATTTGACAGTGTAGCATTTCATCGATGATTAAAATATAAATGATCATGGTAGACTAAATATCTTTGTTGTCAGAGGCCAGTAGCGGTATTGACACAAAACACTTTATAATAGCAGCAAGCTAATCGTCTTCTGTCTGGCATTAAATCTTTAAATAAAAGTTAGCCGCATATAAACTTCAAGTATGGGTATAATAACATAGGATAGGTACACTTTCTGAGAGAATTTCTAAACTTAAATCCAAACACTGCTTGTAAAATTTTGGAAAGTTAAACAGTTTTGTTTTCAGTAAAGCTCATTAATATTCACTGAAATGAGTAACTTTCTCGCCGTTATGGATAATAGGCAACATTGTGTTTCACTAACGGGCCAAGGTTGTATGAAAATGGCGATATGCGTTTAAAATAATTAATGATTATGACAACTAAAACTTTGAGTTATGGAGCTGTGCTCGTCTTTGCCTGTGCTGTTAAGTTGTTTAGTGTTCCGGAACAAACAGTATCCTATACTTAATCTAGGCAGGATACGATGTACTGCTCTACTAAAATTACGTTACGTAGTTACGGGGTGATTGAGAAACAAACATACATCAAAACTGTTACGTTAATATTAGATGGAAGACAAGATATGAAGTTTCAAACGACAGATTATCTTGTGCAGAGTAAATTTACCTTATAGTTACAACTTGTCATTAAGTTGCCGCGAAATTAATTTATAATAGACACGAAGATTCAATGTCAAAGTTAGTGACAGCGTTATAATTAATGCCATTGAATAATTGTCTATTCCAAACTTCAGTAACGAACTAACGACGCAGGTGGAGATAATGCGATAATTAAAAGCCGATTAAAACAACCACATAGTGTACAATTGTTTTGAATGGTTTCAAGATTTACTAATTAAGCTATGTGATATTGATACTTATCTCACTTGTTTAAATAAGTATCCAGTTTATTTATGCGACGTTACAAAAACATATTGGTATTTAAAAATATATTTTGATTTGTTTAATGAAATCGTCTCCAATCAAAAATTTAAATTTGACACATCTGCAAATATGTAACCATTGGATAGTTTATTCATCAATTCATTTATGCATCATCAATAATATTTATTCATGGCTTTTATAGGCTAGTTGCTGGGGCGGATTGGAATGCATCGAAATGCAAAGAGCAATACACCGCGCGTTGCGACCTCATTGAAGCTACTCAGAATACATATTTGATCATAGCGTAGAACTCACAATGCAGGAGATTCATATCATAGTGGAGTACTGTTCGCACAATATTCCTTTGTGATACGCGTATCGCGGTACGTAAGCAGAGACCGCAACAGCGATCGTTAAGTCCTAGTAGTTACTCTAAAATTGCGCACGAACTTGCTGAACATGTGCACTTGGCATAACGCTTTATTTATTACAAATATTAATTATCTACAGCCACTGACGCAGATAGACCGCACAGATACGCCATATTGACGTCAACAGTGCACGCACGGCTCGTTTCAGTCGCATGTTGTGTCTAAGATGAGAAGATTTTGCGGCTGGAGAAGATAACGTTATCTTCTCCATCCGGAAAATCTTCGGTAAAATAAAAAAAAAGATCGGTTTCACTGCAACATATCAGCCGATAAGCTGAAATAATTATAAATCGCCAACTTATTCAACGATATTACAAGCATGTTTAAAATGTTTAACATACTTCACAAAAACCAGACTTTTTGCCTTAAAGCAAATAAAATTAATCTTTAAGAAGTCTCAAGGTGTACTCTTAGAACGTCGTTTACTGAGCTTAAAGTTTCCAGAACAAACACAATATAGATATAAACGAAATCTACAGTAAAATCTAAATATAATTTAATCTGATTTCAGAGCACACATGTAAGAAGTAAACAGGCGTGCAAACATTTCGCCAGTAAATCTTGGTAGCTTCAGACCCTGCGGGTCGTATATCAACAGTAGTTCATGAACATCAAATTGGATTAAAGCCGCAATCTAACTAGTCAGAAGTCTGATCACAAGTTACAGCGGCCGGGGGCCGTGCCTTCGAATCAAGTTCCCGTTTCGTCACACATATTCCGACAGCCAATAGCTATGTTGCTTAATAAAGGTCATCGGCAAGTAAACGTTACACGTGCCGTAGGTAGACAAATTCCCTGTTGGCTAAATTTCATGGTTTACGGTTTCAAAGTACCTTTTGATTAAGTGCTTAAGTAATTTTTTCATTTGATCCTTTAACACTTAATTTAGCCCATCCAAAGATGATTAAACGTTCAATAAGACCTACAATACTCAATATTTGATTGCGTTCCATCCATCATATATTATAAAGATGGACAAATATATAAAGTAGATCATTATGGACCCAGTCGGGAACAGCAAAAATTAGGAGAGAGGAATAGGGTTAAGTAGTGATTTGATTAATCACTTATTTATGTACACTATTATAATAATATATTGTATGTTTTATGTTGTCATTTACTTGTCGTCGAAAAATTCCTTTATTGAGTAGTAGCATTTTGTTGACAGATATCGTTTTAATTTACCAATAAATATATTGGGTTTATTTACCTCTCTAATGTCTTTCGGTACTTTGTTGTATATTTTATAGACATTAAGAATGGGCTAGAGTATAATTTAAGTGGGGATGTAAATAATTTAATGTCGGGAATACTTGTAGTATGCCACAAAATCCTATTTGCAGTACATCACCAAAGGTGACTGAAGTAACTTGGCTGAACTGAACAGAATACGAGTATATGAAGCTCACATTTGTCTAGACGTATTTGTCTACACAAAACATGCTGTCTGTACGTCAAAACTTTTTAAATTGACCCGGTGATTCCGGAGGAAATTCCGTACCAAGTTTATATCTTTGCCTATAGATTCGGTACGGCATTACAGTGTGTGCACACATAGCTTTATCAAAACAAAAAGAATTACGTTTACAAGAAGTTTCTAAATCAAGCTCCGGTATCTGTATGTTACCTACCTAAGCTCATAAAATAACTAGTAAGTAACTGTGGGTCAGCCCGTGTATATTTAATTTATAGTAGCATCATTCGTCTTTAATTTCCTGAGACAAAATATACCTCTTATCCTCTTCAGGGTTTCATCCTTTTCCAATATTCCTTCATATATCTTAGGTCATTTAACCATCGAAATCGAGCGACTCGACTAATCCTTGGAAACGGATAGGCAACTAGATTTTCGAAAGAATTTCAAGTGACTGAAGCCATTCGTATACATACCGATGTAGAAGAGATCTATGTGCAATGTGCATGCGCCGTTAACTTGGTTGGTCGTGTTGCCTCTAACATCAACACGTAGAGATACGGTACAATATCCGGGCGCGATTCCAGGCTTTTGTGCCAATACATGAGTCAAATTCTTACTACCAAGTTATCGTTTCATCCAACACCGATTTATATGTATGCTACGTTTGTGCTAACTATATCTGTGTGTTTTGTTAGAGATAGCTAGAATTGCGATGTGCCAAGTTCACAAATAATCAGGTGTTTAAGAAAAACCGCCGCTTAACTGGCACTTTCACCATTTATACTGCCTGCAATAAGACTTATTTATTACACAACACTATTTATTTATCGGTCAACCATTTAACATATTGGGTATACATTTAACAAATTGAATATGCAATGTGTGAAATTCACAAAAGTTCAACATTTCAAAATAAAGACAAATCACAAGTCCTTTGCGAAAAAGACCGTAAAAGGTTTGGTCTGTTGTGGATTTGCATAATTTGCTGCATGAAACAAAAGATGAGATATTATCAATGCGAATATGAAAACAAAAGCAATGAATAATTAAGTAGGTGCATACGATGCAAACATTCAAACTTGGACGAAAACACTGTGTCGAAATAAGATAATACTGCAAGTAAAAACTATATATTTATTACATTCTGTTTTTAAACTTATAAATACAAAATATAAGCAATAATCCATTTTCGAAACTTTTACTTCATCACTATGTTAAACTTATGTAACTGGCCGGTTACTAGATTATATCAAGTACTAAATTAATAGCCATTCTAAGTCCTACATAGCAAGCGACTGTGTAGCCTTTACGGATACAGACATTCACGCGTTACGAAATTGCGATACCAAATATCAAATGTACTAAAATGTATAGTACGAAGGATTAACATTCATGTAACCGCTTGTTATGTAACTTAGTAATAGCGACGTTTTGAAGGTGTCAAAATTGAATATCATAATTGCAATTCTCAGTACGTTTTACGAAGAATAAACATAGGTTCGATACTTGAAGATCGCAATAGCTACGGTAAAACAAAAATAATAATGATCGAATGTTTGAATATATCGAATATAAATCTAAGATTTACCCATGGTTAATTAAACTCAGTGTTAGGTCAAATAACATTTGTAATGATCAATTTCATCAAAACTGAAATATTCAACCAACATCAACGGTCAAAAAAACACGCTAATATTTTGAAACAAATTAACGAAACAAATAAAATAGAAATGCTTCTTTTAATTTGCATCTAATCGAAAACGAAGCTATCGTATCAAACCAATCAAATCGAGTGATATGATAGATTAATACAATCAAAATAAGTGGATTAGAACAAATTGGCGATCAATAAACCTGCCTTTAATAGTCACGCGATCAGAACTTGAATAAACTTTTATTTGAACAGATTATGAAGTTTGTATGATTCGCGTACCCAAGGGATTACTAGTACGATAAACACACGCAAACTTGAACGTACTATAGCAGGGCAGTAGGGTACTACCACTAAGTGATTTTCCTATCGATAGCACCGTACACTCGTTAAGTAAAACGGATGTAGGTCGAGCAAACAACTAAACGCGAGATTATTGACGCCTAGATGTTGCCATTCACATTTAGGCCTAACAATAGGACGTGTTTGGAATAGTTTTATTGTACAATTTGGTTCTTTATGTTCGGAATATATGTAATGGTTATGTCTGAATAACAACAACGATTACCATACCAAGATAAGATAGCTAGGTCGAACTTTAAGTGTCTATTCACAACCAATGTCGCACGCCCGATTCGGCGACATGTGATTGACAATGAAACGTCTTATATTTAGAAGTAAGGTCATAATGAGCTGAACACGCAACGATATCTTATAGATTAAATGTATGATCTTTGCCATTTAAAAGGAGAGTGGATCACTGACATAGCATTACAATTTCATCAATGATGACAGATGACCTTCACCAATCCTATCCTATCCTACTTCCTACTAATATTATAAACGTGAAAGTTTGTGAGGATGGATGGATGGATGGATCTTTGTTACTCTTTCATGCCAAAACGGCTGAACGGATCTGGATGAAATTTGTCACAGTGATAGATTATAGTCTGGAATAGCACATAGGCTACTTTTTATCCCGGAAAAATGTACGAATTCGTAAACCACGCGGGCAAAGCCGCGGGCGGAAGCTAGTTGATAATAATAATAATACATCATTTGATTATGATTTCTGTTACCCATGTTCTTGACTTATCCTCTAGTAGCCTTATTACAACCACAGCCAAGCACAGAAATACGCTGTAACATAAACGAGCGGTTAATGAGAGATTTTCATTCCATCTTAACTCCTCACTTTGGAGAGTGGCATTCATTGGTGCAATATGCATAAAAGCAACCCATTTCCTAACTTCTCCGTGTTTACTGATGAGATCGTTTAATGACCAAACGGACGGCACCACTCAATCACTGACTCGTAATTGGGACTTGGCACAACGCCTTTTACAATCAAATTGTTCAAAGGCCGAGCGTTCACTATGTATCGATTTGCAGACTAATAGCGGTTTGATATGACGTCAACTGACGCATAGCATTAACGCATCGGATGTAAAAGCTTATTGATTGGTCGTAGGTAGTTTTGCAGCAATGTAGCTAGGTGATTAAACTATTTATTCAGCCGGCAGACCAAATCAACTTAGTATTGAGAAAAGACCTTTTTTACTCTACTTTGTGATTGGATTACCTACTCCAGAGACGTTTCCAGTTTAGTATTATGTTCCTAATTTACTTGGAAACTTAATTCGGAAACTGCCAAAAGAATAATTTGAAAAATTCATCGATTCGATTCTTAAGCCAAATTTAATTTTTATTTTTCATATCTTTCTTTTAATTTGTTAAATACCTGCCTTTATGACAATGAATAGATGGCAACAGACTTAACCCGTCAAGTGATGGAAATGAGACACGATGGAAAATCGATTGATCCTCGTTGCCGGGCGCCTTCTGTGTCTTAATGAGTTAAGAGCTACTTTAGTTAAAAAACAGTTAATCATCGTTTTAAATTAGTAATGTGGTAAAATGCATGATCAGCTGATCACGAATGCGTTAATGAGTTTTGAAACAACCTAAGTAATAAAGTTAGTTATTTAATTAGTTCTTTTCTGAAATCATTACAACTTTTTATGAACACTTCAACAGTACTTAATTTTTATGGTTACTGCAAATACATTACATAGTATAATAAAACATTACGGCAGTTGTTAAATATCGTAACAAAGTAATTTAATTGTTTTAAGTAAAATTTAATTTGGTATTAAATTGTAATTTTAGCGATTTAGACGATTTAATAGTTTAACTTTAATTTAAAGAACCTACAGACTGCGAGAAATTAACTAATTGCAATGCTCAATTAAAGACAACACAGATGGCTAAAAAAAAAAACACTAACAAAATATCTATGAATAGTCTGTTGGTTTATGTTAACATCGGAAAAATAATCTGATTCCGATAGCTTTCTCTCAAATTAAGTAAAATAAAACAACACATTTTATATTCATCGAACAGCGAACAAAAAACAACAGAATAAAACAATATTGGAACAGATTTTGAACAACAACTGACGTATCTGGAAAATATGCAGTACCGTTTAAAATTTAAATTAGGCCTTGTAACAAAAAAAAATAATATCAAATGAAAAAGAAACCAATATATTATATACACAGAGTTATGTAGCAAAAAATGTTGACAGACAACACAAAATGACAATTGCTAACACCTAAGCAGGTGACAAAAAAGAAGGGACTACGGCACAAACATGATTAGGGTTTGGTACATAAAGTTCTAAGGATAGCAGTGAAAATGAATAAGTTTAACGAGAACAACAAAAACACGGTCCCAATTACTAACTACTACCCAATAATCGCTTGAATAGATTCCATTCCGAAATACCCCTCTTTAACCTATCGGTAACAAAGAATAGAGATCCGATAACACGAACGAAATCAATCTCCATACATTTCACAGTTGAGTGAATTATAAAAGGGGTTGAGAAGGAACGAATGAACGATTCCTTACAATGGCACCCACTGTGTAATTGTGGAGTACAGTGCATTGTCATAATACAATTGACGTCTATTGGCACATTTCTTCGAAGAGGATGGTCTAGTTATTAATCTCTTTCGGTTGGGCGGACTTGTCTAACGTCGGGGCTGTCTGTTGCAATTATCCAGTTGATACTTTTATTCGTTTATCGGTTGCAAATCTGTGGAAAAGTGTAAGACATAGTCGTATTATTCTTTGTTTAAACGTATACAAACATAAATATTCACATGCATAGACACCAAGACCCGAAACAACTATCTGTATGTCATACAAATATTTGTTCCGTGCGGAACTCGAACACGCGACACCCAGCAGTCGATAGCTCAACCAATGGACCATACGTGTCGTAATCGTAAGTACCATAATAGTAGGAACGCGATTTTTATTTTCCAAAACGGAAAGATTTACCCAAATTCGTATGTCCCGTTAGGTGTGTTTTTTTATATGTGAAACATTGTCAGTGTCAATACAATTAAATAGCGCAATTATAGTCTATACTAGTTATTGATCAATATGATACACACTATTATAACAAACACTAACACACATGCAACCCAGCGTAAGCATAGAATTCCTGTTTAATAAAACATTCTCAACATACTGAGTAGTAAGAATTTAATTCAACGCCAGAATCACAACGCAACCCACAAATGTAAAAGAGAAAGTTCGAATTTAAACTATGACGTCATACACCTAACTGCTGCTTAACTGCAATTCAATGGAAATAAGGAGGATATATATAATAATAATATGGTTATAAAACTTAAAATGCAATAATAAGACTGCATTTAAAATTATGAATCACGTGCAACGATATGTATTTGTTATATTTATGATGCATTTAACCAACATATCGTATTTAAACGAGAGTATTACCGTTTGCATGCGTTTGTGTATACCGAAACAGTGATAGCCTACCAGTTGAACGCTTACCTTTCATGCACCCGGCCCTAACCTCTGACTTTTCGGAATCATGTGCGGATCAGAATTTGATTATCACTTGCGTTTACGGTGAAGCAAAACATCGTGCACACCTGAGAGAGCTCCATAAAGCTTACGATTGTGTCTGTAGTCCGCCAACCTGCAGCAGGCCAGCGTGGTGGACTAAGGACTAACCCACCTCATTCTGAGAAGAGATCCTTGCCCTGCAGTGGGAAAGTAATGGGTTGAATGTATTTATTACCGTATCATTTTTTTTACTTCAACATAAGTAAATAGAGCATAGAAATTATATTTGAATTTACGGAAAAATAACGTGACATTAAATCATAGCAATATATATCTCGTTATTTTAACTCCAACAAGTATGTATACAAAGGCAGACATCTGCCTTATGTACCGTACGTATGCGAGTCCTCAGAACACGGTACAGCCATGTCTATGTGATAACACGAATAGCTAATTAATACACTCAGAGCGTACTCCTAAAACGGTTAACCCAATTGGCACCAAAATTAACAAGTTACACAGAGATTACCAAATGTGAAATTAATAGAATATTCATAGAAATCAGAATGTTTCAAATACATCACGTTTCTGCGAATCAACTGGGTTAAGTGTGTGGTAGGAAAGTATATTAAAATATACACTCGTAATCATGTTGAAATGAAACAATAACAATGCAGAGTTAATTAACTGCTCATAACCACGCAAGTTAATACTCATTCGGCAAAAAAATACCTATAAACTAACTAAAACTTGGTCAAAAATCCGTACTTTAAATAATCAAAAAGAATGCAAAAACATGAATCTTGCAGGTATCGGTACTTATATACTTGAACACAAGAGTTGATCCCTATTAGTTGAAGGCTCAAGAAACAACATAGATCTGATGATCGACAATCTATGTTGTTTCTTAAGCCTTCAACGTCCTTTGTAGAACATTTCATGACCAAACTATTGTACTAAGTAGACTTTTTTATACTGTCGTAGTTAAGTGTTACCTTACAAATAACATTTACACTGCCTCATTGGTCTAGTTGCAAGGGCGACTGTCGACCTTGAGGTCTGTATTTGATTGCCGGGTCAAGCAAAATGTTATTAGGATATTGTGTAAGAAAAAAATTACATCAGTAAATGCCGGGCGAGTTTGGAATTGTGCCCGGTAAACGACAATGGCCTTTTATAATAATAATGTCCTCCTGACCAAATTTCGGTCACGGCTGCCAATCTCACCGGAGATTAGCAAACTACGCAGGAGATATTATATGCACTCTCTATTCCTTCACTCTCATAGTCCGATGGGACGGCGATCGGAGAGATATCAGGCGCAGGACCAACGGCTTTATGTGTTTTCCGAAGCACGGTGTGTATTCACATACACAAAGACCAAAGAACAAATATTTGAATGATCTAAAATCATACAAATATTTGTTCCGTGCGGGAATCGAACCCGCACACGTATGGCAGCAGTCGATCTCTCAACCACTGCGCCAACCGTGTCGTCGAAAATCGTGCGCCTTTTACACATAAGCGTTGTTAACGGCATCAGCGAAATGTGTAAAATGGTGCTTATACGTGTGCCCAACCCTTCTGGGAATACAAACGTGATTAGCTACATATAAATTTGTACAAACTTTAAACTTCATCACGTAAATATAACAAACAAGCACACGAAGATGACATACAAAATTAGCAAATTCAGTTATGAAGAAGTCTGTACGTTGTGCATACGCAAGTGCATCCATTGTAATTCAACGCGACACAATAAAGTTGCAGACTTGCGAAGTGAATAACGCAGAAGCTGAGAACTGTCATTGACACTCTAAACAAGTTCCGCCCTAAGTTGCAACACTACTCCGCTATACACTTGCTGAGTTATTCAAGCGGGGAACAACTTAAATGAGACAATAAGTAACTAACTAATTGTTAGAGAGTTGAAGAACGTAGGTAGATTACGCTTAAACTAGTCGGACGTATTCGACAAGAATTTGGTGACGTGCGGTGAAGAGGTAAACATTTACGATATCACAAAATTGTAATTTGAAGATTTTTACCAAAGCTTTTTTTTTTTTTTTTTTTTTTTTTTTTTTTTTTTTTTTTAAAAAAACGTTGCCCCACACTAGGATTTCTCCTGTGTCGTGGGTACAGTTTACAAACATACATGTCACATACACACACAACCAGACCCGAAACAACTATCTGTAGATCATACAAATATTTGTTCCGTGCGGGGATCGAACCCGCGACACATAGCGCAGAAAGCTAATCGCTTAACCACTGCGCCAACCGTGTCGTCAAAAGCTTATTAAAATAAATATTCCAGTCAGAATATGGTAGCATCCTCACAAAGATATGAATATATTTGTAGGCATAATATCATATTCAGAAATATAATAACCCGGCAAATTGCTTGTGAACAAAGAACAAAACACAATCACACTATCTAATTTCACGGTGATTGCGAATGCGAGGACTTCTAAAAACTACGACTAATATTACAACATATTTTTAGCCAGACCCTACACAGCTCTTAGCGAGATTTCCGCATGCCGATCTTAGAAAGCTTTCAGTTTTGAAGGTTAAAAATAGGGGATGACTGGACAAGCGGACAATGGGCGCCTTCCGAGCATTCTCCGAGTCTTGCAGACGACTGACGTTGACAAACGACGCTTCAGCGGTTACGACACTTGGACAGGTGATCCGACGCGAACTGTCCATTCATTGTCCTTATATATATTCGGGTTCAACGAATGGTTTGTGGATGAACTAAGAAATCTTTTATTTATTATGATATTAAAATCATTTGAATGACGAACCATCACCGATCACTTAATATCAAGGCTTTTTGAAAAGACTTTCTCCTATTTTTTTCTTAATTTTCTAACAGAATACCCAAATGAATAATGACAGCGATTAATCAAGCCGTTATTAGTCCCGAACTGAAGACAAGGACTATCTACAATCCGTAAATCATAATTAATAATAACAAATTACCATGATTGATGGAACACTTCATCACAGGGAAGTAAAACAATTCGCAAATGTTAGAGCAAGGTAAGCTTGAGCAATAGCATCCAATATATTGTCAACTATATTTATGTTTTACCCAATTTTATCACAAAATCGTTCAATTTCACCACAGAACGTAATCTCGAGCAGATTCGCAGACGATAGCAGTTTCGACAGTGTTTACATAATAGCCACACGCGAGGAGAAAGCGAATCAGACTCCACTCGTGATCAGATTTTCTATAACGTCAACTCAATAAGCAGCTGCCAGACATTCGAGGTTAAGTAAGAGAGAGGTTTGATCATCCTTGTAAAGGTAGCTATTATAAAGACATCACGTGTTGTTTCGCCGAGGTTTATTGATCATCTATATATATATATTGGTCCATCACTTTTTCAAAACTAAAGAGAATAGCCAAACAACAATCAAATTTAAAACTTGTTTTGTAGACACGGACAGCAAACCATCACTCTGATGTAACCTTTTATTGAGACTGTATTGCTAGTTATTTTTTGTTACCCATCATTTCACATATCAGCCGTATTACCCGAATGAAAACTACATAGTTTTAATACCAACTTACCCTAAATTAAAATCAAATCCAATGTACAAGTTACATAATATCATACTTAAGACACAACTATATTAAAGTACGGATATAGACTTGCGTATAACGTTTATAGTCCTTAAATTAAATTTTGTTTTAGTAACTCGATTACTTGAAAATCCGACTTGGCAACACCACATTAGTATTCCTCGCACCTCAAACAGAAGCCGAAACATTTCTTATCACTTGCAAGTTACTAAAGTTGCTACGAGGAGTGTGCGTGAAGTATTCAACGGGCAGACCAACTTTGCCACATAACTCGATAATTGATAAAGTTTAACATATACGGTGTGGAGCAAATATCGGTAAAACTGCCGACCGCACTCGCTACCCACGTTTGACTTCCGACGGAGTTAAATGAGCTTAATGGCTCACCCGATGGATTGCTGATTACACACAAGCATTACGAATTGCTCACTGCAATCTGCCGACCGTAAACTGTGTTGTTGGCAGTTTGTCTTCCAACGATAATTACTTAGCTTTCAACGTGAGTTGCCAACCAGTCAAGTGTGATGTTTGATACTTTTATCGAGTTCTTGTTGTCAAGAAGACGAATCGTTCTAACAACCTTTGTGGCTACGTTTTGGAAACTTTTTTTTTTTCATGCTTTATGGTTTATATTATTTATGTCTTCTATAACTTAGTTTATATTCGAAAAATAAAAAATAAAATAGTCTCTAAGTAGTAAGGTTCGTTATTTATTTCGAATTTTAGATTTATTTGATCTTAAATTTTTGAGCAGCGCTCTTTTCCAACGCACAGTTTTATTTGTATTCCAGTAAATGATACCAATTAAAAATTTTGCAAATTGCTTCATTATTTTTAATGACTTGGAGTTATATATCTACTACCACTAATTTATCATAACGAGTACTTGTTCTTAGCTCAATTATAGCCTTACAAAATGCCTGCATGTCTCATCATTCATCTTAGCCTAAAGAATTAAGTTGGCAATTATAAAAATGTTTTTAGAGCTTGTTAATAATTAAGTAACGTTTAGTCAAAACAGAGTTGACCTTTATTTTGAAATTATAATTATATTTCGTTATTTAGATCACGTATATGTTGAAATCATTCGTTCTTCGTTTTTCTAAAATATCACAACATAGCCATACGATATATAACTAAAATCGTTCCCAGATTCGAATCCACCTTTATTAGCTATGACCTTAATCAACGAAACATCGCGGTTACCAAGTACATAGGGGATCAAATGTCAAATGCAATTTACATCCAACTAGGTAACTCAAGGTAACCTCTAAGTTGGCTTAATGTTTAACTAACCTTCACCCGCGGCTTCGCTTTAATTAAACAGGTAGATATTTATTTTTCGATTTCCTTTTATTTTTGTTGGAATTATAACGTAAACGTAGAGTTCTATTCCAAAATGTCCCATTCTATGTTTTTATTTCCTAATCGCAAAAGAGTCCACACTCTGCTCCACTTCTTAAAATCCACCAACTGTCATGGTCGACAGTACCACGACCAATCGACCTTGAACATTTGCGTGGTGGTCGCGCTCCAATTAGCCGGGCTGGAGCACGCGAGTCGCGGCGTCACGTGTGCTACATGCACATGCACAAACGTGACAAAAAGCTGTAAACACTTATACACCTACGTGCGCATTGCGTGTGCAATGATACATTGGGTATGTTGTGTTATTAAACCTGCATCGGCACTTATCAGTAGGTACATGTAAAGTCTGCTTATTAGTCAAAGTTGGGGAAGTAAACTAAAGTTACTGGTATGAACTATTACTAATGCATTGTCTCAGGTAAACCGCAACAGGTATAATGAAAAGAATTGTGCATTCATAATACAAACAAAGCATTATACCTAAGTGACTTATCTTCTAAAACTGTATTTCCACGTCATTTATTTACTCATTGGGTATGGTCCCAAGCGCGACTGCTGAACGTGAGGTCCTGGGTCCGATTCCTAGGTCGGGCAAAGTGCTATTGGGTTCTTCTGTATGAAAATTCTCAGTAGCAGCACGGAGTCTGGAACTGTGCCCGGTAGATGGCAATACGCTCGCCCCCTATTACATGGGACTCAATAAAGGCATCGGCGAAATGTGGGTGTACAATGGTACACCTCTGCCTAACCCTTCGGGAAATACAGGCGTGGTGCTATGTTATGTTATGTTTTCGAACTAAAAACGAAATAGTAAATTCACCATTGTATCTTTAATTAACTTGGCTTGATGCCAACGTTTGTTTTTAACGAAGCCTCTTTTCACAATCTTGCCAGCTTTGCATTCCTAGTGCCCATAACTTCTACTCCACATAATAATCGTTCCACGTGCACTGATATGAATCATTTAACTAAGTTATCGATACACTATACAAGCATGTCGAATATGTGTTACGCCATTTTACGACTAGATTACATACATACATTTTTCCTACGCAAAATAGTTATGACATACACCTACTTGGGTAAGCTATTCTCGGTACGAGTTACTCGCGAGAAACGCGAAGTAAAGGTAGAATGGATGAATGAACAGTTTTGCCACAGACGCGGATTCAATAAACAATGGTAAATAAAAAACACCCTGTCTCACAATCAAAATGGCCACTGTTTCTTACAAATGACACTGGTACCCTGCTAATTGTTATTCGATGGGTGTCAAGAACACAAAAACAACCTTGAATTCTTCGATTTCAACAGTCACCAGCCAACTGCCTCCCCTCTCAGACAAATCTTATTATTCTTTAGTCACAGTGAATTAACGATTCAGTTAGGTAAAAGGCGTCATCGTATCTCAACTTTAAATTACAGAGCCAAAAGAGTGAATTGCTATTATTTTTTTAAACTGCTTAGTAAAAATACACTTTTTAATACTACTCTACTAAATCTGGAAATGGTAACTAATTGTATAACATATCAATAACGTATAAGAATAATTTTGTTTTGTTAATTAGAGAGCAGACAAATATTTTAGTGAAAGTGATTGTATCTTAAATTATTTAATAGGACCGCAGTCTCGCAACGCGTCATGGCCACATCACTTATAAATTCAGAGTTATATAAATGTGTAAACTCTAATTCTGAAACACCCTCTAAAGGTACACACATTAAAGCAAACGTTACTAGCAAGCGACAAATGGTGTAACCACACTTTGAGTCACTTCAAATCTGACTAAGACTATTGACAACTGTGATTCACACCTCTGTTACTAACCACAAGATACTACAATTTACCATTCAGTTTTTTGTTAGAAAAAAAATTATAGAAGTCGTGTTTATCAAAAGTGAAATGAATCATGACTTCATGGTTCAAGCGTATTACTAAAACCTTACATAATGTACATGTTTATCCATTTGTCATGCATTAGGTACAGTAGAGCCGTCAGAACGTCATAGAACGTTAATCATCGCCGATCTTGCGATATAAAACAACAAATAAAACATTCATAAAATAAATGCAAATCCATTTTGATAACGGCAACTTGTCATATACAAGGGTGACCCTACAGAAATAGATGCAACTTGCCGTATAGAGCTCTATTGGCGATATTAATTTACTAACATGACGGGCCAACAATGCACTGGCCACTGGCAAAATTCCAACGATCACCGCCCCTAGCCCTAGTTCACCTACACCAAATTCCACCGGAATATATCCGACGTTTGATAAGAAACAAGCTTTGCACGTGTCTTTTTAACTTTGATCCAAAGGGGATATCAGAATGTCAATATGTAACGTCGTTCGGTGAAACTGGAATGGTTTCTAAAGGAACGTGAAAAAAATGCTTTGATATTTCTACCAGAGCGGTTACCGTACAATGCCTCAAACGTTACGTTTGGGAAAACGTTATATTTTTTCATTCACTATTAAAAGTAGACTAATCTACGTTCCTCGTGACTTTGCAGTAAAAAGGTCTACAAAATTTGGGCTATCGTTGCACTACATGTAATGACGGAAATGGAATGTCATACAAATATGCTTCCAAATCAAAATTCTCCTTCCGTTAGGTTTAAACAGAGATGGCGAAAGTTTCTAAAGCCCTGTAAAGGCAACTTCATATGATTACTAAGCCTCTGGCTCTACTCCGCATTAACTTTCTTTCGATTGCTTTGAAACAGACAACTAGGAAGTTACGCTAGATATACAGGTTAAACCCGTTTCGCTTACCCAACGTTGCTTAGTTGAGATAACTATTCGAGTGTACGACAACAATTGGCGAATATTTCATAATCTAGCTAGAAGGTGCAACGATGTAGCGCAACTAATTTGCAATTTATATTGAGCTGGATGCTCGCATCGTCTTGAGAAATCTCGAGGAAAATCTTGAAAACGTTGTTTTTGTCAGCATTTATTCAATTTGATGTGAACGTTCGTAAAGTGGCATCGGGTGTGTTAGTTGTGGCACATCATCTCGAGACGTCTTGCGTAACGCAGAGTCGTGACCTTTTCTGCATTGTGCTACATTCGATAACTGCTTAGTAGTTAACTCATTATAAGCAATTAATTGTCAGTTTGGAAATAACTAGCAAGATTGTATTATTTGCTAATATTATTACATACATACATATTTTATTACATGCAACTCTACAAAACCATGCTTTTATAAAATATATATGTTTTATAAATGTTTTAACTTTTTCGCACCGCATCATAAAGTTGTAGATCATGTTGGAAGTGCCAAACTCAAAAGTCGAAACTTTTAAAGCATGATCGGCGACAACGAGCAGCGCGCTAAGTGCCAATATCAATTTAACGTGTGGGAGACGTCATCAGGAAAATCTGGCCAAATGCCAAGCTCTGGGGAGCCAAGTCAGGGGTATGGGCCAGGAAAACAAGCCTCTGTCGGCTTCATCCAGCGGGGAACCATTTTTTCTGCGAGTTATCTAAAGCCGCTTGGTCAGTACCTATGATCAAAAGAAAAATTACCTACCAATCAACATGTTTCTTTTTATATTTTCGCTTACTTAACGCTGAGCAAAATAAACATGAAAACGGAGAATGCTAATGACGTTCCAGTACAAAATGTTTATTTATTTCTCATGGTATCGTTGAGTACATTTTAATTAGGTCATAAGTTGTATTACACGACTGTTGTTTCATTACACACGCAACCAGTTTCTGCGATTGAGCCGTGCCTTTAGTCGTAACTGCGGGTCCGGGGAATGGTGTTTTCATAATTATAAGATCAATACCTACACAACATATCTACAAGACTTGAAAACTATAGCAACTTAATGAGCAGTTAAATAAATCCTGACGGCGGCAGCACATTTTTATTCTATTAATAGGAAAAGATAATATTAAGTTAAAAGACTTGGCGACGTAAATAATGATTGCAAAGCACGCTACAAACAACAATTCTAATGTTTCCTGACTAGAACTTTCTTGAATTTTTAATACTAGAAAGTTGATTTTTTTTAAATTTGAATATAATATAATATAATGTGAAATTGCTAATGATACTTCCTACCTATTTATTACTTGTAGCCTTGTAGGCAAACTTAAAACATCTGTGTTACAGTAATCACTGTTCCTGTAAAGATCAAACTTCTTTTAAATTTCTAAGAATTAATATAATCACAATATGATTTAGTTTAAATGCCTAAAGCGATTACGACGTAAGTACCTATATTGGTGCGATGAAAACATCTGGCACAGTAGGATGAACCTCAACGACGAAAATGTTGAAACAGGATTTCACACATGTGTGAATTCCTAGGATTCGTAACCGAGTAATTAGGTAACTTAAGAGGAAGTAAGACTAAAAATAAATAGACTTCGTTTACGCAGATATTACGCTTTATACACAGTCCTGGATTAAAAGAACTTCCCTATTTATATGACTATAAATATGTACAGCTATCTTCCACCAACAACAGAACCATATTTTTTTAATTTTCAGTAATGATACTAGTGTCGTATTCCCCAGGAAACGATAGCGCCGCGAGTACTCTACCCTGATGAACGAGCGTTTAATTATCCTCGCTATATTTCGTGATAAAACTGCCCAGTTTATAAACGATACCATCAAAACGTAAATAATATTTAATGGACGAACGCGCAATAAGTAACTTTAAATTTTACACTTGGACCCATTATCCAGATGATGGACTAAGAGAAGGACTATTACTAGTCGTAGTAATATTACTTCTGAGTTGTGCTAAACATTTTAACACGCGAGTGCTGCCTAACGTGGTACCTAATTTATTAGTCTGTGGTTCTTAATATAACACGTGGTAATAAAATAACGCCCTGTATCATCATGGCTAAATCTAGCTTAAGTATAATTATTTTAGTAAAATATTTAAATAACATAACTAAGTTAATTAAATAGGAACACACTTTGTATGGGACCTACATATTTGATGAGTGTAATGACTGTTAAATATAACTTGACTAATTAATCCACGCGATCGCATCTAATTATAAATGTATGGCAATAATCATATCGAATATCTACAACGAGTAGATCCGATTTGGAACGACCACAATTTCGTAAAAAATCTTAAGTAATTGCAAAAATTGTTTGACATGAATCTATTTAAATAAAAATATATTAAACTCTACTTCAGATTCACGTTGAATTCGTTGTACTTAAATTAACTAAAACTTTTGGAGATACTGAAACTTAAAAAATATATAGCGTCTATGTATTCCTTTTTCAATACAGGATTCATCGTTTTATGGAGCAACACTAGGATTTCTCGTGTAGGATGTATCGTGGGTACAGTTTACAAACATACATGTAACATGCACACACACCCAGACCCGAAACAACAATCTATAGATTAAAAACATATATTTGTTTCGTGCGGGAATTGAACCCGCGACACGTAGCTTAGAAAACTAATCGCATAGCCACTGCGCCAGCCGTACCATCGATTTATTTTATATACCTACGTTAAACATCCAGACGTAGTAGCACTTTTTTCTGAATTTATTTCAAGATGTGTGACGCGACACATATTTGATACGTGATTATGTCTACTATTTGTGGCTTGAAATTGGGTGGAGTAAATATTAGATTCAGTAACTTAGGCAGAGCAGAAACGTTTTTCTTCTGTGCTATTAGACAGTCAGCATCAAGTAAGATCCTGTCCAGGGTGTGCCGGACAATCTGTTCTGTTAAGATTACACAATTTTTATATATCTTAAGATATTTGTATAGCACCGAAACCATACCACCAGTTAGCCTAGGCCGTATAACATTTAATCTGATGAATTACTTTCCATATATGGATGATAAACTAGTCCATCATAGGCTTAACTAGTTGACCCTAATTAGCCTTGTCTAAGCTGGCTTAACCTAAACCGAAATTTGATCTGAAACTATCGTAGTTGGCCGGTTACGTTTGGTAAATACAAAATTATTATTATTGCTTGTGAAATATATGTATATATATATTCCTATTTATTATCATACGTATGCGTATCTCAGCGGAAAAATACATGAGCAAAGGTTTCCTTCTATGTTTAACAAATGTGGCTAGCTGTTTTACTTCGTGGTTGCTATATTTGAATATTCCCCTATTTTAATTGACTACTCAAATTCAGTTAGCTTGTTTTTAACATACCAATATTTTGATACAAACAATGTGTAATTGATCAATTTTCTGAGTTCAATTCTTTTATACCTTGGCAACAATAAATCTCATTTTCAATAATCTAATGACCACAGTTCATTCACCTTTCTATCCTTTTGGCATTTATCAACTTAGTAATATGAATTTCATATCCGCCAACCATAATTCCGCAATAAAACCTTAACACCTCGTTAAAGATTTCTAAACGTATGCAATAAAACTCTCGTCAATTAACATAGCTGTTGAATAATAATTGGCAGCAGTATGAAGTATTCTCTAGCGGAGGATAGTGCCCACTTCGAGGCGCAATATCTAGCCCCCCAGGCGAGGCAGGCGGCCTCAATTGTTTAATCGGCGAAGTTCCTCGATACAGGCCCGGCGACGCGGAAAGTTCAGCTACAGATGATAGGGCATGCTCGTTTCGCTTAATGTTCTACGTTCCTCCAGTGCACTCTGTGTGTAATTACTGCACATTAAAGACTTAATGCCGACACATTACATGTATAGAACGCCTCACGGATTTGTCCGACTACGGGCACGTTCGACGCACGACCAGCACGGATTTGCCGGCGTTTTCGCATGACATTTAATACATTACATAAAGAACTCGAAGGGAAATTTTAAGAGGCCGCCATTATTTACTTTCGGAAACAAAAACTCAACACAACGAAGTCAACAAATTCTCAACAAAAAAAAAACGGCGAAATTTCTAACATTTGGCATCGAAGTTTAATAAATAACATGTTGATTGTTGTTGGCCGATAATAGGATACAATTTCATTTACTGTAAACTTAAACGATCTTATGATATTTATAATAATTATATGCCTGGATGACGTCAAATGTAATAAAACTCAACGGGTGGAAATCCAGGTGGTTAAAGAATCATAAGTTTTCTGGCCTATAAAGAGACATTTACGTTCACTCATCCAATTACTCGCTAGACTGGTGAATTAACTTTTTACGGAACAGGAGGACATGAATGATGAATTAAATCGCTTAGAAATACCGTCTTATGTGCCCGAAGTTCTTGGAAAAGCTCCAACCAATTTCTGATGGATTAACATTTTCCAAGAAAACTAATCTGTACATCGCACTACAAACCAATTAACATACTATTAAAGGCGCTTTTTAATGTACCGCCATTATGTTTCAGTATATCTCCTATCCTCTTTGTGTTAATCTAGGTCCGAAATTGAGTAATCCTGAACCGTTTCAACTGAACTAAACTAAGGTCATAATAGAAGTAGCAAACAAATCGAACATCGAACAATAGAGTAAACAACAATGGGTGCCTAGATTTAAGATGCTTGTTAGCAACCGGTACACCATGTCCTGCCGCGCGACGCACGTCAATGTAAACAAAGGGCACGTCTAAACAACATGGCGCGTAATCGACACTAGTTACACTTGCACCAAACAACAACAACTGATAATACAGAGGATTATAGACTTTAGTGTTCAAAAGTTAAAGGTTAAAGCGAGTGCAGGGATGATGTTGTCGTTATAGCTTGCTGAATGGAGCGCGGCGCAGCGCCGGCTGCACGCTTCCGACGGTGACGGCCGTCATGGCTGGCGAAGACGTTGATATCGGCGACACGTTATAAGAGGAAACTGTCTGCTTATCTGCATATATGCATCTATGCATAGTCGCAGAATAATTAATAGTACAGAGCATCATCTGTTTTGAAACCGATTATAACGTCGTATACTCAATTAGCTAATAAACTGGTATTAAATAAGCTCTATCTTAGCCTTGTTATTCTCATAGATACGTACGTACGTAGTGAAAGTCATAAATCTAAGATGACAAACAACCAAAGTTTGGTACTTCATCAAACATAACAATCATACTCATATTTCCATAGCACCCGGTGTATTCAAATTGACGTGTAAAAGTGCCAATTGTGGCCCATTTAACGAATCCAATTTCAGTTGATTGCTCTTCCAAATTGATGAATCGTAAAGAACGAAAACAATTTCGTAAAATATCACACAAGGAAAATACGACTGTGTATTGTGAAAATGTGAAAGAACAGACCTGACTTGACAGGTTTCTTGAAAAGCAATCCTCTTTAAAGAGAATTAACGTCATAAAACAAGCTGCAATAAACGTTTGATCTAAGAACGAAGATAAAACGGAGACCAGAACATAAAGACTAAAATATATTTCTTTCAACAGATTCGTTACAACGTCTCTTTGAAATTTATTAGTACGATGGAGTAATTCCATTCCATATGAAAATCTCTACCGTCGCGCGATCGACATTTCAATCGGACGGTACGGTTGCATGTCGGATCATGGGCTGGCAATGGAGCGGACTACATCAGCTACATAGAACGTCAGCTATAGTCATATCCGATGCGGTGTCAAACGCACGTTTCCGGCGCTTCCGCCATTGACATTACGGATTTATGTAAATCTACCTTCATCATACATTATGCGTATCTGTATTATGTGAATTGTAATGTTATCCATATTGGCAAAGTTCATTTGCATTATAATAATATGTATAGTACACAGTAATAATGGTCATTTGAAGCCAGTGTAAAGACTATATATTTGATCAAAGATTTTTCACATAATATTTTACAAACTCTGGTTAGATTGGATTTCTCAGTCCTTGCCTCTTAACCCTGCCCTCTTGGCACTTGCCTTTATATAACATAACATAAATAATAAGATGATTTCACCGCCGCCAGTGCCTTATGAGCAAGAATGAATTATGATACAATTAAGTATAATACGGAAAACAAAATCGATAGTTTCCTATAAAATAATCCGAATTAACTTATGACATTTTCCTCCTCACAATTTACTTTTCTTGTCCTGTCTTTGTGCACAGAATCACGAATTTAAAATAGGTAAATAATAATATAAAATTATCAAGTCAGTGAAAGTTGTATGTTATCATGACCTTTCATAACACCCACAAAACGGCACCATTATCACAATGCTGTTGTTAGTATCTCACAATGTTGTCACTGAATAGCTTTTCTATGATTTATCTACATAGGCCCTGATTTTAGAAAACGTATGTTAAATATACTAGACGCCACTTTGCTCCATAGGCTTGGCTATGGCTATGGCTTACTCCCTTATTCATAATCGGATTACATACCTCTAATAACCAAAATGGCTTTAAAACCTCTCTCTCGTCATTAATTTTCATTTTTAAGAGCATGCTCATATTGGGCATTCTTTGTCGATACCATCCTTGGTGACCGGCTAATCTTTCCACTATAGCATGTGATAATTCAAGTCAATCTTTATGAATAACGAGGGTTAGATTTTATCAGAAAACCGCAGACAAGTATTATTAAGGAATCCATATTTCAACAGCTATCAAAACACGGCTGATCTAGAGTCTTGTGCCCACATACAGGTGCATCGGTGTTCCGATCTCTGCTGTGCAGTACGCCCTAACACAATAGCTGTTTTGAACCGTGAAAATTCTCACGGCTCATTTCTCATCTAATACATGTATAAACACACGTAACCTATCAACCTTATTTACATTGACAATACATTCGACCTCGTGTAACGTTGGGGCAAAAACTGTTTCGCGTTCTTTGATGGAAAATGTGACGTGTCACGTACCTGAAACAAACATAATAGATCTATTAGGGACATTACTTTGCCGTAGCAACGCTATTGTTCTATATTTATAGACAAAGAAATATGAACGTTGGCATTCAAGTAAATAGGGCTCGATATCAATTTTGTTGTGAGCTTCAGTAAACATGTCTATGTATTTCCTGAATTCTTGCTATACAGGATATTATATAAAATACCTGAAACGCTTCGTGAGTTTGTGCTTACAAAGTGATTGCGTAGAACGTACCGGATTTTTGTTCTAGAAGTAGATAGGATCGCTGGGTTCTCTGAATATTCCGATAACGGTTAAGAGACTCCATCTAATTACTTAGGTACTTTCTTCAAGATACCTTGACTTAAAAACAATCTGAGCTTAAAATTCCACTTAATGTATGATATTATTTAACCTGAACATAATCAACATTCCAAATCAGAAAGCCAATCATAAAGATAAAACGGTAACGGTCCTGCAACAGACTTTACACCTTTCACGCACTGTGCCTCCGTACACACGTCATCGAGGGCAATCCAACAACTTTATCACCTCGTAACCCAACCGGGATCCGTCACATGTTAATTACCGTATTTCAAGCTAAATGCACGAATTAATTTAATATTCATTGAGTCCCATATCCGTGACTATCAAATCCAGCGCTGTATTACATTGGTAACGCACGGATATCGTTAAACTGGTCGTCACAACCGCAGACACGTTTAACTCTAACGCTTTATTGTAATCGCTCTGGAAACGCGGCTAAATGTAAACCAAATACCGCTGCTCTATAATATTATTATAACAATACTTTGATAGCTACAACTTTTTTAAATAAACACTTTGCCCTACATGTGATTTCTCCTGTAACCGGACAGTTGCCGACACTAATGTCACATGCACAAACGCCTAAACTAGAAAAAAAAAAAACTGTAAGCCACAACAACTATGTTAATTTTCGATTCATCTCTAGTCTTCATTCAATTAAATAAGTTTACTTGTCAGTAGCGAATGGTGAACGCAGAAATGTAAACCTTTCTGCCCGAAATAGTATATCATAACAATATCCAAATGTTACTCTTATTGATAAGTACCAGGGTGACATCCCTATTAAGTGGTATTAATGTAAATATGTCAAAGTAGACTAGTCTCGCAGCGTCACGAGATTAACGACGTTGCCGCTTTAGGCGACGTAACCCGACATGATACTACAAATAAGTATATTAAACGTTCAGTTTATGAAGAATGCCTGCCTGCATGTGCACACTAGAAACAACTTACATCATTTTAAAACCTGTATTTTTTATGTTCTTCTTCTTTAAGTTTTGAGAACTGGTTGGTATGATATGCCAAGATTTCTTTTCTTTCTTTATTTCTTCAAGGTTGTTTTCTTTACCTAATGACGAACTTGATTCTATCAGAATATCCATAATTTGGATTAATGAGATCACCTTAAAGTTTCCTGACGTGTTTATGACTTCTAGATGAAATCTTATTAAGTAACAAATAAAGACGAATTATAAAATAAAAAAATACTTTTTATTTTATTTAATGTTATACAACTCCAGTCAGATTAATACGTTTCGTGTAGGAGTAATACTTCACCAATAATAAATATTTATCGTAAAAATATCTCTAACTGCATCATACAAAATTATTATATTACCAATTAAAACAATAGAAGTGAGTCACAGAGCATAACACTGTTTATTCGCGTCATCGTTACACAATGCGAGCGCCTCTAATCCATAGCTTAATGTTCCTATTCTGCAAGTGCTTAAGCTCTTAATAATCGTGTGACGTCACATCTAAGACCGTTCCTTCGTCTTAAACAAGAAATTATAATGAGAATGAGTTTGCAGGAACGAGGATCTTGTAAACAACAATGGAATGAATGAAAACATATTAAGAACACGGACTTACAGTGTTCAAAGATAATTAAAAAAATATAAGCTGGTAGGCTTGTATTATCGAGTTTAAGTTCTGTATTATCTCTGAACGTTTTTACATCAGATTATTTTAGTTGTAGAAGTAAATTACTTCAACATAATTGTATCGTCATTCGCCGGCTTGAGACTTACAGTATAAGAAAGTTAAATACACTGCACTGCTGAAACTGCCGCATCCGATCTACTTTATAGGTCATTTCATTCATTCCATTCACTTATTTCCGTCGAAGGGATCTCCTGTTGCGAACGAATGGGTGGATGTTTCTTTTCAATTTAACAAATTAAACGGTTCGCCTACAGGCACGAATAATCTGTTTAAAGATGGAGGGGAGACAAAAGTTCGTATTCCAATCATGGCTATTTTCACTTAATTCTGTATTCCGGTAATAATTGCTCGGCACTTTGGGTCCTCGTCATCTTGCACACGATTATATTTACATAATAAGTGCCTATGTACCTACGTATACCATTACACAACCTAGTCATTTCAACGTGACATTATACAAAACCGCAGCGGCTTTTTGTTCAATAAAATATGCAGGTGATGGGAAAATATTAATTCATTTTAATATTATCCGAACGTTAATGTATTTAAAATATTCTCAGTAGTGCGTTTAAACTGTGAAATATTTGGGACGTCACCATTTTCCGGTACATTTACCGCGCACTCTATAATGTGCCGTGTGAAAGACCCTGATTGCAGCGCGTCCTCATTATCGACGCCATTATTATTTTATTCAATAAAACACCAGGCTGAAGTTTGCTTACCGTATTAAACAAAAATACGAAAAAATAATTTACTGTACGAGTGTGACGAAACCATTTTGCTGAATGACAAATCTTTTCATGCCTAAAACTTAATCATGAATAAGATATATTAACGAATTAGTATTAGGATATAACTGTTAATGTAACAGTAACTAATTTGTAAATATTGTTATTTCTCATCTAAGCAAATAATAAGCGAATAAAGCGTAACATTATGTTACAACTTCAAATTACTTGCTTGATTAGTCACTGCCGTCGATACACAAACCGAGCAATGAATCATTCGCCAGTCAATTTACGCTAATTTGGGTTTGTGACACTCTACTTACCTAGATCATTATCCGTATGTGTATTGACATACACAGAGGTACATATGTGTGGAACATTACAATTAATCTAAATAATTGGCCAGAATTATTTTACGACTTCGTTTATTGTTACTTTGAACTTTATAATTACTTAATGTATCATTGAAAGCCAGAATGTTTAGAACTTTGGGAAAATAAACCATATTTCGCGAACAATATACAAACTTTATGAAAATAAGAAAGCTTCAGAAACTCTAAAGGGTGTTTGAGAATCGACTTATTTAAGTACCTCAACTTAAAAACAACATTTTGCTGCGTTAGTCTATAAATCACCAGCGCCAGATTACTCGAACCAATTTCAGACTCGGCCGCTATTAACTTCAATGCATGCTGTTATTTTTTTATTCCCCTACATTCCATATACAGACGAACCATATTCAGTAAATGGATATTTCTAATTCTACCTTAGCAACTAAAACCGCTAACATAACGCTGTGTAACCAGTACTTAAATAAGTAAAAAAAAAAAACTTTCGATTGATACAATCACTGCTACGTTTTCCATTACCAAATATAGTTACATCACAACACATAGTATAGTTTTATATTCACCATAGCCAACACATAACCACATAATAGATTCAAACTAACGACGGACCTAGTAAAACTTGAAAGTGTCATCGTGCAATTTGTATGCAGGGGATAAGACGGTGGCGTCATAAAGAGAGGACTCTTACTGCATTGTAAACGTTACCTCGGGACCGAGAAATTGTTTTATTGTACAAGTTTAGGAAGACGACTGTGGCAGCGCCTCTCCTTCATTAACAAATTTACGTTTTGCATAAATAGTTTTACGACTTGGCTTCGAATTAACCGCTCTCTATCATTCCACTCGAGCGCTACGGACGTTTTCATCTTCACAAATGAAATAAATATTGCGATCAATAAAAGAAAACAAATAGCTACCTAGTTAGTCGTTAGCGAATCGGAAAACAAAAGAGAATAGCTAGTGGAATTAGAAATAGAAAGTTCCTTTGCTTAAATCACTGCATTCATCCACAAATGTTGATAACAAACATTACGACGGACTTTCCTTTTACAAATGAAACCGTGTTCCTTTTCCCGACGTGCAAACTACTTTGTTAACCGTCCTGTATCTAAAAAGAAATGTTTTGAAATAATCACCGTGGGAACAAGAGAACTTCTGAATTAAAAGAACTGTTGCCAAAAGTGTTGCAACAAAATCTGATTCAAGCAGTATTTTCACTTATGTGGTAAACAAAATTGCGGGTGGTTTCGACTATTGTCTTTTGTGGTCACTAATAGTTTTTAGGTCGCTGTCATTTTATGGGTGAAACTTATAGGTGCAATGTTAGTATTGAGAAATTGTTGTATGATATGTGTGAGCTAATGCCGAAACGAGAGAAGAAGAATATTCTATTATCTTTTGATCAATTTGTTAGAAAATCAAAGTGTAGTATCCCAATTCTAGATCGTCCCATTTATGATCTTATCCTCCAAAATCCGCAATTCATATTTTGCCTTAAGTTAATCTTTTAGCTTAAACCAGTCGATAACCGAACACCAACGCATTTAAACCAGTCATAAAGGTCAGACAGTTGCATAAGAACCGAACGAATCACGTGTTTGAGTTTCCTGACCACGGAAAAACAGTAGACTTGTCGCATCGTGGCGGCTTCGAACGTGCCGCGCCTCGTAACAAGGTTGGCCGGCGACATCGCAAACTGCCTAACTGACTGACTTTAATGAAGTTTGACTTCACTGCCGTACCGTACAACTCCACGCCGACTTTGACATGATTAAAGTCCAGTTTTGTCTCAAGCGTTAGCCTCTTTTCATATCTTTAAACGTTCTCAACAATACATTTGAATTTTAAAATAATGCGATGATAATTCATTCATTTCTATTAGCAGCCTGTAACAGGAAAATGTGAGTTTCCTTAAACTTCGAATGTTCTTGAGGATGATGTAACTTGAGGTAGGCAAAGCATTTTAATTACTGTATTCAACAATATTATCCTTAATATTCTTGCGTAGCTGCTTATATTTTATCTAAAAAAGAAACGAAACTGCAAGGCGTATATGAGCAGCGTTGGTATACCTTCATATTTAACGTACAAATTAAATTAAATTAAATATATCATCTAGAAGTAAAGTGTGTGCGTAATTATCACCATAATCTTCATTTCTAGGATCAAGGAAACAAGCTCGACGATTGACGAAACCGTCAGTCAGCCTCGCTACGACCATAGACTGGCTAATGTTTCCACCACGGCATGAGCCATTACCATATGATAGCTCGTGCCGAACATAAAATCATAATTCAGCTCGTATCCAAAGCTTGATCTACATCTACAAACACCACAAGCTACCACGCTGTCTTATCGCATTCTTATTTAGTCGCCGTCCAGCGTGCCTAGCAGGAAAGAACAAGCACTTAGTTCCAGAATTAATACACAAGTAGTTCTATAAAGCTCTAGCAATATTTTATACATTTACTTAAGCATGCTTAAAAACTCTTGAGTGAACCAATGAATTTGAGTACGGGTGTGGGTAGAAGAATATAGTTTCCAGAACTAGTACACAGTTCTCACACAACCAACACGGCCGCACCATTATTATTGCACAATTTACAACCGTAAACCGGTAAACAAAGGAAGGTACCGTGTATTTATGAAGGAAGTTCCAGAACGAATAGCTCCACCCAGGGATACGAGAATTTTTAAGGTAAATACGTATGAGTCTTTCCGATTTCACGCTTAAGGACACACGACGTTTGTTGATTGTTTATCGAGAATTCCGCGCTAATAGAAAATAGCCAAGTTTGTTCCGTACCATTTCACCTACACGCTACACCCCTGTTTCAAAGAACTTCTTTCAAGTTGCTAAGGAAACAGTGACAGGAGCGGCACGATTGTCTTTCTTCTTTCCTAGTGGGCGAGTTATTTATAAATCGTTTAAACTCTACCTACATAGACTGGGTCACGTGCACACTTACTTTAAAATAAACGCTAGGTGTCTTACATTAAGATACATTTTTTGTAAAATCTCATAAATATGTAAGAGTAAAGTTGCGGGCTCGCCGCCCGCCGTCCGCCTTGCGGTGCGACAGTCGCTGACTACTGTTTTTCTCATACAATTTACAACCGTTAAACTGGCAAACAAAATGCCGGCAGCTTATTTACACGGCGCCGCCAAAAGGAAGTCCGAACGAACGGATGGTATACTAGCAAAGGAAACAGACATAAATCACCGAATTTACGAAAGCTTCTGAAATGTTATTATTATTTAAAAAGAAAAACAGGTTCTGCAAACAAGTTGGTCGCGCCTTGAAAGGTTTGAGTTCCCTAATAGGCAATTTGGAAAATTAACTTTTGTTTTCGTAACAAACGCCGGAACTTTTAACTCGCGAAACAACGAAGCTGTATTGGAATAACAGACGTTAAGTAACGAATGTTGTCTTTGACTCATATTATGCCAATAAGCAAATTACTTACACAAAAACCGCGAGTGAAGCCGGAATCCAAAGAGATCCCATGTTTATGTTGACCCAGCAACTTAGGAGTTGTGTAATCCGACAATTTGCCGCTCCTAACTCGCAAACACAACAAAACAAAGCGAACATATTCCCGGAGCTGAAAGGAAGTTCACTCGAAAAGGCAACTAGCTGCGGGGAAACCTTATATTGTTGAATTTATGATATGTTTCTACGCTGCGTTCCAGTTTCTGGGGTCATTCGCGCTGGTATCTGCGCGATATTTCGTTGAAAATAATAACAATACAGCTGCGACTGGATCACGACATAACGGGACCTATCTGGGGTGCAATTTCATATCTCACACGTTCGTAAATAAGTTCCAATGGTTATATAAACTGATTGCGATTATAGGCCAATAACTCTGAGTTGTTCGCTATTTGGCTCCGAGCACCAATGAGGACGGGACGGAATGTCCCAGATAAGTGTTTATGAGCCAATTAGTGGCAAACGAAATGAGGCCTATCGGGCTCAGCGTAAACCTGATAATGGTTAAGATACGATCACCCGCCGGAGAGTGTACTAACTACACACACGACACTCTATTAAACAGACATTTCAAAGGCATCCAATCATCTAACTTATTTATTAGTTTTGCCTAGTTCCATTACACTTATTTGTGATCAAAGACTTGTATCGTTTCGATATCGGATCAAATTGAAGTTAACGACGTCCGCAGTCTCTGATTAAGGAGTATTAATACATCGAAAACCATCTACATATAAACCATGAGAATTATTGAAACGAAACTCTTAAAAGTCCACCCACTTTCTATTTGATAAACAAAAGTGAAAACTACCTAATATGCGGTGTACTTACACGTAACCAACATCAATCTATTTCTAAACCTGTACACACGGTCATTTTCTTGCGTGGAAGTGGATGGAGCTCACGTCCCGAGCTGCCGTACTGTAGCTCAGGACATGACATTGGAAACTGGAATTGTTTGAATTCCGTTTAATTTGACCTTGACAGCTAAAATATATTACTTTTTTTTTTACATGACATCCGTGTGTTTAGGTAGTTACTTTAGTACCTATTAGCTTATAAATGTCAAGGAAGCGCATATACATATGTCCTCCTATGTAATAACAATATATACAAATCCATGATTATCTATACGTATACAGGTATGTATTATAACGTGTATACTAGACAAAACTTAAACTAATATTGAGGCGAAATAGTGTAAATGTCGCCTGACTAGATCGCGTGGCGTCCTCGGGCCGTGATTGCAAGTTGTTAACTAGGCAAGTTGTTAGATTACTCGTGATCCATTTACAGTGCTCCACTATACTTGACGGATACAGTTACGACCTAGTTAAGTAATTGTAACTTAGACTACATCTATTTCGAATTCAGGGACCCATTCTAAAGACAACTTTGGCAATGGCTTTAGCTAGATAAATGTATACTGGTACTTGATACAGACTAACAATAACAGTAGACAGACTTACAATAGTACATACACTGAACTAATATGGATTAATTTTCGACAAAGAAACATTATAAAATATATATATGCTTAGCATGCGTCGGGCTGGAGCAGTTTTGATAAATCACCAAACTTTAAAGAAAACGTGTCGTACTTATTATCGGAACCAGAAACAAAAAAAAAACGAAAAGTATAAAACCCTTAATCCGCTAAGCTAAAGTGTACTTGGGGTGGCTAATTCTGCCGTATGCCGCTAATCTAAGCTGTGAGACTACTACTACTACACACTAGAGCCTTGACCCCGCTCAGCCTTGACACATTTGGCCCACAACAGAACAGCTTAGATATCAAGGGGGAGGCCTTTGCCCATCAGTGGGATTCGTCCGATTAACAGTAATCATGTATATTTATAACTGAAGTCGATACTTCAATTCATAAAAACGTCACATTACAAAGTTAACGTCCTAAATGTAAAGCACATTTCAATAAAAGCCGACTATCATTACAAACAAGCTGTATAAAGACTTAATTAATCTGACTCCCGAGCGGTAAGCCGCGAGCAGAGTTGTGTATTCATTAGCATTAAGGACGTTTCATGGCAACTAAGGTTAGTTGAATCAAAGCAGACATTCAAATTAGATTACACTTAAATACTCCACGTTGCAAGCGAGGAGGCCGCAGCAGACCGAAGCTAGGCGGTTTCTCAACAACTAGACTATACTATCGACCGAATCAGTTACGAACTAAAACTCTAGGTAACGTAAAGTAAATTGATACAAAAACAAAATGCCGACGAACATTTCCAGGCTAATGCTAATCTTTAGATCGCGTGTTCGCTTTGTACATTATGACTATGACTATATCTTTAAATAAGAGTTAAAGATCAACAATTTCAAACAAATTAACAATCAAACAAAAACCTTCGTGAAACAAAATGATACCGGAGACAGGAAGGATTTCTCCTTGTATAATAGTCAAGCTGAGTCTGCATTAAACAGCGATCCTTTGTAAGAGAACTATTTATTTACGAATAACTTCGGTTAAGTTTTCTTTCGCTAGAGTCTTTTGATTGTTTTTAAGATCCCAAGTTTACAAGTTCACTCGTTCGTGCTATACTTATACTAGTTTTCGTTCATCATAACTATAACTTCGGTCGTTTTCTATATAATAAATCATCTTCATAATTTTAATACAATAGTTGCAAGGCCCGGACTAGAGGAAATATGGCTGTCAAAAATGTAGTCATTGTAAGTTTTTTTGTCGTGAATGGTGATCTCACAGGAAGGTCGCGTTTAGCATGCAACGACCTCCGTGACAAGCGTGCAAATTGCGGCTTTAGCATAGTTTAGCGTAGATTAGTCAGTTCCGTGAGATAATTGCCGTATACATCGTCGGCAAGCCGAAAATAAACAGACAGATACATAGCTTCCGACTACACGATGAACGATGCAGCTGGAAAAATAAATCACGAGGACAAAAAATAACTTCACGAAATAAAAAATCAGCTAACAGAAATTATTACAAATCGATGTAATCATCATGAATCGTGGATCTAAGATAATATTAGAAATATCACTAATCCGAATGGATTTACTACACTATCACGTATTAAACCAGGTACCAATTTGTATTAAAATTTGTAATAAACTGCAAAAATGGCGGCCACACAAATAAGTTTTACTGGGCAATTTGAAACGAAGTTATGTCATCAAAAAACTCTATAAATCGGTGAGAGAAACGTAACCGGCTAGCGATTACTACCAACGGCCAGTAGATGTCCTCAGAGGCAATAAAACCAACGTATGACAACTGACAATTTATCACCATTACGTTTACTTACTTCTGAGAATTTATTAACCGTTGAAGAATAGAAGAGATTTGTAGAAGATGATATTACTCAATTTCAAGGCTCTATTTAGATGATATTATCTGGCAAAACTGGACAAGGAATCGTCTCTTTGTCCAAATGTAAACAGCCAGCATGAATAATAAAAATTCCCAGCACCGAACATCCTGGTCGCAGTAGGTTATTTTAAGATAAAGCTTGGAATTCCAGAAAAAGAAATCGGGTAATCCAAAAAATACTTGACCAGGTCTGTTTGTTAACCTTCTGCTTAGTTACAGATAACAAATTAGATAGCATCCGTGATACTACTAATAAAAAATAATTTAAAAAAAAACCACGACTCAAACAAGTAAAACCAGTTCTTTAAACAGAATCGCCTCAAAATAATTATGCTATTTATGTAATGTCATGTCTCTGCGACAGCACCGGGTTTTCCAAAGGTTAACTTATATCACATAAAAGTGACTCAAGATGTGTGTGACACGGACAATGTTGTAGAAATTATAAATTTATTTGTAGTACCATTGCTAAGTATTGTAACTTCAGAAAAACAACCTTCTTCTGCCTCATGAAATTAATCCCAGCTTGTACCACAGTCCGCAATCCTGCTCTCCTACATAGGTACTCTAGTATTATGATCAGTTCGTTAACTCTCTTATCATGGCATCATTAAATGGCATCCGTCCAGTGCTTTATTGACAGCCACAAGGTTTAATCCAGTGACAGGTGATCTTCTACCGACATCTCTCTCGGCCTACACATGACTCAACTCAAGGTCATCTTATGTCATCACACAACCAGACAAGTGTGATGACAACCCAACAAGTTTTTATTGTAATCTTGTGCAATACCTCTAAGTGTGAATCGTGAACCGTAATATATTTTGCATGGCGATAAAATGTCATATAGAATCATAGAAATGTAGCTTTGTTCGGAATTGATAAATTTGTAGGCGATATAGGCAGATTGCGCTCATGTTAATAACTTAATGATAGGCAAGGTTTTAGAGTAACTTGAGCTGATAGAATACAAATTACCGAACTAGCTATCAATTGATTGACTTATAGTTCTTCAGAGTATAATTCATCATCATCATCATCAGCCAGAAGACGTCCACTGCTGAACGAAGGCCTCCCCCAAGTGGGGGGGTTTGCCATAATCCCCACGCTTGGCAGGCGGCTTGGGGGTCGCAGTGGCTCACCGATTAATGAGAGGACGCTGCTGCCCGTCCTCTGGTGTCTGGTCGCAGTTTTAAGACGTACCCGGGTCTAGAGTATAATTACAGTCCTTAGAACTATTTTGTTAAGGTTACACTTAAATATAGTACTGACTTTCAAATATACTGGTTGATATTAAGACGGATATAATAACGAGGCCAAGCCTAAACGACATAAATTGGATTTAAAATTTAAAAAAAAACTGATCGTGAATTACGATAACAAAAACCCAACATATTATAATATATATATATATATATATATATTCTAATTGTAAGTGGATATTATAAGTAAGTGACTGACTGACAAGACAAGGTCGACCGTTCACTACCTACTTATTTTAAATATATAACATAAAGCATTTTCATATCCGCCTTTTATAAGCAGGTAGACCATTCATAATCTAGAAGAAAGAAATTGTTTTTTTTGTACGTAATTCTTACTATCTTTAGATATTAATAATTGTGATGGAAAAATTCATCTCCACGTAGAAGTTGCTTGCAGTAACTAAATGAATGAAAGAGAACTTATAAATTACAGATAAAAATATATTTCAAGTAGGTTTCTGTAATGAAAGTACTTTAGAGCTACATTATGAGAACTTATTTATTTCCAATACCAAGGTAAATAGGAGAAAATCTCACTATTAGAAAAAAATTGAGAATACTTTCGTTTCTAACTGATTGTACCAAGTACCGTCACCTTTAAACACGGAAAGGACTCTGACAAATGGTGTTCACATTGAGATTGGACGTTTGACAGCGTCACGATGACGCGGGCTGGACCGTTTATCGTCAAACTTGGTCCATACATGTGCACCCGCCCAGAAAGTTCCGAGTTCTTTTACGTAATACGGCCCACATAACGCATTTTCGCGCCGATTCATTACGCCCCAGCCAACCGTAAAACCGTAAAACTGACCTCCACCAAATTGTGACTGACTTCTACGAGTGGGATGTTATAGTAATAAAGCTTCGACCAAAAGTATTTTAAGTAGGTAACTTGCCTCTAAATTGGATTTTTACTACATGCTTAAAAAGTTTCAAACCATTCACTGTTTCGCCGATTTTTATCGGATAAGTAGTAGATTTTTTGTAAATAAAATATAATTAGCTGATCATTTGTTTTCAAGAAATAAACAAGGGAATAATAAAATAACATGATGTCGAGTCAGGGCGAATACAGAGAAAAGAAGCACAAGATAACGCGCCTTTGTATCCTTAATTAACAAGAAACTGGGTACATTTCTCAAACAATACATTAGCGGCATAGCTACGTTTGTTACCTAGGCTAGGTCGATGCTAATATAACACACGCCCAATAAATCATTACGCAATGGCGCGTTCTATTCATTGCGGACTAACAAAAAAGCAAAAAACATGACCATGACAAATGTTTGGGCATGTATGTACATGTTGAATGGCCGCACATCGCGCCAACTCGCTGATAATTCGAGAGATAAACCAGTGTTACGAAAACATAATTACGCGTGGGGTCTTACTACGAGAGTAAAAAGCAAGAAATATGGTTTTTCCTTTATATAAAGCCAACAAAGAGTGCTATCGCAGCAATCCCTAATACACAATGAAATGTAAAACGAAATTTTCCTCTTCGGCATTAGACATGCTTATCTCACCACTAAATTGTTCTACAAGGTAAAATCTCAAAGCAGTCGTACGATTAAAGGTCAGGTCAGTTGTCAGTCTAGTCGTGCCGATCATAGTTTGAAAATGCCAGACCTTCAGCACGTTCCACTAAGGCAAAAATGTTGTTCCACCTTTCTTTTTACATAAAAAAAATGTAATAACCTTTCGAGCTGTAGTAAAAATTTCGAATAGTGTCTGTGGAATTTGGACATCTGACAAAGCTGTTTGTGCGCAGTTCCGGAAATGATATGCGATGGATTTCGACTTTTTTTCCCTTTGGGTAGGTTTATTCCACCATTTCTTGACTTTCTGGCTTTAACAGAAACACTCGTCAATTGAAATAACGAGCATATAATTTAGATATTCTCTCGTCATTGCCGAATTATTCTTATCCAATCACGTTCAAAATAACAGGTTCAACAAATTTTGGCAGCTATTATTTATTATAACTAGTTAATACATAATAATATAATATGCCAATAAGCATAGTCGATTGTGAGAATCAAACCAAGTCATCAGGATAAATTCCAAGCCAGTTTCATTCTAGTATACTCAATGCAGAATGTTAGACTATAATGCCCATTAATTATAAAACCATAGTACAAGTCTTATCTCATAGCAGTAAAGGTCAAAATCGGCTGTCACTGAGATCAATTGGGATGGTGCAATGGATGTTTTGTTTTTGCACACATGCCTGTGTGTTTTGATTAACATGTGAACTGTTGAATAGTTGCAGATAGTATGCTAACATTGAACACATTGTTTCATTCATGTGAAGTTCACAGCATCCATTGACAATCAAATAGATTAGTTTATCTGTCTTGTATTACATTCTGGGGACCTATTTAGTAATTGATAAGACACTCACTACAATATCAATACAATAATTCTTTATTTTTAGACTGCAGTTCATTTATGTTGCAGGATTTAAGGACATTATGATATAAAGAAAAACAGAGAATCAATTATAGAATGATACTATAGACAATGGTTAACTCGAATGATGCAATTCTAAACACAAAGCTTATCTACAAATTATTAGAATCCAGGTGAAAATTAGCATATGGCTGTTATAATAACAAATATGTAAAATAAAAGAAATTAAAGTCAGTACCGATTGTAAATTTACTGTGTGTAAAATATAAATCTCAAGATTTCATAAACAATCTTAGGCTCATATTTTTATTTATACTGGCATCTTGTTTTGCCTTTCTATAAACTTTGTTTCAACAAAAACAGATAATATTGTTGATAGTAAAAAAGAGTACAATGGCATTGGATTAATTTACAATGAGGTAATTAACTAATGTTAATAAAAGCTGAATGCTTTAATTTCAGAATAATTAACACTTAAATATTCTAACGGATCCAGGGTCAAGTGAAAATGATAAATAGATGTATTATATTAACCTGTGACACTATTATCAGTGACTGGCCGGGTGCTATTTTATCTTCATTCACAGAATAAATACTGTTTAGTTACTAAACTGTTCTATTGTTTAATAGGTATTATGAGTGAAACTATGAACTACCTATTATTTATTAATTACAGAATTTAAAATTTATATTATAGACCATATACCAACCTATTTTATGAAAATAAGAAAAAGAAATTGGATCAAACTAATAAAGTTCATGGGCTGCATTTATAATTTTAGAATACTTTACTGTTACTGCATTCAATGACAGTATGCCATTCAAAATATTTAGACAGCAATGTTTTGAATACCACTACTGTTTTCTATGATTCTTATGAATAAAAGAAATCAGATATTATGTGTGATGTAGTAAGACCGGTATTCTGTTACTCTGGCGTTACTTCCTTGATATCAAGAGCAAACAACTTTCGCTGCGTGCGATGGCTGCGCGCGCGCAGCGCGCCTGCCTCAGCTGGCACACGCGCTCCTTGCACACCTCGTCAATGTAACCATTACCCGAAAGTACCACTAGCAAGCCAATTACACCTACTGCAACATTACGCAAGCCTTACACTGCCAGAACCCGGTCAATCACTCAAACAACCAGCCCACACTCGAGCACCACTGTCCACGTAACACCTGAAACATTTCTCTGTTTACGAGTAATAAGTACATGAATAAAAGAGGAAATACTCACCGATATGTTTATCGCTCCAAATCCCAAACAATATAAAAACTGTCACTCACACGTTAGAACACAAAACACAGACTATTCACCTCTTGACATCTGACATTGTTCATAAAACATAAAGAATTATCACATTTATATTTCACCATAAAGACGTAGGGATAAAGCGTTATCATAAAAACAATAAGATATAACAAAAGTTGTGCAAAACGATCGCAAAATAACGATACAAAACGTAAACAGCTACCTACTTTGACAGAATCATCCAATAAACTGACACTTGTTTTGCAGTTGCCAACTGCAAAACCACTTTCGCCTTCATCAAATGTGAAGTTACCAACATTCCGATACTAATATTATGCAAAAAATATATTCCTCTAGTCTAGAAGGTTACCCAAAAAGTTTTTGCTTGATGGAATTTTTCATACTTTTTCTTTGCAAACGTCAAATTTAAAACATTATACGCTCAAACTATCAACAATTGCAATGATATTCTAAATTTTACACAAAAACTTGATTGCGAGAGCTAATAGATTGTTACGATAGAGTGGTTTTCAAAATATATCAATAAGAAATTTAACAAATATCTTTTTGACCGTCATAATAATTATAGAAGATTCTCAGCTTGTTTTATTTTGATAATCTGAATTAAATATATTTTGACTTTTTCACACTGTCAACTCAATATTGCACTGAATTTTGATTAAGACTTGTAACAATTGCAACCCCAAAAAAACATCTGTCATATTCGTCGTCATCAGCAATCTGTCATTTCGGTTGACTGTTATCTCTATTTTTGTGCTAAAAAATATATTTAGGAGTGAGAAAAACTTTCCTTTGTGTATACAGGACATAACAAATTATAAAGTGGCGTGAATAAGTTTAAAATAATGTCTAAATTCGAGGATAATCCGTTTAGTGATCCAACCATAGACAACCCATTTGCAGTATGTAGCCCTCTACTGATACGAAATATATAATGTTTTCATACACATGATGCTATACTTTTAATTTGTCCTAGGATCCCGCGGTGCAGCAAGTTGCCAGGAGTACGAACAATGCAACACGTGGCCTCGACGACTATAATCCCTTTGATGGACAACAAAATGCAAATCAAGCTACGGTACATAACTGGTTCATATTAGTCATTAGTGGGAATTCTGTAGGTGTCGATACGAACAACGCTATCTTAGGTAGATATAGACATAAAAACCATTTTAGAATGGAAGGATTTAACCAATTTGTTTCCAGATTCCACCACCTCCTCAACAACCATCACAGCCAGCGATTATGCAGGCAGTGTCTCCTCCAGTCAGTGGACAGTATACACGACCTGCTCAACCCCAAACACAGGCCCAACCACCAACTAACTTCACCACTGCAGATTTTCAGGTACCTAAGATAGAAATAAATATATACAATATATATATTTAGAATAACACACCACTGGTCTTATAAGTTTGTGTAGTCTTATTATAATGAACAATGAATATTGTTGATAATAAATTGTACTGGAAAAATTTGGTAGATTAAGTTGGGGTATAATAATATTATTATTATGGTTTTTATTTGCCTCTAAAGTTTCCAATCATATAATTCTAGACTGTTTTACCCGATAGTCATTCATTTTAGAATATTTTGAATGAATGTATTTGACAAGCTGAACAACTTATGCCATGGTTTTGTGACATTGTTTCCTTATTTTTATCCCATAAAATTCTGAAGGAATTATAATCCTTCTACATGATTTAATCCTCTCCAACATACATTTAAATTTTAATGTTGTTCCCCATCCATGAGTTTTAATTTCTCCATGTATTATTTTTCCATCTAGAAGAGGCCTATATTTAACAGTGTAATGAGATAGGTTCCTATGTTATTTGTTTATAACAGAAATAAGTAAATATTCTTTATAACTCTTTGTCTGTTTACATTTCATAACTTGTACAAATCTATCAAAAATCTTCTGAAATATGTACACAGGCATGTTAATAGACTTAATTAAACATTCTCAAACTCATTATATTATTCAGTTTTGTGTAAGAATTTAGTCCAAACTCAATATTTCGGAGTCCATGTCAACTATTGAGAACTTTTACAAGACAGGAACATAAAATGTACAAAGATGACAGCTCTTCAGCACCCTGAAATTATAAACAAAACCTAGTGTAGAACACTTGCATGTGTATACTGCAAGTTTTATTGCATGTTGACTAATATGCACTTTGCTTTTTCCAAAACGCACAAAAGGAGTTAAAGGTAAACACTTGTTAACATTATGAATCATTTGTATTATCAGTAGGTATCACTTGTTATCAGTATGTCGGGTTAATGCCATTTCAAAATAAAACATAATTTTTCTTGAATAGATGTTCATAATTGTATAGTTAATGTATTTTGTTCAGTACCTAGCTAAACGAATCACTCAAGTTTGTGAAGGTCATTGTAATTTTATGATTGCATGCTATCATCGTAACATCGAAACAGGCCTGCTTCCAAAGTGATATGAGCATTAATGTTCTTTCTGTTCCACAAAAGGCTTTGTCCAGATATGGACTTTAAAAGGCTGAGTGTACAGTATTAAATTACCTACTAACATTAATTCATGTAGTGTAGTTATATTTGTAGTAATTCCTAACTCTAAAACATACAGCAGTATAAATAAATTATCCTAATTCAAACACAGCACATACAAACATCAGATTATTGCAAATTTGAACCCAATAGGTAGTAACTTTGATTAATTAAACCTTTTCAAACACATAATGCCAAGTATATATTATCAACTTGTCTTGTTTAAAAATAGACACTTCCACACATTTTAAAATGGTTTACAACCAACTAGCTTCCAACTACTGACACTTTGATGCGAATGATACACCCACTCGAACTTGTAAATCCCTAATTGAATGTAGGAGTAACTTTCCGCTTTTGATTAAACATGAACTCAGATTAGTTCCAACGGCCGAGTGAGCTCTTTATCTGTTCTAATACATACCGGTATGACTGATTTACAGAGAAGACAAGAAGAGTTGGAACGTAAAGCGGAGGAACTAGCGCGGAGGGAGGCGGAGTTGCGTGCTGGCTCTGCTGGGCGGCGGAACAACTGGCCCCCTTTGCCCACCTTCTGCCCAATACAGCCGTGTTTCTACCAAGACATCAATGTTGACATACCACTGGAGTTCCAGAGAATTGTTCGGCACTTATACCATTTGTGGATGTGTGAGTATGGGTGTCTTCATGTATTCTTATACTTGTTTGTATGTTTGAAGTATCATTATGTAAAGGTTATATGGACGTATCATTAGTCAGGTTTAATTGCAATTAAACCTTAATGTGATTGGAATAGCGTCTTAGATCGTTTGGTGCAACTTTAAAATTTTTGTTTATTTATGTACCTATGTTTTTATTTATGTACATATGTTTCTTTCCAGTCCACGCTCTGGTCTTGTCTCTCAATATAATCGGGGCGATGTCTCTGATGTTTGGAGGCTACGGTTTCACGACGTTCGGCCTATCAATCCTCTACTTCATATTGCTGACGCCCTTCAGTTTTGTGTGCTGGTACCGACCGATCTACAAAGCATTCAGGAGCGACTCGTCATTCAACTTTATGGTGTTCTTCTTCATATTTTTGTTCCAAATCATCATTACTGTTGTGCAGTCTGTTGGATTCAGCGGTGGAGGTTCCTGGCAAGTATTTTATTACACAAAAGAATACTTTTTAAACGACTTTTGTCAAAATAAGACTTAAAATTTTGTGCTAAAGGTAAATATTATTCTTATATGAAGACAAAGAAGAATACTGCACAAAAAGTGATTAAACTTTTTATCACTTATATGTAACAAATAAAATGTAGTCCAGTCTGTTTTATCTGTTGTTTGTTATAATTAACTATTCTCGAAACTGGTCAAAACTGTTAAGTCATGATAATTATAATATTTAGTTAGCCAATAGTAAAACCAATAGTAAAGTAGATATTGTAATAATAATATTGAAGAAAATACTTATTTGTTATCCAGTGGACTGATCACGAGCATTGGCGCGTTCAAGACGAATATAGCAGTCGGCATTATTACTTTGATGGTCACCATAGGATTCATAACGTGTGTGGTCGCTGATGTCATGTTAATGGCGAAAGTAAGTTCTCAAGTTCTACATATGTAGCTTCACTAACCTGCAGGGACAAGGGTTTATGTTACGCGCATTTAAATAAACATTTGAATTTACGATGCATAATTGAAGTCACCAAAGTTAATTAATGTCAGAGTACATCGAAGTAATTGACCTATGACTTCGAATCATACTGCACTAATACAGATAAAACGACAATTCAATTATAGCGATAAGTAGGTATATAAAATTGTCCAGCGATAACGTTTATATGGAACTAACTATTGTCTAATTTATGCTTTTAGGTCCACCGTATCTACCGGTCGACGGGCGCATCCCTCGCGAAAGCACAAGCCGAGTTCACGACGGAGATCCTGCGCAACCAGCACGTGCAGACCGCCGCCTCGAGCGCTGCCGCCGCCGCAGTCAACGCCCAGATCGCTAACGCCAACCGGTATTAGACAGCATGCTACATGTGAGTGACTCAGTAGTTAGTTCACATCGGAGATCCTGCGCAACCAGCACGTGCAGACCGCCGCCTCGAGCGCTGCCGCCGCCGCAGTCAACGCCCAGATCGCTAACGCCAACCGGTATTAGACAGCATGCTACATGTGAGTGACTCAGTAGTTAGTTCACATCGGAGATCCTGCGCAACCAGCACGTGCAGACCGCCGCCTCGAGCGCTGCCGCCACCGCAGTCAACGCCCAGATCGCTAACGCCAACCGGTATTAGACAGCATGCTACATGTGAGTGACTCAGTAGTTAGTTCACGACGGAGATCCTGCGCAACCAGCACGTGCAGACCGCCGCCTCGAGCGCTGCCGCCGCCGCAGTCAACGCCCAGATCGCTAACGCCAACCGGTATTAGCATGCTACATGTGAGTGACACAGTAGTTAGTTCATAACGGAGATCTGAGCGACCAGCACGTGCAGACCGTCGCGTTTAAAATATAATAACATGGTTATAACTATCTTTAACATTGCATGAAAATATTTATAGCATGGATTGTTTACCTTCTTGTATTACACTATAGAGTTAAACTCGTAAATCCCCAGTAGTTAATAATGATGAGTGGCATCAGATAAGTTTATTTACATAATTTTCTTTTGTTTACAGGTCTGACAGTTAAATAAATGAGTCACTCTGATTGTGCACATCAGGAAAGTAAGAAATAACACCATCAGTCAAGATAGGGCTTTTTCTGATATTAAAATAGATATGTTTACATATTTTTCTCGGACAGACATTTTATCGCGAATTATTGTTATCCATCGCGTTTTTATCATATACATGTCTTTTACCCCAAGTATGATCAAATTAAATGATAGCTTGGGAAATAGAAAATGTTCTCGTTACTATCTTATAATTACTTGCATTATCAATTACTCAACATGGAAAATATATCATGTGATGTGATTGTTTTGTAAGCTTGATTCATTCATCATATTGTTTCCTATATATTGATCACTTTAACGTGACGCTGCACAAAGCGTTCATGCCTATCGCTGTTGTACCTCCTCGTGTTAAAGTGAGTAGGTAGCAGATTTAACGGCCAAAATGTCATATGGCTGTGTATGAAATGTAATAAACAATTATTTGAACTTATAATATACAAGTTTTGGCGTTCCAATTAAGTAAAATGTATAGTGCAACACATGATAGAGTTCTAAGAAACAAAACTATAGTAAATTTATATAAACTCAATAGTTTTTATGGTGTATGGCCTGGGCCGAATATCAGCTGTATCTTCACTGTTGTTATTACTATTAAACTTATAAAATAATAAAAATCAGTACAACTGTCTTCATCTCTATTCTTTGTCGCACTGTACTTATTGAACAGCATTTGAGTATTTTATTATTATAATTATAATGATATTTATGAAATTAAGATATATTACGCCACGATTTAGTTAATTTTGCTAGCTGTTACGATTGTTTATATTGACATGAGCTTACAAACGCTTTAAGATCGACGTACCTACTAAAAATTGTAGAGTGGAGTCTTCATATAAAATAGTATTTTACCAGGGTTTCACCATTGCTGACGTATTATAAAGCGGTTTTATGTTTCTAAAAGATTTTCATTTACAATTTTATTTTTCACAAATAATTTTATTTTTTTGTAGAACAACCTATGTGTATAATATTTCAATGCCATCGGGTGATCACTCAAATTGTTGTCTGTTTGCAAACTACTATTTGTTACATGCTTACTTATTATAGTTATGTATTTATTTTTTATTGTGTGAACATTCCAATAAGATGTGTAAATATCCATTGAATATTTAAATTTGAAAGCTAAATATACATATATTGATATTGAATTCGTAATATCTTTTAAATTTTTATGAGAATTAAAATTTCATGTAACATTGCTAATAAATGTATGTATTTGGACCATTTACTTAATCGTTAGTATTTCCAAGTGTGTGACTCCCTCTTGCCCTGCGTTGAGACTACCTATTAGATGCACAAGACTTCGATTTTAATATTTATCGTTGTATAAAATATAATAGTGTAAGTTGATAAACATTTAAGCATATTATTAACTAGTCAATTGACTAAACAGCTTTGGAAACTGACTAAATAAATAGATCGCTTACGAAATTGTATCTATACTAACACGTGTGTGCGCCCATTATCGGGCGCGAAAGATACGTAGATATGTTATTATAATCTGGGCCTAGCATAATGTAAATTATTTACCAGACCGTCCTTACCCCAGATAAATGGTAAGCGAAGGCGTGTAGATTTATCTAAATGTTTAAACTGTTTTGTAACGATTAAGTCATGTTATAAACTTATGATTAATAATAAATATAGTTTCAGAACTTATTCTTTTATTTTTTGCTTTAATTTAGATGCCGTGTTGTATTACTTTGTAATAAATATTGGATTTAAAATAAAGGTGTGGTTAATAAGAAGACAATTCTGTACAAATTTAATTTTATTAGAAACTTTTCACAATTTATCCTATGCTAGCTTCAACTGATTACCACTTAATATCTATCAAACAATGAAACCTTCAATAAATATCTGCCAACATATGAATTTTGGCAGAGATTTATTGCAGGTCCAGTCTTGCAGGCAACTGACCTCTTCATAGGGGTCAGATGCCGTCCATAGAATTGTCAGACAAAATCACATGTGCTGTGAAATAAACCCTAGTTTCTTAAAATATGTAATGCGCGATTGACAGTTCGAATGCACTAAATGATATTCTATGTCGTCGTTCGCAGCTAGCAAGCCTTAGTATTGTATATAAGGCGAACCTTTACAAACCAGGTCATCCCAGTTTACAGCTGGACGTACGCCTTTCCCAAGGAAGGTACCTAATGACTAAAAACTGTCACTAAGCTGAGCAAGCAGTTTGACGACCGATACTATGTTTGCGGTTGATTGGCGTGTGCGTGCGCACCGAGCCGGGCAGGGTCTTGGCTGGGGTAGTGCAGCGCGAGAGGCGCGGGCGGGGGCGGCACGCCGGGCACCCCGGGCACGCCCGGCACCCCGCTGCCCCACGCTGGCCAGCCCCCGCCGCCGTAGTGGTGCAGGTTGAAGAAGTCGTTCGGACGATTCGGTGGCGGCGGCATCTATTACAGAAAAACGACCAGTTAGTATTTATTGTCTTTAATGATAATATTTAAGCTTTTAGAAAAGCATTTTTTTTTATAAGTCAAATCGATTACAACTAAATATACCTGTGGTGGGAATGGATGCAAGTATGCAGGTGGAGGTGGTAATGTTCCTGGGAGACCAGGGACAGGTTCTAGAGCCGGCACTGTTTCGTTCTTCTCATTAGCACCTTGGCGACCTGTTGAAACATTTAAATAATATAGATTTGTTTGCTTAGAAACTGTGTAGATTGGAGTCTTGACTTAATATGTTATACAAAGTGTTCTTTATATTGTATTTATTAAAAGTATATATAGTAACAACACAAACCTTGAGATTTACCCCACTTAATAGTGAGTCTCTTGCCACCAATAACCAATCTGTTGAATGTCTTCTCAGCAGCATGTTCAGAAGCACTCCTGGTAGTGTACTGCACAAAGGCACATTGTGCTCTAGGCACTAAAGTCAGCGATCTGAAATAAATCACTATATTAATATAATACTTACTTATATAAGCCTGTAATTTGACTATTCAGTAAAGTTTTCTACTACACTCAGTCTTTACAATTATCCAAGAGTTTATATGTATATCTCACCTTATTTCCCCATACTGGTAGAAATGACCTCTGAGTTCATCTTCACTAATATTATCAGGTAGATTGCCAATGTACAGTGTAGTGACAGTCTTGTCTTCAGGTGGTGGCAGGGCTGGCATGGCAGCTGCACGACGCATCAACTTCTCAGCTACTGGGTCATTGACACCATAGTATCTGAAATGCAAAATAAAACATTAGGATAAGGAGAAACCAAGTCATTAAATATAGATAAAAATAAAACTATTGCACAATTTTTTAATCTTTATGAAATGAGGTTAAACTTTGCCATTTTTTTCTGATCATTTTGCTAACAATTAGTTCGTTTTTATTCATGACTTCTAGATGATGAGACACATTTGTTGCTGATTCAGTGAGAGGAACAAACAGATATTTTTCTCATCATATCCAAATAAATATTATTTGAATAAATAAAAACGAATTTTTTTCTTTTTTTTTTTTTTTAATTGCCCCCTCTCTGTGAATAATTCCTGTATCATGGGTGTATTCACAAACACATATATTCATGTGGACATACATCCGAATCCAGAACTGAAAATATCTGTAGATCATAAAATATTTGTTCTGTGTAGGACTCCAACCCACGACACGTAGCGCAGCAGTCACTCTTTCAACCACTGCACCAAATTTGCCGTCAAATAATTTTGCACTTATGCATTTGTGAAAGTGATCCATAGTAGTCTTTTATTTACACATCATTAACCTGCAATCTTATTGAACAACATACCTGTCTTTGATGTTTTGATCAGCAAGTGGGTCATCAGGGTCGGTAGGCTTCTCGTGGCGGTAAGGACACTCTTCACCACGTCTACATTCCCCTTTCACCCAAAATGAGCATACATGTGGTCTATTCCTCTTATAATATGGTGCTGTACGCGCCAATCGTAACAACAAGTCAGAAGCACCCTTTGATTTTAATGCAGAATTACTTGGTTGAGTTGCATCAAACTTAGACATTTGACTGTCTAAATTTTGGATATAATATTCTTTATTCACTTCATTACGAGGTAGATCATCTTGAATTTTGAGCGCAGCATCTCTAACTTGAATGGGCAATCCATACTCGAGATCCAGAAGGCACGTTTGACATACATTCTTCAGTTTAGAACACGTTTGACATATTTCTGTCTTTTTGAAACGCATCCTAGCACCAGGACACCAACGGAACACAGTGAAGGGTCTTGCACATATTTTACACTCCTTACCATATTTCTCTTTGGTCTGAAAAGTAATTAAGAATCACATTAAACTGCAACGCCGTAATCTTTTAGATATACATGTAAAAGAACAGAAATCCTACATACCATACGAATGTAGGGGTTATCTCCAAGACATGTTTGACACAAAATTGGGAAATCCTGGAAAAAATAATCACATTATTATTTACCAAACTGGAACGAGCATTAAATTTGTATAAATCTACAACACCACTTACCGAATCTTCCCAATTTTGACGATTGTACGTGTTTGTTGATTTTGATACAGCCATTGCAAATCTACAAGATTTAGGCTGATGATTAGAAGATTGTCAATTGTTATAGAAGCTAAGCCAACATATTACACTAATATATTCTAGGAGTTGATAACGATAACTAAAATTGACTAAAATAATAATCAACAACGCCAGCAAGAAATTGAATAGCTCAACGTGACGCCATTTTAGTTTTTACTTTTTTAATAAAATTATTCATGAAAGTTCATAACAATACTTGGTCTTTTAATCTATCTTTTTTTGTCTTCAACACAACGGTCACTTAGCGAAGACAAGGGGTTGGAGGTGTTGGGGCGTTTAAATTTTGCTTAGGGTATTTACATACTCATCAGCATAGCACATAGCAGCATTCGTAACGTTTACTTGCTATTATTATCCACATAGATATTGGCAATAGTTACTCGCAAAATGTTTCGAACAGTTCATATAATTGCGCGAAGACTGGCAATCGAGACAACACGTTAACACGTTAACGTTAACAAGTTAACACGTTGGGCCCGGCGCCGGTCCCTGGGGACCGGCAGCGAACTTTCCGTGTGGCCAGCGTCGGTCCCTGGGGACCGGCACTAGAATTTTCGTTTGGCTGGCGTCGGTCCGTGGGACCGACAGTATTAAAGTTAAAAAATAAAATTAGTCACAATGAAATGTGATCAAATATAATTTTAATGAAATTTATATTTGATCACATTTCTCTTGGAGATAACATACAACATTGTATCTCTCGCCTGCTGCCGGCTGAACGGAAAGGACAGCAAATTCGGCGCCGGGCTCAACGTGTTAAGCAACAGGAATATAACTATATCATTAACAATATACAATCGTTCTTGGTGCTTATGCACCAAGAACGATTGTATTTCGATTGCGATTGCGTTTCCTAAGACGGTCGTCGCAATTAGTATAAAAACGCAACGTTTAGGCATGCGGCTATGAAAACTTTATTATCTTCTTGAGACACCAACAACGCTTTCCGTAATCTTATCACAGCTTAGAAAATGTACCAACATAAACATTGTGTGTACAATATATTATCACAATAGCAAACGACAAATATTAATTCCCAAAAGTAACGTTTGTCAGGTCTACAAAAAAAAAGTGTCAAATCCGGCTGTCATATTATACTGTCATATATCCTGTCATTCTTCTCACTAGTTCTAGATTTAAAGTCTGTTCACTTTGTTTATATTTTGTAATTAATAAGTGAAATATAAAGTTTGTGAAGTTATAAAATAGTTAAAGAACCATTACAGAAACTAATTATGTCAATAACAACTCTAGTAAGTTTTATAGTTGAGTATAAAATGAAGAAAATTGGATCGGCACTTTGATGGATAAGGTTGATTTCTGATTTTACAGTACTATATGCAGTTGAAGAAGGAAAATGCTCACGAAGATTCTATTTGGTGTTGCGGTTGGAGTAAAATAGACAATGAGAAGCCTAAAGAACCTGAAAACGAGAATATTGAACATTCACAGTGAGTCTATAACCTCATTACCGTAAAACTACTAGAGGAAACTTAAACATTCTATAAAATACAGGTTGAAATATTTCTGTTTTGAGATCAATAATATCCTTTATTTTAGAGACTCAAACCACGCCGAACCCAGTTCCGAAAACTACATGATCACAGGTGGACTTGACGACTTGATCAAAGTCTGGCAGCTTGAGAATGGGAAGCTTGAGCAAAAGTACAAGCTAGAGGGACACTCACTCGGAATTATCTCAGTTGCTGTTAGTCCTGATGGGAAAAGTAAGTAACAATTAAAAATTATTTCTAGTATTATTACTAAAAGTAGGCTTCAAGTAAATAATATATGTTTTCTCAAATATTTGGAGTAATTTGTCACTTAAGGAGGTCTCAGTTGAGGTGTCCTCATAATACTGTTGATCACCCTGATAATGACTGTTAATAGCAGATCTCTAAATGATAATAGACTTAAGAGATCTAGATATTAAACTCTTATGTTAATAAGTTTTAATTTTTAATATAATTTGGGAGATATTTTCTGAACCTCCCAGCCTTCAATCTATTTTAACCAATTTATTGAATTTGTTGTATAATGATTTTTGTGCTTCAGCTTTAGCCAGTAGTTCTCAAGACTCTTCCCTAATGCTTTGGGATTTGACGAATGGGCAGAAAATAAGGTCGATGGAAACTGGTCCCACTGATGTTTGGACATTGGATTTCTCTCCTGATGGTAAACATGTTATTTCTGGAAGTAATGCAGGCAAGATATTAATATTTGAAGTTGAAAGTGGAAAGCAAGAGCAAACATTAGACACAAGAGGAAAATTCACATTAAGTGTTGCCTACGTAAGTCACTTGTTGCTTAAAATATTTTTTAAATCTGTGATATCCTTCAAAATCATTGTTAAGTCATCACAGTTGCTATCACATGGAAATTGCTCATGCTATTGTAAAATGATTAGCCACATATATGCTGACTGCATTGGTGATTTCAAGGTTGACTGCCCATGATGCACCAGAGAATCTCAAGTTCCGGCACTCATGGAGCACACTCCTTTTGTATGTATTCAGTAGGAATTTAATATGTTGTTTCATAATTCCAGAGTCCAGATGGAAAATACATAGCAAGTGGAGCTCTAGATGGTATCATCAACATCTTCGATGTGGCTCAAGGGAAGCTAGTTCACACATTAGAAGGGCATGCCATGCCTATTAGGAGCCTCTGCTTTTCACCAGACTCTCAATTGCTGCTCACTGCTTCGGATGATGGACACATGAAATTATATGATGTGTAAGATAGTATTATATTCTATTTAGTTTTTGGCTGGCTAATAATTTTGGACTCAAATGTAGCTTGTTATAATAATAAGTACTAAACTCCAAATCCACTCATCAAACATGTTGGACAACAGCAGATAACTCTTAATTGTTGAGAAGTATAAATAACTGTATATATTTTAGTAATTTATATTTTATATCTATAATATAATTCTAATTTAAAAAATTATATATATTTTGTATAATATTTTTTTATATTTTTAAGCTAACAGTGAATGTTCATTGTTTCAGAGTACATGCAAACTTAGCTGGAACATTATCAGGACATGCCTCATGGGTACTGTCAGTTGCTTTCTCCCCTGATGGCAAACGGTTTGTGTCCGGCAGTGCTGACAGAACAGTGCGGGTCTGGGATTTAGATAGTATGCAGTGCCAACATGTATTTAAGGAACATAATGATCAGGTAAACTTGAAATAGTACATCTTAATATTAAATTAGAAACTACCAATACCCAGCAATGCCATCATATAAGGGCTACATATACTGTAGTAAATGGTTATTCTTTAATATTTTGTAACAGTTTTAGATTTTAAGCAAATGCTTTACTTTTTTCTTTTTTCAGGTTTGGGGTGTGAAGTTCAATGCAGAGAGTAATAAAATAATGTCTGTATCAGAAGATAAAAGTTTAAATATTTATGATTGCCCATTATAATATTATATACTACTGATATTTTAAATATACCCAACTATATGATACAACTTATTTTCTTTTATTATGAAAAAATGCCCCGAGCTCAACATAGACACAGTATAAAGAAGGTAATAGGCCTCTCAAGACCCAATTAATCATAAAAGGTGTTATAGTTCTTTCATGATACCCCATCTGATTCGGTAACAATTGAAAGGATGATTGAATAGTGTACATATATTTGTCGCAAGCGCGGCTGCTGACCGCGAGGTACTGGGTTTGATCCCCGGGACGGGCAAAGCGTCTTAATCTTTTTTTGTGCCCGGGAGATGTCAATGGGCTTGTTACATCAAGTTAACGGTTTCGACGAAATATAAGAACGATATAAGTGTTCAATATAGTACACAGTTCTGCATCTCAGAAAGACAACATAATATGGAAGTTACGAAGTTTCTGAACGAAAGTAAAGTTGTTACTGTCATTCATATTTGACGCCTTGACTTGACATTTTGACGTTCGTTCGTGTTCCAAATCCAGTAAAAAAATCTGCTAACATTGATTACGTGTAAGAATTACATCCTGCTCGCACTAAAAACTTTTCATATATACCCCTTTCGTTTCTGATGTTTACAACTTTACGAAAATCCTGGTCTGCAAAATAAGTATTCACATTCACATGTTGTTTGTATGAAAATTTCAAAGTTCTCCTGAGGATTGAGTGTTTTGTTTACGAGTAGGTAGGTAAATTAATATATGACCCTCGAAAATGCCTGCTAGTACCATAGTAAGTACATCTAATCCTAGATAATTACGAAGTATGTTTCTGGCAAGATGAACATAAATGCTCAGTTCTCCGTTTCAGTATTCCATATTATTGAAAAAGGAAAATGCTCACGAGGATCCAATATACTGCTGTACGTGGGCCAAATTTAACACTGCAGGAGATTCAGCGTAAGTTTAACATAAGATGCCTTATATAGATACCATATTTAAACAAAGATTTTAATTAATTTCCTTTAGAAAACCATGATCCATAAATATGATAGCAGTAAGCAATGCATCTATTAATTTCTGAATACTATGTAGGTATGTCTTCTAACATATAACATAATTTGTTTTAGAAATGCATCAAAGGATTTTATAGTGACTGGAGGTCTTGACTGCCTGGTAAAAGTATGGATCCTAGAAAATGATAGGCTACAACTTCTTCACTCTCTGGAGGGACATTCAATGGCCGTGGTTTCTGTTGCTGTCAGCCCATCAGCACCAAGTAGGTTGGATGTTAAATTGGAATTTGTGATAATTTTTCACAAATACTTTATTAGGATCCTTCTGTTAAATATGTCTGTGTTAAATTAAATTTCTTTAACCTGATTTGAAGCAGAAGAAAATCTTTTTGGTATCATTTTTCATAATAAAAAATTATATAGGATATATTTTGTGATGGGTGTAACAGAAAAGATAATTTTTAATGAATAATTACCACACAATGAAAAAAACTTCTTATTCTATCTTTTAGTAATAGTAAGTTCATCACTGGACTCCAGCCTCATATTCTGGGACCTGGGGACTGGCAAGAAGCTAGTTGAGATACCAACAGGAGTTACAGATGTGTGGAAAGTGGCATTTTCTCCAGATGGCAAACAGATAGCAACGGGAGGTCATACAGGCAAAATAAATGTGTACGGAGTGCAGAGTGGGACAGTGGACAAAATGTTGGATACGAGAGGGAAATTCATATTGAGTGTTTCATGGGTGAGTTATATTTGAACTGATATTGGAGATAAAATTAGATAGATATTTGATTCAGTGAAGGTTTGTGAGGATGAATGGATGGATATTTGTTACTCAATTATGCCAGAACAGCTGATTGGATCTGGATGAAATTTGGCACAGAGATAGATTATAGTCTGGAATAGCACAAAGGCTACTCTATATCCTGAAAAAATTTACGGGTTTATGAACCACGCGGGCGAAGCCGCGGGCGGAACCTAGTATTGTATAGTTGTAACCACGGAGTAAATACAAAGAGGAGACGGCCTAAGCAACTGTGCACTGTGACTCTCAACTAGGTCCTGACGTCATCAAGTAGGCGTGGCCTTAGTCAGTGTATTGTTGGCGTTCGCCCTGTGCACAACTTTGTAAACGTTCCCTTTTTACAGTATACTCGCGCTAGAAGAAAAAAAACAATGAAGTATTGTGATTTATCTTGTAAAAACTACTCGGATAGACGTTCTGATGCTATGGATGGCATCACATTTCATTTGTAAATAATTTTATGCGTAATTTATTAAAATAGTTCTAGAAAAATCTCTTAGCGTCGGCGTTTCCGAATATAATTCTACCCGACATTAGATGGCGACACTTTGTGTCATGGGAACTAACAATATTTAGGTACGTAGAGCTCATTAATATATTTTAATAATCATAAGAACTGAAATTTGTTCAACATTCATTACTAAAGATCCTTTAATCCCCAAAATATTATTTTTGTAGTTTTTATATAAATTTGTAAACAGGCTGCCATCTATCGTCATCTATGAACAACAAACGTAAACATAACAAAAAGACAGGGCCGTAATTATCAGTTCTTTTTAAAAATCAGTTATTCTTGCAGGAAATTGAATTGTGCTAATAATTTTTTTTTCGTTATGATTTGTATATTATTTATTCTGCCTCTGAAATTAGTTTTACCTACTTGACCATATCAAAAGAGTCATGTTAAGTATGAAGCTTCTTTCGCGTCATGCGGCTTTTGATTTAGTCTGGTATTACTTATTTATTTGACATTAATGGTTCGGATGGATCACAGATGGATTGTCACGTAAACGGGAAGTGTTTTTTTTTTCTTCTAAAAGTACTAGCTTTATAAACAATATTGATAGGTCTTTTTAACAAAATAAGTCATTTAAAAATAAGAGAAAAACTAATAATCTTCATTCGTCATTCATCAAAAACCTTTTTATTCTAACATTTTTTTTTCATAATAATATCACTATATCAATAAAAAAATACGTATCAAGAGGGTTCGCAAAATTAATTTTAAAAAAAAGTTTGCTCCTTGGTACGAAAATTCTGAGTACGACCCCGTTGCATCTTGCTCTTAGTGACATCTAGCGTGAGATAGTTATGTAACTACAAAGTAAAATCGACAGTACGAGCGAGTAGTTTCGCTACAGACCGGCAGATGGAAAATAAAGAAGTGGGCGGGATCTATCACCCCGCAAAATGTCACGCTATGTTTCATAGGGAAATCGAATTACAACATCTCCTCTTCGTATTTACTCCGTGGTTGTAACTCTGTCATGTATATCATTTAAACTATTTGCAGTGCATCTAATTTTCATTGCATAATTGTTTTAATGCACTTTGCATAATAGGGCAGAAGTGATTGCAGCTTGCAGTTGTTTTTTTATTATCTAGCTTTTGTTTAGTCACTTATGTTTCGCCATGAATCACAAAGCAATGTAAATTAACAATGAACGAATTTTATTGGAACTTAGCCCAACTACGTCAAACCAATCACAATGCAGATTATGGCGACTCTTATTCACGACTTTCGTGTTATGTTGAAGCTAATTTTTTGACGACACGGTTGGCGCAGTGGTTGTGCGAACGACTGCTTCCGCTACGTGTCGCGGGTTCAATTCCCGCACGGAACAAATATTTGTATGATCTACAGGTAGTTGGTTCGGGTCTGGGTGTATGTCCATATGAATATTTGTGTTTGTAAACGCACCCACGATACAGGAATTCCTAGTGTGGGGCAATGTTTTTTTAAATGAAAAAATAAAATAAAAAAATTGTACAAAAACTATGGCATATGGCATGCAATGGCACACGGCAGCCTGAGCACGTCTATCGAACCCTAAACAATATGTAACGACAATTTTGTTGCCAGAGTCCAAATGGAAAATTCATAGCAACTGGCTCGGAAGACGGTATCTTGTGTATACTGAATGTGGCTCAAGGTAAAGTGGTGCACTCGGTGGAGGCGCACGCGCAGCCCATCAGAAGCGTCGCGTTCTCGCCTTGCAGCAACCGGCTCGCCACTGCCTCTAACGATGGACACGTCAACATTTATGATGTGTAAGTATGATAGATACTCTACTTTCAATCGTGGTGAAACACGCCACAACTGTACAATTTCGAATTGACGTTAAACCAAACTGCAACAAGAAAATTAAATAGCTGCAATAAATCCAAGCATAGAACTCGTTATGATTGATAAAAAAACATATTTTATTCAATTTGTATTCGGAACAATTTTTATTTTATATCTTAATCGTCATTACTTTCGTTCATAGCGCCAGTGCAGGCCTCCAATTCTCGTTGGACCACAAATGCTGGGCACTTAGCGTGTGCTTCACGACGGAAGGGACACGAGTTGCAACTGCGGCCGCCGACGGCAGCGTGCGAGTGGCAACAACCGACGGACTCACTGTACTCAACACTTTTGAGGAACATAGCGATGTGGTAAGTAGATCTCTTATAGTGTTGTGCTGGACAATGTTCCATGGATCAAGGCAAGGTGGGAATTCCGCATGTGTTTGAGGACACGCGCCACGATCCATCAGTGTCAATCTATTTTCTTTTTTGATTCATCTAGAGTTTTCTTTTCGGAATCCGTAGTACCTTACCAACTATTACTACCATCTTATTGACCGTTTAGATGTCCAGGTGTTATTATGACACAATTTCTTTCAAAATGTGCTAAAACGTAAATCGTAAAAAAAACAAATGAATTTTAATTACGAAGTAATTGAACCTTTTAACTGTTTATTTTCTCGTCCCATCAAGTTCTAGTTTTAATTTTAAAATTCAGAACAGTATGTAATGTAATTTCTTCTTCATAGGTGTGGGGCGTGAATTTCAACAGCAACAATAAGAGATTGATATCGGTATCCAAAGACAAATGTATTAACATTTACGAATGTCCGCCGCCGCCGCTGCTGATTAAGACTGACAAAAAAGATCAAGTAATAAGGGTGTAGTGCTAAGCTATTGTTTGAGGTTTTGCTATGTACCAAATGATAAATCACCATTTTGAACCAAACATCTTATCTATCATTATAACAGTACGATTTTCTGAAAATGCTTCATGGGATGATAGATTTCAGAAATCAAAATTCATGCTGGACCAGCTAGCGGAATATATTTTTTTGTGTTTTGAATATTACTGTCGTCAAAACGTGTAGCCTAACATCCTATAACTGACAATACGCGTAATGTTTATGTTCTTAAGCCTGTACTGTCGATGTAAATTAAATAAATTCAACTCATTACTGTCCCACTGCTGTGCAAGGGTCTCTTCTCAGAATGAGAAGGGTTAGGCCTTAGTCCACCACGCTGGCCCGGTGCGGGTTGGCGGACGTGGACTGACGGTGTTTTCGATATAACGTTAGTCAAAATATAAAAGCCGATTTTAAATAAAGTTTGTTTGTACCTATATAATTTACTTCGTTTGATATTCTCCGTTACAATTAAGTCCCTCCCATGGTCGCATTTTATAATTTTTTGCATATAACAATATTTATTGTGAAGAAATTGTAATATGGGCTTCCTTTTGTTCGAAATAGAATAAATTATAATCGATCATAGTGTAAGTTTCTTTCGACAAACTCGATTTACTACATCGAACGCGTTCGGCGCTCCGATTGGTCCGTTTCGTACTCTCCACCAATCGGAGCGTCGAACGCGTTCGATATAGTAAATCAAATTTGTCAAAAGAAACTCATATTCATTTTTGAAGCTGCATACATACCTATCAAAATGACCCACATATCTACGTCAAAATAATAATATTTATAATGCCTATCAGAGCTGAAACCGCGACATTATATAGTGCGTGCAAGGGTGCGCTGCCCCTGCTATTATAAGACGGGGAGTCTGGCACAGACTTGATTAATTTTCGGCGGTAAGAGGATTGCGCCCTCGCTCACCGCTATTACAGACGCTCTTTGCCTAGGATTTACACTCCATAACTAGGTAAGAGTAAAAAATACCCTTTACGGGATTATTAGTGTACCTGCCTACACATACTTTGAATGGGAGATGAATTTTGGATACCTACTAAGAATTATTCTACTATTCGATTGAATCGGAAAGATATTAAAAATAATATAACTATTTGATAAAGTAAAATATAACTTGTGGCATTTTTAAATACTTATAATTTTGCATCTTACGTGCGTCATATTAAATCCAATATGTGCATAAATATAAAATGAAATACATCCTTATCTATACTTATAATAAATCTGTAGAGAGGTCAATTCTGTACATGAAATATATTTTCAAAATAACTATCAGGGGGTGATTAGTGATCGATACTGATGCCAAAAATGCAATCAGTAAAATTTTTGTCTGTCTGTCTGTCTGTCTGTATGTTCCTTATAGAAACAAAAACTACTCGACGGATTTTAACGAAACTTAGTACAATTATTCTTCATACTCCTGGGCAGGTTAAAGTATACTTTTCATCACGCTACAATCAATAGGAGCAGAGCAGTGAAGGGAAATGTTGGGAAAACGGGAGAAGTTACTCCATTTTTTAAGCTTCCGTCGCGTGTGCAGCCTTAATGGTTAAAGCTACATAGAAATCATATACGAAAGTTAATCTGTCTGTTACATCAAAACCATTGAACCGTGAGGAAGGACATACGCTACTTTTTTACGAAAAACGACTGAAACGCGGACGAAGTCGCGGGCAAAAGCTAGTAGTTAATAAATCATAATGTAATTCACGTGATACTGAGAAAAATAAAGATGTATCATTATTATAACTTTAAGTTTATACAACCGATATGTTGACAATCACTCACCTACGAATGCTTAGTGAGAATATCCTTCTTAGTACTGTGCGCAAAAAATAGAAGTACCTAATCATTATTTCATAAACACAAAACATCATTGAAATTATACGGCTTTTTAAGTATCAATACACTATCGAGCTGTTGTCAAGCTAAATACATAAAGGGGAGGCATTTATCAAAAATATTTACATTGGTAGCAAGTCAATTGGTATCGGCTTAATTTGCGGCGAATTATGCGGCGCGGCCCGCCGGGAAATCAACTTTACATTCAATTTGCCGCCGGTGCACAGATAAAAACCAATCTCTTCATTTTTACCTGTCGCGGCGAGAGAATAAAACCCTCTTTGATGTTCGTGAACAGTTAAAAAGAAGTTTGAAAGTGCGCTTCATTGTTACGTACACCACAGTTTTAAGTTTACCAACATCGACAAATCCTGTTTCTTTCACATTTTAGGAGATATTTTTGTATTGATGTCCTCATGCCGTGCTGAATAGCCAGTTAGCAAGATTTGTTATAGAACTGACTCTCAGGTTGCGCAGTACGGAACCCTATACGAAATCGAGATCTGATAACGTTATCATCTACCTACGACTGGATACTGCTAAACATTTAACATCCATGATATACATATGTATTTAATATAGGTACTACTGAATTATTCTTCCGAGCGAAACTATATTATTTGTAACTAAGTAACTGACTTGATCAAGAACCCATCCATAATGTCACAATGTTATTATCTCGGCTTATATTATAGAACGTAGGTAAATCAAGATTGTTGACATATATTTTACCATGTACCAAAAGGTAATATTTTGGGTTTGCAAGTTACACTACGTTACTAATAGGCGGTTGACAAGGTATTGTGCAGTCCACATACGAGTCGTCAGTGGCCGGCAGCGGAGGTATCGGTGTCGTAATCACGGCCGCGCCGCCGGCAGCGCCATTCAATGAGATGAAATCACTATGCGGCTGTATGAATAATTCAGGTGCGGTCCGATCAGCCCCCTCCCTCACCTCGCCGCGAGCACCCCCACTATCGATATTGATATAAAGTTGACAGAATATGTATGTTCAATAGGGTATGGTCGATTTCTGTAATTGGACAACGATTTTGTCCTTACATGTTTGCTACAGTTACATTTTTCATGTCAGATAAGTAGGTATAGGACGTACATAGTCAAATTTCTCGAAGAAATGTGTATTTTGAAAGCGGTAGACTAACAACGACAATTGATACTTTGTTATCAAAATACTATAAAATCAAAGATGGTGCAATTCAATAATTTAGGGGCATATATTCATTTCAATAAACATAACAGTTTGTCTAACTATGTAACAATAGAATCTAATGGTGGTAGGAGATAGCGGGAGAAGAGTAGGTGACGTGAGCGACGGGAGCGGCGTAGGCGAGCTTGGCTACGGGGGCAGAGTAGGCGACTGGAGCATGAGAGTAAGAGACGGGAGCAGGCGCATAGGAGACCTTGGCTACGGGAGCGGCGTAGGCGATCTTGGCTACTGGAGCGGCGTAGGCGAGCTTGGCTACGGGAGCGGCGTAGGCGATTTTGGCGGGAGCCTGGTGCACGGGGGTGCCCTCATAGCGCACGATGGCGTTGAAGCCGTGCTCTTTGTCAGCGGTGTAGTCGACGATGCGGTGCACGCCGTCGGGCTGCACGAGTGAGTACGAGCCGTGCACGGCATCACCGGCGCGCGCCTCCTGCTGCTGCTTTACGTCGCCACTGTGGTCATCATGGACGGAGTAAGAGAACTCGTAATGAGCGGGTACCTCGGGTTCGGCATAAGCCACCTTGGCAACAGGGATCAGAGGCACGGCGTAAGCTGCCACAGCCAGAGACAGGACAATGACGAACTGGAATAAAATGAGATACGTCAAATATTACAAAAAATACTACTTAAAAGAAATACAACCAAATTTCTCCAAAAAAATAAGAAAATCTCAAGTTTGTTATTTATAAACTAAATTAATTCATTTTTAATAACTCACTTTGGCAACCATTTTTGCTAATTGTTTGATGTTGCTGATTTGAGTGTCAGTAGTCGACTATGATACAGGTGTTAGCTGCTACACTTTTTATACATGAATTGTTGCCCGTAAGTCTCGTTGGTGACACACAGCACGCCTGAGGCTTTATCATTCAACTTCACAATGATTGAGAGGTGAAGGTCACACTGCATTCCTGACCCGAACTATGCCTTCTATATTACATACAGATTAGCACCTGTTGGTTAATTCCTGTCTGATGGGCAGACAAGTATTGACTTCATAGACTTGATCTGAACCTATTGATTATGATTTATAATTTGAAAATAATTCATTACGAAATTCATTAAACCAATTATAGATAACTAAATATCAAATAGTGGTAATGCATAGATAGACCTTATTAATATACTTATTCGTAAAAAAATTAACACAGGCTTACAATACAGGCTTACAAGTATTGCTTAAATAAGATTTCATTTAACGAAATTCGAAGGAAAAGAAGTGATAGATATGATACAACTATAATAGGTATCCGCAAGACTTCCCACACTATTTGTTCTAAAATTCATTTTTTTAATTTTTTGAATGCATTCTTTCATCTTTTAAAGCCAACTATACTCTGTTACAAGTACGTACCTGCATAAATACTACTAGATACCTACATGAGTACCTTTAATGAAATCAATGTAATTAGGAGTGTGTTAGATTTAGATCCGTTTCGTTTAAGATATTTACGTAGGCACACGCAATCTAAATTTGATCAATTATTATTGCATCAGATTACATACATAAGTAATGAGTATATGAAATGGGCAAGTTCTTTCTCCTTGACTCAGTTTCATTCGATGTTTCCGTAAAAAACTTGCTGCGAATCAAGTTCACGACCTTTATCGATAAATTAAATTCGCACACGACGCGAATCAAAAGGTACAAAAAGGGATGAATTTAAATGTAGATGTGTATGTAATTATCTACTCAATATCATTAATTGAAGAGGTCTATGGAGAAAACTTCATATTCGACGATGGACGTCAAGTATCACCAATCGCAGTTCAGAACCGGAGATAGGCTTCTGTACCCCTAGTGTAAGTTTCTTTTGACAAATTCGATTTACTATATCGAACGCGTTCGACGCTCCGATTCAAAAGAAACTTACACTAGGGGTAACTTACACTGACCAAGATAGTTATTCTCGATATCCGATTTTGACAGCGGAACATCGCCAGTACTCACAAACCGATGTTTTTGTCGTCTGACGTGTCTTACCCTTCTTATTAAGGCGCTGATAAACCCGAGCGTTTTGGCGAATGTTGCATTAGTTACAACTAAATCAATTTGAAAAACGGTGAATGCATGACGTTCTGTTATGAATGCTCAGTTTTATCTGGACCTTTAGGTTTCTTGTGATCATTCATCAAAATATGGGAGAATATAAAACAAAGCTATTTTTGTTGCGATATCTTATATGTTTGCAACTATAAAGGGCTTTTTTATGTAAACATTATTACTATTGAATAGGTTACTATTATTAATGACAACAATAAGTAACTATTATTACTTTATATACTACTAACTCATATTATAAATGTGAAAGTTTGTGAGGATGGATGGATGGATGGATCTTTGTTACTCTTTCACGCCAGAACGACTGAACGGATCTGGATGAAATTTGGCACAGAGATAGATTATAGTCTGGTATAGCACATAGGCTACTCTTTATCCCGGGAAAATGTACGGGTTCGTAAACCACGCGGGCGAAGCCGCGAGCTGAAGCTAGTATACTATAAACACAGTCGCATTACCTTCTTTCTGTCGTAATATATCAGGTAGCATTTCAACTAACTCATGAGCCGTTTATTAAGTTGTAAGTGCACTTTGCACATATAAAGAAACTTCTACAATGCTACATTTCTGGGCATTAACACTCTGACATAACATAGCATTTTCTTTAGTCAGTCTCGTTTGCGGCATTACGCAGTAATGTAAAACAATTTGGCAATTAAACCATTTATTTTGCCATAGATATTAAAGATACTTTAAAAATGCCATGTAACATAATAATAGTATCGGTAATTAGATGTTTCTTCCGAAGTCTGTGTACCTTCACATGTTTTTTATAGAACTTGTCTACGCAGTTAATTGTGTTGTGACGGACTGGAGGTCGGAGTCAGTCTGGTATTAAATAGGTACTCCGCCTACACCAGGAGCCATACAATATGTCAGAAAAGGCTCTAACATTGTATTTTCGTCATTACGTATGTTAGGTACATACCTGTAAAGTTGAAAAGAAGTAGGTAAAGGTCGAATGTGTAGTTAGGAGTCTCTAGGAATTGTAGTATGCATTTCTTGGATGTAAATATCTATTAAGGTCCGAATCTTACAAGATAAACGAATGAATGAAGTGACAATCCTTTTCTTAGCCTGATGAACTTTGATGACCTTTGTCTTACATAGGTTCTCGTACCTATACCATCAATAAATGTAAATGGATACTTACCAACGGCAACTATTTGTCAAGTAGTTGTAAGGTTATTTTCAGCTTCTATGGTTGTGTGGTTTCGTAATTCGTTTTTGTTTGGAAATGATCACAATAATTCTTAATCATTGATCTTTTTTGAACATGGTTATTTTATGCGTATTATTGTTAAATCTAAATCTCAAAAATATAGTTTACAGTTAAACACGATTTCAGAACCTGAAATCGACGAAGATACATGGCGGAAATAAAAATGACGTAAGATACAGTTCAATAATTTAATTAGCTCTATTCATTTCAATAAATACAACAATTTGTCAATGACACAATAGTATCTAGTGGTGGTAGGAGATGGCGGGCGAAGAGTAGGTGACGTGGGCAGCAGGAGCAGCGTAGGCGAGCTTAGCTACGGGGGTGGCGTAGGCTACTGGAGCGTGAGAGTAGGAGACTGGGGCGTGGGCGTAAGAGACAGAGGCAGGCGCGTAGGAGACCTTGGCAACGGGAGCGGCGTAGGCGATCTTGGCTACGGGAGCGGCATAGGCGACCTTGGCTACAGGAGCCGCGTAGGCGAGCTTAGCTACGGGAGCGGCATAGGCGATCTTGGCGGGAGCCTGGTGCACAGGGGTGCCCTCGTAGCGCACGATAGCGTTGAAGCCGTGCTCCTTGTCGGCGGTGTAGTCGACGATGCGGTGCACACCATCGGGTTGCACGAGTGAGTAGGAGCCGTGCACGGCGTCACCGGCGCGCGCCTCTTGCTGCTGCTTTACGTCACCGCTGTGCTCGTCATGGACGGAGTAAGAGAACTCATAGTGAGCGGGTGCCTCGGGTTCAGCATATGCCACCTTGGCAATGGGGATCAGGGGCACGGCGTAAGCCGCCACAGCCAGAGACAGGACGATGACGAACTGGAATAAAATGTTAATGATCAAATTTCAAAAAGAACCGAGTAGAATTTAAGAAATACACTTTTAACAAATACTAGAAAGAATCAAATCCAAGACGATTTATATATTGGTCAATATAAATTGAATCAATTAAAACACCAGTAATCTAATGTTTTTTAAATAACTCACTTTGGCAACCATTTTTGCTGATTGTTTGATATGTTGTTACTGAATTGAGTATCAGTAGTAGACTATGATACATGTGTGAGCTGCTACAGTTTTTATACATGAATTGTCGCCCGTAGGTCTCTGTTGGTGACACACAGCACGCCTGAGGCTTTGATCATTCAACTTTACAATTATTGAGAGGTGAAGGCTGACGTGTTGCATTGCTGAGCCGAACTATGCCTTTGATATTACATACGATTAGCACTTGTCGCCGAATTCCTTAGTGAGAGGCAACGATTTAATATAATAAAATACCAGACTTGTAGTATGATATTATAATATTTCGAATGTATGCGACGAATGAGTACACTTTATTAACGCTTTCCTCGGAAATAGTATCGGTGTGTTTCTTTAATAAACGTCTGTAAATTTTTCGTTCACTTAGCGTTTTATGCAAACGATTTTTTATCAGATCAAAATCTTGACCATGAGTATATGAAAGGGGCGAGGTCTTTCTCCTTGACTCAGTTTGATGCAATGTTTCCGCATAACAAAGCTGCAATTCAAGTTCACGACCTTTATCGATTAAAAAGTATTTATTTATTTTATTTTTTCATTTGTATGAAGCATCGACTTCCCCAGACTTCATATTTACCTGCACATGCACTCTGCCACTGACAATAAACGAAGCTCTGATTAGTGACAGATGATGGTGTAGCTTTACAACATACTTACCATAATATCCATCATCAGAGATATATTAGCATATCTTGAGGAGTGGACTGTGAAAGGCTCATTAGTTGACGCCCATTTCTGACTACGGTTCTACCTTAAAGACTTGCTCCTTCTGCTTTTATTCGAACGCTATTAGATAAGGACTTAGTACGTTAAACGGTTAAAGTAGATTTTTTATGGAGTCGGTACGAACTGTCACTCAGAAGTCGCTTATGCCATTATAGTATAGTGTTTGCCTGATAATTAGCGAGTAAGTATCGAGACTGCCCTGGGTGCCAGATGATCTCTTGTTTCGTCACTCCTGGAGACTGTTTTCTTCCACTCCTTTAATTAAAGTAGGTAAGGACTTCCATTATTTTCATACCTAACTACGTGTTGCAAGTAGTAATCCAACTACACCGTTAATCGTTTTAAAACTTCAGCCAGATGGTTTTATAACGAAAGAAACAAAATAAGATTTTATAAGTTCTTCATATAGCATCTTCATTCTTCATACATCATTGGTCTAGTGATTGCAAGCACGACTGCTGCGTGTGTGATCCTGGGTTTGATTCTTAGGTCAGGCAAATTGTGATTGGTATTTCTGTATGGTTATGGACATTCTCAGCAACAGCATGGAATCTGGAACTGTGCACAGTGGATGGCAAACAGACTCGCATCTTATTACGTGCATAAACTATAAGCGTCCTTTTGTGTGCTAATACACACTGGAATCACCAATCTGTATCTTACCATTAAATTAGCTTATCATATATACATAATACCGTTTTATTATCCATTGAACGAATTCGGTAATTTTTAGTTTTTTTATGTGTAGTCTTTGAAGCCATGACAGGATAGCATCGGATGAGGTAATGATATAAAAATAAAATTGGATATTCAGTTCAATAATTTAATAGCACAATTTATTTCAATAAATACAACAGGTTGCCTATCTATAGAACAATAACATCTAGTGGTGGTAAGAGATAGCGGGAGAGGAGTAGGAGACGTGGGCGACAGGAGCGGCGTAGGCGAGCTTGGCTACGGGGGCGGCGTATGCAACTGGAGCATGAGAGTAGGAGACTGGTGCGTGAGCGTAAGAGACGGGCGCAGGCGCGTATGAGACCTTGGCTACGGGAGCGGAGTAGGCGATCTTGGCTACGGGTGCAGAGTAGGCGAGCTTAGCTACGGGAGCGGCGTAGGCGATCTTAGCGGGGGCCTGGTGCACAGGGGTGCCCTCGTAGCGCACGATGGCGTTGAAGCCGTGCTCCTTGTCAGCGATGTAGTCGACGATGCGGTGCACGCCGTCGGGCTGCACGAGCGAGTACGAGCCGTGCACAGCGTCACCGGCGCGCGCCTCTTGCTGCTGCTTCACGTCGCCACTGTGGTCGTCATGGACGGAATAAGAGAACTCGTAGTTAGCGGGGGCCTCGGGCTCGGCATAAGCCACCTTGGCAACAGGGATCAGGGGCACGGCATAAGCTGCCACAGCCAGCGACAGGACGATGACGAACTGGAAAGTAAATATAAAATTATATACAATTAGTACAGACTGATCTAATTTTTCCATTAACCTCAATTATTCTTATGTGAAGATATATTTTTTATTAAATTATGATATATTGAATCGAAACGTACTTTGGCGACCATTGTTGATTTGGTGTTGCTGTTTTAGGAATCAGTGATTGAATGTGATATTGTGAGACCTGCTACACTTTTTATACTTGACTTGTCACCTATAGTTCGTACCGTAGGTGACACATGGCATGCCCGGAGCGCAGCTAAAAATGCTTTACTATGATTGAGAGGTGAAGGTCGATCTGTTGCGTTACTTAAACTGAACTACTCGGTACTTGACATACTACATACCAGATTAGCACATGTACACACATTCTGTGATTGCACTGTACCGACTATGTGTATTTTCTTTAGTAACAAGTTTAGTGACGATAAGTCTGTCGCACCTCGGCGGTTAGTTCCGTTACCAACTTTCCTGATTGACTAATATTTCCATTACGCCATGAGTAATTCTTGTCATACCAGACAATACAGAACGATTCGATAAAAAGAGGGTTCAATTCGCTCAACAAATATTTGCATGGCTTACAGACATTTTTGGGTCGAAGTCTAAGTATCAATTAAAAACTAAACAAAAATAGGACGCAACATGCGTCGACACCCTTGCGCCATCACATCTTCCCAGCTCGGCAAGCTGTGTCGGTGCTGCCGCTGCATCTGCAGAGGCCCTCAAGCGGCGAAAATATAATAACCTGCTCAGTGGTTATATTTTCGAGCCATTTGGGGTCGAAACACTTGGGCAATGGGGTCCGATTGCTCGCATCTTATTTAAAGAGATCGCAAAGCGATTAGTCGACTCTACGCGTGACCAGAAGGATGGATTATTCTTTGGTCAAAGAATCAGCATTGCCATACAGCGTGGCAATGCTGCCCGTCTTCTGGGCACAATGCCGGTTGACAGCGATGTGGAGGAGTATTTTGACGGGTAGATAATATTTTTATCTTTTTACATCTTTAATCTGTTTAGTGTTTTTAGTAGTTAGTAATAAGCAGTTAGTAACATTGTATTTATAATCCAGTATTTCAACAAAAAATAAATAAATATAATATAGGTACTTTGCATATCATTTATTAACTGTAACGGTGTCCATCAGTAGGTATAATCGCAATGATCGAGCGCGTGCGGGACCTTCACCTCTAAATATTATTATAATGCGCTACCCGGCGCCCTAGGCTTGCAATGTGTCAACAACGATACCAAATTGAAGGCAATAATTTAAGTATAAAAAGTGTAGCAGGTCATACACTATCACAGTCAACCACTGACATTCAAATAATCAACACCAAATTAACAATGGTCGCCAAAGTAAGTATACTTACATAAAACAATTGAAATATAGTGTTTTGGGATTCTCTTAGAATGGGCTTTATCTGGTATTTCTTCTTCATGCATAAATGTTTTGCAGTATTGAAATTGCACTTCATTTGTGGGTTTAAATTAAAATTTACCAAGCAACCTTTAATTTTAATACTATTTACTTTCCAGTTCATCATCGTCCTGTCTCTGGCTGTGGCGGCTTACGCCGTGCCCCTAATCCCCATCGCCAAGGTGGCATATGCTGAGCCCGAGGCACCCGCTCACTATGAGTTCTCTTACTCTGTCCATGACGAACACAGCGGTGACGTAAAGCAGCAGCAGGAGGCGCGCGCCGGTGACGCCGTGCACGGCTCATACTCACTCGTGCAGCCCGACGGCGTGCACCGCATCGTCGACTACACCGCTGACAAGGAGCACGGATTCAATGCCATCGTTCGCTACGAGGGCACCCCCGTACACCAGGCTCCCGCTAAGATCGCCTACGCCGCTCCCGTAGCCAAGCTCGCTTACGCCGCTCCCGTAGCCAAGATCGCCTACGCTGCTCCCGTTGCCAAGGTCTCCTACGCGCCTGCTCCGGTCTCCTACGCTCACACCCCGGTCTCCTACTCTCATTCGCCAGTTGCCTACGCCGCCCCCGTAGCCAAACTCGCCTACGCCGCCCCCGTAGCCAAACTCGCCTACGCCGCTCCCGTCGCTCACGTCACCTACTCTTCTCCCGCCATCTCCTACCACCACTAGATACTATTGTTACATAGTTAGGAAAGCTGTTGTTATTAAAATGATTAGGTGATAATTAATTAAATTATTGAATTGAATATTATACTATTTTTATTTATATTATCGAAATCCATGGGTGATTTTGGACCTAATTGTTACGTAATGGTTATCTAATGCGTTAGTGTCTTGTAATCAGACTAATGTGTCTATGTAAACATAATCTACCCACATGGTAGGAATATATAGCCATAGTGATTGGATGCATTGCTGAACCTACCATAATTCCGTTACCGTTACCATAGTACCGTGCTGGCGTGAGTCAGGGCACAATTTTAGGACCACTCCTCTTTTTGATTATGGTAAACGATCTACCACAGGTTATAAAGCATGCGAAATGTTTCCTTTATGCAGACGATTTAAAGATTTACGCAAATGTAAACTCTGAGTCCGACTGCATTGCTCTCCAGCGTGACATCGATGCATTGAGTGAGTGGGCTAATACCAAAAGAATGGAGTTCAACACGTCTAAATGTCAAGTAGTGAGTTTTAGCCGCAGGAGGAGGCCTATACTTTACGACTACACCGTCAACAACGATTTTATAACTAAAGTCTCGACAGTCAAAGATCTTGGTGTAGTGTTTGATAGTAAACTGACCTTTCGTGAACACTTTATAGGACTAGCTAAAGAATCATTCAGACGTCTAGGTTTTGTTTTACGTAACTGTCAAAGTTTCAATAACCACAGTGTCATTAGACTTTTGTTTCATGCTTTAGTACGATGCAAACTAGAAACTAGCGCTTGTGTATGGAACCCCCATGAGGTTACTTATACGCTCATGCTGGAAAAAGTGCAAAATGCTTTCCTCAGATACTTCTACAAACGTGTATTTGGGTATTATCCATATATGTATCCTACCAAGTTTCTTCTAGGTTGTTTAAATTTTAATTCCCTTGAAGTCAGGCGAGCATTTGATCAAATTACAACTGCCTGTAAGATTATTCACGGTTATACTGATGCGTCCGATCTACATGAGAAGCTGTGTCAACTGTTTGTGCCTAATAATTACCATCGCGCGGAAACATAAATTATTTAATGTCTCATTTTGTCGTACAGTAGCCTGATCCACCTCCCCGATACCGCGCATGTTGGCGATGCTCAACGAGCTCATGGACACCAGCCCAGGATTGGATGTGTTTGCTGATGAATGGAAGACGATAGTGTTAGAATGTTTGCGGTTCTGTGAGAAGACGGTGTGATAGGTTTACTTATCAATGGTTATTTAGTTTTAATGGCTAATCGCTGTACTAAATAAATAAATAAATAAAAAATAAAATATTTTTTAATAATAATACCTTATCTTCTTCTTCTATCTTACTACATTTATTTTTCTTCTCTACCTACATAGCTATAGTTACTGGCGTACCAGGATGAAAAAACAAAATTCAAACCAAAACCTGAAAATTTAGATTAGCACTATTAACTGCCGTGGGAACTGCCGTACTCTTTGTTCTGTAATTATGGCACACTGCCATGTAACGTTTACACCATTTAATATTCTAATTGATTTTTTTTTTCTTTTTTAAAAAACATTGCCCCACACTAGGATTTCTCCTGTGTCGTGGGTACAGTTTACAAACATACATGTCACATGCACACACAACCAGACCCGAAACAACTATCTGTAGATCATACAAATATTTGTTCCGTGCGGGGATCGAACCCGCGACACATAGCGCAGAAAGCTAATCGCCTAGCCACTGCGCCAACCGTGTCGTCAAATTCATTGTATAGTTTATCAGTAGATATGTTTTATCTATGTATACCATGTACAGATAGTTGTTAAGAATCTAGGTACTATTTTGCAAAATGTTCTTAGACTTCCTATGGAGAGGAATGGGCATGGAACTTCATAGTTTGCGTGTCAATCTCAGTCCTGGGTTCGATCCCTGGGTCAGGCAAATTGTGATTGGTTTTCTGTCCGGCTATGGACATTCATTGATCATTCATTAGCAGCATGAAGTCTGGAACTGTGCACGGTGTATAGCAATAGGTTCGCCTCCTAATACGTGGGACTCAGTAACGGCATCGGCGAAATTTGGGTGTAGATTAGCACGCTGCTGCGTAATCTTTTGGGGAATATAAGTGTACCTACATTTTGAGGCAGACTGCACCAGAAAATTATAAACTCCTTTTGTTTGCTAATACACACTGGGATCATCCATCTGGATCTTACCATCAAATTAGCTTATCATATATACGTATATAATACCGTTTTATTATCAATTGAATGGATTCGGTCATTTTTGGTTTTTTTATGTGTAGTCTTTGAAGCCATGACAGGATAGTATCGGATGGGGTAATGATATAAAAAAAATGGATAATCAGTTCAATAATTTAATAGCACAATTCATTTCAATAAATACAACAGGTTGCCTATCTATAGAACAATAATATCTAGTGGTGGTAAGAGATAGCGGGAGAGGAATAGGTGACGTGGGCGACAGGAGCGGCGTAGGCGAGCTTGGCTACGGGGGCGGCGTATGCAACTGGAGCATGAGAGTAGGAGATTGGTGCGTGAGCGTAAGAGACGGGCGCAGGCGCGTAGGAGACCTTGGCTACGGGAGCGGAGTAGGCGATTTTGGCTACGGGTGCAGAGTAGGCGAGCTTAGCTACGGGAGCGGCGTAGGCGATCTTAGCGGGGGCCTGGTGCACAGGGGTGCCCTCGTAGCGCACGATGGCGTTGAAGCCGTGCTCCTTATCGGCGGTGTAGTCGACGATGCGGTGCACGCCGTCGGGCTGCACGAGCGAGTAAGAGCCGTGCACGGCGTCACCGGCGCGCGCCTCTTGCTGCTGCTTTACGTCGCCACTGTGGTCGTCATGGACGGAGTAAGAGAACTCGTAGTGAGCGGGGGCCTCGGGCTCGGCATAAGCCACTTTGGCAACAGGGATCAGGGGCACGGCATAAGCTGCCACAGCCAGGGACAGGACGATGACGAACTGGAAAGTAAATATAAAATTATATACAATTAGTACTGACTGATCTAATTTTTCCATTAACCTCAGTTATTCTAATGTGAAGATATATTTTTCATTAAATTATGATATATTAAATCGAAACGTACTTTGGCGACCATTGTTGATTTGGTGTTGCTGTTTTAGGATTCAGTGATTGAATGTGATATTGTGAGACCTGTTACACTTTTTATACTTGACTTGTCACCTATAGTTCGTACCGTAGGTGACACATGGCATGCCCGGGGCGCAGCTAAAAATGCTTTACTATGATTGAGAGGTGAAGGTCGATCTGTTGCGTTACTTAAACTGAACTACTCGGTACTTGACATACTACATACCAGATTAGCACATGTACACACATTCTTGTGATTGCACTGTACCGACTATGTGTATTTTCTTTAGTAACAAGTGACAATAAGTCTGTCGCACCTCAGCGGTTAGTTCCGAACGAATTTTCCTGATTGACTAATATTTGCACTACGCCATGAGTAATTCTTGTCATGCCAGACAATACAGAACGATTCGATAAAAAAAGAGGATTCGATTCCCTCAACAAATATTTGCATGGCCTACAGACATTTTTTGGGTCGGAGTCTAAGTATCAATTAAAAACTAAAGAAAAATTAGATCACATCATTTATTAACTAACTAAGATAAGATCAATTATGTGGTGTCAATCAGTAGGTATAATCGCAATGATCGAGCGCGTGCGCGACCTTCACCTCTAAATATTATTATAATGCGCTACCCAGCGCCCTAGGCTTGCAATGTGTCAACAAAGATACCAAATTGAAGGCAATAATTTAAGTATAAAAAGTGTAGCAGGTCATACATTATCACAGTCAAACACTGACATTCAAATAGTCAACACCAAATTAACAATGGTCGCCAAAGTAAGTATACTTACATAAAATAATTGAAATATAGTGTTTTGGGATTTTCTTAGAATGGGCTTTATCTGGTATTTCTTCTTCATGCATAAATGTTTTGCAGTATTGAAATTGCATTTCATTTGTGGGTTTAAATTAAAATTTACCTAGCAATCTTTTAATTTTAATACTATTTACTTTTCAGTTCATCATCGTCCTGTCTCTGGCTGTGGCGGCTTACGCCGTGCCCCTAATCCCCATCGCCAAGGTGGCATATGCTGAGCCCGAGGCACCCGCTCACTATGAGTTCTCTTACTCCGTCCATGACGAACACAGCGGTGACGTAAAGCAGCAGCAGGAGGCGCGCGCCGATGACGCCGTGCACGGCTCGTACTCACTCGTGCAACCCGATGGTGTGCACCGCATCGTCGACTACACCGCCGACAAGGAGCACGGCTTCAACGCTATCGTGCGCTACGAGGGCACCCCCGTACACCAGGCTCCCGCTAAGATCGCCTACGCCGCTCCCGTAGCCAAGCTCGCTTACGCCGCTCCCGTAGCCAAGATCGCCTACGCTGCTCCCGTTGCCAAGGTCTCCTACGCGCCTGCTCCGGTCTCCTACGCTCACGCCCCGGTCTCCTACTCTCATGCTCCAGTTGCCTACGCCGCCCCCGTAGCCAAACTCGCCTACGCTGCTCCCGAAGCTCACGTCACCTACTCTTCTCCTGCCATCTCCTACCACCACTAGATACTATTGTTACATAGTTAGGAAAGCTGTTGTTATTAAAATGATTAGGTGCTAATTAATTAAATTATTGAATTGAATATTATACTATTTTTATTTAAATTACCGAAATCCATGGGTGATTTTGGACCTAATTGTTACGTAATCCAATGCGTTAGTGTCTTGTAATCAGACTAATGTGTCTATGTAAATGTAATCTACCCACATGGTAGGAATATATAGCCATAGTGATTGGATGCACTGCTGAACCTACCATAATTCCGTTACCGTTACCATAGTACCGTGCTGGCGTGAGTCAGGGCTCAATTTTAGGACCACTGCTCTTTTTGATTATGGTAAACGATCTACCACAGGTTATAAAGCATGCGAAATGTTTCCTTTATGCAGACAATTTAAAGATTTATGCAAATGTAAACTCTGATTCCGACTGCATTGCTCTCCAGCGTGACATCGATGCATTGAGTGAGTGGGCTAATACCAAAAGAATGGTGTTCAACACGTCTAAATGTCAAGTAGTGAGCTTTAGCCGCAGGAGGAGGCCTATACTTTACGACTACACCGTCAACAACGATTTTATAACTAAAGTCTCGACTGTCAAAGATCTTGGTGTAGTGTTTGATAGTAAACTGACCTTTCATGAACACTTTATAGGACTAGCTAAAGAATCATTCAGACGTCTAGGTTTTGTTTTGCGTAACTGTCAAAGTTTCAATAACCACAGTGTCATTAGACTATTGTTTCATGCTTTAGTACGATGCAAACTAGAAACTAGCGCTTGTGTATGGAACCCCCATGAGGTTACTTATACGCTCATGCTGGAAAAAGTGCAAAATGCTTTCCTCAGATACTTCTACAAACGTGTATTTGGGTATTATCCATATATGTACCCTACCAAGTTTCTTCTAGGTTGTTTAAATTTTAATTCCCTTGAAGTCAGGCGAGCATTTGATTAAATTACAACTGCCTGTAAGATTATTCACGGTTATACTGATGCGTCCGATCTACATGAGCTGTGTCAACTGTTTGTGCCTAATAATTACCATCGCGCGGAAACATAAATTATTTAATGTCTCATTTTGTCGTACAGTAGCCTGATCCACCTCCCCGATACCGCGCATGTTGGCGATGCTCAACGAGCTCATGGAGACCAGCCCAGGATTGGATGTGTTTGCTGATGAATGGAAGACGATAGTGTTAGAATGTTTGCGGTTCTGTGAGAAGACGGTGTGATAGGTTTACTTATCAATGGTTATTTAGTTTTAATGGCTAATCGCTGTACTAAATAAATAAATAAAAAATAAAATATTTTTTAATAATAATACCTTATTTTCTTCTTCTATCTTACTACATTTATTTTTCTTCTCTACCTACATAGCTATAGTTACTGGCGTACCAGGTTGAAAAAACAAAATTCAAACCAAAACCTGAAAATTTAGATTAGCACTATTAACTGCCGTGGGAACTGCCGTACTCTTTGTTCTGTAATTATGGCACACTGCCACGTAACGTTTACACCATTTAATATACTATTGATTTTTTTTTCTTTTTTAAAAAAACGTTGCCCCACACTAGGATTTCTCCTGTGTCGTGGGTACAGTTTACAAACATACATGTCACATGCACACACAACCAGACCCGAAACAACTATCTGTAGATCATACAAATATTTATTCCGTGCGGGGATCGAACCCACGACACATAGCGCAGAAAGCTAATCGCTTAGCCACTGCGCCAACCGTGTCGTCAAATTCATTGTATAGTTTATCAATAGATATGTTTTATCCATGTATACCATGTACAGATAGTTGTTAAGAATCTAGGTACTATTTTGCAAAATGTTCTTAGATTTCCTATGGAGAGGAATGGGCATGGAACTTCATAGTTTGCGTGTCAATCTCAGTCCTGGGTTCGATCCCTGGGTCAGGCAAATTGTGATTGGTTTTTCTGTCCGGCTATGGACATTCATTGATCATTCATTAGCAACATGAAGTCTGGAACTGTGCACGGTGTATAGCAATAGGTTCGCCTCCTAATACGTGGGACTCAGTAACGGCATCGGCGAAATTTGGGTGTAGATTAGCACGCTGCTGCGTAATCTTTTGGGGAATATAAGTGTACCTACATTTTGAGGCAGACTGCACCAGAAAATTATAAACTCCTTTTGTTTGCTAATACACACTGGGATCATCCATCTGGATCTTACCATCAAATTAGCTTATCATATATACGTATATAATACCGTTTTATTATCAATTGAATGGATTCGGTCATTTTTGGTTTTTTTATGTGTAGTCTTTGAAGCCATGACAGGATAGTATCGGATGGGGTAATGATATAAAAAAAATGGATAATCAGTTCAATAATTTAATAGCACAATTCATTTCAATAAATACAACAGGTTGCCTATCTATAGAACAATAATATCTAGTGGTGGTAAGAGATAGCGGGAGAGGAATAGGTGACGTGGGCGACGGGAGCGGCGTAGGCGAGCTTGGCTACGGGGGCGGCGTATGCAACTGGAGCATGAGAGTAGGAGACTGGTGCGTGAGCGTAAGAGACGGGCGCAGGCGCGTAGGAGACCTTGGCTACGGGAGCGGCGTAGGCGATCTTGGCTACGGGTGCGGCGTAGGCGAGCTTTGCTACGGGAGCAGCGTAGGCGATCTTAGCGGGAGCCTGGTGCACGGGGGTGCCCTCGTAGCGCACGATTGCGTTGAACCCGTGCTCCTTGTCAGCGGTGTAGTCGACGATGCGGTGCACGCCGTCGGGCTGCACGAGCGAGTACGAGCCGTGCACGGCGTCACCGGCGCGCGCCTCCTGCTGCTGCTTTACGTCGCCACTGTGGTCGTCATGGACGGAGTAAGAGAACTCATAGTGAGCGGGTGCTTCGGGTTCGGCATAAGCCACCTTGGCAACAGGGATTAGGGGCACTGCGTAAGCTGCCACAGCCAGCGACAGGACGATGACGAACTGGAAAGTAAAAATAAAATTATATACAATTAGTACTGACTGATCTAATTTTTCCATTAACCTCAATTATTCTTATGTGAAGATATTTTTTATTATTAAATTATGATATATTAAATAGAAACGTACTTTGGCGACCATTGTTGATTTGGTGTTGCTGTTTTAGGAATCAATGATTGAATGTGATATTGTGAGACCTGCTACACTTTTTATACTTGACTTGTCACCTATAGTTCCTACCGTAGGTGACACACGGCATGCCCGAGGCACAGCTAAAAATGCTTTACTATGATTGAGAGGTGAAGGTCGATTCGTTGCGTTGTTAAGCTGAACCACTCGGTACTTGACATACTACATACCAGATTAGCACATGTGCACACATTCTTATGATTGTACTGTACCGACTATGTGTATTTTCTTTAGTAACAAGTTAAGTGACAATAAGTCTGTCGCACCTCAGCGGTTAGTTCCGAACGAATTTTCCTGATTGACTAATATTTGCACTACGCCATGAGTAATTCTTGTCATGCCAGACAATACAAAACGATTCGATAAAAAGAGGGTTCAATTCCCTCAACAAATATTTGCATGGCCTACAGACATTTTTGGGTAAAAGTCTAAGTATCAATTAAAAACTAAACAAAAATGGGACGCAACATGCGTCGACAGTCGACACCCTTGCGCCATCACATCTTTCCAGCTCGGCAAGCTGTGTGGGTGCTGCCGCTGCATCTGCAGAGGCCCTCAAGCGGCGAAAATATAATAACCTGCTCAGTGGTTATATTTTCGAGCCATTTGGGTCGAAATACTTGGGACATGGGGTCCGAGTGCTCGCATCTTGTTTAAAGAGATCGCAAAGCGATTAGTCGACTCTACGCGTGACCAGAAGGCTGGATTATTCTTTGGTCAAAGAATCAGCATTGCCATACAGCGTGGCAATGCCCGTCTTCTGGGCACAATGCTGGTTGACAGCGATGCGGAGGAGTATTTTGACGGGTAGGTAATATTTTTATCTTTTTACATCTTTAATCTGTTTAGTGTTTTTAGTAGTTAGTAATAAGCAGTTAGTAACATTGTATTTATAATCCAGTATTTCAACAAAAATTAGATAAATATAATATAGGTATTTTGCATATAATTTATTAACTAACTAAAATAAGATGGTTAGCTATGTGGTGTCCATCAGTAGGTATAATCGCAATGATCGAGCGCGTGCGCGACCTTCACCTCTAAATATTATTATAATGCGCTACCCAGCGCCCTAGGCTTGCAATGTGTCAACAACGATACCAAACTGAAGGCAATAATTTAAGTATAAAAAGTGTAGCAGGTCATACATTATCGCAGTCAAACACTGACATTCAAATAATCAACACCAAATTAACAATGGTCGCCAAAGTAAGTATACTTACATAAAATAATTGAGATGTAGTGTTTTGGGATTCTTTTAGAATGGGCTTTATCTGGTATTTCTTCTTCATGCATAAATGTATGTATGCAGTATTGAAATTGCACTTAAAATTTACCTAGCAATCTTTTAATATTAATACTATTTACTTTCCAGTTCATCATCGTCCTGTCTCTGGCTGTGGCGGCTTACGCCGTGCCCCTAATCCCCATCGCCAAGGTGGCATATGCCGAGCCCGAGGCACCCGCTCACTATGAGTTCTCTTACTCCGTCCATGACGAACACAGCGGTGACGTGAAGCAGCAGCAGGAGGCGCGCGCTGGTGACGCCGTGCACGGCTCGTACTCACTCGTGCAGCCCGACGGCGTGCACCGCATCGTCGACTACACCGCTGACAAGGAGCACGGATTCAATGCCATCGTGCGCTACGAGGGCACCCCCGTACACCAGGCTCCCGCTAAGATCGCCTACGCCGCTCCCGTAGCCAAGCTCGCTTACGCCGCTCCCGTAGCCAAGATCGCCTACGCTGCTCCCGTTGCCAAGGTCTCCTACGCGCCTGCTCCCGTCTCCTACGCTCACGCCCCGGTCTCCTACTCTCATGCTCCAGTTGCCTACGCCGCCCCCGTAGCCAAACTCGCCTACGCCGCTCCCGTCGCTCACGTCACCTACTCTTCTCCCGCCATCTCCTACCACCACTAGATACTATTGTAACATAGTTAGGCAAGCTGTTGTTATTAAAATGATTAGGTGCTAATTAAATTATTGAATTGAATATTATCCTATTTTTTATTTAAATTATCGAAATTAATGTGTGTTTTCGGACCTAAAGGTTACGTAATGGTTATCCAATGCGTAATTGCCTTGTAATCAGACTAACTTACCTATGTAAACGTAATCTACCCAAATGGCAGGAATATATAGTATAAAGCATTAGAACGAAAAGCATTAGGACGACACGGTTGGCGGAGTGTGTTGAGAGATCGACTGCTGCGCTCGGTGTCGCGGGTTCGATTCCCGCACGGAACAAATATTTGTATGATCTACAAATAGTTGTTTCGGGTCTGGTTGTTTGTGCATGTGACATGTATGTTTGTAAACTGTACCCACGACACAGGAGAAATCCTAGTGTGGGGCAATGTTTTTTAAAAAAAGAAAAAAAAAAAAAAAGCCATAGTGATTGGATACACTGCTAAACCTACCATAATACCTTATCTTCTTCTTCTATCTTACCACACTAATTTTTCTTCTCTACCTACATACATAGTTATCGTTACTGGCGTATCTGGTTGAAAAAACAACATCAATCCAAAACCTGAAAATTTAGAATACCACTACTAACTGCTGTTGGTTGTATGAATTTATATATTGTATGGTTTATCATAAGATATGTTTTATCCATGTATACCATGTACAGATAGTTTTTAAGAATCTAGGTACCATTTTCGTGTATTTCCGTTCCTCTCCATAGGGAGGCATGTTGCCTCCCATGCCATAGAGAGGAATGGGCATGGAACTCCATACTTCGCGTGTCAATCTCAGTGGTTACGCAGCTTTTTATAGGAGACTTCAGTGATTAACGGAATTAAGAAAACCACTCTGAACGCGCAATAATTGACCACTCTCGGGCCGTTGAACGAAAACCTGTGTGAGCGATTTATGGACGGCCTACGGAGTAGACGTCAGAATGCACATCTATAATGTACAATATTGTAAGTATATTCATTAACTGATTACTTCAAAAATGCAAATTGACGGCACGGTTGGCGCAGTGGTTGACAGATCGACTGCTGACCTACGTGTCGCGGGTTCGATTCCCGCACGGAACAAATATTTGTACGATCTACAGATAGTTTTTTCGGGTCTGGGTCTTTGCGTATGTGAATACACACCGTGCCTCGGAAAGCACATAAAGCTGTTGGTCCTGCGCCTGATCCCTCTCCGGTCGTATCGGATTGCCGTCCCATCGGACTATGAGAGTAAAGGAATAGAGAGAGCACCTGTGTTTGCACTCACTCTTGTGCTCTATAATATCTCCTGCGTAGTTGGCTAATCTCCGGTGAGATTGGTCGCCGTGACCGAAATCGGTCAGGAGGGCATTACTTCAAAAATGTATTGAACGGTTTATTTCAAATCCTTATTAAATGAAGAATGCTGTAAATTCAAACCCCATTTTTATCCGAAGTAATTAATTCAAAGTCAAGGCCTTTACAGGTGCTTTTAAAACGTTATGATTATAGTTGCATATTGTACGACAAATTGATGTGTCTACTTAGTTAAATAATGATAATTATATAAATGGTTCAAAGGTGGGTTGATTTATAATTTAATTACATTAACACGTTTCCGGACACTTGACTATTTGCAAATGACATGATATGATACTTCAAAATCCCATATATTTTATCATACCGTCTACAGCCGTACTACCATATTACATATATTTTTAATTGTTTAATACGACATATACGGCCACAGACGTTGACGCCTATGGGCAGAATGTCATACCATGACTAATAATGAGCAACGTAATGAGACAGTGCGGCTACTTAGCTACCGCCCTTAACGATATACCAAGATATCGTCAAAAGGCGGTCTGTCCCGGAAAGTGTTAAAATCGATTTAAGTATGACCTAGCGAGCCATATTCATCAAGGATAACGCTAAGAAGTAATTAATTGTTAGGGTCACCAGTGAATTGACGATAATATTTACATACGTATACCACAACTCCACATTAAAAGTTTTGTAGCACAGGAGGTCTAATGTAAGTTTCTTTCGACAAACTCGATTTAACGCATCGATCGCGTTCGGCGCGCCGATTGGTCCGTTTCGTGCTCTCCACCAATTGGAACACCGATCGCATTCGATGCGTTAAATCGAGTTTGTCAAAAGAAACTTACACTAGGGCCTCAGACATGTATTCATGTATGTTGCCATTTAATGAGATATGTTGTAACCCATAATAACATACATATTTATGTCAAAATATTAGAGCACTTAATACAAATCTATATTCGCATTTTCGCACCAACATAATTAACATGCATACATAAATCTAATACTTAATACAAATTTAATGTGACACATAATTAGTACGTAAATAAATTGCAACAATAATCTTGAACGAAACATCAAAAATATTTGAAGAAACAAGTGGTATCCATTATACATTGACCCGTCGCTTTCTACTTTACTTGTGACAGATATGAGATAAACGACGCTTAGTAGGTCTAGATTAACTGGCGGGTCCAGCAGAGAAATTAAAAGTAGTTTGGTGACTGTTGACCAAGGCCTTGACCGAATTGTTTTGGGTGTGGTCCAATGGTAAAATATAATGTGTAACGGTCTAAGTACTCGTGCGTTGATTGATCGGGCGACAAGCATACGAAATTATTAAGTAAATAGGTACTCAGTACACATGCTCGTGACTATACCTGCTGATAGTATGTGATTACGATAGATATTATTGCTGTGCACGGGTCAACCTGTCACTTATAATTTTCTATATAATTGCTCAAAGGGTCTCGACAAGGGCTTAACTAGTTCTTAATGTGATTGAAATAAAACATTTATAAGCCCGAAATGTATTGTTCTAATGATGTTTACAAATTAGCACAATTTTTAAAGTCCATGCTCATTTAAAATCAATTTAAGGGCCATTCCACAATATACAATTGAATAACAATTTTATTGAAAATTTAATTGATTCTCAATGTCATCACCAATTTTCATCATTTATTTTTAAAAGTTTTGGTTTTAACTTAACAGAGATAAGTGTTACATGAGATAAAGACATAGAAGAAAAGATAAAGATTAAAGATGAATCTGAAAAATTTTTTCGATAAAAAAAATAAAACTTTCACCCGTCACCCTTTCACAAAACGCGTCCATACTAACCAACTTGATAGATCTGACAATCCAGTAAGATTGGTCTACAAAATAAATTTCCAAGAAGGGTAAAACAAAGTTAGAATTAAATTTGAATAATTAATCTACATATCATTTTAATAACTTACTCAAAACAGGAAACTGAATTGTACTCAAAGGTAAATTATCTCAAAATAATTAATGTTTAGCCTTATTATGAGTAAACGATTTGGTTCCAAAAATAGGTACCTCCCCGTACATGTCAATGTTACGCAATCAGTCATCAAAGGACAACCAGTGACAAAAAATACTAAAAACTTCCGTTTTTTAATAGTTGTCATTAAATATTCTACATTTTAATTGCTTTCATAATGGACCGGACACAAAATAAATAATAGCAGGCACTGGCCTAATATACATAAAAGCCTAGTTAAGGGCAGAAGTAAGGAGATGTCTCTTAAATAAGTTGAACCGGCAATGACTCAATGGCTACTGGTTGCAAGGGTGAATACTGAGCGGTCTACTGAGGTTCGGTTTTAGATTCCCGGGCCTAGCAAAGTATTATTGAGTTTCTCTGAGTGGAAATTCTCAGTATCAGCCCGGAGCTTTGTATAACAGCTTAATCGTACTTGATAAATGTCAATAAGCTTACCCAACGCCTCAATAATGGCATCAGTGAAATGTGGATATACTACTGTTAGTACTTAAATCTCTGCCTGTCTCTTTGTATGTAGCTCAAAGGCTAAGGTGTCGGAGTGGCAAGCGAGAGGGCAGGAGTTCGATCACTAATGATGGATTTTGCTACAAACAAGGATCAAAAGGAATATAAGTATCTAATGGGAATCTTACATTCAAGAAATCTTTTTTTTTTCCAGAATAACGTTGAAAGAAGGATCATTGACGTGTGTATTCTTCCCATCCTCATATATGGGTCCCAAACATGGTCTTTGACAAGTCAACAGAGGTCCACACTCCAGGTTTGTCACAGGGCAATGGAACGGAGTATTCTTGGTATCAAACTTGCAGACCGGGTTAAGAATACAATAATCCGTTCCATAACAAATATCACTGATGACACTTGGAAAGATGCCGTGCTAAAATGGAACTGGACTGGACACATCTGTCGCATGTCTGACGACCAATGCGCCAAACTCCCGACCCAGTGGGTTCCTCTACGTGGAAGGCGACATCGCGGCAGACCTAGACGGGGATGGCGGGATGAACTTGACTGCTTTAGGAAAGACTGATCCAAATTAACGCTTGATAGAGAGAAGTGGAAGTAGTGTAGGGAGGCCTTTGCCCTACAGTGGGACATTACGGGCTATTAATAATAGTAATAAATAAAGTTGCCCACCATAACAATAATTCCTGTACCGTGGTTTACATACAAAAATATTCACATGCACTAATACTTAGATCCAAAAAACTATCTGTTGGTCAAGTGTAGCGTAGCAGTCTTTCGCTTAACCACTGCGCCATCGTGCCGTTAAAAACCATATAAAACTACTTAATATGTTCGTTTCCATAAAACGATATAATTACCACAAGAAGACTGTTGTGGTAATATGGACAGTGTAGTCAGGTGACTACAATGTGGCTTTTTACTAGCTCAGTGTTGCGGAGAAGATGGATGATAAAATAAAAACAAAACTAAATAGCGTAATGGCCATTTATAATCAAAATAATATACTCAAATACCATTAGTGTTTTCTTCTTTATTTTATTTTTTTCCATTAAATAGATTTAATGTCATCTTTATGTACTGGCCAGTATTTTTCACATTGGTTACAGTTGCGACCTTCTTAGTTATACCTCTAAAATTGCATGAAACACGCTAGCCTAATTCAATTTATAAATACCTGTCTCCAAAATGCAATAATACTACGACGGTAGTATTGAAATATGCAGAGTCGTTTCAACTTAGTTGGGCATGCCCCCGAGGGACCATAAAGTATAAATTTAGCCAATGTGTAACAAAGCTCGCATTACTCAAGCGCATATTATGTTACGTAAATCAATAGTTTAGCAATTGAGAAAAATTGGATCGACCGCTCGCAGGTAATATCACTTCGGTAATGACGCTGTTTAACCTGTTCTGGTGCGGACAGATGGGCTTACGTTTTAGAGTTCAGTAAGTGAGAAATTAATTCTGCTGGTCCTCGGTACATTCAGGCGCGGTCGCAGCCGAAGAGTTTGGGTCATATTAACAGTAAAGTGACTTCATATTAAAGTGGGCAAATTATGGAATTTATTTCAGAACAAAATTAAACATAATATTATAAATAAAAAACCTAACTATTTTTGATTTCATTTTTTAGACGTTTCAAGCAGGAACTAAATTTATTTAAAAAAATTGAATTGCCTATATTTAGGAGGTTTGTCAATTTGGTTTGTACGATTTTGGGTCATGGCTTTTACGATCCCCCTCCATCGGACCGCCACTGGGTACATTATGACGAGATTTAATGAACTCTGAAAATAGAATCGATATCTGAAGAGAGTCTGTTTAATTAAGTATTTCATTATTTTATATCGTCATAGCAGTATAGTTAAATTATACATGCACTACTATTTAAAAATAATACCAGAAAAGTCGAATTTCTTGTGAACTGAGCAATGATCTGTTCAGACCGCTACTTGAATTTATTATAAACCGGAATTATTTAAAACAAGAGAGGTGATTATAATTAAAACAAAAATGTATATGCAGAACCTTTGATATATCCTCTATTCCTACCCATTTTATTCAAATTACTGTAAGTGTCAATTTATTAATTATTCGTGGGAAAAATCACAAGTATTGATAATTTACGTAAATCCAATGACATTTATAAACCTCAAAAATGTAAGTGCCATTTATGGCAAGGTCGATGATTCGGTACTCTTTATGTCGTGTGGCCGACAACTGGATTCTTTAATTTCACATTTAATTAATCTTAATTCTGTCCAACAAGGTCTTAAAGCCCATTCCGGGGTTAAATCATTGTATGGAAGTTTTTTACGAGACCTGTTCGTAAATTGACAATTAATTGGCAGTATTTTGTGTGGAATGCAGAAGATCTGATGCGTTCTTTTGAGAAACAAGCCTTCATTTCTAGCGTTATCATCATGTTCTAATTTGGGTTATGGTCAGATCATGTTTCTTCCATTCCTTCTAAACACCACGGAGAATTTACTTTCTTTTCATGCGTCTTGTTTTACACGACTAATCCATATTTTCTTCTTCTCCTCCCTACATCAAGTAAAAAACAAGTTAGAATTATTTATCATCAGTGAATAGCATTATAATTTCGTTTTCATAGTAGTCGTACCAAAACGTCTTACTGCAAACATATGTATGGCCGTATCAATGTTTAAAATGCTCATATTATCTATCAATTAACGAAAATAATGATGTATATATACATATTTGATGATTTGATACATATTTGATGGATCTATAAGTTCATTAACAAGTTCACAACATTACATAAATGAATGAGATAATTTATTTATAACGAGTGCCGAAACATTTCCAATTGTTGTCGGCAATAGATATGATTAGTATGCACTATTGTAGAACGGTAGCATTAGATAATATCGCGCAATCCTAATTAGATAGGTGTCTACATAATGTCCATATGTAATTGCAGATGAAGCAATCTTGATATTTTGGTTTTTTTGTTCGTCTAAGATTCTAGTTAGACACAGACGGCTTGAAGTCGGCAAATATGTATTTTGATGTCCATATGGGATATTTGTAATTAGTGTTTAAGTGAAAAAAAAAAAAAAACAAATGAAAAAAAAAACTAAACTTAAAATAAGAATATATGTACATTAGATATTAGGTTACAATTTTTTTATGATTTTACCTTAAATTCTTATTACCTATATCTTAATAATATTTAATAAGTACAAGTATCAAAATCATTTCATTTATTCATTCGTATAAACAGATGGTGATAGCGATAAACGGATAAAATTTTGTTCGTGACTTCTGTTACTCGTACATTGTTATTATATTGATACGAATATTCTATTAAACTGATTAGCATACAGATAGAGAAATTATTAATTTACCTTGACCTAGTCAGTTCGATGGAGTTGTGAGTGTTCTTGGCATAAGATAGGCTACCTTAGCACTTCCTAAGGGTGTAACGCAGCTAGAAATATGCGATTTTGCGTGCAAATGCTTAATGTGTTACGGTGGTTGACTAGAATATTCATTAAGTTAACTTAGTTCAAGATCAAGCTTCACGGGGCAAGCTCTGCTTAGTTTCCTCATGATCATCAACAGCAAATCGCAGCACCCTTGAAGATTGGGCGCTTTTGTAAAATGCGCAAATGTACTGCGTGTAGTCACACTGGCTAAACTGGGTCACTAAAGAGTCAACCGCACCGCACATGGAGACGGGAGGAAAATGTACATTTAACCGCCGTCTTAACTCGACTATTGATACCAAAACAAAGATAAATATTTTAATACAAGTAAACAAACTATTGAACTTGAAACGAATTACATAATCGTATATCTTGTCATCGATCCAGTTTTTGACTCCGCCGCGGGCATCGAGTAGGCCGAAGTACACCTCTTAATATGTTTATAATATATTTACGTATGTACACATGCGTATGCGCAATACATGTGTCAAGTGTATAAAAGCTGAGTGCTACTGAGTAGCAGCACATTCATCTACAATAAACAAACCAGTCAACATGGTCGCCAGAGTAAGTAGTCACCATGTTGTTTAGTAGCGTAAATAGTTTTTAATAGCTAGATCAAGTGTTTTTAAATTTGTTCGGAAGAATATATTCTGTTGTTCCCGTTTGAAACTGTGCCTAATAATAAGGCTATCCTTTTATTATGGGGGTAGTTTAGTACATGTTGTAATAATATTGTCATCAATGAATGGTGGACGACAAATATGTAGTGCACCAGCGTTTACGTTTGTGATGTGTGATATTAGCTGCTTATCATCTCTTTTGGAGTAGGGACTTTGGTACGAATAGACAACATAAAAAGTTAATAGATTTCATACATAGTTGCAAGTTAGGAGAATTTTAAAAGTGATACTGACAGAGCTTTTATTTTTCAGTTTCTGACTTTCTCCGCCCTGGTGGCAGCCGCTACCGCCGTGGCCCTCCCGGTAGTTCCCGTAGCCAAATTGGCATACGCCGAACAAGAGGCACCCGCCCACTACGAGTTCAACTACTCTGTGCATGACCAACAAAGTGGTGACATCAAACAACAGCAAGAATCTCGCGCCGGAGACGCCGTACACGGCTCGTACTCACTCGTGCAGCCCGATGGCGTGCACCGTATCGTTGAGTACACCTCCGATGACGTACATGGCTTCAACGCTAACGTGCGCTACGAAGGCACCCCCGCGCAACAAGCTCCTGCCAAGATCGCCGTAGCCGCTCCCGTTGCTTACGCGCACGCGCCCGTCGCTAAGCTCGCCTACGCTGCCGCTCCAGTCACCAAGGTTACCTACGCTGCTCCCGTAGCCAAGGTCGCCTACGCTCCAGCTCAAGTCTCCTACGCCCACGCTCCTGCTCAGGTCTCATACGCCCATGCTCCTGCACAGATTTCCTACGCACATGCTCCTGCTCAGATCTCCTACGCTCAGGCTCCCGCTCAGGTGACCTACGCCCACGCTCCTGCCCAAGTTTCCTACTCTCATGCTCCAGTCGCCTACGCCTCGGCCCCCGTTGCTAAGATCGCGTACGCCGCTGCTCCCGTTGCCAAAGTAGCCTACGCTCAACCTCTTGGCCACGTTACCTTCTCCTCCCCTGCCGTCTCCTACCACCACTAAGTCATAAGTGCCATTGTTGTTAAACTTATTTATTTTGTTAAATACAAGATAGTCAATTGAATTACGTTGCTTTTATTTTTTCACCGAGGGTCAGTGGGGAAAGAATTGTACAAGGAGGCGTCAAAACGGCGTATCCGATATCAAAACGTTCTAAACGAAGTTAGAAGGAAGCGTGCGGGTAGTGTCGGGGAATCAATTGAATTATGTAGCATTATGATGCGAGTGGGTCCGGTTACGCGGCACGTCCGACGAGCCCCAGCGGGCCGCTCTGACGCATTGCTTCTGACACCTATTCATTCGGCTAGTTTACTCTGCGACCAACATTGTTCTTTAAGGACCGGGATTACCTCCCCTCCATCGTCTAAATAAGTCCCTGCCGCGGGGGGCAGGGTATCTCTATGTTCAGTAGAGATGTTTAGCGCTCGCTTTGCAAAAACAGCGGAACGTGTCGACGCCTACGTTAATGATTGCAGGCAAATATAAATTGACAGAGTTGATGGTGAAAGTAGTTGTTAGAACGAAACGGGGGGTTTCAGAATATGTGATGTGAATATTATATTTTGTTAATCTTGGGAGCTGTTATAAAATGACGTAAGGGTTGGGAAACATTTTTAAGGTAGTGCACAAAAATTTAATTAATTAAAACTTTATGTTTAAGTTTTTGTTAAATAACTAATTTGGATGGAAATGGATTTATTTTACCTATCTGATAGATTTTTTTTTAAAGTATTTGTAAATACGAAAGTGTTAAAAGGGAGACTCAGTATTTATATTGATTCAAACAAAATAGACTCAGATGAAAGAATGGAATGGATTTAACGCTACTTTCCGGTTAACGGTTCCGTAGTATGTACAATAATTCTATCAGGCATTTAGGAACCACGAATTCTTTTATAACGACTTTGTATTACTACCCAAAAAACATGAAAAAAGCAAACAATATCTCACAACAAAACAGGATAAATGAAAATAAAGCACCACAACCAAACATTTACACGAAAAATCAAACATATTTTGTGGATAAAACGACACTCAATAACGTATTCACTGTGCGAATATTTAATGTAGCAACGAATAAATAATCAGTGCGGACAAATGTTTTGGTGAAGTTTTACAAGCCGCCCACAAAGGGTTGGATCGTGTTAATCCCGCTATTATCGGATGATGAACTATTACCCTTCCTCCCTCCTAACTCACCGCACCCCGCTCGCGCCCTCTGCACGCTCGCAGTTTGTATTACGCTGATATTACACCGACTGTTCCTGATATTCCTTAGAGATTTGATGTAGGATAATTATGATGATAGAAGGGTTGAGCGTTTTATTAAAATTATTTTGACAAATAATAACAGGTTAGTTTGTATTTAGTTTTTATCTCAATTTTTTCTGATTGTCAAGCTTGATTCTATTGCTTTCACATTCAGAATCCTTATTTGAAGCGTTATTTCACGGTAAAATAGTTTTGGGTTTAGATCGTCTAAACAGAATCGATATGTAATGATAATAATGACCCCAGAACAGTTCGGAAAAGGCCAGGAAGATGATACCAGTAGGTATGAGTCTGATGGATGTTATTGTTTATGTGATAACAACTATTCTTACAAAAAAAAGGGTTGTCGGAAAATGTACGGTTAATAGGAACTTAGTAAAGTAATGTTTGACGGCACGGTTGGCGGAGTGGTTGAGAGATCGACTGCTGCGCTACGTGGTGTTCGATTCCCGCAAGGAACAAATATTTGTATGATCTACAGATAGTTGTTTCGGGTCTAGATCTGGGTCTTTGTGTATGTGAATAGATGTGTTTGTAAACGCACCCACGATACAGGAATAATACTACTACTTGCTAGTGTGGGGAAATATAAATGTATGTGTGCTTCTCACCAAAATATGCAGTTCCAAATAGCTCTGTGTTTCCAAATTATTCCGTTAAACATTTGTTGTAGTCACAGGTAGCTTAAAGCAGTCTCCACCATAAATATACTCACAATAAAGCGATTTTTATTTATGTTATTTGTCTAAAATTGTTGAGCGATCAAAAGAGGCGGTCTCGCTGCGCTACTTTCAATTAAAACAAAGAGAATAATTCATTGCACTCTCAAGTCTCAAAACTCCTGCTGAATTAAAAGCGTTGTGTTGTTGCTTTTAATCATTGGCAATTTGAAACTTTGTGCAACTATCTTACAAAAGAGGGAGACAATCTCTTCATAAAGCTCTCGTTTTGTTATTTTTCTATGATATTGACTTGTAATCTTTTTTTATTAGAAGTATTTGTACAATATCTGGGTATTTGGTGTCTACGTTATAAACCGTTACCAAACAAACAAGAAACTGTGTTCTTATTTAAACATAATTGAACGCTACATTATGTCCTTATGTTTCTCATACACTTCAAGATGTACCTACGCGTTTTTCTCCTTTTAGTGACACCTATTTAGGGCTACTACTCGTTAGATCCGAGACATAATACTGACTACTTGTCTAGAACTGGATGTAGAAACTGTATACTATTGTATAATAGTACATATGTATAACTGTATAATAGTATTTAAATTTTAAAGTTATTTGTAACAAGACTTACTTCTAGCAGTGATTAAAAGACCAAACTATTATGTAGCAATTCATTACACAGTAGCGATTATCTGGCTACACACAAAGATTACTGTACCCATTCATTCTCAGAATAGAATAATTAAGTGATGCCTAACAAGCGTAAATCATCAGCATCTAACTATAATAGAGACGTCGCTAATTCGCCACGCATTCGTACATCTCTGGTACAAATCGTGGGCACACGCCCGCACGTGCCGCGTACAATTGCGTGCATTTAGTGCATTGTGCTCGATTGCTTCCGGATGACCCGAGTGTCAAGTTGCATCGTCGAAAAATGTTGATATTTAGTGTGGCTTCCAGTGTACCGATACGTAGAGTGCACTTTATGGAACAATAAATGGAACATTGCAATAATAGAATTGTATTTTTGATAATTTCCAGTTAAATGAAATTATTCAATGGTATAGTAGACGAAAAGCTTTGTGTATATTTATCTCAATGTGATTCTGAGGACACTCATCCAAAACATGATGATATTATTTCCTCAAGCATTGGGTGCACACACGTTTGTATACTCGGTGTCGGAGGGTGGGCTCTTCGAATTTAAACTAAAATAGTTTTTAAGATCTAACTCTAAATATTTAAGACAATACATCCATACGTAGGTTACATATTCAATTCAAAATATTAAAATGTTGATTGGAAGAATTATTTATTGTGCTCTTAGAATACTGTCATATTGTGTGTGATATTTGTAAGGTAGTTAACATATGAGCTGTATAGGAGTATTTATCCGAAGTAGGTATGTATGGAATATGTGACCCTTAGGACACAAAGTTAACGCCTAGTGCCTACCCACTACGACAATCGGCCGTCAGATCGTCCCACTTCAATAGATAGTTCAACTCGGTAACTCTATTCATAATTTCTGAAATAATCAGCTTTACACCGAACAAGTCTTCTCACTCAAATTAATATGAACTCGTATTTTGAAATGCAACATCGATTTCAAAATTGGTTATTCATTTGTTTATCATTTCTGAAAACTTCAGGTTACAAGCAAGTCCTGAGCGTGAGGGCCTGGATTCGTCTCTGGGTTGGGCAGTGTTGTTGGATGTTGTTGTTAGGAAATACTCAGTAGCAGCGGATAAGTGGAGTTGTGCTCGGTAGATGGCAATAAGTCACACCCGTCTTACACGGGATTTCAAATAGTATATCTCTGCCTAGGGGAACACAGGCGTGATGCTATATTATGTTCTAAAAACGACGATGATTACTTTTATAGTCATTTACCATAGAAAATGTCTGTTGTAATAGATAGTAACATAGTGTATAGATTTTTAAATCATATCAAATCCTACAAAACTGAACACAATTCAAGTCCTAGTATTCAGAACAATATGAACAGCAAATTCGTTGCAATAGTACTTAAAGCGTACTGGCAAAACATTGTGCAGTTCCAGCTTACGCTCTGATATTCCTTTCCTTGTTATCGCCCAGAGCTGAGGGGAGCAAGAGGGGTGGAGCTGACATACGGCAAAAGATACATACAGAAGGTCAAATCCTCCGGTGATTTAGACAAATACAAAAGAAGACGATGCAAATACAACAGACTCGCGAGTCTGTTGTTCTACACACTGGTAAGCGGAGAACAAAGAATCGTGCTGCTACTTTATAACTGACTAGCTTCCGCCTGCGGCTTCGCCCGTGTGTTTTACGAACCCGCACATTTTCCCAGGATAAATAGTAGCCTATGTGCTATTCCAGACTATAATCTATCTCTGTGCCATTTCATCCAGATTCGTTCAGCCGTTCTGGCGTGATTGAGTAACAAATATCCATCCATCCAGCCATCCTCACAAACTTTCACTTTCAGACAATACAAAAAGAAAATGAAAACAATCTGAGTTAAGTATTACCCTCAAATTGGGCCTTCTGTAGCTTATTTTTTGGTGCATAGGGAGAGGGGGTGGCAAGACTATGTCGGAAACAATTAGGGTGTGCGCACGCGCGGCAGCTTCCTGAACCTCGCCTAATTGGCGTATCTCTGTGCCGCTCAATGTATCTGTTATAATTGACGTCGGCGCAACAATGAGATTAGATTGCTATCTGTTTATGTTAGTTACTCCATTAGCATTGTAGTGACTATTATGTAGTTCGTGTGATCGTGATATGTAACTGTTATGTTTCCCAAAGCAATACATATCTGACAAGACATGATTGACTTCTTGAATATTTGAACTTGTACTAGCAATGTTGCAGCTAGTTTGGTAACATACTGTGGTTTCTGTTTCATACATTCTTCAACGAGATTTCAAGATGTTTGCACCTAAATAGTTTTATTTACAATATGTTTTATTTCATTAAACATATCATATCATATTTTTGTTTTAATGATTTTATTTCGAGCTGCTAAATCATCCAAACTTAGTTTAAAAACTGCTGCAATGAACATTGATGTTATCCCTTTTCGAATGTCATTGGAATATTTGATGCAACCCTTCATTAGCCAAACTAATGACTCGCTAAACACTGCTGTGTCCCCTACTCCTATTCCCAGGGCACCTGCTTTGTTCGACCAAAATCTATTTATTCATATCGTATTGCTAATTTGGGGATTAGGTGGCGCGTTCCGTCGGTTATTGAATTATCCATTCCGTTTGCGGGGACTCTGCGCTCTCTAGGGACTTGTACTGCGACTACGAGTTGCGTTCTCGGCTGATCTTTGATGTATTTTGAGTTTGGAATGGTTATTCGTGTTGAAGGACTGTTTAAAATATGCGTCTTTTAGATATAAAGCAACTTACGTTATATTGTTTACACAACAAATGTCACATGTCTAGGTACTTCTTTATTTCAGACGCTTTACTTTAAGATTTTTACTTGAAAAGGAAGGAACAATACCTACTTTCAAACTTGCTGCAACTATACTTTTCTTAACACATCTTACGAATTTTCTACCACCGCACTACGCAATTTTCTTGGCGGCAATTTTTTTGTACCATAAAAATTATTATTAGGTACAAATATAACTTGAAATTCCACCTACCATTAAATTTCAGCGGGGGCATTAAAACATCGGTCTTTAAAACTTTACAAGACACATTAGTAGGGGAAGTCGGGAAGGCCCCCACCAAAATGTCGGCGTAACGTACCGCTCGCACTGTGAATACGTTATTATGTTTCGTTTAGTAAATGTTTAGCGCGCTGCGGCCAATTAGCGCTGCGGTAAACATCGACTAACTTTGTGACAAGTTGTTTCAAATTTAAACAACGTTTATTAACATAAGCATGAGGAAATAAGACAAAATGTCACGTGTGTAACAAAGCGTTCGCATTGTGGATACGTTACTATATTTCATTTAATAAGTGTTTAACGTGCTGCAGTACCTACACATTGACTAATTTTGTGACTAATACTTTTATTGATATAAGTTGGAAAGTTTCGCTTATGTGCAAGGTACAAGGAAAAAGAGACTTATAGAGAAGAACATATGGGACAGCTTTATTTCTTGCATATATCACTACATATATTAAAACAAAGTCCCCCGCCGCGTCTGTCTGTCAGTCTGTCTGTCGGTCTATCTGTCTGTCTGTCTGTCTGTTCGTGATGAACTCAAACACTACTGAACGGATTTTCATGCCGTTTGCACCAATAGACAAAGTGATTCATGAGGAAGGTTTAGTTGTATAATTTGTTAAGGTTTTGTGTAAATTAGCTGAAATATGACGATGATAGTTGAAGATGTCGGAAAAAATCATGCCAACTGGGAGATTTACTGGGATGCGCCGAGTAAATTCTCGACGTTACAGGCTGATACGATACTACGACAGAAAAAAATGAAGGCGTATATGCTCTACTACCCGTGCGAAGGGTGCTCTACTACCCGGGGCGGGTCGCTGGTATCAAATAAGTTTAAGCTAATTGATAATGGGACCATTCAGCAAAATACTTAATAGTATGTTTGAACTAATAGCAATGCGCGGTTGTGATCGAACTAAACAGCAGTTATTTAAGGCTACAATCACATAACTTGCTACATAAAATAGCTTTGAGTTCTGTTGAGAATTATACATAACTATTTTGTTTATTTTACTGTTATTAAAGTTCAGAGGTTATCGTGATTGATCTTCAGTAAGGTAGAAGGTAATTCTGAAACAATTCCACCACTGCGACCGTTTATTGCAACTTTCAATCCAACTTGAAAGACAAAATCGTTCACGCGTAAAACATCTATAAAACCATCATTAATTCTTGAGCATTTAACACATAAATGCTTTAATGGTACTGACAATGGATCAGTGGAGCGAGTCGAGGAGCCACTCAATTATGTGGCATTCAGGATCGCTGGTGTTTGCACTGGTACTCGAGGCGCGGCCTCTTATTGGCCGCTCCGCAAGGGGACCTCCCCTAGCGCTCACCAGTCGCCCTTTGTGGACATCACCATTATTTTTGCACACCACCAATATTTGGATTGTTGAGATTTTGTCAAGAGGTTCTAGTGTTGTATTAGAAATTATTTTGTCTTATGTGTACGCTGAAGGTTTGGTGTATTGAGTAGTAACTATTGTATATTTTTTTTCTTCACTTCATTTCATTTAACTGCCTGATGTATAGAAAATGTTTTAAGAACATAATTATAACATATTTATGCAATGAAACAAGAATAAATTTAGATAAATAATGTTTCGGATTTATGATGCGCTAAGTTGATCACACAACTGTGCTGTTTGTGAAGACGGTAAATACATCGCACCTTTAGTATTAAAGTGACCTAAGTCAAAAATGTAATTTGTGGGAAATGAGCAAGAAAGTCTTAAAAAAAGTATACTTTTTAAGGTCAGTTTTGGTTGTTCAGGAATTTTGAGTCAGATCACTTTCATTCTAAGGGTGCGATATGCATCACACCTTGACGGAGTGTAGTCAGATTGGGCTCCAAAAACATCAAGCTTTCGTCCATAGTTATAGTGTAGGTTTCTATAAAAGTATTCTGGCGTCACCATTGCGAATTACGCTAGATCACTTTATTATATTACTTCATTTTGCCCGCGGCTTACGCTCGCGTTAATTTAGAATTTGACAATCAATTCGGGTTGTACTCTGCTTGTGAAAGACACGTGGCGCCATTTATTATCATAAGAACGTATTGTTGTTTTCCTTAGGAACAGTACTATTTTCGGGATAAAAGGTACCCTATGTCCATTTCTGTACACCTGACAATGTATATGCAAAATTTCAGGATGATCGATTCAGTGGTTTAGGCGGGAAAAGGTAACAAACAAACAAACTTATTTTCACATTTATAATATTAATTAGGATTAGGATTATTTTGGGTATAAGGTTACGGTTAGGTTAATTTAAGATAAATTAATCTTATTTACTCTAATCAATAATGGGGGTGACAATTTCGTTTAAAAAAATCCTATATTATACCTATTCCTTTCAATTTATAGGTAGACAATCAAGTGGGCCATATTTCTAATTTCACACCACGAACATCCATATGAAGTTAATTCGATATTACAAGTGACGTTCAACGAAAATGTTGGTACCTAAAAGCTTAACGGATCCCTACATCCATACTAACCTACCGAAACGCAAACAGTGCGCAGTCGACGACGATCTAACTGTGCCCCTCGCACGCATTAATGTTATTATTTGGCAACATTTACTAAATAATTTGCTCGTTAAACGTCGGCCGATAGCGCCCCCCGGCCCTAACTACCGTATTGTGTCGGTGGCGATTTGCCCGCGCCTCCCCCGGGACCTAACGACGGGATTCAACCAATACGACTCTAACATTAATTACTCGCCGTCTTTTGTGCAGATATTTGTAGCAACATGCTCTTTTGTTATCGATATGAAATTAATAACGGCCTGTTATTGTGTAGGGATTACAAAACTATCGGTCACGCTTTCAATGAACTCCTAGAGGTGCCTTAGTTTGGAGTTGATGAGTTTTCGCTAAGCTCCCCTGCGTGGGAGATCTGATAGCCTGGTACCATTGATTTGCGGTATATTTATGACGCTTAGAGCAACCTTATAAGGGCGAAATTATATTCAGATGTCTTATAAGAATGTTCATTTTTATACTATTATAAGCAATATAATTATATTCAATCATGTTGCCTCTTATAACGATTTATTTGTATTCTAAACTATTATTAGGTACTTAACTACATTTTTTTTAATAATTTCAATAAAAATAAAATATTTCTAAGGTAAAAAGTTGAATCACACTATTTTTCATGTATTGTGGGTGTTTAGAGACATATCTCGCAAGCAGAAATATTAAAATTTCTTTTGTTCTGGGTTAGAACCGGCGGCGGCGGCCCAAGACTGCGCCAACCGTGCAGTAGAAAAACAAACAAACAAAAAAGCATTACCAAAATTTAATACACATCAAAAAGATGCCGGCCATCTACATTGATAAGGGAGGTTTCATTCCAATAAGCTTCTGGTAAACACCACTTCATGCCGCTGAGGGCATTCCACCAGACCCTGAATCTCTTGTACGTACGAGTTCGCTTTGCCATTCTACTGTTTAAAGCCTCGCAAAGGTTGCAAAGAGGATGGTAGCTGGGTAAGTTGGAATCAATGGTGTAGGAATTAGTCCATCTGAAATATTCCTCGTACTTCGCTGGATCCTTCATAGCTTCGTGAATGATGAAAGCCAAATTGTATGGGTGGATTTCACGGGCATTGATGTATGAACCGGGGGGTAGGAATCTGGAAGAAATGTAAGACTTTACGGTTGTGTTTGTAGTGTAGGTAATCAACTCTAGACTAGATAATTAGATAGATCTATTTCGGACGTTGAGACTCCTAATATTGCTTTATGAATGTCCATTTAACCGTTGATAAACGAATTGGTGGCCATGGTCGCACAGATTTTTTTTAATTGTCAGATAACTACCAATAGACCAATTGCCTCGTTGGTCTAGTGGTCGCAGGTGCGACTGCTGAGCGTGAGGTCCTGGGTTCAATTCCCGGGTCGGGCAAAGTGTTATTGGGTTTTTCTATGTGGAAATTCTCAGTAGTAGCACGGAGTCTGTAACTGTGCCCAGTAAATGGCAATAGGCTCGCCCCTATTACATGGGACTCAATAACAGCATCGGTGAAGTATGGGTTTACAAAAATACACCTCTGTCTAACCCTTCGGAGAATACAGGCGTGATAATATGTTATGTTATGTTTATAAATTTTCTCAGATAAATCTGAGAAATTAAATTTGTGATTTAACATTACTGCTATTGTATAGAAAATATGTCAACCCGCCATATTTATTCTTCAGATATACGTTACCTGACGATTGTAAAATCAGTTCTAAAGCAGATAAGAAGAATCCTTATTAACATTTAAAATATGCGTACTTGAACTAAGACTCTACAATTAAATTCGTTTCATACAGAAAACAAAATAAACATACCAAATTATAATCATTTTAGGTAAGCGCCGCGTGCATCTATTACTTACACTACATGAAGCCATTAATTTATTTCTCACGAATACTTATCAGCTCTTACCATGGAAATTAAGCATTAATTTTAGTAAGCTTTCTGAAGCTCTAAAACTACATTATACATTTCTAATGAGTTACAGAGAATATTCTGGACTTCCATAGAACATGAGTAGGTACTATAAGCTAATCATTTGTAGAATTTCATTTACCCGTGGGAATGTCTACAAACTCCAGCTAGGCTTACCTGCTATAATTAGCACCGCCATACACAATAGGAACCACGTAATTATTGTACCCGTGGAGCACCTTCTCTGTGACGTAATCTTCTGAGAAGGAGTTCTCGAAAGCCATGTAGAAATAATAATGTTTTGTGAACATTTCTTCACAATCATCATCAATGCATTTCGCTTTAGTACAAGAACCGAAAACGTCGATTTTTAGAGAAAAGTAGTACAAATGCTCCTGAAGTCGTGTGATGTAGTCGTCCCTCAAGCTATCAGCCTTGCAGTGGCTGACCAGCCAAGCAGCAGCTTTCGTCTTCTGACGCAATATATTCTTTATGCTCGGACTTATAGGACTCTTATTTATTTGCCATTCGACGTGCTTACTTGGCGCAACAGTATGATGTGTCACATTCCGCACGATAAAGTAACTCCAAAGTAAATCCGAATCAAGCCTAAAAGTAAACGTCCAGTTGAAGAAGTTATCGTTGAATAATTCACAAGCAGGTTTGTTATACGCTGATTCTACTGTAGAGAAAATGTATATTTGGGACCTGGCTCGCTTTTCTGGACGACCTTCTTTTTTATCTAAGGCAGCTTCACTAAAAAATAAAGCGTCAAAACGCGTGTAGTCACCGTCTAACAAGTCTTTGTCTTCGGTAAAAATGCAATTGTTCACATTGCACTGTAGATTTGGGAATATCTGTTTCCCTTCGTTGTCGACCGCCAAATAGTATCTTTCCCAGAAAAGTATATATTTTGGCGTTAGGTGTGATAACTGAGGTTCTTTGTAAGAAAACACTTGAATTCCTGGTATAACTTCTCTATAACTAACACTGAAGCGTATCGACCATATATGTACAAGTATAAATAAAAATAACAACAACAGAGCGCACGTCACATATCTTACGTAGTATTTAAAATAATACAATAATTTCCACAAAAATCCCATATTGGCACCTTGTGAGGTGTGAAATAAAAATGACGGCACTAAAAATGACACTTGATACTTTTACGAAAGAAAGCAAAGGAAACTCAAATTAGCCATCGTAATAAGAAGTATATATTCGAAAAGAAAGTATTTTTATATTAAGGCAATGGTCTGTGATAGAATAAAATCAATGAACTGAATAAAGTGTAGTCCGAGAGCAGGTAATTAGGTAGTAAAAAAAAATAACGACATGATCTAGATTAGACGAAGAACATGGATCTTATGTGGATTCACAGATTCGTTATTCGAATTAATTAACCTTTCCGTACACAGAAAACCATAATAATATTCGCGATATTAGGCCGGATACAGGACCATTGGAAAAGATTACACTAATCGCTATTATAATGCGTGGGAGTATCTTGACCACTGACTGGCACCATTGTCACCATAGGTGGCACCATCAGTTAACTGACGTTAACAATGCACCCTAACACCTCACTAATCCGAGATTAAGATCGTATCTGGAACAGGACATGATAAACACTTCACATATAAATACAATTCATGTTTCATGAACAGTTAGTTTTGAGTGTTAAAAAAACATTGACAAATGTCGCTATGGAGAAATAACAGAAGTAAAACGTATTTTTTTTTTGTATTTTTTTTAATCCTTTCTTTTTTTTCATGCTACGATGGACGACGATAATAATTCTTACCTATATGTAGTTATATAGATTTTTTGAATACCGAAATATAAGTAGTAGTAATAAAGAAGTCTTTATGGATATTTATCTACCCAAGTTGCACCAACTGGCTTTCCATGGGAACTAGAGTTGAGCTAAAGACTTTAAACGAATGTTTTTTTATCCATTGATACTTGTATCATAAAAAATCGACCTTGCCGCGTAGGGCTCATTAAGCCCTAACAACTGTTTAGCGAATATTTGTATTACTACTTCATACTTTTTTATTAAAGCTCGACTGATACCACTTGGGTAGAGGTTACGTTAGGCTAGGATGAGCTATCTTAACTTTACTTTGTTTCTGTATCTTTACTTTACTTAAGTACAGCGACGCCAAATTAGTTAGAAAAATAACCCGGAGTATGATAATGACGAAAATAGTCAAAACCACAGGTCTTTGTGAGAACATGGTTCCGTTTTCACGTCCTCAAGACAGGCTGTACCAACTTAACCTTCTGCAGTCTTTCCTTTAATTGTGTTCCATCATCATGTCCGAGTGTCGACAGTATTGTCCGTCGAATACAGTTATTGTTGGCAAAATAACGCCATTGTGCTGTAAAATGTTAGAGAGCAAAAACTTAGAGGACAATAGCTCAGTAATTGAATTAGAAGCTCTCGAAGGCGTGTTGTTGTGTCCGTTCTCGGAATGTGTAGTATGTGTAACTTATATAATATTTGGACATTTTATGCAGCTGGCTGGTATCTGGACATAATAAAATTTAATACATTTTGGAGTGGACTGTAATTTGGTTTTTAAATACGCATGAATCAACAGCTGCTTTTAGCTTTTAACAGGTTGTGCGAATAAAGTTTGTTCATTGACAACCTAAAGGCTTGAAATTGGTAATATCATCATATTTTTATATTCTAATTTAATTTGAGGTTTTTACGTTACAAAGTATGTCAGCATCGTCGTATCGTCGTCTTAATTGCTAACATTATTTGTATTTATGCAATGGAAGAGAGAGGTATTGATGCAGCCAGTATTTTAAATAAAAAAATGTTCTTGTGTTGGCTCTGCTAACAAAGTTAAAATCCCAATATCATACTTATTTAAATTATGCATTAATAACTCTCTGCAACCCTCTCTCTTTCTCTCTGGTTCCAATCACATTTCATCAGTATATCATCTATTTAAAGAGCGATTGAAGGTAACATATGACGCTATTCCAAGTACATTTTAAAATAATATTTGTAAAGATGTATACGTAGGTATATGTATTAAAAAACTCATCTGAATTCAATTAAGATGAATTGCACAACCAGCGGTAAAAGAATATAATAGTCAAGTTAATCTAGATCTTGCTTAATGCTTACCAGTCTAAAGTATGTCTTCACAGCACCCGACAGATCAATTCAATCACTTTTTTACAAGGGCTCTCTAGCCGCCTACTTTTGCAATAATGTTCGTGATATGCCGTGCAATATGTCTGTTCGTGCCTAGTCACATTATAATTACGTCTGATGAACTTTTGAACACGGTTTGTAGCCTTTACTTTTTACAATAGAGTAACCATTTTGATCGAAAGATAGAAATCAAAATGTTACCAATCAACATTTATAAGTACCTATTCAAAGTAATAGGACATTTACCTACAGTAAATATAAGAATTTTAAGATAATGTTTAGAATTTGATGATTTTTTAACTATGTATACTCAGTAAGTAAATTTCCTGCATCATTATCTCTTTCCAGCGCCACCTCGAACCGTACCTGGTACGGGTACGCGTCTAGGTCATGTCCCCACCTCTTTCTAAGCCGGCCTAGTCAGCGCCTATCTTCACCCACTTGTGACCAATAATTATAATTGAATATATTTAATTAAATCTGAATAGCGAGTTCCTAAATTTTAATGTACTTTCACTGGTTAAATCACTACATATTATAAAACAAAGTCCACCGCCGCGTCTGTCTGCCTGTCTGTTCGCGATAAACTCAAAAATACTGAACAGATTTTTATGCGGTTTTTACCAATAGACAGAGTGATTCATGAGGAAGGTTTAGGTGTATAATTCGTTTTTAGGTTTTGTGTAAATTGGCTGAAATATGACGATGATAGTTGAAGATGTCGGGAAAATCATGCCGACTGGGAGCTTTACTGGTGTGCGCCGAGTAAATGCTCGATGTAACAGGCTGATACGACACTACGACCGAAAAAAAATGAAGACGTATATGCTCTACTACCCGTGCTAAGCCGGGCAGGTCGCTAGTATTTTATAAGTAGCGCAGAACATTATTACAAAGCTATATTCAATAGTAAAATGCTGAATCACAGCTGTAAAAACTAACCGCCAACCAAATAGAGGTAACAATTAACAATAAACATTTTACCGAGTCCGCGTACTGGTAAAATATTTACCAAATAGTATTTAACACGGCCGGTTGCCAGTGCAGTAATATTCAACCTCTTTTTTATATATACTTTGGATAAAGCCGTATTTAATATGTATGCGTAAGCGAAATTCTAAGTCTATGTATGTATGTATATACATTAAATGTATTTATTTAGCGTAATACAGCTTGTAGTTCGTATAACATACAACCATATTCCACGAACCATGTACAAGCTGTATTATATATGTAGATTGTAAGGCTATTTGCTATATATTTTACTATTCGGGAGGGAATAAAAACAACTGATTCTTTCTTGAATTTAATTTCCCCTTTAGGAATAACAAAATTACAATGTCTTTTATTCTAGTCTATAACTAATTCCTTTTTTAAATTCCATTACTCTCTCTCCATTACTCTTCTCGCTCACACCTTTACCACTTATTACATACTACCTTTTTCTCACAGTCATTCATCATCTTATATTTGGTAGGTACGCAAAAATTATGAAATAAGGACGTATTTTAAACACACAACAACACAAAGGAGACAATTAAACAGCAACAGATTTCACCAAAAAACGCCACTAAGGTTTCCAATTTCAATCGTTTAAATATTTATGAAGTTAGTTATAGTCAAAACAGTGGCACCACAACACAATATGTTGCAGCCCTGTCGTGATTGTTCCCGTGTCCTGACGCCATCGGGTGCTCCTCTGAGTGGAGCATGCTCTATTGACTACTCAAGGGCTTCCGCTTTTGAAAGGACGCTGTGAAAGTTCGGGGTGTACGAAATGTTTAATTTAGTAGTAATTTTTTTTTTTTTTTTTTTTTTTTTTTTTTTTTTTTTTTTTTTTTTTTTTTTTAAAAACGTTGCCCCACACTAGGATTTCTCCTGTGTCGTGGGTACAGTTTACAAACATACATGTCACATACACACACAACCAGACCCGAAACAACTATCTGTAGATCATACAAATATTTGTTCCGTGCGGGGATCGAACCCGCGACACATAGCGCAGAAAGCTAATCGCTTAACCACTACGCCAACCGTGTCGTCAGAATAATAGTAATTGTTATGTTTTAGAAGTAAAAATAATGGTGCTTGTCTAATTTTTAAATTCTTAATTCAAATCAGATAGTGTTTATTCTAAAATGAAGTTATGGTTGTTTGATTGCTTAAGGTCTCTATAATAATAATTCAACTGATCCATTTGTGATCCAAAAATGCTATACTTCTTGACCGAATATTAACAAAAGCGAAAATTATATCAATAACAGCACACGTTTCCTGTCCATCAAAAAATTAACAATGTAAAAACATTAATAAAATCCCGATGTCGCGAATCAGTTCCCGGTAGGCATAAGCTCAAGTGTCGCATGCACAATGGCGTGGTCGGAAGGGCCGGTCGCACCATGTGCTAATCCACTTAACGGCGGTTAATCCTCGCTTAGTTACCACCACACTATTGTCCGTGCGGGAAGTGCGCTCGTCTGTAGTTAATTCAATCACAACAGTTGCAATACATTTATAATGGATGTTGCCTCTCACGACTTCTGTATTTAGCTCTGAATCTGTAATCAGAGATTTGAATACTAATTCATTATCCTTATAGGCTTTGTTTTTTTTCTATTCCCAGATTTTTTGGGATTTCTTTAAAAAAGATTTCAAAGTTATTTAATTACATTGGAAACCCCTTATTAGAAAAAGAAAACATGATCTCGTTCAATTAATGTATAAGACGGAAACGACGTCGAGATTTGAATAAAATATAGAATTATTTAACTAACATAACCCCGTAATTCAATTTGACCATGAAGTTTCGTTCAACGCCAATTTCTGACAAGACATAGTTTGTAAAGTTTATGAATTTCTAGATAAACATTGTATTATATTAATGTTGATGTAAATATTAAACTCAGCAATTTTTGAATAGAAACAAATACATAAGTAAAAAGAGCTTAAAAATGAAGTAAAGAGCCTTGTTCTCTGTATTATAAACCTCTTATAACGCAAGAAAGTATAAAACAAATAAAAGTTGTGTCAAAAGAATATAATTAAATCTGTGTTAAAGTTGAATTAAAACGAATTGCAACATTACACTATTTCAAGCAGTTCGACGAACACATTTGTGGAGAAAATCACCAACAATTTGTATAAAGATCGCCAAGAAAGTTTACGCTTATCATGACTCAAATATCCTTCCTGCTTTCAAACCCAATAATTGTTCTGAGACCTTTATCTTTGCATGTATCTTAAACACTGCCTAATATCTCCCGATCTGCACTTAGTAGATAAAGGGAGAGCCCAAAAAATATTTATTGTGTTTACACAAATACGTAGGTGGTAATCCGAGTGTTACCATTACCTATTCACAAGTCATGAGGAAGGGGAACTCGCATTGTCCCGTCTCACGAAGAAAAAACTTTTAATAATATTATTGGGTTCTAATTTCGTTTGACTGTTAATCGTGGTTATATAAAAGTGTCAACCGGCTTCAATGGAGGTGCCAATTTGTATAGAGTTACAGTACTTGAATAGGGCCATCGCGTCGCGTTTTCTGTTACACAATTGTTACAACAAAAAATATGAATAATATCTAGCCCTAATAAAATAAGTGATAATTCAAGTGTTGCGTCTCGATATGTCTTCTTTTTTTCCTATATCTCTGTGGAGGCTGTGATGGTTCTTAGAAAATATGATTAGCTCGAGTGAGGTTCAAGAGGCTATTATGTTTATATTTTTCGTAATTCTGTTGACATAATATTATGATGATGAATGCTATTACGGATATTTATTGAATGAAACATAGAAACCACTAAAGTTACGTAGAAGATGTTTTAGAACAAATTATAAGTATCCAAAAGATTTCCAAGTACCTAGCTGCCATGACGTCTAGAGGTCTCATTTCAAATAATTATTAATTATCATCGTCAACGATTATTCAACGAAGAAAATTCTATCTTTGTATTATTAAAAACTCTTTAAACAAGTAGATACGTTCATTCACAAAATAATCCTCATGAATCCTGCCCACAAAACGGGCAGCCTTCATAAAGATTTACAAAAGCATAGATATCAATTTATACGTACGTAGATATCATCCGATATCTAGGCAGACGGGAGTCAAACATCCCTCCCACCCCTCTCCCCTCGGGGCCGGGTCGTAATTAGCCCCCTTCGTCCTCCACACTTCGGCATCCCTCCTCCCAAAACACAGACACAACCCGAAAACAACAAGCCATTTGTATGTAGTAAGGTTTTTGTATTGTTTTGTACTTGTGTAGGTGCTACAAGACTGGAAATAAAATGTAAGTTACCATGTCTATGTATAGCGAGCTGGGTAGACTTTTGAATTAGATTTATGAAAGTAGTATTGACATCATGCGGAGATAATTTGTATCTATCGTATTTTTCTTACATTGTTACCTTGAAATAGAATTGCGTGTCTGTACATGTATACTCATACAGAGTAAACATATAACAAAGCGAATTCAATATATGTATGATTGTCAAACGCAAAACTAAATTTCAAGAACAAATATTTATTTAAACGTTTATAAATGCGTGCTACGAATGCTACGGCGTAGCAAGTTACGATATTTATATTTATACACTGGATGTGTTTAATATAATAATGGTGTAATATTATTAATATTATTCTTTTGAGAAAAATATTAAAATTTATCACGTATCCATTCTTAATTGTTGGTATAAGCAGTTACTATTTTGTTTTTATTTAGGTATATTAGCACCACATTCAATAATGATAAGTATACAAGACACTTCAAACGGTTTATTTACTCATCACGAGTGTGTCTGTCAAGTAGCTAAAGCTGTCAAAAAATCTATCAGAATATAATAAATTAAGCTTTTAACAATGTCAAATCGGCAATTACTAAAATTGCCAGATCAGACTTAATGTCAAGAATTGGGTATCAAAACACAGAATAAAAAATCATAACAAAATGTACTTCTATAACTTATATTACAAGATGGCTAATGAAACATGTCTGTAAACGGAAAAGCTTCCCAAATCGCCGAGGTATTCTGCGAGGGGACGGGGATTATCTTCAAATAAGCGTATTAAATCGACTCGTGCGTCCGTGCTTTGTGATCCAAATATGTAAGGCTTCGCCACAGACTAGCGAAGATTACAAAAAATACATTCACCTACTGTGTATTTAGAACATTTTCTCTAGGATATTTCTATATTCTGTGACCGTAAGTATGGGTATCTATGAATGTGTACAAAAAGACTCAAATAAAATCCCTTTGGGACTAGTCTGAGGCAGGATAGGGCTATATTTGCAGATTTAGACATGACTAAGGATTCATGATATGTTTTATTTTGTGGAGTACGATAATTTAGGATTAGGGTAGCATACAATAGAGGTTTTGTGTGGGAGTTGCCACATAACACGCGTTTTTTTGAGATCGTCTTCTTTAGATTTGACTTTCCTTCCCCTTTATTTATAATTGTGATTAACCTGTAATAGCTAAAACTGCATTAAAATCTCTTTTTTATTTTATATAAAAGTGACAACGGCCTGTATAATTTCTGAAGCGTTTATAGAACGTCACGTTGAAAAAGACATCACTACCAAAAGGAGCGAAATTAAGAGAAGTCTTAAGTTGGTATATGATATCAGTGAAACAGATCCCATACTGAAAATATGAAGACAGGATCTTTATCCTGCTTTTACAGTTTTGAATTTTTAATTTACAGTGTCGATCAATAAGTATTTATTTTTATATCCATGACAACATAAAATAAAATCATGATCCCTTCTTTGATCAGTTAAAAAGTATTTTACGTCCAATATACTAAAAGCGACGCCACCTCATGAAAGCAAACAAAAATATATGAAGACTAACTCCATAATTACCATACGATTTCTTTTCAAAAGAACTTTTGCGTCTCTGTGGCTATACGTACGGACTAAGTTTACCAGTCACATCGATCGAGGCGACAAAAAGCCAAGTAGGTACGTGCCTTGTTTCCCGGCAGATATAAACAAATTTCGTGCCATCGCGAAAGTCAGCCGGCGGCGGTGGCGGTCGATTTACATAAAATTATGTTCCCCCTTTGTCGCCTAATACCTCCTTTGTGAGGCCAAAATATTTTGTGAACAGTTTTCCACACAAAGTCTCTAATTCAATACCGCTGCCGAGTTATTTTACGTGGAAACTCTGGTAAACATTACTTCCTTTTGATTCTTGTTTTTTATATTTTTTTCTTTAGCGAATATTTATTTTTTCGTATTTAGTACACGTAGGTGGGATATGTATTCTTGAGGTTTAGGTAATAAGAAATTGGGTTTGGACTGTTTTCTGAGACAGTCATTATGTTAACGTTTTTAGATGGTTTGGGCAAATGTGGCATAAAACTCTTGTTTTAAAAGTTTCAAATTTAATATATAAAATGGCCAGTAAAAAAGGATGTGTATTTGACAGATGTTACAACAAATAAAAAAACAAATGTACCCTCATTATTAATAAACCCTCATTTGTTTTGGATCACTTTACGTATTTTTTGGGGTGTAATTGCTTTTGTATCTATTTTCTGGGTTATATAAATTCTGAATTATCAATTAATTCCTTTATTTCTTTTTAATATGATTTGAAAAATATCACATACCTACATTTTCAAATAAATAAATTCTCTACATAAAATAAATACAACTGGGGCACGCCTTCAGTTCGGTACAGTTAAACAAACAATGCAAACATAACATAAACTGCAGGGCGTAAGTACAATGAGTGTGAAAAATAAATGAATTTACACAAGTACAGTCGAGCACAAAGAGTTTTGGGAGCGGTGGGCGGGGCGACACGCCTCCATCTTGCCGCGCGGCCGTCGTCGTCGCCGGCAATTAGAACAACAATGGGAAACAGCCAGGTATGAATAAATCAATCTGCATAAATTACCAAAATGTTACGTTACGCGTTAAATACTAAAAATAAAAATACTTTTTGTAACACAAATTGGTAAACTACCTAAGCTCAGGCAGCTTTCTATACATTTGTAAAAAAAAGTTACGATGTTTATTTTTTTTTTAATTATATAATAATAAGTATAACAAAAAAATGTAATATAAAGAATTAAACATGACATGACTGCCTCATTGGTCTAGTGGACGCCAGCGCGACTGCTGAGCGTGAGGTTCTGGGTTCAATGTATGGAAATTCTCAGTAGCAGCACGGAGCCTGGAACTATGCCCGGTAGATAGGCTCTTTTGTTTTGATGCTGTGTTTCGGTAACATCGTTTCAGGCTTCAATGGAGAGATTTCTTTGAAATATCTACCTACGTGAGTGTAATATATTTTCAGATAACTGATGTATAAATAATTTTATTTATATTATTTCTCTGCCATTGTCCCGAATTCAAAGTATTTATTTAAAGCTGTACAGTATTTATTTTCCTCATAATTACAAAGTGAAATTGATTGCACTTTACAGTACAATCGCGTACAATAATTAAAATGCGTGTTTGTTGTGTGCTGGATGGCCGCCAATTGTTTTCAACGTCAATCGCTTGTTTAAAACTGCCCCAAACGTGACGCGGATTTTAAATTAAATCAACCTCACACACACGTCGAAAACAATAAAATGGGAGACGAAATAAAATGTGTAACATTTTTAGTTTATATGTACTTGAACTAGTCAATATGCTGGGACAAAAAAATTAAACTTATCGTGTTTCATTTATTACTCCAATTTTACTGATAAAATCAATCCTTGTTTATTTTTGTAACATGCTTACTGCTTTTCATGCATATTTAATACAATTCTTATGACAATTAACCGAATAAAATCTTGTGACAATTAACCAAAATTACACATACACATCATACAAATCAATATGATGTAAATATTTGTGTGATTTACAAATAGTTGTTTCCTGTTGTTGAGTACCTGTAATTATGCCTGAGGGTGCGTGCATGTGACATGTACCTATGTTTGTAAAACTGTACCCACGATATTGGAGTATACCTAATCATTTGAAACGTTGTTGTACGAAGATTTTCTGTAAAGAGCTAATCCGTTGTTATTATAAGACTAGCGTTTTTTAAATGTATAGTAGACACCTCTACCTATGCCTGTGTATATACAGATATTTAGAAGGTTGGACGGACTTTTTAAGTCTAATTAGGATGTTCTTATGACCGTTCAATCTTCGAATCCCTATCAATTTATTAATTTAAAATTTCTATTCGAAGCAAAGATATTAAAGAATACGTTTTATAGGAAATTACAAATCAAGAAATAAAAAGAATCCAACGTTTATTATCCGCGCCAAATACAATCGATTAGCGGATCGACACTACGGCGTAGCACCCGTATCTCCATTGTCTACGTGAACGAGTAAATATTTCCTGTAATTTACTTATTCCACAAAACACTGCTTTCTGTATAAAACACAAAAGCACAAGCCGTGGAGACAGTAAACAAAATGGCGTATTTAAATGGGCGGCAACTGCATTGTTGAAACGTTGCGTTACACCGATATCGCTCGCTGCCCCACTCGCACTCACTGCTACGCTTGCTCTTCGAGCCTCTTTATTTTCATTGCCTAGTCGCCACTTCAAAAACGACATAAGTATCCAATATCAGCACACTAATTTCAACCTTAAAGATTCAGAAAATAGTCCGTTTTCAGTAGTCATTTTGAGGGAGCAAAAGTCACGGGATCCCCAATACGGCGACATGTGAAACTGTTGCACGATACTCTGTCCCTATCCGTCGCGGAGGGGTGGAGTATTTTTATATCTGCATCTCTTTCTCACTCGCCTCCTGAGAAGTAATGTGTTGTTGCGTGTTGTGATATCTCTGAAATAACAGGGAAGCACTCGCTACGAAGTTGTCATTTGTAACGGTTTTGCCGAGTACCGACAGCAGATGTGTCGAATCTTCAGCTGAATTTTCAATGCTCTCAGTCAACTTGTGCTGAATGTTGTTTGCAAGTTCTTGTTTATAGCTTTTACACGCAATAAATATTTTTCAGGTCGTGTAGTTTCTGACTAATAAAAGGCTATTGCAGTCATTACTATTAGAGGTGGCGAAAGGTTAATCTAATTATCTTCTATAAAAATAAAAATTAATTGGCAAAAATGTATGTAAGCGCATAACTTCAGAACGGCTGCACCTATTCGGCTAATTCATTTTTTGTTGTGTTTGTAATTGTCAGAACAAGGTTTGTATGAAAGAAAAAGATTGAGAAATTGTAGGGATAGTGAAAAACTTGGGTTAAAAAATCTCCATATCAATTATGGTTGAAATTATTTAATTGTCATTTTATTTCATTACACGGTCGTACTGTAAAGGAAAGATTTGGTTTCATTTTCTTCATTAGTGCACCCGTGCGAAGTCGGGGCGGGCAGCTAGTTATTGATATAATCAAGAGATTATATCAATAACTAGCTGCCCGCACCGTGCCCATGTAAGAACTTGGTGGATGTGCAGCATCAATCGGCAATGATGGTGATAAATTATGATCTTTGCTGACAAACACTAAACATTTTTACTTTTCAAACTCGAACTTAAGACTTTGTTATTCGTATAGTTTACTATTTTAAAATATCATTTATTATACAATACATGGAAGATGTTTATCTAAGGACAAAGATGTGTGATCAAAAGATGTGTAATGTAAGTGTATGTCTGATGATCAATTTGAATTAACCTGTCCATATAGACGTGGCACATACATCAGTCATCGTGTGTACGTGGCAGAATGAATTAAAAAAAATAGTTACGACTGCGATTACCAAGAGTGTTGATTATAGCAATATTCAAGACCGAGATATTTAGATAAAAAGCCTGTTTTCATAGTCACGCTGTGGACTTCGGAGACGGATTTTTGAACAAATATCGTGCAAATGATCATCAAATTGGGTTGGGAAAGACCCTCCATAGTAAAAATAAAATCTTCCAGCGCACCCTTAGCAGTCAGCCTTGATGCCACCATTGCCGACTGGCTGATCTTTCCACAACGGCGTGAGCGATTTCAATGTTATAGCTCGTGGTGACACAACAGAAGAAGATGACAAATATAATTTATATTAGGTTTGAAGTAGGAATTTGGAATTCTGAATCTTAAGAACGTGAAATTTGGTGGAATTTTATTCCCGATCTTAAAATTAGTGTAAACCAATTATTTTTGAACCAAAACTGAAATAGGTATGTATGTAACTGAACCCAAATCTTAAGTAACAAATTGCACAAAATGTGAAATTCAAAAATGATCCGATTTCATTATAAATAAGTAACCGACTGCGGTTATAAAATAACTACTTACGTATGATTATTACGGGAGACACTCGACATCTAAGAATTTTGTTGCTGTTAGTACACGTAGCCTCAAGGCAGGGCGCGTGGAGTTGCAAAGCCACTGGAGTGGGGCGTCGCTAAACAAAAACACGTATACAAGTAGCGGCAGCACGCTGATTGGCTGGCGCGGCGCGTTCCCCGCCTCCGGAGCGCCCGGGCCCGCGCCCGACGGCCTGCCGCCGGCACTCCGCGCCACGCTCTCCGCCTGGCAACATGTGTAGCGGTGCCGAAGGAGGCCCTTGGCCGCTCGGGAAGGACGCGCCTACAGTCACTGCCGCGGCCCTCGACCATTATCGCCTACAATTGTACAACTATGCGGTCGCCGAACGACTTCGTTTGTACCCACCATCCGTCGCGCCATGTTACGCGCCTTATGGACCCCGGCTCGCGCTGTCCATGTCGCTGCTCCAGCAGCGAGTCTTGCAGCCTGAAGAACCAAAACCGCAGCACAGTTACATCGGTCTCATCGCCATGGCAATCCTCAGCTCGCCGGAAAGGAAACTAGTCCTCTCCGATATCTACCAACACATCCTGGATAACTATCCGTACTTCCGGTCCCGTGGGCCCGGATGGCGGAACTCAATACGACACAATCTGTCACTCAACGACTGCTTCGTCAAAGCTGGCAGATCGGCGAACGGAAAAGGCCACTATTGGGCGATCCATCCGGCTAACGTCGAAGACTTCCGCAAAGGAGATTTCAGAAGACGCAAAGCACAAAGAAAAGTGAGAAAACACATGGGATTAGCTGTTGATGACGACGGTGAAGACTCTCCATCACCACCACCGCAATCGCCACCGCCGACGGCGCTCCCACTACCATTCTGGGGAGCGGGCCGACTTCCTGGCGGAGGACAGACGCGGAAGAGACAGTTCGATGTTGCTTCATTGCTAGCGCCGGATGATGCGCCCGAGAAACGGCAAAGACGTGATAGTAGTTGTGAGGAGGAACCCGAGGAAGATATAGACGTAGTGGCGAGTGATCAAGAAGAGCGCGGCGGCGATGAGGAGGTGCGGGCTCCACTGGCGCCGGCCGCGCAGTACCCGCTGTTAGGCGGCTGGTGGCCAGCGCTGGAGCCCGCGCTGCTGCAGCAGCTGCGCCGCTCAGCGCTGGCGCCCACGCCGCCCAGTCCCACCGACCAGCAGCGTCCACCCGACACCTAGACTCTCTGTGCGTATTGTATAAACATGTGAATAACCAGTATTAAGTATCCCGTCGGTACGTTATCGTCGCCTAGTGATATTCTCATTTGTAAATCTTGGTTTATCTGTATTTTATCTACTCTGTGTAGGTGCGTTGAACTCTTTTCTTTCGTATTTCTGTTTTTTCTGTTCTTTACTTTTTATTCTTCATTTATCGTCTATAATAATACTCTAAGTGTAAATTATTGTAAAAATTGAATTTATAAGTATTATTTCTACTTAAAACTGTATATGTAGAACAGTGATAGTTGATATATTAAGCGATTTATTGATAAAGTCTGAAAACGACCAAGCTATGTAGATAGTCTCCTAGTTCTATTTGTACATACGTAAAGTGATGTTGTCTACTCTTCGTTGTTAATGACATGTAAACATACTGTTGTTTATTTACTAGATGACATTAATCAATTAAAATAATAACAATTCTATGAATCTCCGAATAAATAGAAATTATAATTTAGCTACATGTTTTATTTCACAGTAACAATTGAAACAATTCGAACATTATTGCATTACCGTAGGTTATATGCAGATTCATTAGAAGCGTCAATAATTTTAATATCTACCCACACTGTTATTTTTTAATCAGTGTCAATTAATCCAATGCAGGAGTTTTATTTAAATACCTTCCCGTTTTAATATGAAGGTATATCGACTGACGCGATTTACTAAAGGCGTCTAAAAAGAGAACAAAACTAATAGATTCGTGTGATACGTATGTAGTCTACTGCTGAATCAATATGTTTGAAGAAGTATCGAAGCGATTATTGGTTTCCCAAGAGAATATTATGAATTAACATTTGTATACGGTTAGGAACCTAATTTACGTGGTGGACGCAATTTAATTAGGATTTTTATATTAATTCAATAAATATTTATTAACTTGTTCATAGTTAGCTAATACTTTTAGAACTGATTACTAATTAGGTTAACAATACAATACAATACAGGTGAACACACAAATTACAGATTGCCTCGCTTGTATATATCTGAATTCTAATTGTTTACAAATTCTATGGACATTTTTTCCCACAGTATTGTCTATTGTTTGGGCGCTAATCACCCAGTTAATGTTAAAGCTGTCTGTCTACCAACACTATTTAGAATTGGGATGAATCACGATTCTAGGACTCATTTTCTCGTGTGAACTTGCATTTAGCAAGCCCTTTGAATTAAGTTTTAGATATACTAGGTACGGTTAAGAAGTTTTTCTTGAGAATATTTAACTAGGTATGTATATTTTATTATTTTTTAATGAATGGCAATCGATTACTGATAATACAGATCATCAGCCAGAAAACGTCCACTGCTGAACGAAGGCCTCCCCCGAGGGGGGAGGTTTACCATAATCCCCACGCTTGGCAGGCGGCTTGGGGATCGCAGTGGTTCACCGATTAGTGAGAGGACGCTGCTGCCCGTCCGCAGGCGTCTGGCCGCAGTTTTAAGACGTACCCGGGTCTCTAATAATACAGATAATCACCTGAAAATATAACGTCAATTTAGGTTATATCTACTTAAAATTTCGTTAATGTAAAATAAGTAGATAGGTAAAATTGATACACAAATAGAAACACAAACGAAACGAATTTTTAATTACATTTTAATTTAAGGTTATCGACTTTTCACTTAGTTACAAAAAACTGAAAATTACATTACAGCTATGTGCGGATAAAAAGTTCCACGGTACAAGAAAATCGCGTAGAATATAAATTGCACGAATAATTATCTAGATGCGTAGGCATATTATATTTATTTTACTTAGGAACAAAATATGCTAATAACATACAATAATTCTGAATATTTTCTAAATAAGGAAGTGCAAAGATTGAAAGATGGGATTATAGTTGGATAACACGTGTAAAGGGTGATCCAAGATGTTATATTCCGTCGCGATCTGATCCCACATCGTGATGTTATGATAACCATTTCGAGAACATTGCCAATAGTAGCTTTCTCACGCTTCAGTCATTTTACCTGATAAAGCTTTGTTAAGATTAATAGAAAGTCTCGCAATATGAGATATAGCAGATATAAGAAATTTAACTGGAGATTAAGTTGAAGTATTAAGTTATTAACCTAATGACTATTGAAATATTGGTTAGAATAATCTGGATAATCCTTAAAAATTCTAGATTATTTTCGTAATTAATTCGTGAAAGAAGCAATTTGTTAGGCATACTTCTGAATAAAATATGAGAGAGCTAATTATTATACAGGTACTAAAAGATGTTGACCTCATTTAATAGCAATTAAAATAGCTTCAAAACATAGAACTGCGTCTTGCCAGTGTCACTTTACTACAGTAGCAGTCCTACTTATAATGAAAATATCTCACGAATCAAAGCAGCATGAAAACTGACATTGAACACAAAACGTCTGTATTTTATGGGCGTTTTGTACGCGAAAATAAAACACAAAAACCTTACTTATAAATCTATAAGGTAATAGTGGAAAGTGGTGCTGAGAATCGTAACCTAAAGTTTTCGTGGATTTTGAATGAATTAACTAGCGTTATTAAATGAGATGCTATGTAATTGGAGTGTAACAATAATTAACAAATTCTGAAGTAGATCTATTAAAGTGTAGTTACTATAGTATTTGAAATAGTTCAATATTTACCTATATTTGTATAACTTTGTTCGAGACACTAAAATTATTTCATGTTCTCCACCGTCACATCTTGTATTGGCCAACTTTTCGTCGTCACCATGCCTTGCAGATCACGATAGCCGTCGATCGGAGTTCTAGGAATACCATTGGCAATCGTTACTGAAAGCTCAAATGTCTGATAAAAAAATTGGTTTCAGTGGTCAGATTGAAGTCCTTCACTCGTTCTTCTCTTTCTTATGACGTGTTCGTTCGTACGGGATTGTGATCGCTCATGCCGTAAATAATAGTAGGTTCGAGGCTTGACTTCCCAGGGTGCCCCAAACAATCTCAGGTTAGGTAACTCGTGGAAGCACTCTTGAAAAATATTATATAGATGTTTCTATTTTCAAAGTTGGGAAAAGGCCAGGCTAATGATGATCAAGTAGATACAGATTTTCCAAAAACCCAATGACAAGACGAATCAGTCGGAAACATTGTCTAACAAGTCTTAAGCAATCTTATTTTCCTAGCTTATGATTTCTCTTTAAAAAGAGACTTGTTAAATTCATTAAATTACACATTCTCGTATCTCTTACCCCAATAGCACTAAACAATATTGTAAGATCAAAGTTTCAATGGGGTTTCCTGCCGGTTCTTCTCCATAGGACCTACTATTTAGAACCGTGCCCCTAGAGTCTCGACATTTCTTTAAGTGCCTGAACTTTGTTTACATGAAATAAAGTTATATTCTAACAAAATGCCATCTAAAGTGCACACGCCTTTATTCTTCCATAAAAGTATACCTAAAATCTACTTTGTTGCGTACAAATATAAAGATGTAAAATTGAAATCCAACACCCGGCTACTACAGCCAGCTCATCGTAAGTGGTACTTAGTTATTTAATTAAGCCGGCGTACGTTCTGATTCGGTGTCAATCAAAATGGACGGACGTGCGGCGGAGGCCTGTAATTTGCCGCCGATATCTTGACACCACGCTCTATACAACGAATTTGCGATTCTGCTGCCTCTGTGGTTAGCCAAACAAACCGTGTGCAATGCAAATGGTAATTGGTTATGTGTGTGTTACCTGTATACCAATATGATTTCTTTATTTAATACGGAGTAATAACAATAGAAATTGATGCATTTTTTTTTCAGTACCTATAAAATAGCTTAAAGTTTAAAAACCGTCGCTTTTTTACTCCTTGATGAATTATTAAAACGTTTATAGTTCTTTCTGCAAAAGATTAGTGTTTAATAGCATTTAACTTGTGTTATAGGTACTTACTACTATACTTACTTGGTTGACGACATGGTTGGCGCAGTGGATAAGCGATTATCTTTCTGCGCTACGTGTCGCAGGTTCGATCCCGCACGGAACAAATATTTGTATGATCTACAGATAGTTGTTTCGGGTCTGGTTGTGTGTGTAGGTATGTTATATGTATGTTTGTAAGCTGTACCCACGATACACGAGAAATCCTAGTGTGGGACAAAGTTAAAATAATAATAATAATAATAATACTTTAAGGACCTTTAAAGATGTTGCGCGTACGATTGTAACTAATTTCCCTGATGTAACTTTTAATCTTTACTTACGTTACAACATTATTACTATAATATAATACCAATTCTGTAATAAGAAACATTAACTATTTCTCACATTATCAATCCTAACACAATCTATTTTTAGTCGAAGAAATTCTGTATTTCTGTTCCTCACTAACAAATTCTTATCACATGTTATCAGCGTAACAAAAGCATTTGTTCTGAGCCAAACAGGTTGTAGGTGTTTAAGGCAAGGGACCAATGCGTCAACTTCCTGAATACCTTCCAATAAGTCCATTGTTAGGGTCTGAGCAGGGATTAGCCACAGATAAAATCAATGATAAATAATTTTATGACGATGTTTTCCTTTACATTGTACTTCTCAATGTTAACTTTTAATCCTTTAGTGTTAACACAATGTGTAATTGTGAGGGTTTTTTGTTTAAGGACTGTGGGTTGTATTGCGTAAAAATATTTTATGTAAATCATTTTGTGCAGAATTTAAAATTAAGTAAAATTGTGATTTTACATACTTGTCTCATAGGAAATATATAGTCATGTCTAGAAAATAATCAGCTGTGAGTATCGGTGGGTTATTTTTAGTTATTTATAAAAAGTAGCAACTAACTAAGACACTGCCCTAGACTTCTAAGGGTAAAGATAAAAACAAACACTTTAATTATTCAGTGGAATATGAACTATTTAATATTGCTGCAGCAGGCGATGAGGGCCAGTCGTGATTCCTGATTGACTGTAAGATTCTATTAATCTATATAATTTTAAAAAAAATACTGACTAACTCAAAACTTAGCTAGAATACCCAAGGATTTATTGATTGGACTTTTGTTACTTTGTTTGTTTTATTGTTTGTACCTACTAGACCAGGGATGGCGAACCAATGGAACGCTTGCCATTAATGGCACGCGACACAATATTTTGAGCATGTCACCGATCACAAAATTCATTATGCACTTAGAAAAAGTGTGAAGTAGGTATTATATGACGAGCGAACGCGTCATCTAATCTGCAACAACAGAAGTCACACTAATTTTACTTTAATTAAATTACGCGTGTAATTGAGACATTGCAAAATGTTATTGTTTTTGTAGTAAATAAAGAGTTTTTAGTTAATAGTATTTAATTAATTATTATTATTTTCCCAATAATCACAAAGTCAAAATTATTTGGTGGCACGTCTATGCACGTATATTAACATTTCTTTAGAAAAAATGGCACGTTGATACATAAAGGTTCTCCTACCCTGTACTAGACATACTTTTCCCTCCGAACTATGTATTGAACTGAAATGACATGCAGAGCTGCGAAAGCCTACAAGAACCGTAGCAAATCGTTAACGCTTTTTTTTATTATTATACTCATTTTCATATCGAAATATAGCAAGTTTGGCTGATATGTTCCTGATATGTTCGCAGTTTGACTAATAGTTAATATGCACATACATACATATATGTAGGCCTCTTGCGAATGATTGCAAGAAGTCTACGTACGTATACAGACAAATTCTGCGGCATCCATATATTTACAAACAGTTTCTGGCCTCAAGAGGGTTTCCACGTTTAGTCGCTGGCTATGGCTTATTTACGATCAACTAATTATTAGACTTATATCGCATAAAAATGAAGTTTTAAGCAAAACATGTATTACGAGTGTTATTTCGCACAATAGGTACTATTTTAACAGCTTTTCCGCAATAAATACCAGCACAGTTTGACAATTTTCTTCGACTAATCAAGTCTAATCGGGCAGCTTCGATACAAGTAATCCAATGAACGGGAGTGGGGCCGTCGGAGCCGGTAAACGCATGTAAATGGGCCGTAATGGCCCCTCGCGGGGCGTCGGGCCCCACGTCGGGCGTCGGGGCCTGACGTCGGGCTTCTAATGAACGTGTTCGTTCTCTCTCGACTTATTGTTTTATATTTGTGAGTTGTGATGCCTAAATAGACTCGGAACCATTTTTTTGGTGTTTGCGCATTTGGCTTGCATTTCGATAAGAAATTTTCTTTATACTTATGCGAGAAATTATAAGTCTGGATTTGGAGACTCAAATTTTTCCAGAAGTTTTGCAAAATCAATCCTCCTTTTAGTTAGTTATTAGTTAGGTATTTTCCCGAACTGAACAGTAATTAACAGTTAAAGTATGTGACATTGTAGTAATTTGACTGATAAACACGCAGATTCTTTTTAATCACACGCACTTCATAGATTTATGGATTTTTATATCGAGTATCCTATTGAGTCGTCTTTTATCTCGCAGACTCAACTCGTACTATAGTATATAGGTATGTTATTTAAAAGAGAAAAAACCTTTTCAAACACGCGCTGAAAGCTTCCATTAGGCAGCCATTGAGGTGAGAGAGGGTAGAGTGACCGGGATGTTCGACCGATAAAACGCGTCCACTCTCCGCGAATTGCCCGCTCGGATCTAAACGCTCCCAATTCCGTCAAGTGTCGACAAAGGCCGACTTTTAGCGTCAACAATGAGCGAATGAAGCAAATTACCGCTTTTCGACACTTGAAAGCGCTTACCGAGCCGTGTCGACGGGCGCTTTGTCCGCGGACGGTTTGCGACTCGAAACAAACGATAACAATAAACAGTAAAAAGGAAAGTGTAGTATTTTGCGTGGCAGTGCGCCGGGATAAAGGGCGCGGGCCTAATAGGTGTTAATGCGCGTGATTCGCTGAGCAAGGTGAATGAGTTAGCGGCAGGCGGCTACATGCTGCCGCCGCCGGCGAGCCCCCCGCGTTCTCAGAGTATTTTTATAACAAATCATCGACTCATTGATTGACAACATTGTGTTTATTCTAATGAATGAACGCTTTCATACGTTACAATAACGACATAACTATAAGTTCAGTACAGGAAAGAAAGGTTTCGGGATTCGGGTTTTTACACTCCTTTCTTAAGTAGGCAACTTTTACCTTAGATAAGCGAGCTTAGATAAGATGAAGAATTAGGGTAGATAAATTAAATTAAATAATAAGTAAGAATAATAAGTTTTGAAACAAATTATTTTATGTAAGTAGGTACTGGAAAAAGAAGTAATAATATGTGCTCGCTTGCTTTGGTGTGATTATTTAATTAAAAATTCTTCATTCGTTCATGTTATATACGGAACCTTCACATCAGAAGCACTTACATCCTTACATAAGCAACCAAATCAAACACAGGCATCATAGCGCGATATAGGCCGGTCAACATCTTGTCCAAACAGCGTAGAGGGCGCCACTCGTCCGTTTAAACACCAGCAAAACAAACAGGCTGGAGTGGGACCGCCCATGGATTCGCACTCCGGTTCAGGTGACGGTAGGGTTCAGGGAACCAGGGCATACGATACGGCAGATGTATACGTGTTTGCACCACAAATAATAACGTGTGACTTTTATAATTTGTTGGGTTTGTGTCGGTTATAAAAAGTTATTAGGAATTGCTCGGACACCCAAACGTAACCGTTGAAGAACTTTTATCAAATTTTTGTCACATTTGAATTTTAAGGTAGTTGAGTACATAAGTAAAGAATAGCACGTATATTTCATTTCTGCGTATTGTTTGTGTTCCGTAAACTCGTTATACGCATACGTCTTTACGCAGGATTAAAATGTTCGTGTTAGTGGTTAAGGTGTATGTTACGTAAATTATCTTTGGGATTCCAGCTTTATCGGTCTCCAGGCTGCCATGACAATCGTAAACGTTTATCAACCTTATGACAGAAACGTGTGAAAGTTTCGGCTATTTAAAGTGGCTTGGTTAACTTTCAGTCGTACTTTTTATACCAAACGTTTGTACTCCGACTTTTTGGTCAGTATTTCCTCAAACGAAAGTTAAACTTGTTGCATTAAATTCATGGCTACTTAGAATTCACTTGAATTTTATTGCTCCTGCATCCAAACGCAGCAAAACTTACCTTTGACGTAGGTAACCTGTGCTTAAATCAAATGCGCGTCTTATTTTCGTACAACATGCACGGGTGAAGCTATCCTAGTACTTTTGCTTTACTCAATTTATATATACGGCGTCTATATATTTATTTATTATCGGATTGATATTAGTGAGAATTGTCAATCCTTCTAAGTAACCTATATGATTCGACTTCAGTTTGGGATGTTTCAGGGAAATAAGTGGAAACCTATGTAGGTTAATATTTTAAGGTAAAGTTAACAATGCTTGTATAACTTATAAATTAACGAACATTTTATTTTCACGATGAATATTTTAAGAATCCGCATGTTTCTCGAAAAAGTAATTAATAACTCGACTCTTGTTTTAACAATTCCCTTCATTTCTTAAGAAAATATAAATTCCCAAAATCTTCCCATAAAAATCCATACCGACATAGACAAAAAATATTTCAGCCCAACTATATTACCGAACAAAACATTTCACAATGCCGAATGAAACGTCACGCGTTATCCGGCTCAACGATTCCGGAACAAAATAACGAATCAAACACAAATCGAGTACGAGTCGCATAAAATAAAATGTTAGTGAATAAAGTAACGTGATGTGGCGTGCAGTGATGTGTGGCGCATTGAGAGCCGGTGGGCCGGACACATTTAATTGTGGCGTGGCGGGGACACGCCATGCGCCAGGATGTACACAGATGCTGATTATGATGGCACTGAGTAAATTGTGGGCCGCGGCCGTGCTGTTTGATTTTCAATAGCAGTTAATCTTGCGAAACTTGTGATTTGTATAAAGACTGCTTTATTAAGACTAATAACAGATTAATGGATCTATGTATTAGTAATAGTCGTAAAGAAACCCACCTAGCACCCAAATTTTTTCTGAGGTTGATAGATATTACGGCGCTATACAGATCTGCGGTTGTGCCTTGACAGTTCTGTCTCCTGTGATATGGAGGACATAATGGCTGCCAATCAAAGAGCCCTCAAGCTGTCAATGTTTGTAATATTAGTCATCAACACTAAACGAAGGAAAATACTTACATTAATTACATTACGTAAATATGGCAGCTTGATCTCGTTTTACTGCATCTGTGAAATATAGTGAATTACTTACTTTACTATACGATATCGACTTCATAATTTGTTTTACCTACAATACGCGTACTCTAGTGTTAGGCTGGTATCAAGTATAACAGCTTGTCTTGTTAGTTTAGTTACAAGACGTGACCATAACATGTTATAATAGAGGGGAAAAGACATAGCTAGTTCCTATAATTGTAGAAGAATTTATAGATTTACTGAACATGATGCATGCTATATAGTTAATTTTATTTGTACCATGCTATATAGTTAATTTTATTTGTACGTTTCTTAATGTAAGTGAATATTGTGTCCTTTTTGAGAAAATGTCTATAAACCAAATGCAGATATTTTTAGATACTTTCTGTTTTGCATTATCTACATACACGATATTTATTTTAAAATTTATCGAAAATTAAATGCTTATCAACAAAGAGAGACCACCAAGGAGACCCAACAAAGCCGTACGATTAAAATATCTACACAGGTTTCTATGACAACGATGTTATTCAGTTAAACATGAGCTTTTTATAGGCGATCAATGCTACATTGTCGAGTGGACGCGCGGGCGCATCGCGACGCTTGTTTGTATTACTAACAATACCAAATACTGGACGCGAGATTCAGAGGGTGTTGCGCAGTACAATTATGTTATCTGTTATGTTATTTGAGATGCTTGTTCTTCACAAAGGGGTAAGCATATACTGTAGTATCTGCGTCTACAGTTGGCAAATGTACAGCACTTATTGCATCCTACCAGATACCCCCTACATTTTAATCTATGATGCCCTAGATCAGGTCTGTCCAAAACACAGCCCTAGGCTATTATTTGTGCGGCCCGCGACATATTTCTAATCTACCAAAATAACGCAAATTTTCCTTTAGTATTTTTTGGTAAAATGACATTATTTTAATATTATGGTAGGTATCCTAAATAAATTAATTAAAATGTTTTAAATAGTTTATTACACTCCATATTAATTTACTTAATTAACAAAGACTTCAGTATTTATTTCTTCGTACGACTGGACAAAAGACTCGTATTCAGTGCTGTAACTTACAAGGACTTTTAAGCTCCTTGGCGAGCGTGTCCTACAGCTAACCAATCTTGGCTTAAAAATAAGTTCGATGATGGGCAGTAACTATCTCTGTGAAAGTGCGTTTTCAACTATGAATTTTATAAAATTTCACACGCACTGAGCTGATTGACAATGATTGTTAGAATTGTAAAAGATAAAATAATGGAGAATTAATAAAACTAAAATTAACATTATCGCCGTATTTTTATTATTCTCCAAAAAAATCATTAAGGTCGGTATTTTTTTCTGCGGCCCTACAATCTATACAGTGATTTGTATTGGCCCGCGATCGTATCTGGTCTGGACAGCCCTGCCCTAGATCATAGAGTTAATATTGCGTCTACATAAGAACGCGCGAAACTTTTGCCAACTACAAGTAGGTTATAACAGATTACAAGGTATGATGATTTTTATTAAAAACGAACGAAATTTTATTGCAGAACCATTTACTTTTCCTATTTTTAATCGCACTTAATTAAAATAAAATCACGTTCTATCAGTTTAAATAACATTTATTCAGACAATTGTGTCTATTATAATAATAAAGAAAACATCAGAATCGATTATAATAATTCCGTATACGATATATGTGATATTATTATTGTTCAAGTAGTGTCACGTATCGGTCACCAAATCCGTGAAGTTTTGAAACGAAGCTGGTACAAAGCCCTTCGAGGAATGGCCCTGAAGTGTTTACATGGGATCCATCACAATGGACGTAAACTCTTCTCAACAGATTATTTTTAAAGGCGACCCATCCAAAGTTTGTCCAGATGACTGTTATAAATCGATCGTTTTGTAAGATGTGTGACCTTTTATTTGAATTTGGACTAATAAATTATTCGGGCGTGTTGATAAATATGCGTAGATCATAATTTTTGAAAGCTTCATTTTAAAATATATTCGGTTTGTATTTTACCGATACTAAGAAATAACTCCACATTTATACACAGTATTATAATTATTTATTATCTGGCAATTCCATGAATTGATTAATTAAATATATGGAAAATACATATATATTAAATATACCCTTTAAATGCCAATAAAGCATAGTATTTTCCGCAAGACAACATTAAATAGAACATGATAAACAGTTTATTTATTAATATAAAATCAGGAACTTCATCCATTATTTGCTTATCGAATACGCGGACAAATTATATTTATTTTATAAACAAATTAGTATTTGGCCGGACACTCAAATATGCATATCAGTAATTATGACATGTTAATATTAAAGCGGTCTCTGAGAATCCTATAAATATTGAACTAAAACATTTGTTTCGTTGTAATTAGATGCGAATATTTGTCTAGGTACCGCATACCATACGTATAAGTTGGACCAGGCTCTGTTTACTTTCCCAGCGGTGTTATTGTTGGTGAATTCTCATAAATTCCAGGTAATTCCACCGTATCCACACGACGCACGCGCAATAACAAACATGATTTCTAAATACGACGGCCGCAAACACAGCAAACACATTATTTTGTTAGTATAAGATTTTTTCTTAATTGCTTTGTGAGACACGTTTTCCACTCGAATATTACGTAAACATAGTTCAGAAACCTCTACCGTGGACAATATCGGACATATCGGTAGCTCATTAATGGACGAAAGTTTTGACCAAATATTTGAGCGTTGGGGCACAATCGTAATTACCGCGTTGTGGTCGCAGGGAGCACAAAGACTGGTAGTTGATATAACAGAGCAGTATTTATCGACAGTGCGACGGGCTCATTACAATCACAGCGGGCAACATGTGTAAATAAATACGCGCGGAGAAGACGCGACCAAACATCTTGAGCGGTCGATGCTTGCACTCCAAGAAGGAACTTGATTGAATATGCTTCAATGATCGCACACGCAAGTACGTATTAAACAAGACAAATGTATCGATGTTGTTTGTTCAGTTTACTTGTTGGATATCGATTTGCATTATTTATCGATGTCACACAAAAATATTTTCTTGGTAAGTTTATCTTTTTAGTTGAATTACCTACTGATTTAATTTGATTAATTGGAAATGCAGTTAATTATAGATATGTTCTCTTAGATTGACAAAAACTATGATCATTAGACTACATTGACTGAGGTCCTTGCAGTAAGGGTTTTGATTTAAAACATCACGCCTGAATTATACCTATATGCTCTTTAGCCAGAAGTGTACTATTGTGATGCCTACAGATCCCCAACGGTATTAAGTCCTATACAATAGAACGAGTCTATTACTTTTGCATGTGCTGGTTTTGTAGCTGGCTACTTCAGAGAATTTTCAAAAGGAAAACCCTATACCCGACCTGAAATCAAACATGTGACCTTACCTTGACAACCATTCTTACGGCTCTAAAGCAATAAAGCGGTAAACAAACATTTTGTAATACCTTATCTATGTTGTTTTTGCACGCGGAAAGCTATGTTTCACGCAAAACAGAATTTATATTTGCGCAAAACACAAAATCATTCGTCTGTGGTCGTATAATTTACACGTACGTCCAAGATATTTGTCTGTGGTGTTTTCTATTTTCTATGTGCCGTCGAGTGGTCAGCTCGGAGAGCATTGACAACAGCGAGGTAGCAGTCTCGGGTTACATCTCGAGACACCGCAAACACGCCGCCATACGACGTATATGATATCGGTACTTATCTATTGTTTTCACAGCCCACACTGATACCTACCGGATGAACGTAGGAGGTAATATTGTGTAATACTCGGAAAAGTTGAGATTACACATTTACCTCCTTATTGGTATCGTCTCTAATATTTGTGAGAATTTTATTTTTTGCTAAAAAAGAAACTGATATCTTTGTTTCAATATGTGTAGGATACGTGTGTGTGTGTTTGTGTGTCGACACGCCTGCTTCTTTCTATCCTTATCCTATATCTGGTTCGGTGACCTGAAGACCACTAGACAAAATATGGTATATATATACTACACTAACTGCAAATCAAAACAAAAAATATTAAGACAAATAGGTATTTTAACAAAGGCTTGACTCGCATACATAATTTGTTAAATTATTATTATTATTCATCGAATAAGATACACGGTGGGATTGATTATGGTACTTTCATTGAATATGTGCAGAATGGCATGACAGTGTTCGGATATAAAGATCTTTATAGACTATAAAGACTAAAATATTACTTTGATGCTTGTAGTTTCTTCTGTAGTGTGAGAGTTCATCATTATACAGTAATTAAACAGCAAATAATAAGTGGCGTCTTAGATGTTTGCCTTCACACTGCTACTTTGTTCAATAGTGGTTGTCAAACGCATGGCAAACTACTCCGTGTTTCAAGAGCTGGGTTGGTCATGTCGAGTAGTGATGCGGAGCTTCGTATCCGTAACCATCGAATATCCGAAAATAAGGCGTCGAATATTATCTACGTATATTTAAAATGTGCTATTTTTAAATAATATAGTTCAGGCAGTGATGAGGTAAATTCTAATAAATTTTATTTGAAACTATACTTCTTTTAGTGCGCTTGATGAGAGTGAATTCTTACAATGCGCGCGCACACCGACAGATAAAAGCGACAACATGAAGTTGGCTGGTAAATGTCTCTTAAATTTATTTGGGAATTGATAGCTATATTCTAGGTAGTTATTGAAATATTTGTGCATCTGTAACACGTGTTGCATATCAGTGGAAATTAAAAACAAATAATAAGTATAACTTCTTACGTGCGTACGTAAGTACACACACACAAATTTTCTTTGTCCCTCACCCGGACTTCTTTTGTATCGTGGGTGCAATTTAAAAACATACAGCTCATACGCATACAAACTCGGACCCGGTACAACAACTGTAAGTCATACATAAAATTTGTTCGTAAAAACTTAAATATAAATATAGAGGTATAACAGAATCCAAAATCAGTTTCCACAGATTACGAAGCAACTAAATCATAAGTTAGTCTAACAACAACCAGAAGACATTAAACCAAGATGGGAAGAGAGATATTGTAACTATTTCCATGTTAGAGCCTTCTACAAATACCGATACCAATTAAAATATTATGCGTCTACAGATCCGCAATCGCATATTGGTAACAACCCTACATCTTCATGCGGTTCCTCGTGACGCTTGCTTGTTTGTTGCCCCCATGACACATGATGTTTGATTTCACATTCTTTTACTTGAGAGCTTCGAACTATCTCGAACCCAAACCTGACCCCAGTGCCTACGAGTTTCTTCGTTTGGAAATGCATTTTCTTTTAGACACCATAACAGACTTCAGTGGTTGTGTTTAGTTTTTATCACCATAAATAAATTCTACTATATAGTTTATCTACGAATCATAATAGTATTGTAATTTTCAAAAAGGTGATTGAATATGAATCTTACTCGTATGATATTAAAGGCCTTCAATTAAGTGGTTATTTTAATATTTATTAATTGACACATCATCAATCATAATTCATCGAAGCCAGCGTTTTTAGACACCGTGGATGTAAGATGCCACAAAAAAAAACTATTTTAATACTCGAATATCCAAAACAATTGTGTAGATTATGGTTATTTGTTATGAATAAAATGTCCGCAGATATCATGTTACATTAAATCAGGATGTTTGGATAACAGTTTTAAGCATATTTGGTCATGCAGTGTAGCCGTGTAAGCAAGCAATAGGTATCTTACAAAACCTTTAAGTTCTAATGAGTCTTATTATTGTCTCATTCCGTTTGTAAGATTTGTTCCTTCTGTTAAGGTACGAGTATACCTATGTACCCATGCAGTTAGCTTTGTAAACGATTTCCTCACAAGTACAGTGCAAAAAAGAGATAAAAAGAGATATATATAGGGGCATCAGATAAAGATGATTTTTTTCCAATAAAAATCACATTTATCTGATTGAGAGACTGAGATTACAGATGCATTTAAGTTAATAATTATTTAATTCATAGACGTAGTTGAACTATTTTTATTGTAAACCCAAAAAAACTATTATCAGTTCTTCTGCTTCTTCTTCTCGACAACTTTATCATTATCGGGTGTCCCTGTATACATATATTTTTATTCAATTGTACAGGAAGTTCCTGCCTGGAAGTTGGAATACGTCGTGTTATAAAGAACAATAAATAAACATTTGTCAAACTGTGGAGAATTTGTTCCTCCGCTGGCTTTCTATGTATGTAGCTATAGGTGTTGGGTAGCTGGTCGTGTGAGCAATTTGCCCACACGTACATGGAGTCCACGTCTGGCATACGTCGTATTAGGTTAGCCGGTGCTCACAAAGTGGAGGGTGTATGCTAATGTGGCGCCACTCGACGCCTCGGGGTGCCTCGGTGGTCGCTGCAACGAGCAAGCCGACAACAGAAGTCACAATCGTCAGAATTCACGTTCAGTTAATAATATAGTTTGATTTTCTTCTCCGCTTAATGTAACAATATTATAGTGAGGAGGTTCCTCTCTCTAGAGCCCTAACCGTCGGTAGCTTGGACCCTGTTCCCGGCGCCCCGGTGGAACCCTATTTTTTTATATTGTTATTAAACTTAGTCTGTCAGTCAGTTAAAAATTTCGAAAAATGTGCTAAAATAATAAATAAAGGAAATATTGATAATTTTAATTTAAAAAGTACGTCGACACGAATAAATAGAACGTGACACATGGAAGTAGAAAGAAACGGAGGAATCTATATCATAGCAAATGTGTGTCATGCCAAGGTTGCTTGGTAATATAAAGGTTACTTTGCCTGGATAAAAGGCGGATATTATCGCCCATCTATCCAATAATCCAATAACCACTTACCTTACAAGACCAACGCGAGGAAAAGGATAATTCGTACGAAAGTAATCCTTCTGTTTCTTCCATGTCTTCGTGATAGCGGAGGCGCTGTTTGTGTGGTAATGTTTGTTATGTACAGTGTCTACGAAGCTTTACATACACCTCCCGCCGCCCGCGCGAATGTGTTCGCTTCTTTATTGGGGTGAATATATTTCAGTTTGTTTTTAAACGTGCATTCACGTTTCTAGCTCAGTTATAGGCACTTTATACGCTGAGTTACTTATACGTTGACAGATAATATGATATTAATGAAGTGGTTGATTCTCGAGAAAGCAAAACCGCAGCCTCATCCCCAGTTATGCACGCCTGTATCCCCAAAGTGTTAGGCAGAGGTGTAGCTAGAGGGGCAAAATTCCAGACTATGCGCTGGTATAGCAACCCAAAATCACCTTGTCCGATCCGGTGATCGCCCCCAAGGCTTGACAATTAATAACTGCACTTGAGACCACTACAACAATGTGGCAGTCTTCACCAGTTCTAAGTTCGAAACAAGAATCTCCCCAAAAGAGACATAATTGACATAGTATCTAGTCGTCACCACTGTAAGCAAACTATTTGGCGTAGTTCCTCTCGCACTACTGATTCTCAAAGAACGTGTACACCCAATACGTTTCCCTAACTAGAGGAATTCGCAGCGGTCACCCGTTCTAAATACTGGTATCTAGCTGCAACTAGTTCAGGCTAAATCCGTCCCCAACATTATGAGGAAAAAGGCCAGCTTAATAATGATGAAGGTCGGTGACCTATGAACCTTTTTGAGATATGATAGACAAACTACAGTTATTAAAACACTTTTGACATTATCGATCAAGAGTTATTCAATTTTCAAACCTGTTTGTTTATTGATTAATAGGTACTTAACCGGCTTGATTAACTAACAGTCAGTGTCTTGTTATGTATTTATTTACTTAAATAAACTATTGCGCAAAAGTAGTAAAGGACAGACTTTCTTATTGCTACCGAACGTGCACTAGCGTGCTTTCCAACTTTCGTGATTGGCACTACAGATTTATCACACCACCGGCACCTGCAAAATGTACGCTTCCGTAGGTTACTCCTCTTTTAGTGCACTATTTAGTAGTTAGTATGTACTTTTCTACCAATTTATAATGTTATTATTCACTTGCTTTCTTCGTAATACTGTAACAAAAAAATAACAACCATTTAAAGATATATAATGCTTGGTTATTGTCACAGAACACAAAAGTATTTTCTTGTTGTCTATACTCGTCTGTCCGTCTAGTCAGACAGCGTGGCGTTGATTGGCGCGCTTTTGTGTCCACGCCCGCTACACTGCAACACGTCTCGAAATATTTCACACAATTATCCACTCTAAAAGAACCCTATCAACATCCAATTAAAAGTCACGCATGGATCTCAATAAAGCGGTTGTAAATCTATTGTTAATTTGATTTGATTGAGTTCTTACAGAAAGCGATACCGCTTGCATTGTTTGGCCGATTTTACATAACGAGGCGGCAAACGTGGCCCGCTTTGTGGGCTGCCCATTGTGGGGGAGTATCCAAACGTTTGAGATGTGAATTGAAAGGCGCCGCGCGATGACGAGGCGCGAGCCAAGCATCGCCGCAAGTTATCAGCCGAGCGCATGGACGCGTGTGAATACAAAATAATTACCTACCAACATTAAGAAATTATTATGATTTCATGCTAAATTGTTTCTTGTACAATATATGTTAAAACACATACACACAGTATGGTTAATGTCATTATTATAACTTAATAAAAGTTACCTGCCTCCAAAGTTGGCAATAGTTTTAAAGATTTTTGGGAACCGACGCGATGCCAACATGATTGTTAACTTCTTTTCTAATCAATAATTTCTAGTAGGTTTCTTGGTAAAATTAATAAGCCTATTAGAAATTAAACATGTACCACATAAAAAGTATTTTGAGCTTACCAAAAAAATTATGACTCATCTCTTATCGCTTGAACCACACACTAACATTGCGCTACACGGCGCCGCTCTTTGAACTGTCCAAATGATTGTTTTATATTTGTAAGCGTCGAACAGTGCCCCTATTCGGCGCAACGCTGACGTAATGTAGCATTTCAATTAGTCCCACTGGCGTTTTATTTTCAACAAAGCGTTATGTCGACTAACGCTACGCCGTGATTTCTGTCTGATTGTGAGAGGGCACAACAATATTAAGTATTGACTCAGTTGATTCCTATTGATACCCTTTTCTTTTTAATTGTAAGAAACTATACTCCTTCATTGTTGTTTAGTTATTGTTAGATTGTGATGGAAGTTGAATAAAAATGTGTTACAATATACTGCTCTAATTTATGATAAATATAAATTTCATTAATCAACACCACAATTGTTACAAGTAAAAATAACTTAATAAATATATCTTGGTTCAATGTCCCCCACTCAAACTTGTAGTCTTTTGAAGGGAAATTAATCTCGTAGCTGCGTAGACATCGCGTAGTCGGTGCCTACGCCAACGTTACGAATATCAACCGCGACCTAATCTAACATTGCTACGTCTTCCCTCTCTTTACTTTCCTTTCTTAAACTCTTCACTTTCAATTTATAGTTAGTATTATTTTTGCCTAATTAGAAATTGATTCCAAAATTAAAATAATCGTGCACAAAGCCTACGTTACATATGATGATTCAGAAACCAGCTCTGAGTGAACTTTTTAGTAAGTTGTAAACGTCATATTAAAGATATGTACAATTTTGGCTTACATAGCCCAATAGAATGAAAAGCACAGATCATGGAGTGAAGCCTCGGCGGTCGGCGTGCATTAGCCGGCCTGTAATCAGCCGGCGCTCGCCTCTAATCACGACGCACTGTTTTAGGTGCATCGCTCGCTGGCGGTAATCTCCGGAAGCACAGACTACTAAATAACTGTCATAATATTATAAAGAGGAAGGTTTTGTTTACTTTTGTTTGGGACTTACGGTAAAGAGGCTTATACGAGTTAAATAATCGTTCAATGTTATATTAATCCTTTGTATGATCCGGGAATGCAACTATTTAACAAAAAAGTCAATCAATACAACATCGTTTTGGGAAACAATTCTCGATATGTTCTTCCATGCCAAAAATTAATTACCTATTCATTGTTACCTATAGGTAGGTCAAGTATACCTGAAGTTACCTGTTTATTCTATTTCTTATAATCATACTTAAACCAATTGGCCCATCAAGGTACAAATATCTTTAGAACCATTTCTTTAAATAGAGTTTCAGTTCATCTTTAATGATCGTTACAGGTTCATAAAAATTCATGACTCCTTGCTGGCAGTATATTGTTTATTTCTAAACATTTCCGTACCTAAAATAGTATTTATTTGTCTATTGTTGTAATAAAAGGAGATAGTGTTTCTTCGGTCATCAAATTCTATATCTATCATAATTATTTAAGAAAGGGAATCTTTCGCCTGATGAACATTTGAATCAATATTAATTTTGTATCTATAAAAAAACGTGATACATCAAAGGTGTTAGCTCCAACGCTAACATGTTAAGCCACACTGCGCCGACGCATACTGATGAAATAATTGACACTCCACACATCTACAAAAAAAGCGAAACAAAAACGCATAAGATCCTTTTTGTTTTAAAGTGAAATATTTTTTATAGTAATAGATTTGTTTCTTTAAAAAGAAAAAAACGTTCTCACCATTAGGTGTATTTTAAGTGCTAATAACTTTGCCGTTTGGTGAATCATCTTCCGGTTTGCGATAAGTATCTTTAAGTAATTGTTTACGCTGTAGAACCTGGTTTCATCATTTATTTCAGTACTTTGGTTTTTCAGTCATTTTAGCTTGTTTTTGTAAAAAATCTATTTTCTGCTGTAACAAAATTAGAACTCCAGCTCCAAATGGTCGTTTCCTACATCCAATTATATTTAACCTAACTAGTCTTCTGTGAGACTCTAGGAAGATCTATACCATTATCATTACCACATATGAATTATACTTAGGAGTATTTTTGATCTTAAGATATATAATTTTCAGAGAGTAAAATGTTTTGACACATTTTTGTACAAAATTATGTTCTCGCCGGCTAATTTCCTTTCACTACGAAAATATGAAATCACGGTAAAGCTCCGCTTCCATATTGGCTCTATTATCTATAGAAAGTGTGAAATTAAGTGGTAATTTTGTGTGGCAACGTGTCAATTAGCCGCCATCGGCGACAGACGGCGGCCGCCGTTGGATCGCAACAACATCAACGTTTCCTAAAACATTTGTAGACAAAAGTGTCAAATCATGGCTTCCATTTACGATCAAATATTGCGGAGTCGCAAACATTTGGTCATGTTATTTTTACATTATTTCGCTTATCATGTATTGGTGTTTAATCATTTGTTTGCATGTATAGGCATACACATTCGAAATCTGAGTGGTCTTTATTAAAAATAACATTATAATATGGTGTTTGAGCACGTAGAGAATATCCAAATAAATAGAAGCTTTTGTTCATGCGTGATCACCACATAAGTATGTAGTTAAATAGTAAAAGTTTTAAACTCCTGTTAACAATATCCCAAAGTGGAAAAAATTTAGTGACTCTGAAAGGTTATTAACTCCTGCGCTGGCTCCCAAATGTTTGGCTGTTTACACCACTCGGCGTCAAAGCACGCACAGCCCGATACCAATCTCTCACACAATCACCAACACCAATGTTTTTTCCTGGTTTGTCGATAAGGAACTCCGTGGAACTGTTTCAAACACGGAAAGCTGCTAAATAAAAGTAAAATTGACGATAGATTTGCGTTTTAAAATTAAAACATTAACTATGATTTTCTGAAAAATAAAAACATTGAAATCAATGATTTTGCTTTTAAAAGCAAACAGAAATTTTAGTTTCAGGAACTCCATAGTCTACGGCGTAGACTAAACAAAAATTAATGGCAATTAAACCGCTCCAAAAAACAAGAAACTTTTTATTTAACTTACATACATATCTTCTGAATTTTTAACAAAAATGTTGGCTTTGCTTGTAAAACTCCCGGCGTCACTTCCTGCCTGTATGTTAAGTGACATTTAAGTAGAGTGCAAGTGAACTTTGACCGTTAAAACATTCGCGCCTCGTGTGCCCAACATTAATGCACATGTAATTTGCAATTAACGTCGCCCGATACTGTGTTATTAAGTTTTTTCGCCTTCTTCCTGAATATTTATTGAGTAATTTCACTAAAAGCAATAGATCAGGTACTCAGATTAAGGAAGAATGAACACTTCATTATATTTTACATAACGTTTCTGAAGACTGAATTTTATAAATTAAAAAGTGTGCTGTATATTTTGAGTACAAAATTAGGTGCTTTCACATAATCCAACATTATATTATGCCTGTATGTCAGTTTCCTTGTAGGAGAATTACTCTACTACAACGAAATTAACATAAGTACCTATAGGTAGTTCGTCGTGATATTAGCATACCGTGTGACAAATAATCACCGTGATTCGACCTGTACTTGCATAAGTACCTATTCTACTCATTCTCATTCTACTCATTAAAGATTTTCACAGAGATATGTTGATTTTCAGTCAAATAAACTTATGGGCGAAGATATTTAAATTATACCTTTGAAAACTCTGTGAAAGGATAAAAATTCTAGTAATTAGTCCGTACTTATCTTGAACTATCTAAATAAAAAGTTGTTCGTCATGTTGTTACATTTCTAGAGTTACAGTACATAATGAGATAATGTCGTGTACCTAAGTCGGTGTAGTTTTAAGTGGCATGTAAGGAAGAGTCGTCGGCGTCGGCGCAGACGGCCCCTCTAATTACCGCTCAGATCCAACCTCGATAGCGCAAGCTTTTATCTCGAACACTCTTCCATTAAGCAAATATACAGCTTTGTAGCGCGATAATCATATACTACAGTATTTTTCAACTCTAAAACCAATTAAAAATATTTTGATAGACAAAAATAAATTCTAATTGTATATTACGGCCCGCCGCCATTTTGTAGGTATTGGTCTTAACTTCTCAGCGACCGCTAATGGATGGTTTGTCAAATATTTTCGCTTCCGCAGCAAACGTGTTTTATCTGTGTTATATTATTTAATTTATTCACAAGGCACTATTGTTGTTTTAAACAAAGGCGGAAACAATCAAACTTATTTGGAGCGTAATTATTTTATTATTCAAAGATAAGAAGTAGTAATAGACGGCTGCTAGTTTTTCAACACGGTAGTTACGTAGGTAGGTACCTACATATATAGATATTGACTAGTAGGAAGTATAATAATGTACTATTCGATTTGTAAACCATTGCAAATGTACATAATAATAGACATAATGTAATTATTCGACACTAATCAGGCGCTAATATCATTAGCAATATCTGCTCAATAATCTATAACAACTAGAAATTAAGTGAAATATAGAGATGAAACATGTCACTCCCGTAATGGAGCGAATAAAAGCCCGCTTTGTCGGCGGCTAATTTGCGAATTAGCGTTGTGCAATGAGTGCCCGGCCACTCAAGCGCAGCGTAATCTAATTAATTAACCTTTGTCGCGCGTACGGGGCGTGAAACTCGCGCGTTTCTCACACCCGTGTCGAACGTTTGGAAACTTTGCAGAGATGCTCTGCGATTAAACGGTTTAGGGTGGTAGGTTGACTTAAAACATATAACAGTAGTCAATACTCCAAGGTAGATAAATAATCTAGAAAAGTACTCTCAATGAATATGATCACGGTGTATATCTTAATATGATGGGTAGTTAGTTGCTTAACATTAAAAATAAATCTTCCCGGTAGGTCCTACTTCCATGCCGTAAAATGAGCTAATGTACCTATAAGAGCTATTTTTTGAAAATTATTGTATCTAGGTATTTAGTTATTTACTAAATACCTAGATACAATAATAAATTTTCCATAAATAAATGTCATTCGCTTTCAAAAAAGGTCACTATGATTTTTTTTTTCACAATCAGATAACTCTCAATATTTTCAACCAAAGTTAAATCGTCTATGTAAACTGTAGTGTAAGTTTGCCCTCTTCTCACACCTACATTTCACCGCACTAAGGTAACGTTATTTGGACGCTCCTAATGGAGTAAGTGCTTTGGCAAATGGCTCGCGCCACGGAGCTTTTAATGCAATTTCGTCTCCCTTTGTAGCTGGGAATTGGCGCAATCAATCCATTTACACTTTGTTTCGCCAACAGTGCCACTACCCGCCGCTGCCGCATATAAGACAGGCTTTTAGCATCAACTAAATTGCTTTCCTGTCCTGGATTTTTGCTCTAGTGGGTGGATATCCGTATATTTTTACGAAAAATATGTTCTTTCAAGGGATATTTATTTTTTAATGCTTTTGTGACTAGCTGAATAAAGATTTTTAAGAGGGATTAATTGACAAACATTTTATCATTATCATTTTTATAGACAAATAGTTTACATCCTAAGAAAATAGCGAGTGATATTCTAAACCTACCTACCTATTTACTGTGCTCGCTTTTTTCAAGATTGATCACGGAAATGCGGATTCGTCTAGAATACACCCAAGTTCACCTCTGTGGTGAAATTTTGGTAACGTTAATTCTGAAGCCAAGCAATTGTTAAAGTAGTTTAATGTTCATACTTAGATTTGTAGGTATTGTGTTTACTTTTTTGTTATTTTACAATAACTGTCGTTTCATAATTTCATCCACAAACAATAAATAGTTTTGTGGACTAAGATAATTAAGCAGATAAAAGAAACCACAATCGCCCAAAAATACTTCTTTGTGGTACTACAAATTAACACACTTCAAGCTCAGATTAATTGGTCTATATCTTGGAATCGATCTTAAAGGAAGTCTTTCGGCAAAACGTTTACTGTCCTGTTGACGACCCGGTTGACGTAGTGGTTGAGTGATTAATTACTGCTGCGCTACGTGTTGTGGGTTCGATTCCTGCACAGAACAAATATTTTTATGACCTACAGATAGTTATTTCGGGTCTGAATGTTTGTGCTTGTGAAAATGTGTGTTAGTAAACGCACCCACGATACAGGAATACCTATAATAAGGAAGAGAAACGCATAAAAAAAATTGTAGTAGTAGTAAATTATCTCCAGTTTAAAAAGAAATGGCTAATTAGTGCTTTATCTGTACAATCTATTTCCCATTTGTGTATTTGTAGGTATTGTATGTATACTGCATCAAAGTACTAGGTTAAGTAGATATTTTTTAACAAGAGGATATCGTTGCTTTCCTAGTTTTGAATCTGGACACTCACCTCATTGGTCCATACCATATCTTTGTAATAAAAAAGGAAAAATAACAAATTGACGTTACGGTTACCTAATGTCAATGTAAACATATATTGTTACCTATTTACGTAACTCGTGAACGACGATGAAAAGAATGCACACGTCTAGAAAAGTCAATCGCAACAATAACTCGTTCAATTGTAAGCTGTTTTCTAACCAACGTTATCATACTGTTTAGTGTTCATCCTCTTAGCATTTCTTCCGCTTCAGGGAGTAAAATTTCAAATACCTCTTACACTCCTTAGCACTTCCCCTTTAGGATTAAGAGAACCCTTTAAACCTCAATTTGCAGCAGGCAGTAGAGGCTTTGCTTCCAACTATATTTTTTTATATTTACTTGTTGTTCGAAGGGTTAGACCAAGGGCGGATCCAGAGGGGGGTCATTGGGGTCATGACCCCCCCCTGACTTGAAAACTGGATCCGCCCTTGGGTTAGGCAGAGGTATATCTACTATTGTACACCCCCATTTTGCCAATGCCGTTATTGAGTCCCATGTAATAGGGGAGCCTATAGCCATCTACTGGGCACAGTTCTAGGCTCCGTGCTGCTACTAAGAATTTCCATATAGAAACTTGTTGTTCTTAGGCATTTCACTGATGAGGTCGTTATCATAGTGATCTGGGTTTCTGTCTTTCCTTTGATGCGCCACATTTAGTAGTGTTAAGGGACTGTTTGAATTGATAATAGGTGGAAAACCTAGTTGGACCTAATGGGAAAATTGACTTATTATTATGAGTTTGTATACTTATCTATCTAGTATTGTGAATTTAGTAATTACGTATTGTTTCAGCCCTAAGCCGCAAAGCGTCCCATCACAACACTGTAAGTCCAGAGATTCTCGTAGGTCAAATATGGCTTCAAGAAGATGAGCCAACTGCTATAGAAATAATAGAATTAAATTCATCGGATGAATTCGATCCATCAACTGATGAAAGACAGTATGATAATCTCAATCATGCCTGGCCCCATTCTAACAATGACAGGCTCCAACAGGTAGAAGATAACTACAAAATAAATATGAGAGCAAGAGAAAGACGACGCATGAACTATGAAAATCATCTCACGAACACTTCCACGAACGTGAACAATCGTTTCATGGATAATTTGTACACTGATGGACCGGGTATCCATATAGATGAGGGTAAATTGAATCACCAAGTTAACTGTTTTACCATTATTAACAAACACTTCATTAATTCTGATACATCATCAGAGGCAGAATTTGCAGATGTTGAAATCATAACTTCTAATGATGTAAAAACGGAACCCAACAACTGGGACGTACGTCGTCCTTACGACGAAGAAATAATTACATATGATCCAGACTTGGACCAGGAAACACGTACCATTTGGATTTATTCATTTAAAAATAAACACCTCTTGCAAGAAGGTGACTATGAATTCGCCAACATGGCCGCTAAGGACACATCTAGCCGTTCAACTTCTTGCTCTATAGAGAGTGATGAAGAACACACAAAAGATAAAAGTACAAATACTGGTCGACTAGGCTCACCGATTCCGCCTTCTTACATACCTAGACTTAATCTGTCTTTAGGTCCAACTTTGTCCACCGTTACAGAAGTATCTGAACCCACCAAACAACCTTCTTCCAATGGATCCAATAAATCTGAAAATACATTTCTCAAACCAAAAAATAGTTGGTTTTTAAACGACATTGAGAAATTAGATAGTGCAAAATCAATTTGTAAACATGAAAAATCTACAAACATCGTAAACTGGATGGGACTATCGCCTAGAGAAAAAAGGAGAAGATCGAAAGAACCAGGCGATAAGTGGGAAGGAAACTTTTTAAAATTAGAGCCACTCCATACTGAAGAAATTGTAGAAACGAATGAACAGCAGACAAATGAATCGGGAAAAGATAACGCTTTAAGATTACAAGTCGATGTCGAAGTACATGTAAGTGTAAATGAAAAATCTTCAGAAAAGAGGTCTATAGGAACACCAAACAGCACAGATGACAATGTGAAGTCAAACTCTGATTACATAAGTCCAATTAATAAAGTAAAACATGCTGACGCAGACTTAAACGTATGCGCAAAAGATCGAGGAGATCACGATATGAAATTTGAAAACACCCAACAAGTTCTATTCCATAATATACCTGACAATCTTAATGATTTAAACAGGATCTATGATGAACCCATAAAAAAAATTAGTAACGCCACTTGGGAACGTGAAGCTAAGGACGAGAAAGAAACTGGTTCCTACGATTTTCTTACAAACAAAATGGCATCCTTTATTGAGGAAGATAATAGTGGTGACACTTTGTGGATGAAAAATAACATGCCTTTACTGAAACCATCTCAATGGAACGAATATTTACCCATAGCTGAAAGTCCGTTTTCGTTACATTTGTCCCTTGGTAGTATTATAGAGGAACGCCAGTCGTGGTTTAAACGCTTCTTGAAATATATGAACTGTTGTAAGTAAAATCAAATAAACGTTAATAAAAACAACATGAATGCTTTAAATTGGCGAATTTATTAAATTCAATCACTATAAACTTCCAGTAATTGAAGTACTTACACAAAATAAACCTGCTATTCAAAGGTACTTTGCAAAAGAGAATTCACGACACAATTAAAGATCAGCAGTTTTATGTACATACAGAAGATTATACTATCACAATGTTTTACACACAAACGATCATCTAGTCTCGTAATGTATATATTGCCCTATTTTAATAGCGCACAATGTTTTCAAGTTATTTTCCTCTAAAAATTAGTTCTGAAACAATCATCATTTTATTTTATGACCATGATTTTTCTTCTACATGAAAACATCACAACTGCACGCAAAACATTACACACTATTAAAGTAGAATGTCACATATTAAAAAAAAACTCACAATCCATTATGGTGTTCCCACACCCGCTCGATCTACATCGACAAAACTAATACGTAAGTGAAATAGGTTGACAACTATGAAAGTCAGCTGATAAGCCGATCAAGGCGTAGAAAGAAGCCCTCAAAATATAGGAAACTTCGTTTTGGCCAATATTCGTATCAAATAGACGTCTATCTATCCGCCAATGACACTAACCATCGTTGTAGATCAAGCAGATGTTGAATAAGGAATGTAAAGTATCATACAATTAGTACTGCAAACGGACAGAGTCCTAACTAAACAAAAATCCCAGTTTCATAAACTAATCATAATAGGTAGTGAAATGCATAAGTATGGCATGTCATATCGGTGCCCCTCGTAAGAGGACACAGCGTCACGCATTCTCATAAATACATACTGTAATCAAGAAATTGAATATTTGAACTATACGCTCAAAATCTATATAATATTGATTCGTCAACAACTGCATAAACTATTTAATTTGAATGAGTATTTTTTATTATTATATCTATAACGTAATATTTTAATAGACTATGGGAGGCAAGTATAGTGCTACATACGCAAGTTACATCGAATCATAACTAATCTCCATTTAATAATATAACCAAAGTTATACTACTGGAATATAGAAACTATTACAAGTGTATATCGATGTAACTCTTTAGCAAAATGTGATACTATTAGAGCCAAAAATGTTTCAGGGAAATGGGACGAATACGCCATATTACATTTACACTAAAAGGTTGACAATACATTAGAAAAACTGCACTCATAAGGAAAAAGGGCGTATCGAGCAATCATTTTACGGAGCTGTTTCTTTGTAAATAAAAGACATATTAATATGATTTCTCAACACTTCTAATAGTGCAAGTATTTTGCGTTCGACGGTACGACCTTTTTCTTATAAGATCTATTATATAAAAGTAATAGTAATCGTACAAAATCATTGAGACCTGCTCAATCATAAACACAGGAATGCCGTCGTAATATGGACTTCAAGTATATTGTAAAATTTATATTTCAATAAGTTACTTAATCGGGGTAAATATATAATTACATGATTTAATTTTAAAATGCCCAAACGTTAAAATATCTAATCACTGCGATTAAGTATCACTCAACAACCTCTCACTCGATTTATGCCTCTAATAGACGAAATAATAAACTCCATGGTTTGTCTGTTTATTGACCTAGTTACAGCTACAATAAGGCCTATGTTTTCAGTGTCGTTTAGTTCTATTTCAGGCGAGCAATAAAGTAATATTGTATCTTAAGTATCGTTAAATTCATGACGACTACAAGGGCCTCTGCTGTCATCCGTGTAACGCATGCCGCCTGTGTTTTACTAGCCATTATAGTCTTGTACCTTTTTAGTACAAGTCAAACCCGGAATAAATAATGAAATTGCACTCGCACTTACACTTGCAACCTGCACTTAATACCGATACGAACGCGAACAACATGCGACAATTGTCATGCTTTTCATAGTACTTGTTTCCTGATTTTATGCGGAAACATCACAGTAAAATCATAAGATTATAGAAACATTCAGCACTCACCGAAACAATATAAAACAGTAGACTTTTTAATCATATTTATTAGCCACTGTGGAATGAGCGTTCTAGCTAGTTTAAAATACTTTTGCAGTATATATTTAATCACGTAAATCATCTCGGTATCATTTAGAGTACGTATGGACTTACGGCTAATTGTCTTTACGGATGCGAATTTAAAGTATGTTTAACTGCGAATAGTTTGCAGGATGTGTGCGCATGAAATAACTGGCCAGCCCTAAGTGCGAACATACCCTTTATTATACTATTAATTAAACTACAGTGACATCCATCAATTTATCAGCAAAATAAGTGCTGTGAACGGGCTTTAGCAAAGTCCTGACCCGTAGAGAGCGTCGAGTCGCACGGCAGGCGTACGAAGTGTGGCGACGTCGGAAATTGACCTTGACTTGTAGCGCATCTGTAGCAGGCGCAGGCGGTGTCAGTGGGCGTGCGAGCTGCGCGTGCGCGGTCATGTGGGCGGCAGCGGGAGTGGGCGTTCGCGGTCACGTGGGCGGCAGCGGGAGTGGGCGTTCGCGGTCACGTGGGCGGCAGCGGGAGTGGGCGTGCGCGGTCATGTGGGTGGCAGCGGGAGTGGGCGTACGCGGTCGCGTGGGCGCCAGCGAAAGTGGGCGTGCGCGGTCACGTGGGCGGCAGCGCTAGCTCGCGGCGGATGTAGAACAGTATGTAGGGCTTGCAGCCCGCCACGGCAGCCGCGTCGGCCGCGCGCACCGTCTGGTCGTTGAAGTGGAACCATTGCTCCGAGTTGATCGCGAACGCCGTGTAGTGCCCCGAGCCCGCGCTACAGGAACAACAATAAATATCGGTTACTGGAGGGTCATCTTTTAACATACTAGGTATGAGTATGGTAGTATTACGAGGGAATTCACAATTGCCAGATTCTTCATAATTCAAAAATTTATGTCAACTTTATCAGAGTACACGGTAATGTGTATGACTAATGTCAAACTTCCAATAGGGCAAAGCCTATATCCAAAACAACGAAATACTGGTCATAACAAACGTCACAGACAGATATAGAGCGTCCTAAGCTGTGTAAGACTAAGTTGTCATATTTTGTACAGCAGTGTACTACAGGTTCGTGAATCACTCACCCAGATCCATGATGCACGATGACAGCGGCGAGGTCGTACAGGTTGTTCCCGAGGCCGGAGCGGCGCGTGTCCGGCACGTTGCTGAGCACGAAGCGGGACATGTCCAGCGACCGTAAGGGAAAAGATATGCTTGTGTCCACTTTGGTTCTGTGTAAAAATAGAAAAAAAAAAAAACAATTTGTAATGGCCATGCTTGTCAAACTAATTGATGATAGAAATTATGAATATTGATTGAAAACAACTTTTTTATACATGGTGTAAATCCTCATGGAATGTCCTCTGCCTGTCCTCTGCCTGAGGTAGAAGAGGAGGGCCTAATCTCACCACGTTGGTGTACTTTGGCAACTGAATGTAGCCTTTATTGAAAACACCAAAAACAATTTTTATGACTGTTATAAGGATAGGGATATCTCTTGTGCTAACCCTGTTGTATCTTAATTTACTCAAAGGTAACAACAATTGTCAGATGCTAAACACTGTGTTAAAAAGTTAATTATTAACTGGGACTGTGCCAAGGCCATTTTTTTGTAAATATTTACTAGGGGACCCTTTTTTGGATCTTGACAACAGAGCCACCTACCGGGTCCAACTATAACTAAAAACCATCCAGCTGATCCCATAAGTACAAGAAAATATTTCATCAAAATCGATCAAGCCGGAGGAGAAGAATTACGAACACTTGCACACCGGCATTTTATATATTAAGATAGTGGGTATTAAATTTAATAATTAATTTAGATGCGAATGGTCGCTGTTGCAAAGAATATATTTTCTGTTATATCTATATTGATCATTATGAATGTACCCATGTACTTACCTAAAGTAATTATGCCACCGGAATCTCTTGAGATGTAAACAAAGCACGTTGGGTAGTCTGCGTATCCGGAACTGTTTGGTAGACTTCTGTTTGCATTTACAACTGCTGCAGAAATAACGTTCTGTGTCTGCTAACTCCTCTATCTGAAAGAGAACATTATTAATTTATTTAAGTATATATATTTTGATTCTGACTGCAGCTAACCACATTTAGCCCATCCAAATAATCCAAAATGCTCTAAATATTGTATGACAGTAATTTCGGTCCATCAGTATTGACTGATAATGAAATTACTGACCAACCTTGACCCCAGAGAGAACATTGACTCTAATACAATCGTTTCGACAATTAAGTGTACAATGTAGTTGGTCATATTATTTTAGATTATGTATGTATTTACCTGTACGAAACTTGAGAGACAGTCGTTAAGAGCCACGGGTGCGTCGTGTCGGCCAGTTTCCGGCAATTCCAAAGACAAATCTAAGAATGGATCGAACTTTTTACTCTCAGTGCCACATGCTAAACACCGAACCTGCAGAAAAAACGAAAATTTTACCCCTGACATATTGCTTACTCCTTCAAACAGCGTAAAATAGACACAATAATATTTTTTTGGCAGATCCACCATTTATGTAGCTTATTAAATAATAGGAGACAAAGTAAAATTAATCCGTTTTGTAGAAGAAGAATTATTGGTAAATATGCTACTCATTTTGGGTCCACCATGAAAAAAATATTCACGGTGGATGTATTTTGGTAACTGTAGAATGGGGGCTAGATAGGCCGACCAGAAGGAACCTGAAAATTGTGGGCGCAGCAACTTTAGATACGCCTATATTCTATGAATAGCATATGACAGTTGATACAAAATATTCATACTTCGCTCTGCAGTGTACCGCCGAACACTGCGGTGACGATGGACGCGGAGGGCGCTCGTGGCACGAAGCTCGCGTCCGCACGCTCCGGTGGTATCAACTGTTGCAGCTCCGTGTGTAACCTGACATTACAATGACTTATTACATTTATAACCATAGAGTCGTATAGTAATGGAATACTTATTTGGATATTAGGGATTCAATCACACATATTCATAAAGTCCAAAAGGGAAAAACATCTACCACTGGGCGAACGTAATTGTGTTTTCGGTAGTATTTGGATATCTTCCACGTCGTTCACGTCCGCTTATCTATCACTCCATTTGCTTACTTGTTTGCTTCTCTGGTAAAGACGTCATAAAACCATATAAACCTGGAGACTGTCACCATCTCACCTGTCCAACATATACCGCAAGAACTCGTGCGCGTCCTGCTGCTGGTACCCTCTGAACCGGGGTACCACCTTCCAGATGACAAGGAACAGACATTCGGGAGAGATCGCGCCCTTCGAGCCACACCCGCTGTTTAAGTTAATTAATACCTGAAATATTTCATTAGTTATTGAAAATCGTATATATAATAGTTTCAAACGAGAGTAATGTTCTTTAAATTGCGCAAATATGACGTAAGCCACGTATGTTTCCAACAGACAATACTAGTAATTATCTTCAGAATGTATGTGAACTTTGTCCACTGATTCATATGGTAGTATGTTAACTACTCAAGTACTTATTCACTGTGTTCACAATATCATTTTAATGTAGTATGATTTTTTAAATAACAATTCACAAACTATGAATATTACCTTTCTAAGTTCCTCAGCCATGACCACATCATGCATCTCCTGCCTAGTGTAACTCCTTGAATGATACACTTTACGTCCATTCGTCTTCATTTCTAATGACGGCAGTTGACTAAAATAGCAACTAAACTCCTGTATATTGTTAAGACTTTGTAGTACCGCATTCATAAAACAAGTATTGCCTAAATTTTTTAATCCTACAACTTTTTTCTCTCGTTGCATCTTTCCATTGCATGATGATGTTTTCTTTTCTTTATTTCTAGTTGCTTGTGTTGTGTTGTTCTCTGTGGAACTGCTATCACCAGAGTGAGTTCTCTTGCGGGAACGAGGTCGAAGACTTCGCACTGGTTCCTCGGAATTCTGAAATATTTACAATTATATGGTGTAAATGTGACTATCAACTGAAATTTTACCAAAATTTGGTCTGGAATGCCCACAACTAGTTCTTCTTTTAGTGTAACCCACTATAAGTTCTACACAGCTCATAACAAAAATGATATGAAACACAAATGTGAAACCTAAATTAATCACTTATTTTTATTTAACACAAAGTATAAATATTATTTAAGGCTGAAGACAAGGGCAATTAAATTTTAATGCAAATGGTACTAAGTTGGTATATCATAACCAAAAACATCATATACAGAAAATAATTATCTACTCCAACAAGACATGTGCTTAAAGTGACCTGAAAATATTAGAAAAAAATTACCTTAATACTTTTTGAAGGTTTGCTTTCAATGTTTTCTGGAGTCAGATTAGGTGAGTCACCAAATGAGATATCGGTTACAACCTCAGCAGTCATTACGGAGTCATCTCCACTACCATCAGGGGATGCTGGCTTCCCAGATATAGAAGCATTGGACTCTGTACTGTTACCACTTCCTTCGCTACCATCTTTACTATTTTCTTCACTTTGTTCTAGATTACCATTCCTTTCTATATCATGTTGTTTCCTAAGTTGCATAATACTTTGCCTTATTTTGTCTATTGGGTTGTATTCCAAATCATTAGATATATAGTCATCACATTTGTAACTGAAAGGAAGGAAAAAAAATATTTTAAACTGATCCTAAATTCTTATTGAAGAGATATGAAAGCTATACTTGGTTTGTTTAGGTACTTAATAAAGGTAAACAATCTTGATGTGACTTTTTACACAAACACATATTAATCAAATAAACTACTGCTTAAACTAGTGGTTCAATTGATTTGGTAATCGTTATTGTTGTGTTACATTGGTTTTTAGTCACATTTTATTTTTAAACTGAGTTTTTAAACAAAAAATATTAAAAAGACACATCAAGATTGTTTACTTTAGTTAAGTACCTAAACAAACCGAGTATAGAATCAATGCAGAATCTAATATGTTACTTAAAAAATGAATTCTCCTATAAATAAAAAAAATTGTGACAACTTTGTATAGTGTTGTTGTAATGATGGTTTTGCTGAATGCTGAATATTTATATAAAACTAATATTTACATGGAATAAATATTAAATTTGATATAAAGAAGTTGGATGTGTTACCAGTAAACGGAATAGACATCACAGCTCATACAGAGCTGGTGATCTAGGGTCTCTGCATGTAGCTTTGCATGTCCTTTGATGTATCGTCCACAGTTGACTGCTCCACATTGCAGGCACAACCAGTTCTGATCCTCTACAGCACATTCTATTAATATAAAAAGATAGTTTCACATATTTTAGAATGTTAGCTTTAGCCTTAATATGTACAGGTTTGGGTTTCTTTTCTGTCATCATTCTCAGTCATTTCTGACTGAATACAATACATATGTGATTTAAACCAAACATCATTTACCACAGCTGGCATGAATAAATCATAGAACTTTCTGTATTTGTCCGAAAAACATACTGATAGTAGTGATAATCTGATAGTACAGCTGTTTGTTTATTTTTGTAATATCTATATCATACAGATAGAGGTGTGATATGTTTTTTGAATTTATTCTGACACATCTTGAAACCAAACCTACTGCGCAAATGTGAACTGGCTCAAGATAGTAACACGATTATTTATGGGTCATTACAGGTGATAATACTCAGAGTAGAGTTTCTCGAGTTGTTCCCTATGCGGAAGCAGCGACGGAATCAATATTAGCATAATCGTGCGACGCCATGGTGGCTTCTAATCTAAATAAGCCAGTATGATGTGGTTAGCATTATTTTAACAATCGCGTCAGAAACGCGACATCGTCAGTCACGGTCACCCATGCCGCGCTCCCCTCCCGCACCCCTCGAACAGCTGATTATTAAAGTTCGTTGTATTGATTTTTTTATGCTAACCTCCCGTTATAAGTACGATGCGGGGACTTTCCTTTTCGTATTGTGAAACTGACGAAAGCTTATTGCCTACAAGCAAATGAATCTATTTACCTGAACAGTTGAAGTTCTTTGTGATCGTCGTGTCCTCAACGTTGAAATCATCCACCTTGACGTTATCTAATAAATGTGTACATTCCATTCTTCATAATACGATAGAATCAAAATAGTAACACTTCAATTCAATTCATAGAAAATTAAATAAAATTAGATATAGCACAGCTATGCCCCTCAAGCTCAATTACTCGATTCGTAAAACAAGCATGAAGCAAGCAAGCCCAAAACGAATGAACGAGAGCGACATATTTGTTTGATTGGCCAGATTCGACAGTGTGAGCGAGAGAACAATATGGATAGAAAAACATAACAATTACATTTCGTTCGGATACGTCATGAAAATTATTACCAACGAGAAAAAGAATTATAACTGAAAACAATGATTATTTATGGTTAAAAAATATGGTCACCGTTTCAATTTATGTTTATTTAAGAGTATGTATATCACTCCTCGGAGAAGCGTACCCATATTCCTGTGCTCTTTAAAGTAGATCACTGCTTAATATCGTGATTTTATTCACGATCAAACTAATGTGCAATCACGCAGGTGGGTGAAGCCAATCATTGCCTAGCCTTGGATAAAAGATATCTTATTCCACAGTTTTTAAGTCATAAAGTAATATTCTACCCAACCCAATTAATAAAAATCAAAACAATCTTGTTGAGGCAAATTGCAGTACTGGGTGCACCCTAGACCAGTGGTCGGCAACCTTGTCATCCAAAAGAGCCAAATATAGACTACACAATTGAAATTTATTCAGAGCCATTTTTTTAACTTACATTATTACGGAGATAATTAGGATTAAAATACACTCCCGAGCTTTTCGTGGAAGAGCCGCAGCCGAGGATTCAAAGAGCTGCGGTTTGCCGACCACTTCCCTAGACTATATATACGAGAAGTCCAAAAATTTTTGAAACCTATTTTTAATGTGGTTCTCGTGATCCAACTTACCACGCGTTAGGATTTTGTCATACTTTTTTATTTACCAAATTTGAGGTGTCGCCTATTCATTCTTAGAGAAGTCATTACATATTATCTTCTATAAAAGAGATAAATTACTCCACTCCCTGTATATGGGATAGGCAGAAGCTATAGGCACAGATTAATGTTACTACGTATCTACAGGGGTGAAGTAACATATAATCATTTTTTCACTCACATTTCGCCGATGCTGTAATTGAGTCCAATGTAATGGGGGCGAGCCTATTGTCTATTGTCATCTCCATGCTGCTGTTGAGAATTTCCATACAGAAAATCCTGGATATCAACCCAAACTGAACACAGGCCCTCACACTTGCAATTACTAGACCATTGAGGCAATCATTTTAAAACCATAGGTACAGATTATGTCTAATAGTTACTTCCTTATTGATTGGGCTCTGAGATGTGTTGCAAACTTCTAAAGAATATTATATACAAATAACAGCTTCAAGTGATGTTACAATACTGAAGGATATCAGATAATAAAAAAAGTGATAGATATTAATTATTTATTATCCTTAATTACGTCTGCCGCCATAACCGCCTTGTGTGGCAGGTTGTGTCAATTGCAGACCATTGATGTTGTTGAAGTCGAGCATCTTCAACATGTCCTTGGTGTCAGGGTCGACTTCAATGATATCATGCTCCAGGGCGGAAACCTCGGGCACGTAGTTGTCACGCCTCTCACGCTCTTCTTCCTGAAGTTTGATAGAGATTCCTCTGACCTGGGAGTGCCTGAGACGCCTCATCAAATGGGTTGCAAACCTAAAACAAAATATAAAAATCCATGAATATAAAGATGTGTAGAGTATAACAGGAGTGAGAAACATCTGACCATAATTATGCTTAAAAATTTTGATTGATATATGAGATCACCTAACACTTTGAAATAAGTATACCTTGATATTTTTCTTTATCAACTAATATAATAGATTTGTCTACAAAATTTTGTTTATTTATATTAGGCTCGGAAACTCATTTGAAGTAGTCAAGGATACATGACAAACTTACATGACATAGGGCACGATAGACATAGCAAGGAGCTGCTCTGAAAACTTAACTGTCGACCTACTTTAGATCACGCCAAAAGTTGAATAAACCACACCACACCAGCCTCATTGATCGATACATTAGCAAATTAAAACGAGCCTCTAGGTTAGTGATAGTTGTGTGGATATAGAACTTGGGAGTTACAAAGAGCATCAGTAAGTAAATAAATAGGAACTCACCCAGCGATTTTGTTACGGAGGGGCTTGGTAGGAATGATAGCGATTTCCTCACATATTCTCTTGTTCGTGTCGAAGTCAAGAGTCAATCTAGTGTAGTATTTTTCAATGATAATCTTAGCCGCCTTCTTGACGGTCTTAGTTCTGACACGACCCTGCAAACGAATAGGTTATATTGTAAATACGCTTTTCAAGAAAACTTTCACTATTTACAATGAGAAATGCCATGCAGATACGTCACATTTACACATGATCATGAAGATTTTTTAAGATTCAGAGTAAAATAAATAATTTACCATGGCTGAAACACTACAGCAACCTTCACTGACAGATACGAAAGACAGAAAGTTTTTTTATTCTGTAACTCCGAAAATCAAAATTTATTAGTCTATGGTTGTATCGCATAAATCTGGATTCATGATATTCTCATATCATTTACCTACTCACTACCTACTGTTTCCTGCTTGTTTCCTGATACAGACGACACTACCGCTAACGTAAATAATAATAATTTCAAAAGAACAGTGTTATAACACTTCCTTATAACTATACATGATAAGTAATATCTTATATTAAATAGTTGAAGTATACCATTTTTACAGTACTTCATACCATCTAAAATTGGTTTCATTCATAGACATAGAATTTCGCTTTTTCGTTTTAACTTTTATGCGATTATCAATCATCCCTGCGCGGTCGCAGCTAAAGACTCGTAAAGCGACTTTAAGTAATTAATTAAATAATAAAAATTAAATATATAGATAGAATAAAATATATAAATAAAAAATCCTACGTTTCAAGTAGGAACTAAATTATTTACTTAACCATTAAACGATAATAAATACAAAAACTAACTTAATTTTATTTCTGACGATCAAAGTTACTACTTACTTATTACTAACTACTAAACACTAAACAGATTGATAAATAATAAACGATAAACCAACTCGAATCTTGGTTTTAATTAAACTAAAAGAATTATACATAGGCGAGACACATAGAATGATTGACATTGACAATTATGAAGAAATAATTGAGCATCCAATATAAAGTATATTGCGGCAGATATGGAACCTCATATCATTCACCCCTCCTTTTAATCATCTTCACTATTAAGAACATAGTCCCTCAAGTGAGATGGAGGTCGTCTTTCTCTAGTGGGTCTTCTAAGTGGTGGCGGGTCTTCTATAACTTGATCAACACTCTCCGAATCACCTGGATGTTGATCTGACAGTTCACGATTCTGTTGTGATTGATCTAGAGGTGTGGATTCAAATTGTTCCGGCTCGACGATTTCGTCGTTAGTTGGAAACGACGCTAGTTGTCTATTTGACACGGTTACTGTTTCTTCGTTACGGTTAACATATGAGTATTATGGGTTACTTTCGAGTAGCTCCACTTCTTCGACGAGTGGGTCAGTTTTTGAATGACAAACGTTTCTTTTTAAAAATACCGGTCCTGGCACCATCCAAGTTGGCAAGGTTTCTCCATTTGGTGATCTTCGAGGATAACTGAACAGCCGTTCATGTGGAGTGCAGTTTGTAGACGTACATATCAGTGAGCGAATAGAGTGTAGGGCAATTTTTATTGTTCGTTCCCAGTTTTCGATGCTAAGATGTTTAGAACGGAGGTTTAGTTGAATAGCACGCCATAGCGTACCGTTTAAGCGTTCTACTTGGCCATTGCCCTGAGGATTGTACGGAGTCGTGCGAGAGGAGGCAATCATATTGGTTCTTAAAAATGATTTTAGCTCTTCTGAAATAAATTATGGTTCTCTGTCGCTATGAATATAGAGGGGTTGCCCGAATGTAGAGAATAGGTAGAGAATAGGAAAGACATTCAATCACCGTAGCACTTGTCATATTCTTGCATGCGTAGGCAAACGGAAAGCGACTATATTCGTCGATTATTGTGAGCATATATTTGTTCTGTGTATTTGAGGGCTAGGGTCCTTTAAAGTCGATATTTTATCTTTCGAAAGGAGCCGTGGCCTTGATAAGCTGACCTCTAGTCTTTAAAAAGCGTGGTTTTATCTCAGCGCAAACTGGGTATGATGCTGTCATTTCTTTGACATCCGATGCGGAAAAGAATAAGTTCTTCATGCGTACCCAATGGTACATTCTGATTACGCCAAATAGTAAATATCTCTTTATCGTCAATAGCCACAAGGGCTGCCTTGTTGATGTCACTTTTTAATTGTGCAAAGCACTTCATCGCTTCTTCCCCCAATGGAAAACCATCTATATTTACGAGGGATCTGATCTTTTCCGAAAATTTGTCTACTCATTTCGCGTAGTGGGCGAACAACAACTCAATAAGTTCATGTCAGCTGCGAATAAATAAATAATAATATTTTTTGGCTTTTCCTTTGGGTTCCACCCCAGTATTAAAGCGAAAAAAACAAAAAAATAATTCAAATCGGTCGAGCTCTATTCGAATTTTTGCGAGACTAACGCACGGCAATTTATATATATAGAAGATGTACTATGAATCACTAAAATATATGAGTAAAACTATTTAGTAAAATAGACCAGTGCCAGAAATAAACTTAGATCTTTAATAGTTAGTTCGTTAGCCAGATTATTATCGAGCATCGAAATAATATGTCCAGACGCAGTAGTGTAAGTTTGCTTTTGCGCCGAACTTGATGCATTAAATCGAGTTTGCCAAAAGAAACTTACACTAGGGCTTCAGTCCCTGATAACGACATATTATTACGATGTTATCGAGTACCAATACAATGTAAAGCGCATCGCCCGGCGAAACAAACTATATTTTAACATCGATTTTTCACTTTTGTAACACTGACCACATTGTTATGTCAAAATTATATTTATCTATGGATTACTCCATTTTCGGATTTCATTGATACGATTGTGGGAGATTTTGCCGCGTTCGCAGTGATCCACATGTTGAGTTTTATAAAATAGATCACAAATAAGTCGACAATTCTAGTCTAGTGCAATTCTAACGTGAATTTATACGTTGAGTTATTTGTTTAGCCATATATTAATTTACTTTGTCTGCAAAATACTAACGTCAAGATGTTTTGGGGTAAGTAAAATAGCCGGTTGGATTATCACCACGTGTTGGTATCACATAATTTATAGCAAGTAATACTTTACGCCGTGCATAACCTTACTAAAAACCATAAAAATGTTTCAAATTATAAGGGAGGTGAGCTTTCTTTTGTGTTAAAAACCTGTTTCTAGCTGTGCCACTGTCTCATCTTTTTACTTGATATCCAGTTTCAGTCATACACTTACTTCTTACCTGCAGAATCATGTTATTATTGTAAATTAGGTCTTTGTTATAGTAAATATAATGCGAATAGTAAATAATTATTAACAAATCATATAAATGTTCCAGAAAATACTATAGCACATGTGACTGTTTGATTTATTTTGAAATAATATTCTATAGGGGGGTGCTATCAGAACTTTATTTAAATAACTATGCATTTACTTCTAATTATTTCTTTAGCACAATCCATCACAAGACTACATATTATAACCATAACTATAGCCACTTCTTTTTATAAATTTTTAAAAACTACAACCGAAATATTCATACAGGACTTATTATGGAACCGAACAAGCGGTACACCCAAGTGGTGGAGAAGCCATTCCACATCTCACAGGCAGCTATGGACATCTCAACAGGGGACAATGAACCCTGTCAAGTCATGGTTGTAGTTGACGGCAAGAACTTCCTTGTGTGCACATTACAGAAGGGCAAGATCATTCAAGTACCTTTAGACCTGTACTTCAAGACAGGAGACTCAATCTCGTTTTTAACAAATGGTAAGTTTGTTAAAATTTTTATTTAAAGAAAAAGGCTTCCACTTGAATTGTTTACATAGAGTCAAAATCATATCAATAGAATTCTCATTTAACATTTTACTTTGAAATGGGACATATATAAACTTATTTGAATTTCTTAGGCAATAAAACAACATTTTTTACAACAGGTAAATGCAATGTACACTTGACTGGTTACTTGGACCCTGAGTTTGAGGAGGATCTTGAAGAAGAGGAGGAAGACGAGGATGAAGAGGAGGCACCAACCCTTGTGCCAGCCAAGAACAAGAGGAAACTGGAGAACAGCAATGATGCCACAGCTAACAAGAAGGCCAAGGTAAAGACACACTGAGTTTGTTGCTGATTAATCTCCTTAGGAATATAATATGAAAATGACAAGACTTACGATTCATACGTGCTTGAAAAAGATCTCAAAGAACCTTGGGTCTTTCAGAATTCACCTTTTCTTTGAATTAAAATAACACATTTGTTTTTGAATATTAACTTGATTATAAAAAAAATTATATTGGTATGTAAAATTTTTATAATTTCCAGCCTGAGAAGAAAGGCAAAAAGGCTGCTGCTGCTGCTGCTGAAAGCTCAGACTCAGATGATGATGATGAAGAGGAGGACCAGCTCCAGAAGTTCCTCGATGGAGAAGACATTGACACCGATGATAATGATGACTCATTCAAAATGAACACATCTGGTGACAGGTAAATATCATTGTAGCTAGAGTATTAGGTAGCCTTACAAACAAATGACTGATTTTTAAATTTATAAACACTTGAAGATTATAACAATGAAAACTTTAATTTTGTAAGTAGATAATTATAACAATTTAAACATTCATGTGTCATTCAACAATTTTTGTATTATAGTGATGAAGATGACGATGATGATGAGGAGGAGGAAGAAGAAGAAGAGGACGACGATGATGATGAGGAAGAAGAAACACCAAAGAAGAAAAAGAAGGCGACATCTGATGCAGACACCACATTGGACAGCAGTAAGGAGGATGCAACAGTAGACATGTCTAAACTGTCTAAGTCACAGAAGAGACGGCTAAAGAAGAAGTTGCAGCAGCAGGCTAAACAGCCACAAGTGAATGGAGTTGACAAGGCTAAGGTGAGGTGACACTTACTGAACTCAGTCTAATGCTTCAGTAGAATATTAGTCTGCATGCATTATCATCTTTCTTTTGTATTGTGAAAGAAGATTTGAACAGAAACTTCTATCTTAACTTTTTACACTGGGCCACCAAAAACTTTCTATTAAAAAACACAATTGTATTTGTAGAAGGACGATGCCCCACCAAAAGCTGAGAAGAAGAAGCCAGAAGCCAAGAAAGAGGCTCAGGAAGCACCTGCAGAGAAAAAGGAAAAGAAGCAGATAAGTGGAGGTGTCGCTATTGAAGACTTGAAGGTTGGCAGCGGACCTGTTGCCAAGGCTGGCAAAGTGGTTATGGTGAGATATTTGTGGAAATTTAAAACAAAAATACAATTATTAATACAACAGTACACAAAAAATAAGGCGTATCATCAATCTTCTTTTGCGCGGAAACGGAAAGGCGTTCATCAAAAACACCTGAAACATTTAAATTTTTTAAATCAAACATATGCATGCACTTAGGTTATAAAACTTTAATTCCATGCCATCTTTTTCTACTTTGCTCACACGTTCTCACAAATTTTGCGACGTACATTTTGGCGCGCAGTGGTGGTGCTTTCTGATTGGTTGATTAATTCTCGCGTATTTAAATTGTGAATCAAAATCAAATGTGTACTACTGTACGAGACATATAAACATACGTTTTTGGGCAGTAACAGTAGCGTGTTTAGTATCTTGTATTTTAATCTGACTACTGAAAGTTGACGCATAAATTAATTTGTTTGTCGGTATAGGTTTACTACGAGGGTCGCCTGAAACAAAACAACAAAATGTTCGACAACTGCGTGAAGGGACCCGGATTCAAGTTCAGGCTGGGATCCAAGGAGGTGATCTCTGGCTGGGACGTCGGCATTGCCGGCATGAAGGTCGGAGGCAAGAGGAGGATCGTATGCCCACCGGCTATGGCGTAAGTAACACGACTTTTCAAAAGTTTACATATACAATCATGCTTAACAAAGCAAGTATTGTAAGTCATAATGTGGCTTGGTTTTCTTGGCCATCAGATAAACTAATATAAACATTTTGTTTTACAGGTATGGAGCTAAAGGCTCACCTCCAGTGATCCCACCCAATTCTACCCTAGTATTTGAAGTTGAACTGAAGAATGTTAAATAAGTTAGTTATTGACAGAGTGTGCCAGTATGTCATGGACATTGTTGTGTTGCTTTAAATTGGATGTTTATTGAAAGGTTGACATTGGACGAATGTTGCAGTACAGCATGTTTGTTTAATATAATTTCAATATGGCCTATCTGCAATAAAATTATTCTATATGCAATGTGGTACAAATGTGAGTTTTTGTAATATTCTACATTAATTTTGATGCAGATGTGTACATAAATTTGTGGTCTGCACACATTTTTATTCATTTTTTACACCAATCCGGTTTATGTACACTTGATTACTTAAAATGAAGCACAATTATTTCATTATTCTACTGCAGATTATATTTTAAAACACCTAATATGGCAACTATCGATAAAAACTCCTTTATTGTTCTATAAATTTGAAAATTTACTTCTATAATGGTGTTGCAGATGCATCATATTAGTTTTAAAGTGTAAGTTCATTATTAAGTTAGTTCGTAAGGATTGAACTGGACATAATAACTTGACACTTGCAGGTGCTGAAATGACACAAATAGAAATTGTTAACAAGTAAAGAAGAATATTTCTTGGTTTTATATGATCATGTCCAATAGACCTCAATAGATCTTACATAGCTCAAAAATCTCAGCAAATTTTCTTATTAAGTCATACATTTAGTGTAATCGTAACAAATTAAGTTTGTTTTGAGATTTTGCAGTAAGATTAGCAGAATGTAACAATACTATAGTGAAATGTGTAAGTGCCGTGCCTATTCCTATACTTAAATATATACATTATTTTCTTAATTCCGACTATTATTGATAAGAATATTCTTTATTTTTTAAGTTTGTATGCCACACTTGAATAAGCCTGTAGTTTTATTACACTTCTTGTATGAAGTATACTTGTACTAGACTTTTCGAGTTTTAAATGTATCTGAAATTAATTGTTATTTTTATATAATAAACAAGTTATTTTCCTTTTAGTTATAGCACTCAATTAGAAAATATAATACTAGTGAAATCTTATACAGTACAAAATTCTAAATGGTTACCTGTCACCTAATTTTATGTAAGACAAATGAAACTTCCATAGTTCACTTTATTACCTAATACATGTATGCTACACACTACTGTAACAGATAATGTAACCAGCTCAATCAAACTATTGAAATAAAAGTCAGAAATCCAGCTAATATTTTATTTGGTACCTTACCATTTATTTTTAATACAATCATGAATTTGCTTGCATCACCAGAACAAAATATTCAATCATAAAGATAAAAAAAAACTGAAGCCTTCAAACAAATATTGTCGAATCTATTAGAATTAATAGAATGTTTTATCATAAATATTTGAATCATGCTTGGAATTGCAATTCACAGCCACAAGGTTAACTCACAGAAGCAGCAGAATAATAAACACTAGAATGTCTGATATTTTATAATAGTTACTTGTCTGTCATTTGCTTGATAAAAAGAAGTACATAAATTAATTCATTGTACAAAACCATTGTAATAACATAAAATGAGTAATACTAAATAACATTAATCAGCTTTAACTCTTTTCGATGCAATGGTAGTGTTGAAATCCTTTTGTTCCGACTCTGTGGTTTCTTTCTTTTCATCTTTCTTCCTGCTAAAAGCGCACACTCCGCCCTCACATTTAAATGGAAATTCAGTTTTTACGTTGCCATCTGCGTCTTTAACAGCCCAAGGATTCCAGAAACGCAAAACATAGGGTTGGATAAACTTGTGCCAAAGAAACAACAACACTGGAATTATAAAGCAAGGAACACAAACCATGTTGGGCGATTATACGGGTAACGAATATTGAAGTCTTAAGATTACTTGTCTTGCGGGACTTAATCAGATTACAAAGGATTGACAATTTGGTCTTACTGTATTTTTTGTGAATTTAATTTACATTTCCTAACTGCGGAAACGGTTTGGTTGACTTGACAATTCAGCTATGACAAATTAATGACATTCGAATGTCAGCTGATAAAGGTCCACAGACAATAAAGAATTAGTATAAATTTCTGAAGGAATCATAGACTTAGAATTTCGCTTATTTTGAAAGAGCCCACATTCAAGCAGTAGAGATTTGCAGCATTGGTGCACGGTTACAAATACTTTAAAGAAGAATCCTTCATTCGCCAAGAAACTTCATCGAAACTATAATAATTACATATATTTTGTGTAATAATTTTGATTGCGTTTAGCGCAAGGGTTAGGTAAATCATTAATTCAATAGAATAGAATATTAGTTTAATTGCTTATAATATGGTGCTTTTACAGATTTTAGTAATGCGGCATGCAAATTAAACATTAATTGATAATTTAATTAATTTTAATCTTGTTGCGGTTGTTAGTGGAAACGCCAAGAGGGGACGCCCTAGAAGGACGTATACGGATCTTATTGGTGATGTCCTTCAAAAAGGTCAGGTGCGCAGTACCCACAACCGGCGTTCATGTATGAAACGATGCATGAATGTAGATGAAGCAAAAGGGTTATGTAAGGATCGTAGCACGTGGCGTTCCGTAGTTTCTGCCTACCCCCATGGGAAAAAGGCGTGAGTTTATGTATGTATGTAATCTTGAAATAGTAATTTTAGTGTTGGAAGTATGGTTGGAAGAAGTACCTACCTAATAGCCCAGCGGTTGACCGCTTGCCTTTCATACAAGAGGGTATGAATTTACCTCCGTAAGGCAACGATGTGCAGATCTAAATTGGATAATCACTTATTACGTTACTGGTGAAAAAAAAAAAAAAACTGGGGAAACCAACACGCCAGGAGGACATGTTATTTCGATAGACACACCTGTTATAGCTGCCGTAGCAACAGTATGAAAATATTTCTTACTATCTGTTGCTCGCGACTTTGTCTGCGTGTATTTTGTATTTATTAGCTGATTAATGTATTAGTTAAAAAAAGCAATAGCAATAGTTAAAATAAGCCTTTGTTCTTCTCCAAGTCCAGGCAGATAACATTTCAACAAACAGACATACCTACAGAGTTACTTTCACATTTTAAAATAGTGTGGATTAATTATGAAATTCGGCTTATATAGTTTAGACTTTGTTACACTGTCTTCACGAAATGTTTCGAGAAAAATGTATTATCGTAAAATATTGTAGGTAACAAATTGTATTGTTGCCTCATTGGTCTAGTAAACACAAACGCGACTGCTGAGCGTGAGGTCCTGGGTTCGATTTCCGGATCGGCCAAAGTGTTATTGGGTTTTTCTGAATAGAAAGTTGGCACGGAGTGTGGAACTGTGCTCGGTTGATGGCAATGGAGTCGCCCCCATGGGACTTTATAACAGCATCGGCTAAATGTGGGTACTTTTGATGAGCCAAAAATAATGACAGTCCCAGTGCATCTGAATATACTAATGATTGATCACGCTGTAGGTACTATAGTTTAGCGGTGTAGGTAGATAGTACCGACGGCTCGGTTGGCGCAGTGGTTGAGAGATCGACTGCTATACTACGTGTCGCTGGTTCGTTTCCCGCACGGAACAGCAAATATTTGTATTATCTACAAATAGTTGTTTCGGGTCTGGGTCTTTGTGTATGTGAATACATACCGTGCCTCGGAAAGCACGTAAAGCCGTTGGTCCTGCGCCTGATCTCTCTCTGATCGTGTCGGATTGCCGTCTCATTGGACTATCAGAGTGAAGGAATATGAGTGCACCCGTGTTTGCGCATACGCTTGTGCACTAAAACATCTCCTGAGTAGTTGGCTAATCTCCGGTGAGATTGGCCGCCGTGACCGAAATTTGGTCAAGAGGACATTATTAGGTACTGTAGTACCTATTATTTTATCTGTGACTGTAGTAAAGCTTTCTGAAAACAAAAATTAAGCAAGTAAAAAAACAAAGGAGTAAACAGTAGGAATTATTTAAAACGATCATAGTTAATTTTATTTATGTAACAAAGACTTATTTAGCTCATATTAAAATATTACGTAGAGACAATAACGCTTCAAGTTAAATCTTACACAATCGTGATTTTTCTCGAAGTTAATATCAACAATACCATAAAAGGTTTCGACAAACAGTGGAAACGTTGCTGTGTATAAATTATTAGCTATTTTCATTAGACCTAATACCCTGTCACTCAACAATCATAATTTAACGATAGAGGCACCATACTATGTGCGATAACAGAACACAAATCAACACAATACCTAGCTTTTATTTCATAACAAGACCGACTAAATTATCTCATAATTAAATTATTATTAATATAAACTTTAAAATAATATAATATAAGTTTAAAATAGATACCTCTCTTACTTTATTGAGATCTTACTCACAGCACACGTATATCGTATTCGTATTACTAGATTGTGGTAATGTAACTTTATCTTACCCTAATTAATTTTATAACCAACAGTCGAACAACCAAAGTAAATAAAGTCTTTATGAAGTAGAACCTATACAAAATAATTTTATGCGCACTAAACAGCTCTGTCTAGTCTTACAGTAATGTTTGCATCATATGCAAAAAGTCTCTCATGGCACCAGGTAATATCACAACACAACACTGATTCTACAGAAGGCACTTCTTGGATTATAGCATCGTGTAGTCTTCTTCAACTTCTTTGAGGGCTCTTCTCAACGATACAGGCAGCTCGGGAACTTTGTATATGGGGTCTGATATCGGTGGCAGAATTAAGGCGTCCACTGACTTTTCATAACTAGTGTACGACAAGTACAACTGCGACACACAGCTTATCTCGTCCTCGGTCATGGCCACGGACCTCAGTTGTTTCCTGAAGTCAACGTAAATGGAATTTCCACATTTTGAGCAAATCTCTTCGAATATGTAGGACTTGGTCCGTTTTTTTGGTCCGTGCTTGCAGCGTATGGGTTCAATGAACTTGTACTTCTTGGTCTTCATGAGTTTGGCAGGCCGATCGTCGCCGCTGTCGGACATCACCACCACCAGTTTCTTGTTGGGGTCGGGCGCGCCAACGCGCGGCACGAGCTCGCCGCCGCCACTCATCAAGGCCTTGCACAACTGCTCAGACGGGTTCTCGAAGTCGTAATAGATGCACCGCGACTCTGAACTACTCTTACTATTGTTCTCGATCTGAAGACTATATCTCAGACGTATTTTCTTTGGCCTGTTGCTGTATTTCAGGTACACATGTATCGGTATATCGATGGAGGTGCAGCCAGACTCTTGGATTTCGTATGGCGGCTCCTGGAGCACTGTAATAAAATAAATTTGATGTTAATGCTCCATAAAAAAACAGATATATAAATATAACAGGGGCCAAAGTCACCGAGATAAAACTATAGTAGCGTATCAACGTTCATGATAAAGATGATGAGAGTTTAAACATGTAATCATTAGTGTATGAGCGGGGGCAATATAATGTTGAATTATAGATAAGTTCGAATAGATAAAAGTACATATTACATAAAAAATAAGTATGATAACAGTAAGAAATTAGGTGTGCTTGACCAGCTACTAACAGCTTAATTTTTTTAAAGATTGCAACGTTCTTTTCGCACCCTTAGAATGAAAGTGTCCTAACTCAAAATTCTGATTTTGCTAAACTGACCTTAAAAAGTATAAACTCACCTTAAAAGTATATTTTTTGAAGACTTTTTTGATCATTTCTCACAAATTGCAATATGTGCGCCCCTACTCACTGAACACTCTGGATCAAATATAGGTTCTAATTTGATTCAATCCATTTATAAGTTCTAATCTGAGATTTTCCTTTATATTATGTATCTATGTCATCATCATCTGCCTAGCCTTTTCCCAACTACATTGGGATCGACTTCCAATCAAATCGGTTACGGCTGATCAGTATTTTACACGGAGCGACTGCCATCTGACCTCCGCCCCTAATTACTGAAAGACACTGATACTCTAAGGTTAGACTGGTTGTCAGACATTTTTGAGCTACTGCCACCCGTAACGACTGGGTCATAGGTCTTCGTATGACACTCGGGACCAACTGCTTAACGTGCTTTCCGATGCACGGAGGGGTCTAGATATGTGAAAAATGGTCACCCATCCAAGGACTGACCGCATCAAGCGCTGCTTAACCTCGCAGAGCGATTTGCACAATAGATATGTAGCTACGAGACCCTTCATTATGTATATAATAGCTGCCGCCCGCGGCCTCGCCCGCGTGGTTTACATTTTCCCGGGATAAAAGCCTATGTGCTATTCCAGACTATAATCTATCTCTGTGTCAAATTTCATCCAGATCCGTTCAGCCGTTCTGGCGTGAAAGAGTAACAAAAATCCATCCATCCTCACAAACTTTCACATTTATAATATTAATAGGATGTAATAAAAATATTTTCTTTATATTACTGAACGAAATAACAACGTTCTCTCACCTCTTTTAGGATACACGAAAAATGTAGCAGGGTGTAAATGGAAGACGACTTTGTGAACGAAGGTGCTGATGTCTCGTCCGCTAACACCGCGGACCCACACGCGCCAGTCCAGCGCCAGAGCACGCCCCGAGGCTGTTCGCCGCGGCTCGCACGCGTGCCCCACCTCTAGCCATATGCGCACGCACATCTGTCATATAAAACATAATTATCATGTGACTGAAGATGGTTACAATAACATAATATATATTAAATTCACGCTTGACATCCGTGATGAGTTTAAATTGACATTTGGAGTCGTATCACTATATTATTGGTATCGGTTTGACCTACACTAAGATTCTCTATGTGGACCACAAACTTCGAAATTTTGTAGTTCTACAATAATAATAATGTAGAACTACAAAATTTACACAAATTAAAGGGAGAGCTATCGCTATCTGCCGGGCACAATTCCAAACTCCAGGCTAGAATTTCCATACAGAAAAGCCCAATACCATTTTGTGCGATCCAGGAGTCGAACCCAGGACCTCACGTTCAGCAGTCTTGCGATACTCACTTACATGTAATTTCGTTCTCATTAGTTTGGATAATTAACATAAAATGATATCTGTAGATAAATAAATAAATGATTGATTAAATGATATAAGTACCTATCTACCTAATTCTGTAGCTAAATAGTTATCATTGGAACACAGATCAACAAATCGATTAAACAATCTCCAAATACGAGTAGGTCCCTATGTTATAGGTAACTCGGGTGTAGATAATCACGACTTTTTATAACAAAGGGAAATAGTACCTATTTTAAAAGTATAATTCCAAGTCTACAACTTTACCTTATTTAGTACTATTATTTATTATGTGGCAATACCTAATAATATTAGATGTAGGTACTGATATGCAGATAAAGACAATTGCGGCTGAAGACGGATATATAATTAATTTATAAAACACGGATTTGTCCATAATCAATAAACAATCTATAAAATTCCGACCTGCGTGTTAGTTGTTTATAATATAATTAGCTAATTGTATTTTCGATTTTGTCCCCGATAGGCGATTTTATCATAAAATCAGTAACGCTAACGATCCGATGAAGATAAACGCGTAATTTATATTTTAAACTCATTAACCCTCACAGGTATTGGAAAGTGCGTTTATTCTATGTCTCACTAGATTAGATTTTTTCGTAAGCGCCATAGGTACCTCAAAAGAAAGAGCTACCTACGCTCAGTTTTGATTTACGAATAGATATCAAATCTGCTATGTTTAATTTAATCCACGGTAGTCTGGCATTTTATCGCTGCGTTAAATCAGTGTTGCAATATGAGAATTAGCTGATAGGTATCAGAAAACTCCTTTTCTGAAACGATCGAGACGAAAACAGACATAAAAATCAAACTATACATGAGTTACGAAACCAGTTATTATCAATTAACCTATTAGCAACCTGGGATCAAAAATCTTGACCACCTAAAAACTATCATCTTTTAAAATAGGAGACAACGCAGAATCTCTCTCGGAATTCTGTACAGCGCAGATCATTACCTATATGTATTTTGAATACCTGCAGGAATACTTATCATAATGTATCGTCTATTTGATACAGTTAAAGTACGCTTTTAGTCAGAGAAAGAAAGCATAGCTCATAGATAAGTTACGTGATACACAGTTCATTGATACAAATATAGGACATTTATTACTTTGCCCTTGTCCTTTATAGATAAACGGTTAAGAAATAGACGTCCGCGCCGCGGACACTATTATCAGACACATTCACAATGAGTATCTATTAACTCTATTAAGTACATTATGTTTCTGAACTGTTTTGCAGTTTGCAAGTACCCAATCAATGCCGTGTTAATTTACCGTCTTGTGCATTGATTTATGATTGTGATAGACGCTAATTTTTTTTTCAGAGTGGTCAATATATGGAAATGCAAAGGCTGGGTGCTTATTTTGCTTCTACTAATTTTGTTTCGGTGACTTCTAACTTTAGGGCAAGTACGGATTGTGTTTTATCTAGCTCGGAATACGAAATATTAAATTATTTAAACGTAGGGGCCATGTTTGGTTGGAAACTCCACAAAATAGAAGAGTCTGTCCCTACAAGTGGCATATAATATAAGCGGACATCATCATCATCATCCTCGTCAGCCAGAAGACGTCCACTGCTGAACGAAGGCCTCCCTCATTGGGGTTGCCATAATCCCCACGCTTGGCAGGCGGCTTGGGGATCGCAGTGGCTCACCGATTAGTGAGAGGACGCTGCTGCCCGTCCTCCGGTGTCTGGCCGCAGTTTTAAGACGTACCCGGGTCATAAAAGCAAAAATAATATAAGCGGACATAAAAATAAGCAATAACTAAGTATGCTTTCTAGCAACGGTATCTACATACAACACCATTATACAGAAATGAAATCCTTACATATGTACATCCTGAATAACGGTAGTAAATTTAGAATAACGACCTAACTTAATTCTGAATTTGTAGGTACAAAAAACTAGGACGAGACTAAACCAATAGGAAAGAAATGCTAGACTGAGTTTGTTCAATTAGTTGGCGATGTGAGCGGTGCACATCGATCAACGCGGGGTGCTTACTCATGTGGATAATCTCGCGGATGAAACAGTTGATCTGGCTTTCACCGCATCTTTGATACGCATGCGCTCTACATTTTGTTTCAATGGTGTTTTACTTAGTAGCACTTGGAAGAAACAGTTTGTTTTAGGCAGTACATTCTCTACGAATACGCTGCATTTTTCTTCAGTCAAATGACCCATTTTTCCCAGAATACAAACTTCCAATGTTAATATTTCACGAATTACTTAGACATTCATACTTTGTAAGTAGTTACAAACAGTTAATACTAACAAGAAGAAGCAGCAATCACTATAGAAACAGATAATTACCAAACTTATTTTAACGCGCGAAAATTACGTCCGCTATGGAATTAGTGAAGTAAAACCGACTCAGCCGTTCTAGTAGCAAAAAACCCAAGTACGGCGTGTGAATTGTGCCAAAACAACGAAGATTACGTCAAGTAAGCACCGAGCGACCTTGGCCATGAATAGAGACAGGTCTGCTCGACATGCCGACTAAGACTGTATAACATTGTAATTGGGTAACGTGAATCTACATCGGATATTTAAACCGGGACTATATATGTACATATATAACCGATTTGGTAGTCCGACAGTCGAGTCCCAGGATCTTGTACATGTTTTCGTCGATCTCGGTTTAGCTAAAAATGTATGAAAAAATCCTTCGCGCATTTCAGTGAGCTCAAGGCATACTTAATAATGGTTGATATGGAGGAAAATTTCGTAATAGATCAAATAGGTAGTGTCGAAATGAGTAACTAAATATTATGATTTTCGCGGGTTTTAAGGTCATGCCACATACTTCTCTTCTCAAATCCAACCATGATGCCATTCGCAAAATCTTAGATTTAGTACGTACATAATTCTTGTTTCTATTTATCGGATAACAGATTCTGATGCAAGCAATGGAACCAAAAGTCTGAAGCCAACTGTAGGTGGAAGTATGCAGTGTGGGACAGCAGACAATCGGAATGCAAATTGGAAATGTTATCCCGGCCAACCTGCTGCCATGCCGCCATTTATAAATGAGTTTTCCAGCGATTGTCGTGAATTATAGTAAATGGTTGTCGGTTGTGCTAATCGCGTCTCGCCTGGGCGATCAGATCGAGAGTGCAGATAAGACCGGTGATGTTTTGGTCTAGATTTATATCCGGTGAAATTATACCATTTTAAATTCAAATTACACTAAATCTGTATTAAGTATTGTTTCTCTATTTTATAAACGATTTATTATATTTAGATTTATAGTTTTTAGTTGCTTCACTTGCTATCTTTACTATGTACTGTTTTTATTAATATTCTGCCTACAGATTAAAGAAGTACTTGACTAACAGCTAGTGATTTATTATTCTAGCTATTTCAGTAAATTTTTAAGCATTGATGTGGATGTAGGACATGTAGAAGCAGATTCAAGAAAAGATGGATAGAATTGTCTGAAATACAAATGGCTGATAAGAAAGTAATATAAGGAGGTGACCGAAATCAACCGCGCCAGCCTCACTCCATACAGAATGATGTTTAATTTACTTTCTGCACAACCTTTACATCTGAGACGATTTTTAAGTGACGCAACGTAACCGACAACTCAGAGCCAGCTCCCTCCTTACTGATGGAGGAAAATTAACTTTATTCTCTTTCGTGTGGATAAAATCTTTAATTTTTTTTCAACTATACCAACAAAGGGTAAAGAACCGCTCATAAAAGTCAGTTGAAGTTGTTTCTAGTAGTAACAACGTATTTAATCAGCTGACGACTGCCTGGAACCTTGGAGATGTTAATTAATTATTCCGATGCAAGTGCCGAAAGCTGACTTTTTGGAATTATATTGTGTTGTAAGAACACTGGAAATATAGACTAATAGGATAGTCTGTCTGGTGCACCTAATGATAACACTGTATATCGTATATATTAGAATAGTATTTTTATAGTAGATTTTGCTGTAAGGTTAACATGAAATCATTTTATTTATTTATTTTACTTCGGTAATAACGGTCTAGGACCAATTACAATAATTAAAGTTATAAGTACACAAATTACACATAGACAAATAAGGCACACTGAAAGCCATACCGTTAATGAAAACTTACTTTTGAACTCCAGGTAAATCTAAGCTTGCACCCATAATTATCTCCGAAGGAAGAGTAGAACCATACCTACACAACACACTTACTTTCCCTAAGTTTGAGGAATAAGATTAAGAAAGATAAAACATGGGATTCGAACCTATGTTCACAAACATTACTCCGTGCGACCATTTGCATTGTTAGTACCAATTCAATCAATCAATTCGATCAATTTACCATACCGGAGAGTAGTATATTCTTTGACCATACCTTATAAATACAGAAAATTATTAATTCCAACTGTAATTTGACGTAATCTTGTCACTGTGTTCTATCGATGTCTATTCGGACTGTCATGTAAGTCAAAGACACAACACTTTACACAACTGCTAAACTTAAAGAAAAATAATAAAATATTTATGGTGACCGCTATCGAAACGAATGAAAATTGTATTTATTTTTACGTCAACGATATAGTTTCGTTGTTGTGAGGCATTTCGCAACGCCCTAGCTTGTTCCACCAGGTTCAATGTCCCGCCACCGATGAGTAATCAAAACAAATATGATCAGCGAAAATAATTTGAATATTGAGTTCATGATGAGTTGCCTCACGAACATTGTAATCTGATTACATTAGTATTTATAAATCGGTCAAGTGCGAGTGGATTTGCGTGATTAGTATTTCGTACCCTTTTCAGTCACCAGACATAATATCGTATAGTACCTACTGATGCACAGGTATATTCTTTTGCGAACATAGGTGCGGTAGAGGCTAAATTGTATAGACTGGAAACAGCACTTTTCATTTATTATATGGCACAATATGCCGTAGATAATTATTGATCGCCAATTATATTCAGCGTTTTACAAAGACTAAAATAAAGCATGTACCACATGTACCGCCTGCCGAAGTACAAAGAATACCTACCTACCTTAGGTATCCTATAGTAATTATACGGTCTATAATAAATTTTTCCTTTTACAAAAACAAGAGGAAATAATCGGAATGAAATGCAAGGCGGTGCAATAAAAATGCTATTGTAAACTTTGATAAAAATATTGTTGATAGTTTAATATTCTTCGTAAAATGATTCCCAAGATATTTCGTGGGTGGTATTACTATAGCACAAAGGTTATTCTAGGTAAGCATATCTAATCAAGTAATGTACTATTGTTGTAACAAACAAATGTAATTAAAATTGTTATCAATGACACGATAGCGCAGGTTATTTTTAAAGTTTTCCTTATTTTCATGGGAAGATAAAAGTTATTGTTTGCATTACAATTTTCTACAAAAAATTTTAATATGAGAGATATCTATTTATTGTTTTACTAGCTTCCGCCCGCTGCTGCGCCCGCGTGGTTTACGAACCCGTATATTTTCCCGGGATAAAAAGTAGCCTATGTGCTATTCCAGACTATAATCTATCTCTGTGCCAAGTTTCATCCAGATCCGTTCAGCCGTTCTGGCGTGAAAGAGTAACAACGATCCATCCATCCATCTATCCATCCATACATCCTCACAAACTTTCACATTTATAATATTAGTAGGATAGGATAGGATTAGTTGGATAGGACATACAAAAGAGGAAATAAGTGGGTAACTTTATGAAGCAACCGGAAATTATAAAAAATAATTATAAGTTTGAGGTCTACTTTTACTACAAGCGATTATTTAATCCTAACTTAATATTATAAATGCGAAAGTGAGTTTGTTTGTTTGTTTATTTATTACGCTTTCACGCCTTATCCAAGTAATCCATTTAACCGATTTAAAAAATTCTTTCACCGATAGAAAGCTACGTTACCAGCGATTAAAATAGCCTATATTTTATTTCCACGGGAACGGGAATCCTCACGGGAATCCTCACCTCAATCATGTTCAAACTTAAAAATTGATATATCGAATTTCGGCCGACGGGCTGGATTCGGTTATGCTCATAGAAGAAAATTTTATAAGATAGGTTTTACCCATGGATTTTAGATCTAAGAAGATTGTTTGTTCTCAGAACTATATCAATATCCTACCATCCTATCCTATCCTACTATAAATATAAATGCGAAAGTTTGTAAGGAAGGACGGATGTATGTACTCGTATGTTTGTTATTCTTTCACGCAGATGGCTCTTTCTTTGTAGGGGTATTCTTTTTACTTTTATTTTTATTAACAGACTTTATGTTAAAGTTGCATTTAGTATTTATTTGACGAAACCTACATTCTCCTCCTTTTTCCACATTATGTTCATGGCAAGATTGTTAAAAGAGACTTTAAAAGAGTATCCATGGAGTTTCTTGCCGGTTCTTCTCCATAGGACCAACTTTTTGGAACCGTGCAACTAGAGTCCTATAACGTTTCATAAGTGCCTGTATTAGGTTTATTTGAAATAAAAACATTTACAACATCTATCTATCTATCTATCTACGCAAGGCGAAAGTTTGTAAGGATGGACGGATCTGGATGAAATTTGGCACAGAGATAGATTATAGTCTGGAATAGCAGATAGGCTACATTTTATCCCGTGAAAACGCGGGCGGAGTCGCGGGCAGAAGCTAGTGAATTCATAAAACCTTTTATTTTGAAGGAACTGGCTGATATCCTCAATCCCTTTCTGATGTGTTTTTGCCAGAACGATACAATAAGACTAAATTAGTTCACTTTGTTGTTTCACTAAAATTCCCGAATAAGGTCTAACTAAAACTATGTATATTACGTCAGTAAGCTGCAAACCCACAACTGTCTTCGTTTCGTCGCTTGATCGGTTATATAAATAATAACCCATTTGGTGATTGAACTTCCATCACTTAATCAATCAATATGATCATCAATATGATAACGAGGTAATTATTATCATATTGCTTGTCAAAGTATAATATGAATAGTGGTGAGTTGACATATATGTACCAACAAACATTTCGTTAATTATATTCCTTACTACCATCACCTCCATGAGCCCTAGGCTTGTAGAGCTAGCTTGTAGCTTGTAGCCTTGTTAGAGTTTTTGGATCAAACTTAAAAAACCATAACCTTTATAATCATCATGATAAGTCATAAAATCATCAAATCTACAATAAAAGTGAGATAGCAACCGATCTCCATGGAATTTGACCACATGGAGATATTTAAGATGGAATCTAACCGGATTCATTTCATACTGGCTGATTAATACAGTTTCCTTCATACGTAGCTACTATATTTATATTTTCCTGTAGTGCTCTAGGTCAACGTGTATTCGAAAAATAATATAATCGTTTATTTGTGAGAGGCGTGGTTAATAAACTTAATATTGTACAAGACATTAGATTATCTTTTTTTTTTGCCAATGAGTCAACAAATGAGAGCCAATGAGTGGACAGATACGATTGTACTTAATGTAGTTATGTTTTGTGCGAGCACGAGGGACTTCAATGATTGTAAGATTTATAACAAACTAGCTGGTACCCGCGGTTTCACTCGCATATTTGGAAACTATTTACATGTATCTGGATAAACAAATCCAATGTGTTGATAGATACAAGACATGATCTATTATGTGTGCCAAGTTTTATCCAAATCCGTTCAGCCGTTTAAGTGTGTGATACAATCTCGACAATTTTTTTTCTTCTAAATATTACCTTTTTAATTACTTACCTAGATATTAAATGCGATTTATAAATGTGTACGATAATTTGATCTAAATAATAATTCTTTTGCATAAACTTGTTATATCGAATCGAAATATAACCTCAATTATTCACCGATTAATAACGAAATCTTAGGAATTTTAAATCCGAACTTGAAATTTGTCAGGCATGTTGCCTTATATAATGTAGGCATCAGTTAAGAAAGGATTTTCCAAAATTCAACCCTTTAGAGGGTGTAATTTAGTTTAAAATTTGTTGATCTTTCTAAGCGGAAGTATTCGCGAGCACATCAAGTACAAGTTAATGTTAACGATTGACATTGACTTTGGTCGATCTAAACTATACTACTGTGCCCAGAGGGCTGGCTTATTTTTTAGCCAAGAAAACAGCATTGCCATACAGCGTCGCAACGCTGCCAGTCTTCTGGGCACACTGCCGGTTGACAGCAATATGGATGAGTATTTTTATTTATAATATTTATTACTTTTATAATCTGGCAACTGTACTACTAATTACACTTTGTATATATATATTTTTTTTCAATACTACAATTCATTCAAACATGTTGAAACCAGCTGTTTATCTGCGTGAATTTTGTATTTATTACTTAGTATGAGTTTTGCTGCTATAATAAATATTAGGAAATGTCCTTCATAAGGACACAGGCTATCTCTTTTTTTATTAAATTTCAAAAGCATTGGTTCAGTGGTTTCTAATAGCGTGGATAATCTTCGTTTAACCACCTGGAATTGTCTGTAAATAGCACTTTCAGCACTTCCTCATAAAACTACTCGTAGTTCTTTATAATAATAATAATAACAATGCTTTTATTTAATGACTACAATGGTCCAATGGTTAGTATCTTATCAACTATAACTTATCTACTAAGGGTTAGTAATACTTAAAAGTTAAATGTTTGCCTCACAAGCAACGCCGTCCAGTGCCTAAGCACCGGCGCATCATGCTTGTCGGCCAAGACTTGTAGGATGCTGTTAGCGCTGGTCCTAGATCTGCTTAGCAACGAGGCAGCCTTCTTCCTCATGAGCGCATAGTAGTCATCCACCCGTGCTTCAGCGAACATGCCCGACGCACTGCAGTATCTAGGCAGCCCCAACAGCAGCCGGAAACCATTATTGTACTGTACCCGCAGGGCGTCTAGAGCCTTCCGCGTACAGTTAACCCACAGACCGCTCGTGTAGAACGATGTACAAAAAGCTTTGAACAAAGTGATTTTAACCCCGCTACTACAACGAGCAAATCTGTGAGCCAACATGTTGCATCTAACTGCTAGCGCCCTGCGTTCACGTTCAATGTCTACTTGATCTCTGAAGTCCACGGTCAGATAATGGCCTAGGTATTTAAATTGTTTAACCCTATTGAGTGGTCTCCCATTTAGGGAGATTATAGGCTCATACGTCACACATCTCCCGGGGGCCTCAAAGACCAAGTACTCACTTTTCATAGCATTATATTGCAGGCCGTGAGTGGCTGCATACCTCTCGCAAGTCTGTAGCATCTCTCTGATTGAGCCAGCCGTTGGACCCAGCAGCACCATGTCATCAGCATAGCTAATGTTATTGACACTGGTGCCATCAATCTTGCACCCGACTGGTTTACTGCTGAGCTCCACGATCAACTCATTCACATACAGGTTGAAGAGCTTAGGTGAGGTTAACCCCCCCTGCCTCACCCCACACTCCAACCTGTACGGCTCAGAGAGAGTGCTACCCCAACGCACCTGATTACATTGATTCGAGTACCAGTACTGGAACAAACTCGTCAACTCCGATGGTACGCCCGCTTCCTTGACCTTCTCCCAAAGGACATCATATGACACCAGGTCGAACGCCTTCGAGAGGTCAAGGAAGCAAGCATATACCGGGGTATTCCTATCCTTATAGTATTGGACCGTCTGCTTCAGACAAAGAATAGCGGTCTCAGTGGTGAGTCCAGGCCGGAACCCAAACTGTGCATCATGCAACGTGATCCACTTATCCAGCCGTCTATCAAGCAGACCGTCCAACACCTTAGCCATGACAGTGGCCAATGATATTGGTCTGTAGTTCGCCTTGTCCGATACATCCCCGGTTTTATTTTTAACAATTGGTACCACTACCGTTCGCAACATATCAGACGGTAGGTACGAGTGGCTAACACAAAGCGTGAAAAACGTTGCCAGTACTCTGGGTAGATGATCCCATCCCATCGAGCACCTCAATATTTGAGGTGCTCGATGCTGAGACCGTCATGACCAGGAGACTTTCCCCCGACCATACTTAAGATTTGTTTCCTTACCTCCTTAGCCGAGAAACGAATCGGTTCATAATCACGACTGATCTCATCAACGATTTCCCCTTTAGCCGGCCCTAGCTGAGAAGATACCATAAAACGCTCCCTAAACATGTTAGCTATATCCTTAGGCGAACCACATTCCCCCACGCTCACAGGGCGGCTCGGCCCAGCCCTCAGCTTTTTGGTTGCCTTCCAAAACTGAGAAAAGTTTTTATTTTCTCTATGTGAGGCTATTATGTCCATCCTAATCTGGTCTTGATGGTTTTGACACCATTTAAGTCTACTTCTGAAGATCTTTTGACTAGACCTCATTTCTTCCCATATTCTCCCAGATTTGGGCTTGTTGTGAAGCAACCATATCTGATACCTAGACCGAGCCTCCTCATGAAATCCCTGTACATGCCTATTCCAGCCTGCCACTCGCTTAACCTTATGTACGGTTCAAATAAATATCAGTTAAATATGTCCTCAATTAATTTCCTGTTATATTCAAAAACAATGTTTACGAATGCTAATTCGACACACTTATATAGCTACGTTTTGTTTATTTTTAATTCATACACCTAGACAGACCAGCAATTTGTCGTTGTTAATATATTTCTGATGATTCTTGATATATTAAAGTGGTACAACACCTTTTTAGTCAATTATATAATATCTATGAAATAATACTCTATATTGAAGTGGTCCTATGACGATTTTCAAGGTTGTAAACATTAGTTGTCAACGAATATCGAAAGTACTTAACCAAGCCAACTGAGGTCAATTTTTTTATATTGCCACGACTATGTCTGAACGTATACGGATATATAATATATCGCGTTCGGCGCTCCGATTGGTCCGTTTCGTGCTCTCCACCAATCGGAGCGCCGAACACGTTCGATGTAGTAAATCGAATTTGTCAAAAGAAACTTACACGGGGTACAGACCACATATAGAAAAATAAAAGAATAACATTAGAATAGGAGAATGAGAGAATATGGGAAGATAACTTTAGAAATTATTTTTTATTCCTGTTGCCAAAAGTAACAGGATGACGAAACAGTTTTTGATAGAACAGATTATTATGCACTGTTTGTGTAACATTTTTTTAAATTCTGTGTTTATTAGTTCTGTGTTTAGTAGCCTATTTTTATTAAAGTGTTTTCTATAAAATAGGCTACTAATTATTTATGGCGTCATAAACCTTTGGGCAAACAAGGTAATTTCTATGGACAACCAAATATATTTTGTGCTTACTAGCATAATAAATCATCGGATGAATTTTGATCTCAATTCAAGCTCTTGTCAAACCAAACGGTATGTTGACCTTGGCCATTTTTTAGTTTTGAAATGTTTCATTTTTATTAACGTATGTTGATTGATGTTATTGATACATTCATTTAAAACAAGTTTATTACATAATATTATTTTACTTTAAACGCTGTATCCGTCCGTGATAATTAAGATACGTTTTAAAATAATATATTTTGTTACACACAGTTTTTTATTCTGAAATGTACTCAAATATACCACAGAAAATGTATCTAAATCAATACTGTATTGTTTTTCAGAATATTAGGCATTTTGGATACTGTAGGTATAGTATGACATTATGTAACAAATCGGTACCTGCGTAACGGTGAAGAAACGAAAGTGTTCTGAAATTCCTTAAAAAAACGATACAATTTAACGCATTTGTCGTCACATGTCGCAGGGATATTGTCAAATCCGTGATATTATAATTTCTCTAGTGAAATTATAAAAAATAAAATACAAATAACCTAACCTAACGTACGGTTTTTTATAATTTCACGATATATTATAATTATATACTACTTAAATAACTACAATACCCAAAGATTGTGATCACATCTTATCATTATCATTGAAACGTACCTTTTGAAACGTACCTTTGCCCGACCTCTCAATTCATAAATTCCATAAATATCAAAACAAAAGTAATCACACAAAAATAGTTATTATTACTAGATAACTACTTACATCTATTTTCATCGATAACTATGTCTGTGGAAGCGAATAATAAAAGCACAATGTACTTGAACATTGTATTTATAATTTATTTTCACCATCACGTTTCTAAGCCACTGTATAGGTACTATTGAATGTTGGATGCAGAACTATAATATAGGTAAAACAATTTTCATGTGCAATGGCTGATTGTACCATCGATTGTACAATGTAAATTGCATAATTATTGCTTGTACCTATTTCGATAATAAAAGTAATGCTAAACACGATTACCACATCTTTCCTTGTGTTAGTGTTGGTTGGTTTATATTTTAAAATATTTTTCTATTCCCGATTAGCTTGGAAACTACAGGTACGTGCGACACGTGACGGACCTATGTAGTTGGTACATACCGGTAAAATGTATTTACAGGTAATTCGTTTCGAGTCTAGAAGTATTTTCATGTGATTGATGTTTTTGACCGTTCCCTCAATGCTGGAGAAATATGTACATGCGCGGGTTATCGTTTCAAGTTCAAGTAAAAACAAAACTGGCCATTTTGTCCCTAGTAAAAATAAATCACATGCCTGTTACGTGGAAAAATTATTAGAAGAAAACAATTAGAAATGAAATATGATGTCAATGGTTTTTCTGCGAAAACATGCCAAGAGTTGGAGACGAAGGACGGTGTTATGATAGTTTAACGGATCAAATTTAAACATAAATCTAAATTGTATTTTGTTCAAACACCAAAAATAGCACATCCGTTGTTAGTTTTGGCTCAGGCGAATGCGACATCAAAAAATTTGTAGGTATTGTTCCGAACGCTGAAGAGTTTAAGAATTTTAATTCAATTAGGAATAAATTTTCAGAGTTCTAAGTTGTATCTATATATACGTAATAAACCTTAGGCTTGCGCAACCGCTGTGTTCAGAATACAAAACTAAACAAGACGATAAGGACTTGGTCAACTTCTTATTCATTCAAGAACTGTGTGTATGTGTTTATATGAAACTGCTTCAAACATAAATTATGCACATTATTATGTACGCTATGCCAACGGATCATTAGGTTCAATTTGCACCTCTCTGTGTGAGATAGTGACCCAGTTTTGTGGCGATTTATTTAGGTAGATAATAGAGTACACGGTAAAGAAATGTTTTAAACAAATTATGTAAAATCCAAAACGAAATGAATACCTTATAATGGATCATGTACTCATACATAATTAAAATGCTTAGTATGATGAGAACTAATAATCACGAAGCTAAAGTGATGATGATTTGATTGCTTTATTTTTTCTTGAGCGTGTTACTTTAGTTTCGATTCTTTCTATAATTAATGTTTGATGAAGTAAGTATATGTATTTACAATCGACCCTAAGGTCTGGAGTGTGCAGTTGTGTTGTAACTATTACGAATGTCAGAACCTATAATTACTATTATCACAGGATGTTAGACAATGTCTAGACTGCGCATAAGAGTTTTTGTACAAAATTACATCTCTTGCCTGAATGTAAATTTGGTTTTACTACTCTAAATTTCTAACATACACAATAAAGTTAGTTATGTTGTTATTTGTCTTTTGGTTAAGCCCTGCTTCGTTGTTATTAAATTTCCGCTTCCAGTTAACTCTACCACTGCTATAATTATTATTAATCTATACATATAAATAAAATTGGAGTGTCTGTTTGTAATATTAAAATAACCGTTTTTTACTACATGCATATGAATATATATACGGTACATACACCAAAATAACATTTTTTTCAATTTTTGTCTGTCTGTCTGTTTGTATAGGCTAATCTCTGAAATGGCTCGACCGATTTTGAGGGGACTTTTATTGGCAGGTAGCTGATGTAATAAGGAGTACCTAAGGCTACTTTTATTTTAGAAAAATTATTTTATTTTAGAAATACATAGGGTTAAGTGCATTTGGTCTCACTAAAAAATACATTGTTAAGTCACAGTCTATAAACCCTTCAGTCAGTCGACGAAGACGTCTAGACAGGGCAATCGTGCGGGGTGTGAGGGGTGAGACGCGGGTGAGGCGAGCCCCAGCTGCATACTTCACCGCACTTAGTAGCTTGGGACACGACTTTGAGGGTTATCGAGTATTTGATATTTTAGATATTTCAATTTATTATTAATGTGGTACATACGACATGTGCTGTCATTGGACTGGGGGTTTGGCATTGAATCGTGGGATTGATTTATAAATTAAAAAAAAATCTACCTATTTTTGATTTAATTGTTTAGACTTTAGGCAGGAATTTAACGATTTGTTTAAAATTTTAGTAAATTGTCTATTTTTAGAAGGTTTGTCAATTTGACGTGTACGGTTGGGGGAGGGGGTCATTAATCCCACGAACCTCCCCCTCGGATCGCCACTGCGTGCATGTGTGAACGTAAACAAGATGGCGTTCGTAAAAATACCGAGTATATTGCACACTCCCGAAACGTTTTGTCTTTATAAGATCGAATGTTTTGAGGTCTCTCAGGGTGCTGTCACACGAAATGAAACTTATAAGACATAAATTTTGAAATCCAAAATGGCGGTCATGCATTTTTTGAAACATATAGATATGGGTATCGTTTTCAAGGTTTCTCGGGGTGCTGATTTTGAAAATGGCATCCATTTTGAAATCCAAGATGGCGGACATGCATTTTTGAAAAATATAGATATGGGTATCGTTTTCAATGTTTCTTGCGGTGCTGATTATGAAAATGACATCCATTTTGAAATCCAAGTAGGTGGACATCCATTTTTTGAAAAGTATAGATATGGGTATCGTTTTCAAGGTTTCTTGGGGTGCTGACGACTTAAAAAACTAAGACTTAAAAAACATGATATTAATGATTAGATATATGAATCTTTTTCAATTTGTGACAACCCTTCCGCAGTTGCGTAAATGCCTACACAGGCGGCGGCATCGCCCGACATCAAAGGCGTCAGCCTACTGTTGGAATACTTATACTGTGGTTAAGTTCCGACATCCACGCGAACGAAGTCGCGGGCACAGCTAGTAGTGAATATAATTCTGGTCACGGAACCACTAGATCAGTCAATTTGTTTCCGAATATAATTTATTTAGTGTAAAAACACTGTACATACCACTAAACAATAATCTACTAAAGAAACAGTTAAATATTAAAACATGATTATATTGATGATAGTAGTATGATTGTATGTTAGTAGTAATTTACTCAATTATGGTAATGATCAATTAATGTTTTTTTACCATTAAAGTTTAGACGCGAATATTACGTGACGATACTTTGTATTACTCAATACTCTCATTGAAAATTGTCTTGTTTTATTCCATGAGCCTCAAATTATCTGGGTCACCGAGAATGGTAGGTTTGACGAGTTTTTGGGTTTACGAGAAGAAGCTGGCGTTGACCTCTGCATACCTTCGGAAAAACAGTTCTCTGTAATGTGATGTGTTTAGTGAGCACCTCAAGCGAAGCCAGTGTTGGCTCATTTTTTAACTTAACGAGTACAATCCCGTACTAATGCTATAACCAAAATGTACCTACCGATGTATGTACATTGCACGTTGTGTACTAACTGTTTTAAGATGTTCAATGACATAACGTTGTACAAGAAAATAATCCTTAGAGGGGTCAAAATATTCCAAGTGCCATTTTCCTAGTATATAAAGATGAGTAGTGGAGAGGTAACAACAAGACATTTACTGAAACACCAACTGCCGTTGGTACTGTACCCCAAGGGGCGATTTAGACAAAATCGACCGTTTGCAATTTAAACATCTGTTATATCGTTAGTGGACATGGTCGTTCATTTTTAAAGGTTTTCTGTTGCAATTGTAAAACAGTAGCAGCATAGCAGGTAGATAACGTGACATGTAAAAATTTAAACTAATTATTTAAACTTAAAGTCCGGTTTAAGAAATGAATTATGTTATCTGATGACAACCCGTGACCTCAGCACCCACGCGCCGTGTTACCATTTGACTTACCATTTAAATACTTTTGAATTGTTAAATTCTTACTGTATAATTTTAGGTGGTCGCGTCACGTTTTCTATTCTTCTTTCGTGAGCTTCTACATTAGAATTGTAACGTTTCGTATTCAATCCTCTAGTCATTTGTGGTTTAAGACAGACTAGCTGGACGAATGATAAATAATTGCAAGTCCATTGAAGCCTTTCAACATACTGGTTCAATTTATGGTTCAAGACTTAGAGGCTTGTTTTTTTTTTTTAGATGCGACTTGATGGCGTCTTTTATTTTTTTTCTCACCGTAGTCGCAGTAACTCAGTAATTAGCTTTCTGCATTTCGTGTTACGGGTTCGTTTCCCACACGGAACAAATTTTTGTATGACCTAGGTACAAATAATTGTTGCGGGTCTGGATTTGTGGGAGTAGGTATGTGAGATCTATATTTGTAAACTCTCACCAAGACACGAGCAATTTTCGTTAGACCCCTGGCAAACTTATTGGTATAATATCAATGTTGACTACTATTTTTTTATTGATTAATCGAGTTAATCTCTCAACCACTTCCTCTTTTTTTAACCCATTATTGTCCCATAGCTGGAAACGAGTCTTTTTTCAGAATGACAAGGATTTGGTTAGGCGTTAGTCGACTATGCTTACCTATAGCACGGGTTGGTGGACTACACCCACCATCGAGATGACAGCATAGGTAAACACATACACATACAACGCTTGACCTAGAGGGATAAAATGAAGAGAAGGAAGAAATGGCGCTCACTGACCTTCCTTAATAAAGCAGGTAGGCATTGAGAAATTAAAGTTAGTCTATTCGTTCTTCTTTCGTATTAGAGGGCCACACCTATCAACGGCATAGCATAACACAAAGCACAAGGTATCTGTTGTTGTGTGCCTGAAATGATCGTAAGTGCCGAGGTCATGTGACGAGGAAGGTACAGCCGTATACAAAACCTGTTCAATTTTGGTACGCGACTGAGTAGCGGTTTCTCCGGTTTATCAATATTGACTTATTGTGATTTATTGTGAGTTGTGACTTTTATATTAACGCCCCTAAAGGTCCCATGAGATCATCTTGATAAATACATTTCTACAAGCGAAAATTGATTTAAAATAATTAGTAACAGAAAATTGATAACGTGAGAGTTTGTAGGTTGTGTAGATATGGATTTTATTGTAATTTTCGGCTCTGTGTTGTTGAGAAATCCTATAGACTTTTTCCTCTAGAGGCGTAACTGAGCAATACGTATTTATTTATGCCTACCCGAAATTATATTACGATAATGGTCCAATACACAATACTACGTACGTATTTCAGATATCTAGCTACTTAATAAGTCATTCCATTGTTGTTTCACAAATAACTTAGCCATATTAGGGTTCCATATTTTTTGATAACACAATCTCTTATATAAACTTGATGGGCATCCAGAGACAGATTACATTAAATAATTGTACGTACCCAACGATAAGAAAGATAAGGAAATGCCAATAGGTATGTATGCCATCCTACACACGAACGACTTGAAAATAAATCAACAAGAAGTAGCCGCTAATGATTTTCTAATGATCTTGATAAGTGTTATGAAGTAAAAATACACAATCTATTTTAGTATAATAGGTAAGTAAATAAAAACATTGTAATGTGTTGGAATATACAGAGCTATGAAATATTTCGTTAAATAGTGTCATGTTTTGGTGAGGAAAAACAAGTTTTAAAAATGTCGCCACCCGTGTGCTTTTGTGTGTATGAATCATGATGCACGCCTGTTTCGTACAACCAGTGTCATACAAGGTGAATTTGCGATTTTTATGGCAATCCGCGAATTCACGGTCAATAAACGCTCATACAAACGATACTTCTAATTCCGCAGAAGACAGCGCTGCATAGCACAAGCGGTTGTCGACTATGAGTCCAGGCAACACAGTCCAAATTAGCGAGACGCAAGTTCACATTTGACAGTGGCACAGATGCAGCGTGCGTTGACTGCTTTGCGGGTCATCGTGCAGTAACTGTTATCCGAACACTCACCGGCTTGTCATGATGTAAGAGGGGACCTTCAGTCATTTTCTAAAATGTGATAAAACCGCCGTAGTCCGTGCGGCGGCGGCTGACATCTGCAACAAGAGGCCATCGAGGTCATATGATTGGAGCTAGCTCAACCAGGCGATGGTACACACGTTACTAAAACACTAGGGCTCACTTGTGCTGTGTTGTACGTAAACAAAGATGCATGAAGGCAGCTCTAGGTTCCCGGGCGGGAAGTCAAACTCGCAGCATGTCTGACAAGGAGACACCGGTAAGGTTTGTTTATCACTGAATCAGCGAGCGCGCCGCGGCCGCGGGTGTGTGGGGGGCGCGGCGGGCGGTGCGCTGTGACGGTGGTGCCGTGACGTGAGCGCGCGCGCTTGCGCGCACGACTTCGCGCGCACCTAAACATCTCCATATTTTCTTGACGTGTATCGAATAACGTTCCGTTTCACAGAACGTTAATTATTCATTACATTATGTACACTGTAGAATATATTTAATTAATTTTAACAGCAACGCATGAGACAAGCAATCTGTATCAATGTTAAGAGAATAAAAAAGTATATTTTGTATAAACAGTACTTTGCTTTCAATGTTAATTACTACAATGTTTTATCTTAACCTGGCTGTACGTACCCAGCTTTTGGAGGGAATTTACAACAATAGATACTTAGTTATAGGCACATGATTAATCAGTAAAATGTATGCTACACTAGAAAAGTTTTCTTTTTTCCACTCTCTACTTGCCCATGAACTTGCCAACACCGTAAACTACAAAAATTAGCATAACTATCAAAACTGACAAATACAATAAAAACGAATTACGAAACGCATTATTCATATGGAAATTAGAAAGAATCAGATAACAGATCTACACAAATAAGTAGTAAACCCATAGACTTAGAATTTCGAGTAAACCTTATCTTATATGGGACCTTTAGAGGGATCGAATTTTAGGATTAGTGTATGCAATCGGTTATTTTTATGGTCAACCGAGCATACAACATAGCGGGCGAAAGTTATACTACTTAGAAAAGGTCACAATCTGGTATTATCAGATCACAGAATTTTGAAATTTGGATGTTAACCTTTTGATAGCATATACTGGTCTATCACATATCAAAGGCTATATTGAATACAATCACCACCCTTATCAACAGCTTTAGGGATCGTTGAATTTGAGAGTGAGAATAGTTTTCTCTGTGACATTATCAAGAAATATTCCATATCCAGTCTGAATAGATATTCTCCTTTTGAATTAGATTCGGTGTCAAAAAGTATTTGCTTAAGAAAAACTATCAGGCGTTGATTTTTAATGCCGTGGTTTTTAAAAAATGACTGCTTTATAGTATTTGGTAAGCGAAATTCTAAGTCTGTGGTAATTAGTTTTATTGTGTTTTTCTGTATGGAAATTCTCAATAGCCGGTCGGAGTTTAGAATCTTGCCCGGGAGATGGCAATAGGCGCGCCCCCTATTACATAACGGTTACGGTAAAATGTGGGTGTACAATAGTACCATCTACCTCACCCTTCGGGGAATACAAGCGTGAAGCTACGTTATATTATGTTTTTATAAAATCTGTTTAATAAGGTCCTCCAAAGTTACGAATGAACTTCGTTATTGATACTTAAATACTGTTTTTGGAGAAGATTTTAATATGATGTTTTTCACGTTGTTATATCACATTTTTGTATGTAGTTGGAGATTTTGTTGACCTTTATTGTGACAGATATACAAATAGAAGGACAAGGATAGAATCTTGAATCCTCTAGACAATTTAAATGGTAGTCGAAAGTTCGAAACTCAATGATACGTGCAAAACACACAATCAAAAGGTCGTTTAAACTTATGCCACCTCTATGTTAACAGTCATTACCAGTAAAATTAATCGCACTTTACACAAAAGATTTTTCAAAGTTTCCATGAATAATTCTCAGAAAGATCTCTATCTGCGATATTAATTTCACGCTGTGCTTACGTCATTAATAATATTATTTATTTATCGTTGCTCAATCTAATCAATTCTGATCTATTCACAAATACCGAAATTATCAGTACCTAATTGTTTCTTTTTTAGCAATTACTTTATATCTTGTACAAATAGACTCAACTACACTACGTTTTAAAATAATCAGACTCTGACCCAGGAGTGGAGAACGTTCCACTGCTTTTATTCTTTCTTAATTAGGTATGATATATATAATGTGTAGTATGTGACTGCCTCATTGGTCTAGTGGTTCGATTCCCGGGTCGGGCAGTGTTATTAGGTTTTTCTGCATGGAAATTCTTAGTAGCAGCACGGAGTCTGGAACTGTGCCCGGTAGATGGCAATAGGCTCGCCACTACTACATGGGACTCAATAACAGCAGTGTTGAAATATGGTTGTACAATAGTACACCTCTGTCTAACCCTTCGGGAATACAGGCGTGATGCTATGTTAGGTTATGTAATTAGGTATCGAATGACTAAACCACCTATCCGACAAACTGATATCGTTTGAACGAGTAGTATCTAACTGTAAAATGTTGAAATTATGATCTTTGTCATGATCATAATTATCATAATTATACGCCAGTTGCACCTTAATTAGATATTATTGATAACATGAAAAATATTCCTTACAATTTAATTTTATTATCATTTTAGAGATACTGATCAAATTATTTGACTCAATTCTTTAAATACATCTAACCCTATAGTCGGTCATTCAAACTTACTTTGGTTTACATAAATTTTATTTGAATATAAGGAAATTAAAAATCAAGAAAATCTAAGCACAATGGATTTGAATTTAGCTATGATTAGTAAAATGACTTTTAATATAGTATTATTAACTAAAGTATCTTAAATTTTATGTAAAGTATTACTATGCCGGTGCCAGCGGACACACACTACACCGTAGTTAATTATTGTAAATATCCTATTATTTATTTTGTGGAAGGCTGATAGATTGATAGATTTCCAAAAACAAATCTGCCTATCTATAACGTTATCAAACTTTCTACGAATTATATCAACTTTATTTCGTAGAATTTTTTATGCGTTCAATATTATTATAATTATACTTCAAAAGAAAGCGCTTTAACATATTATATGTAATAATTTACTTATGTATGATTCCGAATAATTACTTTAGTACCCATATGCGTGACACTAATTATCTATTAATCTGTAAGTCATTTACATACGTATAAATTATAATAAATACCTCACCGCCTAGGTATTTTCCAAAGGTAACCCCATACGATAGGCGTAGTACATTATCACGTTTTATTTTTCTCAAAAGACCATTCTGAGACCCGATTGATTTTTAATCGCCGAATCTAGGAATGATTAGGTAACCTTAGGTACCTTAGTTACTTTACGGTAAGATGAGTTACCTTATTCATATCAATGGAAAGAAATGGAAACCCATTTTAGTTACAGTTTATAACGATTAAGTTAGAGGCTTTTTAAGTAAAATAAGGTTTTATCAGGGCGATTTATCATTTACACCTAAGACAATGCGACGACACTGCTCTATGTTTATCTCTTTTTGCATTCAGGCAAGTGAGTATAGCGCTATCACTTTTTCCATTGAAGCTAGGCTCCGCCCAATCAATGGCGATGATGTGTACTGGTGGATTAGAGTATTTCTAAAAATATACCTTCTATTGTTACCTGGTCCGATTTTTACTTCATACTCACCGTGCTTTCCTCATCGTGCATTTTGAATGGTGCTGATAATAAAATTGTGGTCACATAAGTCATTTGTAAATGTGACCCATGATTGGTCCGCCTTATGATATACGCTTCGTAAGTCACAACCACTAGGTTGCCACACCACTTTTCTTTTTAAGTTAGTGGAAACCTCGCCATATTCTTCAAACCGTTGGGTAGCGATGTACTGTTTTACACCCACATTTCGCTGATGAAGTCACGACGATGCGACGTGACGTTATTGCCGCTTGAGTTATTGAGTCCCATGTAATAGGGGCGAGCCTATTGCCATCTATCGAGCACAGTTCCAGACTCCTAGCTGTTACTGCGAATTCCCACACAGAAATACCCAATAACACTTTGCTTGAACCGGGGAATCGAAATCAGTACCTTACGCTCAGCAGTCGCACTTGCAACCACTATACCAATGAGGCAGTCGGTTAAAGCAATATCCGTGTTATTCTTGCAATCTATTTTATTGTTTAACCTTATCAGTCAAATCTACATAAGTGGTTAATTGGTCGACGAAGGCTCGTTAATGCAGCGGACGTATGAAAGTTATCGCTCAAAGGTAGCGGCATTACCGTAGATCAAACAACTACAGGTACCGATAGAATCAAAGACACATTTAATAGTAAATAAGTTAATCTTATCTTGTTTATAATTTCTAAAAATATGAATTAATCATATATGTATCATTTTTCTATTTTATTTTGGTATTTCATGATATCAGATCTGTCGTCATCGCTTTGTTATTTCTATTTACGGATATGATGAGTTTTTGAATAGAACCTAAAAGATGCTCCTCAGAACTTTTTATGGGAAAAAGATCTCACATTAATGTTTTTCTTTGCATGTCATGATAAACGTATGTATAATAAAGTCCTTCGCCACAATGAATGAATGAATTATGCTTTTTACGACACTGGGAACATATAAATAACTTCCACGATCGAGGAAACCCAAGATCGCCTGGCATACCCTGGGCAGCCGGCTTCGATAACACCATAACTGTCTGGAAAGTCTTTCCAATATGATTGCTACGACCGACGATAGTAGAAAATGTACGACTATAGACAATTAATCAATAGTTTTCTGACACAAGCACTGAAAATAGTATTAACTGGAATGATTGAAATGAATGATTTAAAATTATTTTTATATAATACACGGTATCAGCTTTACTATATGAAGTAAGGACAGCTTGATTGTATTAAGTTATCAATAAGTTATTCGAAGTTCATAGTGCCTAGTGTAGACTTGTACACTGAATTTATTATAAATGGGATAGGATACTATTTAAAAAAAACCAAAGGAATACTACAATGGTCAAAATATGCGTGTCGCGGGTTCGTTTCACGCACGGAGCAACTATTTATTATATACTCTACAAATAGTTGTTTTTGGTCTGTATGTGTATGTATGTGACATATTTGTTTGTAAAATTGCACCCACGAAACAGGACCTAGGACTACCGTAATTTATAGCGATAGAAAATGCCAATTAATTTTAACTCAAATCTAGACTTTTCCGATTGCTTCACAAATTATTTTATTTCGTATAGTAGCGATAATATAGGTGCAGATTTATATCAAGATTTTTTTGATAAATTATAATGTGTAATGCAAAATATTTGCGTAATGATTGCTACATGTTCCAAATAGGTACACCTGGGGGTCGATTATAATACTAAACTTCAATCGAAATACCAAACTGACGAACGACTTTTAAACAGTTTTTAGGCAAGAAAACTGTGTTTTGATTACAGTATAGTTAGTGAAATCGGCCCTAGTTCCAAGTAGTTATTGTCAACTACGAGTAGTTCGAATGCCAACGTGATGTTATGAAGTCTTATAATTTTGTATGGTTTAACCGTAAGCTTCCGTATTTTGCAATGTAAAGACTTTTGGTGTAATAAAATTACTATTACCTACTTAATAAGCATTTCATAAAAAAAGCTACATCTACTTAGGCTAAGTAGTCTCCTTCCAAGCTAGGCAGGATAAGGAAAGTGGAACGTGACGTCAAAGATGATTAACCCATGCTTCTTAAATGTAAGTCCATGCAGTGCCGGCTTTGCCTATGGTGCAGCATGTGCAGTGCACACGGGCGCAGGGTCTCAGGGGCTCGTGGGACTTGGATACAAAAACAGCGCATTCTAATTTAGAAAATTAACTTTATGGTTTCGTAATCCACGCGGGCAAAGCTACGGGCAAAAGCTAGTCATTTATAATTGTACCATTTGCACTCGAATTTTGATGACATTTTGATCGCGCGCCTTCTAGAGGGGGCCAGGGTATTTTTTGCACCCGGGCACTACGTGGGCCAGAGCCGCCCCTGAGTTCAAGGACACGTTCAAGCATAGTCTTGGGCTTTGACTAACATCCAGAAGTCCATACTCCATTTACGAATATCGTGTTAAATTAACGGATCACATACTACGCTCCGAAGCTCAGATAGTTAACGTGGTTGAAAAACCAAGCAGCTTAAATGGGACCGGGCAAGACATATCTGCCATATAGGTACCGGTCGAACTGTGGTGTCACAAAGCATAAAGCTAGTGTCCTGAGGCTGGCCACGAAGGAGATGGCGGGACGAACTGGCTGTGTTCTTAAAGACTGGCCTGATACATCACGGTATTGCGATAAATGGAAGAAACGAAGACCTTTGCTTAAGAATGGAATGGCACGGGGTTTTAATAATAATACTCATTATATTCTATTATATTCTTTACAAAGAATATAATCGAATTCGATTGAAGTATACAATATTACGAACATTCTACAAATTACTAATACACAAATTAATATACTGATTTCGATCGTAAATTAGCGTTTTGATGTTTAATTATTATATATTTAGGTATACGGTACACGCACCTATTTTAATCTCAAATATATATTTAATGCATCTTGATTGAGGATTTTTATAGAAGCTCGAATCAGCTTTATTTCTGTATAAATTATCTGAATGATAACTTCAACTTGATTATTTAATGCGTAACTTTTAAGAAATAAAAATAGGATTTTAAATTAAGCCTTATGTTAAAAATTAAGTATATATTCTTGAACAAAACCTGCATACACATGAGTAGGTACCTAATAACAAAGCTACGCACTAGTTCAACAACTAAGTCGAGTAAACAAGTCAATATTATAATTATATTGAATACTTACTTACTTTCTATAATATTATGAACACTCTGTTTTCGCTGTGACTTTTCCAAACTCATATACCACGGAAATACGTTTTATATTCAATAAATCATGTTTCTATTTACGAGTAAGTGTAAAAACAGTGATTTTGGAAATAAATATTCAGTGAAACCAAGTACTAATATAAAATTTATCCAAAATTTATCCAAAACTAAACTTCACTAAATCAAGAAAGCAATAAAATTAAAAAATAAATAATCTTATTTTTTTTTATCTTCTATAGACAACAAATATAACAGCATACATATCATTTTAAATTTTAATGTGTTGTAATTCAAAAGATAGCCACGTAAACACGTACCTAGAGTGTTTTCAAATAGATATTAAACGTTTACACATTTTACCCACTGTCTAAAAATTAAAATCGTTTTATAAAATCCTATTCACGCGGAATGCATCTGAAATAATAAAGACTTGAAAATAAGAGAAATCCTTTACATAGAAAGTAACAGTTCATTTTAACACCTTAAACTTTTGGTAGTCTTCGGAAATAGGTGTATTTACCTTACAGATATATTATGATCACGATGAATCAATGTCACACATATCCTTGCACGTTGCACTTGTTCACTGATTAACAATAAATTGATTAAGATCGTTATGAGCAAATTATTCGGACTAATCATTAATTTATCAGTCTTTGATTCTTCCGAAGAATGCGAAGAAGGCATTCCGGTAGTTGCAGGAATGATTATATTTTTTGCATTATAACGAAACGTTAATGAACTTTGTTTAATATAGTCAAAGGAAAGCCGTAAAAGAACATTTAAATTAAACTGTTATAAAATGGGAAGAATCCAACACATACAAGAAAACGTGTACCAATTAGAAATATTTAAACTAATATTTATGATTCTGAAGACCTCTATCATCACAAAACTGGAATTCCGAACCTACAAGCTACTCAACGTAGCTCACGTTGTAAGAAAAATACACTAATCAATAGATAGCTAAGCACGTGCATAAAGTTGCGTGTATTTAACAAAACGTGTGTGTGTACATACACGCAGAGTGGTGCCACGCCTGTTAGTTACTAAATCAAATAAACGTGTTACATCGACGTCATAGTTTGGGGCAAGTAGGAATATGATTATGTCTACAAGTTTATGACGACGTGAGAGCCGCTTGAAACAAAATGATTTTTGTGTAGACAAGTACAAGTTTCTCGTAGACCTAGCTACAAGATTTTTTTATACTTATATGACCCGTAGCACAGAATATCTAATAGTAATCCCGTATCTATTATTGTTTTATAGAAAGTGGATGTTCTTCGACGAGATAAAAATATTGTCGTCATGACCATCAGCGATTAACATAAGTAAAGTCTTTTTCATCCCACCATCTCGGAAAGAGTATTTTTGCTCTTCGATATCTGAGTGCAAAAGCCGTTTTTATCCGCTAGAGGATAAAGTAAAATTGAATTTGGAACATCGTGTGCACTAAGTTTGTGAATTCAAAACATCATTAAACCTATTTACTTCTACCTCCATGGTGCCGAATTTATCATATAACCTTTTTTAATTTGTTAAAAACTCAGACTCGGAACCTTCTTGGTGTACTTTTTTTTTTAATTTGCTTTGCGCGCGCCCTTTTCTTTTCACGTCATATTGTTAAAACCTATTAAAAACAAGAAACTTGAAAACAAGTGAAAAACCTAAAATGAGTGATTCTAGCGACGAGGAAGTTTATTTGACGCCAACAGAATTGACTGAAACTGTTAATAATGCGCAAATGAGCTTTCTCCCTCAACAATCACGCGAGAAGTATTTGAAACAGTACGATATGTTTAACACGTGGCGACTAGGTAAAGGAGCAAAAACTTTCTCAGAAAACGTTTTGCTGGCATATTTTATTGAATTATCCGAGACCAAGAAATCAAGCACTCTATGGAGTATGTATTCAATGCTAAAAGCAACAATTAAGATGAAAAAAGACATACATATCGACACCTATCCTAAATTAGTGGCATTTTTAAAAAGAGCCTCATCTGGTCATCAACCAAAAAAATCGAAGGTTTTAACAGCATCTGAAATTGAAAAGTTTCTTAACGAAGCACCTGATTCCGTATATTTGGCGGCAAAAGTAAGTCAGTTGCACATTCAGTATCTACTTAAGTATATTAATCAACTAATTAACATAATCTAATACGTACTTAGTAGATGTTGATAGGCATAATTATGCATGCATATCATCATCTGCCTAGCCTTTTCCCAACTACATTGGGGTCGGTTTCCAGTCTAACCGGTTGCGGCTGAATATCAGTATTTTACATGAAGCGACTGCCATCAGACCTCCACCACCCAATTACTGGGAGACACTGATACTCGAAGGTTAGACTGGTTATCAGATTTTTTGGGCTTCTGACACCCGTAACGACTGTCATAGGTATTCGTATGACACCCGGGACCAACTGCTTAATGTGCTTTCCGAGTCACGGAGGGGTCTCGATGTGTAAATAACGGTCACCCATCCAAGGAATGACCTTAGCTAGCGCTGCTTAACCTCGCAGATCAATTACTATTCTACGCAGCAGCTATGTAGCTACGAGCCCCTCTATTATGCATGCATATCAATTTTATTAACTTATCTACTACAATACTCTTTACGTTACAGGTTGTTCTTATTATTGGTATAAACGGAGCATGTCGAACTAATGAACTAACACAACTTAATCAAATCAAATCAAATCAAAATACCTTTATTTTCAGGCTACATTGGCCCATAGATATATACCTTACAGACTACCATATATATTATTATATACAAAAACTTGTTAGTATATAGAACCTTAAATCTATGTTAGTATCACTTCCTATGCACTATGTCACTGTGCGCTCGGGTGGCACTTGCCCGCGGAAGCGACGGAACACCACGTCCTGTGGCCAGAAGTTCTCATCCAACACGAGGTGCAGAATACACGTTGGCACTCGCACCACGAACGCCTTGAAGTTGGCGTTATGGCGCGACTCCAGCAGCTGCACTCTCGGGGCGTACTTCAACTTCTGACGCACGTACTCTACAATGTCCTCCGCCTTAGTGGTGTAGTGTAGGCGGGAGATGTACACCGGGGTGTTCGGCATTGCAGCGCGTATTTTCATGTTGGGCTCCGCCGGAGCCGTGCCGCAGCGATTCTTGTTTGTTCGCTGACGGCGCTTCCTCCTTTGCACCGTCACGAACCCATCATCGTCAGCCCGATTCGGTTCCTTTACGGGCACGGGCTTCTTAGTAGCACCGATTGTGCTCCTGGCGACGCCGGCGTAATCTCGATGAACACCTTGATGTTTCGTCGAGACTGCAGAATCAAGCTGCTTGTCTAGCGGTCGAGCGGCTGTGACGGGAGGTCCCGCAGGGACGGGAGCGGGGCAGCGGGGCGCGCGAGGCTCGCACTGTGCCGGCTCAGCATTCGGCGGTGACAGCGGCGATGATGACAAAACTGCTGACGCGAAACTTGCACTCGATACATCGAGGCACGCTCCGCGCCGCATGTTTACGTTCGATGCACCCGCCGGTGACCCAGTTACCGTTGCCGATTTACGCAACTCATTGAGTTCGCTGCGCAAATCGGCGACAGTAATTTGGGATGCATCTAACTTCCTCTGCACATCCGCAAGACTTGCCTTTAGAAAGACGATGTCTTTCAACAGGCTTGTGACGTCGACGTGGTCGAAGGTGACGGGCGGAAGCTTATTCAGATTCTTCGCCACAAACGTTGGCACGTCGTCCGGATCGGTCTCCTTTAGTAGCGTGATGATGTCCTGGATGCTCTTCTTTGTCCCGTCACGCCGGCGGGACACCATCTGGTCGCACTTGTTGAGCAACCGGTACAGCAGCTGCTTGGAAGCAGCGACGTCATCCTCGCTGAAGTTTGTCGCGCAGATCTGGACTTAATGTCAAAAACATTGAGAAACATTCAGATGACTTACTATTAATTAATTTACCTAATACAAAGACAAAAAGAGACCGCAACTTCGTAATTCGCAAGAAATACGTAACAATTGTTGAGAAATATCAAGCCTTACGCCCGCCTAACACTCCAATCAATCGATTTTTTCTACAGTATCGCAACGGAAAGTGTGTTAGACAGCCTATGGGTGCTAATAAAATTGGCAGTATCCCACGAGAAATAGCAACATTTCTTGAAATTCCAGAACCCCTGTTGTACACGGGTCATTGTTTCCGACGAACTTCAGCCACACTTTTGGCCGATTCAGGAGCTGATCTCCTGTCCCTTAAGCGCCATGGAGGCTGGAAGTCCAATGCGGTTGTAGAGGGATACATAGAGGATTCCATCCAAAATAAGTCTAAAATATGTAAAGGCATCGTAGGAGCCATTACACTGAAAGAGCCTCAGTCAGATCCTTGGACTGGTCCTTCTACATCAAAAATGAGCCGTTACGAAACACCTAACCATCGCCCTCTCTCGCCAACATTTACGCCAAGGGAATCCGATGAAAATCCGGTACAACTATTAAGTATGACAGATAGTTTACCGAAAAACAGTACACAAGTCACTAACACCAACATTACAGTACCTAACAAAAATATTACACTCAACATAAGTAACTGTAGCAACGTTACTTTCAATTTTTCTTAATTATACCTAAGTGTTATTTGTTATAACTTAAAGATCATTCTGTAATACTTACCTATCATAATGTAGTAGTTAATACCTAAATTGAAATAAAAGTATCTTGTGATTGTAAATGTTTTTTATTTTTGCATTTAGTCATTTCCTCGCTGAGGTGGGATGAAAAGGTACGTCTTGCACTCGAGTGCAAAGATTTTTCACCTCGTGCTCTTTTGATTCCCTCGCTAACGCTCAGGATTCTAAGTTTTGAATCACTCGCTGCGCTCGTGATTCAATTTTAGAATCCTTCGCTTGCTCGGTCATCAAAATTGAGCACGCGGTTAAAAAGCAACTTTGCACTCTTGTATAACAAATAACTATAGTCTCCTATAATTTCTTTAGAAATGATTTATTTGTCACTTAAGTTCGTAGTTTTAAAAATAAATATAATACACCTGGCAACCCCCAGGCAACGCACATTCTCATTAATTAGTGTATTAATTACAATATCTTATCGATTAGTATGAGACCTATGAATACGACATATGAGGTTCTGTACATACGCGTCGTACATAAAGTAAAAGCAGATCACTTATAAATTGTGCCAGCTGTAATTAATAAGTATATAATTTATACATTTTTTTAAACTATTTGATGTTTTCTCATCAGTCCCTTTGAGCGACTTCTCATCGCCAGTTTCTATACTTTTTATATATTTAGATATAAAAATTATAGAAACTCTAAGCAATGGGACATTTGGGTTAGCATTTCTGTACTTCTCGTACTCTAGGTCTCGAGTCATTTTTCTCAAATTAGTTTATATTCTCTAAAGATAAGAGATTGTTATCAGTTTGTATTTATAGACAGATAGATACAGACTCTGGTAAAGAAGTGACCATAGATTTCTTTCTTTTTTGATTCCCTCCTCCGATGTGAGACGTTACTCGTAGTAGATTTTAGTTACGCTAGTTCATCATAGAGGTATAAAGAAGTTGGGGGCTAGGTAGATGAATTACGAGTAAATGATATGAATAATTTATCGTATAATATTTTAAGTTTTGCACTATGGCAAAAAATGTTCCATCTCTGGCATTATAGATATCCACAAGAGTTTATTTACGTGAAGCTTTAAATCGTGTCGATATCAGATTATCGCGGCCGCCCGGTGATCGCGCTTGCAAACGCTGCATAGATCGCTGCGTCCAGCCGCAGGACGCATTGGTTTGAACACGTCGCTACAAAAACAATTGAAGTTACTGATCGTCACCGCGGCTGCCACCGTGCACGCAGTTTGGACGAGTTGTTTTGGCCGTACCTTAACACAGACGGATGGCATTTCGTCTGCAAGAGTGTTATTAGAGAGCAGGTTTAGAAGCAGTCACAGTGGTCCAAAAGGAAACCACGTTACCGGCAAAGCCATTTTAGTAAACCAGCACCTTTCAAGGTGCTTTAGCTAACCTGTTGTGAACTATTAATACCCTATTAATCTGAGAGATATTTTTAAAAATAAACTTATAAAACAATGATGTTATTTGATTCAAAAAAAGATAAAAAAATGGAACGCAAACATTGACACGTCATTTATTGGTAAATCTTTGTTAGGCCTTATTTGGGTCAATATTTTTATATGATCATTATTATCACTATCTTAATCCTTGAGTATATTAACAGATTACTGTTTTTCTGTATGTTTTCAATTGAATATGTCTGTATAACAGGGGGAACTACCGAGTTGATGGCATTTATTTCCTGTTTCAGATTTTTACCTATACATCATGACGTTTAATTATCATCTGCCTATCCTATTCTCAAGTATGCTACGGTCAGCTCTCATTATAATCAAGTGCGGCTGATTACTAGTACACAGTAGGTACTTTAAATGGAACGACTACCCTCTGGCTTCTGCCCAATTACCAGAATGATACTTGGGCTGGATACTGATTGGTCTGCTGGCTCCCGTAACGATTATTTATCATTGGAATATGTGTGTCACCCAACACCAACTGCGTAATGTGCTTTCGGAGGAGCAGAAGGACCGGTATTATAAGTAGAGTTCAAGCTACCGGTAGTTGAAAATAATATAATCGTTTTATTGGTACCGATTATAAATTATTTCATTTTCGGGGATATCGAACAAAGAGATAAATATACAGGGTTATCAGAAAATTAAGGATGTATTCGAGTAATATATTATTTAATTAATAGACACAGTTAAACAATATTTATGGAAGCATATTTAAAAGCTGTTTATTGTTTTAAATACTTACTTGCAAGATGTGGAATAGGCTTTTATCACACTTTCAGCAGAGCCACAGTTGAAACACCTCTAACATAACATAACATACCATCACGTCTGAATCCTCGAAAGGTTAGGCATAGTTACTATTGTGCACCGACATTTCGCTTATGCTGTTATTAAGTCCCATGTAATAGGGTACGAGCCTATTGCCATCTACCGTTCCAAACTCCGTGCTGCTACTGAGAATTTCTGTACAGAAAAACCTAATAACACTTTGCCCAACCCGGGAATCCAAGACCTCACGCTCAGCAGTCGCACTTGCGACCACTAGACCAATGAAACAGTTCCACGTTAGACAATTATCTAAAACACTTTTAAATGAACGAAAATTCTCCCTGAGAAGGCGCACGCATCGGCAATGGTTCTGGTATTCTAGATTACCATAGGCGGTGCGGCGGTGGACCACCTGATACGTATACGTTTGTACAGGTAAAAGCAGAAAAAAAATGAAAGGCAGTGCTTCAAAATATAAGCTCCTTGAATAGTAGTTTTTATTCAGTTAGGCTCCGTTGTTTGGAATTAATTCCAAATACAGACATATTCTTTAACCCCTTAAGATGCGGAAACGCTAATCCACTCGTGTCAAAATCACACAATGATTATTGTATAATCAAAAAGTGCTTCGTCAAATCGGCAATCTGATTCAATGCGATCCTAATTTTAGCTTTCTATAACTAGAAAATTATATAGGATTTTTCATTTAATTGCACCTCACTTGTGCAATAAACGCATTTCAAGGTAAAATGGTAATCTTGGATTTCTAATATCAGCACATGGATGATTCTTTTGTCAGTATTGATATTTATCGTAAAAAAAAAAACAATTACTTGCTAATCGATGTAAATCAGTGTTGTGTTTTAATCGTACTGATAATCTGTCGTGAATAATATTCAAAACAGGAGGAAGCGTATAAATAATGTGCAATCAATTATTACATATCAGTTATAGTGCAACACTTACGAAAAAAAAACAGTCTTTTGGATCGATTAAATGAAAGGTAAGTGTCATGTGATATTATACTTTCATGGAATGATCCCATGAAACGTGCAAGTGATCGATACGTTTAAATAGTGATAGAAAATATTTTTCATTATTAAAATCACATCTCAAAGTTTTTAGTGTAAATTTTACTAAGTGATAAATGAGTAGTAATTTATTTATATTATATATTTTTCTGCCAACTTATTCGTGTAAAGTTATCTAAACTGATCACATGGAACAAGGAGAACACATCGGTACAAAGGTTTACATAATTCAATAATAAACGGTATTTAACGCGTAACAATAAATTATGTATAAAACATTTTTTCATAAACTTTATTTTACAATACATAAGGTAATGTAGGTGTCCCACTGAGCGTTATTGATATTTTTAATAATAATAAGAATATCCTTTTATTATTATTAATTATATTTATAAATTTAAAAAAATATGTAATTAAATAAATAAAGAAATAATAATAAATTTATTTAATGAACTCATCTACATTTCTGAACGATTCTAATAAATCAACAAGACATCGGTGTCTGAACTAAATATATATCATATATACAGGGTGTCCCAAAACTCAACGTCAAGCCGAAACGGGGTGACAGGATTGATCATAACCATCACGAGAAAAATCTGAAAAAAAATCTATCCCATGCAGTTTGAAAATTATGGGCATTTTAAGAAAAACCTAGAAATTTGATCAAACTGTACCATTTTTCGGTTATTGTGGTTATTATTTTTTATTTTTGTTCATTTGAACTTTAGAAACGTAATCCTAAATAACATTTCTAGAATCCCAATAAAAAATAATGACACAATTGCCTTAAGTTCCCGAGAATTGAGACTATTTGTTAAACTACGAATTTAAAATTTTCAAGATTCGTCGACTTTGACAGGCCCTCCTATAAAAAAAATGTACTAGAGTGCCTTGGCAAGTAGCATTAAAAGTTGGCGCATTTAATCAGAATTCTAAAATGGTACAATACTTGTTAGTTCCATACAATAGAAAAGAGTAAAAAAATTAAAACCTCAAGTAACCCGATTTTTGCTATCAGATTTTACTCAGTTAAAATGTTTTTAATTCGCACAAGCTCTAGGTAGGTTCTTAATTTTAAGGCAAAATGATGAGAGAGATGGATAATGGGTATGTTTGCCATGAGTGAGCGAGACAGATAGTGACGCCACGCATTGAGACGGAGATGCGTCGTTTAAACGAGTGCGAATGAAACAGATAGATGCTATGGCATCTATCTGTTTCATTCGCACTAGTTTCAGCCAAGCAAATGGCTACGCTACCAGTCCGACACCAACCAGTTAGTACGTTTCGCTCATTCGTCTACTGCGCACGTTCGTATTCGCTTGTGTTGATTTAGTACTGACAACTTTGGCTTCTCTTTTTGGACTTGAATCTTTGTGAATTGGACTTGTTGATAACATACCGGCAACTTTGGCTTCTCTCTGGACTTTTGTGTTGGCATCCTTTTTATCTACCATGCCTACGCGCTACACTTCACAAGAATATGCGAACATGCACCTCATTTATGGGGAATGCAGATGCAACGCAAGTGCTGCCGCTAGACTTTATCGTGAAAGATATCCAAATTTAGAGCGCTACCCGGATCACCGCGTGTTTGTTAATGTGCACCGTTCACTCACAGAGGGCGGCCATTTCCCGAATCAAATACAGGCTGGAGGTAGACCTGTGTTTCCTTTCCAGGAAGAAGTATTGCAAGAGGTCGCACGTGACCGAAGTATTTCCGTACGTGGAATTGAAGAAAGAACGGGAATACCGAAAAGCACTGCTCATCGTATTTTACAAAGAGCCGAAATGCATCCGTTTCACGTACAACGAGTTCAAAGTCTTCTACCTCGAGATTATCAGGAAAGGATTTCTTTTTGTAGAACAATGCTACAGAGGCATAATGAGAATCCCCAATTCATCCAAAAAATTCTCTGGTCAGATGAATCGACATTTAAAAAAGATGGTTACATGAACTTGCACAATTATCACGAGTGGCATGTGGAGAATCCACATTTAATGCGAGAAGATAGATCCCAGTATCGTTTTAAAGTAAACCTGTGGACCGGAATTTTAAACGGTAAAATTATTGGGCCTATTGAACTGCCTGAGAACTTGAATGGAACTAATTACCTACATTTTTTAAGAGAAGATTTACCAACCCTGTTAGAGGACGTACCACTAGCAGATCTTCGCGACATGTGGTTTCAACAAGATGGCTGCCCAGCGCATTTCGCAGTGCAAGTAAGAGATTTCCTTGACCAGGAATATCCGGGAAGGTGGATTGGACGTTCGGGCACTATCTCGTGGCCCGCCCGTTCACCAGATTTAAATCCCCTGGATTTTTTCTATTGGGGAGTTCTCAAAGAAAAAGTTTACTCAAAGCCCATTGAGAACGTAGCCGACCTGCGTGAACGCATTTCTCAAGCAGCTGAGGCGATCAACTCTCGAAGATATGCCCGACTAATAAGTAGATCTTTTTTAAGAAGATGTAGGGCTTGTATTGAGGCTGATGGTAAACAATTTGAACATTTATTGTAATAAAAAACGTTATTTCTCTATCATCTGACTTTTATTCCAACAAACCTAATTATTTTACTAATTTTACTAACTTTTTTTCACTTTGGTAAAAGTGGCGTCACTATCTGTCTCGCTCACTCATGGCGAACATACCCATTATCCATCTCTCTCATCATTTTGTCTTAAAATTAAGAACCTACCTAGAGCTTGTGTGAATTAAAAACATTTTAACTGAGTAAAATGAGATAGCAAAAATCGGGTTACTTGAGGTTTTAATTTTTTTACTCTTTTCTATTGTATGGAACTAACAAGTATTGTACCATTTTAGAATTCTGATTAAATGCGCCAACTTTTAATGCCACTTGCCAAGGCACTCTAGTACATTTTTTTTATAGGAGGGCCTGTCAAAGTCGACGAATCTTGAAAATTTTAAATTCGTAGTTTAACAAATAGTCTCAATTCTCGGAAACTTGAGGCAATTGTGTCATTATTTTTTATTGGGATTCTAGTAATGTTATTTAGGATTACGTTTCCAAAGTTCAAATGAACAAAAATAAAAAAGAATAACCACAATAACCGAAAAATGGTACAGTTTGATCAAATTTCTAGGTTTTTCTTAAAATGCCCATAATTTTTAAACTGCATGGGATAGATTTTTTTTCAGATTTTTCTCGTGATGGTTATGATCAATCCTGTCACCCCGTTTCGGCTTGACGTTGAGTTTTGGGACACCCTGTATAGATATGAGAGACATCATTTGGTCATTTGTAACAGTCGCGTGATCGATACACTGGAAAAACTATGAATAGTAGTTTTAGAATTGAATTAATCATATGAATATTAAAATGGTTTATCTATTGTGTTTATTTTTGATTTAGAAATTATTTTATAGATAAAATATACATATACGTACTTACGTGAAATATGATTACGCATATTGATTGATAATGCGGAAATCAAATAGTAATAAATACAGTACCGGTAACGATGCAGGCTTAGAAACATGATAAAATTTGTGTAACGTCCTTCGAAAGAGTGAATCGCGTTGTTTTATCGCAAATATAAAACGGGATGAAAAATTTAATAATGAGACCAATTAAAGTTTTCGTAACTAATATCCATCACAAATGTGTCTCTATTATGTAATATTAAAACAGTAGTAAAAAAAAACAATCATCCAAAGTGTTTGCAACCATGTTTAAATACTTGATTCAATTGTAGATCTATCAATAATAAGAACTCAAATTTAATATTATTATCTAATCAAGTGAGCTTCCTACTCAATAAAAAATAGCAGAGGCAAATGTTTTAGTTTTTTCAATATCGTAAGATCAATATCATATCGTATCTTTTGATTCCTTGATATGAGAACAATTTTTATCGTTGTTAATTGATATTAACACAGTCAATACATAGAAGGCATATATTTGTTACATAACCATTAATTGAAGATGATTGCCATTGATTTATAGCAAAATACTATTTTCTTTTCAGACTCACTACTATTACTGCTATGTGCAGTGACACTAGCACATAGTTTCAAACCTGAAGCTAATCAAAATGCACGTAGCTGCAATTGCGACCCGAGCGAAGCGCAGCAGATCTGCGAGGCTAACTTCGGAAACGACAACGTTTTGATAGCACACGAAAATTGCGACAAGTTCTACAGTTGTACAAATGGAAAACCAGTAGCGTACCGTTGCCCGAATAATCTTCTATATAATCCATTTGATGAATTGTGTGACTGGCCTCAAAACGTTGAGTGCGGTGACAGGCCTATTTCCGACGGCACCGACGACGATGATCCTGACTGCGAAGACAATGTTGGCAGTGGCCCGGACAACGATAGCGGCGGCGATAATAATGAGGGCACATGTAATTGTGATCCTAGTGAAGCACCGTCTATTTGTGCAGCTCAAGGCTCTAACGGAATCCTCGTAGCGCACGAAAACTGCAATCAGTTCTATATGTGCGCAGAAGGTAGACCAGTATCTTTCGTTTGTGGACCGAATCTTTTATACAACCCTTACATACAAGCGTGTGATTGGCCGCAAAATGTTGAATGCGGAGACAGAGTTATTCCAGAGCCCGATGATAATGACACGGATAACGACAATGGTAATGAAGATAATGGAAATGGCGACGGCACCTGCAACTGCAACCCTGAAGAAGCACCGGCCATCTGCGCAGCTGCTGATTCAGGTGGTGTACTAGTAGCACATGAGAACTGTAACCAGTTTTACATATGTGACGCTGGCAAACCCATTGCTGTAACTTGCGCCGGAACCCTGCTTTACAACCCCTACACTGAACAATGTGATTGGCCAAGAAATGTTGATTGTGGTGATAGAGTTGTTCCCGAATCTGGTGGTTGTTCAATGTGCAACGAGAGCAATGAAAGTGACGATCCTGGAAATGACACTGACGATATCGACGCCGTGCCACCACCAGGTGACAATCCTGGAAGTGATAATGATGATATAGATGCTGTGCCACCACCAGGTGACGACGCTGGAAATGACAATGATGATATCGATGCCGTGCCACCACCAGGTGACGATCCTGGAAATGATAATGATGATATAGATGCTGTGCCACCACCAGGTGACGACGCTGGAAATGACAATGATGATATCGATGCCGTGCCACCACCAGGTGACGATCCTGGAAATGACAATGACGATATCGATGTTGTACCACCACCAGGTGATGACACAGGAAATGACAATGATGGTAGCGCCACTGAAGGTGGTGGTAATGATAATATTGGTGCAGGCAACTGTGATCCCAGCGAAGCTCCTACTATCTGCGCAGCAGATGATTCAGAGGACATTCTGGTAGCACATGAAAACTGTAATCAATTCTATATTTGTAATGACGGGAAACCCGTTGCCCTTCAATGCCCAGGTAATTTGTTATTCAACCCCAATAAAGATCAATGCGACTGGCCACACAATGTAGACTGTGGCGATAGAGTTATTCCAGATATAGAAGAAGATGGTGATAATAATAGCCCTGGTGGTGATAACGATGGCAATGACAATGGTGGTAATGACAACGGAAATGGTGATAATGAAGATATTGGTACCGTGTCACCACCAGGTGAAGATGCAGGAAATGACAATGGTGGTAATGACAACGAAAATGGTGACAATGATAATGTCGGTGCCGGCAACTGTGATCCCAGCGAAGCTCCTACCATCTGCGCGGCAGATGATTCAGAGGGCGTTCTGGTAGCACATGAAAACTGTAATCAGTTCTATATTTGTAATGACGGGAAACCCGTTGCCCTTCAATGCCCAGGTAATTTGTTATTCAACCCCAATAAAGATCAGTGCGACTGGCCACACAATGTAGACTGTGGCGATAGAGTTATTCCAGATATAGAAGAAGATGGTAATAGTAATAGCCCTGGTGGTGACAACGATGGCAATGACAATGGTGGTAATGACAATGGAAATGGTGATAATGAAGATACTGGTACCGTGTCACCACCAGGTGACGATACAGGAAATGGCAACGAAAATGGTGATAATGATAATGTTGGTGCCGGCAACTGTGATCCCAGCGAAGCTCCTACCATCTGCGCGGCAGATGATTCAGAGGACATTCTGGTAGCACATGAAAACTGTAATCAGTTCTATATTTGTAATGACGGGAAACCCGTTGCCCTTCAATGCCCAGGTAATTTGTTATTCAACCCCAATAAAGATCAGTGCGACTGGCCACACAATGTAGACTGTGGTGATAGAGTTATTCCCGACGTAGAAGATGATATAAACGATATCCCTGGTAGTGACAGCGATGGTAATGACAATGATGGAAATGACAATGGTGGCAATGACAACGGAAATGGTGATAATGAAGATACTGGTACCGTGTCACCACCAGTTGACGATGCAGGAAATGACAATGGTGGTAATGACAACGAAAATGGTGACAATGATAATGTCGGTGCCGGCAACTGTGATCCCAGCGAAGCTCCTACCATCTGCGCGGCAGATGATTCAGAGGACATTCTGGTAGCACATGAAAACTGTAATCAGTTCTATATTTGTAATGACGGGAAACCCGTTGCCCTTCAATGCCCAGGTAATTTGTTATTCAACCCCAATAAAGATCAGTGCGACTGGCCACACAATGTAGACTGTGGCGATAGAGTTATTCCAGATATAGAAGAAGATGGTAATAATAATAGCCCTGGTGGTGACAACGATGGCAATGACAATGGTGGTAATGACAACGGAAATGGTGATAATGAAGATACTGGTACCGTGTCACCACCAGGTGACGATACAGGAAATGGCAACGAAAATGGTGATAATGATAATGTTGGTGCCGGCAACTGTGATCCCAGCGAAGCTCCTACCATCTGCGCAGCAGATGATTCAGAGGGCGTTCTGGTAGCACATGAAAACTGTAATCAGTTCTATATTTGTAATGACGGGAAACCCGTTGCCCTTCAATGCCCAGGTAATTTGTTATTCAACCCCAATAAAGATCAGTGCGACTGGCCACACAATGTAGACTGTGGCGATAGAGTTATTCCAGATATAGAAGAAGATGGTAATAATAATAGCCCTGGTGGTGACAACGATGGCAATGACAATGGTGGTAATGACAACGGAAATGGTGATAATGAAGATATTGGTACCGTTTCACCACCAAGTGACGATGCAGGAAATGACAATGGTGGCAATGACAACGAAAATGGTGATAATGATAATGTCGGTGCCGGCAACTGTGATCCCAGCGAAGCTCCTACCATCTGCGCGGCAGATGATTCTGAGGGCATTCTGGTAGCACATGAAAACTGTAACCAGTTCTATATTTGTAATGGAGGCAAACCAGTTGTTCTTCAATGCCCAGGTAATCTGTTATTCAACCCCAATAAAGACCAGTGCGATTGGCCACACAATGTCGACTGTGGTGATAGAGTAATCCCAGATGTAGAAGAAGATGGTAATAACACTGGCCCTGGTAATGATAACGATGACAGTGAAAGTGGTGGTAATGACAACGAAAATGGTGATAACGATAACGTCGGTGCGGGCAACTGTGATCCCAGTGAAGCTCCTACCATCTGTGCAGCAGATGATTCAGAGGGCGTTCTGGTAGCTCATGAAAACTGTAACCAGTTCTATATTTGTAATGGAGGCAAACCTGTTGCTCTTCAATGCCCAGGTAATCTGTTATTCAACCCCAATAAAGACCAATGTGACTGGCCACAAAATGTTGACTGTGGCGATAGAGTTATTCCAGATGTAGAAGAAGACTTGCCACCAGGTGGTGACGATGCTGGAAATGACAGTGGCAGTATCGATGACTTACCACCAGGCGGTGACGATGCTGGAAACGACAGTGGCAGTATCGACGACTTACCACCAGGTGGTGATGATGCTGGAAACGACAGTGGCAGTATCGACGACTTACCACCAGGTGGTGACGATGCTGGAAACGACAGTGGCAGTATCGACGACTTACCTCCAGGTGGTGACGATGCTGGAAATGACAGTGGTAATATAGAGAATTCGACACCGGGTTGTGACGAAGATGATGGTAATGACGATAATGTTAGCGACTGCAACTGTAAACCTGATGAAGCTTCTTCTATCTGTGCCGTTAACGGCTCCGACGGTGTTCTGGTAGCTCACAACTACTGCAATCATTTTTACACGTGCTCCAATGGTAAACCTGTCGTTTTTAAATGCCCTCCAAATCTTTTGTATAACCCTCATATTGAACAGTGTGACTGGCCAGTCAATGTTGAATGTGGCGATAGAGTTATCCCAGATCCTGAAGACGACATCGATAGCGAGGATGTTGAAGAAGATGATATTGAGAATGACAACAGTACTTGCAACTGCAGCCCTGAAGAAGCTCCCGCTATATGCGAAGCTGCCGGTTCTGATGGTGTGCTAATCGCACACGAACATTGTAACCGGTTCTACCAATGCAGCACCGGCAAACCCGTTGCTATTACTTGTCCAACGAATCTTCTTTACAATCCCTACAAAGAAGTATGTGACTGGCCACAGAATGTTGATTGTGGTGACAGAGTGATCCCAGACCCCGAAGAGGACACTGATAATAATGACACTGATGATAATGATACCGATGACAACGACAGCGGCATTGTCAATGATGATCCTAGTCAAGCTCCCTCAATTTGCGCAGAGAGTGGCTCTAGCGGAGTATTAGTAGCACATGAAAACTGTGAACAATTTTACATGTGCTCTGGGGGTTTGCCTGTAGCGCTGTCGTGTGCAGGAGAACTTCTTTATAACCCCATAACGCAACAGTGTGACTGGCCAAATAATGTTGATTGCGGCGACAGAATTGTGCCTGAAAGTGATGATGATTGCGCATGCAATCCTAGAAATGCACCTGCTCTGTGCTCTAGATCAAACTCTAACGGAAAGATGATAGCCCACGAAAATTGTAACCAGTTCTACGTTTGCGCGGAAGGCGTTCCACAAGCGTTCTACTGTGCAGATAACTTGCAATACAACATCGACAAAGAAGTATGCGATTGGCCGCAAAATGTCGACTGTAACAACAGAATGCTAACATATGCATCACTCAACAAACATTTTGAATCACGTCAAGCTCTAAAAAAATAATGTTGTATGCAATAGTAAGTTTATAATAAAACTACATTTTGTTTGTAATCTAATACAAATATGCTTTGATAGTATTTCTAGTTATGAAACTAAATATTTAAAATTCAACAGTATTTTTGTCTCATTTTTTTATTTGTATATATTAAAAGAAAATAAAAAATTCTAAAATATATTTTTACATAGTTTTATTTGCACACTATCGAGCCATCTATCGAGTACACTGGTAAACTTTCAAACACCGAGTGAAAAAAAAATCTTTATCTATATCTGTGCCAAATTTCACCCAGAACCGTTCAGCCGTTCTGGCGTGATCGAGTAACAAATATCCATCCATCCATCCTCAAAAACTTTCACATTTATAATATTAGTAGTATAGGATAGAACGTTGTTCCAGGTCTGCGTGTATGTATGTGGCAGGTAGGTATGTGAAATTTTATGTCTATAAACTGTAACCATGATACAGAAGAAATCCAAATCTGTTTTTGTTTAGTTAAATAAGAAGTCATCCAAAAACAAAATAAAAAAATGTTATGAAATTAGCGAACTCCACGCGTACGAAATCGCGGCTTACAGCTAATTTTCTCTTTAATTTTAATAGTGAGTATTCTGTTTACTATTTAAATCTGATTATTTCCAATGTTTTCAGTTATAATATGACGTATCTATTGGTACTCGCCGAAACATTCAAAATGAACTATCAAAAATCTTCATAGCACAACTCATCGTGAACATAGAGCACTATCTAAGCGAGCGATCATTTCTTTTTTTAAACTTTGCCCCACATCAGGCCCACACTGCACACACAACCAGAACCGAAACAACTATCTGTAGATCATACAAGTATTTGTTCCGTGCGAGGATCGAACCCGCAACACGTAGCGCAGAAAACTAATCTCTTAGCCACTACGCCAAAGATGTCGTCAAAACTGCACGGCACAAAAATATGACTACTCGTAGATTAGCAAAATGTATGTTAAGATTAAAATACACCCTTTAGAGGCTCTTTACATATTTTTACTCGTGCATCCTACGCAAACTATACTCGAAAAGCGTACGTGTTCAATACAATAGTGTCCTTAGGGCCGCGATACTGCAGTGCTTCGGGTATTCGCCACTTTGCGCAAGCGATAAGCGTCAATGCTAAGCGGAGTGCAGAAGATACTGAATAAGCTGGATTGTTAATTCATAAATCACTGCATGAAAATTCATGTGATTATTGATAAGGAGATTCTGCCAGGTGGACCGTAACATATTGTATAGCCTCAGTTTAGTACCGGTTACAAACGTATCTACATTCTATATGCACACAGAGGCAACCAGACCAAACACTATACTAAAATTATGAAGATCAAACAAATGTTTCTTCCGTGCGGCAATCGAACCCGCGACATCTAGCACCAAAAGCCATTCACTCAACAATGTCAATATTAACATTGTTTAAATAAATATGTAAATAATTTTAAATTGAAATTAAAATATTTAATGACCGTGACCTCCTCCACAATTTTCTGAAATTATTGTAACGACTAGTTGGGAGAATAGAAGCATTTTAAACTACAAACTATATTTTAGCTATCTACTCCTAATTATTTGAAAAAACCTAGAAGCTCTGAAATATTACAACAAAACGAAATTTTAAGTCTATGCGACAAAATTATCTGAAATGACAATTGATCAAAAGCTTGTTTGATGTTGATATAGTATCTTTAGATTGCAGCAATAACACTTCGCCACTTAGAGAAGGTTTATTTGTTTGCAATACAGTGAAAATGTTGGACTACCCACCTGGTATATCGCCATCTGTTTCGTAAAGGCAATTAAAGCAGGAATTGTAGTTTCTTCTAAAAATATGCAATATCATTTTTCAGCGTATCTAGCTATTTTTACAATCGTAGGAGTTGCGTGGCTCATCTAAGTCGGTGGGTAAATTATTCTCTTACCACCTTTATGATCATAGACTTAAAATTCACATGACCCGCCTTCGTGAGATAAAAATACTTCTATAATATCAACTATAATAATAGGTCGACTTGATTTTTTACCCTTTTGCGATTGAGTATTCTGCCAGCGCAGCGTCATAATTAGTTGCATACTTACGAGGTATACTTTTATGTAATTTGAATGTATCCAAAATGACAAAGAGACTCTTAAACTTCACTGAGTGCGTACACTGCCGAATTCTTTAAAATATGTATCTAAACAAAGTAGATACACTGACCACAATATTGTTAATTTGTACAAAAGTACCAATGAAAGCCAACATGACTTTCATTGGTACTTTTGTTGATATTATTAAAAATTACCAATAAGTATATTATTTGTTATATGTGAGCACTACGTAGCCCTAAATTTTATATCTAATAGACGTAATAGCTGTCTGGCAGTTTGAGTTTCTCATGCTCACTTAAATATCTTGATGATGGTCGCGTTGTGCCCTGGGTCATTGGATTCCCTGCAATATGGTTAAGCAAAGCGACGCTGATGCACGCGTTATACTCGTAGCTGCCATGGAAATTTTATCAAAAGTTATATATCTATATAAAATTCGTGTTTTGTCTGACGCTGTGAACGCCTGGAAAATGGCCTGCCCGAATTCAAATTTGCCCGTCAACCCATCGTCCCAGAGACAGTGGGATGAGCCGCTTTCCAGCTTGGTACGGTATAAATTACTTAATACGTCCACCAATACTGCTGAGCGTGCTCGTCTCCTAGCTGTGGGGGAATGGGAATCGGGTCTTTGGCTACAGGCACTTCCGTCGTCCAACGTAGGCACTATGTTGGACGACACTACCTTTCGGCTCGCTACCTGCCTTCGCTTGGGTGCTCCCTGTGGTGCTCCACATCGATGTCACTGTGGTGAAGCTGTCGACTGCCTCGGGCACCATGGCCTGTCTTGTTGTAGAAGTGCAGGTCGCATTGCACGGCATGCCGATATTAACGACATAATCCGTCGCGCCCTTGTCACCGCCGGCGTGCCAGCTGTTTTAGAACCCAATGGCCTGGCCCGTGACGATGGCAAGAGACCAGACGGTATGTCGTTATTGCCATGGAAGCTGGGAAGGCCTCTGGTTTGGGATGCAACTTGTGTTGACACCCTTGCTCCTTCCCATCTTCCTGACTCGGCTGGTTGCGCAGGCGCTGCCGCTGCAGCAGCAGAGACACTCAAACGGCGCAAATATAATAACCTCATAGGAAATTATTTATTTGAGCCTTTTGGCGTCGAAACGCTCGGGTCATGGGGTCCGAATGCACGTCTCTTTTTTAGAGACCTTGCTAAACGCTTGGTCGACAGTACACGTGACCAGAGGGCTGGCCTATTCTTTGGTCAAAGAATAAGCATTGCCATTCAACGTGGTAATGCTGCCAGTCTTCTGGGCACGTTACCATTCGACAGCGATGTGGAGGAGTACTATGACGCCCAAGTTTTCGTCTAGGATAGGTTTTTTTTTTTTTTTTTTTCATATTTGTTTATTTATTTTTTTGATACATTAGTATAAGTAGTTAGTTTTAAAAATAGTTTAGTTATTTTTTTACATATAACAGTTATATTAACAATCTATGAATTCCCATATAAATAAAAATGAATCGCCAAATGTGTTGCTAAGCGCATAACTTCCGAACGGCTAAACTTATTTGGCTAATTCTTTTGTACTACATTTTTCTCACATAGGTGTTGTTCGAGATCAATGCATAAATTAATATTGTATGTAAAATTACGAGTTAAATAGAGTAACCATGGAATTTCTTGCCCGTTCTTCTCCATTGGAAATCTATACTTTGGAACGTGGCAACTAGAGTCTGACTATTCATACAAGTGTCTAAAAATGGTTTACAGGAATAAAAATATATTTGATCAATTGATTGAATACTGTCGTCCGGTAGCGTGCCCAGTCATGCTATAACCATGTTAAGTTGCAATTCTTTGATCGAAAAACAGGCGAAGTCCAACAATGAATGCACGCGAAGATACGACCAAGGCATTTTGTAATGTCTCTGAAAAAGAGACGTCCTTTCGGACCCCATATCCACAATCGAATTACCGATGTAGCAATCAGTTTGCGACAGGCGTAGATCGCGCGATAGCTTCTGTCAAACGTCATTTACACGGTCGTATATTGACCGAAAATAGTGAGACTGCTGTCGCGTTGCTGTCACTATTTTTACGTAATTAGGCTGACTGTCGTTTCGAACCCAAACTCTTTAATTGCCTCCTGCTGCTGCAGCGGCAGCGCCGTTACTTGACTAGCAAGATTGAAAAGGTCAAGTGTGTCGACACAATTTGTTTCCTACATCAGAGATCGTCCCTTGTTTTATACCACTAACCTGGCAAACAAGTGTACAGTCCGCCTGATGGTAAGCATTTACCTGTTCGAAGCCACAACGCCGTCATCGGCATTGGGTCCTATGATAGCTCGCACGCCACTGGTAACTGAGAGCAGTACGTCTAACATTGTTTATATTGGTGTACCGTGCTATCCAACCTGCACTTCTACAGTAATACAAGCCATGGTGTCCGAGACATTCTACGGCTTAATCAGTCACCCAAGTACAGACGTGTAACGAGCTGAAAATTGGTGTCATCCAATATAGTACCTACCTAGTTGGAGTTGGCTAATATTAGATTAATTTGTGTATTGTAACGAATGTTTTGCTTTAATTATTTGTTCAGGAACTACTTTCGTTTTTACGTTTGAACGGTTAATAGTCTGCAACACACACACGTATGCATTTTTTTATATACCAATTAATGATGATTTATGCTAGACCGTGGGGAGCACGAGCCATGCCCCGCCCGAGGCTTGAGCGAGGCAAGGATACTTTGTAGTTTTCAAGAAACAGCATCCCGTGGTTATTGGGTGCCATTTACATACTTACTTAATAGCAATAATTAGTAAGTATGAACAGTCAAGTATTAAGATAAATGCAACATGAGGCGTCGTTTTCATCGGTCCTATACCCACCTTTAGACGGTACTTCTAGTAGAATGCCGTTAAAAAAAGTACTAGTCATTTGTAACGTAAAGGTAAAAGTAACTTTCGTCCATTTTTTGAGTTTCGATCGGTAGCTATTTCACTAATTGAAAGCAAAATTCTGCTCGCGAACAAAGATACGCGTTTCTGCTGCAAAAAGTGGCTATTTTCAGGCGTTGTTTTCATAACTTAAAGTTTTTGAATTTGGCTAATACTCGTATTTATAAGGTTACTTTACTTTAACAGTAAAACAATTATGTCTTATTCAATATTTTTTTTTATTATAATGATTATATAGGTTGACTCTGACTGACTCAATGACCTGAGTCGATGGCCGAATGGCCGAGAGTTCCTGCGTTCGATTCCCGGGTCGGCCAAAGTGTTATTGGATTTTTCTGTATGGAAATTCTCAGTAGCAGCACGGGGTCGGGAACTGTGCCCGGTAGATGGCAACAGGCTCGCCCACTATTACATGGGACTCAATAACAGCATCCGCAAAATGCGGGTGTACAATAGTACACCTCTGCCTAACTCTTCGGGGAATACAAGGGCGTGATGCTATGTTATGTGTTATGTTTAATTTGAATATATAAACGCAATGGCCAATGTTTGGGCATTACCACAATCATATTTTTTTAGGCGCCCCATCTCAACAGTTTAGTGGCTACGGCGTAGCGTTGTAGCACGTAGCTGCGCGGCGTAGTCCACGTGCGTAGGCGGCTAATGAGATAGAATACTTTATTCTGAGCTTCTTCCATAATTTCCAGATATGACTTTACTTTTTTTTAATAAAATGCCTGCGTTTTTCCCTTGTCATGGGTGATATAGTTTATTACAGACATCAGTGTCATATAAATACTAGTAACAATCTTTTGGCAATAATATATTCATATTTTTATATACCGAGGGGGAATCGAACCCAGAAAGCCAATTAGGCTCTGCGCCAGCGTATCGTAATATATTGGTAATATAATAAGATCGAGGAAAAAAACGCACACTTGCGCTGTCAACTTTAGAACTAAATGCATGCGTTTTCCTTCAGTACAGTCCAGTCAAGCCCATTCAATTCAACTCCCAAAGAAATTTTAGCACTGTCTATAGAAATGTTAGCTTTCGAACAAAACAGATTGGACTGATGGAAAATTGATGAATATAGAGCGATCTGTCGATCGCAATAGTGTCCCATTCTGTCAGTTCACTATAACTTACTTAGATTCTCTGCGTCCTTAGAGGGCAACAACTTTTTTTGGGTGTAATGTTGTGTACAGTCAGCATCAAAAATATATATACACGTAGCGAAATTCAAACGCTTATTCTTGGGAAACTTCTTAAATTTAAATGACTATGTATCCCCAGATACTAAGTGTAAAACTGGTCCAGATTTCAATCATATTTCCTCTAAAAGTCGCTTTTGAATTTTATCAAGTGTATATATATCTTATTGATGCTGACTGTACATTAATAAGGAATGATTTATAAAACGACGACACGGTTGGCGCAGTGGCTAAGCAATTAACTTTCTGCGCTACGTGTCGCGGATTCGATCGCCGCACGGAATAAATATTTGTACGATCTACAAATTGTTTCGGGTCTGGTTGTGTGTGCATGTGACATGTATGTTTGTAAACTCTACCCACGTTATAAGAGAAACCCTAGTGTGGGGTAAAGTATAAAAAAAAGATTCAATTTTTGTTTATATTCACTTTGTATGAATTTGTATGCAGTCCATATTATTACTAAGAAATAAGAGTGTGGGGTAGATGGATTCCAAGTATAAGACGGTATGTCGTTATTGCCATTATTATTATTTCTTTTATTCTTATTTATACATATTATCATACCTGATGTTCATTATAATTGAAATAGAACGGAACTTTATTATACTTATTAGTTATAAGTTTCGAGCGTATAGCACTCGTGGGTTGCAGCTGAAAACCAGCGTTAGGTGGCAAGTATTGCTGCTACCTAACTTATGCTGAGCTGTGGCCCCTTTGGCACTACGGCAACTTTTTATTTTATTTTAATTATTTTTTCAATTGTTATTCTGTGCCAATAAACACATTTTCTTTCTTTCTTTCCATGGAAGCTGGGAAGGCCTCTGGTTTGGAATGCAACCTGTGTTGACACCCTTGCCCCTTCCCATCTTCCTGGCTCAACTGGCTGCACAGGCGCTGCCGCTGCAGCAGCGGAGACACTAAAACGGCGCAAATATAATAACCTCATAGGCAATTATTTATTTGAGCCTTTTGGCGTCGAAACGCTCGGGTCATGGGATCCGAATGCACGTCTCTTTTTTAGAGACCTTGCTAAACGCTTGGTCGACAGTACACGTGACCACAGGGCTGGCCTATTCGTTGGTCAAAGAATAAGCATTGCCATTCAACGTGGTAATGCTGCCAGTCTTCTGGGCACGTTACCATTTGACAGCGATGTGGAGGAGTACTCATCATCAGCCAGAAGACGTCCACTGCTGAACGAAGGCCTCCCTCGAGGGGGGGTTTGCCATAATCCCCACGCTTGGCAGGCGGCTTGGGGATCAGTACTATGGAGGAGGAGTACTATGACGCCCAAGTATTCGTTTAGATTTAGTTATTTTCACATTAAGTTAATTACTTTATTAGTACTTATAAGATACTCTGGTTATTAGAAATTAAAAACAGATTTGTATGGTTTAGGCACAGACCATTTTTTTTTTTGTAAAATAGAGCTGAGTTAGTTCAGGAAAAATCTAGGGTTGAAATAGAGTGTTAGAAAATTAAACATTATATAAAATTAATAATAATATAATAAGCAGTTTTTATTCATAAAAAATACTGTTCGTTACGTACAAAATAAAAAAATACAAAACGGTTTCATTTGTCAATATTTCAATTCTCGTGCTCTGTGTCTATTTCGAAGTCAGTTTGACTATACTAGTTGTTTATAATGATCTCAGTAGCTGCCTGGCTTCCAAATGTTTGTTCATTGAGAGCTGGCAACCTGCATCCCAGACCCAGTCACAGACCTGAAAATAACAAAAATATTTTCATTTAATTTCGTTCCATAAAATATGAATAATTTGACTTCACTAAGAATTTTGTTATTGTGCAACTTTAAAGCTCGCTCTAGGGTCCTTGGATGGGTGACCCTTTTTCACACATCGAGATCCCTCCATGCTTCGGAAAGCACTTTATGCAGTTGAACCGGGTGTCATACGTATACCTACCTAAGACAGTTGTAACGGGTGTCAGCAACCCAAACAGTCTGACAGCCAGTCTAACCTAAGAGAATTAGTGTCTCCCAGTAATTGAAATGCGAAGGTCAGATGGCAGTCACTCCGTGTAAAACACTGATATTTTAAGTAGCCGACCCCAATAGATTTGGGAAAAGGTTAGGCAGATGATAGTGTGCAACATTTAAAGATTTCTTAACCAATCAAAAATATTGAAAGTAGGTGTGGCTCATATTACACGATGACTGACTTATTATTTCAATTTATTACATCAATTATAAAATTAATTATATAAACTTTATACTGCTATATTGCTCATACTTAATTTATATTAGGCCAAATTTCCAACATTACACACACACCTGCTTTCCTCGAAGGATTAGGCAGAGGTGCATTGTTGTTTAAAAACATTTACTCATATTCTATAGCTTTCCAATGAGATCATATTCAAACACCGAACTGATATGAACACTGCCTGAAGTGGTAATTGACTTCAGGACGTCATGTTCAGCAGCCGCTCTTGCGACCACAAGACCAATAAGCCAAAATGACCACTATCAACTTTGAAATGAATAGGACACCATAAGACTTTCATTAGAGATCCAGATACCAGTCTGTATCTAGTAGATAATGGTAAGAAATAAGAATCCAAAGAAACGTTATTCTATAAATCTAATCATGTATAAAATATTGGCACTAACCTGTAGTACTGTGTTGAAATGGAGTCCGCTGGGGCACTGTCTCAAAACCTTCTGTCCCCAAACACAGTAGTAGAACAAGTTGCAGTCTTCCTCATGTGGGAGAAGCCAATGAATGTGAGGGTCAACGGGGCATCCATTGTCTAAAAACTCCATTTCAGGTTCAGTTGTAGTTGGGGGTGGGGTCGTAGTCGTCGTGGTAGTAGTAGTTGTAGTTGGGGTAGTCGTAGGTGGTGGAGTCGTGGTAGTGGTGGTAGTTGTAGTTGGGGTAGTCGTAGGTGGTGGAGTCGTGGTAGTGGTGGTAGTTGTAGTTGGGGTAGTCGTAGGTGGTGGAGTCGTGGTAGTAGTGGTAGTTGTAGTTGGGGTGGTCGTAGGTGGAGGGGTCGTGGTAGTGGTGGTAGTCGTTGTTGGGGTAGTCGTAGGTGGTGGGGTCGTGGTAGTGGTGGTAGTTGTGGTTGGGGTGGTCGTAGGTGGAGGAGTCGTGGTAGTGGTGGTGGTCGTGGTAGAGGTTGTCGTAGGTGGTTCTGTTGTAGTTTCGCCAGGCACATATCTGTCTGTACAGTCTACGTTGTGCCTCCAGTCGCACTGCCAAGTATCAAGGTTGAAATAAAGATCAGCGGGGCATTGTTGCTCGACAGGTTGACCGAATGTGCATTTGTAAAATTTGTCACAATCCTCGTGTCGGAGTAACATTTCGATTTCCCAGTTAATTTCCTGTTCTGGAGGGCACTGGTCCCTCTGGGCGAGCCCCACCGCCGCACACGCAACCACCAATATTATTGTAATACCTACGTATAATAAAGAATAACATTAATTTCACTTTGTTTCCTTTTATCACAACATTTAGATTGAATTAATAAATTGATAATATTATATAATCTATAAAATGGTTTACAATATGTATTAACAGTTGAAATATCAATAAAAAAACTTATTATCACAAAAAGAAAACAGTATATTATTAATCACTTGAGCTCAATACTTTTAAACTAACCTTTCATTTTGAGTTCCAGATCAGAATGCTGTTTGAGCACCAACTGGAGTAAGTTTTATACCTTAACTAAAGTAGAAAATCGTGTTCTTTTAATCTATGAGATGAGTAGATGATCAGTTATACATTATCAAGGTTTAGCGGTGGCCAACTATCAAAGCTGTGATTAATTTATCACTTGCAATCTGATAAAATAATACCTACGTAATGTTTCGATTAAGGAGCCGAACACCATTATTCGACTACAATTATGCCAGCGTATTCGCACGCGACCAAAATGTTACGTCTGTATCGTAGATGTAGTAAAAGTGACAGCATTTACAGAAAACTTTAATCGAGATAAATTCAAACTTAATGATGGACACGGTGAACAAATCAAGCTTAATATTTGCTAGAACGACTTGAAATGTGTTTTGCTACTGTTTCGGGATGCAAGGTAATCTATGTCCTGTTTAAATGACGAGGTTCGAGTTACCTCTCACCATTAAAAGTTGTGAAGAAATAAAATACAAAAGCTTTTATGAGAACAGAAACCTAATCTACGTGCACAGTTGACTGGATTTAATTAATGTTTAAATATATTTTTTTAGTCTTCTAAAGATTTAATTTAAAACCTAAATCCCGTTGATGTACTGAAAAGTTACGGAAATATATCGCGTTTATTATATTTATTTATATACCTATCTAAAATATCAAACATGCAGCGTGCCCAATGCACATGCCCTATATGTTAAAATTTGTTTATATGTATAAACAAATGCCCGGTGTCTGCGATGTCTCTATAACGTCGAGTGGTATCAATTAAGTACATGTTTTATTTTGTTTTTATGTTGTAGATCTATGTGTATACTGCATATTGAGTCTATATATCGCATGTTTATGCATGAATGAGAAATAAAGTACATAAATAATGTTTCTATTTTATACTAACCGACACGAAAAACGTTGGCCTGTCCAAATTTTAATAAGCACATTCAATTTATCCCGTAATTGCCTCGAAATTCAGACTATAATGAACATATTCAGAACAAGTTATAGCCAAATCGGTTTAGCCGTTCTCAAGTGATGCGCTTACGAACGAACAGCATTTTATTTTTATAGATGTCTAGCTTCCGCCCGCGGCTTCGCCGGCGTGGTTTACGAACCCGTACATTTCTCCGGGATAAAAAGTAGCCTATGTGCTATTCCAGACTATAATCTATCTCTGTGCCAAATTTCATTCAGATCCGTTCAGCCGTTCTGGCGTGAAAGAGTAACAAAGATCCATCCATCCTCACAAACTTTCACATTTATAATATTAGTAGGATTAGTAGGATTAGGAGGATAGGATAGGATAGGATATAATACTAGGAGTTGGATAGGATAGGATAGGATAGGATCAATGGAATGCAAAGTGCACGTGCAGATGGGTGCGCTGCACATTTTTTTTTTTTGTTTATCGTTGGTTCCTAAATAAAATTATTTACTGTGATAAACACAAACAAATATTGTCCTGTCCTGAAACAAAAAATTCGAAGACTAATGACAGATACCCATCAGTCGTCACGAGGTCTGCGTGCTGGATTACCTAGAATCCAATCTTATTCTGGAAAAGAAGGCCTGATGGGAATAGGAACATTAATAGAATGTTAACAAAAATATATTGGTATATTTTTTTTACCAACGTTTTGGAGTGTTGCATTTATTTTTAGTATCTAGTCTAACCTTTACTCCTTGAGTACTAACTAGTAACTTAAGATCATAAATAACTCTTGCATCTTGCCATCTGAAAAGTTGGTTTCTAATTCGACGATTCAACACAAAACCACAAAACTATAGGTTACCACTATAAGCCATGGATTTGTGTTGAACATTTTTCGTGATTGATCTATGTATGATTCTAACAGTACATAATGATTATGATACATAATCTTCTGATAGAATACGTCACTTCAATGGGTATTGATCCTTATATAATATTGCGAAATTTATTAATGTATAAATATATTATTGGTGTGTTATAGTTATAATTTACAGAAATGTAATGTATAATGTGATACCTCACATTATACATTACATTTCTGTAAATAAATGAAGATAGAAAATATAAACCGATTCATGTATTGGAGTCAGATTTGTTGTCGAAATATAGAGGGCAGTAGTTGACTTAGGGAGTAAGTAAGGAATTACAATGAGGGAATAGTGCCAAATAGGGTGCGTGGCGCCAGGATGTCGGGAGCCGTCGCGACGTCGCGCCGTTGACGGAGGCTGCACAGTCCACGCGACGAGCGCGACCCGCCCGCCCATACATCGCGCATATCATACAAAACCACGCTAATATTCCTGCCAATTCTACGTCCATGAACCCAATAATGTACATAACACCGTTAATCCTCATCACTTTAATACAATTATCATACGGCATTAAAACAAAACCAAAAAACATGACAATCAATAAAGACGATGCCATTAAAAAAAATCTTGAAAAACATGAAGAGGTTTTGTTAGAAGTTACCAAAAATAAAAGTGAAGTTAAACCGGTTACAATAACTAATGTAGTTGACACTAAATTCGTACCAGTGGCCGCAAAGAAAGTAAAACCTCCCCCAAAAATGATTCCACCGGATATGTAAGTAAATAAGTTCTTACTAACTTTTAGTATTGAGGAGATTTTAGTGAAATAAGATGATGGCTAAAGTCTAGTAGCATACTCGAATTTTCATTGTATTAGGTTAGTAGAAGTAATAGATAAGTAAGTAGGGAACGAACACTTTTTTTATGATGAAGAATTCTTAAAATAATATTCTTGGCAAATTTTCAACCTGTTTTTAAAAAAACAATCCACGTCCACCTTTGGATTACAATCAATCCAATTAGCGTATAGATATAGATATAAGAATCCATTTTTTATTGAATAAATAGAAAATAACCTACATTTTACAATAAAAATTCTGTAGAAAATAACGCACCAATTTCACCAAAACTGCATAATCTAGTTGTTTATTGTACATTTTTATTTTAGCAAAAATATTGAAGTTTATGCATATTACCTTGAACTAAATAATATAAATAAGTAGTTTCTAAGATAATCGCAAAAATCAATAATATTAATCTTGTTGTTATTTCACAGAAACGTAACCCGTGTTATTTGGGTTACGTTTCTGTCGAACTAAGCAAGCAAAATACGAAGACCTGTAATACTTTATAAGAATATAACTTTAAACATACTTCAGGCAAATAAAAAAAAAACAGTTATGTATCTGACTGACCGAGTTGTTCCAGGCTGAGAATACACCATTCTATCGCAGGTGGGTGTCGTAAAAGGCGACTGAGGAGTTACATGCGCAGGACGCTACATCCTCCGTTATGCCAAAGCACTAAATAGAGATTATCCTAAACTCCATTGTTGAGTTGTTATAATAACAATACGCTACAAGCCCCAATCCGCCTGGCAAGCGTAATGTTTTGCAGTGTACGTTTATAATCTCGCATTAAAATTAAACTTTCTATATCCAGAATACAAGACTGGGCCAACCAGATCTACACAAGTTTATACGAAAATGAAAAAATCGTGGTGCGAAGAGAAGTTCTTTTGAAAAGTTTCTCTGACATAAAGATCGAAGTACGCAATGGTACAGCCATTGTTAATAAGATGGCGGAATCATTGGAGGATCTGTTGACGAAGCGAGCTCAAGCCGCCGAGGAGATCATGCGTCGAGCAGAGGAGCTAGCCACGGCAGAGACCAAACCGAATGACAGCTACAGCTTTGATTACAGCGTAGTCAGTATTCTAATTCAATTCCTATAGTAGTCTATCAATACAATAAAATAATCTTAATCTATTTTTAATCGATTGCTGAGCTTGAGGTCCTTTGTTCCATTCCCGGGACGAGCAAAGTGTTATTGGGTTTTTCTGTATGGAAATTCTCAGTAGCAGCACGGAGTTTGGAACTGTGCCCGGTAGATGGTAATAAGCTCGCCCCCTATTACATCGGATTCAACAACAGCGTGGCGAAATTTGGGTGTATAATAGTACACCTCTGCCTAACCCTTCAGGGAATATAGGCGTGATGCTATGATGACGCTATTTTTAATAGAGCATTTGTTCGTGTCTCATACCACCAAAATTATTTGTTACAAGCAATCTTCTTAATGCAGCTACTTAACTACCGCGCAGATAACAATTTTGCACACAACGAGCCTCCTTCATACCCTGGAAAGCGTTTCATACCTATGACAGTCGTTTCGGGTGTCAATGGACCAAAAAGTCTGACAACTAATCTAATCTCGAGTATCAGTATGTTCTCCTAATTGGGTAGCGAATATCAGACTGCAGTCGGTCTGTGTAAAATACTGATATTCAGCAGTAACTAGTTAGACTGGAAACCGATCCCAATATAGGCTGGGTAGAAAAGAAAAGGTTCTTAATGAAGGCAAATTTTTGGTATAATACTAAATACATTCTTTTATTGGCTTTACTTCAAAGTGATTTATAGTAGAGAATAGGCAATCATATATTTGCAATGCTTCTGTCACTTTATAGAACAAGAAAATATTTTAATATAAATTGGAACTGTTTCAGAATTTTATTGATAAGATACCAGTGGTATACAATATGAACATTTAATTTTTCAGGACTTGAACCAAGTGAAAAAGGTAATAGATTTAAAAGAATTAGAAGAAAATGAACTCCCTCGCAGTTGTAGAAGTTTGCGAAAGATAAAGCTTAAAAAAAGCAAGCATTTTGATGCGGAGGTGTCTTTGGACTATACTAGCGCCCATGTGGCTGCCGAAGTCTTTGACTGTGGTAAGTGTGATTTAATGTAACGTTATTTTAAGTATGTTGGCGTCAGATAGTTAAGGGAAAGGAACACCTATTATCTACAAGAATCACGTGCACTGCGCGGTTTCTAAGGAGAAACATATAGATATGGGTATCGTTTTCAAGGTTTGGTTATGAATAGGTAATAGGAAATACAAGATGGTGGAAATGCATTTTTTGAAAAATATAAATTTGTGTATCGTTTTCAATGTTTCTTGGGGCGCTGATTATGAAAATGACATCCATTTTGAAATCCAAAAAATGAAATAAAGAAGTGAGAAGACATTTATTCTTCCTCCAAATTAAATTTCATCAAAATCTTTATAAAATACTACAAATACTTTTAGGAAGCTACCTTTGCACCATCTTGTCCAGATGGCCTACTGTACCTACATTGTGGAACACAAATAAATAATATGAATATGAATATGAGATGGCTTATTTTTTTCTGTCAAAGAATTCTGTTCTTGCAGCACCTAAGGTGAAGGAGCATCTCTACTGGTCAGAGGGTTTATTGTCAACCTTTAAAAAGAACTACGCTCAAGACTCATCATTGGACTTCCAATATTTTTGCAGCGCTCAAGGGTTTCTGAGACACTATCCTGGTAGGTATTTTTAATTCAGTACTAAATGTTTTATTATATATATGATTGTAGACAAAGGAGCTCTAAAGCCAGTAAAGAATACAACTGAGATTTTTCGTCTTTAATCAAATTGAGCATAATGATCAGAAATTCTCATGTAGGTATTACTTTTATGTGTTTCTAACCGACTTCTAAACTGAAGAAGGTTCTTAATACGTTTTAAGTTAAGTTTAAGTTTTTTAAATGGATGTAGTTACGTTGTATACTCAGTCTCAGTATCTTCGAGATGTTCCCGTCATTATTTTCATCTTTTAGTGAGTAGGCACTGTTCTTACAAATCTTTTTTGCAGCGGCTTTATGGGATAGCATGTTTAAACTCAAAGTTCCTGTCGAGGATGCAGATAAAGTATATGATTGTCGGCTGCGGCCGTGGTACGTCAGCGCTGGAGGTGCCCCTCGGGATGTCCTCATACTTCTCGACGCATCAGGATCTATGGATAACTCTTCGAACCAAGTGATCGCTGAACAGTTCACGCTCGCTTTGCTGAGTGCACTCACTGATGACGATAGAGTAAATGTGTTGCGATTCAACGTCATCATCGAGTCTCCTATTAAGTGCTTTAATGAAAAGCTCGTCTCTGTGAGTTTATATCTACTGTATTTTTGCATTCTCTAGATATCTTCGTTTTGGTTATTTGTTATGTAATGGAGTTTACTTTTTCTTAACCTTGAGCTATTGTGGTTCTATGGACATTTATCCTTATAGATTGAACTTAAACTTGAATAAACTCAAAGGTTACGGTTTCTGTTAATGCTAGGCAAACCACGTTAACTCCGCTGCGATGATGGCAGCCCTGAAAAACTACAAGATGACGAACGAGACTGATATGGATGACGTGTTAGTATACGCAGTTCGATTGCTAAAGCGACAACGCGGGACGCCCGAACGACCTCGCGCTTGCCAGCAAGCCATCATACTGCTCACTGACAGCCTCTACGACAACTACACGCAACTGCTGAGACATGTTGACCCTGAAGGACGTATCAGGTATTTTCGTCTTTTGTTGGAGAAGAACTGCTAAACTTCAACTTTCCTTAACATTGTTGATTCATACACCCTGCGCCCTTCTAACATGATGGCCTGTCAACTGTCTCGTCAAATACCTGTGAATATTTTTTTGTAAAAGATATTATCATGCCTTTCTCTGAGTAAACTGACTTTATCGGTAAGAACAGACTGCTGTTTCGTTAATATGTAGAGATCATAAAAAAATATATCTAATTATAAAGCGTTTACTGCAAGAGAATTACTTAGTTCAACGATTAGAATCGCGTGATGCAATCACTGTTATACAAGCAATACAACAAGCTAGCGCCCTCGTTAATTGGCCAACAAAAATGTAATTAGCTGATATGAACATGATGGTGACATGATTTTATCCAGAATTTGTTGTTTTTGTTTGATAACAAGTTTCGAGCAACATTTTTTTTTAATTCAGACGCATTTCTCTTCGATCTTACCTTTGTTAGCGTTATCCCAATCCTATCCCAGTTTAAACAAAAAAGTCTACATACCATCCTTCTTGTAAGAAAAAACGTATAATTATATTCTTTTAACTGTGGATATGTATTTAGAATATTCGTGATGTGGCTCCACGACCTGTTTGGTCTACGCGACCACTCGCGTTTCTACGGCGAGAACCTGAGCTGCGACCGCGACGGATACTTCGCGGAGCTGATCACGCCGTTCGACGTCACGCAGCAGGTGCTGAGGATTCTCCAAGTCATGGAGCGTCCACTGGTCACACAGAGGACAGAGCGGCTCACCGTGTTCAGCGACGTATACGCGCATGTCGAGGTACATACAACTACTGCTTTATTTCGCTCAGCAGTAGCTGTCGAGTACTGAACGTGAGAGTTTTGGTTCGATTCCCGTATCGTGCAAAATAATTGGGCTTTTCTGTTTGGAAATTCTGAGCTGCAGCACGGAGTTGGAATAATGCCCATTAAATGGAAATAGGCTCGCCTGCTTACATGGGACTCAATAACCGCATAGGCGAAATGTTATTCAATCGGTTTTTGTTTCCCTTACAAACTTCTTTTTAAATTCCCTTTATATTAGATTCTGTCCAATACAGAAAATCATGTGCAATCGCGAATTTTGTAACTAATTCAATAACTGAGATCCTTCTTAGCAAAAAAGTGTATTGTTCCTTCGTGGTCGTAGTTATTTAAGTAATGACATGCAAACAGGGCAAGTTATATAAATGTTTAACAAAATCACAATCCTTTATTTTTCTGTCTTTAATATTGATACATCGAGTTTTGTACGGGGTATAATAGTCGTTCTTCATTATGAACAGGATAATCGACTTTTCTCCGAACTTGGTGTTTAGTTAGTTAATTTACCGATTGCATTATCGACTAATGTACTTATGGCTAATTATAGCATTATCAATTAAGATTACTACACAGTATTGTATAGATGTGGCTTTTTACTTTTTCGCTAAAGACCGTAAGTACCTTTATTATAAAATTTTAGGTACTTTTAGTTCAATTGTATTTCAATGTGATCATATTTTCTGAAAACAGAAAATATGTAAGGAAAATTTAATTTGAATCAATATTCAAACATTACAAAACAAGGTAACATAGAAGTTTGCTCAATAGCAAACTTCTATGTAACCGTAATATTTATGTTTGTTTTGCATTTCTATTATATCGAGAATCGAATCAAATATGATTCAAATCGATTTGCTCATTTCAATCCAGGATCCAAGAAGAGGCGAGTTATATTGGAAAACTAAGGAGAACACGGAACAGTTCAACAGATACAAAGATCTGAGACGAAACAAGCAGAAACTGCTCAACAGTAGCCAGCTCCACAAGGACTGGATGTACCAAGTTAATTATGTACGCACTTTTATAATATTATGGTTCTCGTTACGTTTAAAAAAATTGCGATTATAGATTTATTTTAAATATGCCTTTTAAACATATAAAAATTCTACATTGGTTATAAAGCAATATTTTAACATAAAAAACCTAATATATCCACATAATACTACAACTCATGATGGCGGCAAAAGTAACTGAAGATTTTTTTTTAAAACTATCCTACCTTTTTATTCTTTGTATCCATTTATAATGAAATAGCGTATCTTTATCAATTTGATAAAAACAGTATTCATTCCTTTGATAATAATTATTATCTAACAATTTCCTTTTTACAAAAATGTTCGTAAATATACGTATGACGTTGATTGTACTAAAAAGTTTGTTGTTGTTCACGATTACTTCTTACCTTTTTTGTTACCGGTGCCACTTTCATACTTCCTCTAATGAAAGTGGCAACGGTTGTTACATAAACCACATTAAATTACTTAATTCTTTTGGTAAATAGTAAAGCGACGGCGTTTGTTTTTTGATTAGTGATAATGGTAAATATTATTGTTCCAGGATAAATATGGTCACTATTACGAGGGAGAGGATCTAAATTACAGGTTGCAGATAAGTGTCTCAGTACCGGTATTTGACTACGAAACTAGTGAAGTATGAAATATTTTAATGAATTATCTTCAATGAGGGAATCTAGATACATACATATATTAACTGTCGTTTCTCGCTTTTTTCAGAATATCACGATGAAACTTGACGAGGTAAGTAGACTTACAACAAAATGTAATTTGATCTTAGTATTTATATTTTATTCATTTATATACCTGCGACTGTTCTACATGCAAAAAAATGTGTATGTTATATATAGTCTAAGCATATTCTAATATTTAGATTTTGAATTAGTATGTGTAGGTTTGTATAGGTCAGAAAAATGAAGACAGGTTTCTCAACTGACATTATTTAACTAGTTGTAAATAAACAGCTTTTGCACAGATTTTTCTCTATTGTAATATAATCACACTCATTAAACTGATAATAACAAATTATCTATTATAAACGCGTAATTGCATCGATAACTTTAGTATCAAGATTTTTATAATCGTATTATTTGTTTACAGGAAAAGCAAAGGAATTCTACTAGGACGGTAATGGATAATGTTTATTTGCAGTACATGTATTTGATTTTGTTTATGTAATGAGTACATAATATGAGACTTTCCACAGTACCCTGTGAATCGACTGTTGGGTGTGGCTGGCGTGGACATCCCGATTGATCACTTGAAGCTAGTCCTGCCATATCATCAGGTAATCTACATATAAGTACTAATATCATACAAAGTACCAATGACGGTACGCCATTAAATAAATCGATATCACGTTCGATGGCCGCACCCAAAAAAACAATGCGGATGGATATTTCTTAGCAAATGCTTGTTTCAGGTTGGGGCAGGTGGATCTTTGTTTCTTGTCGACCATAGAGGCAATATTGTCTTACATGACAACATCAAACACACTGTAAGCATATCTTCGACAAAGCATATTTATAATAAGTTTACATATCTCAAGTTTATCTGTAGCAATGCAATAGAAAACCTCTCTAGGTTTAATCTACTACAGTAAATCGGGGTAATTTTGGGACCGGTGTGTGCTTCTTATATAGTACGTGTAATTCACAGTTTTTTATTAGTGCAAAGTAGTAAAGTGTTTTGGATTTTTGTTTAGTAAATATGGCCAAACTAAAAAATACAATGATTTATCCAAATAACCCTGTTTTTCCCAAATAAGATTGTTTTACGGCAAATTATTTACTCATTTCTATTTTAGCATATAAAAATCAAACCCTTAATACGATTGTTAAAAATGCTTTAGCTATTTATTATGTCTCCCTATTCTTTACTTAGAAGTTTAAACATTTTATATATTTTTATTAGTTTGACGGTGACATTCTAAAACCTGGATATCGGACAGTTGACTTTTTGGATTTGGAGCAGCCAGCGGAATCACATAAGCCGCGGTATTATCCCAAAGAATGGCTGAAGGTAAAACAAAACACTTATTATCCTCGGTAGTTTTAAATAGATACCCAACAATTCCTGTTTTGTCCAAAGAGACAGAAAATATAGTAAGATATCATAAAACTTTACATATTTTTCTAGTGTAGGCTGTAGTTTGCGTCTCGCCGGCACGATTGTGAATATACCTACACCCGTATAATACCTAATATTATATTATCTTTACACGAAACCTTGATAAAACTAATGTTTTTTTTTTAAGTTTCGCAAAGCAGTCATAATCGACAAAGAAAAAGGTAACATGACGATGAATGCCAAAAGTATCTTTGATGATGGAATGAGGGCTATTCTGGAGAAGCGAGAGTACCACTGGAAGAGGGTTTTAAACCATTACACGGCTGTTGTGGTCCTTCCACTGAACAATAGAGTGCATGCGGTCCCCGAAGCCGCCTTTACCAGGGAAATAGCCGGAGAGGCGTGGAAGTCTCTGTCCCGAACAGAATTCGCCGTCCACCCTGACTGGTAAGATTTTATCACGATATAAAATCAATGATATAGATAAACAAACATACTATGTCCATTACATTACTCACCATGGCAGCCAACATTTTAAGTAGGCGTTACAAATTAAAAACAATTTTGGGAAAATCCATTATTTAGATTGCGCAGAAATGTTTGATGGTTTTTCTTGCTTTATGGGTACAGTATTGCTTTATGACGACACGGTTGGCGCAGTGGCTAAGTGATTAGCTTTCTGCGCTAGTTGTCGTGGGTTCGATTCCCGCACGGAAAAAATATTTGTATGACCTACAGATAGTTGTTTCGAATCTGGTTGTGTGTGCATGTGACATGTATGTTTGTAAACTGTACCTTCGACACAGGAGCAATCCTAGTGTGGTGCAACGTTTAAAAGAAATCATCTTCACATATTTATTTTTAATATTTTTTGTTTTTGTTATCTTATAATATTATTAGACCGGGAACCTACTCCAGTATGGTCGGGAAAAGACGAGGCAGTTGGTATTATTGTAGTTATCCAATATTTTCCAGGTTGTACTGCCGTCATATAGAACCACATTTCGAGTCCCGCGAGGCGGAAGTGCGCCACTTCGCTAAGCGCCGCAGTGATGAGGCGGACTTCCCTATGCAGAAGCTCAAGCATCTCTTCAGTCCTATCCCGCTGTCTTTGTTAGAGAAAACTTATCAGTGTTAGTTACTTCTATTTAGAACTTTACCATTTACTTTGATAAAGGTTTCGCTGCGCTATATAATAGCTGAATATTTGATTCAACTAACAAATACCTCATCTGTCGTTGCGTTATTAGGACCTAGATAAAGCTGAAATTAATACATAGATATCTATAGAATTTTCTTAATCACTTTTGTTACAAAGTTAAAATGGCTTTTTTTTTTTCAATACTAGTAACAAAATACGTAGATACAGTGGCCTTTAGCCTTGCGTTTTGCACCGATCAATAGTATCGTAGATAAATTAGATTAGGTGACAACGTCCACATTATACCTTAAGCTTATCTATAGCCAAACATTACGATAAACATATTTCGATTGACTGGTATATCCATATGCGCGAAGTAAGAGGGTTTAAGGGAGATAACACTCCATTCCCCCTCAAATAGGACCAACGCATCAGTATAAAAAATCTTTTTTTGAATATATTCCACTTAATTCTACGTATGCAAAGGAACCAAATATTCAAAATATTGTATCTTTTATCCGTTACGACGCAACGTCACGTCACCATACTTCAAACGTAAACACTTATTAAAAGCAAGTATAAGTAAAATCAATAATAGGTGGTTAGTTATTTATAGTTATTATGTCTGATGTTCAGGTAACGAGGACCTAATGGCGAAGTTTTGCAAGGAAGCAATCGCGACGGACCAATGGGCGAAGGAACACGAAGTGCCCGGCACGGACCGGGATTGTACCACGTGCGAGCTGGGCTCCACTACTGCATTCTTTGCTAGTGGTAACTTGATCAACCATATTTTCTATCGCCCACCAAGCAATGCGCACGAGTCAGGAGTGCCACTCATTTTGTGAACAGTAAAATCGAAAAATCAAAGGGTTCAGTAACGAAATTATCTCTTGATAGACCAATCTTGACAATTCCGCGTAATAGTTTGATTAAAACACAATTGCACCAAGATTTATTGTAAGAACTCCTCCTTGAACTCTTATTAAATGATAGCAAATCAACTAGAAAAAAGTTCGGGCAACTTTAGCCGAGTATGTAGCCACGTCTAAGTTGCCATCAATCCACCTCTAAATAGCGTTATCAGCGAGCAGCTTAACGAGGTTATCTATGGGGCAGGTGTATGACACGGGCACTTATGAAAGTGTTACATGAAAATGTTAAACAACTAAAGAGGGATTTAATAATATCATTGAAATATACTCTCTATCTAATACAAACATCGTATATACAATACATATATGTATGAATGCAATGCGTATAGTATGTACATATATGTATACGTATAAGACTGTTTCTTTCAGGTCGTCGCCGTCGGTTCACCCGGTCTCCGGTTGAAGGGCTTAACTTACTTGTACGTTTATTGCTATGCTGTGCTCATCTATTCATACATCACTCCTCACGGAATCAACGAATGTCCTTGGAAGAAGTACGAAGAACGGTTCCGAACGTTACATTTTGACGTGACTTGGGTACATGTATGTTGTCAGAGAGTGGTCTAACGCGCTGGCAGCAGTACCACGCAACGAGCGCGCACGCGGACCCGCCGTCGGGCTCGTGGTGGTCGCGCGGGCCCGCCGAGGCCTGGTACCGCCGCGCGGCCGCCGCACCCGGCACGCTGATCGTGCACGCGCCCGTCGCGCCCGTAGCCAAAATGCGCATCAGTAAAACACGACCTCCACCAGTAAGTACTGTTGGTTAAAATTCACACTGGGACTTATATTTTTGGGTGCTAACGTTATATGTAAACGCAATGCATTAGCGTTCAATATACAAACTCTTTCTATACGGAGACATAGTGCTAGACTGCATACAAGATCCTGCTTATGAATCTCACGTCTACTTACTGAGAGTACGTCGCAGACGAGCTAGTAGCTCAATAGCAGATTATGGCTATACTGACAATTTTGTCAGTACCCGGACTGCATATCATTTGAGTAAGTAATAGTTCTGGATGTTGTGGACTTCTTCCTCCTTCGTCGATTTGTCCAGTTTGGAGGATATTAGAGGGAGTTTTTAGATTCACTGACATAGTTTTAGTGACTCAGAATAACCCATCAATATTACCCATTATTGAGCAATTACGCGTATTAAGAACGTAGATAAATAGTATAGCACTCAGACTTTTCTAAGAACAATTTTATCCGTAGATCAATATCTTAGTATTGAAGATCGTATCGGTAAATCAGATTTATTGAAGAGATTAACGATACGAATATTATTATTATAATAAGCATGTGAAGATATCAATCTCAATTAAAATGCGAATTTATTACACCAAAAGACTATGACACGATGTACAAAAATATACCTGTATATTTGTAAATCTTTTCTTTTTTTATACATTCTGCCACAAAGCACAACATTCTTACATTAATTAATTGTATCATTAATATTGAACATATAGGTATTAGCAAGAACTTCCTTCTTGCTAACAGAACAGTACAGAATAATTAAATTAATAATCCGGCAAACTTAAACTACAGTATTCTTTTTAAGATTACATGCGAAGGAGATTTCATTTTTATTTTATTTACATCTTTACCATCTTTTCCAGTTCACTATTCGATCGGAATGGCTGACTGCTGCGCGGACCCTCGGCTCAGCGGAACACGGCATAATTGGTGTGGCCGGCTACCATTTTCATCCAGAACACCTAGTGGACTTGTTGAACTCTATAACCAATTTCCCTGTAAGTATAAACAAAAAATAAGCGCCCCAAGCCAACACGCCACAAATGTGTGTTTTATGTCGTGTTTATAATTGCACAGTATGGGAACTCTAGGCTACTTTCTAGTCAGTCTACTCTGCTATTTCCTGTAGTGTAAATGTATACTATAGTTTAGACATAGCCAATACGCTGTAAGTTACTCACCCTTTGTAAACGCACTCTCGCATTTACTCACTATAATCCTGATAGAAGTCGAGCCTATTGTTTGGACCACATAACACAAGAGACTTCATGGAATGTTTGTATACACAGTCATACGTTGTGTTGAGATATCGAATGCCTTAAGATATTAGGACATGGATCTTCTAGTAAGTACTATATGTATTAATTCCGGTATTTGATCAAAATCTTGGATATACTCAGATGGGTTCACAATCCACCATGTATATATATTCACAATACGTAAGGTATATATGTATATTAATTTCTTCAATTTAATAATTAATATTCTCATTTCACTAATTAACAGTATGTAACAGCTTCGATAAAAAGTAAGTAACAAGTTTTCCGGTATTATTTAAAATATTTATTATGTCTTCAATTAATTAGTGATATGATTTACTTATCACTCATATCAATCTAATCTTCCCAAATTAACTGAGTTTGTACCTGTGTTAACTCGTGAATTAAACATTCCGTTAATTACACTTTACTTTATCTTTAACTTTATCAAGAGGGGTAATATAACCATTATAAAACCCCTAATTTATAATCCGTACTAACCTTTTTGTAAAAATCTACAAAAAAAAAAAACAATTAAATATATACCATCCAAGCATTCCTCTTCTAAAAGTGGCAGAATTATTCAAGGGCATTTGTGTTTTAACCATTTAACATGATTTTAATATTATCTAATGAAATACTCGTAGACAATCTAAGTAGTTATTTTAGTGATTAGTTAAGAGTGCTACGCTACGAAGCTACGAAGCCTACGAGATGCTACGAGCCTACGAGTTTATATATCATGGCATCGTAACTTAATATTAACAAAATTTTGCATGTTTCATATATGTATATGTTACACACGATTACATCAAGTAGGTATTAAATCTTGCTTTAGCCCGTACGTCCTATTCTGTAATGTATTTAGAAAAGGAGACTTGCATAAGCCTTCTCAGTCATTGCTCAGCCGTACCCGCCCGACCTGTCTATCCATGTACACCCGAGTTTGACTATTGTCCCTACGATGACTGGTTTTATAAATAGGATACATTTAAAACCAGCTTAATACTCTACGCCTATACACACCAAAGGAAATTTCAGTGTCCAGAAGGCGAAGAATGCAGGCCTCGTTGTGACGGCAAGATTTGGTCATGCGTGCTGATCGACGAGAACGGTTGGATAGTTGCCCGGGACGGACGCAACCTGACTGGGGAGCCTGACGAGCCGCTGAGGGAGCACTTCGCGTCCGTGTACCCCACCGCCATGAGGGCGCTGCTGAACGCCAGCGTGTTCGAGCTTAATTGGATACACGATTACCAGGGCGTCTGCTTCCCACCTAAAGATGAAAAGATCAGTGGCGCTTCTACTGTAAGTTGGTAATACTGGAATTTCCCATACACTCTAACACGCGGAGTATAAAATAATTTAAATACCTACGTCCTGAATTTATAAATTCTAAACATAGCGAAAATTCTTGGATTTGTTTTTGTATCTTTGCCCTAACACGATCAATATGTTAGTTTCAATCATATCTTTATGCAGGTGGTTCCGTCCATACTGATATCGTTATGGCGCTCTGTGGGCCTCATACTACGAGTAACACAAGAGATGGCAATGCTCATCACAATCCTGAGCTCCAGTAAGTTAACACAATACAAATATTTTTTAGTTACGTTCACAAATTCATGCAAATTGGTATATCTTTAGAGTACTCTGGATAAATGAATTTAAAAATTTTCATTTGTAGAAATAACGATATCTTGACCATTATAATTTATACAACCCTAACTTAGTTGGAAAAGACTCATCATCTGCCTACTCAACTACCTTCTGACTGCTATCTAACCTCCTCAACCCAATTACTGGAAGAGACTGTTACTCTTAGGTTAAATCCATTGTCAGACTTTTTGGCCTGATAGCACCCGGGACCAACTGCTTAGCGTGTTTTCCGAGGCATGGAGGGGTTTCGATATGTGAAGAATGATAACCCATCCAAGGATTGACAGCAAGCGCTACTTAACTTGGCAGACCAACTGCCCGGTAGCTGTATAGAAAGGAGGCCATCTTGCTGTTCGTAAAGACGATTAAGTGATTATTTGTTGATGATAGTAATGTTACTTTTGTACAGGTTGTTTTAGATTGGCATCTGGTGACACGGAGCTAGAAAAACAGAAACGTAAGAGGCGTCTGTGGCGCGACTACGAGCGAGAAAAATATGAGACGTTGTATGACGACCGCGTGCTCATCAACAGGACAAGGTTCGCAGCGTGCGACAGATCACGAGCCCTCTATGTTTTACAGGTTTGTTATACATATTTCACGAGGAGCTTAGTTCTTCGTGTCGATAGTAGGTAGGCACCCTACTTCCATAAATTTCATTAAAATTTTGCTAGAATTCTGTAATAACTAACAATTGACATTGTATTATATTACCGAAAACCTAGATTAGCAATTTATTTAGGTACTAATTTAGATCAGTATTTCAAGGTGTTAGTATCTTAAATCGACCAACTCTTTTGGAGTCAAACATACGACTTGCAAGTGTACACACCTTAAATATAATAAGAATAGTTTATGTACCAAAGTAGGAAATGTCCTTAAATTGAATACTCATGTTTAGACACTATCTAATTTGGTTAATCTATTTTAAGAAACATGTAATTATAATTTCATCTAATTGATTTGATTTAAATGTAATGTTAAAATTACAAGTAGATTTTAACTAATCGATGATCAACCTTTACTTTTTCCTAAACTGATGCCCTTATACTTACTGATATCAAATATATCAGTAAGTATAAGGGCATCTACAAATACAATATCTTTAATCAGTTTCCCTAACATATTGCAATAAGGACCTTGATTCATGATTTAAATACATAGATATTTCGTAATAATACATTGTAAATGTAATACTTAAAATTTTTCTTTTTTACATAAATATTAAGTAACTAATTATAAATCACGACGTAATTTTATCTTAAGCCGTTATTCTAAAGAGGTACCTACCTACATGAAGAATTGTCGGCTTCGTCGCGCTTTCTTTTGAATTTGGGAATTGGGTTATACTAAATAAAGTCGTCTATGAATTTGGGACTGTGCACGGTAGATGACAATAGGCTCACCTCTTATTATATGGAACTCGATAATTACGTCGGCGAAACGTGGGTGTAAAATTAGTAGATACCTACACTTCTGCCTAAGCTTTTGGGAATTATAACAGGCGTGATGATTCCATGTATCGAATTTTAATCCGTCAAGCGATAGAAGACACAATAGAACATTTCAATCTATTGTTTGTTTATTATGAATAACTGGGTAGGTAGGTATTTTAGACACTTAGCTTTACTTTATTAGTGAGACTATGGCTAAAGACTCGCTGCCCATTTGTATTGACCGGGCAGGGCATTCAGGCAATACAGACGCGATGCTGTAGAATGGCTGATTGTAAAGCTATAATAGCTAAACAATTACTCAAAACAGTACCTCGAAACGACCGTGATGACACAGAGTACCTCTATGGGGTATAGGCACCTATGTCGTTCCCAATGTTAACTGGTTTATAATGTTTTAGGACACGCTAAATGCCCGAGAAGCTCTAAAGAGACCTCCGAAGCCGTGTACCTGGCCGCTGGTGGCGGCCCGAGTACCAAACACCAACCTGCTCCTAGTGGCTGTATACAACCCGTGTCCGTTCAAGGGGAGACTCGTGAATGATCCTCTAGTGAATGAACAAGTTAGTTTACTTCGAATATTAGATTCAAATAATGCGGATAATCGCTCGCCATTAAGAGTCTGTCAGGGTGATTGAGTAATGATGTTTTATCAAATTTAATTTGTTGTAATGAAATTTCAGTATCTTGAAGAAGAAGCAGACATGGTAGGCATTCCTCAGAGCTCTGCGAGCAAGCTGGCATGCTGGCGCAACCGAGAGCCGCTACCTGCGCGACCGCCACACGTGCGGTGCTTTCCACACAACTATGCGCAGGTATAGTACTGCTATCCTAGATTCCAAAAGGTGAGGCAATGATATGATCTTGGTGTGTAGGTAAGGTTTGGTCAGAGGACATTGTTCAGAAGCTAAGCGTCCGCCTCGTAGCCAACAGATATACCTACTCTGGGTGCTAAAAAATTTTTTTTTTATCGAATTGACTAATTTGTCGCCCAGCAAATTAAAAAATCTTATCTTTATTTAGCCGATGTAAGCCGACTATTCTGTCAGTGTCGAGTCTTGATTAGGGATGTTACGGAGGTGGATTTATCGGAGGCGGAATCGGAGTCGGAGGTTCTCGTAGTGACCTCCGCGGAGTCGGAGGTGAATCGGAGTCGGAGTCGGAGCAAATCTACAAATGTAAAATGTAAATAAATAAAAAAGAAAAAACTTGTCGCAACTCGTTCACTCTTCGTTCATCAGTTGCACAGAATACATATACTCAGTCAGTTGTCAGTGTCACATAGAAAGCGCTCGGTAGCGCTGCAGCGATAGCAAGTCATAACTTGTAACTCCGATATATACCTCCGTTTTGATATATCGGAACCGGAGCCGGATTCGGAGGTGTCATTTTAATCGGAGGTTCCGACATATCGGATTCGGAGTCGAAGCTCCGTAACATCCCTAGTCTTGATTGGCACCTTATTTAATTTTACTAATATATGTTTGTTATTTATCCACAGGAGGTAGGTTACAGACAGTGTGGTCCCTGGCTCCCCGACCCTGAGGAAGAAGACGCTGCAGCACAGCTAAATGTGCCAAACTCATTACTCTCTATATTAATTGTTCTGTTTATAATAAAACAGTACATGCAGTAAGCTTTACAGATCTCACTTGTTAAATAAAACAAACTTTCACATTTCAATTAACTTGTTTATTTCAATTATATCTGAACAAAGAAAGATATTTGGTTGGGAAATGATAGTAATACTGATCACTGGTACCCGCAAACATTAGCACGGCTTGTTAACGTCACATTTCCTTGCAAACGTCTCGTACAATTAGTAATATGTTAAAAATATTATCAATGAATAATTATAGGATCGAGTGAACTGTAGATAAGCAAACCGGTAGTCTCATTGTGCCTTGACGCGTCGGCTATGTGCAAATCATAAAGAATCGATAATATTGATCTAATATCCGATAATTTCCTTCTTTATTAATTAGAATGTCGGCACTAACACAACGCAACAGTGGACAGTGAGCTTAAAAGACATTGCTATGATCCGGTCCAAATAGTGCCCATTAACAACTTTTGTAGTTTTATTATATGAAAAAGTTACATAGGTTCATTATTGGAAACCCTTAAGCTGATTTTGATGCTGTTTATTTTGTTTCATTTCTGGGAAATATGTAGACCAAATTCTATAGCAGCATTGGCAATATCCTTTCCCGAGAACAAGTTCATAAAGACAACAATATGAATGACTAAAAGTAGAGAAAAATGTAACGACTACTCGTACCTATCTATTAAAAATAAACTGCATGAAACATATAATATTTCAGTCATACAAGTAGCGGGAAACCTAATATTTCTCATCATCGTCAAGATAATCCGCAGTCTACCTCCGCACAGTGGGTCATAGCAAACCATATCTCTGAACAATCAGGCAGCCTCGAGAGATGTATCGGTGGGATTAATTTTCCAAGCTGGGTTTGTATCAGTGAGTTTAAAGTGCCATTCAAACCTGAGTCACGGTAATATCGTAAATTCAGTAAATATGCAAAGCGATGAACCACTGCACACAATTACTCCTTACTTATGCCCCATATATTTCGTTCATTCTCTTACAGTACGGGTTGCAATAGAATATACTATAAGATCTTTTGTTATAAACAGATATGAACAAATAATGCCCTCCCAGATCCAGCTCAGGTGAACGATTTAGCTACCACTTGATAAGGAAACTAAAATTAGTTAATTAATAATAATTCGATATTATTTGATTAATAACAATTTTATCAATGACGTGACTTCTCTCAAATATTTTTACATCGACCCGTTATGTGGCTAACAACATTAACGTCACTTTGGAAGTTCCTATCTACCAAAACATAGTCCTACGCATATTTGCTCTCCATCATATTGAGCTAACACAATGTATGTTCCAAACTTGCTGAAGATACTTTTCCGTTATATTAACACTAAATATTTATACACGTGCTATTTATTACTTACAACCCTGAAAGTCAGACTATTTAATGTTCTATTTTCTTTGATTCCGAATTGTCTACAGACTTTATTGACGTAAAACAAAATGTAATACGGCGATGTTTGAATAAAAGGAAAAATATGAATTACTTATTAATACTCTAAAGATTTCTTATTATTATGAATAACCTTATTCTTCATAATCTTATTAGAAAAAAATATATCCCTAGATATTCTCGTGTTACATTTTATTATATGAATAATCTTTAATATCTCAATGTTGTAAGTCAACTGATTCTATGAATTCTATGTTTGAGCTCGAACATCTAAAATGGGATTTCTATAAGACTAAAATGATATAAAATCACAATTTTACATAACAATCTTTGGTTCGACTTACTTTATTATCATCAGATGGACTTGAGATTCACAGACCAAGTGATATCTCTAAGAAAATCAACCGCATCAAAGTTAACCTTAAACTCACTGCTTCAGTTGAAATTTAATAAAACACGCCGTCACTTCGACTCTCTTAAATATTTGATGCGGTTCGCAGTTCTTAAAACACTTTCCTGCAAGTGGAACATATTGGATGATTGTTAAAACTTTGCACTAGGTCTGCATTTCCGTCACCTTACTTGTTTGTTTCTATTACTATTGGAATGAAATGACAAAATATATCAAGTGCAGACCTAACGCAACAACCTTTAAGCTCCGTCCAAACCTGAAGACCTGTTTCATGGTCGTGTCTTGCGATTTTGAGAGGATTCCGTTATTGTAGGTTATCTTTAACAGACCCAGAAAAACCGCCCTTATTCAGAACTCAGTTGAAAGCGTACAACACAGAAATGTTCAGGTCTGGGTGTAGCTTTAGGTTTACAGCCATCACCTTATATAATAGCTTCGAAGTTCAACTGTATTGCACCGTAAGGCATTTGATTATTAGGACAATATATTTTGCACATAATGAATCAGTCTTACTCCATACAGTTGCCCATCTCTTAGAGCAAAATTGCACTGAGATTGTTGGTGACGATGACAGGGTTAGTGCCCCAAGCTGCCTTAATTGTACATACGTAATGTTCAAAAAACAGCTGTATGGAGAAGATAGTTACAGTGTGCTCGTTTTATACATTATACGCCACTACTAACGGCTTAGAATCTTTCATGTCAGTTCTTTTTTGGCACTATGTAATCTATCAAAATATTCAAAACTAGAGATTTTATTTATATTTGAACAGGATAATTTTCGACATCAATAATTTATGACAACCCTATTAATAAAATACTGTCAATTATTACATAAGTACTTAATACTATTATAAAATTATTTTGTCCTCATACAAGATCTAGTATTGTAGCATAAATAAACAACAAAAGCTTAAAGTAATGTGTTTTTGGCGTCGACGTTTGTTTTTAGTTGTGTGTAAAAAAAATACATTGTAGTTATTAGATCACATTTCTACTGAAAGCTGATCAAATGTTGGGAAATAAGTTATTTTTAAGCTGCCGTTTGAAATTTTTACACACAGCTTAAAACACCCTTGGCCAAGATAAATCAAATAAACATAAATAAACACAATATACATAAAACGTAACAAATCTTTGGTATTCAATAAATAGGCGAAGTGCAATATGCAACACATAATTATATTATTAAAATACGAACACATTAAATGTGCAAAAGTAAAGCATGACACACTGGGCGGCAGTGCTTGTCAATAAAAAATACTATTAACAATGGAATGTCAATACATATAATAAGGTACTGTGAAAGAATACAGATAATTAGAAAAACAATATATTGCTTCATAAGCTTTAGAAAAAGACAAGTTAGAGTCGCTAAATCTAATACTATCGAATTAGCCATCTTTAAAAAAATATTGGCATAATTTATTTTATTTTATCAAAATAAAGTAATGACGAAAAAATAACACTTTAAACTTACAATGTAAACAGAAGTGTTAAATGCCACGCGAGACATTTAACAGCTGCGATTGGCAACTAGTTTTAGAGGTAGTAAGTTGTAAGATCGCACGTTATCACAATCACATGCACCAAGTTTTTAGACTTTTAGGTACAATTCTACTATCGAATGTGTTAACCGGCAGCCTAATTACCTTAGCGACAGGCGTAGATCGCGCGATAACTTCTTTCAAACGTCATTTTTGTGACATATAATGTATTGGCTGAGAGTGAGATTGCTGTCGCGTGGCTATCGCGTTGCTGTCGCTTTTTTTACGTAATTAGGCTGCCGGTTTGCAAACATGCGATGCAGTATCGATTAAGACGATGAAAACGTGAAACCGATGCAGCCACAATAAGCCAATCGATGATGCTAAATGTATCGCGAGTGCCATGCACACGGAGTAGTGCAAATGGAGTATCAATGTGTGCGATTGTAATACACGTACCATCCTCGCGGAATTATTTTGAGTCGCATCGGTCGGCTGAACAGAATCCTTGTACATCTTAAAAACGTTGACGTACAGGAGATTCAAACCGGCTTAATACGATTCCGCTTCGAAAAAAGTCCTAACATCTTAACGCAATCGCCCAATATTTGCTTCCCTTCAGCACTTCATAAATTAAGTGAGAATAATACTAACGAGCATGCCTATCCTCCATTTGCTAACTACTCCGCGGCGGCGTTGGGCTTCAATCATTCGCGGAAGCGAGGTCGATGTGCGTTGCGTTCGGTCGTGCAAGTGTGCGTCTATTCTTCCTCAGACTCTGAGTCGGAGTCCGGGATCGTGTTGAACCAGTTCTCCCAGTTCGACGGTGGACCCATCACGGTTCGGCTGCAGAATAAATAAAGATCTTTATTTTTTATGCAAAAGCATTTTTGGATACACATACATAGGTAATAACTGAATAGGTCAGTACATAAGTGAGTAGTGCGTGAGTACGGTGCGGCACCTCTGCTTGGTGACGGGTTGTGGCGGTGTGTATATGTGTGGGTAGTGCGTGAGTACGGTGCGGCACCTCTGCTTGGTGACGGGTTGTGGCGGTGTGTATATGAGTGGGTAGTGCGTGAGTACGGTACGGCACCTCTGCTTGGTGACGGGTTGTGGCGGTGTGTATATGTGTGGGTAGTGCGTGAGTACGGTGCGGCACCTCTGCTTGGTGACGGGTTGTGGCGGTGTGTATATGTGTGGGTAGTGCGTGAGTACGGTGCGGCACCTCTGCTTGGTGACGGGTTGTGGCGGTGTGTATATGTGTGGGTAGTGCGTGAGTACGGTGCGGCACCTCTGCTTGGTGACGGGTTGCGGCGGTGTGTATATGTGTGGGTAGTGCGTGAGTACGGTGCGGCACCTCTGCTGGTGACGGGTTGTGGCGGTGTGTATATGTGTGGGTAGTGCGTGAGTACGGTGCGGCACCTCTGCTTGGTGACGGGTTGCGGCGGTGTGTATATGTGTGGGTAGTGCGTGAGTACGGTGCGGCACCTCTGCTTGGTGACGGGTTGTGGCGGTGTGTATATGAGTGGGTAGTGCGTGAGTACGGTACGGCACCTCTGCTTGGTGACGGGTTGTGGCGGTGTGTATATGTGTGGGTAGTGCGTGAGTACGGTGCGGCACCTCTGCTTGGTGACGGGTTGTGGCGGTGTGTATATGTGTGGGTAGTGCGTGAGTACGGTGCGGCACCTCTGCTTGGTGACGGGTTGTGGCGGTGTGTATATGTGTGGGTAGTGCGTGAGTACGGTGCGGCACCTCTGCTTGGTGACGGGTTGCGGCGGTGTGTATATGTGTGGGTAGTGCGTGAGTACGGTGCGGCACCTCTGCTGGTGACGGGTTGTGGCGGTGTGTATATGTGTGGGTAGTGCGTGAGTACGGTGCGGCACCTCTGCTTGGTGACGGGTTGTGGCGGTGTGTATATGTGTGGGTAGTGCGTGAGTACGGTGCGGCACCTCTGCTTGGTGACGGGTTGTGGCGGTGTGTATATGTGTGGGTAGTGCGTGAGTACGGTGCGGCACCTCTGCTTGGTGACGGGTTGCGGCGGTGTGTATATGTGTGGGTAGTGCGTGAGTACGGTGCGGCACCTCTGCTTGGTGACGGGTTGTGGCGGTGTGTATATGTGTGGGTAGTGCGTGAGTACGGTGCGGCACCTCTGCTTGGTGACGGGTTGCGGCGGTGTGTATATGAGTGGGTAGTGCGTGAGTACGGTGCGGCACCTCTGCTTGGTGACGGGTTGTGGCGGTGTGTATATGAGTGGGTAGTGCGTGAGTACGGTGCGGCACCTCTGCTTGGTGACGGGTTGTGGCGGTGTGTATATGAGTGGGTAGTGCGTGAGTACGGTGCGGCACCTCTGCTTGGTGACGGGTTGTGGCGGTATGTATATGTGTGGGTAGTGCGTGAGTACGGTGCGGCACCTCTGCTGGTGACGGGTTGTGGCGGTGTGTATATGAGTGGGTAGTGCGTGAGTACGGTGCGGCACCTCTGCTTGGTGACGGGTTGCGGCGGTGTGTATATGAGTGGGTAGTGCGTGAGTACGGTGCGGCACCTCTGCTTGGTGACGGGTTGCGGCGGTGTGTATATGAGTGGGTAGTGCGTGAGTACGGTGCGGCACCTCTGCTTGGTGACGGGTTGCGGCGGTGTGTATATGAGTGGGTAGTGCGTGAGTACGGTGCGGCACCTCTGCTTGGTGACGGGTTGCGGCGGTGTGTATATGAGTGGGTAGTGCGTGAGTACGGTGCGGCACCTCTGCTTGGTGACGGGTTGCGGCGGTGTGTATATGAGTGGGTAGTGCGTGAGTACGGTGCGGCACCTCTGCTTGGTGACGGGTTGCGGCGGTGTGTATATGAGTGGGTAGTGCGTGAGTACGGTGCGGCACCTCTGCTTGGTGACGGGTTGCGGCGGTGTGTATATGAGTGGGTAGTGCGTGAGTACGGTGCGGCACCTCTGCTTGGTGACGGGTTGCGGCGGTGTGTATATGAGTGGGTAGTGCGTGAGTACGGTGCGGCACCTCTGCTTGGTGACGGGTTGCGGCAGCGTGGCGGTAGCGGGCGGCGGCTGCGCGGGGGGCGGGGCACGTCTCTGCAGTGTCTGTGTACCGTCGCCCGCCTCGGCCTCCCAGCCCTCCTCCAGCACCCATCTGGGACAACAGTAAAATACATAATTATATAAGTACGACTATCTTTTGATCCTCTAATCATGTACAAAGTGTAATAATTAATTACCTAGAGCTGCTGGCAGACTTGCAGTTCTCGCACTCGCTGCGATAGTCGTCGGCGTCCTCTGCGCCCGGCGCGTTCGGCCCCTCGTAACTACACACGCATGACGGCTGAAAACGTTCATCTACATTAACTGCGAAAACACGCTGAGCGTGTGGCCGGCTCTACACACTTCATGTTTGTTTCCGCAGTGTGTTTGTACAAAGACTCATTCGCTCTATTAATACGGGTAATAACAGTTCGAAGTATTTCTTCAATGATTTTTCTAGTGAACAAAAATGCCGCAAAATATATTATTATATGTTTTAAGTATATTTTTTGTAGATGCTAACAGTCAATAAGTATTCTTCTATAACTTTTATTACGTCAAAACAGCAAAATGTTGCCTTCAAATTTTTCCCTTTCTATTCATATATTATTTTAATCATGTCGGTTCATACAGAATGACAAAATATTGTTATCCCAAAATACGACATAACGGGAACTAGAAGGGTTGTCAAAATAATCATACAAAGTGCCTTAATTAACAAATCTGACAAATCTAAACAAAACTAGCGTGCTAAACTTGACTGATCTGTTAGAGTTTACCTTGTCGACGGTAAGCGGCAGTGTGGGTTGCGGCGCGGGGGGCGCGGGCGCGGTGTGCGGCGGCGCGTGCGGCGGCACGAGCGGCGCGGCCGGCGCGCTCGCCTCATTGGCTCGCTCGGCGCCCACGTTCTGCTCCTCGCTGTGCGTGCGCCCTCGCCAGCCGTTGCTACCGCTCAGCCGTGCGTGGTTTCTGTAGCCAAAGAATATAACGTTTGAAAGTCCAGATCACTAGACCAGGTCCAGATCAATCGTGCGAGAGAGCGTCGGTAACAAGCGCACCAGTTGTCGATGTACCAAAAGCGCCATCGACGGTTCACCGTTTTAAGCCAAAAATATAATGTAACGTGACAATACTACACTACACTTACGTGTCATCCAGGACTGGTTCAATGTTCCTAGTGATATCGTTGGCGGACGCGAGGTTGAGGTTCCTGGGCATGCTGCGGCCGGTGTCGGCGTTGTGACTGCGGTTGTTGTCGCTGGGCTTGTGGAAGGAGCGACGGATCTCGTTGTGAAGGGAGCGGTCCGCGCGGTTGAACCCGGAGATCGGCGTGTCGAGTAGGGTCGTGTCGATAGCGGTCGAAATGCGCGGGATTGTGCGGTGACTGGAAACGATAATGCATTATTTCATAATTTACAGGCTAAAACTGGCCACGCTTCTTGTATTAATTATTAGGGAAGTAACTAAAAGTATTCTAATGAACCTAGATTCACCGAGAAAACACATGATTGAATTTAATAACATACTTATTCTAACATCATAAGTATTTAAGATATTTTAAAACAAATGAGTGAAAGTAATTACGTTTGTAAGTGATAAAATGTGATGCATATAGTAATTTGCTAGATATTTAAATAATCTAATTGTTTTTATTTAAACCTCGCGAGGCACTTGGAATTTCCCGTCCCCATGTGAACTTCAGGATAAAAAGTTTATAAAAACTCTCTTATAAATAAATGAAACGTTGTGTAAAAATTTCAAGTCAATCCTACTACTTGACTAGTTTTCGAGTTTTGTGGACACAAACATATGGAAGCTGAATTTTTATATATGTATAAAGAAGATTATTGTAACAATTAACTAAGACATTTTTCAAATATGAATATGTTTGAATATCACTGGAAAGGTTTGTGTATATTTATGGTACCGCTGTCAATCTGCGCGAGAGTGGGCGGTGACTGTGTTCATATCCGTGGTAAATGACTGTTACTATGTTTCCATGCACGATCACTTATCATATGCATTGTTATCATGCATACAAAACATTCATCCCAATAGGATGTTGTGTCAATATTTGTTCAGATAAACACACTGTTTATTATTATTCCAGTTAGATGTGAATCATTTGAAATTTATTGAATGATCCAATTTATGTACTCAAGTCATACTAAAATTGTCGATCCCGAATCGCGGGATTTTTAGACACAAAGACATTCCATACCAACAACATTTAAACTTAAGGTAAATATGGATACGATTATCCGATCTGTGGTTATAACAAATTTAATTTCTATACACTCCATACGAAGGAATAAAATGAAAACATATTTTTATTCATGTAGACCAGTTAAAAGCACTTATGAATAGTCAAGCTCTAGTTGCCACGTTCCAAAGTGTTGTTTTCCTATGGAAACTCCGTGATCACTCTTTCAATACCTCTGGAGCAATGTAAACGATTCATTATTAATTGATAGCATGGGCCGTCTCGGTTGTTTGGTAATGAGAATGCAGCATAACTAAAACAAGTGGATCGCGTGCCGGCTGCTTACGCCAAATATTATTGTAAACACGCTACTAACGAGTTTAACAATAAACAATTGCAATCACATGTAATGCTCTAGAAAACATACAGCGTCGCAATTATATCGTGTAATGACTAAATTTTGGTAACCTTGTCGTTATTTTGGATCTAAAGCACACAACATTCAGATTCCTCACCTGGACGCCGTTCAGCCCGTCTCTGACCGAGAGAAGCCTTGACGACAGACAGATGACGGCATAACCATCCAACCGCTACCCTAATAACAGCAATATTACTGCCTACTGCAGCGCTAGTTCTGCCGTCTGCGGTCACCAATCAGATGGCCTAGCGTGCTTTTGTCGGAAGTAATCGTCCCACTGCAAAACCTCGGTATCCTCCTTCCACTCCTCTCGGTTCAAGTCTTCTGCGGCCAATCCTTATAATAGGTATCTAACTCGTCCTGCCTATCCCGTCTATTTCTTAGGAAAAAGCCAAGCGTTTTGTTCACTAGAGATTAATAGTGATATAGCGTTAAAGCCGGGTGAATACTAACAGCGATGTGTGCACGTTGGCAGTGTTGGTGTAGAAGCCAGGCACGTTGTGGGGTCGCTCGTGGTCGGGCTCACGTTGTAGCACGGACAGAAGCCCTCGGTTGCTGATCGCACCCAGGGAGCCGGTCAGACGGATCGCGCTTGGGAAACCCACCACTGGCAGGTAACAAACATTTTTTAATAGGTCTTTTTAACAGTCAACAGTATGACAAACATAAGCAAGCTAGAATATAAAATAGGTTTTTCGACGCATCGGCAATATATCTTACAAATGTTATCATATATTGTCGTGCAATCGAACGTTTGGCGCGGTGGTTGAGCGATTGACTGCTGCGCTACGTGTCGCGGGTTCGAGTCCGGCACGGAACAAATATTTGTATGACCTCTAGATAGTTGTTCCGGGTCTGGGTATTTGTGCATATGAATATTTGCATTCGTAAACGCACCCAAGATACATAGCAACGTTTTTTAAAAAAAGGAAAAAATATTCATTGTCAACGTATGGATGTAAAGATGAATGCGAGAATAATATGAACGCATCCCAAGAAAACAATTAACCGACGTAATTGTTATTGCTTTTTACATCCTAATCAAAATAGTAATCAAGCGATACCTAAACTTTAATAGAGCAAGATGATGCTACAGCAAAATATGACGCGTGTCTTCACTAAATAATGGTCCTATACATACAGACTTGTTATTATTATGCTAAAGCGCCACTCAAAACATAAATACGGGAAAACAATGGAACATTGGCAATGACAGGTTTCCAACAAACCGCTTACGAAACCACAATAACCTCCTGCCTGTTATTGCTTTATGGAAATAAATGTTTCTTTTATTTTTTAACCTACGAATTTTTATTCGATCGGAACTAAAACGGCAAGGCCTATAGAATTTATGTGCAATTTATGTTCTTCCAAATGAAATATATATTTAAAAAATTATGATAGATATACAATGTGACTGGTTGAATGGCGGACATCATAATTCTCGCTCAGATGCAACGAATATAAATGTAAATAAAACACTCATAAATCACATAGAAAATCTTAATTAAAATATTGTAATACGATTCGCGGTGTGGAAAATCCCTTGCGCATGCGACTCGCGTGGGCGAATGGTCGTTGATAGGCAGGAGATATGATCAGAGTTCTTTGACTGACCAAAAATGCATGTGATATATTTTATGAATTAATTAGGTGAAATGTTAAAGTCCAAAAACAACATATCTGGAGCATCCAATACTGAAAAGCGCTAATAAGGATATTATCAAGTGACAGGTAAAAATTGTCGTTGTAATCAATTTGATGATACTTACTGTTTGGTGCGAGAGGATGGTGCGGCATTGATGCAGGCTCTCGGTTGTCTTGCTGATGCACCGGTTGCAACAACGGAGCGTTGTAGCAGTTCTGAGTGTTCGCGATCTGTGCAATATTATAAATAGGTTACTTGTGATACAACCTGAATATAAATTCTGTTGCTACCTATATAAAGCAGCTTACAGTTCTAGTGACAAAATGTTAGTAATAGACCGGAATTAGTACTATTCCGAGACTGGGAATGATTTGATACATTTGTTAGAAAACGCTCACGGTATAAGCACTAGGACGCCTTTGTACATGGTTATACAATAAGCATTTGAAATATATAAATACATTTAGACTGGTTGCGTCATCTGCAATCATTGACTAAGTCAGTTAATTAATTGATGCAATCCATTGAATTCAATGTGTTCCGTATAAAAATGTATTAAAGATCCAGTTTACTTATGATAAATGTTGTATGGGAAAGTTACTTTGACTTGTTATTGTAATCGCTACATAGTGGACTAGTTATAACAAACTCATACATAATATGTGACCTGTGTGACGGGTCTCGGCATGTTGACGTAGCCGTGTCCGCCGCACTGCACGGGCTCATCCGGCCGCGCTAGCGTCTCCACGGTGGCAGGGTACGTGCGGTGGTACGACTCGTTCGGAACTCTGCGAATACCAGTGTCATTGACTTCTTGTTGTACTACTTAAAACTAGTGCACTGTTTAAAAACCCGGGATAAAATAGTTAAATACAACTTTCATGTGGGACAGTCTGAGTTCGACCCTGGCTCAGAATTTGATGATCACGTGCGTCAATTATGAAATAAACATCGTGAACCAAGTTGCACACCTGAGAAGGCTCCGAAATGTTTTCATTTATATAAATAGTGTGTAGTCCGCCGACGCAGCATGGAGAAATAAAAACATACGTTTCCTTTAACGACTAACGTGCAACAGTAGGCCCGTACCAAATATCCGATCCTCTTAATTGGACTATCGAGCACTCACATGTCTACTGCAAACTTTCCGATTTATCTAAGTCGCAAGTGCACTCAGTCTGATCGGGACTCTAACAATGATTGTAAATTCAATAGTACCTATTTCGAAATTCATTCAAACACATCCTATCGATCAAAGAATTCAAAGATTCGACAGCTCCCTTTTCAAATACTCGTAGCATTGAGATAGTAAGTGTCCTACAGATGTTATTAATCTGTATTTACCTCATGTTATCGGGGCGACACTGCGCGATGGCCTCATCATAAGGCGGTGGCGCTTCGCCGCGCGGCAGGTAGTTACTCGGCGGCTTCCACGCAGCCAGTGCTGTTTCACACGTACCCCCCATGTAGCCCATACTGCCGCTTATGTACCTGAATTGTTAAAGAGTATTGTAAATAACCAAAGATAAATGAGTAAACCGACGTGTATTAAATTCTTACCGTAATTAGCTAAACCCGGCCACGCTTCGCTGCGGCTCTCATAAGAATTTGACATATGTATTTTATAACAAACTAGCGGACCCGATAGACGTTGTCCTACCCGAACCTGTGTTAGAACTCGATCGCAGCGCCACCTACCGGGTCGAATTGTGTTTTCAAACCATCCGAGAACCTATTGAAATATACACACAAAATTTCATCCAAATCGGTCCAGCCGTTTAGGAAGAGTTAGGTGACAAACACACGTACAGAAGAATTATATATATTAAGATAAGTGAAAATAGAAATGTGTGTAAATAAAAAAAAAATGGAATACATCATCTTCCTCCTGCCCTTATCCCATATTATTTGGGGTCGGCGCAATGTCTTTTTCTTCCATTCACCTCTATCAGACGTCATCTCAGAGTTCACTTTCTTGTACAACATGCCACTTTTACTTGGATCTACCTCTTCCCTTGTATCCATCCATACTGATAATCCTTCTAGTGACATGTTTCTCATCCCTCCCTCACATGTCCATCAAAAAATGGGATACATATAAGTAGTATAATTTGTCGGACATAATTGTTTTTACTTAAACCTTGCGAAACGCTTGAAATTTCCCGTTCCCGTGGGAACTTCGGGAAACACGCTTGTATAGAAACGCATGACTACTTTTCGAGTTTTACCGACACACATACGGAAGCCGAATTTTTATTTATAAAAAAGAGAAATGTTTTGCTGCAATAGCAAAAAATAATCCTATATCCTTCTCCAGGTCCGAAGCTACTTTTTCGTAAAATTCAATACGATTAGATCTGTGGTTTAGTTGTGATGAGGTAACAGACAGGCAGAGTTACTCTCGCGTTTATAATAGTGTGGATACCAGATACGCCGTCTGATGCGGTCAATGTTGATAAACAACGGTCCTTGAATATAATTATTTATTAGCGAATGAAAATGTTAATATTATTATAATAGTTGTTGCCCGCGACTTCGTACGCGTGGAATTTAGAATTTGATATTTTCCTGCCATAAAATGGAGCCTATATTTTAAGTGAGACCTATAGCCATACATCCAGGGGCGTATTTACCCTTGGGCCAAAAGGGCCGTGGCCCGGGGCGCAAGGGCGGATCCAGCTTTCAAGTCGGGGGGGGTCACATGTTTGAAGTCTAGTCGGGACAGGCTCCTATTCGATTACAATAATAAATACTGTACGATCAATGCGATTAGAAAATTATCAGTGGTCGACCTAGAACCAGCCCAGGGGGGGGTCATGACCACAATGACTCCCCCCCCCCCCCTGGATCCGCCCTTGCCGGGGCGGCGCAAGCCGCACTTGGCGCTCAGCTTAGTGCGATTTTCTTTTGGACTGTACATGCCTGAAGAAATTTAAAACTAGCCTACCTAATTAGGAAAAATTAAAACTCATTTGGTTGTAAGTTTGATAGACATCAAGACGCGAGGCTATCTTATGCCTGAACGGCGGGCGGCCGCGGCGGGGCGGCGGCGGCGGCGTGTCCGTCGGACTCCATCGCGACTCGGGACTAGTCGGGATGTTTCGACGTTGCTCGTGTCGTTTTCGTTCATATTCATAGGCGAAAGCGGGTGGGGCGCGGGGCGGCGCTGGCGGCGGCGGGAAACTTGTTCAATTTATGGGGCGACAAATCTTACAAGCCCAGGGCGCTAAATTTTAAAATACGCCACTACATACTTCGGTGAAAACTGCATTCAATTCCATGCAGTCGTTTTTGCGTGATGCGTGTACAAACATACAGACAGACAGACAAAAATTCTAAAAACTGTTGTTTTGGCTTCTGTTGCTCTAATAAAGGCATAATATTAGTTTTCTCCAATATCTATAATGCATAGACATCGGCCTGTTATTATGTTATTATACGTATGTATGCATGATGCGCATTGTATGGAAATGTTTAACCGCACTGGTATCTGTGTAATAGATTCGTGATTTGTTTTAGTAATTTGCTGTACCTATTAAAGTAGTTCATGTCTGATACTTACTATACAGGGTGAACGGTAATTCGACCTATAAAGGGTTATACTGGAGTCAATTTGCAACAATTCTGATCCCAAGTACCAGAGGTCGGTTATGAGTGAGGAGATATTGCAGATTTTAGATATTTTTGAATTTTTACTACTTGCGACCGAACACTACTAATCGTGTTAAATATACTCTGAGCACGAAAATGATTTTCTAAGAGCTGAAGAATGTAAAAACACTTAAATATCAAAAACATCATAGCATCACGCCTGTATTTCCTGAAGGGTTAGACAGAGACGTACTATTGTACACCCACATTTCGGCGATTCTGTTATTGAGTCCCATGTAAAAGGGAACGAGCCTATTGCCATAGGAGGCGAGCCTATTGCGATGTCCTAAGAAATAAAGGTCATAAAGCAAAATCAAGTCTCTGGTGTCAACTGTGCACTCTGTGCACTCTGTTGCGACAGGTTAGGCTATTCCACCCTGTATTTGTCTCACATAAACCCTTACACCATTACAATCTGTCTGGACTTTAAAATAGACTTTGACCCCTGAGTTTGTTTCGGCGTTATATAGGAAATGCCGACGCCATCTAGTTTAAAAAAGACGTGTAAAAGTGATTGAAAAATCCTAATTGCAAAATAAATAATTTCATTTCATTTCAAATTTGTAGCAAATTGTACTAGTACGCAAGGTTGCCGGGTCAGGTAGTGTTCTATATTCTCAGTTTTAACTCGGAGTTTGGAATTATACCTGATAGTTCGCAATATGGTCTACTTAACTGCATCGACGAAATATGGGTGTTCAAGAGTACACCTCAGCCTAACTCTTATGAACACCACACATCTTTGTAAACAAAGAACACCCTCTACCACTAACCATTACCAATAACCTCCGTCGCGGAATAACCTCCGTCCCTGACTGCAGCACGTATCTACTACGTGGCGAACTCATTTGAGTATAGAATCCTATTGGTTAGTTTTCTTATCTCCCAGGTCTGCTACGTTTTTGTGGACAAGCATAGGCAGTGGCGTAGCGTAGCGGGGACGGCAGGGGAGGCCCGCCCCGGGCGGCACTTTTAGGGGGCGACTAAATTTCACAATAAATAATAATAATATACATATTATTATCTTATAAATATTTCAACCATTTAATTTCAGATTTAAGTCACACCTACAATTCGGACCGATTCAAAAGAGCTCCTAACTTTTTATTCCTTATTCTGTGACGAAACCGGGGAATGCCCTTTCTTTAAAGACCTTAATAAGGGGCGGCGAAATTTGCCTGCGCCCCGGGCGGCTGAAACCCACGCTACGCCACTGGGCATAGGATATTAAAGCTAAGAGGTTGACTTCTTTACATTTTACGTAAGGCTTTCTTCGTACGGCATCTTTGTAAGGCTTAATAAAACTATATATGTATTAAAGGTCTGTCTAACAAATACAAGCATTTGAGCTTTTGTATATCGAGACATCAGTATAAAAACTATATAACAAATATAGGTATTACTGATATGGATATATGTAGGTACATATATTTTTAGAATGAACTCCACTCAATTTGAATGTGCGATGGTATAAACGTATTACATTTGATGATCGCTTGCGTCGAGTGATACATTCTATTTCCGACGGGCGAATTTTGCAGTACCTGTGGAATTCACTCGATTCGTTTTACTGTACCTATAATCACCTGCTATAGTTTACTGTAAGTTGAACGGTTCTATGTAACCGCAACTAAATGTTAATTATTAGGAGTATTTAAAAATAAATTAAAACTGTACTTAACTGGAAATGACAAATTTTTATAATGTTAACATAAACAAGCATGATTGAAAAAAAAAAAAAAAAAGATAGCGTAACTAATTAGTATTATATAACTGCCATCAAGAAAGAAAATGTTTCAAATGTAGATGTTTATGAAAACTGAACCTTCTTAAATTAATTTGCTTTGTTAATAACTTGTCACACGCTAAAAACAAGTAGAAATAATGATTTTTGTAGTGGCCACCGGATGGACAATGAAATCAATATAGCACTGTATTTATTCGTAAGTGAACATTGTTCTTTTGAATAAATAAAGAATCTTTAAACCGAAACCGGATGCCAAGCGATGTGTTACAACTAGGGATGTTACGGAGCTTCGACTCCGAATCCGATATGTCGGAACCTCCGATTAAAATTACACCTCCGAATCCGGCTCCGGTTCCGATATATCAAAACGGAGGTATATATCGGAGTTACAAGTTATGACTTGCTATCGCTGCAGCGCTACCGAGCGCTTTTTATGTGACACTGACAACTGACTGAGTATATGTGTTCTGTGCAACTGATGAACGAAGAGTGAACGAGTTGCGACAAGTTTTTTCTTTTTTATTTATTTACATTTTACATTCGTAGATTTGCTCCGACTCCGACTCCGATTCACCTCCGACTCCGCGGAGGTCACTACGAGAACCTCCGACTCCGATTCCGCCTCCGATAAATCCACCTCCGTAACATCCCTAGTTACAACATCACTGCAATTTGCGACATCCGGTATGGCATGTACTAAAATGTCGTGTCCTTGTTAGGAGATGCGATTACCACTAGTGGAATCTTTTATATAACTGTGTGGTTTAAAAACATAACATAGTATCACGTGTGTATTCCCCGAAGGGTTAGGCAGAAGTGTACTATACACCCACATTTCGCCGATGCTATTATTGAGTCCCATGTAATAGGAAGCGAGCCTATTGCCATCTACCGGGCACAGCTCCAAACTCCGTGCTGCTGTTAAAAATTTCCGACAAAAAATTCCGCTTTGTCCGAGTCAGGAATCGGACTCAGCACCTCATGCCTAACAGTCGCGTTTGCGACCTCTAGACCCATTAATCGAGTGGTCGAAAACGCGGCTACAGTCTGTGTGATTGAAAGTGGTATCTTAAATCTTCTCTATGGTCTAGTGGTTACAAGCTAGGATACTAATTTTCAACACTTGGATCCTAAAGTAGTATGAATGTAAACTTTATGTGTTAGCAATAAGGTTCTCTTTATTTTTTTGCATACTTGATAAGTTATATACTCAGGTCAATGGCGAAAGGATCGCCTTCAAACATGAATGGGATCAAATACCATCATCAGCCAACTATAGATTATTTAATTTAAAATTCTACACACAGATTTGATCCTTAAATAAACTATAAATGCCAGTTACTACCCAGAGCGAGTTACTTGTGTTAGACTTTACACCTAATTCTCTAAACCTACTAATAGAAAATTTGTTCAAAAATGACCCAAGGGTCTATTATCTGTATAATTTCATTTACTATGTCCGAAGTAAATTATTTTCAATACATACCCAATGCTCGTCAAGCTCCTCTGATCATCAGCATGGGGAGGTCGGCGCCGCTTCTGCTTCCTGACCCGGTACACTACGAGCGCCACCGTGAGCAGCACCACGGCGGCGGCGCCCCCAGCTGCCATGCGCACGTTAGCCTCCGCACCCTCCGCAGGCTTCACCACGTCGTCCAAACAAATGAACTCGCAACATGTGTTCCCCACACGGAATGACCGACAGTCCTGGATTAAAAATCTCAACAACTTAGAACCATGTCAGGCAAAAAATATCAGGCACTTAAAATAAAAACTGCCATTTATAAATACAATAAATTTGTGTAATATGACCGGTTATGTAATGAAAATCGCCATTATAATGAACAAATTCTAAACAATCAATGTAATGTGAAATAGACTGACACAATACAATGGGAAGGAAGGTATTACAGTTATCTCTCTCTTGGCTAATAAAGTGATTACAAAATTTATTGTTTTATGAATGGACAATTACAAAATATGACCCTGCAGCTAAGCAGCTGGAGAAAATTTGGTATGGACAAATATTGTGTGATTAATAAGGTAATACATTATTCAAATATGTTGTTGCTGACAACTGACTACTGATACATTTAGTCTGTTGCTATCCTCAGCTAGACAAAGGCCTCCCCCTTGATTTCCAAGTTATTCTTCTTTAAATGTATATATCCACAGTATCTATTGATATAAATAAAATTAAAAAAAAAAAATATTAGTGAGCACAACATTTGAGAATGACTGGACTAATTTGGCTAGTTTTTTTTTGTTTAATGTGGTAATAGTCTGAATAAGGTTTTTCGGGAAAGAAAAATTAAAAAAATCGGGAAGAACTGATACTGCTTCTATCTATGGAATTTTTGCATGAACTCAAAACCAAGAAATCAGGACAATATCTGTCCGGTTGACTAGTACTGAAATAAAATATTTAATAAAGTTGTATGAAAATTTAAATATATATAAAAATGTATAAACATATAACTTCTTGTGTGTCACCTATGTCCCTTAATTTTTTTCTGATTTAATAGCATTTTCCACATAATCAAAAAAGCAAGTAAAGATAAGATAACCCAGTAAGACAACAACCACCAACCACATTAACAACACCAACAACTTATACTCGTTTTGTTTAGGTATTTAACTAAAGGTAAACAATCTTGATGTGTCTTTTTAATATTTTTTGTTTAAAAAATCAGTTTAAAAATAAAATGCGACTAAAAACCAATGTAAAACAACAATAATGAATACCAAATCAATTGAACCACTAGTTTAAGCAGTAGTTTATTTGTTTAATATGTGTTTGTGTAAAAAGTCACATGAAGATTGTTTACCTTTATTTAAATACCTAAACAAAACAGGTATAGGCATTTGCTTGCTTTAGAAAACTTTATCTTTCACTGTTAGACCTGTAATATGCTAAGTTGACTGAAGATTGATCATACTGTTATTTGGTTATCATACATTTATTAAAACATTTAGCATACTGACCTACGCACTGAACCTCTAGGAAATATGAAATTAAAGCAAATCACAAATACAATAAAATTAACTGCTTGTTATCCCTGTTAGTAATTTAAAATAATCTCATGGATGTTTCATGTTTTTCATTAGAACTTTGTAAATAATTGGCATCTTACCAGAGAAATTGATGAAATGACTAAATATTATGATATTATTTTTTATTATTTTATATAAAATTTTATTATTTTAAATAATTATTCATTAGTTTCGGCCCTTTATTTATTGATCATGTTTTTGGATGGTATAAATAGAATTTTAAAAGGCCAACTACTTTTTATTGTTGTCTTCAAGTGATTTGTTTTGTATGAAAATCACTAGCATATAAAACTTTAGCTCACCTGAGGAGGAGAACATAGTACCGCCTTGCAAACTTTGGGTAATCCATTGTCACAAACGCAAAGCGTACAAGTATCTGGGCCAGGCACATAATGAAGGCCGTGGGAAATCAACCGTCCGCGCAAATCTGTGCATTGCTCCTGGGCCGCTACACCTGCAATTAACGCCACACAATATAACCAGGCCACTGGCTCTACACACTTAAAAGCCATAGTTCACCTCACTAAATAAAATATTTACTGTAAAAGTGTAAAGTCGATAAACACAGCACAGCTTTGCTCAGCATTATGAACATTAAATTAAATTAAATGGTATTTAAAAATGTGAGACTCATTTTTGTTGGAGAACTTTTGTCCTATTTTATAATCGATATTCACTCGTCGTACAAAATATTTTTGATCATGCGTCTTAGCTGTGTTTTGCTCCGCTTTGCGTTTGCGTACGTCTGTCAAATCATTAAAGTTAAACGTCAAAGTCAAAGTAATGTCAACTCGAGACTCAAATGCGATTAAAAACAAGACTCGATGAAAAAAATAGTGACAAAATCGACTAAAAACTAAACGATAACCGGAAATCAGAACGAATAAATGCTTTACCATTGATGAATGTACTAAAAATAAAAGTCTCTATGCCTCTCTCTCTATGCTATTAATTGACATTTATCTACGAATATGTTCTCATTTATTCGTGTATGTGTAATCAATTTAAGCTACCCAATCCCAAAGCTACCTTACTGTTATTGGTGGTTTATTTCCGCAGTCCTCATTCAGAACGAAATCATTGGTTAATGATATTATGTATCAAACGTCATTATCAGAGAAATTCGGATTTTGTAAGAGAGAATATTGAAGATCGGTACAGTTTCTTGATTTTTTTATATTTTATTTTACAGGACAAAAATTAATATTCCAGCTTTATATGATGTTCTAAGAAGATAAGAATGGCTGGATTTGGTGATTTTTCCGGATACAATAGGCCTTATGGCTTAGATCCTAATAAAGAAACCAACGATTTATATGACACTCGCTACCAGCAGATATATGGATATCATACTCCTGTAACTGAAGAATTTCAGGGCCCACCTTTGGTTATGGATGATGTTTCTGAAGATGGTATGTTAGTAACATATATTAACACAAATTAAATACATTAATATGTTCGTACATTATGAACATACAATAGAATTGTTTTATATATATCACCATCTAACTGATTCTCTTGGGCATAAGAACATACTATAATTATACTGACGGACGACAACATTTCTGTTTAGCAAACCAGTGTTTAATATTAATTTGTTGTTGTTTAATTTAATATTAGTAGGTGCGTGGGCCTTTCATTTATGTATCCAACTGCAGTTCAGAAGCTAAAGTTCTGTAGTCAATAATCAGCTATTAAAAAAGATATGTTGGTCAAGTAAGTAAGTAGCATATCTTTACATAAAAAGTTATTTCATTTTTATGGTTTCAGATAACAATGCTTATGTCACAACAGCTATAAGTGTTGCAAGTCTTATCACGGAAAATCTATTAAGTCACCCATTTATTGTATTGAGAAGACAGTGTCAGGTTAGTTTATACTATTCTTGAAGAAATCTACTGTAGGCTGGGAGGGGTTGAGAGAAACAGAGTTAAAACAGGCTGATATAGACCCATCCACAAACTCAAATGTAGCTAATTACAAGATGTGAATGATTATCTTTAATATGAAGTCATGCTAGCATTTATTTATAAACCAAACTTTATTTTAATAGTATGAAAAGCTATTTATAATTGGGTTACATGGCAATAGCCTAAATTGTAGGTGACCAATATTGATGTGTTTTTGTAATCAAGAACCTACAACATTACAATATTTCTGGTCACAGGTCCACAATGGCTTGAAGAACTTTCACATAGTACCATACACCCTGCTGCCTGTAGTTGCGAGACTACACAGACGGCAAGATGTTACCACACTATGGAAGGGAATCGGCTCTACTTGTATAGTGAAAGGGCTAAATTTGGCAGTAGAGGATGTGGTCTCCAAAGGCACTGGCTGGCCTAAGTGAGTACCAATTATAATCTGTAGATGTATTTCTCATAGCAATTAATACAATGTGTTTGATAAGGGGTTTAAGCTATTATATTATTTTTAGGATAGTATCTTCCCACATAAGAAATTGAAACATATATTGCAGTCACTGTAAATGTTTATTTTTCTTTCTTTCTTCTAGGGAAATAGGAAAATGTGACTCTGTTTTGCAGTTCCTTCAACATATAACTTTAAAATGGTAAGAATTAAAAAAACTATATTGAAGATCATACTATGTTACTAAAGTTATCCATAAGACTACTCAAAAATCAACAATAAAATATTGATGACAAATAGTTGGGCAATGATATTACATATTTGATATAAAAAAAAAACTATTGCAGGTTCAATACAGATTTGAGCACCCTTATCGAGTGATCTACAGAAGATATTGTACCTACATTTTTACTAATATGTATCTTAAAACTTTCTTAATTCCAGTATAAGTTTAGCAGTTATCACACCATTCTACTCAGCAAGTTTGGTAGAAACGGTGCAGAGTGACATTGCAAGTGATAAGCCAGCACTATTTGATGTATTTAGGGAAGGATTCATGCGAATCCTGGAATGGGGCACCCCTAGCAGGGGCAGAATGCTACCTATTTGGGCTATTGTGTTTCCAACTGTCACACTTGGTATCACTAAGTATCTTACTCAGTAAGTACTTACATTTTTTAATTATGTGTAGAGTTATAGAATACTATTTAATTAACAATTGAGTGGAGAATTGAAAAATGCTAATAAAAAAATGTTGTCTTTTCAGTATTGCATTGAAAAATATAACTGAAAAAGTTATTCGTTTCCAACAAAGGCATAGACATGAGCTTAGTGACTCATACAATGTGAACTTGACCAAAAACTCAGCAAACCCCTTGATTGAGGATATAAGTCTAAAAGCAAATATTTTTTCTTTCATTGCAATGGAAATTATATTCTTCCCAGTTGAAACTATAATACATAGACTTCATATCCAGGTAAAAAAATAACTTTAATTTCTCTTGTTATTATTGTGCTTTAAATCAGTTCACCACTTCTGGGTGCTCATATATCAAGAAATTAGATAAAAATGTAAATAGTGATGTTTTGTATTTACATAATTTTTCATTTCAGGGGACCAGAACAATAGTAGATAATTTGGACACTGGCACATCAGTCATACCAATACTGACAGGATATGAAGGATTCATGGACTGCTACAACTCAACCTTAGCCAAGGAAGGGGTTGCTGGCTTGTACAAAGGCTTTGGTGCATTAGTATTACAGTTGGCTGCACACTTGGCGATAATCAAATTAACAACTTTGGTTGTATCTGAAATTTCCAATCTTTTGAAACCAGTAAAATCTCCAACCAACTCTGAAGACTCCATTCACTCACAACAAAAATATTTGTTCAACTAGTCTATGGTAAATATAAATAAAATTTTATTGTAAGTGTAATTTATGAAACCATTGTCCATTAAGGATTTTTGAGATAATATTATAACAAATATTAAACATGGGTTTCATTATACACATATATTAATTTTATCATATATTCATATATTCATTTTGCAAAACTTGGATTACATTCTAACTAGATATTATAAATGTTTATATCCCCACAGTTGCATTACATCTCAGATTCTGTATAATATACATTGAAATTAATCGAAGGATCTCTTAATGTTGAGTAGTACATTATGTATTATTTTTATCGTTTTACATCAGCAATATTTATACTAATTTATTCCTAACAATAATAAAAAAACTGCACAACAGTACCTACATGGCAAAGAGCACTTGTTTTTTTCTTTTATATTTTGTAAAGTTGAACTAGTTGATAAGTGAAATGTATAGCTTGTTAGAAAAAGAGGTGTGTTATCTAAAAATCAGGCTGTTAAATAAATATTTGATTTAAATCATTCTTTATTTATTTTAATTATTATTCTAAGTCATTCTTCTTCATCACAGCAAATTTTTTGCTTTTTTCTAATGGTATTTATGTAATGCAGTGTGAGATAAAATACAACAATTATACAATCGCAACTCAACTACTATATTTTATCTCAATGAGTTAAAACAAATCTTCCCTTGAGCAGTCTTCGCATGATAACTTTGCGACCATTTGGCGTAGACATCCTGGTATCCCAGCCGTGACGACGGACTCTCCGAACTTCGTTTGCTCGTGGAAAATAACAACGGACTTTAGTTCTAATTGATGATAACGAAATACAATCTGGTTTCACTAAACTTGTAACAGGACTAATCGTTGACGCAATCTGCAGTGTTTGCCGTATAAGCCTGTAAATACAGTTGAAATTAATATTACACGAAATTGGCGTGAAATTGAATTAAATCATTAATGATAACATACTTAAGTGGTTGAAAAATTCCTGCCATTACTCCAGACATAATAACTTTCTGAATGAAGGAAATTTGATAAATCCTGATAGTTTTAGTATTTATAGGTTATTACTTAAATAATAAATTTGATATTTATTTTGACATGGACAGATACCACTTTTTTTTTCATTTGTTCCTCATTAGGACGCAAGTGGAGCTGAGCCCATACAGCCATGTCCGATTTATTCTAATAATTGACTCCTAGATATAAAAAGAATTCCTCATTGGTTTGAAGTTTCACCATTCCCACACGAGATAATTTTCTGTTTGATAATCTTGTGCCTCCTTTATACCTACGTAGTCATGTTTTACTATTCATGCCCTAACCGAGATATTTGTTGTTCGCCTATTAAGTTTTAGTCGATTTTGGTTTGGCTTTATATAAGGTATTACCTTGGCTATGATTTGAGTAGAAAAAATGTTTGGTTTATGGTCTATGTCTTTAGGAGAAGAATAATATGGCGGACCAAAATAACAAGGGCGCTAAAAGATTATTTTGGATATTTGTGATTTCTATCAAATCAGTGAACAGTTAAGACTTTGCATTGCATTTGTTATGTTTGAACCATATTTTTTGTTTCAAATAGCTAATGAAAGTAAGTTTCTGTGATAAGAAATGTGTGATATAGACTATTATTTTTCGAGCGTAGTAGGAAATTTAGAAATTCATTACGAATGATTGTTCATCGCTATTTCAGATTCAGAATGTCTGCAATAAAAGTAAATTTCGAAATTGGACATGAAGCATCGTTAAGATCGAAAAAGACTCCAGAAGGATTCACTCATGACTGGGAAGTGTTTGTGCGCGGTCAGGAAGGAGCTGATATAAGTCATTTTGTAGACAAAGTGGTATTTCAATTACACGAAACTTTTAAGAAACCTAGAAGAGGTAAACATATTTCCAATTAATGACTAATGTGCTTGAACTATGAATTGGATGTTTTATGTAAATATTGTAAAAGTGGTGTCATGACCAAAGTTTGCCATAAACTTTTGTTTATGTTTAGTATCGTCATTCATATTTTTAAATTGTGCATATAATGTTAAATTTATGAATATTTCTTTCAGTCTTGTTGGAATTTTTCAGCTTCATATAATTTATATTTTTTATGTATTTTTATTTTTGCAGTTGTAAAAGAACCACCATTTTCCATCAAAGAATCTGGCTATGCAGGGTTCATCTTTCCCATAGAGATATATTTGAAAAATAAAGATGAGCCCAAGAAAATAAAATTCTCTTATGATTTCACTCTACAACAAAGTGGATTTCTCAAAGATCGGTACATTTTTCAAAATCCAAATGAAGAATTCAGAAAAAAGCTTTTAAAAGGTGGTGGCATCCTTATTAACAATAATGCATTTTACACTAATCCAGATCAAGAGAGTAGAAGTAGAGATTCATTTACAGAAGACAAACAACAGCTTGTTAGTAAGCCTAAACTGTCATCCGATAATATCAAAAAACATAAGACTAAGGAACACAAGGAGGAAGTACCACATAAAACGAATAGTTTTGAAAATTTGTTTGGACCTCCACTACAAAAACCACCAAAAGTGTCACCAGATCCTAAAAAAATTGAAAAAAGTACTCCTCCTGTCAAATCAGAGAAAAAGGAAAAGGAAAGATCTAGCTCTGACAAAAAGCAGAAGCATGAGCACAAAGAAATTAAACCAGATAAAGTGAAAGTAAAAGAAGAAAAAGATAAAGGAAGACTAGAAAAGGTTAAAAACCACAACAAAGAACAAGAAAAACCTAAAGATAAAATTAACAAAAGGCCTATTGAAAGACCTTCATCACCAGATGTAGCTAAAAAGCGTTGTTTAAGTCCAATGAGAAGAGCACCCAGCCCTCCACGTTCCAGCAGTGCTTCTAGTATTAAAGATGAATATAAACCACCAAAACACAGTTCTGATAGTTTAGAACAAAAGAAACCAAAACTAGAGGAAAAAGTTCTTGATATTAAAATAGAAAAGGATTTGAAAGAGAAGAAAAAAAAAGAAAAAAAGAGTCATGACAGGGATAAGGAAAGGAAAGAGAAGAAAGAACATAAAAAAGAAAGCCATAAATTGAAAGAATCGCCAAAAGAACCTCCTAAAGAAGTACCGAAAATTAGAGAACTTCCTAAAGAAAAAGAATCAATGAAAGATTCCCCAACAATCAAAGAGAAACCAATGAAACCAGATAAGCCAGTTAACAAATTTTCTTTGGAGAATCTCAGAAAAACCCCTCAACCTGATATTGAAGAGCGTACAGATATTCACAAATCTAAAGAAAAATCAGACCCAGAAAGAAAACACAAGCATAAGAAAAAAGATAAAAAACGAGATGAGTCCAGAGAGAAACATAAAGAATCAAGCAAAGAAAAGAAACTTAAACATGACAAGATAAGAGACATACCTCCTGAAAAAGTTGAAGTAATTGAACGTAGAGAAACACCTATACCTAAAGAACGTCCACTGCCTGAACCAGCATCTCCAATTTCTATAGATACAGCATCTCAATGTAGTTCTAAGAGTGGTTTGGCCAAATCATCTCATGTTGGAAATGAAGACGTGAACAGTAGTCATTCAGATTCTGAGAGTTCTGTTATACCTGATGAAGAGGATACCAAAGTTAAAATTGAAAATCCATCACCAGAACCAATCAAACATGAGCCTTCCCCAGATCCAGAACCAGAAATTGAACCAGAACCAGAATTGGAACCAGAACCGGAGCCAATAGTAGAGCCTCTACCACCTCACAAAGAGAAAAAACAAAAGCATAAAGATAAATCTGCCAAAAGAGAAGAAAAACGACGTAAACGGAAAGCAGCAGAAGAAGAAAGAGAAAATATAGAAAACATAGAACATAGGAAAATAGCTAAGACTTCAGAAACCGCACCTGTCTTTAATGATACAGAACGCGGTGAGAGCAGTGGTTCTACATCTGCAGAGACCAAGGTACAAGATAATGGTGTCTCAAGTAGCCTTGGAGAGGATGCGGAGCCTGGAGACCTCTCTCCTGATTACATGGTGCAACTACGTGACTTACAGCAACGTATCATGAAAATTAAAAATAATGAAGACCTGGAAAGGGTAGTCAATCTTATTGCAGAAACAGGCCGGTATGAAGTAACAACGCAGACATTTGACTTTGACTTATGTTTGTTAGACCGTTCCACAGTACAACAGCTTATACAATTAGTGGGTTGTTAGTTAGTGGTATGGTTTCAACTTAATATAATTGTAAATAACACCTCAAAAGGTATATTATGCTCTAGGGCACTTGTACAGCAACTTGTTACGTCTGTCGTGAAAAATTAAAGATGGCAGCGAAGCAGGCTTGAACTGCTTTTATTTACGACGTTGCATATAATAATTAAGTTAGAAATAATCTCATAAAGTTTTATCTATTGATATCTTCACATTACTCGACACTTGAGTGTTAAGTGCAATACTGTATAGATATATAAAGTTATAAGACTGTTGAAAGATTGTTAAAAGTAATGTATATTTTGTACATTATTGTATTGATTCATTATTAAGTAAGTTAATAAACTTTAAAGTTTTTGATTATCCTCCATTGACCCAGGAAGGGATCAAAAAGGCTATGTTAATAAATTTTATTTTATAGTTGTAATGTCAAGTCTACTGTGAATTTTATTTAAAGAAATCGTAGTGGTCATTATATTATTTTGAACTTTGTGCACACTTTTAACATTTAAGTTTTAACACTTTCAGTTTACCGTTTTGGTAAAAATTGGCATTGCAATATTGCATAATTTTTAATTTTAAGGCATCTCGTAATTTAAAACATCACTATTTTAGATAATATAGAATTTGCTATCTATTTTGATGCAAGAGGTCGAGATTTTGAGGATTTCTTCAAAATTCTGTAAAGTATTTTAGTGCTCATTTTGGCTTGGTTTGATCTTGTACATTATATTTGTTACATAACTTATTTTTTTATTTATCGTATTTTAGGAATATTATAAAAAATAATAAATAGAGTGTACACTAATATATATTGTTTTGTTCCTTATATTCATCAGCAAAGGGTAGATAGTAAAATAACATTTTAAATTGAATGTAATGTATGTGCTTTATTTATAGTGAAATTATAACCAGAGGCCTGCATTTAATACCTCATTTTTTACTATTGAAGCATTTGTCTGTTTACAGCAGTCTGCCAATCACACTTCCTAAAAAGTATTTCTATAAAAATTAAAATTCATGTTCATGATAATAATTACACTCTTTTAATACATAATACTCTTATACTTTAAGAGTATCACCAAGATATGTTAGAACTGAAACAATGATTATATAATAATCTTCATTTTGTATTACACTTGTTATGCAGATGAATGGGATTAAAAGAAAATACAAGTTTTTGCAATGACAACACTTTTATTCCAATGAAGATAGAAAATCATTCTTTTGAACAAATAATAAAAAAATGTGAACTGTAACTATCGTTAAATGATATTATTGGGTATATATAACATCAGAATAACACCAATGAAATAATTAAAATAAACGAATGTCTATGAATAATGAATACGTATTCCCAAATGTACGATGATTGAGTAAATTATGATTAATGAAAATGTGAAAAACGTTATTATCTTAACATTTTAGTAAAGATAGTATAGCATAGGGGATGTAATTATCCACCATGAGGTGTATATCCCTTCGAAAGACTATCAATAATGATATCCTTGTCATAACATTTATTTTTGCGCTCATCGTTTCAATGCGCATAATGTACCAATCTATCGATCTGAAAGAGATGTTTCAATTCTTTTTACCGAAACCGAACAACGTCTTTGTCCATCCTTTCGCTGCAGTCGAATCCTGAGTTCAACGACGACGTGTTCATCTCTTTTTGCCGTTTTTGTGAACGGTTTGGCGCCACTTTGTGTAAAAATCTCCAATGTATTCAACAGAAATGCCAGCAGTTTGCGCGGCCCCTGTTATACTGAATTCTTTATACTGTTCTTCACTGCCGGGTTCATTGCCAACAAGCAAGATCAATAAAGGAGCCGATTTTCCTTGTAAAGAACTGTCTGGATCACCATTTCCTCCTTGAATTTGTTTTTCATCAGATATAAAGTGGTTACAGAATTCCATAATTTGTATGAAGTTGTGAACATGCGGCGGAGCTTTGCGCGGGTATTTAATGAGCGGTAAAGGTTTCGATTGCCCCGGGCGTTGTGCTCGTAAAAACCGAGATCCGCTTCGCAATTGAACTTCAAGCCAACGAATTGCGTCACGTGCAGTGCTTTGCTCACGTTTAAGATTATCCAACTCTTGTAACACTGAAAGTTGTTATAAGGAATAAACAAAACAGATATTTAAAATATGTACTTAAATGTATTATGTAACTAAATTCTTACCAACAGTAGGGATGAGAAGTACAAAGTTTCGTGCGCGTAGTAGTTGCTTGACGCGGCGCAAGTGCTTGTGTAGAGCATCAGTGTCAAGGGCAAGTAGTGCAGGCACGGGAGACTGGCCACTGCGTTCTAACTCGCGTACCTGTGACGCCAGCCAAAGGCGCCCTAGTCGTCGCAATAACCCTCCTTCACCAGATTCAGTCTTAAAAAAAGAGATGGGGAAAAGTAATAATAAATTTACATACTTTATGTATATTACAATGCAACTAGGTTTTAGATCATCATTGCAAAACATTTGTCTACTTACATGTGGTTTCTTTGAGTTATGCCACTCTCTGCTTCTCTTGTGGTTAATTTTGGAAGTCACTTTAGCAGGAAGATTTTTTTTCAAGTAAAATATTTTCATTGACCTGTTGAATCTAATTCGAGGTATAATTTTGGCAATTTGATTCCCAAAATCTACGAAATTTAATATTCTAATGATATTTTCCTCATAGAATGACAGTCTATATCTTTCTAACATTTGCCACTCAGCGGCATCTTTGTCATATTTACAGATGTTGCTGCCACGTAAATTGATATCTTCAGGTAAAGGTATGGTTTTATATTCGAGTTTTAATTTATTTGCAACACTTCGAGCATATTCCAAAATATGACAATCTTTGTCTTCATTATTTCTTGGGTTAAAATAAAATGTCAAAATATTGAGTAAATCTACAACACACTGAAACAATGACTCCCCACTATCTCCACAAGATAGGATTAAATCTTTCTCATTGAGAGCCCAGTCCTGAAGTAGCTTGATACTTGGCAGAAAATTATTACCAAGCAAAAAATTTTGCAACTCTTGAATATCTAGTACATTGTTATTGTTAATATTGTGTTGTAGTTCATTTTCAATATTTTGCTTTGCATCCAAGTCACCATTTAAAGTATTTTCTTTGGAGACTTTTTGATTATTTTCATTTTCAGCATCACCATTACTTTTTTCAATAATTTCCTCTGTATCAGATGCATCATAAGAATCTTCCGTCATAGATCTATCTGACTGACAAGTAGAATCTGATAAATTTTCTTCCTCAGAGCATGACTCAAATGCTTCTATGTCACTACTCTCTGTGTCAACATCACTCATGTCAGAACTATCAGTAGAAGCCAAACGCCTCCTTCGTCGACGTTTTGTTAATGGTTTCTTAATGTTATTTTTAGCATCACCATTCAGTATTGTTTCTTTATTCTCTTCTAATAAAATATCTTCAGATGCGACATCAACATTTTCATTGGTGTTACCATTCTGAGTTATATTATCTGAGGCTTTTTCCAAAACAGAAGTTGGGGTTAGAGTTTCAACTTGTTCTAAAATTTTATTACTCCTTGGGGTGTGTAGTGTCATACTTTTTGATTTATATTTGAATGCTGGATTTTTAAGTCCAAGTGATTCCAGCTGTTTTAATAATTTCTGCAATAGTTGTGATAAAAGTGCCAATGTAAAAGCCTTACAAGCAAAAGCTTTTACTTCATCTGTTTCGGACACTTTAGTTATTGTGAACAAGCAAATTAAAACAATTTTATGTACCAAATTTGCATTCAAACAAGATGGATTTGATCCTTCTTCATCAAGTGCTTGTATGTATTCATTGTAATTTTTATCAACATCGGGTAATGGAGATTTAGTAAAGTCCATCGCTACTTTCAATTCATGAGCAATAGTGCTGCATCTTTGTGGTATATTGGTATCACTCTTACCAAGGTACCAAATTTCTATTAATGACAAAAAATTGGTTATTGTGTTTTGTATGTGTTCTGTTTGTGTAAGTGATTCAGGGTTAGGAACTGAATCAAAAAATTGGGCATTTTTTTCAAATATCTTAGTCAGGTTTCCCATAGCTCCTTCAAATGGTGTTGTGCAACTCAGACAGTGAATATAATAGCAAACTGAATCTAAGTTGTAATTTTTATCAAGATATAAATTTCCCAATTGATTATAGGGCATCCCTGATGACATATCAACATGTGCAGCTTGTAAGTAGTAACGAGCTGCTATAGATGGTTCAAAACCGTGAAAAATCTCTACTTGATAACGACTCAGATCTCCCAGGTAAATGAGACAGGAGTGGGTAGCAGATTGACTAAACTGGATCTCCTGTTCATTAGGTACCTCATTATTGTCTAGATATTCCCCGTCTAAGTGAAAAGATGTATAATCCAACTCTTTAATTTGCATTTTCATTTCTGATTCCATTCTTGCAATAAAGTGGTGGAAGTGCCCAATTCCACAAACAATGTGTGTAAAGAGATAGCTATCATTTTCACTGTCAGTTTCTCTTAACTTCTTTGCTGTAGATACAGTATCATAGTATACTTTCCTCCAGAGCAATTCAAGAGACTTTTTTCCATAATTGATGGGATCAAGAAACAGAAGTTTTTCACAGTTGTCTCTAAGCTTTTGCCGTTGAACTTCAAGATGAGTAGAGAAGAGGTCAATGATGGACCGACTTGCGGTTGTCATTTCACCAACACGTCTTGCTACATCAGTAACATAGCTGCAAATGTTTACCAAACAAAAATTTATTTTTACATAATTTATATATTTCTTAGCAAGACTATTGAAAACATGGAATTGCAAATTGTGCAATCAATAAAAAGGCTAAAAAATAATAAGAGATACATGGAATATGCATGTTGACCAGTTAGATTATTAACCTTTGACCTTATTTTCTGATTACTATAACTATATAAATAGTAATTTTTAATGTGTGAAACGTATTGTCCAAATTTCTCACCGATATAGTTTTTTGGCACGTTCAGTGCGCTCGGCAACTTTAGCCTTCAAAATTTCATTAGATCCGTCCTTCATTTTCAAGTCATTATTATAACTTGTCAAGATGTTGATCGCAAAAATACTTCTTTTGCTTTTCCCACGTTACCAATACTCACAGAAATCATTTCGATAACACCATTTTTCACATTGATATAGTTTTTTTTAGGTATCTGCGCATTTATGACAGTGTGATGGGTCATGAATGAATTATATCAAATTCAAGGAATGATATTTTTTTATCTGTATTCTGTGGGTAGATGTCACTTGCACTTACGTTAATCGACTTTTTAATCGATTCTTTTAGTAGTTTCTTTTAATATTTTCCTATTTATTATTATTACCTCAGTTTGAAAATAGAATAACTTTAAAATGTGACACTGTTTTATGTTCATATTGAACAAAAGATGCTCCGAACATCCGTAGCTTGGTCGCAGTCAGTTATGGTCAGTAGGTTCCCCTTCCAGTGGAATTGTCGATAACAACAGTAAGGACAGGTACAGCTCTAAGCGGGCTACTGAAGTTGAGCAGCTTTTGATTGGCATATTATGTCGGTAGAACCTCAGATAGAGGAAAATAGGTAGATAGATTATATTAAGCAAGAGCCGGAGACATATCACTATTTCCTTCGCAACACAAAAAAAATGACATATCACAGAAAGAGTTAGTGATAGTGGCTCAGGATATGCGAAACAAACGCAATGTCTTCATTTTGACTATACAATCCTAACTATATTTATACTGATCAATAGCGATGTTCATTTTTAAAGAATTTTTGTCGGTATCGATAAAAATCGTAAAGCCAATACCAAAAGATTAAATGTTCAGAAATTACGTATAATTTCAATAATAACTTCGGCCTGCGGTTTTGTTAGCATGATATAGCACTTTGCTTAATGTCATCTAAATGACATTTTGAGACCGGTTGATTTGTGATCGTGAGTCGGGTTAGGTCAATTTCGACTTCCCAAATTGATTCTATAGATTGAATAGCCTGTAGCACTGATTAGATTTCAAGCTATCAAGCTGCATCTATTTATGCAATTTTGTATTCAGTGAAGTTCTTTTTTGAAAAGATACCATAAATTATAATTTTTTACCCAAAAAGTATAAGATACTGGGTAAAGAGAGCCCTCTTGCGGTATTTTTATGTAAACAAGCGCAGTGGCGCCGTCTACAATTTGTTTCCGAACTAATCAGCCTATATCTAGTTATAGATAGTGGTATTGGTGGTATATTTTAGGTACTGGATGGGACATGGTGCAACCGCATATCAAAGGTAACAAAACCATTTTCAGCGGACAGTGTTACAGAGGAAAGGATCTGCTTTTACTAGTTTTGTTACCATTGATATGAGGTTGACTTATACATGTAGGCTAGTCTTTCATAGAAATGTGAAATAAAACAAGTCAAATATGTTAATAACTTTTTATTTTAACTTAAAGCTCAACTCGACGCACTTTCTGGAAAATTTCACAACCGAAATACAAATGAAAAATGGAAAAGAGCTATCATTTTTAAATTTGAATTAACAACTCTTATTCTGACTGTCACCAGTTTAAAAATGACCAAAATTAATTTTATTTTATATAATCAAGAAAACATCCACTCTAACAAAATATTAAAATTATCGATAAATATTCTGATCCTGATTGACAACACTATAAAGTAGGTGAAATGTCATACATACATGGATCTGGCGGGAACTTTAAAAAAGAGCGCTTCAGAAAAAATTTCAAATTCCTTTTTTATTAAATATTTCCTAATTTTTTGCTTAAAAGTTAATTAAAATAACAGTACTAGGTGTGCAAACCTGTAAAAATGGTAGGAAACGAGGGGGGCGGGGATAACCCGCCCACCTCACATAAACGTCCTCGGCCTGAGGCCGGAGGCGGAGGGACAGACATAAACATGGATGGCGGCGGCGGTGAGCTTGACTATTCTCCATATATTAAACCAGACTATAAGAGACTTTACCCAGAAAATGCCACATATCTAGATTTTAAAGTGTTTATTGAAGCTACCAACAACAAGGATAGAATAGGCAATAAGAGCCCTATCTATCTCAATCATATATTTTCCAGTGAAATAAAAGGGGTGACGGCTATACAACGAATAAACGCAAATAAAATAGCAGTAATATTTAAACAGTATAATACGGCCAATAACTTCATTAACAACACCACTTTTCTCAACAAACATGGCTTGAAAGCCTTTATTCCGGCTGCGCAAATAGAAAAAACAGGTATAATTAGATTTGTACCAGCAAATATTTCCAATAAAGAATTATACACCAAACTTACATCAATATATGAAATTATAGCTATAAGAAGATTCACAAAAAAGGTTGGGCAAGAGCGAGTAGGACTACAAACAGTAAGCATTACTTTTCTATCGAATGTACTTCCAGACAATGTACAATATGATTTGTTTTCATACCGTGTTTTTGATTATATACCCCCATTACAGCAATGTTTCCGTTGTTTTAAATTCAACCACTCTGCTAGGATATGCAATGGCAAACAAAGATGTTCCATTTGTGGAGGTGAGCATTTATATAAAGAATGTGATAGACCAACAGAGATCTGCTGTTGTAATTGCAGCGGGCCTCATCTTGCAATTTCTAGATTATGTCCAATTAAGTTAAATAAAATTTTAGAAAAGAAAAATAAGATTACTTATGCAAGTGCTACATTGACGAAACAACACATGAGTGATAATATTGAATTCCCACCTCTGCCACCTCCAAAAATTAAACCAATTGACACTGTTAATAAATCTGTAAATAAGCCTGTATATACATCTGTAAATAAGTCTGTATCTGTAAATAATCCTGTACATAGTGTAAATAAATCTAAAGATGTCCCTCCTAAGGTAGACATCAAAGCCCAAATAGTTGCCAACAACGATGTACTTATGGCCCTGGTACAGACGTTGGTGGAACTGGGTAATAAGGGAGATAATACGCCTACCACCGTAAATAGTATTAAAGAAACACTACTTAAAAATCTCAAGTAATGGATCCAAGTCACACACTGTCTAAGCTACGTATTGCTCAGTATAACATTCAAAGTGCTAATAGTAAAAAACCCTTATTGATTCAGTTCTTACAAAAACAAAATGTTGACATTTGCTTACTTAACGAAACATGGTTTAAAGACAATAGTTTTAGAATACCCGGATATAACATTTATAATAAAAATTCCAATAACACTCATAATGGTGTAGCAATACTGATTAAACCATATTTAAAGTACAAAGTTTTTAACACTAGATTTTATGAAGACATTCAAACTGTTGCTCTGTCCTTAACTACTGTGCATGATAGCTTGACTATTCTTTGTGTATACTGTCCTCCTTCTAGTGGGCATATACGGATTAATAGACTACGTAATATAATTAATGATCTTCCAAAGCCTATATTTGTCAGTGGTGACTTTAATGCGCACCACATTGCATTTGGTTGTCTGTCCACTAAGAGCAGAGGTCAGGATTTATTTAATATCATTGATGACTTGGATTTATGTATTTTAAATGATGGTAGTTTTACAACTGTTAACAACCCGAGGCGAAATCCGTCTGCAATTGATGTTAGCTTTATTAGTGCTAACCTCGCATCAATATGCGAGTGGTCTGTACATGATGATTCCATGGGCAGCTACCACTACCCAACAATAACAGAGATTACACTACATATAGATAAATATCATATTAATCCCCCTGTTGATAGGTATGTATATAAAAAAGCAAATTGGACGGAGTATAAAACTATTTCCAAAACAATATTTAATGATTTAGTCCTAAAATTGTATGATCCTATTTCAACCTATAATGATTTTTGTTCTCGGTTAGATAATTTAAAAGATATGACAATTCCTAAACTCACTAAACCAAATAATTTTAGAAGCAGACCTCCAGCTCCTTGGTGGAATGACATTTGTGAAAAAAGTGTAACTGCCTCTTACAATGCATTGAAATTTTATAGAAGTGAACCCACTATGGAGAACTATCTAGATTACAAAAGAAAAGATGCATTAAAAAAAAGGACTATATCAGAACAAAAAAGAATAGGTTGGGATAGCTTATGTAACACTTTCAATAGAACTACTCCTATAAGTAAGATTTGGAATCTTCTAAAAATGTTCAAAGGTATAAGAGCTGGCAATAAATCATATAAAGATGAGTTTATTTCTCCATTTCTAGATAAATTATCCGACAATTGCAATTTAAAAGATGCTGATAGTTTAGGCAATATTTTCGAACTAAATAATGATAATCTAAATTCCAAATTTTTGCTAGATGCTTTTACATGGTCTGAATTTAAAATGAGTTTGTTATCTCGGAAAGACACTACACCTGGTTTAGATGATTTCCCCTACTGTATTATTAAAAATTTAGATGAGTCTGCACAAAAAATTTTTCTAAATATTCTTAATTTACTTTGGCATTGTAAATGTATTCCACAATCATGGAAAACACAATGTGTGATTCCGATACTCAAACCAGATAAACCTTCGGAGCTTGCCAGCTCTTATAGACCAATATCACTGTCTTCATGTCTTGGTAAAATATTTGAAAACATGATTAAGAATCGTTTGGATTGGTATATGGAATCTAACGGCATCATTCCACATGTTCAATATGGATTTCGTCGAGGGCGAAGTTGTGCAGACAGCTTCACTTCCTTAATTTTAGACCTGAAACATGCAAAGGATAAAAAATTACACACTGTTTGTGTATTTCTAGATGTTCAAGGTGCATTCGACAGTCTAGATCCAGCTATACTTGTACAAGTTATGTCTAGGTTAGGCGTACCTGGTCAGCTATGTAAATGGATATATAACTTTTTGAATAATAGAACACTCTATGTAAAACATAATAATACATTGTATGGTCCAAAAGGTGCATCTAAGGGTACAATGCAGGGTGCTACACTATCTCCTTTGCTATATAATATATACACAAGTGAAATCTGTAAATTTGTAAACAGTAATGTAGATATTTTGCAGTTTGCTGATGATATTGTTTTTTACAGTAGTAATTATAATGTAGAAATTGCAATTGACAATATTAACAGAGCCTTGTCCCAACTATTTCACTATTATAATGATGAGCTACATTTAAAAATTAACCCCTCCAAAAGCAGTGTTATGATATTTGGCAATGAGAACACAAATTCAAAAGTTATTTATAATGGAGAATTTATAAATCCAGTAAATTCAAAGAAATTTTTAGGCATAGTAATAGATAGGAATTTAACTTTTAAGGAACATATTAAATATATATCAAAGAATGCTCTTAAAGGTTTAAATATAATTAAATGTCTTGCAGGTGTCTCATGGGGAGCAGACCCGAAAATATTGTCAATTTTGTATAAAAGTATAGTTAGAAGTCATTTTGATTATAGTTCACTAGTGTATATAAATAGTACTCATGTAAATAAACTAGATCTATTGCAGAACAGGGCTTTGAGAACAATTTCTGGTGCAATGTGCTCTACTCCCATAAGGGCCATGGAAGTGGAGACTAAAATTATGCCCTTAATTTTGAGACGTATCCTACTTGCAGAGAGATTCTGTCTTAAATTAATTGCTGCAAATAACAGAAAAATAATAAACAAAATTGTACCTTCTGTAAGTAGAACTCCTGGGCCTCTAACAACAGGAGAAGATCTCTTGAATGGCAAATCTCCAACATTGTCCAAAATATTGCTGGAAACAGAAAATAGTTTTACTGGTATTAGAAAACAGTGCCCATGGCCATGTTACTCTTTCTCTTATCAGTGTATTTCACATCCCATCAAAGAATTGCAAAATCCCATTAATAATAATTTAGATATGTTGCAATTTTTGGCAGAAAATAAGAATTATTATGTTATTTACACTGATGGCAGTAGGGGGAGTAATTATGTGCGTGCTGCTATATATGATCCACATGCTAAACTCTCTCGAAGCTTTGTTCTGCACAATACATGTACTATATTCACTGCAGAGGCATATGCAGTTTATCAGGCTTTAATACATATTCGCCAAAATAACAATTGTAAATACTTTTTGATTGTCTCTGATTCACTGAGTTTGATAAAAGCCTTATCTAACCTTACAGTTTCGTTTAAGTCAAATTATATTCTGTATTTTATCAAAGAAATAATTCATCAATATTATCTTAAGCACATCAAAATTGCCTTCCTGTGGGTACCTTCTCACCGAGGTATCTCTGGCAATGAGATAGTTGATAAAACTGCTTATGAAGGTTATAATGCTGTTGATGTTAGAAACGCAATGGAAATTCCTATGACTGATTTCCTGCAATGTATTAATGAAAATATATATAAGTTATGGATAGAAATGTGGAAGAAAGACCAAGACATCAAAGGAAAGTGGTATGGAAGTATTCAAGAAAGATTACCTGTTAGACCCTGGTACAATAAATTGAAAGAAGCCAGCCGAGAATTTATCACTACGATAAATAGATTACGCTTTGGCCATAATACTGCACCGTCACACCTTTTTAGACTTGGCATTAATATAAACAATACATGCCCACATTGTGAATCCCAAGAAGGAACCATGGAGCATCTTATTTTTGACTGTCAAAACTTCTTGCTTGACAGATTAGTGTTGGCTAGTGAACTTAGTGATGTAAACTTTAAGTGCGATTCTTCATCCCGCCCGCCGCCACTTGAATTGTTATTAAAAAACAAAAACACTTACAAACCGATATATAAATATATTAAAAACACTATTCAAACAATATAAAAGTGAAGTGATAAGTACATAGTGCAGTGTTTCATAAAATAAAATAAGACTTGACTTAAAGGTCTTAGTTACCAGGTCATAAAATTCCAAAAAAAAAAAAAAAATTTTGTTTTCTCTGTGGCTATGATGACGAGCGAAAAATGCAAAATGCTCTATCAAAATACAAAAGTAGAAGTAGACAGCTGAAGCAGTGAATAGATTTAATTATTTGAAATAAAAACGTTGTATCATTACAAAAAAGTGTTATACGACACGGCCACGAGTGTACGTTACTAGGAAAAACGAAGGATCAATAAATATTTATCAAACTTTGAAGGTTTGTACGTAGAAAATGTTGTGAAAAGAAAAAGTGGTTGTCTGCGATATACGCTATGATTGATGAACTAAAGAAATAAATAATGCAACGTACCTTCTAAAGAGAATTATAGATTCTAAGCTACAAATAGTATGTCTCCACAATAAGCTCTTTTATCTTGTTGTTTCAATATTCATCAAATGATCCCAGAAGCCACACTGTCAATGAAGTCACTCTGCCCACTACATTTCGAGAATCGAAACGATTATTACATCTAGCTAACTGCTATCTGTATACATCTATTATTGAGTCATCAATCCTGAAGCTATGAAAGGAGTGCCTATATAAATATACAAACATACTATAGATTTATATCCACATGAAGAAATTTTCTGAAGAAAACCTGGAATAATATTTTATTTTACTTAACATTTCAGGTTAAATAGTCATATTTTCAGCTATGGATAGTCAACCTTGTATATTCCTGGGCATCAAAATAAAACCTGGACCTATAGAACGTCATAAGATAGAAAATTTTGCTTTGGATAATACAGTGGATAGTCTGAAGTCTGAAGCTGAAAAAAAGACTAATGTTCCATCAGCATCTTTGGGTATGGTTTATTGAGAATATATCTAGCTTTGCATTTCCTTTTCGATTTTATTAAATTACATTCTGAAGCTTAATATATTATTTATTCTAAATTGATTGTTTACACCTTGCACTTTAATCTACTTACCTCCTTTTATATCAGCATTAAACGGAAGGATAGTAATGACTTCAATAAAAATAAAAAATTCAGCCCTTTACTGTTCCACTGCTATGCAGGGGCCTCTTCTCAGAATGAGAAGGTTGAACCCTTTCAGGTGTGTAGGTTTCATCACGATGTTTTCCTTCACTGTTAAAATATGTTATAGTTAAATTCTGATCCCCACATGATTCCAAAAAGTCTGAGGTGCAGGCCGGGTTTGAACTCAGACATACATGGAATTAATTACTTACTTACTTTAATTATTAATTACATTATATGGAAGGCAAGCATTCCACCAATGGGCTATCACTAGTTCAATTTATCTATTTTTATTGTATCATAATATAAATATTTTTTGAGTAAAAAATGTATTTTAGTCAAAATTACTTACAACTGTGAGACCCTATGTTGCTGCTTCTGTGGATACCTATCCAACTCATATGATTTGAATAGTAACCATATAACCCAAACTTCAACATCTTAATAAATAATTGTAGAACTTATACATCATGGAAAGATTTTGAAAGATGACCTCACTCTCCATGATAGTGGTGTGAAGAGTGGGGAGATGGTGCATGTTGTGAAAAAAAAAGTTCAGACAACTCCTGCTCCAGCACCATCATACTCTGATGCAGAGCTGCAGCAACTTAATACATCTCTGAGGACCCTAGGATGTACTCCCAATGCTCCCGGGTGGACTAGAGCAATGCAGGTACTAAATATTTTATTACAACATACATAGTTTGGTAATCATACAAAGCTAGAATTTTTAAAAAAGGAATTGCAGATAAATGAACTTTCAAAATTCATGTAATTTTTACCAAAAAAAAAAATTGTCTTAAAAAATATAATTACTAATGTATAAAAAACTAGTTTATAAATGTGTGATATCTTTATTTGCAGCTCTTAAATGACGAATCTGCGATGGCTGAGATCATAGAACAAGCACCTTCCATTGGCGAGGACTGCGTGGCGCTATCTATTCTGCATGAAGTAGAATTGTTAGCGGCACTGGGAGCCAACGTTCACACAATGAGGCGAGGTGCTAACGCTCATCCAGAGCTGCCCGCCGCTTTGAGGCATCTCACGCGACTCGTGCGCTCCCGCTCGAACACCACATCCTCTTCCGAGAGTGGTGAGTTAAACTTCTTGTTTGTCCCCAGGATTATCCAAGACTCTTGAGCTCACATTTGCAAGCCTTAGGTTTCTGAACGAATGAACGAGGTACTGCGCAGGTTAAGATGCTACGCGATATCTCTATGTGGTTTCTGTGAATCCACCATCCATCCTTTATGTCTGTTCTTGTGTAGTTTTGCGCCCATTGACTTGCATTGTACTCGCTTAGTCTTTACCGTTAAAGATTGTACCCAGTTTAAAACTACTATTTTAAAAGAGTATCCATGGAGTTTCTTGCCAGTCTCTTCTCCATAGGACCTACCTCCACTTTGGAACCATGCACCTAAAATCACAATGTTTTGAAAAAGCCTGTAAAGGCCTACTTGAAATAAAAATATTTGACTTTTACTTGACTCTCTCCAGAAGAAATAGTAGTAGTAAGTATGTTAGTGAGGTACTGCTTATAATATTATTTTATTTGTAGCTCTCGTTGTAGCAGCTAGTTACCATATAATGTAACACATACATAAAATCCCTAATAAAATAATTATTATATTTCAGTACCAACTTCAGGATTCGCGTACTCATTAGAGGCACTGTCGGAAGACGAAGATGCCGATGAAGAAGAAAATGAGGATGGTGAGAGGAACCCCATTACTCACGAGCAATTTGCTGCTGCCTTGCAGGTCTGTTATACAAGCTACTTTTGTTACAAGAGAGTAATAAATTCTACAGTAAAAGGATACGTTTCTCTTTATAGCATGTATGTGTTTCAGAAAGGATTGATTACCATAAAGAGAAGTACATATATGAATATCATACGAGCCATTTCCCTGACACAGCATTAAATTAGACATGCAGTGATAGCCTAGCGGTTGAACGCTTGCCTTCCATGCAGGAGGGTCTGAGTTCAAACCCGGCCCGCATCTCTGACTTTTCGGAATCATGTGCGGACCAGAAGTTGATTATCTCTTGCGTTTACGGTGAAGGAAACCTGCACACCTGAGAGGGCTCCATAAAGTTCTTAACGGTGTGTGTAGTTCGCCAACCCGCACCGGGCCAGCGTGGTGGATTAAGGATTATCTCATTCTAAGAAGAGGCCCAACAGTGGGATAGTAATGAGTTGAATTATTAGGCACACCAACCACTAGTAAATTAATTTCCACCTTATGATTACCGCCCTTACGAGTTGAAGTACATCTGATTGATCGCCAAATCAGACCAGTTTAGCGAAGACTGTCTTCCTTCGAGGCGACTGACCCCTATCACACCAACCATTAAATTCAGTCACAAACCATGCATATAGAAATTTGGTAACTTTTAGGCGGCAACAGAAGCGGTGTCATCCTCGAGCAGCCGCGGTGCGGGCAGCAACGACAGCCTGCTGAGACTGTTGCAGTCGGCCGGCGAGTCCAGTAGGACCACGTCATCAGCCACAGAGTCTGGCACGCCCACTGGTGCAGGTACGTTAACTTACGAATACGAATCATACATATGTACGAATAAATAATATGGTCGGGTCCCGCAGTTAAAGTTAAACTGACTCATTGGTGTACAGGTAGCAAGTGTGGTTACTGAACGTGAATTCTTCCGTTCAGTTCCTAGGTTGGGCAGAGTTATTGGGTTTTCTGTGGAGATTTTCGGTATCAGCTCGGTGTTTCAAAGTGTGCCTAGTATAGTATTACTAGTAGAGTAGTCGGCATACACTGAACCTATATATATCATGGAATGCAATAACGGCATCATCGATAACTGTGTGCAAAATAACACTCCTCTGCCTTACTTTGAGTAATAGAGATAGGCGTGATGTTATGTATATATTTCCAAGAAAAAATGGTCATGGTGACATTTATTAATGTTAACGTAAAACACGCAGGTCCCGCTCGCTCACTGATAACGCCCGAGATGTTCAGCGAAGCTATATCAGAAGCTATGAACAGAGCTGGTGGCACCAGAAACACTGCAGGCACTCCCATGGAACAGAGCACTGCTGGTAAATATTACATAATTATCACACAAATTAGATTGGCTCACCTTTGTGGTAAGTAATTACCACAAAGGAGAGCCAATCCAATTTGAGCCTTTTGGCACTGCAACAAAACTCAAGTCAAGCTTTGTTTATTATTTATTATAATTGATTTTTCATTAAGTCCAGGCAATTTACAAGTAAGGATAGTTTTTGAACAGAATCTACCTAACTTACTAAAAGATAAGTTATACTTAGTAGATGGTAAACTACCGCAATGCATTCAATCATTAACATAAAATAGCTTGTAGATCATTTGTCTACATTTTTATTTTGAATCTTAGATAATTATCAAATCTTGAAAACACAAAATCAATGTCTTCTTTAACAGTGTTCAAATTTCATTGAAACCAAATTTTTACGTAAGATTTTGTTAAAAAATGGTCCATGAAAAATCAACTTTGACAAAAAAAAAAGCTAAAATAATGAATGTCAATTATTATCTAAGATTCCTAATTCCAACATAGTGCGCTATAATCACGACATCTATTTTTAATAACATTGCATTGAAAATTTGCAGCGTCATCATCTCAAAGTCCAGTAGCAAGGGAAACTAGCGAAGATTTCTCAACACAGCTGAATCACATGCACGAAATGGGATTATTGGATGACGCGCTCAATATACGTGCGTTACTTATTTGTTCAGGTGAGAACTATCTATACATCTGCCACATAGGGCTCCCCACTCTTCAGGTCGGTATCTCAAGAGCTGACTAGTCAGTAATATATTCTATCAACAGACAATAGTTACTATAATAACAATAATTCATGCCACGCCCAAGAGACTTATTCTGATGTCATTGGTGATTCCTTCAGAGAGGTTAGGTACACTGGATCTACTCGCAACGGCAGGCATTTATAGATGCATAAATGTAGATGAAGCAAAAAGGATACGTAAGAAACGTAGAACGTGGCGCTTTGTAGTTTTGTTTATGAATTTGGAAGCATAGACCCCCTACAGTGTATGTTCATAGTGGAATATTATCATAATTATCATGCTCGGCAAACAAATGAATGAACAACATACATAACATCCCGCCACTTTCCAATACTACCCTAATGCGCCCAATCTATTCTCTAGATATACAAAACTTTGTGTTTCTACAGATGTCCTCTTCAAAGATTTCGATTATATACATATTCTTATTAAACTTCACATAGTAAATTAACCTTATTTTCCAGGTGATGTAAATGCGGCTATAAACTTGGTTTTTAGTGGAGCGATCGGTGACGATTAAATATTTCGAATAGTTTCAATTAATATTATAATGAAGTGTAATGCAGTGAGTCATTCTTTATGAAAGAAGACATTATAAAGATGACTGTATTCACGTAGTTATGATGTAGTTTGTGTTTGAAAAGACTGAGAAATCAACATTTTTTTTCTCTTCGGTAAATATTTAATTCAATGTCCTTAATGTTGTATGTGATCACTGTAATAAAGAATAAAACATAATAAATTTTTAACTTATTTATTTAATACCTGCTAATTTTGAAAATACTGCTTTAAATTATCACGGTATGAAAAATCCATAAGGGCAAGTATAATAAAAATAGTATGTACTTTAAGTAGAATAAAGATTACATGAACTATGAGTGCGCATCTAACATTTACAAAAAATTGAAATGTAGATTATCAACTTAATGCGTAATGTTCATGATAAAAAAATAAAGTTTCTACAGTCTACAGTTTCTACACTCAAGTGGAGAAAAAGTCATTTTTGAGGATGATGAAAGTAAGAAGAAGAATAATAGAAGTGAATTCCACAAAAGTAATAAGCATAAATGTCCATATCTAAAATTAATATTATAAAATATAGATTTGACTGAAGTCTCGAAAGTGTGGTGTCAAGCACCAATAAAGCTATTCAACTATAAATATATCATTGGAACAGCCAATTATGTATGGGTACAGTACATTTTCTAAACTACAATGTCTATTAGTGCGTAATAATAAAGAGGGCAGTTTTTAACTGCCACAAAGTGATAATCACTGATATGTGATCAAAAATTCATAAACCAATTTTTCTTTACATAAGTATCTATGTAGCTATCATTTATTTAAATTTGAATTAAGAGAAAGATAATAACTTTATTCAGTTGCACGTAAATATATTATGTTATTTGATCACATAACAGCATTAAATCAATGAACAGAAGTTTAAAAGTTATATTCATAGGACAGGGGCTCACAATTACTGTCCTAAAAAAATAATGGTAAAGTTTAAATTTTCTAGGTGTTTGCACAACATTAATGATAAATAACAATAGTATAAACTATTAGTGTTTCATTTTAAAATTCATATTACGTTTAGAAAGCTTCTTGTAAGTGCTATTGTCTCCCTTTGCGCGGCATTGTTCTCGTCTCTGCATACGTCGAAAGTACCATCCAGCATTGTTAGGGCTTGTCTCACCAAATAGTTCATGTTCAAGTCTTTTTCTAGCTTCTGTTCTCAGGACAGCCCTCTTGTCATACCAGTTTAAATCTTCATTTTTGTTTATCTTACCATCAGATTTAGAAGACTGTTTTTCCTTTGTCTTCTCATTGTAATCTTTTCCATTGTTATTTTGACTGTCGTTACTCTCCGAAAATTGATTGATATAATTTTTCTTTTCAAAATCTCTACTTAAGATGTTTCGATCAGGTTTTTTTAATATGTACTCATTTTCTTGAGATGAAGTTATAGAAAATTCATCATAGTCTTTCAAGTAACCACCTTTCATTTCCCATTGCTCATACTTATTCCTCCGCTTCTGTTTCTTGTGTAACTTTTGTCTATCGCGTTTTTTCTTATCTTGTTTCATCTTTGGACCAACATACCTATCATCTTTTTTTAGTTCTTCCTCACTTAAAATGTCATATGTTGCATCATTATCCTTTTTGACCTTCCTCCTTACAATATGATCCATATGTTCTTTTTGGATTCCTGAATTTACACTTGTATCCCTCTTTTCGATTTTGTGAGCAGATTTAAGAGAATCTGCATAAGTGACTTTTTTAACTGGTGGCGATTCATTTTTGGCGTCATTGTTAAAAGCATTAAATTCCAATTCAATAAGTTGTCCAGCATCACTTTCAGACTTTAATTTATTAAAATGCCTATTGTGATCTGTTTGCTCTTTAACAGTTTCATCTTGTAATCCTTTTTGTTCTTCAATTATACTTGTTAATGGTGATTTCATATTGTTTACCATTTTTTTTAATGTCAATTCTTCATTTTTCATTCTTTTTGTTACTTCATCATCAAGCCAACTTTTGTTTTGTTGATAAATGTTCTTTAACTTATCAATGTCACTTAAGAATTCTTTTTCATATTCAGGTTGTAATGTATGACTATTCACAATTTTTTCATCATTAATAATTTCATTATCTATGCACTTGGTGATTCTCTCTGTGTTTTTACTGTTGAGTGGCTCTTCATACAGCTTTTTACACCTCTGTTGTTTAAATGGTATTCTTTCTGCATTCAGTTTTCTTTGTTGCATTTGTATACTGGTTACAAGTGTGAGTTCTTTTAATTTGTTTCTTAGATAAGCATTCTCTTCTTGCAATTTATATAAGTTTGATAATATTTTGTTAATAGATGGTGTTGTCTGCATTGAGCACTCATTTCTAGCACCCCACATATGGCCAATAGCTACACCTGCAGCAGTGATGACACTACCCAACATTATTATATTCAGTACTGTACTCAGCCTCTTATTTCTTCTGTGGACATAAGTTTTGTGTTTTCCAGTATTCTCTCCAAGAAAGTCATCCTCGCTCCTTATAGATTCATGGTGATTATTATTATTGGGTGGAAGTGGATTTACCGAAATAAATTGGGGATTTGAAAGAACTGTTGGACGGCTCTCTTCTGCAATACTTTTGTCATAGTTCATCTCACAATGAATCGGTGATTCAGGTTCACTGTCACTGATGACAGATATCCCATCTGTGTCTTCATCTTTCTCAATAGTTATCTCAGTTGTAGCCCTGCTAACAAATTGTTTCAGTTAATTTGTCTAATTAACATAATTTATGGGTTATTATAATTTGTTAACACCTTCACCACCAGTGTATCATTTTTGCACATGTATGTTAATATGGTGTGTATCAAAAATGATACACAAGGCCTGGGAGATTTGACAAGAAATAAAAATATTTCATAGGCCAGTGTATAATTTATGAAACACTCTCTGAAAAACCCGAAAAAGAGAGGGGGGCAAGGGAGGGTTAAACCAAGTTAATACAATAAATAAAACAAAACTAAAAAATTGAGAAATGTGCAATTATGCTTGATGGTGGAGGTGTTAATGCAACCAATCAATCAACAATTGAAAGCTGGACAGGTTTCTCCTAAGTTATGCTACTAATAAATCACTAATGTTTCCTAATTATTATAGTTGGATATTATCACCAGAAACTGGTTTTAATTATTGGTTATTTAAAAAACAAAGATACAAAACACTACCTAATTTGCTTGCAATTTTTCTTTAGTTATCATGAGAGTGAATATATAATAGGTACAAAATTGGCTGACAATGGGTCAAGGCTAATAAAATCAATAACAAAAAAATATTGTTAAATGTGATGTAAATAATATCAACTAGACTTTGTGATACTTACTGTTCAAGAGTTGGATTATTCTCCACAAACTCGGGAGCGTCTTCACCATACGTAGGACTATGTTCCAAAATGGTCCAACTCTCTCCAGAGTCTGAATCGCTGTGGTCCAATGTAGACCCGTCCATTTAAATTATCTAATAATTAAACAAATATATTAAATTGGAACCTATCAAGGTCGTGCATACTGGAGAAATGGAAAATTGTGCCCATAGGGAAGTATAACTGAAAGCTTTTATCAAGCCCGAATAACAATTTGCGCATTAGTGTTTTAACTTACCTTAGTGCAACACTCCAAACAAAAATTTTGCGTATCAAATATGCTTGGAACGGTCCAGTTACACTGAAATTTAGCTTTTTCAAAAACTATGAATTTTGTGACATGTTATATATTTTGTTTTTCTATAAAAATATGTCAACGACACGAAAGCGACTATGTTTTGTTTTGATATCAACCGGAACGAAGTTCGCTACAAACCATAAATTGAACTGTCAATTGTCAAATAAGCTGTCAAATGTTGATGTTGCCATAATCAGTTTATTTTTGAATTGTGCGAGAAAAACCTCCATTTGAATGACAAAACCTTTGATTATCCTTAGGCTTAGGCTGTTAGCCTCCATACTACTATTGTTGACTGGGTAATTCAGGGTAATTTTTCCACTGCGGCACGAAAAGAATCCCATTTTCGCTCGTGGCGACGTGACAGAAGAATTGAAACAAAGATGACAGAAACACGAGTCTGCACTATATAGATTTCACAGTATTTAATAGCTGGATGATAATAATCTTAAATTCTGTAAATATATTCGTATAAAATGTCTTATGACGCATCGAATTCTCGTTTGATCAGGGATCGCGCCGGCAGACTATAAGATTGGTTGATTGTATTCTACAACTGTCTATGATGCGTAATGATTTTTATTTAATGTACCTATCATTTGATTTGAATATAACCGCCATATTAAATGAAATACAAGTACCTCCAAAACTTTCGTCTTATCAAGTTATCACTGACTGACTGCGGTTGGTCCAGGGTCCATACAAAATTGCCTATGCAATATGTGAGAATAATAGGAATATTTGGTTATTTAAATGAGAACACATAATATTATAAGATAGGAATGTTAGTTTACATATTTTTTGTATTAGGATCTTCGATAGCATATTTCTTATCACAAGTAAATGAAATTGTCATTGCATATCTGATGCCAGATATAACTTTTTCCACATAATGAAAGTTTTCACGGCCACTAGTGAACATACTTAGGCGCGCCATCCGAGGTTCTACAGTTCTGTTGAACTTCTCATCAACAAAAACAAATCTTCCACCTTTGAAATCAATGTTGTAATCACTAAGATACAGTAGTGTTGTGTAATGAAAGGATTTGTAAGTCTCCTAAAACAAAATAGTTACTACTGTTATAATATTATTGGAGATTGCAGAAAACAGCTACTAATTATACTTATAATTGTATAGTAACATTATATATACCACATCCTGAATAATACATATGTAAGCTTTCTTTTATCATACAAACCACAATAATAGTTATTATAAATGGAAGAATAAAACTCGTACATACTTTGTCCACATGAGGATGCCAGTATTCATCATGAACAGTGACTGCTTCCTTAGAAGTGATTTCCGAGAAAAATGTGGGATGTGTGAGATATATCTTAGATGGATCTACTCCAAAGTGATGCGCCACAGCATATTTAATTTTTTCTTTGATCACCTGTAACAAATAATGTGATTTAAGAAATTATTAAATGTAAATTATTAGATACACTTGATACATTATTGAATAAAATGTCGAACTTACTCTGTAAATGTTGAAATCGTTTTCATTGAATATATTTTTAGCATCTTCACGTTTATAAATATTGATAAAGTGTAATCCCATAGACAGTGCACCACTGTGTAGGTCTAAAATAGAGGCGCCACCAGATGATCCACCTAACTTGAGCCCCTTCTTAGCTATAGCCAGCAGTTCTTCTGCTTCTCTAACTGATATCACTTTATCAGTGACAAATCTTTTACACTCCTTAGGGAAGCAACCCTCATATTTGTCTACTTCATCTTTGTATGATTGAGAGCACTCAACAACTAAGCCTTTTCCTGGCAATAAATCAGATTGTTTGGCAAATGTTTTAAATTTATCATCTTTAGATGAGAAATACACAACAATGAGGAGAGAAGTTATAACTACAATACGAGAAATAACCCTAAGCGATATGTTCCTTTTAGAATTCCTGAAAAAATATATTAGTCTGGTGAATACAAAAGCTTCAATGCATTATTTATTTATGTGTCTTATCTCTAAGGGTGCTCACACTATCATAGCCAAGGTTTGGCAACTGCTGATAATTTGGTTGACTAATGTCACCCGGCTACGTGAAACGTCTTGGCTCGAGACCGCATAGAATTCAGTGTGTAGTGGCAATACAAATAATACTCACGTTGCTTTTATGTTGTCTATTTCATTTTTTCCATCATCTTTGATAACATCGCTTTCATTCTTATCGGTACTTTTTCCCCTTTTCCTGACGTCTACCATTATCTTCGATTTATTAATTTATTTTGGTTAGATTACGTAATAGTTTGGATTATTTTTATATATTTTCCAATGCGAACTTATTTATTTTTTAAATTTTAATACCGACCAAATGCGGCTAAATCCTAACCAAATGCAAATTTTTATTTGTTATGTCAAAATTTAAAAAATAAAAACTCGGCCCAATGTCAATTATTTGTCAAAATGACTAATGTGACCTGTGAAAAAAAAGGAAAATTGTGTGAAAAGCGCACCATACACGGCCAGACACAGGCTAATGGCTGCCTAATGGACTCACATTACGACTGCGACCACCTGGAAATATATATATATACATATATAGTATATAACTAATATTTTAAATGTTATAAGTTATATATAATAATAAGTTTGTTTGTTTGTTTTTTACCTTTTCACGCCTAAACCACTGATCCGATCATCACGAAATTTTGGGTACAGAAAAGGACATAGGGACACATCTTTCATCAAGAAAAAAGTACTGTTCCCGAGAGAAAGAACAATAACTTTTGTGGGTCACTATTGCTTTAGGGCGCTAGATGGCGCTACGTGTCTTTCGAATCAACTATAAGCTTATAGCTAATTTACTGTCTACGCACTCTATTTGTTTAGTAAGCTAAATTAATCGTATTAATGTTAATGCTTCCGATCCGAACCAGCAACCTGAATTGATGGTCAAAATCTAAATTAACGCGAGCGAAACCGCGGGCAAAAGCTAGTATTTTATACATAAAATAAAGAAGTTTGAATTCAGGTAGTTAATTTGGAAGTTAAACTTAGGTTTAACTCAAGGTATATCCCTGGCCCTGTTATTCAATAAATTGTTTGCTCAGTATGCTTCAATTTTTAGGGAAACTATGTCTTTGGTTAAAAAAATATTAAGAGAGAGAAGTGGCAACATTGTTTGTTAAAAAATAACACGGCCGTTGTATGTTGACTGCGTTTGCAATTATCAATTTTATTTTGAGTATTTACTCTAAATTTTCTGTGTTTCTTTATATTTTGATGATATCATGTTCGATTATTAATTGTTGTTAACAGACAAGTTCCAGCAGCTGTTCGAAATAGTAAGATAACGTCATGTATTACGAAGAAGAGGAGAGATTTCTCAATCCGGATTTACTTCACGTTGTTCGTCGCGAACTGTGTATGTATTTATTTGCATCTTTCTTACACCTCTTAATAACTAAGAGTTTGCTTTGGGTAGTAGTCAGTATTTGGGATAATCTGTTGATATCTGCAGCCGTGATGACCAGTAAATTTTTTTGTCATTTTATTGGACGCTACTTTTCCGTGATTGATCCATCTGAACGTGTAGCTCACCTGCTCGGTATTCAGGTATCAAGAGCAACCTAAACTATAAAGGTCATTATGGCCCATTGTTTTTTTTTGTACGTGTATAATACAATGGGATTACAGTAAACAGCTGTTTGTGCTGCATCAGTGCTACATAAAAAAATATGTTTCAGATGCCATTAATTCGAACATTGAAGTCACACCCTATGGCTTAAAGTATATGCCTCATGTGCCCACTCATACTGAAGATGGAATACCTATCAGAAAATTGTATGTGTCAAATTTACCCCCAAAGGTAAGATTTTGTTTTCACAATGGAAAAATGACAATTCTTGTACATTAGCATATTTTAAAGTTCATGATATTATTCATTATTACACTCTGTAGTTTCTGCCTACCCCCATGGGTAAAGGTGTGATGTTATGTATGTATAATTATCATACTACTCTCATTGTTCCATAAATATATACAATGGTTTGTACAAGAGAAGAATAAAACCTGTGATGAACACTGTACATTATGTAAGTTTTAGGTTCACAAATTGAGTTGGGGAACAGTACTATTAATTTATAGATATCAAGTGGTACTACTAGTACAAGCTCTAATGCCATTGTTGAGCTGTCCAACATATTAATTAACTACAGCTTAGCCTAGATGATAAAAACTGGACTTGTAATATTTTTTTTATGGTCTAGGAGACAAACACATTTTATGCATATCACATATCTAATTATAAATATTTCCCAAAATATCTTCAAGACAAGCATCTTTGTCAACAGCATTATCATCATAAGTACTCATCACACCTTACTTAGCTATTAAAAATAGTAATAGTAAAAGCTTCTTTATTTTTATAGTCCATGTTGCCTACACAGTGGTTAGTAAGAGTGTTTAATATGATATATTAATAGGGTGTTGAGAAATAGATATTGACATTTGTGGTAATTTATAAATTCTAGATTTTTTTATAAAATAAATTTCTCTAATACTAAGATTAACGAGAAAATTACTAGCTTTAGCTAATAATAAGCTGAAGTGGGCATGTACTAGCCATATTTATCCAAAAACCCATGTGGATTTTGGTCACTACATCTAGATATCAATTAATTAGATTACAATGATGATTGTTTCAGACAACCAGGTCAGAGTTGTTTGGTGTGTTTGCTCAGTATGGCTTTATCAAAAGCTGTTGGCTGCGAATGGGAGACAAAGGTCCGAATAGAACACCAACACCGACATATGCTTTTGTGACCTATAGCAATCCTGCAGATGCCCATAAGTAATTCAATTTTTATATCCTTAATATTTTATATCTTTTTTTTAGTATAAAGACACTAAGGATTTTAAAAATTACATTCAAGACCATTAATTGAATTTTCATAAAAATGATATATTAGACTCTAATACCACTTTTATGACATATTATAATAATTAGAGAGTAAAATATTATATGAGAATCAGAGTTAATTATTGTTAAATTTTTAAATTCTACAGAGCTCTTCAAGCCCCAGTACACGAAAAGACCCTTCGAGGTCGCAACTTGAGGATATCGCCTGCTGATAGCTGGCACCAACCTGCCGAAGACGCTGACGGTAGAGGCCGCTGGAAGCCCCGCGGTCAGCGCCGGTCTGATGGAAACACTGGTACCACTGAAAATGGGGTTCAAGAACTTGGTATGAAAATAACTTTGTTTGTACATAGTTTAATAATAATAATAGTTTCGTATCGTAACTACATTTATTACATTTGTGATGTTACTGTTATTTGATTATTTGGGTTTAAATGTCTTTTTTTGTTTTGTAGAAGTTAATAACTTTGATTGGGTTTCGGATAATGGAGATATGGCTGAGGCAACAACAAGTGCAACAGAAGTACCAATTGTGAGTAATTTATAATAAAAAATTATTTATGATTATTGTCAATAGATTTGCAATTTCTATTTTTGTTTAAAAAGGAAAATCTTGTATCACAGGAAGAAGACAAAGAGTGTGAGGTGGAGTCTTGCTATACAATACTGGATGTTTTGAACAGGGATTGTTTAACACACATTCTGGCGTATGTTCCAATCAGAGACCTCATCAGATCAGAAAGAGTCAGCAAAACTTGGCAAAATATGGTTCGTGAATATCTTCAAGGTAAATATTATAAAAAGTCTAGATTTGTATGTAAATTCTACGTCTACGTTTTTTCCACAAAGTACGACTTTTCTAATATCCTCTTTTTGAGATCTAATAATCCTCGTATGTTTGAAAGAAGATAATAGTATAATTATTATTAATACATGTATAATACTAATGTATTAATTATTATAGCTGTTTCTTTTACTTGTGCATATGAATGTATCGCTTATCTATATCCTCAAACACCCACATTTCGTTCCCACAGAACGTCGATAACTCATTACATGAAGGCTCAGATATTTAATATGTACAATAAAATTGCTGGATATCGTCGGTGACTCGTCGTGGCCGTTTTCGACTAATGTTACTGAGGCATCAGTCAAATTGCTCTAGTATATTTACACTACAGCTAGTTTCAGTAAAAACTGTTGATTGTAAATTGCATAGTCAATCTATACATATAAATAAAATTGGAATGTCTGTTTTTAATATTGAAATAACCGTTTTTTACTACAAGCATATGAATATATATACGGTACATACACCAAAATAACATTTTTTACAATTTTGACGGGACTTTTATTGGCAGGTAGCTGATGTAATAAGGAGTAACTTAGGCTACTTTTATTTTAGAAAAATTCTTTTATTTTACAAAAAAATAGGGTTAAGTGCATTTGGTCTCACTAAAAAATACATTGTTAAGTTCCGACATCCATGCGAACGAAGTCGCGGACACAGCTAGTTTGGAATAATATCTGCAGACAGAATTCAAGCCAAGCATAAATGTACTGTGACAATGAACAAAGCGAAAAAGAGCAGTTTTGGACTTAAACCATGTTGTTTTATAAATAACACAACACAAATAATTGGCTCTCCAAATTTCATCGAAAATGTGTTGCTAAATAGCGTATTTTCACCAACCGACTAATTAATATGGCCGTGTGTAGTGGTATGAATAAGTAGTTATATAATGTGTTCAGGTATCCGCATCTTTAAAACGTCATGGTGGCAGCACGTGCCGGTGATGCTGACGACGGCCGTGCTGCGCCGCATCCTGCAGCGGGTGGGCCCGTCGCTCACGCGCCTGCACATCGACCACCACTGGTCCGCGCTCAACGACCGCACCGCGCACACCGTCGGCAAGTTCTGCCCCAACCTGGAGGAGCTCAAGGTAATGTACTGCGACCAGTAGGCTGGGGCCTATCAGATACCAAATTGTACTCATAGCCCTCTGCTAAAATAAGAGGTATTGTTGAGTTCAGAATCAAATTATTTAAATTGATAGTTTTGAGTTTTCCAAACACAAATGAAAGCTTGTTTAACTCTATAAGCAGCCAACATTTTGATGCGAGTGATTTTTATCACTTAAACGAAAGATTTAAAAAATCTCAATTTTAAGAAAATTAAATTTTAATACATATATATATTTGAACCCAAATGTTATTGGTCAGTTGCTAAACATGAATAATGCACCACTTTTCAGATTGTCGGCATGCACACACGGAATTGGAATCCACTAATTTATGGATGTAAGCAACTAAAAAGTTTGTCTTTCGTGTCCTGCAATAAGGTATATTTTCATTTATAGTCATCTTTTTTAATGTATTTTTATAGCATTACATAACATTTAATTTATTTTTTAAATATTTCAGCTGACTGATTCGAGTTTAGTTCATCTAGTCAAAAGTGAATCTTGCATAGAAAGCTTAACGGTGGCAAACAACACGCACGTTACTGGGCTGTTTCTCACTGGATCGAATCCTCAGAAATTGAACTCCCTCGCGTTTTATAACTGCTACAGTCTGCAAGGGACAGTGCTTAGCGCGGCCATAGACACATTACCGGGGCTCACCTCGCTTAAATTAGACGTGTGTCCTCATACAATGTGGAAAATCATACCTTTGATTTTGAGTAAACTCCCGATGCTTCAAGAACTTTCGTTGAGCGAATACATATCCGTAGAGATGTGTTTTACACCACAGTACAACGAAGCCTTCTGTGATGCCCTCGCTAACTTAACGGAACTGAAAACGTTGAACCTGAGTCGCAACATTTACATCACAAATACCGTTCTCAAACGCATCGCACAATGTTGCGTTAAATTAGAGACATTAAACATTTCCAGTTGTAACTCCCGGAGGATTTTCCCACACCCAGGTAATTGTCTATTAAAATATATTTGCACTATGCCTCACCACATGTACTTTATTCTAACGAATCTATATCTACCTCTATACAGTCGGTCAACGCGTGGCTTAATTATAACCCGAGTTACCATACTGCAGCTTGGGACCTGGAGTAGTGTATTCTTCATCGGCTTAGGCTTTTCCCAACTATTTTTGGGCCTTTGTATTAGTGATCAGATACTATTGAACTGCTGTATGGAGTAGGTAAAAAAATTTTTAGCAGTATTAATAACGTGCGTGGCCTCGCTTCGCAGAGCCGGCGGGGCTCGAAGAGGCAGGTCGTAAAGCGCATGTGCCTGCAGGCGCCGGCGACGAGGGGCTGGCGGCGCTGTGCCGCGGCTGTCGCGCGCTGGCGTGGCTGGACGTGTCGTACCTGGCCGCGCTCAGCGACGCGGGGCTGCGCAGCGTGGCGTCGCTGCCGCGCCTCACGCGCCTCACCGCGCGCGGCAACCCCGCGCTGTCCGCCGCCTCGCTGGCCGCCTGCCTCGCCGCCTGCCCGCTGCTCCAGGTACGCCGCGCGACCGGCTCGCTCACGTGTGACGACCTACTGTGTGACGGCTGACGTTGGTGTTCCTACAGGAGGTGGACGTGTGCGGGTGCGACGCGGTGTCGGAGGAGATAGTGTGTGCGGCGGTGCGAGCGCTGGACGAGCGGCCGCGCGCTCTCACGCTGCGGCTGGCTGGCACGGCCGCACAGCCGCTGGAGGTGACTCGTGTATATTATACTTAAATATAATTATTGTCATCTTTGCCTTTCACACTGCGTTCCCTAAAACGAAAGTGTTACGCACGCCACACTGATTGTTAAACGGTCATAGGCTACGGTAACGTCCACAGTAGCATACAAAGCAGTACAAAGAAGTCACACTGATACCGTTTCGCCGACTGATTAAAACCGCGAACGGTATCTAGTAGCTAGTGGAAGATCTTTCGACCAATGCTTCCATCGAGCAGGAAATAACTTTTAAAATATGTTGTGTCAAAACAAAATGGTATTATGTTGTCAAATTCATCTTGTTGGACGAGCAGTAAATGCGATACAATTGTCCCTGTTTAATTTTTGCTCGTGTTCATAAACATCAAAATATGTGGACTTTGCATTTAAATCGTAGTTACGTTGGGATTGCAATTAACACGCGCTACTTTAATCTTTTCACACGTTCATAAACTTTCGCCCGCAATCAACACCGTCGAATTAATTGAGTATTTTATTTTTGTCATATGCAGTTGAAACAAGAATACCCTACGCACAAGTTGTTAACGGTGGATGTTCATGACGACCGCAGCAACCCACATCTCCGGCCGGATTTCGTGGACCGCATGTTTGATGACAGTTCCGACGATTCACTCGGTGACCTTTACGACCACGATGATTTCGACGACTTCTTTGGACCAGGTATTCATTGTGGTAATATCATGTTTCATTGGGGTGGGTTGGGCTAACTTATTACTTATAGTTAAATATCTAAAATGTTTGAAAATATTACATAAAAATAAAAATAATGTTGCCTCGCCTTTTCCCAACTACGTTTGTGCTTGCTAGGAGCTTGTCTTACCAAATGTGGCTGAATATCAGTATTTTATAAGGAGCAACTGCCATCTGACCTCCAATACACAATTACTGGTAGGTAGTGCTACTCTAAGCACCCCGCAGATCGGTTGTTCGCCGCGATAGCTATGTAGCTGCGCGCCCCTCGAGAGCTGAATATGGACTGTATATTTTATGCATTAATAGAAAGAATACATATTTGACATTCAATTCAATCAATTAGACGTTGTATAAGACGTCGAATACGTATGATAAATAAATTTACTCGTGGGCAGACTGTAATGAACTTTTTTACGGGCTAACTGCTATTTCACCTCGATTGCATAATGCAAGGAAATCGTATGTGTATGCTGTAAACGTGTATTAGATATGAAATAATGACTTACAGATGATGAGCTGTTTCTGGACGATGATTTGGATGACTTCGATGGACTTTACCAGTTTGGGCTCCATGCGCCTGACATAATCCTGCTGTAAATGACGCTCTGCCCGTTTTCGTAGCTGCACTCACGCCATATTGCAACATTTGCCACTCAATCATTGCAACAACAAGACTTGCAATGCAATCCAACATGATTTATGTTAATACATACAGTTATTGAAGGAAATATTTTTAGAATTAGTCGTTTTGTTCCAGTGATTTGTTTATATTTCTTGTAAAAAGTAAATCAAGGTTTTATTTAAGGCCGATTTTATTTTTCATTTCTAATTTCGCATGTTTGTATGTACCTTATTGTAACAGTTATTCGTTATGCGAAAGGGAGCATAATTTGTTTTTTAAAACGCTTATGTTTGGCTTTTTTTTAATATGGTTGTAATTTAAGAGGTGTATTAAATCATATATCACGACTAGGCATGTGTAACTGGACCCGAATGTAACGTGCCCCTAATCAAGTACCTAGAAAATAGAATATGGCTCTGTTTCGTAGTCACTAGTAATATAAGCAGTATGTATTGTATCAACTGTTTTTTGCTTGTGCTATGAACCCATCACTTGGGACTAAATACCTTTGTATGAAACGGCTCCGCAACAGAAAACACAAAATTGTATGTAGCTCTGTTTTCTCTAATTTGTTCACATCAGTGCTGGCCATTCCATACAAATGAGTTCAGTCTATTATACTCCAGAAATATGGGCTAAAAGAATGTTGTGCCTTTAAAGCAATACTTAAAGTGCCGATTCTATATAGCACCAACTAAATACAGTTACAAAAATTGTTATTTATTAGTCGCAGGTAAACTAAAAATGAGATAAAAGGAATAGAAATTTACTGCCAAACTTGGACCAATCTAAAAACGGCGTTTCAGAAAAGACGTTTAATCCGTCCCCATGTGATCTAATTTTACAACTCGACTTTTCTTCTATCTCATTCTTATTTTTCCTGTAAGAAAAATAACAATCTTTTTAATTTGATTTAGTTTGTGCCTCACAGATTCGGCACTATTTAATATTATGATATTGTTGAATTAAATAGCATATTTAGTTAGACTTAAATAGCCAATGTAGCCAATAACAATTTTAACTGATATCTGCTAGTTAGTTGTGATGCCAATCCCTTTGAAATTAACAAGGATTTTTATCATAAAACAAGTGCTATTAAATCGATCGTTGAAGAATACAATATACTGACATACACGATTAGGCTGTTGAAACTGAAATCTATTATTGTAAGACTATTGTTATAATTATCTGTGATGAAACATTATTTTCGCAACACGAAGTCCCACACCTCATCTAGCTGTAGCCATTATTGTTTATTTATGTATAAAAAGTTTTGATGTATCATATTATAACTATAAGCAAAGTCTGAAAATATTGTGATAAAAATAAATTATTCAAACTCGGTTTCTGATTTTTATGCAAACAGGATGTGTAGCTCATAATTGGTAATACAGTGATAAATTCAAGTTTATATGGGAACTGTTGGATAATTACTTGCTTACTAACCAGCTTGAAGTATTCATGAGAAGATTGTCCTTGATTGTTGGTGTATATGTAAAGCATAGTAAATATATATTATACTATTATAAAGAATTATAGTAAAGCTTAAAATATTTGTTTTAAAATCATACTTCCATTTTTATCGTTAGAAGTACTAATATTATGTAAAAGAAGCAACACAAATCCTTATTGTTCTTACCTCATAGGAAATAAATGAAGTACTAAATTCAGCTACATGAATAACCGTTAATAATAATTATAGAATTACCGTTGACAATCAACTTATTGAAATGTGATATTGTGATTTATAAAAATTTATGTGTCCATATTTCTTTACCAGCTTAATATGACTTCATTTTATGAGCCTAATATTTTCTATAGCATAATTATTATAAGTTCTGCAATGTATGTACTTATGTTGAGTTTGTTAATTTACTTCAAATATCATTCAAGTTAATCTCATAGATGATCATATTGAGCTGGCTCTACTTTATAGATAGTAAACTAAAGAGGTGTTGCGAGTTTTTTTTTTTGCTTTTGATTTAGACAGGATGTTTTAAGTTTAGAGTCTTTTTTCAGGTGTTTTTATTACATTACTGTACCTTTATGACGTTTTCACTTTATAAGAACTTAATAACCTAATCAATGTGGTGATTTTTATTTGTTTTTATTACAGAATGATTTTTGTTTTAATCACAGTTATATATCAATGACTATTTATATTTTTTAAGACTTTATTAGATCCTAGCCGATAACGCTTTTAATTTACTGGGCATTAGAGGAAAGTTTTTGTTAATTGGGACAATCTTAGTTATGAAGGATGCTATTAGTGCAAAGCAAAAATTAACTCAGTTTAGTTTGTGGAGCAGAAGCTTTGTGTCACTTATTTATTTTGTTGAAGCTTACATGTTTTTATTCCACATCAGAGAGCTGCCACTGTGTTTAGTGCGTATATTTGATACGTTCTTGTTTTTCTTAACTAGTCTTTTAAAATTATCCTTGTGTTATATAAAAACATGTGAGCTATGATTTTACCATTTTTACTTGTAACAGTGATGTTAATTCAATTTTACATTAGTCAACCTCTGATAACTTGAATGAGAAAAAGGTTTTGTTTGTTGGTTTGTTTTCCATTTACATAACATCATCATCACTCATTTTTGAATGTGTTCAATGTTGTAATGTTTATAGGAGAATATATATTATGTATATTTGCAGGGTTCACTTAGTGGTGATTTATGTTTTTAGAGTTGCATTTTGGTCAAAAACCTAAAGCATGAGATGATTTGTGAAACTTAATAGTTTTTATACATTAATTGTTTTAACATATTAGTAAGAACCAAAATACAAAAGATTTTCTTCAACAAAAAAATACTTTCATTATTCAAATGCCTGTATAGTTTATACAGTTAAGTATAAATTCATATTTTTTTTCGTTTTTTTTTTTCATGCACTTTATTATCGTGCTCGGGGCAATGGCGCCTAATATTCAGTAAAAGGGTAAAGTTAGTAGAAGACTCTTTCAAGTAGCTGGCTGCATTAACTGTTACGGCAAGTGGTGTACAAAAGAGGAGGTCTTTACTCAGCTCGTTTATCCAAGATGGGCTAAATCAATCAATGGAAGAATAAGCTATGGTGTTCCTGCATTAAATAGTGAGGATCCTTCGCCTAGGCCTTACGGTTGATGTCAGACAGACATACGTATTAAAAAAATAGCGAGAAGCTTTCATCCCACCAAAAACATTTTCATGTAAAATGTCGAGATGAGAACATATGGCTCGCACTGTCAAAAGTTATCAGATCTCATGTAGAGCCAAGCTTCTAACTCTACAGGCCCTAACTTTACAAGCCCTGACTTCACAAACTTTTCACCTTAGAATATGTGGCTTGGGCATTTCGTTACTACAAGAACTATTGTATAACAGAAAAGTAATGAGAAAAGGGCAATATTTTCTTTCAAAATTTCTCCCTTTTTTATTAACTGTTGATCCTATAATAGCACATCATCTATGTAAAAAATCAAGAACCAGAGACTTTATCGTCAGGTGGCGCACGTCGGGTAGATTTAAAAAAACATGCAATTAGTAGTATGTACTTAAGACCTTGTGCCACTCTAGAGGCCGAAAAAAATAGGCATTTTGGGGTTTTTTTTTTTCAGAAATACTACAAAATAAATCGCGGTAACAGAAACGTGATTTTATTATACATATCAGTGACTGCTTACAACTTACAATAATTTTTTTGAAGGGATTTATTTCAAAATGGCGGCTATGGAGCGTTTTTGCGATGACGCCTCTTTTTTTTCAAGGTTCCACGGCCGGATTAACAACTCCTGTAATTTTTTTAATCATAATGAGCCAATGATTTTTTGATTATATATAGTAACTACTATAGAAGTACGTAGGATTTTTGCGATATAATGAGTTTTGGCCAAATGGCGCACTTCTAAAGTGGAAAGTGAAAAACTTGCCTAAAAAATCATCAGATAATTGTTAATAAGAAATGATCTAAGCAATATAAAACAAAAATCCTACGTACTTCCATAGACAATGTATTTTCTAAGATATATTCAAAATTTCAAGTCAATCGGTTGAAAATTGTCTGAGTTATCGAGTCCAGCCAACTTAAAAAATGCAGTATTGAGATAAACGCATTTGAAGTTTTGAGTAGTAGAAAATCATGAATTATTTTGCACAAAGAAATACTACATATAGAAAGAGCGTAACTGACGTCACGGCAAGTTAAACAAGGAACGTTTATTACGAAACACATATGAAAGAAGGAGATGCAATCTTTATTTTTTGTCCTTATCTGCGTGGCCGGTATTTTTATTCACAGATTGTCAAATTTGACAATCTGTGGCTAATTAAACATGCTAAAGTAAACACGAGATATAAATTTCGCATACGAAAAGATGCCATGCGTACCATTTCACTCGTAAGTAGACATAATTCAATTTATTAGAGTTTCAATAACGTCGGAGATATCATTACAGATATCATGGATAGGAACTGACTACTTGTTGTTGAATATACTGTGAAATTAATGCGTCATTGTGCTTAATGTTTGTAACCTAACCTAACACGTGAAATATTAAGTGTTGCTACTGTATTCTTTTATTTACCTCATTATCAATTCCAAGTAGTTTATACAAATTGAATATTAAAATTTAGGAACGTGTATTTTACAGGAATTGTACTGGTTTACAGTAGATCTTGAGATAACAAAAAAATAAATTCACGCTACCGGGTGGCAAAATTGCTATTTATAAATAACCAATACGTAATTTTCATGAACCGTTAAGGGACACTGACATCTCATATTATTTTAGTTTAGAAATAGAAACCAAAAAACCAGAATGTGTTTACTGAGTTTCCTTAGCCCGCGTACCTTTATGTAAATAAAACCTGAAATATATAAATCACTGTCAGTTAAATATTTTGAATCTTAAACATTAATTAAATATATACACATTTACCTGACAATAAAAGAGAATGTTGTTTATAATAAATACATTCTATTTATTATATAAAATAATCAGGGTAAAATTAGATTTACGCTTAAAATAAGGGACATTGATTTTCCTGGCAACACCTACTCTCCGAGCGAGAGATAAGGCTAAAGGACACCGATATCCAAAGCCTTAATAAATTAAAAAAAAAATTAAAAAAAATAACGAGAGATAATATAGTGGCCACGGTGACTACTTATCTATAGGTACTTTATCTATGATTTTGCAATACCTTTAATCTGCGATGCCTGCACCATACAATCGGCCTTCCAGATTATCTTGGTCTTGCATTTCTTTTCTGCTTGTTGTCAGGAAATAAATATTTTCAATAACATCTGCCGTATACCTGCTCTAGTCCCTAACGTACGTACCTACGTAGCCCCTAACGTACCTTCTCCCTAGCTCTCACAAAAGGAACTCGCAGACTGTCTTGTACTAAAATTCGAAACCGAGTACTTAAAGGATTTTCTCGGCCATAATCTTTTGGGACATGATTTTTGAGGCCCTAGGGGACCTTTTAAAATAAAAAAATAAAATCGATTTTTCTAAATTCTAGGGTGGCCTAAGGCCTTGAAACTCGGAAAAAAAAATATTTTGCCCTGTTTGGTGAATCACAGAAAATTACTGAACCACCAATGACAATGAAATACAGTAACACAGAAATAGCAAACGAGTTCTTTAGGAGAAAATTTACTGTATTTTCATAAGTTCCCTTGCTACACCCAGGCAGTGGAATAGTGTGTTAAGCTTGTAACAGAGGCTGCATTATCTGTCTGTGGGTCAAAAGTAGGGTTCCCAACTTTTTGTACGAGAAATAAAGTATATTACGGTCGGAGTTAATATATGTTTATAAAAATATTTCGAACTTTGTCAAACTGTCTGATACTCATTCTTTGAACACTAGGAATAAACACAACCTTGCTGTACATGCTACGCGCCTCCACAGAATAAGCAACTCGTTCATGGGACAATGTATACGCTTTTACAATAAGCTTCCCAATGATATACGTAATTTAACATTAAAGAAGTTCAAAATTGTAATTAAATCTAAACTTTGTAAAAAAGGATACTATAAAATTTCGGACTATTTAGATGACAAAAACGCTTGGGATTGAGCCGCTCTTTAGCCTTTCCTTTTTTTTTATATACAAATTTTGCCATTAATTATTATATTATTTACTTCATTATTTTGTTATTGTAATGTCGTTTAAATTGAAATTATTTCTTATATATAACCGCTATACATTGTAAATTTCATTAATTCTCACGATAACTGATGCATGCTTGCACTCTGTTGCGACAGGTTAGCTCAAATAGTTATGGCACTTTCTTCAAAAGGCTATTCCACCCTATATTTGTTTCACATAAACCTTTACATCAATACAATCTGTCTGGACTTTAAAATAGACTTTGACCCCTGAGTTTGTTTCGGCGTTTCTTCTCAGGGATAGTCATAGGAAATGCCGACGCCATCTAGTTTAAAAAAGACGTGTAAAAGTGATTGAAAAATCCTAATTGCAAAATAAATAATTTCATTTCATTTCATTTGAGAACTAAAATGAACAGTATTTTACAAAAATACACAGTATTTTTTTTTTAATATTTTAAAAACGTATTCTTTGGAGCTTCTTGCACAATTTAACAATTTATTATCATTTTTAAAATATTCATAAGCCTCTCCACAAGTTTATATTATAATAAATGAGGAGGTCATTTTTTAATAAATCAATAGAAGTAGAAGAAAAACAGTATTTTGTATACTTTTTTTTATAAAAAAGTAAATAGTATTAAGCTAAAAAAAGTAGCATCATCATAGCATTACGCCTGTATTCCCCGAAGGATTAGGCAGAGGTGTACTACTGTACATCCACATTTCGCCGATGCCGTTGTTGAATACCATGTAATAGGGGGCGAGCCTATTGCCATATACCGGGCACAGTTCCAGAATCTGTCCTGCTGTCGAGAATTTATATACAGAAAAACCCAAAATACTTCGCCTTGCAAGCAAAAGCAGTCGCGCTTGCGACCACTAGACCAATAAGGCAGTAAAAAAAGTATAATACTGTTTTTAACCGTATGGTTGGGAAACCCTAGTCAAAAGCAAGAGAAAGTTACGTAAGAACCAAGATAAAAGGTAGGCAAGACTTTTTGAGACAAAATCTCAATATTATCGCCAAAAAGGAGGTCCAGAGACTCCTGATAGAGACACTTAAAACTACACTATGATGCTTTTATTACATTAATGTTTTCCAATTTAATATATTTACTAATACTAAAATATTAAACAACTGAAATATGTAGAAAATAAATGTTTATATATATACATTGTATAGTTTATCTATCCTATATGTAATTTTTATTTTTTTTTATTTTTAAAAATTCAAGTGAAGTGTGCCAACTGAAGATATTGGAGTAGAAAGCTGAAATTTTGGATTTATACATCTTAGGGCATAGATCACGCATTGATAATACAGGAAAAAAAAACTCCCTCAACCCTAATGTACAAATTGTTGATCTTCCTATTACTGGAGCTCAGGGCTTCTCTGTGTGTTTGTATTTTTCGTTGAAGAACATTTGGTTTCATTACAAATTATTAGAGGCGTGGTGATGAACAATGCGTACATGAAATATTAATAATATACATATAGTATTGCACGTAAGATTCTCCTAGTCATTCGGCCTCCAGTACTTATATGCTGACCTTACTTATTTTTTAAGCTACTCTTACACTCTCATTTGTATTGTAGGTGTTTACAAACACTATTCACTATCAGTATGCCATATATTGTTCTGTGCAGGAATCGAACCCACAACACAATAGTGCATTGCTCCACTGCTTAATTACGTATTAAATTCACCTAGACAAATGGCTCAAAACAAACAGCTATGATTGAATTTGACTTTGATTTAATTTAATTTTTAACATTTCCCCACATAAGTAATAATTTATAATATTGTATGCACAAATTCTTAGACAACAATTATCTGTAGGTCAAACAAATATTGCTTAAACCACTGTTCCGAATGATAATTGGACTACAAATATGTTTAATACACTCTTACTCCAGTAATTTGGCATAGACATATCAGCAAACAATTTTTACAGCAAATTTATCGTTCAGCAGTGGACGTCTTATGGCTGATGATGATGATGATATCAGCAAACCTGCTGCTCATCCATAGTTCAATATTTAATATTTATTACATAAGGCATTATAATTAAAATTAGTTTTGTTTGTGCCATTTTACTTGCATATATAAGAAGACATCTAGCTAATACCTACTTTTTATAGATAATTACCAGATATCCATTGTTTTATTGCTATTGTAAACAAATATCCCAAAATGTATATTATTGTCATAATCTTCATTTTAATTTACATATTGTCTGCTTACTGCTAAAAAGTAATAAGTGCATTTTGACTCTAAATACAATTATTGCTTTTTAGACATAAGCAAACCTCCAAATTGTTGGTCTCATCATTGTCAATAGGTACAAAATACACTAAAATATGCATGCAATATCACTATCACTACATAGCATCTGCTTACGGCTAAAAAGCAATAATTGCATACAGAGTCAAAATGCACTTATTACTTTTTACCAGTAAGCAGACAATATGTATGACTAATATAATAATTTATGAATAGAAAAACAAACAAATACTAAATAACACTGAAATTATATTAACATTCAACAAGATACTAATTTTAAATAACAACAGCTACATGAATATTAATTAATATTAACATCATAATTATTGGTTTTTATATAAAGATTCCACCATTTACCCATAATTCCTACATCAATAATCCTTGAAGGAAAGCTCATAAAAGTGGGTTTTAGGTAGGAACAGCGTGCCTTATACAAATCACAAGAGTCATTTAATTCTGTTGTGTACATGATGGAGAAAATTCCTAAACTTCTATAATGAATTAATCCTTGGTTATAACATGTGTCCAGATACCACAAATGCGCCGCTGCTTCTTGATTTAGACAATCTGGGCTAATCATAACAGCTTCGTTATTGATTCGTTTTAAGTTATCTTTGAAATCGATTTCATTCGGATTGTTCAGGGATAGAAAAGATAACGTCGCAAGCCCTGCGGTCCACTTCATAGCCTTTATAGGATCATCTTGAATATCAGCTCTTAGGTCTGTCATCATTTGACGATAGTCTCTATACAAATTCTTCCAATAATCTGCCCATTTTTCAAATATTGTTCCTTTCAACTTTTCAGGAAACTTCATTTTATTCTTGACGTTACTTATAATGTTAGGGGCTTTAATGAGAGTTTTTAACATTTTTAGAGTAACAAAATCAAATACACGCAAAAAAATACTATTAAAAATTGCTCAAAATCCTTGTTACTACAAGTACAAATAATGTAACAATTAGGTTTAGGTTATGTATCTGTCTGCTGTAGCGGTGGGCTGCATCGGCTTTCTTGGATAACGAAACGCTACTATTTATCGGATATCAACAGCGGTTTTTAAAACGCGCTATTGTAGTAGTGACCAATAGCGGGATTTACGACAACTAAAGTGAATTATTAATAGACTGTTGTGGTGGTCGTTGCGCGATATACAGGTTGTTGAAACTAGCAAACATCACAATAGCGAATAGCTCGTTTTTCCGTTCTGATAGACGTATATTTGTATACGTTGTATTGTGAATAAAACGAAAAAAGTAAGCGGTCGCGGGGCGCCTGGCAGATATGAAACTCGAAATTATGTTGTGCATTTCCATATTCATTGGTACCTATTCCTTGAATATGTATTTTTATAAATAAAGAACATAATCCTGAATATTTTGTTTTTGGTCATACCAAATTTATTTCCTTTAATAAACCTCATTTTATGCTTTTTTTATATTTTTGGTTCATACTAAATCACCACACAGTGTACAATTCGCCTTTTTCGTTGTGGGGTCCTTTATACAAAAGTCCCAGAGTAAACTCGCATTGCTACGACACATTGCAATAAGGTATACCTACTGATATAAGCAAAACGATTTACTAACGCTATGAAATTATTATACAATACTATAATCTATATGATACAAAAATTATTTTAACTAACAAATTAAAAACTCGAAAATATTAACGCGCCTAAAATGCACCGTATCGCCAAACACGTGAAATTAGACTAGATCAGGGTTACACAATTCGGAACCTCAGCGATGCACTAACATCTCAAAGAAATTGCAAGTAATAGACAAAAATAATCTTACAAAATAAAAATCGCAACTATAACAATGGCATTAAGTGCTAAAGTCAAAGGTCCAACGCAACGTGTACTTGTATGAACCGATGACGTGTGTTCGGGTCGCGCGCGTGCCAAGCCGACTATTGCCGATACAGCCCGATCTGGGGGCACGGTAGTGCCCCCGCCAAGACGAGCCAAGCGAAGCGCAAGGGCACTACCTACCTTTTCTCGAAGTGTTTCGTCGTTTTTTTGAACCCTCATAGAGTTGGTTTCCGATGTACCAGATAGTTCATATTCTCAGGATATGATGTCAATAATAGACTAATTAAACATACAAAGTTGAATAGCTCTAATACTTTAGATTTTATTGATATCTAAAATACACCGATTTCGTCACTGACACACTCACTGATACACTGACACACTGATGATCATCAAAATGTTTGGTTACTTCCTGAAGTGCTAGAAAGCTGAAATTTGGTATGTAATCTAAGTTTAGTATACAACCAACAAAAAAAATCATAGACTTATAACTTTCGCCCCCCATCCCCTAAAATGGGGGGGTGGAAGTTTGTATGAGACATCAAAATGTTAGGTTACTTCCTGAAGTGCTAGAAAGCCGAAATTTGGTATGTAAACAAAGTTCAAAAAAAGAAGAAAAAAATAAACACTAAACAGACTGCCTAGCAACTTACAAAAAGAAGAAGCTTGGCTCTACATGAGATCTGATATCATAGTCTGATATATATATGATATTTCTCACAGGGCAAACCTTATGTGGTCGTCTTGGCAACATTTTACATGAAATGTTTTTGGTGGGTAGTGTTTAGCGATGTAGGTGTAATGAAAATTTCCGAACGTTGTGTGCGACACCGTGCAACGCGATTGAGTTAGTAGATGTTAGCGACTTCAGCGTAATGTGTTCTGTGGATAGATGTTAGCAGGTTATTTCAGATCGGTGAAACCAGCTAAACGCTATTGTGACATTAGCTCGTTTTAATAACGTTTGCGTTGCGCAACGACCATCGCTAGTCTGCTGTCAGTCAGCGTTGCCAGACTATACCCTGTGTAATATTTTACTCTTTGGACCATAGACTTAGAATTTTGCTTATTCTAAATCTATGCTTTGGACTATACCATCGAAATAATAAGTGAATGTCGTTAAAAACTGGAACAATATCTTGTAAAATTGTGGTCATACCTAAAAATCAATTTAATAAGAAAAAAGAGTGAAGAGGAAGAGTACGTCATCAAAATATGTATGAAAATAATCAAAAACCAAAAGCCTAAGATAAAGAATTACTATAGATCTGACATTCACGTACACCCGTAAACTCAAATAAAAAAAAAATACTAGATAGATCTTATTAAGCTAGAGCTCGAGATATATAACTATTTTCTTCGCAACACAAAAAAACGACATATCACAGAAAGAGACAATGATAGTGGCTCGGGTTACTCGAAACAACCGCAATGTCTCCATTTTGGACTCAAATAAAAAAAAACCATAGATGTAGCATAATAAGTTGAATAATTTACTCATACTCAACACTCTTCGTTCTAATATCAGTTTATGTGTGACAGAAAGAGATAGCAAAAGCCGTTTATGCACGTCTTGAAGAAGTGCGCGCCACCCGCGCCACCGGCCTTAGACAAAGTAATTCTTCATCTTTTTCCTCTATCTGAGAGCTTAGCCACCGGCCGAGGGCAGCCATATTTGTATGGTTATCAGCTAGTTACCAAGGCGTCGTTACCATAGATTTAGAATGTAATAAGCGAAATTCTAAGTCTATGGGCCGGCCGGCCAAAGGCATAAGGCCATAGCCATTAGGCATTCGGTCGCCCCGCTGTATTTTTCAGATGGCAATGAAAGGTAATGATGAGGATCTAGTAGGTATATGTATAAGCTCGCCAAATTAGGTTTTTAATTTTTGGTAGCGTTATTCATTTTTAACTGATTGATTCACGAGTAAAGGTACTGAACACGCTGGGGCCGTCTTGGCCCGCACGGTGCGACCACTAGGGCATGCAGTTTCGTATATTTCCAGTTTCGAAATTGGCTTCTGAAATCGGTCTTATAAACTCCGAAATTTCGAAATTTCGATGTTGTGGGCAATCTTCATTAATGAAAATTCGATCATCAGATTATAATTTTTAATTTAATTGAAAATGTTAAAAAAGCCTAGCCTAGCGTAACAAAAATAAAACCAATAAGTTTTCTTCCGTATATTTCGTTCCCGCGTCGACCAAACGCGACAACGCAAATTGTTGAGAAAAGTATCTAAGTGGTGAAACATATTACATGTTGTATTGTATGTGTGGACCTAATTACATTTCCACTGGCCTGCAAAACTAAGTATCACACTTTTAAAATTAGAATAAATTTTTAAGTACACAAGATATACTTTCGAAATAAAAAGAACTCGAAATAATTTCGTATATAATAACTTCATAGTCGAGAACCTTTTTTTAAGAAATGGCTGAAAAAAGCTTTAAAAACAAAAATAATCCTTTTCGAATTACAATTTCACTATTTATTTTTTTGTTTCTGTTTTTGTTTTCAATTTTTTTTCAGTCTTGTTACAAAAGTTAAGTTAGACAACAGCACATAAATTTTATTTATCATGCCTCTTTCACCTGAAGAATGTGCTAGGATCATGACTTTTCTGGAACTAGGCATCAGTATGCGTCGTACTGCAAGAATGGTGGGTGTGACGTTACGAACGGTCCAGAAGGTGAAACGAAGGTACGAAGAAACTGGAAACCATCTGAGGAGACCTTGTAATGGCAGACCCAGGTGTACTATTGCCCGACAAGACCGTAATATTGTTTCCACTGTGTTGAAAAATCGCGAAATCACCTTAATGCGTTTGAAGCCCAGCAACAGCTTCTTCAGACGAAGGGACTACATTAGTGACAGGGCAGTGAAAAGAAGACTTGCTTTAGCAAATCTGAAACCCCGAAGACCAGCGAGTGGCCCCAAACTCGAGAGAGAGCACCGAGTAGCGAGACTACGATACGCCCGTGAACACATACAGTGGGATGAAGAAGAGTGGTCAAGAATTTTGTTCACAGATGAGTCTTGATTTTCACTTTAAACTTCTGATGGAAGGCGAAGTGTCTACAGGCGGTCTGGTGAGCGATACCTTCAAGACTCCTTCTCAGAAAGTCCAGTATGGTGGAGGCAGTGTACATGTATGGCCTGGCATATCTTCAGAAGGTCGCACAGAGTTAGTGGCTATAGAAAATGGCACTCTGACTGGGGGAAGATATGCCCAAGAGATTCTCAACGAGTATGCAGGGCCGTATTTGGTAAATATGGGTGATCGATCGATGCTGATGCATGATAATGCCCGACCACACACGGCTCAGGTCGTGCAAGAGTATATTCAGAAGGTTGGTATCAGCGTAATGGCTTGGCCATCAAGAAGTCCTGATCTCAACCCGATTGAGCACGTCTGGAATGAGCTAGGGAGGCTAGTCAGAAGCCGCAGACCAGCACCTACCACCCTCACGGCACTAAAACGGGCCCTGATTGAAGAATGGGTGAATATTCCCCCACATCGGCTCCGAAACCTCGTGTTCAGTATGTCAAACCGGCACGAAGCTGTAGTCAGAGCCCGAGGAGGCAATATTAAATTAAATAACATGTAAAACATACTTATAAATGTGTTAAGTATTGAGTTTTTTTGACACTAAGCAAAAATGGCATTTTTTTTAGTTATATCTTTTTTTTAAGTTAAATATGTTACTAATGTATAGTTTACTAGTTTCAAAGAAAGCTGATAAAATTTGCTATAAAACTTTTATTTTTATTTTAAATCTCTAACATGTATAGTTTAGAAAAAAAATTGTAGTATTTTATTACCTATCTACTATTATGTAATATTATAAATGCGAAAGTTTGTGAGGATGTATGTTTGATACTCTTTCAAACAAAAATAATCAAATTTAAAATTTATTATTTCGATATTTCGAAACTAGGGGTTTCAATTTCGAAATTAAATAACATGCAAATATGATCCGAAATTTCGAAAGTATGAAATTTCGAAATGCATGCCCTAGCGACTACCCAGTTAATTTTGATAATACAATACACGTACAAGATTATGTAACTTTACCTAAGTGAGCTTATCAACTTAATACCTTGGTGTTTAAAGATTTAAAAATCTTTAAACACCAAGTTATTAAGTTGTATGAATGACCAACGCCACAGACAACCAGCCATTCAGACGCACACCACTGAACGATGTTATTGAAGGAATCCATCCGATGTGTTTTATTAAAATATCGTCAATAATCATCATGACTTGAATTTTAAATACCTACCAAATAAAGTGTGTTTTTTGCGTACGTACTTGTTGTCAACCATCGAAATAGTACTTATATGTGCAAAACAGTGCGTAGAACATCAAATACGTAGAGATGAGTAATGAGAGGGTACACTATAAAATTTGCCATAAGTTTATTTTAAAGTAGGTAAACAGATTAAAACATAATTATATATTGTCACTTGTCATTGGCCCTGCTTAGTCGTTGATCATTGTTAAAAGTTAAATATGATTATTATTGTAGACGTTATCCTTTTCTCGTTGGCATTGAACCTCCACCTTTAGCTTCTCTCTTTTTTCGTGAAAAGTTTTCTATAAACATTCCTGGTGGTGGTGGTGGCGGCGGCATTGTGAAGTCATCCTGCGTCGGAGGAGCTTGTCTAACAACCTGTAAGGTAGGAGCCTTATAAGCTTAGGTGGGTACAATATAATTAGGTAAGTCATACAGTCTCGAATTTAGTAACCAACGACTTTACAGTACCCCTAGTGTAAGTTTCTTTTGACAATTTCGATTTACTACATCGAACGCGTTCGATGTAGTAAATCGAATTTGTCGAAAGAAACTTACACTAGCGGTACTGATAGTGAATCTTTCACATTTCCTAAAGTGTTCGCGTTCATGACGCATAAGCCAATAATTGGCAAGTTTAAGGTCTAAAATGAAACTCGACGTTAATCGACGCATCCTTAGAAAAGGCTCGTTATATTGCTATCGCAATTTATATTAATTCGAATCACTCAGGGCTGAAAGCACCTGACAATGATTTACATTAATTTAAGCCAATAGTAATAACGCTGTGGATAAGTCACCAAGTCAAGAACTCATAATTCTATGAGGAGCACAATAAAAGTATAAATGAACGATAATTGCTTGTCTCATAGTTTTAACGAATAAAAAAATACTACACTTACGAGAATAGTTCTCGCATAATTTATTGTAAACTATTCGGGCTACCCATTTGCCCACGGCTACGATCTACACGCGTGTGGAGTCGCGGCCACATCTAGTCGTTAACATACCTACTTGATGGCTTAATTTAATTTTTGTTGCTAGCTGAGCACTGAATGGGTCAACAAAACAATAAAGTTTGAACAAAATACTCACTCGATTCGACGAATGTAGAGAGTCGTAATTGCCAAGCGCCATTATTGAAGCCGCTGGTGCAGCGTGTGCTATCGAAACTAATCCATAGTTCGCCGCAAGGCAAATAGCAAAGACCGTTAAATAAAACAAGTGGTTCATCTTGCCTGGTCACTACTATTGACACCTCCACCTCAAACGTTAGACACATTTTTATAGCCTCTAGATCGCATGTTACCTGGTTAACGGAAACCTTTGACAAACAATGCAACAACTTCCTGTGCGATATACGTGAGAGATAAGAGGTAAATATGTTGATTGTTATTGCAGCGATAAAGTTAATTGTGCTTCACTAACATGTTAGGCCACAGTGCAGATGTCAATCCTGGTGCAATTTAACTAATTACTTGATACGGTAATTATAAAAAGTAAGTTAAGTCGTACCTAATAATTATGTTACAAGGTGTACACTCAAGGTGTAATAAACCCTCTCAATGACACCCTTTTAGTTATAAGAATTTATCGAATAGGCTGCGAATAGCAAAAAAGACTTCAGCAGTGCTAAGTTCCACTGTATCTAGCGGTACCGGTACCGCCGCAGCATGACCACTATTAGATCTTTTTTTTATTATTATTAAACTTTGCTCTACCTAACCTTTTGCCTGTGTCGTGGGTACAGTTTACAAACATACATGTCACGTGCACACACAACAAGACCCGAAACAACTATCTGTAGATCATACAAATATTTGTTTCGTGCGTTAATCGGACCCGCGATACCTAGCGCAGAGAGCTAATCACTTAGCCGCTGCGCCAACCGAAATAATCACCGAATAATCAGATATCACCGCTATAATGCTAGTTCAAGAGAATGGCCTCTGTCACTGGTTATTACAGCAGCACAGCTTGCTAAAAATCAATCTTTTTTATCATCCTTATGGCGGTTTTCTGGGCGGTGGTGCTAAGCCATAACGAGCACTTCTCATTCGAATTTATTGTGCTGGGATGCGTGTGCTTTATGAAATAATTAACAGTGCCCGTGCCTCCGGCCACGTGTTGGTTGAATTTGGTTTTTGAAAATACATGTTGCAATTGATAATATAAGATTCAATACAAAAAAAAAAAAGAATATAAAAACGTTTCTGTATTCGGACCAGATTCGAACTTGTTACCCGTCAACAACAGTCCTACTATTTATCGATAGCGTGTCTGGATAATAACGAATATAAGTTTTAAAGGTTCAGGTTTTTTATCACGAATGTTCAACCCATCTCTATTTTGATTGAATCATTTATTTGATGATGATAATTATATTTAATGAATATCGATCATAGCATATAAAAATATAATTCACCGTTCCGCTGCTGTGAGTGATAGCTCGATAATAGATAATAATATACATTTAAAAAGGTCAACCCTTACAGTAAAACTCCCATCACAATCAGTCTATATCGCGGAGCAAATACAAAGAGATGTTGTAATTAGATTTCCCTATGAAACAACGCGTGACACTTTGTTGGGTGTTAGATCCCGCCCACTTCTTTATGTACCATCTACCGGTCTATAGGTAGCAAAACTACTCGCTCGTTCTGTCGATTTTACTTTGTAGTTACATAACTATCTCACGCTGTCACTAAAGTGCAGGATGCAACAGGGTCGTACTCAGAATTTTCGTACCAAGGAGCAAACTGTTTTTTTTTTTTAATTAATTTTGCAAACCATCTTGATACGTATTATTTTTTACTGATATTATTATGAAAAAAAGAAATATTAGAATGAAGATTATTAGTTTTTCTCTTATTTTTAAATGACTTATTTTGTTAAAAAGACTTATCAAGATTGTTTACAAAGCTGGTAATTTTAGAAAAAAAGAACACGTCCCGTTTACGTGACAATCCATCCGAAAGCATTAATGTTAAATAAATAAGTAATACCGGACTAAATCAAAAGCCGCATGACGCGAAAGAAGCTTCATACTTAACATGACTCTTTTGATATGGTCAAGTAGGTAAAACTCATTTCAGAGGCAGAATAAATAATAGACAAATTATAACGAAAAAATGTATTACCACAATTCAATTTCCTGAAAGAATAACTGATTTTTAAATAACTGATAATTACGGCCCTGCCTTTTTGTTATGTTTATGTTTGTTGTTCATAATTGACGATAGATGGCGGCCTGTTTACAAAATTATATAAATACTACAAAAATAAAATTTTGCGATTAAAGGATCTTTAGTAATGAATGTTGAACAAATTTCAGTACATATGATTATTAAAATATATTAATACTGAGCCTTAAGTACCTAAATATTGTTATTTCCCATGATACAAAGTGTTGCAATCTAATGTCGGGTAGAATTATATTCGGAAACGCCGACGCTAAGAGATTTTTCTAGAACTATTTTAATAAATTACGCATAAAATTATTTACAAATGAAATATGATGCCATCGATAGCATCAGAATGTCTATCCGAGTAGTTCTTACAAGATAAATCACAACACTTCATTCTTTTTTTCTTCTAGTACGAATATGCTGTAAAATGGGAACGTTTACAAACTTGTGCAGAGGACGAACGCCAACAATACACTGACTAAGGCCACGCCTTCTTGATGACGTCAGGACCTAGTTGATAATCACAGTGCACAGTTGCTTAGGCCGTCTCCAGTTTGTATTTACTCCGTGGTCTATCTTGTTTTAGGGCAGTGTTTTCCAAAGTGTGGGTCGCGACTCCCTGGGCAGCCGTACTCAACCTTTTTTCCATAAGGGCCACTAAAACGTATTAGTTAAGGTGCCGCGGGCCACAATACAAAATACCGTAAAACAACGAAACGAAAACAAAAAAGCATGAAAAATTGTTCACAATTCATCTGACTAAATGATCTTATAATGTGAGGTTATCATGCAGCCACATGCGATCTTGACAAATTTTTGAAAGAACTTTCACAATTCAAAACTTTACTTTTAATGAGATCTCTGAATCCCTCTATCACTCACTGCAACGAATTGCGCGGTAGGGTTATCTAGGTACCTATTGTACTCCGCGCGCCCACACTTTCTCTGGATATGCGCGAAATTTAAAGCGGTTGACACCTTGACTACTATGCCAGGTGGGCTACTCACAAAAGCTGGGCGAGCCGCATGCGGCCCGAGGGCCGAAGGTCGAGTATAATTACCCTGGGGGATCGCGAAGCCTTGAAAAAGGGGGTCGCGGATGGTCGAGAAAAGTCAGAAATTGAACAACTTTCAAAGAATATATTTAGAATAGAATATGTATATGAAAAATGTTAATTAAATGAAATTTAAGAACGCAAACAAATTAAAAAATTACCCATTAGTCACATTCATATTAATGTAAAGTAGTTAGCCAATTTCTTCCACTGCGGATCCATTTTTGCTAAAATTAGGAATAAATTATTTTCAAAATTTAAGCTATTTCTCTGTTTGCTTTTTATTTGGGTCATTGAGGAAGAAGAAACGTTAATTCACACAAGTAAGACGTCGCAAATGGAATCAAACACATCTGTGGAATCACACAAAGCTTCTGTGGTTAATTCTGGGTATCTTGATTTTCTTTTTAACCAAAAAGTATCCAAATTGACAGACTTGAACTCCAAGAACAACATTCCATTGGCAGATAATTCCAGTTGCCTTCATTGGCCTTTCTAAAATTTGTTTCAAAAATGTAAGCGCTTTTTACGATATAAATGTGGAAAAAGCTAATTTATTTTTCCATTTTTATAAATAACAAGTTTTTCAGAGCATAAAATGTGACCATTTATTTATTTCAAAAATTCAATCTTATAGAACAAAAAAACGGCTGGCTGGATTGAACTGGCTCTCTGTAGGGGTTTTGTGGGTATATTGAACTGTAAAATGCACAATTTTTTTTTTTTTTTTTTCCTGGCTCTTCACGACACACACGGTAGGGAAACGAAATTAAGGTATAACGGAACGTAAAATTTAGATTGGAAACTGGATATAGGATCAGTAATTCAAAGGAAGAGGAACTAAAAGTAATTATTTACATTTATTTATAGGGATAAAAGAGGATGAGTGAAATAATGGAGATCGGCTATATATTTACAATTTTATTTTATTTAATGAGATGAATAAATCTATACTTTTATAAACATTTATGTTACCTATTAGTATAAAGTAAAGAAAGAATGGAAGTAGGAAAAGGAATATCGAGGGATACAAGACTATTTATAAAGGAACTACGATCAAAAAGAGGACAGGAGAAGACAATATGATTGAGATCACCAACATCCGTACCACACTCACAAACAGGGTTGTCAATAATATTCAGTCTGGCAAGATGGGCTGGAGAACAAACATGTCCCAGTCTCATTCGAACTAAAACCGATGTCTCCATCTTACCAAACTTAAATGCACAGTTAACATTAGTGGTTTCCTCGATATTTTCGATTCGCGCATGATTTTCCAAAAAAACCAACAAATGCCATTTTTTGTTGCTCTTTCATATTTATGTAAGGAACGGATTTCTTTCTTTTTGAAAAACTTGTCTTATCCTTGTAGAGCATTTATTCAAATTTTTAAAACACACCTTCAACTTTCTGTGCTGATTGGTGAGATCAATAGAGTATTCTATCCTCAGATTCTATCGATAGTCAAAGACAAAATGATCCTTTTTCAAAGACCGATGTGTAGGCGAGAAGTTATAATGTCTTTGTATCAAGTCAAAGACATTATACTCTGCTAGTAGAGTATAATGTCTTTGTATCAAGTTCTTAAGCCATAGATAAAGGACCTATAGATAAGAAGTCACCGTGGCCACTATAGTCTCTCTTGATCGGACTATAGGTGTTGCCAGGAAAATCAATGTCCTTTATTTTGAACGTAAATTTATGTGGTTGGGGTGTAGCAAATGGTGTGCAAGGATTTTAGGACTTGACTAGAATCGTTGGTCGCAGACGAAAAGTGAATCTAAGATTTTCGTCTTATTTTTGGACGATCTATACGATGCAAAAAAGAAATAACGAAAAAAAGAAATTTTGATTTTTAGTGATAAAATTTCTAAGTCCCAATCACTTCGTTGAGCCTCCATTCCTGTAGAACGGCTGATGCTAGCGAAAAAGTTATAAGAGAAAAAAGTCTTTATTTTTTACTTCTCTAAACGATAGACTATAAAAAGGAACGAAATTTAATTTTTCGTGAAAAATTTTGTTTTTCGTGAAAAATTTTGTTTTTCGCCTTCATAAACGACACCCCTTCGGTGCGGATTTTCAGGCAAACCGTGGGTCGTAGACGAAAAGTATTTTGAGGTTTTCTTCTTCACTTTGGTCGATCTATATGATAGAAAAAAGACGCGGGGAAAAAAAGAAATTTTGACTTTTTGTGAAAAATTTGACCTAAAAAAAATAAAAATATAAAGATTTTTTGACAAAAGATTTCCAAGTCATCGGCGCCCTATAGAAATTGTGACTTTTTGACAAAAAAATTCTAAGTCCTAAAATTCTTGCACAACCTTTCCTACACTCTGACCGTAAAATTATTTACCGATGGTCATGTGAAAAAATTGTATCCAAAAAAATTATATATCAAAAGGTAGGTAAGGCTAAGGAACCTCAATATAAAAGCTTTATATTTAAAAAAACGTATATCAAAATATTGCCACTTGAACAACCGTTTCTTCCCGCAGCTCTCTAGCCATGACTTGAGAGTCACATAACACAAAAGATATTGCCCTAAACAGATTACAGACCCTTGAATAATATGAACCGATTAAAAAAAATCTCAAACTTTTTAATGTTTTTTGTTAAAATCTAACAGCTAGAATCACAATGAAACTGTGTACGCACTGAACATATGTATTACGAACAAAAAGCAAGATTTACAAGTTTGCTTTGTAAAGGTGAATAAACATAAATTCCACTTACCTATGAAAAGATAATTTAGCCTTATTTTCAGTCACTATACCCGCTCGGCTAGAACAACCGGAAAAACAGTACACGCCTTAGGCGCCATTCATTTATTACGTAAGACTATTTTTGCTAGTTTTAATCCCCCTCCCCCCCTATATAAGAAAAAATAAGAATAGGCTGACCCCTGTTTAATATTTATTCGTAAGAATCTAAGGGAAAAAATGAATACACGTTTGGTTTATTTTAATGTTTATTTTTCAAAGTACACAAAAGCGGGGAGTTCCAGGAGGTGCAGTGCGGGTGGCGCGGGTCCGTTGCCATGGAAATCGTTTACCTATAGGTACGCAACCGCGTTGCCCGCGCTTTTTCAAAATACAATCTTAACTTTGCGCATTTTTGTGATCTTACGGAAGAACTATCAAGACTCCCTCTCACCTAGGGTTGCCAGGTACAGGCTTATCATTTCCGGGACAATTCTTGGGTAATGGTTTCGAGCCCTAGTAATAAATAGTCATATGAAAATAAATAGGTATTTAATTAAGACTCGATAATGTTTTTATTTTTTGTATTTTTAAAGGGAAAAGCAAGTTATTCTCAAATACTTACTCTTATTAACTCTTAATTCAGGTAAAAGTTACGTACCTACCTCAATACTTATTGATTATTTTTATAATATTATAAAAACATAACCAAAACTGAGCACCACGCTTTTACTTATTGATTAATTTAAACTTTGGTAGACAACTATGTGAAAAAAACTAGAATGTGTTCGGAATCCGGGACAGTAAAGTTTAATTATTGGACACGGGACGATACACAAAATTCCGGGACATTCCCGAATTTCCCGGTCATCTGGCAAGCCTACTCTCACCCCATGTAAGAAAAAATAAGACATGGTCGACGACCCTCCCCCCTAAATCGTCTTACGCAATAAATGAATGGCGCCTTATCTAATTTATAAGACTTCCACAGCGAGTAAAAGTTAAGAAACTAGAAGAAAACCACAAAAAATCCTGAATTCGTAACGACGCCTTGGTAACCTGCTGATGACCAAACAAATTTGGCTGCCCTCGGCCGGTGGCGCGCACTGGTTCAAGGCGTGCATAAACGGCTTTTGCTATCTCTTTCTGTGACACATAAACTGATATTAGAACGAAGAGTTTTGAGTATGAATAAATTGTTCAACTTATTATGCTACATCTATGGTTTTGTTTTTATCTGAGGTCTATGTCTTCAAAAAAGAAATTAAAGCCGAATGGAATGAATAAGTACCGAAGAAAAAAATGTATAAGTAAAAAAAAAAATCCATGTTCGTAGACCAAAAAAATATATTTTTTGTCGGTGGTTTTCTTAAGATTACTTAAAATCCGCTGACACGAAAAAAAAATTTATGCTCAGATCCGAAAGTTAAACACTTGGAGCTACAATTTCCTTTTTTTAATTTGTTGTACAACCCTTTTTCCCCAAGTTCAGCCTGATGAAAATCACTTAAAAATTTGGATTCTATTGGCCAAAGAGCATTTTGTGGCTTGTAATGTGGGCTTAAAAGACGTTCTATCCAATCCAGAAAATACTATTACAATAAAAAACGCAATTGCAATTTGCAAAGGTACCTACCCGAAAAGCGCGGGAAACGTTCGAACTTGGCGGACGCGTCCTTTTGGGTTTTTTTTCAAAATAAAATATTTTATTAGTGTAATATAAGATCAGTAGCTGTAGTTTTTCGTATATATTCTCTTTATTAGTGTTTATTTCGTTTTTTTTGTACATTTTCGTTTGGTAAGTCAATTTTACATTTTTTTTTTGGAGCTATTATGAACGACCCGCCTGATCCGGGGGGCTTTGTCCCCCCGGCAGGAAATTTCGTTACCATTCAATCCAACGAGTCCGGCATGGACACTGATGGGTCCACATCGACCCGAACTTTAAAAAGAAGCCGATTACATGTCTGCAAGCATTGTAACAAACGTCGTCGTCGACACCACGGCTCTAATTCAGTTGGTTGTGGTTGTCAGGACGCTCTACTGATTGAACCGGAACAAAATGTAACGGATATTAACAACATATCTTCCCACACTGATAAACTTACTCCTTTAGCCTCCCAGAGTACCTCCCAGAGTACCCCTGTTGGAAGAAATACTTACGAGAAAACTGATAATTCACCATACATTGTACATATCCAAAAAAATTCTTCCACACCAAATGACGGCACCACTTTACACCCCATTACATTTGGAAAATTCTTAAAACAAAATTCTATTTCAAATATTATTAATGGAAGTGTTAACCCTTTAACCGCGCGTGTCGCATATATGCGACAAATATTTCCGTGTCCCTACCGCGCGTGTCGTATTTCTGCGACAGAGAACATGCATGATTTTTTCGTTCTATTTTCGTCCTATTAATTGCGTGGTACAACTAAAACTATTATTAAATAGAGCTATTATTTACAACAATTACTTAAAATTATGTGTCATAACTCTAAGCATTCAAAAAACTTAAACAAAAATAAGTAATTGGCAGCTTGAAATTTTCTTCGGCGTCTATCGCGCGCGTCGCATAAATATGACCATAGGGATGGGATACAATGCAATGCGCATTTTAAAAACGAAATAACAAACAGTTAAATAATCAGGTATAATGCATCATTCAGCATAAAATAAACGGTGTCATACCAAATAAAGTTAAATTTAACATATTGCCTTGTGTTATTAATTCTTTTCCTTATTATTCATAAGAAAAATATCCCTCACGATCTTTGTATAATGCCAACATTTGACGTTAGTTCCCATCCCTTGACTCCTATGCTTGCAACATATTTCTCTAGTTAGTCTAGCGCGGCTGTCACATTAATACGACCACTGCCTACGTCACAAGCGGATCAAACGAATGGAAAGTTCCATTAATGTTGTTCGTTGGTATTTGTGCATTGTCGATAAAATAGTCACATTTCAATTTTCAATAATGACGACTACTGAGGAATTATTAAGAATATTAGAAGGTGACGACGACGAGTGTGACGACGAATTGGAATTATCCGATTCGATAGAATTTAGAAGTGATGGAGAGGTAAGTACCTATTTCAATTTCTTCTTAGGTTATTTGCACATTATTCAGTAGGTATAGGTATAAATAAGACTTTCGTTGGGTTTAGGTAACTCCTTGATGAATCGAAATAGTATTTTAAATATTGTGATGTAATTCTGTTATTACCTATATTACCTACTTAACTACCTACATATCCTATTGATTGTTCAAATTTGGAACCGTGTTGTATGTTGTCCTTACCATTATTAAGGTACTGTGACAGTACCTACCAAGCCGGACAGGCACTCGCACTCGCGTTTGTCTCTTTTTAGCCGAAAAACATTTCGGTACTAATGTGACGCGCACGAATAAATTTATAGAAACGTACACACATTTTGTGACATCTATAATACGTCTGATAAAAACAGACAACGAATAATTTTATGAATCATGTACCTACTACTTGTTATCTACTGTTTGACTGATTAATTGTCCTTTTTTTTGTTTTTAGCTTATGACTGCGTAATTCTAATTATAGTTGTTGCAATTCACGAGCGCACTCAAGCCTTTGCGTGTAGGTTTCGTGTACGTACACGTCACGTAGGTACACATTGCACTTGTGTGTGTGCCCGACGAAGCGAACAGTTGCGCGCGGACGTCATTCATAGGTAGTTACAAATAGGTAACAGTTCAACACACATCTAAATGAAAAGTGCGCTCGTGAATTGTAACAACTATAACCTACTTATTATAAATGCGTAAATCATTGCATTTGATCTAATAGGTAATCAAAACTTATTAGGTATTTTATAGTATACTGAGGAATATGTGTAAATGAATGTGATGTAAAGTATTATACTCCATTTGTTTAGGTAATTAAATAAAGGTAAACAAAAAAACCACGTGCCGTGGTTATCCAACTAAACGTAATACCAGTCTATTCAGTTGTCATGCTACGTCACAGTTGTACTCTTCAATTTAGCAACGTTATAATTCGTTAATAATGTTGCTAAATTGAAGAGTACAACTGTGACATAGCATGACAAGTGAAGTGAGTGATATTACGTTTAGTCGGCTAACTAAGTCACGTGGTTTTTTTGTTTACCTTTATTTAATTACCTAAACAAATGGAGTATAGTAACTGGTAAGCAAAAACAAAAAAAACAATTGTGATTCAAAGATTTATTATACTTAGTTTGATTTGAAAAGGAAAAAGTCGAATAATAAGAGATTATTTTGATGTAAGTAATTAAAATTTAGATAGTAAGATTAAACAATTGTGATACAAAGATTTAGCCATTGCTGTTGTAGGTAGATTTATAAGAAAAGAAAAAAAGTACCTAGTCGATTAATAAGAGATTATTGTGATGTAAACAATTCGAATTTAGTAAGGTTAAACAATTAGTAACTGTTAAAAACATTTACTTATTAGCTTAAAGATGAACGATTGTGATACGAAGAAAGTGATTAGGGTGGTTAATTTAAAGGTCCTACAAACAGGCGCGACACGCGACACAAAAACATGAGCGGTTTCTTTGTGTCGCGCCTGTTTGTAGAAGCCATAAGGCTGATTTAAAATAAAAACATAAAAAATTCTTTGACTTTTTTTTATCGATACAACGATTGCCCCTCCTTATTTATTGTAGGTATTATTTTGTCGATTTGTAGCCTCGCGCTAGGGGCACGACAATTGATATTTAGCCAAGCGGTTAAAGGGTTAAACGGATAGGGCGTAACAAAATATCTATTGCGTTTTCTTGTCATATGGATGCTAATTCTTTTATTACAAATAACAGCCTAGAGGCCCAAAATTTGAAAGCCTACATTCCAACATTCAATGTCACTAGGATGGGATTAGTTCGAGGGGTTCCTGCAGAATGGTCTCCGGAGGAAGTAATTGAGAATATCTCTGTACCTATTGGTTGTGGCCCTATTCTCAAGGTAAGACGCTTAAATTTTAAGAACTTTATAGATGGCTCTGTAGTTTGGAAACCTACACAGTCAATAGTTTTAACTTTTGATGGCCAGATTCTTCCGAAACGCATATTTATGTGTTACAATGCCCTACCGGTAGATTTATATATTTTCCCCACTATACAATGCTTTAACTGTTGTCGATATGGTCACACAAAGCTTCAATGCAGATCTAAACCCAGGTGTTTCAAGTGTGGTCAAAACCACACTGGGGAAAGTTGTGATAAGGAAGAAGAATCTGCTTCCTGTTGCATGTGTTCAGGATTTCATTATGCTACTAGCAAATCCTGCCCTGAATTTTCTAGGCAAAAACAAATTAAGACCTACATGGCACAAAATTCAGTGTCTTATGCTGAAGCCATGAAAGTTCATCCCCCAGTAACCAGGTCTTATGCTGAAACTCTTCTTTCTTCCCCTTCTAGAAATTTCTCAAATAAACCAGCAGTTACCTCTATGTCCAATAGAATACCTACTACTAGTCACAAAAAAACTATTTTTATGAAACCCCGCTCTCCACCAAAATCCACCCAAGGTTATGATAGAGAAGCTCACAATACTATTATTAAAGAATTCAATGCACCACAACCAACAAATGGATGCGCTATTAGAAAAAATGAAAATAGTGAAATAACAAATAGCAACTTGAATCTTCAATTAATGATTTTGTCTCAGCCTTCTTACAACTTCTTTGTAAGTTTAATATTTCACCGTCCAACGCTGCCTCTTACATAGATCTCTCTCTTCCTGTTAACAATGACCAGTCTTTCCAAAATAATGCAGTGGAATTGCCGCAGCCTGATAAGCAAAAAAAGTGATTTAATTTATTTACTCAATAAATATGAGCCTTCAGTTTTTGCATTAGCAGAAACTTGGCTCAAACCAAATCATGTTTTTAAAATAAATAATTATTTTACCATTAGAGATGATAGATCTGATGGGTATGGTGGAGTAGCTATACTCATCAAGAATTCTATCCCTTTCTCTATTATCTCCTTACCTCCTCATAGTGAGGACATTTCAATTGTAGCTATTAATGTATATAATATTTGTCTTGTTTCTATATATATTCCTCACCCTTCTTCTTCTTTACTTCTAGAGATTAACCATATTTTTTCTCTTTTTCCAAGACCTTTACTAATACTGGGGGATTTGAATTGCCATCACCAATCATGGGGTTGTTCAATTTCTAGTAACTATGGGGATGAATTACTAGATATAATAGACCAGCATAACTTATGTGTCCTGAATACAGGTACTCCTACGCGTCGTTCTGCTCCCAATCAGAGTAAAAGTGCTATTGACCTTTCCATCTGTTCTCCTAACTTAGCCTCTTCACTAACTTGGAATACCCTATTCTCTACTCATGGTAGTGACCATTTCCCAATAGTTATTTCCACTCCTTTCTCTAAACCATCCATTTCCAGAAAAAGATCAAATCTGAAACATAAAGTTCCTGATAGGAATAACACTGATTGGGAAAAGTATAGAAACAGTGCTGACTCAAAATTTTCTTCTCTCCCACCTATTTCAGATGGTAATGAAAATATATGTGCTAATGCTTTAGCTAATTTATTAATTACAGCAGCAGATGAAATTTTCCCTGCCAAAAATAATAATTTTACTTCAATTCCTAAGCCCCCATGGTGGGACTCGGAGTGTACAGATGCTGTTAAAAAACGTAAACAAGCTGAACTTAATTATAATCATGATATGTCTGATACTAACTTTCACGCCCTAATAACTATTAATACAGAAACAAAAAAACTTTTAAAAAAGAAAAAATATGCAGGTTGGCAGAATTTCTGCACAGCAATATCTCCAAATACTCACCCCACTTTAGTCTGGCAAAATATACGTAAATTTAGGTCCGTTTTTACACAACCTTCTCCTCCTATTCCCGATACCTTAGCCTCCGACTTTTTAGATAAATTAGCCCCACCGTGGGTTCCTCAGGATATCAACGTAAACACATCGTGTGAATCTATTACCGTTAGGTCTCCTACGACTTTACACCTCCCGTTCACCTTTAATGAGTTGAAGGGCGTAGTACTAAATACTGTGGATTCCGCTCCTGGCCTTGATGGCATTCCATACTCATTTTTTGCTAATATAAATGATAATATTCTTAATTATTATTTAAATCTGATTAATTCTATTATGAAAACGGGAAACATTCCAGCTGAATGGAAACGTCAAATGGTGTTGCCATTTTTAAAACCAAATAAAGAACCTTCTGATGTTTCTTCGTACCGTCCCATAGTGTTGTCCTCAATATTAATTAAATTAGCAGAACACCTAATTAAAAACCGTCTAGAATGGTATATTGAAAGCGAAGGCCTACTGAGCAATTCACAATTCGGTTTTCGAAAAGGCAAAAGTACCAATGACTGTATAAGTATTTTAACTACCGATATCCGTTCTTCTTTTTCTAATAATCAGTCTACAATTGCAGTTTTCTTAGATATAAATGCTGCTTATGATAATGTTCTACTATCCGTTTTACAAAACAAATTAAATGCTTTAAAAGTGCCACTGAATCTTTCTAATCTTATAATTAACATTTTAACAGATCGTTCTATTGATCTGCCAATTGCTGATCATCACTTATCTCGCAAGGTATGGAGAGGCCTCCCGCAGGGATCTGTGCTTAGTCCCCTCTTATATAACATTTACACATTTGATTTAGATTCATCCATAAGCAATGAAGTCAAAGTACTTCAATATGCCGATGATTTACTATTTTATAGTTCAAGTCATTCTATAGAACCAGCTTGCTCTGTTATTACTTCTGCTTTGTCGTCACTATCCTCATGGTTACATTTGAATGGTTTGGAATTATCCACATCTAAAAGCGCAACTGTTCTTTTTACACGTAAGAGAAATATCCCTCAATTTAACCTTACTTACAATGAAATTCCTATTCCTATTAAAGACAAATTTAAATATCTGGGTGTTATTTTAGACTCTAAGCTTAGTAGCATTCCACATTGCGATTATATCGTTACTAAGTGTGAAAAACATTTAAACATGCTGAGGTGCCTCTCAGGCGTTTGGTGGGGTGCACATCCCTTTTCTTTAAAGTTGATTTATAACGCAATCATTAGAAGCATTTTAGATTATGGTTTATTTATTCTTGAACCTGGAAGTGTTATGGCTTTTAAAAAGTTGGATAAAATACAATCTAAAGCACTACGTATTATTTCTGGTGCTATGAAGTCCAGTCCAGTGAATGCACTCCAAGTGGAGTGCGGGGAAGCCCCGTTACATCTTAGGAGACAGTTCCTCTCTGATAAATATTTCTTCAGAATTCTTCAGTTATCTGATCATCCTCTCATCCCCAAACTGGATCTTTTAACGTCTCAAATTGAATCATCTAGCTACTGGTCCAATAAAACTACACCCTGTTTAGTTGTTAGTTATCAGAAATTCATTTCCCTTTGTTCCCCCACACATCGTTCAAATAAACTCCCTTTATTTAGCGTCAGTTATGACAGTTTACACTTTTCTCCTATAATAATATATAATTTCATTCATAAATCTGATCCCAGTATCCAATCAAAATTTAAACATTTTATATCTAAGCATTTTGAAGATTTTCATCACATTTACACAGATGCTTCTAAACCCTCTCCAAACGACTGTGTTGGTGTAGGAGTATACCATTCACAATACGATATTGTTCAAAAAATTAAACTTCCTCCGGAGACTTCTGTTTTTACAGGTGAATGTTTTGGAATACTCAGGGCTGTTGAATATGTTCAGTTATTTAACCTCAAAAAAGTTATAATTTTTACAGATGCATTAAGCGCTCTTCAAGCTATTCAGAAATTTCCATTTAAACAAAAAACACAGTTACAGATAATTTTTGATGTAAGGGAATTAGCGTTCAGAGTTTACTCGAAGGGTTATAATTTGCAATTTGCATGGATACCAGCTCACACTGGTATCCAAGGTAACGAATTTGCTGATAAACTGGCAACTGATGCGGTGCAATGTGGTGATTTATTTCCATACAAGAACTATTGTCGAGACCTTATGGCTTTGCCAAAGTCTTTCCTCCAAAACGCCTGGAAGGAGGAGTGGTACTCTAGTAGTAAATCAAAGGGCCAAAATTATGCAACCATTCAGCCCGAAATCCCTGCAAAACCTTGGCTGTTCAGAGCAAAGTTGGGTAAGATGGAGACATCGGTTTTAGTTCGAATGAGACTGGGACATGTTTGTTCTCCAGCCCATCTTGCCAGACTGAATATTATTGACAACCCTGTTTGTGAGTGTGGTACGGATGTTGGTGATCTCAATCATATTGTCTTCTCCTGTCCTCTTTTTGATCGTAGTTCCTTTATAAATAGTCTTGTATCCCTCGATATTCCTTTTCCTACTTCCATTCTTTCTTTACTTTATACTAATAACATAAATGTTTATAAAAGTATAGCTTTATTCATCTCATTAAATAAAATAAAATTGTAAATATATAGCCGATCTCCATTATTTCACTCATCCTCTTTTATCCCTATAAATAAATGTAAATAATTACTTTTAGTTCCTCTTCCTTTGAATTACTGATCCTATATCCAGTTTCCAATCTAAATTTTACGTTCCGTTATACCTTAATTTCGTTTCCCTACCTTTAATTTTGTCATTGGCTAACACAAGTCGTGAAGAGCCAGGAAAAAAAAAAAAAAAAAAAAAAAAAAGGTACCTACCCGCCAAAATTTTTAAAGTGTCATCAAATCTTTAATTCTTTGCAGAAGATTAAAATTTCAGAAAATTAGATGAGATTTATTTGAAATTGTTTAGCCCAAAATGGATACTAGATCTCAATCTACACCTGTTGTAGCTTCTGCTGCAGGAAAAGTTTACAAAGTCCCGAATCGGTTGGGCCGCGGAGTTCCTGAAGTTACAGAAGTTTACACCAAAAAATGTTCTTGCAACAGGGAAAAAACCATAGTTTTTTGTCGGGCGTGTGGTTACTATTGCAATGGGCGAATCCGCCTAAAATGTGAAATACATCCTCGTGTAAGACAATCCTGGTTGAAGTTATCTAAAACTTGTGCATATTGTACCCATGTACCTCTGTGGATCTACCTTCAAATGAAATTATTATTTTCTTGCAGGTCACTTTTCTCTTGGATATAGCAGAATGTCCACGTTGTCATTCTGCTGTGTTTTTGGATGAATATTGTGGGAGCCCTTAATTATTTTTGACTACTAGATTTGTTAAACTTAAAGTTTAGATATTTTATTTGTTAATTTTTCATAAGTAATGTGATTTTTGTAAGTGATGAGCTAGTTAATAAGTTATATTATGGTTTTTATTTACTTAATTATTGATATAATTATTAGTAAATAAGTACAACTATATTGATATAGCTTATTGTTTAGCAACTTACTTACATAAACTAAAAGCAACACAGTTATTATGTATGTTTTTATTGTTTAAATATTGAATTAGACTTGAAGAAATAAAGTGTTGAGTGTTTAGTTATTGATGGCATTGATTGCCAATTTTTAACAGTAAGTGTGTTTCTCCACTACTGCAATATTATTGATCTAATGCAAACAACATACAAAAATGATTATTTTATAACTGATATTTATCAGAGTAGTTGAGAAACTCACTGATACTGACCTTGAGTTATAAAAATGAAAATTGTCAAAAATTATGAAACTTACAGGTTTTTGTTAACAAAATCCACATAAGTTTCACATATGTTTTCGAATTGACCTGTATTTAGTTTTAGTATGAAACTCAGATATATTAATAAACTAGTTTTAAAATGTATATATTGATCTTTTAATTTGTATCATGCAGCTCCCTCTGCTTGAATTTAGGTTTTGTTGATGGTATTTTGCTTAGTACAATATATGATGATAGTTATATTACGTTCAGCTCTTAGGTACTTTGTATAAAAAAATATTTAAGGATACAAATATGCCTCATCCAGGATATTGAACTGGCCCATGGATTATTTCAAAAATGCACACAAAGAAAGAAAAGTAAATATTATATTCAAAAACATTTGCCAGAAAAATGGTTTGTGCTTATGGACACAAACAGTTCTTTTTTTATTATGAAAGCTCATAAATCTTCATGTAACTTTAGTATTGCACTAGATAAATGTATAAAATAATCCAGTTATTTTATCCCATCTACCTATTATCTACAGTTTACCACTTTGTTAACATCCTAAAGCTTGGCCTGCAACTTTCCAAAGGTTGCCTATACTCATAAATATATTGATTCAAGGGATGAAGATTGCCTGGCTTCCAGTAAACACTAGACAGCTTTAAGTCAGGCTTGTTAGAAGACAACTAAGTATACAATGTATTGCAACTAATATTGGGATCTTTTTCTATTTAACTATCTTGCCTGTTGAAAACTTAAAAAAATATTTGGTACAGTCACACAATCTTATAATATAGGTACATATGGGGCAGATTATTTCAGTATGCAATGTGCATACACCAGAATAAAATATCATAATATTTAAAGACAATTTATTAACTACTTATTGCATGTACATAATAATTACTTTGAACTAATTTAAACCTAAATCTTGTTACAATGACTTATATTGTGAACCAACTGGGGACATCTGTTCTGTGCTTATTGCGGTCAATGTAGTTTTTAAAGGATTTTTTAGCTTCACTTAATGCCTTTTCTTGTTCTTCCTCATCATCTTTTTTATTTCCAAAGATATTAGGATATTCAAAATTCATATCTTTAGGCTGAAAAAAATATTTGTTTAGAATGTTACATTCAAATTATTATTTATTAATTTTGTTAGCAAATAGTAAAAGCTTAACAGTAGCAAAGCATAATCACTCAAATACAGTCCTTGATTAGGTTCCTTTAGATAAGTTGAGTGAGCTAAATTGTGATAAAAACTACATAATTATATGATAAGTCCCTGTATAATAAATATAACTTAGGTATTTAACCTCTCGTGTGCTGGAACGTAGATCAACGCTCAAAATAAGTGAGTGTTAGTCTGCCGGAACGTATATCTACGCGTAATTACGATACATCGAAAAATGAATTTTGTACATGTAACCGAGAGTTTGAATCACTTAGAACCCATATGATTGAGATTACGACCGAATGAACCAATCGAAAACCATTCATAAATAATAAATAACTCATCATTTTTTGTTGTAAACTACAATAAATAAAGTTAAAGTATCTATTTATATGTAATAATAACAAAAAACTATGTAAGTTACGTTGTTAGTTTAAAATATATTTTTGAAATATTAACACGGACTGCCACGCGCGTACTATTTTCCGCGGCAAACAGCGCCTTCGGTGCGCATTGTCGCCTGGCATACGAGGGGTTAATATGTATCATCCAATATGGGCTGATGATGATGATGATCCAATAAATATCTATGCAATAATAGTTTAATATTAAAACAATTAATTTTCAAGTTTAGAGTCATTATTGATGATTTACATATATTGACTGAGATATTTAATATGACGATTTGGAGCAGAGCAACATATTATTCAGTGTAGTGTTTTTTACTTACCAAAACAACATAAGCACTCTTTACATCATCATCTTTAACAACATAGCCTTTGCCAATATCCCGTCGAAATTTCCCTAAAGATATTCTGGTTCTCACATCAACTACAGGGATATTGTATATTTTTTCCAAGTAATTTTTTATGTCAAATTTGGTCATTTCCATGGAGCACTGGAACTGTACTACATTTGGCAATTGTTTAGCTTGAGGTCGTACAATTTTCATCCAGAAATTGGGCAAGAAAACCCTCAACTGTGGGTTGCCTCTTTGGTATATGGGATACCTGGAATAAACAATTTTATTTGATATGAATATAATGATATGATCATCATTATGCTTTGTAATAATCATGTCTAAGAAACGTGAACGTTGTTTTAGTGTATTCTTACCAGCGCGAAGACATTGTGTTGAATATCTTCTAATCAATACACAAGAGTTATTTTATAAAATAATTATATATCAAACCTTACTCTAACCTCAAAACCATTAAAATCTGTCAAATAAAATGTCATAGATTATTGTCATTCTACTAGAGGTGTCACTAATATAATCATAATAGTTACTGGTAACATAATATAATTATTATTATTTATAGAAACGTTGTTAACAACGTTGACAACGTTGTTTAGTTCTAGTCGTAATCGTAGTTCGTAGTCATAAATCTGTATGAAGGAAAATTTAATGACCGTTTCGCGTAATATGTTAGTCGGTATCGATAATAGTGTAATCATTCGACTGAGTACGTTAAATGAAAAATATATATATATATATATATATATTATTGGGTAACGAATACTGAATCCGTAAACTATTATTTGATTATTACCGAGTAATAGTTATAATAATATAATATCAGTAAAGCGTTATATTTAATAATAGTATTACCAACTAATGACCCTATTACTCCATCTCTACATTCTACCTTATTTTCTTTAAATAAAGTGTAGCCCTAACAGAAAATATATTTATTTATTAACCAACATAATTATTTAGGTACAGTATACACTTTCTAAACTTAAAAGTTTTCGGTCAAATATAAATAATCACAATAAATATAAAATTACAAACATAATATGTTTTAAAACTAGATATTATTTAAGACCAAGGAACGCAAAAATTAAAAACATAATATTAATACATACCCGAAGATAAAGATTTTCTAATTTATTTTGCTAGGAGTGGATTGACCACAAATAATGGACATTGTCCATGTTCGTGTCCATTATTTGTAGTCAATACTCACCGGCAAGGGTCACACTAGGCCTCACCGGTTACGTCGGTTACACAGGTACACGACACTGTTTTGTGTTTGACATATTTGTATGAAGTGACAATAATACATTAATATTATAACAACTAACAAAACTCGAGTATAAAGATCGTAGCTGGGCTCACGATGAGTATCGCATCACGTCTTTTTGTAATATGGCAGCGAGTATACTAGAGAGTATATTATTTATTACAGAATATTATTAGATAGCAATACTTACCATTACTTGTCAGTTTAGTTTATTGTAAAGATGGCGGTGGCTCTGTCACCCGATCAAGAGTTGGTGAGTAATTTATCATTTAATTAATGATTAAGTTTTAACTGAGCGATTTTTTTATTCGCATAGTGCTACATTTACGAACCGCATTCATGTTTGCCATAATTTAAGACTCCGTCTGTAAGAATTATGCGAAGGATGTGGGTTGTAACTAGCTTCGTTTACCATGTCATCAATGTTTGTTTTGATTACTTCGTGTCTTGTTGTTACCCTTCATATAATGCCAATTTAATTATATCTGCGTTACTTCACTTTTCTAGTGCATCTAGTTATTACAACATGGGGCTATTACGATTTTTATGAAGTAATTTGCAAATGCATCCTTTGATAAATAACTTTACATGGGTACCTAATGTTTCCGAGTATAATATAATGTAGCCCCTCCTATTTCCGCTCTAATCTTTTTTTAGTTCTCTTTCATTCATGGGACTGTTTGTTTGTTCTTTAAGTGAAAAGACATAAGTGTCTAATTAAAAAAAAAAAAACCTATTATTATTAAAATGTGATCATCAGAAAAAATAACTTGTAACCTAATTGAATGTAGGGTTCATACATCTTACCGATTATTATCGGTTAACCCTTAACACATGCAATTGCCACATACAGTCTATAGACATGGTAGTGTATCACAATACCTTCCTTCTGTAGGTGGTATCATTATCAGGTAAAATTCAATGCTTTGGGGAAAGGAAGGAAAAAACCATTCGTTATAGGGTATTTATCATAAAATTTGTAATTTTTTATATGAGCAGCAAAAATGTTATGGGAACTAATTTCATTTTTAACTACTTTACTATGTTAAAAATATTAAAAGATTATATAGAATAGAATAGAATAACTTTTATTTCAGATGTTTGTCCATATATACTGTAGAGTTATAAAATAGCAGTTGAATGCTTGCTTGCTTGCTTCCATGCAGGTGGGTCTATGGTCATGTCAGGTATGCCCATCTGATTTTCCAAATGTATGTGTGGATCTGGATTGGATGATCAGCTATATTAACAGTGAATGAAAACTTTATAAGGAAACCTGCACACTAGAAAGGGCCTAAAAAGTTCTTGACGGCATGTGTAGTTCAAAAATCTACTCCAGGCCAACAGGATAGCCTAAGTCCTAATAGTCCACTTACACTGTGAAATGGCTCTTATCTAGCAGTAGAGCTTTTTTATTATTTGAATATCACTCCAGTGATAAAAAATCATGTTGTCTGAAAACAGGTTGAAAGATTAAAGTTCATTTTATGACTTTAAAAACATTATGTAATTTCCCATACCCATACTTAACCCAAAATAATTCTATTCATGATCACCAATATGACCACCCACAGCCTGAATCTACTCAGTATACTCAATATTTTATTTCATTCCATAATGTGTACATGTACATACTGTTTTGAACATGAGACAGATTCTGCCATTATCACCAAACGGTGCAAACATACAGTCCTTACCTACAACGTCGCTTTTTGCAAGGTTCACTTGGTTATAGTGGGATGCAGCGGTGACCCAAGTGGGTGCATTGGCATACGTCATATATTTGTTTATGACGTATCCCCGCACAGTCACCAGAACAGTTGTGTTCTTCGAAAGATTTTGTTCGAAAAAAATGTTTCGCATTCATCAATCTGCATTTATGCGGAGCCTTATTTTAAAATAGTGATAAAAATCAATAGGCAGATGATGATGGCGTAGGAATAGGCAGAGTTCTAAATAAAAATAATTTTTGCTCTTAACGTTAGCGTTAATTAGTTCAACTACTTCCGAAATAGCATAGGCTATCGATTGCACGGTCGACGACCGGTCGCGACTTCCGCCTCCGTCGCATCTTTGTCACGCTCTCTCGTTGCACGGTACTCTTTAATATCGCATACAGGGTACTTTATGCATTTTATATGTACTTATATTGATGTATATATACGGTTTGATTGTTTATTCTCGCCGTGGATATATTTAGGAACTCGGTACAGCTACGTAATGTTACCTACGTACATATGAAATATACCATCGTACGCCCGAAACATTTATTAATAGTAGCGGATTGTGAATATGCTAAGGCTGATACGTGTAAGTCGCAATAATGCAGTTTATTTAGCTAATTCGCAATTCAAAATACTAAACGCACCCACCGCGATACAAGAGTTAATCCAAGTACAGGGCAATGTTTTTAAAGGAAAAGAAAGAAATAGGTATTTTTTGTTGGTACTGGACCAGAATTAAGTCAAGATACGGGCCATGTATTGGATAACTGATACAATATAATAATACAATACAATACACTTTATTGTACACCAGAAACAGAAAAAAAATATACAACAATGGAAACCAATAGAGATGTACAAGGGGCGGTCTTATCGCACTTGGTGATTTCTGATAATGCAATAATTGTTATGGGTACCTACTGTTTAATTCAATAGTGTTATTTCCTTTATTAATTTAATAACATATTTTTTTTAAATTATAAATATAATTAATAATAATAAAAAATACATATATAAATATAAAAAAATAGGGACCAACTGGTATCGGGAATACGGTCCAAGCTACCGGTGGTTAGGACTCTAGAGAGAGGAACCTCCTCATAATACGTGCCGTATCAAGGAGTACCGCTTTCTGAATCAGTCCCTTGACCCAGCCGCCCAACGAGAGCCTCTTGAGATGTTGGTCGAGGCTCTTAGCCATCACACCATTGGCCGTTACAACAATCGGCACGAAGGTAGCCGAATCAACATTCCACATGTCGACAACCTCGTGCGCCAAATCGAGATACTTCATTTGTTTCTCTTTCTCAGCTTTCACGAGATTCTCGTCATGCGGAATGGTGATATCGATTATCATCGTGCGGCGCGCTTATCGATCTATCACCACTATATCAGGCTTATTGGCTACAATAGTCCTGTCAGTGATGATAGACCGATCCCAGTACAACGTGACATGGTTATTTTCGAGAACTGGGTCGGGCATATACTTGTAATACGGTACCTCAAAATCCACAAGTTTGTACTGCAAAGCAAGTTGCTGGTGGATGATCTTGGCCACTTGTGTCTGTGTAAGTACTCGCCGTTAGCCAAACGTGAACAGCCAGATATGATATGTCTGATAGACTCACCTGAATGGTGACATGCCCGACATATGTCAACCGTCCCGTCTTTCATGATATATCTCCGGTAGTTATTCGTCAAGATAATTTCGTCCATAATTGCACAGACAAACCCTTCGGTTTCCCCAAAGAGATCACCGAAGCGTAGCCAAGATACGGACGTTATGAAGTCTACATCGGGCCCATGAAGAGTCCGGAAAAAGCGTCCGTGTAGCTCCTTGCCTTGCCATACCTCCTTGCGATCATTGGTAGTTAGTACCACAGGTTTGCGCCAGTTCTCGTTAGCCAACGTCAGCGGGGTGAGACCTTTGTCCACTGTGACCACATCTCGATGTATACACACGTCGCTTTTACGAAAATATTCCCTGAGATTGCACACCTCAAGGTTGTGGAGCGTCTTAGCATTTAAAAAGGGTCGTCCTCCACATTACCGTGGGATGTACAATCTCATTACCGACGATCGTGGGTGATGTATACGATCTGCGATCAGCAGTGTCCGGACTCTCATATCCAGGGCGTCTAGTTCAGTTTGAGTCCATTTGAGTATGCCAAAGGAGTACATTATTATTATTTATAGTAATATTATATTTTACAAACTCAGATCACAGAAACAAATTATAATCAATCTGTTAAAGTACCTTAAATATTTTGTTGTGAGGGTCTTGCAGAGTACCTCTGAGTTTGATAAAACATTTACAGGAACCGATTCATAAGATATCAGCAGAAAGAGTTCCTACGCAAAATATTGGTCTACAGCGTCTCAAAATGTAGTTTTCATATATAATTGAAGTGTAAAAGGAAGTTTAATAAATCAGTTGTTGGGAGAGTGACAGAGGGACCGGACGCCCACGCTCCGCTCGACGTTCAACGACGAGGACCCTTTATCGTTTACTGCACCGTTTTATTTGATAGGAATCAATATTAGCTGACATGGTGCGATGGGAATCTGTTAGTATATATTGTTTTATGTATCTGAAATAACAAAATTCGACTTGAGATGGTCCATATACATGGGTACCTAGGGTGCTCATTCTATTGTTTATTGGTTTAGTTTGGTCGTATTACTGAATGAAGTGGCTAGTTTAGTTGGTCCGTTGGTTTCTTTGAAAACCTGCCGGTAACAATCCGTGTTGCTACCTATTATGTATCCTTTTCCTGGCGGTCAGGTCAATTTTAGTACACTTTTATCTAAACAAGTTTCAAAGTTACGGTTCCGTATTGGAAAAGAGTAAAATAATGGTGTTCCGAAAAGGTGTCGCCTTTTCGTTGCTAATGTAATGTGAGCATATTTAAACGCTCGTTGGCAAAAAACTACAATGTGTTCAAGGAACCATGGCTGTTGTCGGTTAGATACGGTTCAGAGCCTGAATCTTCTCGCTGTCTGGACACAGGATCTTTTATCCCTGCAGTGTCATTGACACAAAGCCTACATGCTTCCATACTTATACAACTTTATCCTTATGTATATACCGAGTTTTCATTTTGAGATGAGTCATTAAAACCGCTGTTTCAATAAACAATAACAACTATTAGTTGTACCTATTATATTGATGACCACTGTTTATACATTGAGATCACTCCTTTCCTGTCAGAGAGCATGTAAGGCCGTTGCTCTAGGCGTTGGTTAAATACTCAAGGTTCTCGGCTGTCCTAGTTGAAAGTTTCTTACCAGATTTTCACTGTTCAAAAAGCAATAGAAATGCTTTTTGAACATTAAGCTAAAAAATTAGAAAATTAAGCCGTGAGTTCATTCACCCGAATCTATCATCGCAGGGTCTAGAGAAAGGCCAGTGTGACAAGGAGGGTTTTATCAAGGTAGAGAAGAAGAAGAGAAAGCCCACTTGTCGGAACCAGTGCGGTACCGCACCGACCGGACCTAATCACCTGCTGCGTTCTGCTGTCCCAGCGACGCTGTTATACGTGTCCCGGCTGCATTACTCTACAAAGGCCGAGGTTGTTGTCGAACGGTTGGACTCTCGTCGCAATGCGAATTTTAATTCCTTTGTGGTGAGAGTGCCGACCGAACATCTGTCGACACTCATGAAGGAAGATTTTTGGCCGAAAGGTGTAAACTTCCGGCGATTCCGAGGCCGGCTACCAGACACCGTGCAACATACGACGCCGACTACTCGTGTAAATTAGTGTTTATATTATTATTGTTTATGTATAGTATTTTTATATTAGTCATAAGTTTTATAATGTATTGTTTTATTGTATTTATATGGGCCTTGATGCCTGAATTAAATTAATTAATAAATAAATAAAAAATGTTCAGTTTAATATTGAGCCATGGGCATGACATTGGAGGTTTTTTCAAGTGAGAGATTTTCTAAGAATTAGAATTTTTGGAACAGATAATGGAAAGCGGAGAGGCTCGAACCGTGGTTAGAATTTCCGGTAAAAGTAATGTAGGTACGCATTGCGTCAATATTTTATTAGTAGCTGTGCCCGTGGTTGCGTCCCTGTGGCGTTTGGATAATCGAAATTCGTTTTTGAAAGTATATGTTTCTAAAGTATTATTAAATTTTATTAATTTATATTAAAATTGTAAAAAGTTTTTATTTGGGCCGGTTTCGAACTCGATGCCTGTCAACCACAACAATAAATAGGAAACCGGCCCGAATGACAACGCATTGCATCTCTCTAAATTGTTGCTCGGTTTCACCTGTAGCTTTTGTTGGAGTTGGTTTATGGCTTAACTAGATGCTGTTGAAAAATTAAATAGCATGGAGGAATTGAGGGACGTGTGACACATAATTACTGAATGATACCGATACCATAAGTAAGGTTCCCAGACTTCTTTTGACTGCATGTGACGAATTTCATGGGTTTTCATCCAGATCACACCTTGTTTGATGTGAGGATTTTGCGAAATGAGAAGTGAGAAATAGCCCTGGCAGTTAGGACGTTCTCCGTTAATTAATCTGGATTCAATATCTGTGTACCGTTTACGTGAAATGCGACTACTGACTCTTCTGGCTCAGCGACTCAAAATGCAACACTGTTTATTTATTTTCTACCACACGAAAATAAATAAATATTTTTAAGCGTTTGATTACATTACATATACTATCGATTAAACTGTGAAATATTATAGAAAGTAATGAAAATGTTGAGTAAATATTCTGTACACACAGATGCCTTTTGGAGCAGAAAAACAACACCTACTCAATAAACAATAACCTTTGGTATTGCCACACTTCGTGTAAAATACGTTGTTGTTCGTTTCGCTTTTCATCTTTTAGTATACCAATGCAAAATTTCGGGTTCTTTCAAAAGTTATTAGTTTATCACAATTATAAAATAAACATACATATATGTTCATATGTATATTTTCCAATGTGCTGTTTAAGTGATTGGATTGCGTATCAGTAACTTTATCCCGCATTGGTAGCTTTAGTTATCTGAATATTTTTATACAATGACTTCCGACCTTTTTTAGGACAAGTCCTAGTCTTTGGGACTCGAAAGTAGACCTTTCGAGTCCCAAAGACTAGGACTTGTCCAATGTCAGGTCAATTCACAAGAGTCTTTGATCTCCGTGTAGCCTAAACATGCATTCTGAATAATTCTTCTGATTAAAAAGTTAAATAAATTAATAATACATATGTGGGTTAGTAAATTAATGCTAGATACTTATCAAAATTAATCGCCATCTGATATCGGCGACCCGACAAGTAGGAGATATCGGTTTCCTAAGTTTAAACAATTGTGTTAGATATTCGAAGCACAGCAGTTCTAGACTGGACAGCTTAAGTACTCAGGTACATAGGCACGTCACGGTACAAAGGAATCGATTTTTAAACTGCAAACAGTTACCTATCAAAACATGACCGTGACATAGTTGTTTAACCTGATAGATCGATTGTCCAGTACGGAAGACATTATATTATGCAGCGGGCTCTTCAAAATGTTTATGTATTTTATGTTTGTTATTATTTTTGTATTTGACGCACAATTGGTTTGTATTCCGTTATCATTGGTTCGGGCACCGTTTTGCCTTATTCATTCCATTCAATTACCTTTACTCGGTTTGACAGTTGCAAGTCGGGACCGTCTTCGTGCGATCGTGCGTGCGATCCTACGCTACAGGCGTTGTTTTTATTTCTATTACACCATCATACACGTAATATAAAGTAGTCGAGGAGTGTGTAAACAATATCTGTGTTAAATTACAAGCGAGTTATTGTGATTTGTGAGCAATTAAACATAAGTGTCAATTATTATTAATATAATTTATAAGTTTGTATACATATTTCTCTGAACTTGTCCTGTGAACCGCGACGGCGTCGGTCGCGTGATCCTTTTGTTTCAAATTGTTTGAGTCTCCCTCAATTGCCCAATGAATTGAGTAATTGAGGAAGATCTGAATGTGAAAATGTGAGCAGTGTGTGGGTTAATTTATTAGATCAGAAAACAACATTGAGACTAAGTTACCAGATATTTTTAGGATTTTCAGGATTTATAAACGTCTTACGTGATACAATTGGATAACTAAAAGATAATGATTCGTATATAAGAACTATATTAAAAAAAAAATCTGCAAAGAAAGTGTTATTCATTATATGTTAATACATTTGTTAAAACCTTGCTTTTGTGAATTTTGTACGTGGGACCTTAAGCTACTTAGGGATTTATACCGGGTGATATTGAAATCATTTTCATAAAGCCTATAACATAATTTAATTGTGCGAGTTCTTAACATCAATTGAGGTGATATTCCGTAAAAAAGCTTCAACTTTTCCATAAAATCGATACCTACTTACCGACTGAAAATATGAACTGTCCCTACAATTTTTTTTTTTTTTTTATAATCTTGTACTTCATTGAAGCCTATGCCGATATTAAATAAGGTCATTGTGTGGGAAACGTTACTTATAATATATACAGTTACTAAACCTCTAATTACTAATATAGGTCAGATTAATGTAGTCACGACATCTAGAGGAAATCCATAATAATATTGTACTTATTGAAATATTACGTGTATAAAACAGAGCGTCATATTATATTATTCATAATAGACGGTTAACGTAGGTGCGTGTATCGCATTTGCGGTAATATTTGTGCGATCGTTCATCGAAATTATTATTTACCGCTGACGCCGTATTATTACCATACGATACATATACAGAATATTAACTTCCTATTTGCTTTTAATTATGTAGCAAGAGAGCGTGTTACGGTCATAGTTAAACGAACATGTGCTAAGTGCGCGTGTTTGGCAATAGGTTTGTTGTGTGTTGTGACGTAATGTCGAAAGGCTCCAAAGTCAGTAGCGTGTGTGGAACGCGTGCCCGCTCATACTAATGTTCGGGGCTCGGGTTCATCCGCGCCCGCACAGGAAACACATCCCGGAAGAATTAACCCACCGCGTCCCACCCGTCTTATTTGCATCGATATACATATGCAACGGTCGCATCGCATCCCATCCGTTCAGTACTTAAGAGTCTATTATCTCTTGTTTCCGACGTTCGCTTCACACTTGGACCAGTTATGTGCTAACTGGTGCGGTCTTCATCTGACAATCTCGTAGACGAAAATAGAACTTGACATATCGATTATCTAATTATGTTACTACCCCGACAGTAGGTGCTTTAGTTTTTAATAAAATGTGCATTTTCATATAAAGCAAGCTCATTGAAATTAGTGAATAGGCGTACGGAAGAATGTTAACCCATATTACTGACAGTACATTTTCAGAAATAATGATCAATAAATTGTTATATTTGCAGCATTTTCATAAAAGAAAAAGGTTCAGTGCACGTAACCAACATAGCCGCGATTTTCTCCTCTGAAATACTCCTTTTAGCATAAACGGGCAATCAATTTTTAATTTTAGATTTCGTTCAGCTCGGCTCACCTATCCGCCCTGAGCCAAGGCCCTAATTGTCGCGATGAAAGTGTAACGAAATGGTGAAATCCAAGTGCTATTTAATATAATACGGCGTTCGTAAAAACCACTGTTTGTTTGTCTTGGCAATCATGAATCAAGAAAATATCAGACTGAAGATGGAACTGGCGATCGAGAGTTTCCTTAAATTCTTACGGGTACCATATTATCAATATCGTTATGATTAAATTAAAAATATACCCTGTATTTGCAGATGATAACTATACGTTATCCGAATAATGCTATTTGAATGCTACAACAGCTCGTATTTCAAAATATGAACTTAATAATTTTGTTTATTTTTCTTCTGTAAATATTTGTGTATTATATGTTACAATATTGTTATGCATAATTATAATGACATACTTACCTTTTATAAATAAATAATATAATTAGCTCATTACTGTCCCACAGCTGGGAAAGGACCTCTTTTCAGATGAGGAGGGTTAAGCCTTAATCTACCACGCAGGCCTGGAATGACCATTTATGAAATTAAAATAATTTACAATGTTCGAATAATTGCAGGCGACGAAGGCGTTTTTGGACGCGTTGAGCGAATCGGGAGCGGCGTGCGTGTCGCGCGCCACAGCGATCAAATTCCTGCTCGCGCGCAAGTTCGATGTGGCGCGCGCGCATGCGCTGTGGCGGCAGCACGAGGCAACACGGCGCCGCGAGGGACTCAACAAATTCGAGCCGTTCGAGGACCCACTCAAATCTGAACTGGATACTGGAAAATTTACTATATTGGTGAGTTGACTTCATCATCAGAAAACTTTTCGAGAATTGTGCTCGAAATATACTTCCGAAGTCACATCCTACCGTTGACCGTGGTATTTATCTAGTCTGTCAGTAATTGAGAAGGAAAAAGATATTGTTTTGTAGTCATAAATTGATTACATCGTTTTTTTTTTATAGCAAGCCTAGCCCCATGAGTATTATTATAGCATTATTTCAATATATTAAATTTAAATATTGTTTATTTATTACAAAATTGATCAGAATTCCAACTGAACTAAAAATATATCGAACAAAATGAAAACACATGATTTTATATTTTTGCAGCCAACACGAGACGCGACAGGGGCAGCTATCGCGGTATTCACAGCAAACAAACATTTTCCTACACAGACAACGCATCAAACGACATTGCAGGTACATAATAATATGTAGCTGATTACTAATTAAATGGTAAGGCACACTACCAAGATAGTTAAAGCCACATTCAAGCCATTTTTTTTATACCTATGTTTTATTGGTGTGCAGACCGTCTAAGTTGACAGGCGGCCGTGAAGCGCTTTATTATATTGGGTGTATCTGTGTATAGAACTTCATACATGCATAATATCAATGTCGGCACATTGTACTGGCATTGATACATGCTCCAGTCTGAAATGTAACACCCGCTACCGTATATATTACTTTACGTGTCGCTATGACCGCAGCTTATGAAGTATTGGGTGAAGAATTTCCTACATATTAGTGTTGCGAATGAAATGACGCACGTATTTTTGATGACTTAACTTTTCACCAGCTATTACTTACATATTTTTCAGTTCCGTTTAAAACGAATGAATCGATTTAATTTAATATTTTTATTCTAGTTTCGTATTTAGAAATACTAATTAGTTATACTTAATTAGATATTTTGTACGCTTTTATTTGAATTAATTTTATTTGCTTTCACTTTCTTCGCCAAATGAGCCTTGAAATTGTTACGAAGATATATAAATTTTATGTCAAAGTATTACAATTTCGTTCTAGTACCGGTATTTAAATGAGAGAAAGCATCTTTCAATATTTTATTTGTTATATTCAACTAAAATGCATAAGAAATTCAAATACCTGAATATTTTATAAATTTCGAGTTAATTTGGAAAAAGTAAGATCAATGGAGCTTGATATTTGCCTGAAAGATTGGACTTGCTTTTTACACCTAAGCGTTACTTTGAATATAAAATTTCTACCCGCATTTTAGTTACATTACGGTTTGACGGCACGGTTGGCACAGTGGTCTAGCGATCGACTGCTGCGTTACGTGTCGCGGGTTCGATTCTCGAACATTGCAAGTTTGGGTGTATGTCCTCGTGAATACTTGTGTTTGTAAACACATCCCGGATATAGAAATTATTCTTGAAGAGGGGAAAAGTAAAAAATATATATATGTTCGGTGTTTATTTTAAAATAGAGTTTGCTTTACATTGATGGTATCATATACATAGGGAAAATAAACGTTTTTATACCTATGTGAATACCAGTACCTATTATAGGGAAAATTACAAATTTAGTTTCAATTTTTGTAAAATTTAGGAATACTCATTAACTCATAACATAGGTAGTACTCATAAAGTAGGTAGTTTAACATTTTACTTACTATCAACATATAGTAAAACATTCTAATTTTTTTCGAGTCGATGCGTGACTCTCCTCAGTTCATCCCTGCGACCTTGGAAAATAAGTTGCAACTTATATGCATTTTTATAACTGTCGTACCTAAATGTAAATGCTATGATATTAGCCGTTGCGCTGGCTGGTATCGTTTTATGTAAGTGGTTGACGTGTATGTGTTTCAGGGTGTGGTGTACCAGCTGGACGTGGCGCTACAGTCGGTGGAGACGCAGCGCGCCGGCCTCGTGTTCATATACGACATGACCGACTCCAAGTACACCAACTTTGACTACGAGCTCTCGCAGAAGATACTCACCATGTTAAAGGTCAGTTTATTTAAGAATTCTGCTATAAGAACAGAGCAAAGGAACCGACCAAAATTATGAATAAGCGACCAGCCATATACCTAATTCTTATCTAAATGAGTTTGGCACTTTATCAAAAGTAAAGCTTGCTTATATGGCATCTGTTGCCTTTTGAGCCACAAAATTTTAACACTTGTCTGTGCGGTCGGTTATGTCACCCATATCGGCCTTATTACTCATGAGTATAAGTACCACAAACAATATGACCTAAGCTCAGTCATCTTTAGTATGAATAATGACTCACTTTACCGCACGAATAGACGTATAAGCCAAGCGATTTGGTAGGCGCTAGAGTTCTCTGTTGACACTGTTGCCAATCCTTGACGTAGGTTATTTAGGTTAGACAGCACCTGTCCTCGTGAGAATCCAAGTGTGCGGTTAGGATTTAAGTGTATTTTTCCCCTCAAGATTTGGCAAAGGTTTACTGTAGTATCTGCGGCCACATTTCACCCACGCCGTTATGTTCCTCGGAAAGGATGGTGCGCATAGTGCTAATCGGGTACAATCCGAAACTCCACTGCCACTGAGAATTACTAGGGAGAAAAATTCGATATCACTGCCCGACGTGGAACACAAACCTAGGACGATTATGGTCATTAGCTGTGCTTAAGACCACTAATGATGAAAATACTACTGACTAATGAGACAGTTTTAACCGCACCGTATTGTGTAAATGCATATAGAGAGACAATTCAAAATACTATATTTGTAAAGCTAATAAAAATCGGATTATTTCCCCAACTTAGTCGGACTTGCCTTAGACTCACAAAACAAAGGGACCAAAAATGCAAATCATTGCGACATTTGTGAATTAAGTGGAATTATTTAATGGAAAGGTTTGTTATCTTTTCGTTAGATTTGGGATGCCAGGTTTGCATTAATTCATTGCCTTTTAAAAATAAATTAAGCTAGTTTCACCTCTGTAGTTTCTAATATAACTAATGTTTAGGATATGAACAAAATTGTAACTCCGGTCATTTAAATTTAGAAGTTAACTGTTTTCGCTGCCTTGTTAATTATAATTGGTTATATTTTACTGTAAGATAAAATCTTGTCGAAGCTAGAGTCAATGTAAGTTTGTGCTATTATTAAACTTAAACTTCTTTCAATTAAGTTGAGTTAGCTTTTGCTGGCGCAATTTCAGTTTGGATTTCTCCAGGGATTTCATTTGCAATCTTCTGCCATTGGGTAACTTTTCAATAGACATAAATGCGATTCCTTAAAAATGTTTTACGTGTCTTAAAAGTAGTGCTTTTACTAATTCATTTATTATTTTACACGTGACACCATTTACTTTTTTTAAAAAAGTACAATTAATTTACATTTTTAGGGAAATTTGGAAAAAATAATACTCTACTCCTTTTCCTCTGGGATTCCCTGATACCACTGTTTTTCACGTGTTACGAAGAACAGTCAGCTTCCGCTAAGCGTAACGACACTCATAGTAAATTAACCAAGGTAAATGACTATCTCATATACAGCCGTACATACGGTACATAGCCAGTGAGATTTATGACCCCAAGACCTCTCTGTAGTCTGTAGACGGGTAATAAAAAAAAAACAATTGAGATATTACGTCACTATTGAGTCTGCTTGTATACAGGTGAATTTTTCAAGTGGGCCTGGATATCCAAATCCGAATCTATAAGGAATATCGAAAAATACTCAAAGGAGTCCCGAGCCCAATTTTGATGAAAATTAAAACGGCATCTTTGGATTTTGAAAAAAAAAAACAATATTCGTAATCAGGAATCGAACACGTCGATTTGGAAAAAAGCACACGCTGTATTATTACACCGTCCAATACTGTTGCTAATAAGGATACAATTTTGGGAAGTGATGACATGGCAAACTAAAGCATCCCAGCTCATTTTTAACAAAATAATAGTTTATTTTTCTTACGTTACCTACCTATTAAACCTTAACTGATTAATTGTTCAAAATGATGGCCATTATTTTCAATACCTAGATAGATTAGACGTCTCAAAGATTGTTTACAGCATTCAGATTACCCTGAGAGTGTGTTTTGAAAAAAACAAAACTGAGCATTATTTCGAACAAGGTACGGATAATGTATGAATCTAAGATATTACTTGAAAATATGAATTAGTTTATTAAAATTCAACATTTTCTTTTACTTTGTCGTGTGCCATTACTTCCCAGGATTTGATCCTTATTGACGGATGGAGTAATAATACCACTGTATTATTACAGTATTATTGTTTTTTTTTTTTTCAAATCAACTGGTTCGAATCCTGGTTATGAATACTGATTTTTCAAAAATCCAATGATGCAATTTTAGTTGTCATCAAAATCAGGCTCGAGACTCCTTTGAGTATTTTTCGCTAAACCTTATAGTTTCGGATTTGGCCATCCACGCCCACTTGTAAAATCTACCCTGCAGGCTTAGCCAAGTTACAAACGTTTCAAACGTATTCTCTTTTTATAATTGCGTTTTAGCGAAAGCGATTTTATAAAACGATTAATTGGTAGCCAAGCCAACACAACTGTGTCGATCGCTGATTCTACAACGTGGATAGAAAAACAATGTGTAAATAGTCGATGGTGAGCGCTCTTAACCGTCAAAGCAACGTCAAAGTCACGACTGTGTACTTTGTGCGCGGGAGAGTTTAAATTTATTATAAACCTAAAATTTTGAAGTTTATTTTATTATTGATTGAAGTTATTTTATATATTATAATTACAGTGCACAATTTAATTTTAAACGACTATTGTGACTTAAACTTATTATATTAGTCTAAATTGCTGCCTAGGTTTAAATAAAGTGAATACAGGGTGGGATCTAGATCCCGAGCTAGCCCGGAATAGTTTGCGGGTTTATTAGAGTTCATGGAAAGATACGTAAATTCAATACACGGTGACCTGTATAGATGGTTTTCTTCTTATATCGAGAATCGTAGTCAGGCTGTGGTTCTCCAGGGCTACACTTCGGGTTGGACCTCGGTCCCCTCCGGTGTACCGCAGGGTTCGGTGTTGGGGACTCTACTTTTCACTCTGTTTATTGCTGACGTAATAAACTGCTTCAAGCATTCTTACGTGTTACTATACGCTGACGACATGAAGGTTCATAAAATTATACGTGGCATCTCCGATACTCACCAGTTGCAAACTGATCTTAATAGATTTGAGGAATATTGCGCACGTAATCTGCTTCAGCTAAATGTCTCTAAATGCTTCCATATGACCTTTACGCGTCAGAAGTCTACGGTGAATTCAACCTATACTCTCAACCAACACACCTTATGTAAAGTTAACAGTATCAGGGATTTAGGCATTATACAAGATAGCAAATTACTATTTGATCAACACATCGAGGGTATTGTAAAAAAAGCTGCGAAAGCATTAGGATTTATAATTAGAGCCTCAGCCTGTTTCCGTTCTCTGAAGCCAATCAAGGTTTTATATTGCTCGTTCGTACGCAGTCACCTGGAGTATGCATCTCAAGTCTGGAACCCTCAATATGAGACCTACAAGTTGCGTATTGAGGGTATCCAGAAAAAGTTTCTTAGATATCTCGATTACAAAGCGCACCAAGTATCTATAGATTATGAGCACCGTTGCAAGAAGTACCATTTTCTACCACTTGATTACAGGCGGCTCATCAATGATATATGTTTTTTGATTAAAATAGCTAATGGCTCGATTGACTGCTCTGAGCTTGTTTCAAAATTGGCATTTCGAACTAACCTTATTGGGTTGCGTCGGATGCCGCTACTGAGTGTTCCTTCTACCTCAACTAATTATAGGCGTAATGCTTATCTTATTAGAAGCGCTCGTTACTTTAATGAATTATCTCCTGAGCATGATATTGACTTATTTTGCACTAAGACGAAAGTAGCAAGAAAACTTTTAGCCAAATCATTTTTTGCGAATGAAGCACCGGCTGGTGGTACTCAAACACACATGTAGCAAAGTAGCAATGTAAAATTAAAAAAAGAAAAGAAAAAAAAAAAAACTATTACTTCACCTTTCGGGCATTAGTTAATCGTAATTGTTATATATCTGTGGAGGCTTGTTATTAGCAACTTAATTATATACTTTTTGTTACCTATTCTGTTATTAGTCTGTAAGCCTTCTTAAAATGAATAAAATAAAATAAAAATAAAATAAATTATTAGATATTACTTAAAAACGCCCCTTTGTTGTCTGAATCTTTCTCATATTTAAGAATGTATAACATAAACAATGACGTGATAGGCACGCAACTTAAACTAGGTAACTAGATAAGAAACAAACGAAACAACTCTGTGTAAACAAAGTATCCGACATTAATTCTCCTATTGTATCCATGCACTGACAATATATGTAAATCTCTTTTCCGGCGATTTAGCCACACTTCTTCATGCCGAGCACACCACAACATATTTTAAGTATGCATTTTCAATGTTAACAGGCAAATAAAGTCCAAAATCAACTTGAACGAATAATAAACAGAAGTCTTAGAACAGCTGATTCCAAAAACGCCATTTTTTAGTGTTATTTCGTGGGTCTCAGCGATCGCTTATGTAGCGTTCAGAAACTTAGATTACGATACGTAAGCGATTGTCAAAAGTGAAACTTGGCTACCATTTGTATGAGATATCGTGATGAACATTGTAGAATCGACAACGTTCTATTCTATTTGTTTGAACGAACGGATATCTTGTAAACTTGGCTACGATTTGAAAATTCGTTTGCTCTGACCACGTGACATAACGATGACGATATGTAAGTTTTGTTTTGTTTGTTTGTTTTTTATATAAAACTTTGCCCCACACTAGGATTTCTCCTGTATCAAACAACCAGACCCGAAACAACTATCTGTAGATCATACTAATATTTGAATCGAACCCGCGACACGTAGCACAGAAAGCTAATCGCTTAGCCACTGCGCCAACCGTGTCGTCACATACATTTGCTGATTTTTCTTAAGCGATAGCGATTATAGATAGTCGACTTGGCTAAGCCCACTGTATAGACACCTATTTGTAATCTCAAAATAGCCCTAAGTATGAGTCTAATTATAATTAATTTGTTTGAGCTTTCATTCCTGCCGATTTTCCTGTTTAATTTGTCTTCATCCGTTTTCTGTTAAATTTGTCTTCATTCGTAACATTTGCTCGTTACGTTTGCTTTGCCGTTTGACCTTTGACGCTTTGCTTAAACGTAAAAGCAAATCTGTGCAAAGTGCATAGATAGGTAGATAACGTTTTATTTAGGTTTTTCTTGTATAATCAAATTTGGATTTGAATTTGCAGCAACACATTCAATTGCTGTCTGCCCATGGAGGAGAAATTGGGTGGTAATTTTTGTTCTAACATACAGAACTTAATTATACATCGTGTGTACTCAACAAAATCCATACTGCATTGTAGGCCTACGTCTATGAATTAATTCTTTCTACTATTATTATTATACACGTGAAAGTTAGTTTCAAAATTAGGTACTGAATCAAACAGTAACGGCTGAACGTAGTGGGATAAAATGTAGCACATGTAGAAAGTAACCCTGGTAAATAGTTCAGCGTAGAGTTATTATAGATAACTTATTACAAGGAAAAGTTGCGATATATTCATGTTCCCCATGTACAAGACTTAGGCATAGCTTGAATAAACAAAATGTTCTTTTTAGTATATCGCAGTTTCTTGAGATTATGTATATCTATTTGTGAAACTATTCATACACTAAAATGATTAAGTATCTGCAACCTCCAGAGACAAAGCAAATTTCAACCTTGAAATAATACAGTATATCATCAAAGACTTCAAGATTAATCTACTAAAATGTAGTAAAAAAAATGTATTTGTAGATAAAAAAACTGTTAATTCAACTTTCAAAGTTTTGTCTCTATACACCCCCTACATCCCTATTCACCCCATTTTACTGATTACCAAAGGACATCACAGACTATATTGTAAATTATATCAGTGTGTGTAGTGCTACAATTTGCAATTTGCAATCTTTATACTTTATAGCGTCATGTCATAAATAAAATATTACTGCGCCGCACCCGTGTTGTATCTTCTGTCATACAGACACGTTATATATAAAATCACAAAGTACATATTCCGTAGATATACTTAAAACAGTCTAAGTTAAGCAGACGTTAAGCTAGCAAAATCAATGCCCAATAAAGTTGGATATTTCCGGACCAATACGACCTTCAAACCTTCAAGAAAAGAGCGTACTCCTTTTTAAAAGGCCGGCAACGCACTTGTGACTCCTCCGGTGTTGCGGGTGTCCATGGGCGACGTTAATCGCTTACCATCAGGCGATCCGTCTGCTCGTTTGCCGCCTATGAAATAAAAAAAAAAAAAAAAAAAAAAATGAGCAAATACTGAAATAATTTGACATCACTCACATAGTTCAGCACCTTTGAAGCTGAACGTGCTAGTCAGTAAATTAATTTTTGCTAACTATATCCAGACGCCTTGTACGCCCTAACAGCGCTAATTGCGTCTTCTACGTACTTCCCCGTAACAAATACAAAGTAAAATAAGGTACGCCGAGTGGAAATTATCGTTTCTAAGAAACAGTCTTTAATGGAGTGGACTTGAACTTGAATATCTATTTATGTAAGATGTTAATTTCTAAACAGAAACTATATATTTTAAGGTAGCCATAGCCACAACAGTACTGAGAATGATTATTAAACCTTTGGATGAATAATAAACAAATAGAAAATAACAAAATAATAAGAGTGGAACCTTGTGTTGGAAGACCTTACCCCCTGAGTTTGTTTCGGCGTTTTTCTTAGGGATGAAAATGCCGACGCCATCTAGTTTAAAATAGACGTGTAAAAATAAATCATTTAATTTAATTTCTAATTTCAACTGCTCTTTGGTTCTAGAGTTATAGTATTAAGAGCGTTACATTGAAAGTAAGTAAAACTTGTTAAATTGTATAAAAACTGATCTATTGTAACGTTTTATAAGCTCTTCAGCGGATTTATGTGGTAAAGATTCTTCTCAACGTCTCGGTACGTAATTTGTTAATCAATTTTATTACTTACTTTACACGTTCGAACCACGTAAATTCTTATTAATGACTTCTGAAGCGGGCATTTCTCGTAATTTTGGTATCGCGAGTTTCCACTGCGTCCGACAAGTCTGCCGACCTTGAAAGTTAAAGAGGGAGTCTCAGCAAGGCTAACCCTTTTTCATTTAATTTACAAATCATTTGTTCTTGCTGTTTATTTGTGAATATATGTGTTTATAAGAGTATATTGGCCCTGGTTTCGAAGTCAATATAAATCAATGAAAGACAAAGTATCGACAATATTGTGCATATTTGTTCATTGAAGACAAGGTGAATTCTATTTTAAATATTAACTAAAGTACGTACGTGGATAATATATTATTTCATAATATATGTATAAACTTATATAATATTTCGGCAAAAATAGAAACGACAAATTCAAAAGTCGATAGCAAAGGCTATGTAACATTTAATTTGAAAGCGTATTCAAAGGCTTGGCCCTATGATTGCGCACATACATGCCCGGGTCATTTCAGTTAAAAGTTTCCGTTTCGGGAACTGTATTTCTTGTTTGAGCGGACTCATCGTGTATATTGAAATTCGTAGCTTCATTTTGCCGTAGCACGGTGGGCGGATGCGAGCCGTAGTCCTCTCGTAGCCGCCGCCCGCCCCTACGCCGCCGGCCTCCCGTCGCCCGACCGAGCGAAAACCTGACGTCAGTCGAGCTCGCACCGGCAACGCGAACGTACGCGTTCGTGACGTTTTATTGCGCGCCTAATTTACGCCGATTCCCGGATATATACCTTGTGTTTGCATGCCTATATAAATAAATAAGAACCATCTAATCAGGATTTTTCCATCGGAATAGTGTACTGAGACTACTACGACGCAATAAGACAGTTAATGAGTGCGGGGCTAACAGGTGGCAATTGCATATCAGTGCTATTATTGGTTGTTGTTGCTATCGAGTGGTGTTCGGTGCCAGTGGCTATAAGCCGTGGTGGACGGAAGTGCATTTGTTTGCAAAGCTTGGTCGCCCGGTCATAACGACAGTTTACGGTGAAGTAACTGCGGATCGATAGTAACAGCTGAGCCGATTGTATTCGCTGCCCGCATTGCTTATCTAAGGTAGGCTGATAATAATGTCTCATTGACCTATTTTATCTACCCGATTGCCTAGCTCTAGTGTTAAGTATAACAACTATGTTGATCTCTAATGAGAATAAAATATATATTTTCTCGCTTTTTTGGTTGAAAATAGGGCAGATTATTCTAAATAGGTCATTTAATGTTTCCGAATCTTGCTACGGCTTAATAAGTGGTAATGTAAACGGTTATTTTTTATATAAACAAATATATTTATCATCACAACTATAACAAATACTTGTGTATAATTCGATACCTAAAAGTTATACATCTAAAGCATTTTCTCATCACTTAAAATACAATGAAAACATTCAGCCTTGCGAAGCGATTGTTTTGCTAACAAAAGGTCACATAAACAGCAAAAAAGTAATCTGAGGAAAAACTTGCGATTGTTTTTACAATGATTAACGTAAGGTTGCCTCTTTTAGGGATCATCTTATGTACCATCAATGTACAGAAAAGTATCAATAAGTATGTAAACACAGTAAATTGGTCGTAAGTACGACGTCGTTAAGTCTTTAAATATTATTACTATTTGTAGTTTAAATTATGTTAATTGTACATTAAGTATGGCGTATTTAAATACTTTTCTTTGAAGTAAACACAGTCTTTATTGTATTATGTATCTAAGAGTTAGATGTAAAACCTTCATTCGTGCCTAGCGTACATAATAAATGATATTCATTTTCCGTTTTATCATGTATTGACAAAATCCCAAATCTGTCGCAATCTGTCTGAAGGAACATACGTACCTATCGCATAGAGTGGAAAAGTCATACATTGGAAGGTTCTTTTTTTACTATATGTAGGTTTAGACAAGGATAACACATTGGACTTAAGAAACATGTGTAAATACTGGCATCGAGTCATATTTCGATTGTGTACAATGTACTAGAAGTTTCGCGTCAAATAACATTTCAAATCATAAATGTCCGCAGCAGTATGTTTTGAAAAATCTGTATGGCTATACAAACTAACAACTGTCTAACAATTGGTACAATGGGCCATTTATTGTAAAAATGCGTTTACCTACCTATTCGTGAAGATACACAATGTATCAATAAGTCGCTGTTACCTACTACAGTATACAAACTATAATCACATTTTCGAAATGATTGAGACTACTGTAAATAAACAGAACAAATCACAATTATACAGTGTTGTGTGTCTTTCTGAACAAGGATAGCGCTTAGAGACCTTAAAAGAATGTCAAAAATTTGGCAATATGGAATCTTTTGTAACAACTTGAGTGGTCGACGAATATAATGAAAGTACCTACGAAAGAACGTGAAAAGGATGAAATGAATATTTGGAATTCAATTGCCAAAGCCCCAGGTCGCCGAGTAGTACTTATTGCTTGTGAAAATGTTATTGCGTCGTGTTATCGAAGCCGTTAATAGATGAGTTGGTGTCATCAGCTCCTCAGTGGCGGGCTTGCTCCGAGCCGGAAGTTACATCACGTCAGCGCTTTTGACACCGCTAATTAGATAATCGCGTACAGTTATTTGATAATCTAGAGAAACCCAATATTATAAGCTATTGTTTAATGCGCTATTGTACTGGCTGAATCAGCAAATTCTTAATAGCAGTTTCGTCAATCGCGACAAGGTCGTTTAAGGTGTTTTCCACAGGATTTGTTAAAAATAATTTTGAAATAACTAATTTAATTAATCAAAGAAGTACTTTTTATCCGTTGAAGAGTCTCAAAATTACATAGTTGTTTTTTTTTTTTTTTTTTTTTTTTTTTTATAAAAAACGTTGCCCCACACTAGGATATAATTCCTGTATCGTGGGTGCGTTTACAAACACATATATTCACATACACACAAACATCCAGACCCGAAACAATTATCTGTAGATCATACAAATATTTGTTCCGTGCGGGGATCGAACCCGCGACACTTAGCGCAGAAAGCTAATCGCTTAGCCACTACGCCAACCGTGTCGTCTAACAACCGTGTTGTATAACAATAATAATTGGTTAGATAAGATAATATGATTTAGATGATAATAAACAATAAGGTATGGGATAGACCACTTTTACACGGATTCCTGGCAAGATTGACTGTGTATATTTATAATACTAAAACAAAACAATAAATAAAGATCCTATTCTTACATTCCTACTTTGGCCAACCTATTTGTTAAATAAGCACGACGCGTTACCGTAGCATTGTACTAAGTCTATGCGCATGACGCTGTGGGAGATACGTTCATATACTTTATCAATGCGGTATCATCTGCCAAAAAGTTGCGCGGCCGCCGTGCCTGCCAGAAAAATAATATATAAACTTCTGTAAATGCTTCACCTTGACCTACATTTCAAACAATTATCAATTTTTATTTGGAATCAGATAAAAATCGCGAATTTCTTACACCTTCAGGATGTGAGTTTGTAAACTCGTTTAAAGTAGAATCTTCATTCGGATCGGATCAAGGCATACAATCTGTTAATGATTTGCGCTCTCGATCGCGATTGGAGTAGTGTTGATACGAGCATGAGACAGTATCGCGGAGGCCGTTGTGGGCTCGCCGACTAGTCGTCAAGAGCAAGGTCATGACGGCGCGAGACGCCGGTTGCCGGTGGACGGTCGCCGCTTCACATAGCCTCTTTATCGCCTTTGTAACATTCCTCACAAGCTTACACCATTTATGGCTTTACCGACCTTAAGAAGTATTACTTTAATTCGTCCCTGATAATAACCAAAGTAAAATATTTGATGGAAAGAATTTAAAGTGATGTCGGGTGGAATAACCATGTTGGTTTTTATGGTCGATCCATTGGAATTGTTTCTGAGAAAATAAAAGCCTTAATCATCTTATCTTCAATAAACAGCAATATGATTTAATGCGTAGTCAGTGTGATTGTTTACGCTCTAGTCATATCTCTGCCAAATCGTAGGAGTATTGCGTCGTTATAAACTTTATTATTACCTATGCAGATATAGTATGTTGTTAATGGACCGTTTGACATTTATAATTAATGTATTCGCTATACTATTTATATTGTATTAGGATCTTCCATGCTCGATATGGTATCGAAAACAAAGCATTGAATGAATCAGCTGCCCGTCATTCTACGGTACTCGTAAAATATACTGATGAGATGAGTAGTTGTATTTACCAACTATACAAATAAATCCTGATTTCATACAAAACTCTTCGTTTTGTAAGCTGTGTAGGCATATTGTAACGTTATCATACATAAGCCTGATGTGTTTGTACAGAAAATACAAGTAACAGAACAACGCAAACTTAACGTGTTTATCCGATTGTTTGAAGGCTGATTGTTCATTCAAGAATTTTATTGACTCGTGTCGGCGAAATGTTTCCTCTCTACTATAATGTGGAAACGAGTGGGATGTTTTTGTATCAGTCTATATCTTTCGATCCTCACCTTGAAGTCACGTGTGCTGATGACTCAGGCATTGCTTCGTTCTCGCATGCTAGTAAACACAACACATCTAATGCGTAGTTACTTTGACTCGTACAACCATTTTGATTTGATACGGATGTCGATGTTAATACCCGTTTATTAAATTCACATAGTGACGTTTCATCTTATAATCTCAAATGTTTTTGTTTATCACAAAAACGAGATAATATATTATATAATCTTAGCGAAAAGAAGAAGCCTTCAACTCAGCCTGTGCACATTGGGGCATGGCCCTGTCCGATGTTGTACTTATTGTATACGTTTACATCATGACAGATAAACAGTATTTTATTTTTTTGTTACGTTTATAAACCTTGGCTCTTATCGTTAGTTTTTCTTGCATGTTATGTGTGCCATGAGGACGACTTACGATCAGTTATGAAGGTATCGAGGTCTAGTTTTCAATTAGCCGATGTTCGCCGATGTAGGGGGAATTGGGCATCGGCACCGGGATGATTAATATCCGTTGGGAGAAGGTCGTGGCGCCGGGCGAAGCGGCTGACGTCACCTCCGCAAGCGTTCCACTTCCGCTCGCCATACGTGGACTTAATTATGAGGCTTAGCAATATCAGTGCACGGTTGACACTAAAATATAATTATCAATTTTACATAGGATCGTGTGCAAATTTATAATTCTTACAAATATTTCATAATATGACATATTCGATGTTTTGCTTTTAGTATCAGGCATTGCTAGTTATCTTAATCCTGGTCCATGATAAACGGTTTTGAATACCAAGAAGAGTATCAATGAACATGGATTATAAAAGTAAGTCTATCGATTATCGTTTCGATTGTGGTTTCCCTAATAACATGTTCTTATCGTACATGTATCTCATATGAAATACAGCACAGGGAATTATATCTTGGTATATTAGGCTGACAACAAATATCATATCTCATAGGGGAAAATGTTCTTTCTTACCCGGAAGGACGTGCGGATGCAACTAGTAATATGCTACAAAAACTTAAAGAAAGGCTCTCCCATCTGTCCCACCAAACCACAGTACAATTTGACCGGAATGCTTATATGCGAGAGGCTGCCTATCTCCAGATCGTGTGACACACAATAGGATATGGACCACTGAGACAATAGGATTGCCCCATTTATCGAGAGCAGTTTGTTCCCGGCTGGCGTGCGCTTTTCATCGCTCGCCCGGTATAATGAGATCGGCGTATATTCATCTTTGTGCTTATGCAAGCGAGCTAGTTCATTGTACCGTCATGCTAACGAGCGCTGAGAGCACGTTTCACACTCTCCTCGCATATATTTGTGTCAATGTGTTGCGTAATTAATAAAAAATATATCGAGATTTCTCAATACAGTCTGCTGCCAGATTGGAAATGGTTTTGTTTGTTTCTATAAAGGAGGTTGATCAAATCTGAGAGACTGTTTTATTTAATATAAAATGTGGACGATATAATATGTTTATTGTTGCTTCAATGCAGATAAATCAACGGATCAGTTATGACGTCGTCAGATCAGCATTGTCACGAAAACGCTATTTGCTTATTTTGAGAGCCCTTCCTTCCATTCATTGGATCTTATGATTTTTCTTTACATCTTCATCCAAAGGGAGCAGTTGCGTTTACGGAGTTACGCGTTGAAGCTGACTGTGTGTCTACAAGTTCTATGTTTATGTACTCATTAGTTTTCCACGAAAGCTTGAAATAAAATAATTAAGGTAGTAGTTAACCAGAAACCAGAATATTCTCTCCTGACAGTCAAATATTTGCGGAAGTCAAACTGGCTTGCTTCCGGCGTTCGCATGACAATGGCCGGTCATGTACGATCGAATTTCGATCACTGGGAATACAGTATCTTACGAAAACTTGTCTGCTTTGAAATGTCGAACGGTTCTCGACGCTATTTCTCAATTCAATCAGCATTTCATTGATAGGTACTTATAGAGCAAAAAAAAAATGATCCATGGGGTCGCGCACCTGGCTAATGTTGAAGCGACCAACAGCTGTTCATGCGCCGCCCCTTTTTTGTCTGCGTTTTTGCTACTTATTGTGTCACGAGTGGTACTTCTACTATTTGACTACTGGTATTAATTGCAAAAGTTAAATACTGAGATCGCGATCGTAGCGTTGCATGTTAAAGCTAAATTGCTACTTTCATGAAGATATCGTTTTACAATCATTCTCGCTTCAAAAGGTTTGTCATTTTCCAACTAGTTAACGTTATTAGGTATGTTGGTAAACTTATTATGTTGCGGAAAAGTCTCATGTGAAGTGCGCGGTAGGGGTTGTGCGGTCGATGTTACGTCAGTCGTGTCAAATTAGTTTATAACCGATGGTTCCTGTCGTGGAGCTCGTTTTGTGTGTTACACTAGAATGAACTTTACAGTATTTGTTGTCGGCGCCCCCCGGTGCCGGAGCTGCCGTCAGTGTCGCACTGCAAAACGGGGACGCCATTCCTGACCTATATCACAACGGGGTTGTCTGGGACATCGCCAAGTCTCCCATCCCTAAAACATTATGTTTCGACAAATAGGACACCCAGTGAAAATATCGAACAACTGCATTTGCTTATATAAAATCGCATCGGAATTAGGTCAGCGAGTGAAATTATTTTACATGTAACAAAAAAACTGTAGGAAAAGAAATAAAATACAAAATACCTTCGTTTATTATTGGCCAATTAGGTTTCAGTTGATCTCATAACAGCTTCCAATAAATGTTAGAGGTTTATGACGTTGGAGACTGATGTTATGTAATCTTGTTAAAGTATTTGCAGCAAAAACGTTCTGAATGCAAATGTTTGACGCATCGACCACTGATAAATAAAGTTTCTTGTCTGAGTTATTATACTGTAGTGAAAACTGGACCAAAACCGGAAACCATTTGCGAACAACGCAGCAGCGTATTATTATATAATTTGCACCTGAAAAACATCACTGAGCTTATATGGTGAGACTACCGTTGACGTTGATGCTTAAATACCTCTTTGAATTATTGTCACGGTTTAGAAATAATCTTTAATATTGTTGGTTTGTAAACCTGAGACAACATTGGATACTTTCGAATATATTCGAATATTTTTTTTTGCCACATTAACGTTCTAATAAGTTATTTTGCACATGTGATATTTATAAAATTAAGTTAAGTATTTAGTAAAGGAATTTTGTGATCTTCATTTTCCCAGTTGTAGAAGAAAATATTAACTTCATAATAAAATATCTTCTACAGGACCGTTGCACCTTAATAACACGTCGCGATGATATTGTTCTCCAATGAAATATAGCGTAGAGATGAATTCGATTAGGAAGCAATTTATTACTAGCCTCAATATAAGTTATTATGCGGAGCTATATGAATTACAGCTACTTACGTGTAATAAGCATTTCTTACGTCAATAGGTTTGGAGATTTGGCGTAGAATTGGGGAATATATAGTTACAGTCTCAGATTTTTACCGTTCTATGACCAATGTTATTGGATTATTCGTGTTAATGGAGATTTTATATCGTGATACTATGTATTATCGTATGAACAGATGTTGTGATGTGTAATCGCATTGGATTTGCGTGACGTCGTGCGTGGCGTGAATGTGCGATGTTCACGCATGTTTGTCGCTCGCTGTGATAAGGGATTATTTATGCATCGGGGGCAGCCTCGACAGCGGCGCGGGCGCTCGCCTCCGGTGCATCATTGCCGTAACACCGATACACTTCACTGCCTATCACACGATATCGTTCACTCTTATGTCACTTTTCGGTGTCCTCAATTATATGGGTGCGCCTAGACATTCCTCCTTATTGTATGCAAATTAACTAGAAACTATACTCGTAACTCCATTTGATAAAGCAAGTAAATGTGACATCAATATAAATGAAGTTGGTGAAAAACATTATTATTTTGTTAAAAAACATTATAATTTTAATTATTTGTTAATATGCTTTGGTCGTTTACTAGTAGTATTTAAGAAAGTGGGTTATTTATTCGTGTCGTTGTGTAAATGAAATACCTAGATATAGAATACATCGAACATGACAGAAACCAATATGAATCTGTTTATTTACTGTCGTTTCATTATATTTGTCGGGTTATTTACATTGTATTTTTATTTTGTTACGGTTGCAAGCGCTATGTTCACGGGTAAACGAAATATCGCAAGTGCAAAACAACATTTTGTTAGTTAAAAAAAATAAAACATATCCGGAAAAGCTTTAAATGACGTTTCAGTTTTAATGCAATTTCCTCCGGTTCTAGAAATTCCCCGCTGGGTATTTTTAGCGATAGAGATGTTACGCAGAATTTATAGCAGCGTTGTGATTAAATACACCGGTGGCATTTATATACAAAGGTCAAACGTGGACGACAGGTAGCTACCTACGTGTATTGTGTATGTGACCAACGATGTATGTGAGTGTAGGAAATTGAGTAATGTTCACTCAGCTAGACGAGCTATCGGTGAAAATAATAACGCTGTAAAGGTCGCTGAGCATTTGCCGTCTTTGCATGTTAAAATAAAGTCTGCTAACGGTAATTGCCTTTTGATGTGATCATCCATTCTCGATCTCAAATTTATATTAAAATATTTATAGTATCGGATAAATTATTTCGATAATATATGGCTTTTGTATAATTTATTTAGTGGGAAGAGGAACGCCTTGTTAGTACGAGCTGATATTTATGAGAACAATATAGCATCATAATTAACATCGGACTGATTTGGGGATGAATTGTTGGTTTTCTTCTTATCGTTAATACCTACTATAGTCGTTTTGCGACACAAGTCAGACTATACAAAATAGATCGTGGAGCGTCGCTTTCTAGCCATTCGCATTTTCTAAGTTCTTCGTTCTATCTGTCCTGATCTCTAGGGTGTACATCATATGTCGTCTACTTATCTGGGTGCTGCTTGCGCCGGTCCATGCAACCATTCCATTCGCGTTCCATTAGTTATTATTCTCTGTATCTATTTACAGTTTGGACACTTAGTGTTCTAGGTTGATTGCGGTAAGTTACAGACCTTATCAGACGACCTGAGAGCTGGGGAGAACAAGAACAAAAGAAAAGCATTGGACTGCGAAAAATTGAGTTGAGTTGAGAACTCATAGTAGACTGTTGATTGAAGCATTGCAGTATTTCGGATATCTAAATGTGTTATCTAGATTACCTACCAAACGCCGACTATTCCAGTTGGTTGCATCTAGTGATCTGCTTCGTTTGACGCTATGTGCTAAAAGCTAACAGCTTAAAATACATCCAGATTCTTCTCACTTTAATAGTTTCAAAGAAATTTTAAGTGGAACCTAATTATCTTGTACACACTTGTATAAATCTATATAGGTACTTAGCTGTTTGACATAAAATGAAAACCCATATTATGTTTAAGTAGTTGGGCTTACATTACATTATCTTCAAAACGGTAAACATTAGCCGTCTCGAAGATAATGTATAATAATAACATAATATCCATTGGATTACAGTTTCGCAACTTAATGCTGGGTGGGTGTTTGATGTTGTTTTCATTTTAGTTTATAAATATGTTTTGTAGATAGTACAGTGTACGAGTATGATGCAAGTATTAAATAAATATACATTAGATCGCAGACATTCGTTAGACTTATAGTTAGCTGGAATAGAATATTATACCTCGTTCTCCTTAATTCGCAATTTACAAAATGGAACATTGTTGATTGAAGGAAAATTAATTAATTGAGTCAGCGTGGGCCCACACAGCTCTTGAGTTCAATTCGCATACCCTATAATAGTCGTCCGAACATCTTAGAAAATTCTCAGTAGGTTCTTAGGCCCAGTTTGAAATTGTGTCTGGTAATGTCAACATCTGTACGTGCCTCATCCTTCGGGGAATACCGACTTAAATACACTCCTACAAATAAAACGAAAATCTGAGTAGGTATATCTCTAGTGTGTAGATGGAAAGTAGTGTAAAGATGATCAGTGTTATTTATGTCTGGCGCGGTGCCAGCGACGTCCGACGTCGCAGCGACACCGTGTTGTTTGCGAAACCGTTCCATCAATTCTGACGAAACCTCGCTGACACATTGTCGTTGGCGTGTGCTCAACGTTTTCGACGTCCGTTAAACTTCGCCGTACATCCTGTCTGGACTTTCCGCTGTCCGGGTCTAGATTTCAATGGAAAAATAAGTAAGGTTGACGAAGACGTGGTCTTCATACGGGAAATATACTACCTTGTCTATTTATAAATACTTCCATATATCATTACCCAACTCGAACCAGTTTGGGGCTGAAAAAATACCCATTGACCCAACGGTCAATGGATATTTTTTCAGGAAAAATAACTTATTTACATTGGTGATAAGCATCTATGAAAATATGCGGTCAAATATGATATGAGGTGTAGGTACCCATATGTATAGGTGTAGGTATTTGGGTAATTCTGGTTATTCTAAAGAAGCCTTTTACACAAAATAACCTCATATAATTTTAATGGCGAGCCATTTTCTCTGTTCCTCAAATGCGTTTCATAGAGATATCGAGTTGCACCCGAGACGCTTCTCATTTACAGCTATGAATACGGTCCATTTTCTTCGCTGAAATGGAAGGCGTCTCCTTTGAACCTTTGATGCTTTTGAAACGGTTCGACGCTGTGTAACTAAGTACATGACTGTTCTATAGCTAAAAGCATTTAGAAAGGACTACCCACTTTGATTGGCGACACTGACCTTTGGCTGTCTTGTAAGTGCTTGGAAAATAAATAATGTTCCCGTTTTGTAAATAAAATCAGTTTTGCTGTATCAATTATACAACCGTTAAAATGTCATAATTCATAATCCTATTCTATTATAGCTTTCTCGTTGTACGGCGCGGCGGCGTCACTTTAGTATGAGATTCACAGACGGCATGCCATTGCATGTCCATACTTAAGCACCGCTTACACATACCTTGAATGTTAAGAGTTAGCTATTCCCTGGTAGGGAATGCAAGTAGTCGGGAAAAACATAATTTGTATAGAGCCGCAGCTGTGACGGTCCGACTGAATGTAAGCAGTTAAAGTGCAACCCTTTTGTGATTGCGAGAGCTCTCCCTTTCACTCACACTGGCTTTCACTACCTGTGCTCACACCTGGCTCATACGGTACTCATTTGTGATGGCCGTTTACAAAGCTGAAATCCCATGTATGTCGACGTGTTCTGGCTATTAATAAAAACGGGTCACGAGGGTTGATTAAAGCCCTTGTATTATTTTTCAGTTTAAAATTTAATTGACATATATGTATAACAACACGTTTAAATGTCATTCGCAGAACCGGTCTCAAAAGCTTTAATTAAACTTGATGCATGTTTTCGATTTCAACTTGTATTTATTATATAATTTTACAATAACGCTTTTTCTAACATATACCGTTTTACAAATAAATACATAATCTGATTGGTAACTTCTTAATTTAGGAAGGAACTTCGTAATGGTTAAGGCATAAGAATGAGTTGTATTTACCAACCAATCAAGCAGTTAGTAAAGTTAGTTAAACGTCAATTTATTTTGTTAGCTCCAGCGCTTTCAATATTATTTTCAACCTAACACAACTTATTCGATATATATATTAAATAATTAGAGATATTTTATTTAAAAAAATAAAGAAAGGAAAACATGTTTATTCCTGCGTTATCAATGAAGTTATATTTGAACTACTAAATGTCACATAGAGCAGATTAATACGCTATGAGAGAGCTCGCAAGGAAAGCAGTGACAATAGCTCTTGAATCTTCGCGAAGAAAGTTCGAGGGCCAGATGTGACGTAGGTAATACGCTTTTAACTTTTCTTTCGTTAGCGGATTGGTATGGAAATGACTACTAGCTAGACGAAGTAAAATATCAGGTAATATACTGACGCGGGCTTATTGGGCTTATTTGGTTATTTTAAGCGTGATTCTCAAGAAATTCCAGTAGATAGTTATGATTCACATTAACATTTACAGTTAAACTTATATTACAATCAACACTAGAATTTATGAGTAAACTAACTCACTATACACAATGCAGCTTGTGGTATGTAATACGCAGCGTGGAGTAGTCTAGGCGACAACTTGAGTGCTTTTGGCGTAGTGTCAAAGAGGAGGTTTTTCTTGCCCCGTCCACGTGACCCGCGAGTCGCGACCTACTTCGTACGATACCTTGGACGGGCTGACAAGTCATTGTTGAACTTTAAACCGGGGAGACGTGGTGCCGTGTCGTTGGCTTGATAAATTCGGTTGCCTTAGCACACCGACGAATAAAGGATCGAATGTCTAGACGGGGTATAACTATTGCTGGGGCTCTCAGTAAATAAGCTTCGATCGTCATTACTTGGGTACAGAAGAATATGCCTTGAATTGTTGTTTTATTAATAGCTTTCTTTTGTGTCTCTTGTATCCTTTAAGTAATATAGAATAAGAATGACTATTATCTAAATAAGCACTGTAAGGATTTTGTAAATATGACAATTAACGTTATTTGAAAACTTATACAATTTACTTAGCGAAAGAGTGGATGATCCCCTGGACTGGCTAACTGTTCTACATTTTAAAAGGGAAGTGTCATGCCTACTCGTTTCCTTATACGTGTGTACAAGTAGAAAGCGAGCGCCTACTGCCGTTTATATTATTCTAGGAATGTTAATGAGTACTTAAGAAGATAAGCAGTGATATGATAGACTAGCGGCTGAACGCTTGCCTTAGGCAGGTGCAACCTGCATCTGGTCAGCGCGAGGGAATAAGGCCTGACCCACCTCATTGAGCTCTGGAGTGGCGTATTTATAGGCTGAATTATTGTAATTATAGTTTGAAGGATAAAAAAACATATGTTTGCAGAATAAAGTGGAACTTACGGTATTACTCGTAAATTAGTTACGAACAACATTTAGTTTATTTTAACATCATCAAGTTTTATTCTAGTAATAGTAATTAAAACACTGCGCATTTATATATATTGACAGGAATATAATAAATACGGTACACATAAAAGTACATGTTGAGCTAATACAAAAAATATTATTGTTTTATTAGTATGCAAATATGTATATGTTTCCGCGTAGTATATAGGTACGTACCTTACGTTGATTTGTTTGAGGTCTTTATTATCAGAATTTATTAAAATACTCCCGGGAGTTCTTAGAATCATTATGACTCGGTCGGTTCCTGCAATATTTATATCAGTACTTTATAATAAAAGGCACAAAAAATCTAATCAAAGTGAAATAAGGGGAAATATTTGATTGAAAGGTAAGTTATAAATGCATCTTCTTTTCTGTTCGTTGTAATACTATGACAATATTGCGCTATGAGCCACAAATTATGATTATTATGATCATGATCAAGTGAACTCGTCCGCAAAATGTTAACATCAAGTAACTTCAAATTAAATTAATATCTAACGATAAAGTTAATCGATAGTTTCGAATGGTTAAGTGAAATGCGCACTAGTTAAGTCTGCGCTTTAGTTAAGTCAAATACTTTGTCTGACCTTGACCTTTGAGGCAAAAATGCAGAAAATGTTGAATAGAGCTACCAGAATTGATTCTGAAATCCAACCCCTTATTAGCCTTTTCAGCCCGTAGCCTTGTCGTAACGTTGCCATTTTCACATATAATATTTTCCCTCTTCCTTACTATTTATATGACTTTTACAACAATGAGGTTTACAGGGCCCAGCATTTAATGAGCTGTCTATCGTTTCAATATACACTCCTTAATGACGTCAGATGAATTGCTAAACTCAGAATCAATTATGTTGTTTATAGCAACATTTATTGATGGGTTTCTGAAACGTTCGTCTAGAGAATTAAATCCCACAGTAGACTGACGTCACGGGACTCGTCTAGACTACAGATGCAATGAGGAAGACCCAGGACAATGCACTTGGTTTATTCATTATTATATATTTACTAAAGTAAACAAAAAAATGTAGTATTTAGTGTTGGTACTGCTGTTAATATTTTCTTACACTCGAAATAAAACGTTGGCTGCGACACAGCTAAATAGTGGGTTTCATCTTTTCTTAGAAGTTCAAAACAAAAGTTAATGACAGACATGCGGCTAAAATTAGCGGTTTTCGTCGCATTCATTCGAGTTTCAAACGAATCTACGTCAGGGCGCAAGGGGATTCGGTGCCAGGTATGATTTCATGAGTTGAAGGGAGCCCAAAACCGGGGGCAACGACCTCTCACCCCTAGTTTTCTTAGCGTTCATAAGCTTGCTTGTGCACTACGCTCCCTACATTACCCTCTAAATATTTTGATCTTTATTCTGGATCCTGCAAGCATATTATAATATAATCCACTGAATAGCTTATGATGTAAACGATAGATTTTAATAAAGATGGAAAGCTATAGGCATCTTTTTATTAATCAAGCTAATTGAAACCGAAAATTAATAAGTATTTTGCGAACAAAGGTTTTCTCCTGGCAAGTTATAAATCAAATCAAATAATAAATGAAATACAAGTATAAAATCTGTAATTCTAATAAATGTGTAGTGGTCGTGTGACAAATATATCGTGAATTATTATTTTATCTGATCTCGTACTAAAAGTCACAGAGTCTCCGTTTTTTTATATTCATCATCAGTCATCATCAGCCTAAAGCAGTTCATTACTATATATAGGCTTGCTGAAGATTGAGTTAGATTTTCTAGCATTCAGCTGCTACCAGTCACTCTGAGAAGATCGTTCCTCTACCTAGCCCATTTTATGATAGCTAGTTTTTTATGCTTGTTAGATTTTCCCACATAAATATAAACATATGAGAAAGCTTGTTACTTTTCTTAGCATCCGTCGTAAAATATATTGGAAGATGAATTGTGGCCCCGCATGAGCTGTACGTTCGTAGGTTTCATGATAAAATATACCAAATACGAGGTCAGACCCGCTTGCAAATCGCCATATATCTTACCTGACCGTACCTACAAATTGGCTCACGTAATGATAACAATCAACAAAACACTCACGATTTTCCTATTTTCTTGCTAAGGACTTTCAGTCGTAAACGGCGACCTTTACAACTCCAACTGGGATTGGGTAGCGACAGACTGAGAAGAAAAAGAAAACAGATATTTTCTTTCTGTTGGTTAAATAAGCACCGAAGGTGTTATGAATTGCAAACTTAAACTTTAGCGTACCGGCTATGAAAGTATAATAAAAATCTATATTCGTATTAGATATTAAACGTTACATCGGGTTTTAAGGTACTGCAGATCTGCAAAAATATAGCTAACAGCTATTGTATGTAAAGCAGAGTTCATAATAATTACTTAGTTAGTTATATTTACAAGTGAGAGCGAAGGAGTGTCTGGAATGACGTAGAATATTGTAAATAATACTCTTAAGATTTTTGCGTCCTGCCTTCTTTACAGAAGGCCTCATTGTACCCTCGAGTGCTTACAGATCGTCTCGGCCCTGAATATTTATAAGGCTAGCTTCCATTCGGGTTGGATTTATTATCAAGTTTTGTCACTTCTCGGTAGGGATTCGTTAGGCTAATTAATTTAAGATTGACTCTATCGTTTTACGTATTCCAAGTGGAAATTTAATGGACCTAACCTTTATTGGATGCCTTGACCGAGCGTCTCATTGTTGATTGTATCCCGTTAACATTTGCGCAGGTGTTTAATTTAATTATTTTGGATTAATACAGTTGGAATCAGCAGTTCATTGGTTGTGTATAGGTGTGCACATGCTTACGTCAGGCGCGGGCGCTGTGTCGTGGGGCAGCGTCGTTTTGGCTCGTGCGACGTAATGCTCTCGAGGCCGGCGCGGCGTGCCCCTAATAGCCCGGCTTGGCGACAACAAAATAGTATTTGGCTTCAAATACGAGTTAGACACAGTACTTTTCCCACGGATTGTTGGATCTCGGCATTTCTGCTAATTAAGAAGCTGTAATAGCAAAGTATTTACCTCGATGTTTATTTTTATAAAAAATTGAGAAATTGTTGTTGCAAATCCGGCTCTCTTATACTATTTGTTTAATGTAGCTTGAATAATCACGAAGTAATAATAACTATACGTGAACTAATTTAGTAATAAACCCATGTCAAGCTTATACTAATGTCAAAAAGAAGTCTAATATTTAATTCACGAACTAACGTTTATATTGTGTTGCCATATTTGTGTTGTGATATTTTCGCAACGGTATTTCGATACAAAATTTATGGATGTTCGTTACATCACATAAGAAAATGTATGTAACATGAGTTATTTTCACAGGCTTTTATTCAACTTCTCATTTACCTATAGCTAAATGTATTTAATAGGTACATAAAATAAGGGTATTTCTTATAAAATTGCTTTTATTTGAAACATTCAGGATGAATCATTTAGGTAGGTAAGAACTGCCTGGGATTTAGTGTAAAAAGTTGTTAAACTTGATTCTGAGAGGAAAATAATACGTTTTTTATCTTATTCTATTTTTAAATCTTATAAGTGATGTGTCACGATATAGTACAATTGAATCAGTATGTTATTAACCCATTACATGTATGCCAGATGTGGTTTCAAGAAGTGTTTCATTTTGTATGGAAACTCATATGGAATACCTGTGTTCATTTGTAGCAAACATTTGATTCCGGTGTTTGATTTCACTGAATAAGCGTATCTTTATCCATTCATTCCGCGGATTAAGGGATTGTTGTCACGAGATATTTAATTTGTATAATAGAATATATTTTAATTTATATTTAATTGTTCAACATAAACTATATCTAAAAGATATTTCTTGTTTGTCGTAGGGCGGCTACCCTGCCAAGTTAAAGAAGGTGTTGATAGTGACGGCGCCGCTGTGGTTTAAGGCGCCTTTTCGGATCCTGCGCCTCTTCGTGCGTGAGAAGTTGCGTGAACGCGTGCACACGGTGAACGCGCCGCAACTCGGTCTGCACGTCCCAAGATCCAGCTTGCCCAAGCAACTAGGTGGACAGCACGAGCCCGACCACGCAGTTTGGTAAATATTAATTTAACTTTTTGAGCTTTTGTTCCGCTGGTATGCTAAGATGGAAGTATAGAGATGTTTTTTTAACGCGACATACTTTGTACTCGACCTGCCTATACAAAATTGTTTTTAGTATATTATTATGCAAAAATCGAAACACCTAAGAAGGTTTTCGTTTAAATAAAGCGTAAACAAAAGAAGAATAATTTCAGGTTTCATACTAAAAATAAGGTTGTATAACTGGGTGGAGAATATGAACCCGGCCTAATAATTAAGTATCTATGTACTTATTTTTCTTTAATGTTCTTAGATAAGCGAATGGCATACATGTATATGCAAAATGGCGATACACTACTCCCATAGGCCATATTATAACATGGGACCTAATATTGTATAATATTATGTGTGCTTGGGGAAATATTTAGAATCTTCCAATTTTGTTGGACTGCAGACAGGTGTAATGTATCTAACAGAACTAGCAGAGTTGCAACAGTCAAAACTTTGGTTCAGTCTTGCTTGCATGTAGTCGCGACGTCCTTCCTTCCTGCGGCCTAGATTTCTATTGTCGACAACTTATCTTTTAAGTAACGTTAAATGTCCTTATGAATTGGTTTTTGTTAACCTTATCACAGTCTTAGTATGTGTGTTAGGTACCTAAGAAATTACCTATTTACATACTATAAACAATGCACTTGTATGTTTACTGCAGTGCAGGTACACACCAGTTCTCAAACGCTAATTTACACACCAATATACGTAACCTACGTGCGAACACCAAAACGTAAACGCCTGGATCTCTGCTGAGAGATCGTCAGGTCTAGTAACGTAGAGACAGCTATTCTTGGAATACATAATTAACATGTATTCTCCGCCTACTGTATTTCCTCTTAGTGTCAATGTTACCCAAGTGACATAAAGGGATATCCATAACATCACTATAAGTATACGTCTCTCCGTTAGCATCAACGATTCTCGTATACCTACGCAAGTCTGAGTTCCCCAGGCTACCTACGCACTGTTGACCGTGTATGCATATTATATGGATGTTTACGTAAATCTTGAGACCGTCGTGTACTGAATCGATTTTCAGTCTCTAAAACTTGGCACCTTAAATATGTGCAGACGGTTATTACATAATGTAGCGTGATGATTTATTGACCAAGTAATGAAGCAGTTCATTTCTATATAAATGATAAATCGGCGTTGAATTTCTGCGTCGGTTATTTCAGAGCTCATTAACTTGGCCCAGTTCAGGTGATCACGAAATATGAGTTTGTTTCATCTTTGTGATTCATTTCACTATCGTAGAAATAACAATGAAACAAGATAAGATAGGTGTCGTCATCCTAGCCACTTATGACTTTGAATACTATTTATCAATAGCAACTCTAGATAAGTTCATAGCTTCAATACTGTGGAGTCTATCGATGTTTATGTCATGTGGGTTTTGTAAGTCTCGCTTTCTGTCATTGTTTATTTCTCCTTAAATGTACAAATTAGTAAACCGCTTTCCTTTGTCTACAGGTTGGAGCACTGTAAAAACTGTTATACGAATAACCTGCAGAACGGTAAACTAGACGCCGTCATTGATGAATATGTAATCAGTAATCACATACCGCCAATCAAGCCGCAAAATGGTGAGTGTCAAAAATATAAACATGTTTTATAGATAACTTAAGGAATCATTTACTCGTATTTCTGGTATTTATTTACATTATTTATGCATTTTTTTTTTACATTTGACTAATTCGCTACGTAATTCTAATTGAAAATTTACGACATTTATGTGGAAACAAAAACATGATGTGTAACCATACAGTTAGCTTGTATGTATTTGTTTATTGTACTTTACTAGATATCAGATTTCACACAACAACGAACAGGATTTACTGTGTAGGTTGGCTATATGAGACGTTTTCCCTTTATAGAGTTTATATGTACTATTCAAACTCTAGCATCGGATGTCAGTACTTAAAATAAATACTAGTATCTTTATGAAAGTGCGTTCTAACTTCTTACAGTAATTCATATAGGCGAGACTTTTAAACGACATCATTATTGACAAAGTTCTACGCTCAATATTTGAATATAAACATTGTATGAATTATTAAATTAATTTAATTAATGTACCTAACGGTTTTATACCAAACTATACATCAGTTTTGTGTCTCCGTCCGGGAAATCTTTGCGTATACGAATTTGAATTTTAATGGAACATTTTTCCTTATTTAATATCGTGCGACTAAGGTGACGTAAAAAATAAAAAATATAAGTGATTGTAAATTATTTAAACTGTTTGTATTTTAAACAGGTATAATAGAGCACGCGGGTGCATGTGACATGACCAGTGACCGCGCGACGCGACTGGGCGACAACAAGACAGACATGCACATCAGCGGCGACCCCCCGTACACCTGCGACCCCAGTCCACTCAGGTTAGACAAAAAACCCCTTTGGGACCTTCTTCAACTATTGAACGAACCATAACCCTTTCAAAATTTTAAGTGACCTGACTGTCTGAACTCTGTAGTTATTTGACCGATACTGAAGGTTGCATATAGGATCTAGGACCTAGGATCAAATTAGATTGACAGTTTCAAATAATTATTATTATAACATTGCACACATATTATTTTTTGAAGTAAGTATACGTGATCGATTCCAAATATTTGTGATGTTGAAGATCCATCTACTTCTACCAAGAGCGATAAGTTCGCCCCTTGTACTTCTCTATTTGTTTTTCATTTTTGTATCTTTTGTGTTTTTTGTGTATTGAATTGTGTCGTATCCTTAAATAAATAAATAAAAAAACATTAAAGGAATTCAAATGATTAAATAAAATAACACGTCGTTATTCAAATGGTAATTAACAATATAAAAAAGTGTATTTTCTATATCAACTCATGTGATGAAAACCTTACACGAGGCATGTTCTTTAAAATGGCAATTACATGTATTTGTTTCAGTTCTTGAATCCTAACAAATAATTGTTATTTTAATAAATTGAAAACATTTTTTAATTGGAGCATCATAGATACTCTTTAAATCTGTTTAATATTGATAAAACATTCTTGATTTAACATATTACAATTGACATGAATAGAGGATATCTCACTATCTGGAATAAAATCAGCAAGGCGAATTATTCTATTTACCTGTTCGTTAACATTTGTACATGACATAGCATCGAGCCCGTAATCCGCTAAGGGTTCGGCAGACGTGTACTTTTACATGTACATTTCGCCGATACCGTTATAAGGTCTATAATGAGTACATTTAGTTATTGTAAATGTCATTTGACGCTTGGATTAATGCTGTTTTTTCAGGCATACACATGGGTATAATGGCGACATGAAGGGCAGACATATAAATTCAGGAGACGAAGATGATATAGACATAAGCAGTGAGTACATTTGATTACAAACTTTTTTAATTTTGAGTACCTAATGTTACCTTTTTATGTCACATTTTTTTCGAACGCAGAAATAGAAAAGCTGTCAAGTGTGACGTTCATTTTTATGATTGTTTACTATTTTTATTATTTATATTTTTATCTAAATTCACACGACAGTCCAAATGAGTAATGATAAAAAAGTATCAATGGGACAAAATTTTAAACGGTGCGGTAAGTTTTATCTTGGCTATATGTGATGAACGACTAGAATTGGTAAATTTTATGTAAGTATGATGGAATGGGATACCGTGAGCTATTTGGGAACTGTGGGGCTAATTGGGCTTTAATAAAGTAATAATATTATGCGTGCTTCTTCTATGGATTAACTACTATTAAACAGTGGTATGAATTCAATAGCAAAGGTATTAACTATTTAGTTTAGAAAATGTGACCAAATTCCTTAAATCAAATGTCCTGTACTTCCCAAATAGTTTGGTTTACCGGTACTTATATTTTTTACGAAAATCAATTTAACAATGCAAACTCATACGATGTCCTTATGTTAAAAACAGGTAGGAAAACGGACGCGTGAAGTTGATGGTTGTAAAAATAAGAAGTATAAAACACAACGTTCTATAGCTTACATACCTATAAGTGATGCGTGATGGCAAGAGGTTTCATTCGATTGTGCTAACATTTCGACAGCTATTATCGATCGATTTCCCGCTCTCGTAGTTGGTTCCATGCAATTCTGAGGTAACTGAGAATGTTGTGTCGAGAATTTAGTGCGAGCCAATAATCGAATGGTTTATCGGAGTAGATTGGCGGGCGCGGTGCTTGACGGTTTCGAGCGATTGGGATCGCTCGCGTGTTTACAAGTGTGTTATGACTGTGATGCTTAATACTTATGACGACGAAGGTTTTGCGAGTGACGTGGATTTGTCGAATTGGGTCGGTTGGTTCGAACCGCGATTGCAATTGACCTAGAACAAACTAAAAACATTTCTATTGTTCATTCGACTTGACTGTCGAGTAAGAATTTGAACTTTTTCAATTGTTTCAATTGTTCAAACATCTCTAAATAGCGCATCGTTCAGTAGATAGAGAGCGTATAGACATGAAGTGTAAACTAATAACATCTGTGCAAATATTTTTCATTGTATTTTTGGTTTACGTCATAAAAATACAAAGTGAGTTCAAAAGTTTTTTTTTATTATATACATAAAAGCGCTAGGTAGGGAGACATCATGCGGACCTAATTTATACGTAAAATTGTTGCAGCGCGCGGCACGTGGTCATCGGGCGAGGTGTCGCCGGGTCTGTCGGACGAGGAGTGCGGCGGCGCGGGCGCGGCGGGCGAGTCTGCGCCGGCGCTGCTGGCGCGCGTGCGCGAGCTGGGCCGCCGCGGGCTCGTCGCCGAGTACGAGGAGATCCGCGCGCGCCCACCCGTCGGCACCTTCCACCATGCCAAGTGAGTACATGACACGGACGGATGGTGTGGCCCGGATATTCGGTATATATACTGCTTTTTGCAGGAGCGCCGAATATCCGGCCACCGGATATTCGTTACAATATAATATATGTGAGTTTCGCAGCAGATACTTAAATTCCGTTCAACACAGGGCGGCCGTATCATTGGATAAAATGTAAAATAGCATGAGATCTGGTATATCTTAAAATTCGTATTTGCAACGCGTGAAATGTACACATGTGTATGTGTTTGCGTAAATTGTTGGTATTCAGTATCTGGTCGAATACCGGATAGGTAGTAACGGAATATTCGATATGGCGGCGGCGCGGGCAAATTAATATGTTCACCAATAGTTTTGATGGGAGTTGTGACGCCAGTACATTACATTTTTGAACAAAGATAACAATATCGAGATGAACACATGGGGTACATTTCGCTCCAAAACTGAAGAGCGCTTCACGCGGGACGACTTCGATTGAACTGGATCAAGTTCAGTTCGCTTGCATGAGTATAAACATAAACAAGACAACACTACATTTCCAGATTGCCGAGTAATCTAGCCAAGAACCGCTACACGGACGTGCTGTGTTACGACCACTCGCGCGTGCTGCTGTCGCAGACGGACCCTGACGACCCCACCACAGACTATATCAACGCCAACTACGTTGACGGATACAAGCAAAAGAATGCCTACATTTGTACACAAGGTATGAGATTTACATTACTTCATAAATTCTGCCAATGCGATCTTATTTGATGAGCAATCAAGTTAGGCCTACTACTAGGATTCCCCCAGAAGGGCACAAAATTTCAATACATTTGACTATTTTAAATATAAAGTCTTTTGTTTATTAGATTCATATGAAGTATTCATATTCCCTATAAACAGTGTAATGTCAGTATATAATACTGTGATTGTGAAAAGTTTGTGGTTATTAACAGTCAATATCTCGATAATTATTTATGATCATTGTTGAGGGGCTCGTAGTTACATAGCTACAGCGCAGAACGGTCGATATTCGAGGTTAAGCAGCGCTTGACGCGGTCAGTCCTTAGATAGGTGACCATTTTTTGTCAAAAACCCCCTCCGTGCCTCGGAAAGTACGAAGACCTATGACAGTCGTTACGGGTGTCAGTAGCCCAAAAAGTCTGAAAACCAGTCTAACCTTAGAGAATCAGTGTCTCCCAATTACTGACTGAGGTCAGAAGTCAGTCGTTCTGTGTAAAATACTGATATTCAGCCGCAACCGGTTAGATTGGAAGTGGACCCAATGTAGTTGGGAAAAGGTTAGGCAGATGATGATGTTGAGAATTAATGTAATACAACCGAACACGTTTCGACATAATATGTTGTCTCACACCCAAAGCTTCCTACGTAGTGTCCTACTTTTGTAGGTAACCTAAATATTATATCACTTAAAATATCTCGTTACTATGACTATTGATTTTGTTACAATTTCTCGCCAGTTTTCAATTTGGCCGCGTTCCCACAATACCTGGAACTATTCGCAATATACATTTACGATGAAAATACGTTTTCCGTGAATTATTAATAAAGCTATGTTGAGCGAATTCAAGTTGGAAATAAACGCGGGGGAAATCCTCTATTCGTGGAATACGCTCGACGAGTGGAATAACATTCACATACTCTTATAAAAAGTTCAATATTTTTTTTTGGCATCCTTGTATGTTGCTGGAGTCGATCGGTCGACTGGAATCGTACGTTTGTTTGTATAATATTTTACTTTTGTTTTGTAGAAGAGCGCATCGATTCTTTACTTTTGTACAGATTGTCTTCGGTCCAGACTGTACAATATTATTCTCTTGGGATCATGGCATTTGATTCGTACTTAATTTCACTTCTTCTCTTCCTCCAACTATCAACAATAAACCTTTGCTTAACTCTTTGTTCATCCCTACGCGAAATACAGGCGTGATGTTATGCTTGGGGAATACAAATAAAGTAATTGTTGATGTTGTTATTGCAGGTCCCCTGCCGAAGACGTTCGGCGACTTCTGGCGCATGGTGTGGGAGCAGGGCACGCTGGTGGTCGTCATGACGACGCGCGCCGTGGAGCGAGGCCGCGTCAAGTGCGGACAGTACTGGCCGCTCGCCGACGGACAGCGCGCCGTGTACGGAGACTTCGCCGTCACCACCGAGGCCGTGGAGCACGAAGACGACTACACCATCACGCATCTGCTGCTCACCGACCTCAGGGTTAGTACATGGCATTATTAGTTCACTACAAGTTCCCTTAAAATGACTTCACTAATTTGTGCGGGATGCAAGCTTAATTAAACTTTGTTGATATTGTATCCTAATAGTAAAGTTGATACGTTTCCAGCGAGAGCAGTCCCGGCGAGTGTGGCACGGGCAGTACACGCGCTGGCCGGACTACGGCGTGCCGGGAGGCGGCAGCGCGCAGCCCGTGCTGCGCTTCCTGCACCTGGTGCGGCGCGCGCAGCATCTGGCGCTGCAGGAGTACGTATAACATCAACTGTGTAGTGCTAGTACACGCGCTGGCCGGACTACGGCGTGCCGGGAGGCGGCAGCGCGCAGCCCGTGCTGCGCTTCCTGCACCTGGTGCGGCGCGCGCAGCATCTGGCGCTGCAGGAGTACGTATAACATCAACTGTGTAGTGCTAGTACACGCGCTGGCCGGACTACGGCGTGCCGGGAGGCGGCAGCGCGCAGCCCGTGCTGCGCTTCCTGCACCTGGTGCGGCGCGCGCAGCATCTGGCGCTGCAGGAGTACGTATAACATCAACTGTGTAGTGCTAGTACACGCGCTGGCCGGACTACGGCGTGCCGGGAGGCGGCAGCGCGCAGCCCGTGCTGCGCTTCCTGCACCTGGTGCGGCGCGCGCAGCATCTGGCGCTGCAGGAGTACGTATAACATCAACTGTGTAGTGCTAGTACACGCGCTGGCCGGACTACGGCGTGCCGGGAGGCGGCAGCGCGCAGCCCGTGCTGCGCTTCCTGCACCTGGTGCGGCGCGCGCAGCATCTGGCGCTGCAGGAGTACGTATAACATCAACTGTGTAGTGCTAGTACACGCGCTGGCCGGACTACGGCGTGCCGGGAGGCGGCAGCGCGCAATCTTCTTGGTCTATGAGTCACTTTATCATGCAGTAGTCGTCTTTATTGTCTATAGATTTTAACTAATTAGTCAAATTATTATGTTTAGATTGGGAGACGCGTGGGCAGGACACAGTAGAGGACCTCCGATAGTCGTTCATTGTTCGGCTGGCATCGGCAGGACAGGTGAGCATTTATATCGATAAGTTATTCATTAATTTACTGCTGAATCTACAATGGTAACTTAGAAAGGTCATTCTTTATAATTATACCTATTTGGTCGTAAGTCCACTTTTATATCACAGAAGGACTCAGCTGCCCATTTTGTTTATTGTATCTTAGTGTCTTATGATAGCCACAAATTGTTTCCGGTAACCGTTTTTATTTATGATAGACTACATAGTACGCGTGAGATGAGTGTAAGTGATGAGGGCCGCATATGTACGAGGTGTGTGCGCAGGTACGTTCCTGACGCTGGACATCTGCGCGACGCGGCTGGGCGCGGAGGGCGTGCTGGACGTGCGCGGCACGGTGGAGCGCATCCGGGCGCAGCGCGCGCACTCCATACAGATGCCCGACCAGTACGTCTTCTGCCATCTGGCGCTGCTCGAGTACGCGGTCAGTACCTATCGATCCTTATTGAATCAACTCGTTCACTTTTACGTTTATACAGGTGCTGCTTTTATTGAGATACGTTTATATAATATTTATGTAAGTTTTTATGGTAATGCTACGGAGGTATTTATATTTTTGTATTAACTCACATGTAACAGCATCACGCCCCGTGTTATAGCAGGTGAGCATATCGCCTTCTATTGTAAAAAAGATTTTTCTAAAGGAAAAATCTAAACGCAACCAACCAGAAATAATAAGTTTGTGTTATTCCAGGTGATGCACGGCTACCTCGACTCGGCTGATTTGACCGGTTTCGACGACGATAACGAGGAAGAGTCCGAATGAAGACTGTCTCGCCCGTCCTGCGTCGTGCTGTAAGCAGCAGCCGAGCGCATGCGCCCGTGTACAGTGACCTTAGCCAAGTGACTGCTCTTACAAACTAATAGTGTTTATATCGCTGTGTCATCACCCACCCACGTGTACGCGTCATAGATCTCAGTCCGACTGAGCAAAGATCGCGCGCGAACGTACACGGTGAAATAGTACGGAACCCTTCTGACGCCGCCACAGAACTGCACAAACGAGAGATGTGTTCATTAGAATAGTAGCAGTGGGACAGCTCGTCCCGGTGACCACGCGACCACGCGACGGATACTGCTAGTGCTGGAACTTGACAGTGAGGAATGTTTCTATTATTACGACGACGGTGCGCCTCAGGCGCGGCTGAATCAACACGCTATCCGCTCATAGCTTAAGAAAAATATACATATGAAATGAAAATGAAATCGTTCCTGTAGCATGAATAAGAACTGAATTATAAATCAGGTAATGGGAAGGAAGCCTCCTAACTCAAGTATTTATTTGCATATTATAAATCTTTGTAACCAAAAATATTTCCACGATTATTTAGGTTTTTAATATTTATTTATATGATGTAAGGAGTTATGGCTGTGTGAAGTTTATGTCTGTAACTTTTGTAGTTATGTTTATTTTTTATTTCAGTAAATTATTTTTATTTAAATGCCATGCAATCATGCTATGTACATGTGACCGCTGAATTTGAAGTTTCGTACGATTTAATATACGTTGAGGTGCTGGTAGGCTTAAAACATTAATTCATGTTAATCATTTAAATGTTTCATTCGCGGATTGTCGCATAATGATGTGTATTATACATTTTTATAATCGTCAACGCTCCGTCGAGCTATTATATGAATTTATATAATGCACTGAGGCATCTAGACGTCGTTACGAATTATTATAAATTATTATATTATAAATTTTACATAGACTGAGTAATGTTAATATGTTCTAAAAGTTTACATGCGGCCCGTCGTACTAGCGTAAATTTATTATAACCTACATGTTGAAATCAATCTTTACGTTTGTTTCTAATTCGTTCATATGAAATATAATAAAGAGAAGAGTATATTAAGCACAATAAATGTGAAATGAAATAAACTATTTTGATGCGTCAACATAATATTTATTTTTTAAAGGAAGCATAGCAACATATCTAATCATAGAGCTATATATTTTAAATCGCCGTCCTGTTATGTAACGTACATATCGCAGTAGACGTCGTTTGTTTCCTTCCTGCATTGTGAATCTCTTGTAATGTCACCCTCGGCCTCGGTTCCACGTGGACACTATGTTGCTGACTCTGTATGTATGTTAACTATCATGTATTTCTATCCTTCATGTGTCTTATTCACACATACTTATTTTCGGTCGCGGAACCTCAGTTGTGAACAAATTATAATATTGAATGTGGCACTTGGTGTAAATATTTGTTATACAATTCTGCGAACGATAATATGTCGGTTTGTAGCTAAGACTAATAATGATGTATCAAATCACGTTTCTCTTATAATATTGTTTCATTTTAAGAAGAATTGTTATCTGGAACGTCTGTTGATTCTTGTATCTGTAAATATTTTATAATTACTTTCTGTTCTAAATCTAAATTTAAAACCCTGTGAAATATGTGTGAAATAAAAATCTTGTAATATATTTACACAAATTGTTTTATTATAACAAAAACATTTTGATATACACATAAATATATCACAGATATAGCACAATTTGTTGAATTTGAATATCATAATTATATTGATGATGTATTTCGAGCACAAAATATTTAGCTTCAAAAAGGAGGTAAAATACCGTGTACCAGATACTACTGGTACTCAGTATTGAATTATATATGACTATATTATGGTCTATGTTAATATATGCATATTAACAGTGTTGTATCTCACGTTTAGTCCTTTATTGATCGTTTAGGCCTCGATGACGGCTGTCGAGTTCCCTCGCACGAACAACATCGGCGGCATGTCGTGACTCATGATCTCTAACCAAGACATGTACATGGAGGCCGATATCCCCTGAAAAGTACATTTAGATATTCTGAATTTTTGATTATTTTTAAAGGATTTATCAGCGGCATGATTTTAATCTATTTGGCTAAAGACAGGCTTGGATAGTCTATATGATGATAAATAATACTGTACTTCTCTAGGGTAAGGCAATGTCATCACGATGAGGTCTGCTCCGAAGGAGTTTTCTAACAACAGCTCCCGTAGTCGCAAGTGTCTGCTGGTCTTGTCATGTAGTCGCATGGCTTCAGCGTCTGATATAAGACATTCTGAAGCAAACAAATATCAATGTCGTCTCATGTGTGATCGTTGCGCTCAGACGAGAAGTTGGGTTTCTCCGCCCAGGCTCAAGGCTTACATTACCGGAGGAGTCACAACTGCGTTGCCGGCCTTTTAAAAAGGAGTACGCTCTTTTCTTGAAGGTTTGAAGGTCCTATTGGTCCGGAAATACTGCAGCGACAGTTCATTGCACAGTTTTGTTGTGCGAAGCAGAAACGCACAGTTGTGGACTGCCAACCATCTAAATGATGGTGATGGACCTGCTATCGCGTAGAACGATAGCGGAAAGAGGTGGCAGGGATCAGTCCGAACAATTCCTCGGAGCTCTCCCCATAGCATAGGCGATAGATTTCATATTTATGTCGCACCTACAATTTTGACCGGTTAAAATGATTACGGAACTTTTTATTCCTTATTCTGTGATGAAACCTGGGAAATATCTAATATTATGAGCGAAATATCTGATATTATTGTTTGTGGACTATACTTCCCTCATTTTTAAAATCAGTACAAAAGATAGCGAAGTCATACATGTCTACAATAGCTTAACATTGTCATCCAACACACTTTTCGTATTGCGACATGCCTCCGCTTGGGTGCCCCTTGTGGTGCTCCACATCGCTGTCACTGCGGTGAAGCAGTCGACTCCCTCGGACATCATGGTCTGTCCTGCAGCAGGTGTGCAGGCCGTATAGCACGACACGCCAACATTAATGACATTATGCGTCGTATTCTTGTTACCGCCGCGCCGGCGTGCTAGCCGTATTTAGAACCAAGTGGTTTGGCACGTGACGATGGGAAGAGACCAGACGCTAGGACATTATCGCCATGGAAGTTGGGTAGGCCTCTGGTGTGGGACGCAACATGCGTCGACAGATCTGCAGAGGTCCTCAAGCGGCGAAAATATAATAACCTGCTCAGTGGTTATATTTTCGAGCCGTTTGGGGTCGAAACACTTGGGCCATGGGGTCCGAGTGCTCGCATCTTGTTTAAACAGATCACTAAGCGATTAGTCGACTCTACGCGTGACCAGAAGGCTGGATTATTCTTTGGTCAAAGAATCAGCATTGCCATACAGCGTGGTAATGCTGCCAGTCTTCTGGGCACAATGCCGGTTGACAGCGATGCGGAGGAGTATTTTTACGCGTAGGTAATATTTTTATATTATTTACATCTTTAATCTGGTTAGTGTTTTTAGAAGTTAGTAATAAATAACTTTCTAAACTATTCTTTCTAAACGGTTCGCAGCAAATAATTAATTTATTACTTTAATAATAAATTAATGTTGTTTTAGTAGCGTTTACGCTACTAAAATGCCTTAAGTTCTCCTTGTCATGTGTACCCCAAGTAGGCTTACACGTAATTATTTCGATTCGCTAATTGCTTAATCTTGTCGATCGGTAACGGATGTGTTCTGTACCGGTTATAAGTAAGTAGCAAACGTCGTAAGATTTTTTGTAAAAATGTGTTCATTATATTGTTAAACATATATACATGCCTTTTTTAGTTTGTAACCCGTACAATACATAATAATGATGATTGTTCTTGCCCAAAAATTCTTTAGGATTACTGTATATTTTAGAGTAATTGAATTTAAAGACCTACATAAGGCGGCGGCGAAATTTGCCTGTGCCCCAGGAGGCTGAAACTCACGCTTTGCCACTGTCTAGACGAAATCGACGCTTCACTTTGACTCGACTCTATGACATGTGAATTAATCCTGAAGATAAAGATTTCCCTTATATGTATTTAGCCTAGATTTTTCCTAAGGATTTAACAAATTCACTGGGGACCTATACCAATCCCTCGCTAGTAAGGCTCTCGTCCGTATTCTTAGACATCATGGGACCGACGGTATCGACAGACTTGCAGAGTGGTCGAGGCATGGAGTAATGTGCAAATCACGATCACTTTTGCTAGGTACCTTGCATAATTATTTTACAGCTGTCATAAAAGCGAATAAAAAGTATTCCTCACCGTGATCGCTGGAAGACTTGTGATTTTTTATAATAGAGTTAAATAAAGCCCAGGTGCTGTCATCTGGCGTGTCATCGATCCCAGTGACCATTGTCAGTTGCGTATAATCTATGCGAAACTTCTTCAAGGTGTCCACCATGCTATTGGAGACAAAAGAAAAAATAAATAAATGGATACTTTAATATGTAGTCAAACAGAGATCATTTTCAAAGCAAAAAGGAAGGATAATTTTCAATGGAAGATTCCAGTACCTAATTTAAGTAATGTAGTTGAATTATATAGTACTTAAAACTTATTTTCGACTCGACTGTACCGAACAAAAAGAATAGTAACCAAAGCCACCATTCACCAGATATATATGAAGTTTTCTTATGTAATTATGACGGATGCTAATAAAGAAAGTTAACTGTGTATTATTTAGAATTCCAAAATCAAAGTAGTACACACTTACTATTTTTTTGCGTCGCCTGTTGTAATGCCTCGTCCGCGAGGAAGAGCGTATATTCGCAAAGTCATTTTATCCTTGACAGCCCGGCGCGCTATTATATACGGCAAGAGAATGTTCATGCCTCCATCGTCGTACAACCACCACGCGTCCAAAGTGTTATGCTGCATAAAATATACTAATATCTATTTCTTGGTAACATAATATGTATACTTAATAAAAAAAAGTTATGTAATAAATAATGATTATATGTCTATTTCAAATTAAATTCACAATGAATGTTTCAGAAATTGATAAACTGGTTTCGATTGCGTAATATTGTAGGTTTGAACAATTATTATAAGTCGCCAAAGCGAATAAACAGTTTGATCTTTAAAAAAAAATCGTAGCCTGTGCTACGCCGTGGTCTACGGCGGCGTAGCGGCTCCTTAACTCAAAAAGATGCATGCAAGGACAAACGTGTTAAATTTTGACAGCCTTTGAGACAGTCCTTTAATGTCCATTATTTTTGGGTAATAGTCTAGTTTGCAGAAAAATCCGAGGTTTATTTTGAAGGTCATTGAAAAATCAAAGAATGTCATAAAAAAAGTTAATGTTTTTTCATATAATCACTTACAATTCACTGAATTGAGACCTATACTTATATATAGGTCATTCTTTAAAGTGTCTTATCGCCAATGTAATCTGGTGATTACGTGCGTTTTCAGACGGGAAATTACAAAATATTTGTTATTTCGGTTTCCGTTTCGAATCGTATGACATAATATCCTAATTAAATCTTTAGAAAATATTCAATGTACAAAAATAGGCAGATCCCTTATGTATTAAGAGTATGCAAAACGTCGTATTAGGTATACCTATATGTGAAGATCTTGTCCACGTGTGAGATCTTGCTAATATGAGAATGAATTATGGATTAAACTAAAAGTAATAAAAATAATTACATGGGCGAAAGATAAAGGCTTGTAGGCTCCAACTTTGCGCAATGATACCGCAGAGCGACGCGAGGGCTTGGAAGAGATCACGTCACTCAGTTTCTCAGAGGTCATAATACGCGACGCTTGAAAAAAAAAACGGAACACGTACTCCCATAACTGATTGTATACATATTCAAACATACTTAGTTCTGAAATTACATAACAAAATATTTGAACTTAACCATCTTGGACTAGTCTTGTTTATAAGAAATAGAACAATAAAAAAAAATGTTTAACATGAGCCTTTCGTTTAGGTGCTTCGCAGACGGCGGTCATTTAACCTGCCAGACATAACGACACAATACAGATTGCTTAAAAAGCTTTTTACATAAAACAAACTGATTCGAAACGTTACCCTGATGGTTTTTTGAATTTTATAAGAAGCGATTTATACATTTTACGAACATCTATCAACCTACTATTGCTCATTCAGAGTGGAGGAGGAGTAGAGGTACAGTCATGAGAAAGTGACTCCATCTAGTTCAGTCCATCACTAATAAACACCTGCAGCTGCGTTAGCATATACGAAGCAGTTCGTTTGATTCAATCAAAGATATTCTTTCCTATTTCGGTGGATTGAACAGTGGGCAGTTTCGGTCTGTCCTGTCCGCCACTGACAGCGGCATGTTGACAGGCGATTGTTTTGAACGAAGTGTGCGTAAAATTTTTGGGGTCGGCTACTGCCCGCCGTCTGCCCAGCGCCTAAAGAATCGATTCAAATGTCTTTTTCTTTGGATCTAAAATCCTTAAGCAAGGAACTGCCTCTCAGTAAAGTGTTACATAATTATTATATTGTACAGCTATACCCCTCATGTCTTCGTCGTCGGCTGTTAAACGTGTTGAATGAGCGATGTCAGTTTCGGAGTCGCTGCTCATGACAGCGAGGCGCGAAACGTGCCCGCGGTCGTCGCTGGGGGGCCCTATGCTGGTGGACGGTGTGGCCGTTATCATTCGCTTGGGAGGACGCATGTTCGCTGGCACACGCAGAATCGCTACGGCAAATTCGTACTCGAACGCTATTCTGGAAACATTATTATTATTTGTGTCGGATCTGTGCCTATCAAAACTATGTAACGAGTTCCAATGTGATTGGAGGCGAACATTTACTCTAAATTACGCAATTCGTCACTAAATTCCTTTAATTATTTATTTACTTACTAGCTTTTGCCCGCGACTTCGTCCGCGTTTCAGTCGTTTTTCGTAAAAAAGTAACGTATGTCCTTCCTCACGGTTCAATGGTTTTAATGTAACAGACAGATTAACTTTCGTATATGATTTCTATGTAGCTTTAACCATTAAGGCTGCACACGCGACGGAAGCTTAAAAAATGGAGTAATTTCTCCCGTTGTCCCAACATTGCCCTTCACTGCTCTGCTCCTATTGATTGTAGCGTTATGAAAAGTATACTATAACCTGCCCAGGAGTATGAAGAATAATTGTACCAAGTTTCGTTAAAATCCGTCAAGTAGTTTTTGTTTCTATAAGGAACATACAGACAGACAGACAAAATTTTTACTGATTGTATTTTTGGCATCAGTATCGATCACTAATCACCCCCTGATAGTTATTTTGAAAATATATTTCATGTACAGAATTGACCTCTCCACAGATTTATTATAAGTATATAGATAATTCTCTTTTCTGACTGCCTCATTGGTCTAGTGGCCGCAGACACGACTGCTGAGCGTGAGGCTCGCCTGTTATTACATGGGACTTCATAACGGTATCGGCGAAATGTGGGCGTAGGTACCTACAATAGTACACCTTTGCCTAACCCTTTGGGGAATAGAGGCGTGATGATGATGATTTCTTTTCTTCACACAATTTCACACTCTTTTTCTCGTATTAGCATGATCTTCCGTCACAGAAATGCACAAGAGGATATCTGCTATTGCCATTACAAATAGATTAATTCGTGACTCACTTAATCATACGATAGTAAACGAGGACGTCTTGATGAGCGCGTTGGTCCCAATAATTCTTGTAACCCATAAGTGTGATGTTTGGCGTGATATGGCCGAGCCCGGTTGACTGCAGTAGCGCTATCAACCCTTTCTCGTAATCGAAGTCTTGCAGCAACAGGTAGAACGCGCGCAGTTTGCGTTCGCGAACCGAATCTTCGCCCAAGCAGCGCCGAATATACCGCTCCGGTGGAGATAGTTTAGCCTAAAATAAACGACTTAGGTAGCTTATGTACTCAATAATTTTATTATATGCGGTGATTATGGCTAGGTACTTTGATGCTTGGTTATGCGGTGCTGAACCACTAATTCCAGGTACAAGGGTGAGAGACAGGATTTTGGATACAGTAGCAGCTAATTGAAATTGTATTTTGTATTACTACTTGGTACAGACCATCATAGAACACTTTAGCGAAATTGAAGTCAAATAACATCGAACTCAAATGAAGTCATAAAGAAAAACTCTACATGTACCTACGCTTCCGTTGTTAGATGCATACCGATTCAATGTCTGCCACGATCATAAAGGAACCAACAGTGGTGATGCAGCCCGCCATGTCGAGGAGCCACGGCCGTGAGTCGGGCTTCCCGGCCAGCACCAGCAGTTGAGGATTGAAAGACTTGATGTTCTCGGTTCGGTGCGTAATTTTAATGATAGACGTGATGGTGTCTTGATATTTCTGCGCTTCGGTACTACTGCCCCAGCTAGCGTCTAAAATATTAAGTAGATTTTATTCAAAGGTGACTGACTGTTTTATTCCAATAAGTTTAGCGACTGACATAGATATTATATTATACTAGCGACCCGCCCCGACTTCGCACAGGTGCAGTTTACCAATGAAATCATACAAAAATACCATCCATACTTCCGACGTTACAGGTGGATTTTCCAAAAAAATTGTTTCATACAAACTTTATCCTGACAATTACAAACAAAACAAAAAATAAATTTGCCGTTCTGAAGTTATGCGCTTACATAAATTTTTGGCAATTGATTTTTATTTAATAGATTGAATTTTCGTTACATGGCAATCGGAATTGACGACGGGCTTTATTTGATGTAAACCAAAAAAGTTACCTGGCTTCCTGTATAGTACCAAGAGGTAGAGTATGATGAAAACGAAAGTGGTGACCAGTGCCATCACCCAGCTGATGATCATCATTATAGTCACACACAGTATACAGCCCGCCAGGGATACCCATGTGTTGTAGAACTGTAATCATAGGAATTTATTATATTATTTAGTACATTTGGTTGACGACGATGTGTCCCCACATATGTCAAGTAAGTAAGTAATATATTAAATGTAATAATGAAACAACAAATAAAAATACCCGGAAGCCCGGTCGCCAATTAAGCGGTTTGAAGAACGCCGCATGAAATGTACAGAAGTTGATCAGCGCGTACGACGCCAGGTAGAAGTTAGTGATTAGCGGCGCGATCGCGTTCAAATCCGCTGTGGAACCACAATGTAGCATTTCATACATTACCGTATTAACTCCAGTATTCTAAAAGACTGGTAAATTACTCTCATCAAATCAATCATGTCAAAGTAAAATTATGAACACTTAACACTCACCAATGAATAAGAAGGACACTGAGACAAAAAAAGTAAGCACATATCCCCTGTACGGCTCGCCGTGCGCACCGTAACGTTTGGAGAAGAAGATGAGTCCAGGGTAGATGCGGTCGAAGCCGAGCGCTTGGATCAGACGCGGCACCGACAGCAGGTTGGTCAGAGCAGTCGACAGTGTAGCCGCCCAGCAACCGCCGTAGATGAGAGGACCCCATAACGCCATCAGACGCATTATCTGGACAGTTACGGCCGGTACAAATTTACTAGCTTAATACAGACAGACTGGATCAAGGCTCTTAGCAGATTCTTGAGGGCTAGTCATTACCACGATAGGATTATCTAGAAAACAAGCACGAGGTCCGAAAAAGATCGAAGCGATCAAAATTGCACGGTGTTTAATAGTTATCATGTAAATTACGCTTTCTATTGCTGCTGCCACCACACTATGCAAAAGAATCAGACCCAAAGGCACTTTATAATACCTTGATAATATCAAACTTCTCCCTATTTTCTTTACATAACTATGCATGTTAGTTGTTTTCAACCAATGGACTAGTGCGGTGTAAGATATTTAGAAAGGTATATTATTAGAATCGATAAATCACTTCGTAATTATTATGCAGTCCATATTCGCAATTGGGCTTGCAGCTGTCGAGTGTGCCAGCGGCGAGGTCCACGCTGGAGCCCGAGGCGTCTCGCAATGCGCCCACGCCGGACAGCGACGCCATCCCCAGATATGACGTGAACGATATAGCTATAGCAATCAGCGTTCCCTTAGGAATAGCCGACGCTGGGTCCTGTAAAGAAAGACTGAATAGAATATTCTTTATTGGGGACGTTTTAATTACCAGGCACAATAAACCTAGGTGCCTACTATTAGTTAAAATAAATCATACCATACACTATAATATACTAACCTAAAATTGTAGAATACAAATGAAGAACACTTAATTGGTTCAGAAAATATAATGCAAAGTAGCATTAAACTAATAAATGCGTTATGCGGTCAAGTTTAATAAGATAAGATAAGATAAGATATGTTTTTATTCATGTAGACCATATACAGGTACTTAAGAATAGTTACGACTCTAGGTGCCACGTTCCAAAATGTTGACTTCCAATGGAGAAGAACGGGCAAGAAACTCCATGGTTACTCTTTTAAATTCAGAATTTCTTACAATATTTTGTTAAAATACATTGTTCTCGAAAACTTATGGTAGGACAATGTAAAAAAAAAAGTCTAAACTAAACAAGCCTGATTTTTAAATTAATAACAAATATTCTGATAAGATTGACATGGCAGCTATGAGCTGACCAGTCCCAACAGACGGCACCCGTTCACGAGTATCACGCACGTATCGGCATCGCTCAACTCAACCACATTGCAGGGAACTCAACGACCCGACACACACGCCACCATCAGCAGGACATTTAAGTGAGCATGACATTCTCAAACTGCCAGACAACTATCACGTCAATTGAATAAAATATCTCTTTAGGGCTACATGGTGCTCACATATTACAAATTGCCAACATAATAACAAAAAATAGCAGGTAATACAACAAGGCAGATACAAATTAACAATAAAAATGCCAATAAAGCCAATGAATGTCAATGAAAAATAATAAGGCCAATAAAGTCAAAAGATGTCAAAATAATAATAATAATACAATAAGGCCAATAAAGCCAAGATGTAGCTACATTTGGTCTTGTCCATTAATTACGATCTTTTCCTGGACCGTTCGCGTGATTTCTAGGCTCCTCTGCATTCTTAATTAATTATATTGTCTAATGTATCTACTTTACCTAACTTGACGGCTTAGGGTGCATAATGCGGGTATTCATTTTCCTTTCGCATGCGTTTCATAAAAATAGCCTCTTTGATGTGAGTAATTTATGGTGGAATATGAAAGATTACGTCTAATAATTCTCAAATATAAAATCTAATAAAATCTTGGGTAGTTACCCTGAGATCGCCACAAATATTGGCACCAGCTTGCACTCCAGTTACTGCCGGAAAGTATATGGCAAACACGCTGAAGAAATTGTGGTTCTGCCGCTCACTGAATCGAAAATCAGGCAACCAGTTCTTTTGTGCTACTTCAACTATAACAAAATACATATACAATGTGTTAAGGATAATGAAGTAAAAAGTATACAACTAAAATCCGGTCGTTAAATTGACAAAAAAGAATCGTGAAAACTAGTAGAAAAATTAAATAAAGTTGGAAAAATAACAAGCCTTTAATACAACATCTCAAGACTGACGTCGGTTCTCATGTTCATTTATCAGGAGTTGAATAGATTGTATTTTTTAAAAACAACCAAATGTGAGGGTAATATTGGGAGTGATTTTGTTACATAGTGTGTATTCTAATAATAAACACTTTGCACAAGCCTTGTTATAAGATCAAGATAACTTGATACAGTATATACTAGTAGGGAGGTCAGTGTGAATTAATCTCAAAAAATCGCATACGCTGCTAGGAAAAAAAAATGTAACTTACAGCTAATACCTGCGAAACCTTGAGCTTTCACTTCGTCTGATTTCGGTCCAAGGGCTGCGCCAAGCACAAAATTAATTATTGCAGTTGCAATCACCACTATCAAGAAATTCTGAATCATAAACAGAAGGTTAGATATGAATGATAGTAGCAAAGTAATAGAAGTAATCAAAACTGACGTTACAATCTCATTAATATGAAAACCTTACTTGTGTCTTTGTTTCCCACTCCATACCCACGGCACAGATCAAACACATTACCAACAGAGCTATGGCACCAACGATTCGTGTGTCGTTAGGACCATTGTCTATTATTTTAACACTATGGGACTTGAGCAGCCCGTTGAGTGAGTCGCAGAAACCTATGGTGTTCATACTGGCGGCTACAGCGTTGGCAAACGCGAATATTATTCCCACTGATGCACCCAGCTCCGCGCCCAAAGATCTTGATACCAGGAAATATACGCCACCTATAGAAGTACCCCTTTATTATTATTATTATATTATGTCAATCTATAGCGCATAGACGTGGTCGTGGCATTGCGTCAAAAGTCCGCACTCGGGGTCTACCAAAGAGCAATGGAATGTAGTATCCTAGGCGTCAGGCTTACAGATCACGTAAGAAATTCGGTACTATATTACTCAAATTGCGGATATACACAAATTGCGGACGCCATACAGCTGACAAGTTAAAATGGAACTGGGCTGGTCACATCCGCCGCATGCCGGAGGAGCTTTGGGCTAAAATAACGACACAGTGGTTCCCAATTAGCAAGAAACGGCAACGCAGCAGGCCCAGAAGAAGATGGCGCGATAAGCTGGATTTGCACCTGAAGGATTGGTTCAAGTCGCAACAGACCGAGAAAAGTGGAAAGAGGGAAGGGAGGCCTTTGCCCAGCAGTGGGACTGTACAAGCGTATAATAATAATAATATGACAGGTAGTAGATGTCAAAAATTTATGGTTATATTTATCTATGGGTCCAACAGACAGTCTATTTTATAAACATGTTTGACGAGCATGTTTGCAAAACAGACTGTCTAGTGTGAAATGAGTGTGTCTAGTGTGTCATAAAATGAACAATGTTTTGTTAGCTGTATTCTTTTATCTATGGTTATAAAATAATGTAATATAGGTTCTTACAATACTTTCTTAAAATGAGTTCTAATGTACTAATTTTTGGTGTGTTAATTGTTTTTCAATCGATCGATGATTCCGTGGAATACCCAACAGTGACGTAATTTTTTTTTTATAAGGAAGACTGAAGATCTAATTTGGATTCAAAGAACAAGAATTAGATATATAAATATACGGTAATTCCGCCAGAAATTAGACTTGGTGTGACTTTACGCTTTTTAGCTACAGGAAACGGCGATACCAGTTAAACGTCAACTGAGAGTTTCTTAACAGCAAATGTACTATATAGGTTTTAAGGCTGTTGAGTTTTATAGGCTGAGTAGATAGGATTCTACAAAGAGAACATTTAGCATCATCAGTCTGTTGTATTCTGTCGCTATATTGCGATCGGCGGTTGGTCCATAACCAAAAGCCAAAGATTAATCGTTGTTTTATGTGTGAAAGTTCTGTATCTCTATAACTTACCTCCCTGTAGTTCACCGTTGGTGCAGATGGCGCTCAAAGAGAGTGTGGTGATGACGCAGACGACGCCGGAGATGAAGATGATGAGGATGGACAGGGCGATGCCCGCCTGCGCAACTATCCACGCCATGCGCAGGAACAGCATCACGCCCCAGATGTTGAGCAGGCATGGTATTAGTACGCCCTGTAGGTCATATTTGATATCTAAGTGTGAATTCATGTGAACTTGTAAACTGTACTCTCAATACAGGAGAATGTTTTATTACAATAAAATAAGAATAGACACATTCAGACCTTAACGTTAATTTTACTATACACCGGATATTATATATTCTGATTGCTGCATTGGTCTAGTGGTCGCAAGCGCGACTGTCGATTGTGAGGTCCTGGGTTCGATTCCCGTGTCGGGCAAAGTCTTATTGGGTTTTTCTGTATGGAAATCCTCAGTAGTAGCACGGAGTCTGGAACCGGTAGATGGCAAGAGCCTCGCCCCCTATTACATGGGACTCAATAACGGCATCGGCGAAATGTGGGTGTACAATAGTACACTTCTGCCTAACCCTTCGGGGAATACAGGCGTGCTGCTATGTTAATTTAAAATGTTAATTATACACCGATTTCTTACCTACCTGTTCAGAACTTTTATAACTCTCCAAAATTCTAAAAGTGATGTGAAGTGATTGACGATTTTTTTTTATTTGTTTCCCATTTATCTTTGTTAGATTGAATCAGAAAGAAAAATATTAAAATGTCTGTAAATTGCACGGAATTTCACATACCTGTACCCATCCTAACTTAACTCCTCCATAAGTGGTCAGCTCAGATGTGGGGACATAATGCCCAATGTGTACCACAGATGGTGACTGGTAAAAGAACGGTTATTGTTAATAAGTTTATATTTATCCTCATACACCGCACTATAATCGCAAAAGCACGAATTCTAAGAAGCCGAAATTCAGTCTCATACCACCACTTCACATTCCACCTTCTACTTAATAATTGCTTCGTACAGAAACATCGAGCGAGCATAGGTCTTTCTAGAGCTTGTTGGTTTTTGCCGGGACTGTTAGTATTTTTTAAATTATTAAGAAAATGTATTTATATTATTGTTGTGTACCACATCTCTTGAAGTCAGCGTGCTGGTAGGCCCATATCCGGTTTCAATTTCAATTGAACTCCTTTTTCGACGTTTTAACACTGCAAATGTATATTTTATTAGTAACCTACTGCTAGATTTTAAGAGCATAAGTCTTACAGGCCATAGGATAAACATATTAGGCAAGATTAAGGAGACTATGATTACAATGCATCCGCGAAAAAAACAAGGTTTTCAGTGGAAAAATATTTTCGCGAATTAACATTTTATATGACAGCTTTTTAATTTAACGTTTTCCCGTCGATTCATTGGAGTTTTATGCCAATTCCAAAAACCTACTTTACTGAAAACCTTAACTGAATATTTTTCTAAATAAAGTTAACCATACATTAAGTATTAACTTATTACAATTGCTAATAATATCAAACAATAACTCTGTACCTTTTCTGTTGTATTTTTATCGTATTTTGATCTTGGTGACTTACCTTAAGAACTACTGTTACCTACTTACCAAGTGCTTCATAGTTATTCAACAGACGTTGATCCATTGTCTAAACATGTAATAAGTAAGTATTTATAAACGAATGAAAAATGTTTCACGTGTATGGCAATGCAATGCGTTCCAATTTCAGATGATTATATTACGCTAATTACTGTGCCGGTCGCCGTCGCCGACTTGTTGCAACTGCTCCACTACTGCACTCCACCGGTAAGGTACCCCTAACTACTTATAGCAAAACATAACCAATTTAAATGTAACCAATTTACTTGGAACTCCCGACTTGTTTCCAAAAACACTTCAGTATATAACACAAGACTTCTTTATGAACCAGCTCGGGTCTTTGATGCCTGGGCGTCTTATGATACAATTGATCATTCGCGGATGTGTTAGGTCTACCTTTTGTTTACGTTTGCGCTCATACAGTATCGCTTTGAAATTTTACTTTTATTACATTAATTTGGTTGATTTGATAGAACTGGACAACGTGCCATTTATATATAACTATGTCTATATATAAAACATAATATGTACTAGACAACTTGTCGACAAGAATCAAGATTTTTGAATGTATCTGTAGTTTTAAATGTTATTTATTTATTTTATGAATCTTAGCATTATGACATGTGTCTTCTGTGTTCTGTGATATCTTGTCAAGTCCTTTGATCTGTCTATTATACTCTTGATTTGTAACCATAGTGAGCAACCGTCAAGTCAGTATGTTTAATAAAGAAGGTGATATTAGACTAGCTTAGAACGATGGAAGTAAGACGGCCAGTAGGTACCTATTCTTTTATGAAATTATTTCTTTGTTGCCTCACACTAACATTACTTCTGTATTGCAAGTTTGTTCACGGACACGAATCTTACAATTATATTTATTAGGTCACCAAAACATTTGTTTTTAGGTATAGAAATCGTAACCCATAATGCAGAAGTCAATCGCTCAGCCACTGCGCATACACGTTTATCTTTGGAAGACACTTGACTGTGACAACTGAACTAATATTAAAAGCACCTCCACTGTTGCCTTTAAGGTCACAAAAGACTGAAGAGAAAGAATTAGATTGTAAGGCCCTGGTCTCTAAGATTTTCTGTGGGCGCTAGACATTCTTGGTTGGGCCGTGGTGCGCCCAGTGATTCTTTCTAACTTCGCTAATGATCAGTTTTAGATTTTCGGAGAATTCTGATAATGAGAATTATTTCCTAATTGAGACCATATACCTATTATTATTATAGAGATCTATCTTTGTATAGTCTCATGTTTCACGGAACGGCTTGTATAGGCTGTTGTTAAATGATAAATCAAACAAATATCTAGGAGTAACATAATTTATTTTAGAAAACTGGTTTTGTCTTTCCTTTGGATTGCAGTTTTGTAGTATGAAACATATTAAAACTAGAATTTGTAAAATAGTTTAAGTAAATAATAAAATTGTGGATCGAATCGATCGATCGCAAGGTAAAACGCTAATTACGGCTAATGATTTCTTAACTTAAGAGTTATATAAAATATAAAATGCACATGAAATAAACAATAAAGATATATTTTAGTCATTATAAATCGGCGTAGGTAACATCGTAGGGCCTAAAATTTTAATATAATATAAATATTTTAATTCAATATAAGTGCGTAGGTATTTAAATATACGTTACAACTCCTGTCCATAGGTATTATGTAGATAGTCTTAATAAAGTATATTTAATGATCATAAGTTTAATAGATAACGTCTGCTTCATATGGCCCTTATTTCCCAGTTACATTGTTTCTTCTAATCAAACAATCGTGTAAGCCGAAGTCAAGATGTTCATCAAACTGGTAAATATTTTACGAAATGGTGCTAATATTTGTCATGTACTATAATAATATTTTTTGTACTTAGTATTTGTCATTTAACAAAAGTAATAAAGAAATACTTATCCGTCCCATAGACAATTCTGGAAGATTTATATATGTACCTACTGTAATACTAAAATCAAAATACTTAGTAAGTAAATAGTTAAATAATACTTTTATTGTGCTTTGGTACGAGATTTTGTTCATATTATTTATTTATAAGCTTAACACTATTTTATAACTTATTTACGGATTAAACTAGATATTCAATATCTTAATAAAATGACAATTAAAAAATATGTTGCAAAGTTTCATTACAATAAGTACCTACTTATTGTTCGTAAATGATTTTAATAAGTGTATTTGTATTATATTTGACATAGGTACTATTGTTTTCTTAAATGTCTATATATCTACAGTAATTACAACAGTGTCTATGTATCATAAATTCACACAAATATTAATGTCAACATTTATTATGGCTTTATTTACTTAGGCGTCATCCTTATCTTAAAACTACAGCTTATTCAATAATATTCTTATTTAAAGAGATATAAGTAATATTTTGCTGCCTCTACGTTATTTAAAAAATATTAAGAATAGTTAACGGTGGAAGAAAACATCGTGAGAAAAACTGGAGACTTGCACGCCTGACAAGGTTCCACAAACTATCTATTGGATGGGGTGTGTATAGGGTTGCGACCTTTTTTTGAGAAAAATAACTAATACATAGGGAAAGTAAAGTACTTGGAAGAAAAAAGCAAAGTATATTTCAAATGTATGTTTTTACTCCCTTAAAAAGATATCAGATTAGCTATCGATAAGTACCTCAATAATTACCCATATGAGCGTTTCCTTTTACGCATTTCAGTTAAAATTGGACATAAAGTATTTTCACATACTTTATTTTTATGCAAGAGGATAAAGTATATTTATCGAAAATAAAGTAGAATATGTTATCTATTATAAAGTATGGTTGGCAACCCTATGTGTACAGTCCACCGACCCGCAACGTCTAGCGGAGCGGACTAAGGCCGAAACATTTCTCATTCTGAAAAGAGGCCGGCTGTAGGCTGAATTATTATTTATGCATATCACATAAACATAACATAGCATTACGCCTGTATCCCCAAACTGTACGCTGTAATTGAGAATTTATTTACAGAAAAAACCCAACAACACTGCCCGACCCGGTAATCGAGCCCAGAACACGTTCAGCAGTCGAGCTTACGACCACGAGACCAATGAGACAGTTATTATTTATATTAAGTATATTCATTTGACGGCTAGGATTCTGTTATGAACGATACCTAAGCCAGTTTTCAAATTATAATAACTGGTTGAGACGGTCGCCATAAGAGCGAGTGTGCACTTTTCATTCGTATAAAGGACTTCTTCCATTGTTCAGGGCATGTTCCCGGTGATATATTACAGCTGCTAGTCCCATCATCAACATTAAGATGCTGCTCGTCTGTTCCAGCTCTAATACTTCCGCATTGCTTGAACCTCTATATTATTCACAGATACCACTGTTCCTAAAATATTGCCAGTCGATATTGTACTTATATTAACTTGTACAAAGTTTCGTATCTTATAATTTCGTAGTAAAACGTGTAGTATAAAATAGAGTAATAACAATACCACAAAACACCAACATTACATTAAGTAATGTAACATGTTGCGTAACACTATTAAAGATCGTATAACAACAGCCGTTGCACAATAAATTAGTTGCAAGAAAAATATATGGGTAAGAGGTTTGGTTGCCGCGTACGAACAGTGTAACATGTTGCGTAATAAGTTGGTGAACATTAAATTAGGAGTAGAATGTGAGCACGGAGGTTTGGTTGCCGCGTACGAACAACATGGGTGGCATGTCGCGACTCATCATCTCCAGCCATGCCATGTATAGCGGTGCTGATACTGAACCCTGCAACAAAACGTTATGATTAGATTGTGGGTACATTCTTATAAAATAGATTGAAGTTTTGATATAATTATTTAAGAGGACAAAAATTTTGGTGCAAATAGTCCTGTGTACAGAAGATAAGTATGTACATTCATTATTATACTACAGTGGGAGCATGGAGGACCAAAAAACTTCGGCTCGATTTTAGATACTATCAAAATCAAGTAATTAGTCCGTTGAGAGAGCAATATTGTTAGCACTATTACGTACCTTCCTAGGCATAGGCAGCGACATGACGACGAGGCGCGCGTCCTTCGAATTTGCAAGCAGGAGCTCGCGCAGGCGCAGCTGACGCTTCGTCTTCTCAGATAAAGTTAGCAGTTCTGTCTCGCTGATGCAACACTCTGTGAAAAGAAATTTCGATAACATTTTAATACATGCAATTACTTATAGTCAATGGTCTTACATATTACAATTTTCTGCCTTCTTCTTAACCACTTAATAACATTGGTAGTTTCTTTTTTTAAAGTATTTACGATTGGTATTTTAAACGATGTAGGTACCATTTGATATGTGATAATGTGAGACGTATTAGTTGTCTTATGATTGTCAAATCAACGTAGCTTTGTATATTAAACTAAATCCCCGTTACCTGGATTAGCTGATTCATCGGTAAATTTCTTGGTGATTTCTTCGAAGAGTTTCATGGTCTCTGGCTGCGGGGCCTCCGTGATGTCTTGCACCATCGTAAGAGAGGAGTAGTCTATTCGGAACTTTGCTAATAGGTTGGCCATACTGGAAATTGCGATTTTTGTTAGCATCATAATAATAGAATATTCATCGGTTTTATAAACATGTGTAGCCATGTTTAGCCTGAAGTTGTAGAAATACTAAAAAGAAAATTTGCACGGCATAGGTCGGTCAGGTCAAATCCTTATCAAGTTTCATGTATTCTTTGTACATATCTCCAATATAATATCACTCATTTTCTTAATTTCCGATTGGCTAAGTTCACAATCGATAGAGACAAAAGTAACTTAGTTACACTTTGTTCTTCTGAGTTGCAAAGGTATAACGTTGCCGTTAAACCTAAGGGAATTAAAACGTTGCTACTATGTAAGTTAGTAAAGGTATTCGGAAACGTGTAATAATGACCAGTGTCTGTTCATGAAATTATATTATTTGATGGTTAAAATTACCATTTTTGTTGATCATTCATCTCAAAATTACATATTTTGGTCCTTCTATCGAAATATACAGTCTAACTACGTTGCCTTACTTTCTCTCCTCAAGTTCCATCTCGTGCAGTCGGTTGGCGAGCGCAAAGATCCGCAGCTTGCAGTTGGCCCAGTTGGAGCGCTGCGAGATGATGTAGGGCAGCAGGATGGTCAGCCCGCCGTCGTCATACAGCCACCACACGTCCAGCGTGCCGGCCTCCTGGACACACGGATCATGGACTCGTGAGTACATATTGGTGATGATAATATCAACAGTGTTATCTTTATATATATAGATAAAAGTCCGGTGTGCGTGTTTTTGTAATTCTTCTTTTAAACGGCTTAATCAATTTTATAGATTCGTACTTCCGTAAGTATAGTTGGACCCGGTAGGTGGCGTTGTTGTCGAGATCCAGAAAACAAAATACACGCAGACGAAGTAGTAGGCAACAACTAGTATTTATATATTTTTTATCGTTTTCAAGTAACGCGTGTATCCTCTGACAAACGAGACGCCGTACTTATGATAAAAAACGAAAAAGATGATAAGAAATTAAGAATGACAATCGATATTAAGTAAGAAAGGCGGCATTTGCACTAAGTCATATCAATACGACTAAAACCATATTAAAAGAACAAACCTGTTTTCTCTGGAATATTGTCATCATTGACAGTTGATCCTTGGACAGCTCCAGGCCCGTGGACGTGTTGTACACGATCTGTCGGTGCATATCATTCTTCTTGTCTCTCTTCTTGCGTTCCTTGGTGCTGCACTCTGATATCGTGAACGACCGCGATGTCGTCAATGTCAGTATATCTGCGGAAAAACGTCCAATAAGGAAAATGGTGACACGGAAATACTATATGACCTTCATGACCTTCTTGATGAATAGCACGCCCTTGTTCTGTGTTAAATGATTAAGTTTTGGTTATATCTAAAAACAGTGACGGAATTGAATACCGCTACGGTTAAGTTTTCAAGAATTGAACGTAGATTGATAGCCTCTTTGATCAGGTCGTAAGCGAGACTGCTGAGCGTAAGGTCCTGGGTTCGATTCCTAGGTCAGGCAAAGTGTTATTCGGTTTTTCTGTATTGAAATTTTCAGTAGTAGCACGGAGTCTGGAACTGTGCACGGAAGATAGCTATGGCTCGCCCCTAAGGGACTCAATAACGGCATCGGCGAAATGTGGCTGTACTACAGTAGGTACACCTCTGCTAATCCTTCGGGGAATACAGACATTATGCTGTGTTGTACGTAGAGTTGTAAAATGTTGCTAAATCTATAACGCGATGAGAGCTTAATAACTAACAGATATTAATAACGATTTTCCAATCACCCTCATGAGATTAATTTAGTAATACCAATTGTTTTAGTAATGTAATGTAGTTTTTAGTAGTCCAATTAGTGTTAAGACGTGAGCTAGGCTAGTACCACCACCGTCCCAGAGAGGGTGTGCAGTACTTACTAGTGTCTACTGGTAACGTACTCGAGAGGTTGTGGCGAGGATGCTGCTCGGTAGAGCGGATGTCGAGGTCGGAGTCTGCATGCATGATGGTGGGCACTCGGCGCACGCGCAGCTCGTCCACGCTGCCACACGAGGTGCCGGTCAGGGAGCTACTCGCTGCAGTTTCAGCGCTCAGCACGCCAAAGTCCAGCCCGCCTTGTACTCGAACGATAGCCACAGCTAGACGACTCTCGAACGCAGTACTGCACACAGAGCATATAAATATTTGTTTGGGTAATATATTACAAAGCTTACGGCAATTAGTTTCAAAACTTTTAATCACATGAATCTCTAGTTAGTTGGTAATAGGTTATCATCACTTAATATGACCATGTAATGTTACAAGTCCACCCTATATGGAGAGGCGTTAATATAATAGCTATGGACACGTAGTGGCTCCTTATAGGCATTGTTTAGGTTGAAAATTGTAAGGTTAAATATTAATAAGAAATAGTGAAGGTACTAACTGTAACACATTGAAGTAGGCCACGAGGTCCTCTGCGGGCGCGCTCGTCCAGTCGGACTTATATCCCATGAGCAGCACGTTGGGCGCCAGGCGGCCGACGCCTGCGGCCTGCACGAGCGCGCGCGCTCCCGCCTCGAACCCGAACCCGTGCACGCGCGAGCAGAACGCGCGCACCTTGCGGTGCCGCAGCCACTCGGCGTCGGCGCGCCCCAAGCTCGAACGCTCCTTGTATGAGAGCTTTTCCTGGAAAGGAAGGACCAAGTGGAAATTGTTAGTGAACTTAGGATCCCAACTTTAACGTAGACATAACGTAAAAAACTACACTACTGTAAAAAGTGCTTAAGTAATATACCTGCGAAATATCTCCAACGATCATTAGCGAGCCAGCCTTGGTGATGAGATTCCCAAGGTCGACTAGCGCAGGCCTGTTCTGAGGGCGGCCGGCCAGCACCAATATTTGCGGCCAATAGTTCTTCACATGCTCGCCTGTCTTCGCCAAGTTGTACGCACTGGATAAAGCCGTCTTGTATATTTGAGCTTGGGTGCTGCTGCCCCAATTCACATCTGTAACAATCCATGGATGTCGTAAAGCGACTACTTGCTACTTGGCAAAAAGGAGGTCCTCCAGCGCCGTCTATTAAAGACCGTTGGCAAATGCGATCTTGCATGGCAGTATGAAAGTTAAAAAAAAAAAAAACGCCCGATATCAAACCTCGGTATCCTCCTTTTTCAATTTATACGATTCCAATGATTGATAGAAGCTTTTGAACAAAGTGTCTTTAAAAAATCTAGTCGAACGCTGGAAATAAAAAATGCTCTCCCTTGAGAAGAGAAATAGCTACTAAGCAGTTTTAGTCCCTCATACAATCAGTCACTAACTGACATATCTTCTAAGAATCTACAATTGTAACATTGTAGATTCTTTATTTAATGGTTGTAGTTAAAACGTACTTAAAAGGTACAGTATTCAGATTTTATTACACGTAGCTATAATCATATTAGTTCAATGCATATTCCGAGATACTAAACTGCTTTTCACGTGGTTTGCAGAATCATCAACGGAATGTTTCAAGAAATTTCATCTGAATGATTCACAGACTAATGCAAGCCATTCGTCGAAGTATTGGAATTATAATAACTTTCGGAAATGGGATTTGTATACAGACGTACGGTCTGTATAATGTATATAGTAACGGGTTATGAATCAAATGTGAACGTGGTAAGCAGCAAATGATGCAATCATTCACGGAGTTCAATACGGATTTAGATTCGGTCAACACTGGCTATTCTCGTGGCCCAGTACTTGCACTGACAAAACATGGGATTCTTTAACATCGAAGTACACGGATTGGAAAATTGAGTGAGGCAAAATCATTAAAGGAGGAAAATTGTGGATAATTCTCCTATTCATCAAAATTACCATAAGTTAGCTCATCAATGCATATCTTTTGACAGACTGCTATAAGAGATATTGCGTGTAAATTCATTTGTTTGTTTTTGTCATTAGGTATATAAGAGTGATTAAAATGGATTCCGGCTGTACTATAACAAGACCCTTAAGAAGCCTTTTGAGTAATTCCTAGTCACAGTTTAATATCGGGTCAAAATAAGTTACTGCATTATATTCTGTAAGTGTCCCAAAAAGCAAAATTAGCTGCTGCTGTTAGAACAATTAATTACGGTAACAAACCCGTGTTGATATTAGATATAACGTGAACGTCGTGGATTGGCACAATTTCCTCAAAACAAAACAGCTTTTCGTCCCAAACGCCTAAATGCAAATTTTTTATCCGCTGTATCTGTAAAACCAAGTTTTTATTGTATTGGAACTGTAACTGATACTCACCAGGGTCTCTGTAGTGTACGATTAGGTAAAGCGTGAAGAAAATGGCGAAAGTGACAAGTGACATTATCCAGCTGATGAGCAGCATAATCGCCACGCAGCTCAGGAACCCAATAAGGGACAGCCACACGTTGTAGTACTGGAAGCATAGACAGTGATTATGGAAGGACTCGCAGTAACCAACCGTCGTAGAACTACTTTTATGATGGTGTTTTACAAACAAGTTATAATTAACTTTGAAGGACAACTAATACGCTAACGTAAAGTGATGCTCTTTATTTTAAGACAGAAAAGGACAAGCAATAGTCATGCTACGATAGCACAGATTTATTTTTGTTCGACATGACTCATCACTAATTTGGCATCAAATTACATTATGTTACTTACCCTGAATGTAGGTCGCCATCCTAACGGACGAACAAGCGCCGCGTGGAAGGTGCAGAAATTAATGAGGGCGTACGATGCCAGGTAGAAGTTGGATATCAGTGGAGCTATTGTGTTCAAGTCAGCTGTGAAATTAAAACATGGAAATCACTTAAAGCTTGAATACTCCAAATATTTCAGACTGGTGACGTTAGTAGCGTCATCCGTGCCAAAGAACAGCCTTCGGTAACTCAACAATTAAGTAATGTTGGGGTGAACTTCAGACAATACCTACCGATAAGTAAAAAGAGCAGCGAAACGAAGAACGTAAGCACATATCCTCTGTACGGCTCTCCGTGTCTTCCATACGGCTTGGAGAAAAAGATGAGTCCAGGGTAGATGCGGTCAGTGCCGAGCGCTTGGATCAAACGCGGAACCGACAGCAGGTTTGTCAGAGCAGTGGACAGTGTGGCCGCCCAGCAGCCGGCGTAGATGAAAGGAGCCCAAGCCGACATCAGATGCATTACCTGAGGAAAGGGATGAATCTGGTCACTACCCAGTTTTATCTCAGTTTCCATCACTATAGAAAGATACATTTTTGAATGTCGTTAGTTTTGGTTAGTAAGGAATAGGAAGCGATTGGTTTAGAAGGAATCATATTAAAGTTTTTTGTCCAAAAATCAAAAGTAAGCCATATTTAGTACAGTACCTATGTATAATTATGTTGTAGTAACTTATTCAACTTACCGAGTAACTATTATGCAGTCCATATTTGCAGCTGTTATCAGCCACGCAGTTTGAGAGCCCACTGTAATCTACAAGGGTGCCATTATTGAAGACCACGTCGGTAAGGTTACCGCTGGCATCTCGAATGGCACCAGCGCCGGAAAACAGCACCATCGCCGCGTAGCTGATCATTGAGATGAGCAATGCAAGTAACGTACCCTTCGGGATCGCTGATGCTGGATCCTGAAAGAATTTTTAAATGTAAACTTGGAGAATTAGTTAACATATTTAATTGCTTGCTTAATGGCTACTCAATGTGTCACTTAGATAATATTACGTAATACAAATAAAAATAGAGGCGTCTTTACAGAAAAACTGAATCTGGCTGTCGTAGCGACTTTTGAGTTTATGTCTTAGACTACATGACTGAAGGAATAAAATAATCACATAGAATAAAAAGTCGCACAGGAGGTATAAATTTATAGCTTATTATTTTTCCCCGTACATACAGCTTTGTTGGCGGTGCGGGAAAATTGATATCACAATGTAGAGCGGGATTCATATGGAGTTAGCTGCACCCAAGCTGCAAACACCATTGGACCCTCATAATATATTGTTTTGTCGTTTGTTATGACCAATGGATGTGATAGAAATTAATTTTAACCACTATATATGTATTTCCGAATTCAATGATTTTGTAGTTTAAGTAGACAAACCAATAAATGAACGATACGATTCAATAAACTTCCTTTCCTAGAATCCAAATGTTTTGCGGGAATAGAAGTGACTCACAACCGACACCATATCAATTGATTTTAATGAATCGATGAGTGTACATTGAGGCTTGTAACAAGACACCAAAACTTTGCGAGGTTAAAAAAATTGACCCCCTGTTGTGCTTGTTTCATTCGATTTGTGCCACGCGAAATATAACATTCGAATAATATTGTTAATCGCCGTATCACCTTTTGATATGATTCGATTTATTTTGACAACACTATTGACCTATACACTCGATATTGCACTAGTATCGGCCTAGATTCGGTTTAGGCAATGTAGCCAATGAAATGTTACCACATCATTTTAAGATCCACAAAGTTATACCGACTCGTTTTTGTGCAATAGGTATTTAGTATATAGTAGCTATGATTTATGAAAAATCTATTATATTTAATGCATTATAATAATATTATTGAAATTGACCAGAAAGGTAGCATATTTATCTACAAGTATTAAATATGAAATTCCTTAAAAGGAAAAAGAGTTTTTAAATGATGTAGTACTAATTCATGTATAGCCCCGTCCTCTGCAGATTTCATATTACGTCACGCTAGGATATATCAACAACAATGAAAACACGTGATGAAGCAAGCGTGCTTTTCTGAGCAAACATTTTGTAGTGGCTCGAGTGCACTGCATGACCTACTATCTTAGTTTCATATTAACGAAAAAATTAACCAGGAACCATAAATTGGTCAGATGCTGTTGAAATGCATAATAGTATGAATAGTAAATCTTCTGGTGATTCATTTGTTTAACTACTTTTTAGTGTTCTCGTGACGTCACTCTGCCCTGTCAATGAATCTAACGACAAGTTGTGGAACGCGCGTGTTTTCCTGAAAGGTCGCCGCGTCTAAATGGAAGGGCTATTTCTTATGATTAATAAATTTAGCCATATTTCGTATGACAAATAATGTGTCTTGGTCATCAATAATTAGGTCATCATAGAGAATATGGGCACTGCAGAGATCCCGTAACGTCAGTGAGTTGTGACGTCATAGTGCGGCGTCATTGACACTGGCGACACGTGGTCGAGCGCGCGTGCTCTCATGGGCAAACATTCGGACTGGATCGATTGCAGATCCACGTGTATAAACTACCCACTATCCTAGTTTATTTTTGTTGATTCCATATGTCATGAATTTAATAAAAATGTATGAATTCGTAAAATGTTAATTCTTTATTGTGTCACCAATAAACTTTATTTCGTTCTTTCGTTTCGAAAGTAGGATAGAAATATTTTCAAAGCGCTCTAGTTTTTAACTGTTACCTACAGTTATAAGCCTGGAGTTGTTTGACGTATCCGAATTGTGGATTTGTACTTGGATGTTTTGAAAATGTTTCTATCCTACTTTCGAAGCGAAAGAACGAAAGAAAGTTTACTCACTTTTAAAAACAAACATTAACTGGAAACATGGTACATATACTTATTACGAATTTAACAATGACAAATGTATATACATACTATTTAGTACCTACTACATAAAGAATTTTTCTCTAGCCCCTAGCAATTCTAATAAGGTAATAAGAGCTTATTCTTAGCGTAATTTTTGATACAACAATCATCAACAATGCGTAGGCGTTGTCAATTAAGAAACATGGGAAAGTGAGATTATTCCAGAACACCCGCCGTAATTAGAACAATTTGACGTCAATCGCGAGAGCCATATTCCTTGTACCTATAGATATACCTACCATACATATGGATTGCATTAAAGATAATGAGTGTGCATATAAAATGAACTGAGGGGGAGGGTAGACGCAAAAGGAAAGTCGGAAGACCCGATATTGTGGAAAACAAGATATTAATATGAGCAACTAGTTACCTACTCAGTAGCTTTAACAGTTAGCGGTATACAGCTACTAAATTTAACTATAAAGAATCTTTATAGTAGCTTTTTCTGGCGTATGAGCTCTCATATGAGAATTGGTCAAACCGAAGTGAAAAACCGGTTGGTCAAAAAATTTCGTTCGGCATAAAGTACAGGGGCGTCATGGCGAACATAGGTACAGGGAGCTGTAATATGGTTACTGCGTCGCCAAAGCCATGTAATGAAGTCGTTGAGCTGGTTTATTTAGTCATTCCACAGAGAAGAATCATCAAGCAACTCCATGGCTAATCTATTAGCAGTGGCGTTCGGTCCATAAAGACAAAAACATTGTCTGCCCTATATAGCTCAGATAAATATTTATTATCTTGTTTTTATTTTCTGATATCTAATATTTTATTTACGAGTAACTACTATCAATAAACAAAATGTACGCCACTGTCTATTAGCCACTGACCATTATTCTTAACTATTCTAACCTTCAAATCTCCCGAAATATTAGCTCCAGCCTGGATACCAGTGACAGATGGGAAGAATATGGCGAACACACTGAAAAAGTCCTGATTCATCCCCTCGCTGAATCGATAATCTTCCTTAACGTTTGCCGCCAGTGTTGACGCTGAAATTGAAATTAAACTATCATAAACATGTTCCTTTCGAGTAAACATAATTTGTTTCACTTGTAAAGGTGAGATCACGAGACTCGCAAGTAAAATTCAGAAATTATAAAATATTTAGAATAAGTAAGTTGTGGTTTCCAGAAGACGACACTGGGGACGACAAGAAAGTAGGCTTAAATTGTATCCAATTTTTTATCGGTGTGCAATAAAGAGTACCTATTCTATTCTATTCTTACTTACCATCTCCGATGTCGTAAAAATGGGGACAGGGATTATTTATTTCATTATTTAGCACACAAGACTGTATTATATTGGTGTAGATACTGAATAAATAAATAATTCCTGACTCCATTTTTACCAACAAAACACAAATGACAATAATACATCCTTAAATTCGAAATACGCAGTATAATATACTAATTATTGGTGACTAAATACCTATATGTGTTCAAATTACTGCATCAGCTTTCAAGAAGATATACGGCTTCTACTCAGCAGTGGAAAGTTACGACTAGAGAGACTACGTTAATTTAAAAACTCTACTTTTGAAAGAGTAAAATTGCTACGGCTTGTTTTAGAATTTTACCATAATCATAAAATACACCAAACGCAATTGACTCGTAAGGAAGTACGTGAACATAAAAATAAGGGCCGTGTGATGTCACCTTATTTAGGGAGGTATTGCGGTAATGTAACAATTACCTACGCGAAATGACGTCCTTCAATAATACCTACCCACTGATGTCATAATGCTGCCAATACGTACATAATGAAGTCATCAACGGTAAAAACATTTTACTTAAAAGATAATTCGTTGAACTTTTCGTCGAAGCTTATGTTACTTACTACTTAATCCAACAAATCCATTGGCGACTTCTTGAGGACTAATGGGGCCCATAATAGTGCCGACCACAAAGTCGACCATGGCACCAACAATAATCGCGACCAGGAAGTTCTGTGGACAATTTAAACAAAATTATCTAAAGGTCAAGACAGATAAAAACGGAAAGATACTCTTTAAAATTGTATGTTGAATGACTTTCTGACTCAAGGGCGATCAATTGAAAACGAAATTAGGTATTTATGTATGTACAAAAAAATGGAGCTCTAATTTATTTGAAGTATTTAACAGTGGCCAGTGGTCTTTACAAAGAACGCAACTAGAAACAAGATTCTCTCCAAGTACATATATCTATACTAATATTATAAGATGTAAAATTTGTTTGTTTGTATGTAGAGGGTAATCTCCGGAACTAATGATCCTATTCTGAAAATTCTTCACCGATAGATAGCTACATTATCCCCGAGTGCTATAGGCTATAAATTATATTATTATTATTATTATATATGTAGATCACGCCAACGAAGTTTGGTCTGAAGCTAGTGACAAATAATTTTCTGTCTTTCCCCTTTAATCGATCTAGCTTAGGTAAGTACTAAATTGTCTCACTAAACCTGTATATGAACACGGTTTTAGAGAAACAAAATATATGTAACTATTTGTTATTCTAGAAAATCATTAAATCTGTATGGGTAAAGTTGTGTGTTTGTTATTAACATGCCAGCCCTGTTTGTTTACTTAGCAATGGTAACTATATTTACCATTCAGCTACACATAAACCATATGGAAGGCAAAATTATTGTCTTATAGCTATTGTAGGGCAAGCAAAGAGCGTTTACGTGTTAGCCGGTAACGATACCAATATGACACCAATAAACGAAAACGGTAAAGGTGAATTTAGAATATTATTAAAAAATTAAAATGAAAATTGACTGCCTCATTCGTCTAGCAATCGCAAGCACTGCGTTTACAAACACAAGTATCACATACACACATCCAGACTTATGACACTATTTGTATAAGTCATACAAATATTTGTTCTGTGCGGGAATCGAACTTACGACACGTAGCGCAGCATTCGATCGCTGAATCACTGCGCCAACCGATTAGTACTGAGCCGACTTGTACTACGGCTGAGCCGGTCGATAATTTACAAAAACTTTGACCACTCTTGATGTACCAGAGCTATTTTTGATCTGAACTTTGGAATTAGAGAGAGGTCATGTATTATACAGTTTGCAGAATAAGATTTATCTATAAGCCCCTTGTACGTTAGGTCAATGCTCATGTTTATCGTTTGTTGTAGTTGTCTAAAAGAAGGCCAGATTTTTGAGAAGCGATAAAGATGATGACTCATCTGAAGTGTAATGTGAAATATATTCATAGATGAACTTCGGAAGTTTTTCATACATTAAAACGAAAAGAAGAAAGATTGATTGATTTAGTTTCGATCTATTCCAGTTCAAACATTTTTGTTTATGCCATCAAATGTTTTTATACTAAACATATTTCTAAATTTCTAATGTGAAAAAATCAAACTAGTAAGCTTCCGTATAGCGTATGATGGAATACCACAGTACATTATATAAAGTAAACGTCCCAAGAAACATGTCATATTGTGTAAACAATTTCCTAGAACTGAGCGTAAGTAACGTTCCCTATGGATGGTAGTTCAAGGCTCCGTCGCACAACGTAGTTATCACCTCCGACCCATTTAGAAATTTTAATTAAATGGGCAATCAGTCAAAAAGCTTACTCACGTCTAGTAGGAGATGATTGACGAGTTTTAACTATAATTTGTGGAGAGTTCCACTACAGCTGAAGCTTTTACGGTTAAAATTAATGCAATTAACTTAATCTAGTATGGCTTTCCATGTCGCCAACGCCAATTCCATTAATCTTCTGCTCAAGTACGAGCGGTTCATGATATAAAATGTGTATAGTCTTTATAACTGTTATTTGCCGTGTATTTATAATCGTTTATGTGTTTGCAGAACGACTTCGCGCGTTGCTACCTGCGCGACACAAATAATGGATAGCATCATGACGTGAAGTAGAAATGCATGCACTAGGTATAATGGCTCTACAATCCAACTGTGTTGCTCTATTCAAATAAAATAAGCATATTGTTGTTATACTATCGTAATACATCATAAGAATTACCTCATTACGGCGCAGCACCGGTAGCCGAAAAATACGTACTAACGATTTCGATTGTATCTCTGTATAGTATTAAAAACTTAGCTTTATAAATCAGTCCTGATTGAAGAGCTTAAAATACGGATGTTAATTGCTTTAAAAATAATGGAACGTTCCCTGAATGCATAATCAAAGTTACGGGATGAAACAAGATTTCGTATTCAATATGTTGCTTTGTTGATACTTAAATATTATAAAAAATTATCTACCTACCTGTGTAGATCCTGTTGAATTTGTAATAAGTACGACACTTACAGATTAACTGAGGCATTCTTTGACGTTTCATGTCAATGCCATAAATACCTACTTATTTCTAAAAAGTTTACCAAACATTTTTTCTTTACAAGCAGGGTCACGAGAATGAAACTCAAAATAACTCTTGTAAATGCGAGTACTTACTACGTACGCACGCCGGAAGCATTGTATAAATATGTATATTTTCACAGCTCTATGCCCAGTTAACTTCTTTGCCATTGTAATAGAATAACAGCCATTGCCCCCACATTTTATCCAATTTTCCCGTAGTAATGAATACTGTAGGTATTGATTGTCAGTGGGTTGAAGGACGGTTTGTTTGCGCGGGAGGTCAATTGGGGCTGAACGGCCGCCTCAACGTTCAGGCTCGTTGGCGCGTCGATTTACAAGACTGGCCTGTTGCGTGTTTGTGCAAATATTAACTTCAGCTGGCATAACAATAACAAAGGCGATTGTTTTAGGTTTGCAGTTTAAAAAATGAAGAAATTAAAAAAAACTGGAGGTAACACAACCAACCGTGGTTAGCTAGTAAACTCTTCCAAATCGTCAAAGGTTTGGACACTGTCAAAAAGACACTGGCCCGCATTTCGTCAGCTTCTTGTCTCACCATATCCCTAGGAATACCACTTCCAGGAATATAATAAAAAAATACTATACCAATCCAGGTTCATGGTTCTCGCTGAGGAACGAAAGGGTCGAACTTAAAAGAACTAAACCTATTCGAAATATATCATAAGGTAATGGTGATCAATCATCAGTCCTGTTCCATAAAGCTCTACATAACTTTACAGCTCAGTAAAGAGATGAAAATCAAACTCAGAAACGTGTTATACAATGCCAATAGGTAAGTAGTATTATTGAATCGATGTAAATCATATCAGGAAATCTATTTGAGGCAATTGCCAATACTGAAGCATGTGACCTAAGAGCCAATTTTAGACTGATTTATAGCCTAGCTATCGAACATTTATGTAAAAGGTTGATTAATGCGCCCGTCAATGTTAATTAATTTTTGCAGAGCCATGCAGGGAAATGTAGGTTTGCACACCGCCAAACAATGATTTATGAGAGTTGATAAAGATGATCAATTTAAAACTAAAGATTTCATTATTTGCATGGGGTTCTCCACCTGTCAGTAAAGTAAAATCAGCGGCCATGTTAGACCACTTTTAAAAGATTTTTCGGACACTAATCCGTTTCACTCATGTCATGTACCTTGTTTAATTGTATAGTCAGAAATATATCATAAGATGTATACACTTACTGAAATTCAAACGCAATTTTTTAGAAGAAATAGTGATTGAACCTTGACCAATTTTACACATAGTATCTGAGGATACATAAAAATACATATTATTTTTAATTTTTTTCATTTTTATCAATAGTTTTCCAAGAATACGCGCTTGAATTTCTCTACATGTATACATATTTTTGATGCTGACTGTACCATATTGAAATAAAATTGAAATCGGAAAACGTCAAACATTTGTTCGACACTCGTGATAAGATTCTTCAGTAGACAGAACGCGTTAAAATAGACAAAGGGAACCATTCATTTGTTTTCTTCAGTGTTAAGAATAAGATCTTTTTGTATAATAGGTAAGCCGGTGCCACTTACAGACATCCGTTAAATAAGAATGTCCTGAATCCGACGATTACCTACAGTATAATCTAAATACAAAACTGACCTGCGCTTTGCTCTCCCAATCCATGCCGACGGCGCAGATAATGCACATGACGACAAGCGCTACAGCTCCCACAAGCCTCACGTCGTTCAGACCACCGTCGATGATCTTTAAATCATAGTTCTTTAGTAGATCGTTCAAAGAGTCGCAGAACCCAATAGTATTCATACTAGCGGCTACAGCGTTGGCGAAGGCGAAGATGATTCCAACGGATGCACCAAATTCAGGGCCAAGGGATCTTGATATGATGTAGTAGATTCCACCTAGAAAAGTAGAATGATTGAAGTGGTCGCTCATTCTTAGTGATAGGGAGTTTCTTTACGCGAACCCCTTGAAATAATCTCTCTATATATATATTATATGATCGTTTTTGTTCCATTAGATATTATTATATAGGTTATTCAAAGTATCAAAAGCCTTTCTATGATCCAGAGAAAGGAGATCGATTATTGCCAAAAAAGATACTCTACACATGAAGACTTACGAAATACTCAATTCACAATTATCAACTCAAGTCACAATTTTACAATTATGGATTATTAAACTGATATTGAGGTTTCAATGTGTTGAGTACAACAGGTAGTCTAAACATAGGTAAAAAATTGATTCCACCTTTATTGACTATAATACTAAAAAAATTTTGTTGCGTATTAGTAAGATAATTTACGTTGTAACTTGATTAAATCTAGTTACAAACAGGTTTTTCGTTTCACACGTGTCTGCTCAGGTAGTCTTTCCACATAGGTACCTGTAACCATAAGATTGCATGCACACCGCGATCATACATTGCAGATGGCTATCTTAATAGAGATTACCGTTGAGTGTCGCCTCATTGTGTGAAACTTGACGTCATTTCTTTGGTAAGCATTCGTGTTAGTTGCTAAGAGATTAATCCAAATTCGTTTGTTCCTGGGCTTGAACAAAGTAGCAGATGAAAGAAATAAGACAGACGACAGTGGACTATTGTTGTACAATATTAACATCATGCGCAGTCATCGCTTCGCTAATTATATCGTTGCCTAGAAGCCCTCAAGCTGTGTTACATAGAACACTGATGAACTTGAAATATATTAAGTTGGGTTCTTTCCAGTATAATGAAAGGTTTCACTAATCAAACAGTAACTTACATATACTAAATATTTTATTGCAAATGCAGGATTTTTCTTATATCAGCAAAAATCTCTCTTTATTTTGTTAATAAGGAAATGCATTAAGTGGTAAATTAAACAAATTTATACATTATCAGTGCAGCCTCGTTATATTCTAGACCGGTTAGGTCGAACAACCTTAGCCTCATAAACAGCTGCGTTTTGCACTGTCTGAGCGACTTATACAATACAGTGTGTAAGATCGAAATTGAATCCTCAAGAATCGCATTTGTTCTGGTTGAAGTCGTTAACTCCTGAATCGTGAGTCATTTCATTACACATACAGCTGTCCTACATAACACATATGCCATCGAACTTTAATTAAGTTACATTAATAGTTGCTACTCAGGAGGAAGCTTTATTAAGGTTTATGTGATATTTAATTTGAAGCTGTTCATTTTTCAGTTTGTCTAATGAATTTTATTAATATCATGCTAAAGATAGCTTTAGAATGAGATTTCCTCCCTTTTCATCTGACTCCATGGATTGTCTTTAAAGTCGGTGCACACTGCGACAGAACATTTCGCGTCTTTAGCATCATAAGAAAGTTTTACATTTACCTATCTCACGTATGATTTCAGACGCAAGAAGGTCTGCTTAAACTGGTTTTTAAGAACTAAGTGACACAATGACATAACAAACCTCCTTTTACTTCTCCATTGGTGCATATAGCGCTCATCGAAAGGGTGGTGATGACGCACACGAAGGCCGAGATCGCGATGATGACGAGGGACATCCCGATGCCGGCCTGGGACACCACCCACGATATACGCAGGAACAACATCACGCCCCAAATGTTCAGTAGACATGGTATCAGCACGCCCTATATGAAAGAGCTCTTGTTATAGACTACGTAAGCACAAAACAGCTGACGATAATCTGGTCTTTTGTCGTAATAATTAATGTCTGGATAATATTATTGTTCGTGTGAATGTTTTATAAATGCTTCTGTAAAACTACCATGATTTGTCCAGATCACAGAATTTGTATAAATATTCCGCTAATATCATCTTATTCGAAACATTTAAGAACTTACTTGAATCCATCCTAATTTGATCCCACCAGTTACAGGAGTCGGTGACTTTGTTTCTCTAGTATGTTGTTCTTTCTCGTTCTGAAACCAAAGACAACATTCTAATGTTCATGTATTTCCATCAGTATGCTCACTGTTCAGGTGTAAGACGTCAGACTCAATGTATTCAAACAATATGTAAGTTTATTATCGTATGTGATGCAGATTATCACCGGTGAGTGACAGGCAATGTTTGCGATCCGTGATGGACACCGTCTGTCTTGTACAATGTTGATCTATGCCATAACTGCGCTTGAGCATTGTTTCCAGACGGTATCGAATCAGCATTTTGTTAACTTGTATCTTGATGTAATGTATTTTTTTATTTTGTTTACAAGCATAATATACAATTTACAAATATCTAAGAATAATACATGAATAAAATATATTTTTTTTAAATTATATATATTTGGCAGAAATCGGTATTAATTTGGCAGCTGATTAGCAAGGCTCTTCGGAAGCCTTCATTTCAATAATAACAAAAGTCTTATGTGCCCTTTACACTCTCTCATACCTAATATTAATCAAAATATATATTTGGTATGTGACTGAGAGCTCTATTATAGTATATCGTTCATGAAAGAAGTAATTACGACACATTTGTATAGTCTCAAATGTTCAGTGCGTCTACTACAGCTTCCTCATACTATAACTGTGAGGTTATAAGAAATAAAAAAAAAACCTGTTTACGTCACTAAATTAAAATTTCAAATATCGAATGGAATTGTGTGGTAGCGTCTTTATTCGCTACAGCATCCGTCAAGCTCTCCAGCGGCAGCGCGCGCCGGATTGTACCGGTCAATTCCGCCAACCACCGATCAGTTTTCCTGTTCAACACGCACAACGTTCAACTAATCGACGCTTTATCCTTGTTAGTTTGTTCAAATCACCTAATAAATATTGCCAAAATGTAAGGCCGCGTGATGGATCTTACGTTAAACTTAAAAAAATCTAAACATTGGTCCTTACATATTTGCATTTACTTTGCTTTGAGTCTGTTATGATTGTAATTCTTTGTACATATGAAACATAAAGTTGTTTAGCATCGACAATTTATGTGGCAACGTAAATAAAATGAATACATAAACCTACTTATGTGTGAGCTCAATTAATAAGAAGAAAATAACATAAATGGGAGGTTCTACTGAAGGTTCTACTGAAGGAAATCATATTCGTTCGTTAACGAATATGATTTAACGTAATCGGTCATAATCAATCGCTTTTTCAAACGTTCATTTTCATCAAAGCAGTGTAAGTCATCTACCTAACTACGTCATCTGATCTACCTACCGATATAACAATAAACGAAACAGTCTGATATTAATTATTAGGGAAATAAATAAAAGTGAACCGAGAAAACACATCATTCAATTTAATACCCTACTTTGCGTTTTAACTTATACCTTGCAAAACGCTTGGAGTTTCCCGTTCCCGTGGGAACTTTGGGATATAAACACTCGTATATAGAAATGCAAAGGGATGTTAAAATTTCAAGTCAATCCATTGACTAATTTTCGAGTTTTACGGACACAAACATACGGAAGCTGATTTTTTTATATATAAAGAGAAATGAGACAAATATGTATCTTAAAATTATAACAGAGCGATTTCATTTCATTGCAAAGTACCTGGTTACAGTGCAGTTTCATTAAAATGCTATCTTTATGTCATAATCATGACAATAAAAGTTTATTGTAATAAAGACACAGAAAACATAGTCTATTAGAAAGTAGTCATACTATTACAAGCACCATTCGGTTAATAGTGTAATCGTATTATTATTACCTATATACATGTATATAAAAATGGGTGAGTTTCAAACGATCAGTAAGTAACAGAACTCTGCTTTCCCAGATACCTGTTAAAGTCAGTCAGTAAAAGCCTCAACACGAATCTTTACAACCTCCTTATATCTAGTTCCATATAAGACTGGAATGAAGAATATAGGTACGAGTGATCAAGTTACGAACTCTAGTAAGTTCGTCGCTTCGCGGTCGATTAAACCCATAGAATTACAATTTGGCTTATGACAAAACCTTAACTTTTAAAGGCTATTTTAAAAAAATTGCTGTCGCCTACGTTGGTCATAGTAAAAAAGAAAACACACACACACAGATGCAGAGAGCTGTCTGTGTTGACACAATTTTCAGGATATATACTCTACGAGTATAAGCAAGTATTTTAAATTCAATCTATTTCCGCTTGGAACCTTCAGCATTTTATGAGTAATTTGTTTATAATATGAGAACACACATCAGCAAAGTTCCAGAACCACTTAGCTGCTCATCTTTGTAATTGTCATGTAACCATACCGTATAATGTTCATAATTTTAACTGCTTCACCAAAACACAGATATCAGTGCCTAACGACACTTTGATTATAGGAAATTAATAATGGTAATGAGTTTTGCATGCGATGACATCATATTTTCGGTATGAATTCAAAACCTAATTATTCTTTTTCAAATGCAAACATTATCGTATTATATATAACTTTGTATGAATCCCATTCAAAATGTTTGTATATAACGATAGTTTCTTCCTTGTTTCAAGAGTTTTAACACAGAGACAATAATTCGAATGCATTATAAACAACGCAAACCAATAAAAGGTATGTTGCAGATGAGGCCTAGCCTATTGGTAGGCAGATACCGAGATATAAGATATAAATACATTCATTTATTGTATTATTTTGTACTGTACCTCTATCACGAGTTTTCTAACTATTTACTATCATAGTAAAGTAAATTTTCATGATAGCGATTTTAGTTCTTAACTTGGTTACATTAGGGATTAGAGTCGCTTATGTGACATATGTGTCATAGTTAAGTTTTGATTTACTATTTACGATATTATAGAGATGTCATGTTAGCGACTCTAATCCCTAATGTAACTAAGTTAAGAACTAAAATCGCTTGCATGAAAATTTACATTTACTATGAAAGTAAATAGTGAAAAACTCATAATAGAGGTACTGGTCAGAAATTAGAGGATACGAATATAGCTTGAATGTTTAGGTGAAGTGAGCAAACCAGAAGCGACTGACTACAATATTTTACACTGAGCGACTACCATCTGACCTCCGGAACCCAATTGCAGGCAGAAACAAGAATATAAGACAGTCCAATCTCTGAAAAACCTTACCTCTTCAGTTATCAAATGGTCACCATGTAGCTCTCCAAGACTCGGCCTTTTCAGAGCTCTCTTCGAATTCCTATAGTTGTCTAGTCTAGGCAGAGCTTCTCTGGTGAGCTGGGCTAGTGATCTCTTCCTCCTCCAGCCAGCGTCGTGGAGCCAGGTGTCTGGCTGAGCGTTGGGGGCCACCACTGCAACACCTCGCTCCACAGTTTCAGCTGAGGAGCGCAGTGGCCGGGTAATGATGTTGGCTCCCATGTGGATGCCATTCTTCTTGGATTCCGCCTCCACGGTGGAGACAGTAAACCTGATAAGGATAAAGAACCATAGTTTATTAAGGTTTCATTCTAAGGTGATTTATTAGGAAAGGGGTCAGATAATTCCGTTAGTTGGTATATGCATTATTCTTTAATGTGAAAATTGAGCTGGTCCAGTATTCTTGAATCTAGTGGTTGATTTGAGTTTTCTTATTTTACAAATTAATCTATTAATTTTTTTTACTGACATACACATCCTTAATGAGCAAGGGCAATCTATCTGGTTGATCTAAATATAATTTAGTGATACTTTCTTATATTCTTACCTGTTTTCTTCCATTTTAGTGTAGGGTCGGTGGACTACCGGAAGCTGCACTTGTACGAAACTACTTCACGTAGTTTTATGATGACGTAATAGTTGTTCGTCGTTACCCCCAACCACATAATTTTCTTGGCAAAATATCTGAAACAAAAACAGCAAATTGTACCACCTTAGTAATAAACCATTCCCCTTACTAATTAACCCCACGTAAGGCAATATGTCATGACATAATTTTATATTATATTTCCAGTTGTCAATAATTGATTAAGTACTACAAAAACATATGTACTATAGAGACCTTGGAACACTGACTGCGTTCTGTCTCCACGCAGGTAATGTTTTATAATTACGCAATAAATCTGCTTGCCAACTGCTTATCATCATCACAACCATCTCCAATGTCCTTGAGCATACTCAAGTATATCTCCAGACTAATAGGTAGCTTGAGTTGCGTAGAGCTTAAGACGCATACTTGATATAATAGTGCGTAGAGTGCACTTCACGAGTTTCCGCATGTTCTTTATCTGGGATCGATGCAGAATGCAGTCTTCTTTGTTGACAATGGGATCTTCAAGTGCGATAAAATTACTTACTTCGGATGATTTATAACTTTTATTATACAGGCATTATATTGACACACGTGCTTGCTTAGATGTAGCACGTGTGACAATGAAAAACAAATATTAAATATATTAGGATTTTTATTATTTGTTTAATCTTGAGATAACTATACCATTCTAATTTAAACAAAACAATCATGTTGGATTGCTAGGCAAGCGCACCTTTTACGTAGGTTTAAAAAGAGTGCGGTCGAAAATTTTATTTAAGGGTCCTATTATCTCTAACAAACCCTATTTTCACAAACATGTACTTAAATTCTGTAAGGTAAGGTTGTCATTACAATGGAGATAATAATTCATAAGATGGTAATGATTTCTTGCAAACTTCTACTTGGTACTAGTAAGTTGATTTGTTATAAACTTCTTACAAAACAAAACTCCAAAAGGTTCTGTAAACCCAGAACGTTCCCTACCAACTTAACCACCGGATACCTTTACTAATGATGTTCATCTACGTATCGTATTTGGTCCTTGTTGACTGAGCGCTCCGATAAAAACTTTACATCATCCTTAAAGTGATGATTTTTAGGATGATGTAAAGTTTTTGTACTACTCCAACATTGAAGTTAAAAAAAGTATTTTCAAAAATTAAAACGTACTATCTCAGAAGAAGCCGAGTAAAAAAATATGAATAAGTGAGACCCCTCACAAAGCTTTAATAGGCTCATTTGCCAAGTAACACACATAAAATTTAAAACATTCGTTCGTCGAAGGCTTTCGCGGGCGGTTCAGGCCGGTTTTCGCCGGTTCCAGTCGGTTGCGGGGGAAACACAGCCAGCAGCCACTCGGGCCGGAGTATACACATGTCGGGCGTCACGTGACGTGCTCGATAACTGCCTTGCTAACACAACGTAATTTACTGCAGAAGGATCACTTGGAAGTGGACAACATGCGATGAAACTTAAGTGAACATAAATTGTTGCTACAATCTTACGTTATAGAAACATAAAAGATATTAGGACAAGATCTAACCAAAATTATCACCATTACCGAAACTTATCTTTTCACTAAATTACCTTCATTCAAACTAGAAATCAAAACCTTCTTTCAATCTAAATACTTACCCACGAAACTATAGCCAAAGCTTTTAATGTTTAAAATAGCTTTGACAATGTACGCCGACGTGGTTATCATACTCTACGCTACATACTAACAGCGTATGATCGCGCATGCGGTATGCAGTGGATATTCTGTTCCTATATTGTAATTGATGTTCACAAGCTTCTCATTATGCACAAGTGGTTAATAATTATTATACCTATCAGCAATAGCAATTTTAATAGATGTGAGACACTGCAACTGGATTGATATCAGTTTATCTAACACTTTTATGCTATCTAATTGCGCTTAAAAACGCAATATGGATGTTAGACGCAGACGGGGAAATTCATTTACTTATTTATTTACGCTCTTCATGTATTTTGTGATAAAATAACGACTTGTCTGAAAAAATAACATGCTATGTTAAAGGGAAAAGGGAAACTTTTACACAAATTTTTATTCGCAAACATCACTTACCTAATGCACCATAATATGCATTCGATAAGCGATTTTTGCGCGAAAAGTAATGAAATGACCTAACCATATCTAAACATAAAAATATTATATTAACCTACACCAAGTTCAACTAACTGCGAACCGGTTTTCCGATAACTTCTAATGGAGACCGAAACCGAGTTAATTAACATCAGCCGCGCATTAATTGTTTATATGAACTCTTAGTTCATCTAGTTATATTGACGAGCAGTCACATGATAGATAAGGTCACCTTTTGTAACACTTAAAATGATAATTACAAACAAAAAATCGGAATTCACAAACCCGTCCTACAATACTCTAAGGCCAATATTGTAAAATCAGCGAATTTTTTATTATTTTATTCAAAAACTCGTCATTGTTAAATAAATTTTGCTAATATTATTGAGCAAAATTTTGCTATGGTCTTCTCGGCAAAGTCGTGCAAAGCTCTTTCCGATAGAAAATATTTAGTAAATGTAGTAAAACTAGTCCATTTGAGTTAGGCATCGGCGAAATGTATGTAAACACAATAATATCTACTGTCTACGCCGTTTAGTTTACTAAGGGCGCTTCTCTATTGAGCCCACCACTAGCCAGCTCTATGTCACTGTATAGACAATTTTCTTCCCTCTCGATAACTAAATCGGAAGCACGTTGTAAAAAATTCCATATCATTATAAATAAAAGGCCAAGTAATTCAAGTTCATGGTGATTTTATTTGTTTGGGTCTGAAACACCTAGACCTCTGCTTAATCTTTCGGGGTATACAGGCATGATACCATGTAAATAAAAGTAATTATGTAAATAATTATGTAAATAAAAATCTAATAATAATACTGCATTTTTTTTTTAATTTACGCTCATACTTAACCGTTTTGGATAACGACAGAAATAGTAATTGACGTTTACGGTATTTTTTTACAGTTGGGTTTATCCCAGCATATATAACTGATAATGTAACCTAAAACACTTAAGTATAATAAGTATCTTTTAAGAATTTAAAAGATAATTTTGGAAGTCGATAATTTTAATACAAACACATTTGCGATGACCTTAGCCCAAACAAGAAAATAAAATATTTCCATAAAAGGGAACGTTTTCTAACACCTCTGCTTAAGGTACTCGTACTTTGTTAAACCTTCGATAATAGTGTCCATTCTTGTTGTTTGAACAATTAGATCACAGAACACTGGTCAGCATTCTAAGAGATCGCAGCTCGTTGTTAAGTTACATTACGTATGTTGTGTTCTTGTAAATATGACGATTAAGCAAGTATTGTTTTTTAACACACATGTATTATAACAAAACATTCATATAAGTAATACTGATTGAGAGACGCTGGCGTCCGTTCCCTAGACTAATTAATTGTTAATAAAGCGACTGTCCACGATGTTTCAATCAGATTGAACTTTAAGTACGAGAGCTTTTCTCAGCATCCCTTCCTCTATCTATCACGATGAAGTAACAAAGTGATCTAATTTGGTGTAAGTAGGTATACGTAATGTGTCCAGCCTAAATAGGAAAACCGTAAACTATTCACGTGGCTGTAACGTCATGTGTGAAGGGCATATTTTGGCAGCCACCCAAAGGTTACGGCAACCGTGAACCGAACCGTGAGCGCCATCTTAAAATATTGACTGTTTACACGACCATGTAAAGAACATCGTATTTGGTGGCATAAGGTGGCCTGTGTAAAGACTATGATACATTTGAGGTGTAAAATTATCTGTGTATATAAAAAGGAGGACTGAAATATCTATAAAGATGTACGACTGCCTCATTGGTCTAGCGCGACTGCTAAGCGTCAGGTTCTGGGTTCGATTCCTAGATCGGGCAGTGTTATTGGGATTTTCTGTATGGAAACTCTCAGTAACAGCACGGAGTCTGGAACTGAGCCCGGTAGATGGCAATATGCTCGTCCCCTATTTCATGGGATAATCGATAGTCCTTTGATCCGATATATTGGCATCTGTAAAAGCTTTTGTGTAAATTGTCCCCTTTTCTTACTGACTAAGACGTTTTCCAATTTTGAAAAATTTGTCAATCCATAATTTTGGGCAATCTCCTATGAACGGTAAGTACCCTCGTTGTCCCGTCTCAAGAATCCAGCTTGTACTTATAACATTGCAATTATAATAATTAGATTTGGTTTAGATTTAATTGGTTCATTACTTTGCGACGCTACGCTTTAAAATTATACCTATGATGATGATAAATGAGTAATTCAACTACAATTTAGCGAGTATTAAATCATTCCTTTTGATAATAAAGCACAATAAGCGTCCGGACACATGCAACTAATTTGTCTTTATGGATAGTCACAAGTATGCGTTGTTAAAGGTAATTTATTTAAAAAATGTATAATAAAATACGTGACTGAAGAGCAATATAGGCCATGTGAATATTATAAAATATAATAGCTGATCGCTTTACAATTGTTATCTCGCGGCCGCGGTCCTTTTGTACGAATGATTTTTTTAAATCACATACTTTACATAAATTATGGCATCTAAATTATAGTTTCGTTGCGGAAACTAAATAGTAGCGATTGTTATTTATTTAGTAAAAAGAAATATTCTGTTAGACCATTCGTTTTAACTCCCACGTAGGTATGATGGAACTGAATTGAACGCGAGGAAGACAATAATTTCAAAGTAGTATACATTTTTAGATACTTATTACTGGCTTTTTCATTGTTATTCAGTGTACATGTATATTACAGCAAATATCTTCGAACAGTTAGTGCAATCTTAAAACTGCGAATCGTAGGTACCGAAACCTATCAACGACGTACGAACTTATTCATGAAGTTTCTGCCGGTCTCTTCTCCATAGGACCAACTCACTTTTAGAACCGTTTTAAAAGCTCCTGCAAAAGCCCAGTTGAAATAAAAATATTTGACTTCGAACTTCTTATGACACATTCTTTGAGTAGAGTTTCAGCTTATCTTGATTGACTTTTAAGATTCATACAAACAGCCGTTATGAATCCCATTTGGAAGCAACTACTTTTTTTATTTCTATACGTAACCTGGCTAAAATGAGCCTTATTAATGAAGCAAAGTTCCAAAGACCGACGGTACCTAATAAGAATTGGACATATGTGGCGGTGTTCCAAACAAAATAAAACATAATTATAAAACATCACAAACCATCACAAAATGAGCATCCGGCAGCTGACTGATGGTATCTGTCCTTATCCCTGACTCTTTAATTCGTGCACATAAACGCAAAGACAGGCGATAAACTTGGCTATATCTAGTGCCATTTGTTCCGACAGTTATTTTATTACCTTCCAATGTCGGTAGACTACAACGATTTTGATACAATCGTTGCTTAGGAATGTAATTAAAAAAATGTTTAAGCAAAAGATACGAGTATTCTGCTTAAAATTTTATTTTAAATTTATGTAGGTATGTAACGATAAAGAATACCTATATAATACCTTTTGCAGGCGCTTTTAAAACATTATGATTCTAGTTGCACGGTTCTAAAAGTGAGTTGAGCCTTTTGGCATCGAAACGCTTGGTGACGGGGTCCGAATGCACGTCTCTTTTTTAGAGACCTTGCTCAACGCTTGGTAGACATTACACATTACCTGAGGGCTGGTCTTTTCTTTGGTCAAAGAATAAGCATTGCCATTCAACATGGCAATGCTGCCAGTTCTCTAGGCACGCTACCAGTTGACAACGACGTGGAGGAGTACTTTGACGCCTAAGTATTCGTTTAGGATAGATTTTAATAATTTTTTTATAAGGTTTAATTAATTAATTAGCATAAGTGGTTAGTAAAATGCCTATATAGGATACCTATGACACTAGTTAGCTAATGAAACAATATGAGGATTTATATGATTCCTTTAGCTTACTAGTGTAAAAATTTAAACAAAGGTCAAATTTAACTGTAACCGATTGATGCAGTATGCGGTGGTGCCTTTCAGTTTCAATACATACCCATATACGTTTTTACATCGGTGATCTCTATTTAATTTTAAGAGTAGTCTATCGATAAGTCGTTTTATCAACCTTTTGATAGTTTTTTTAGGTAGGAGTAAAATATTTGTAAACCCAAGGAAAACCATTTTAACGTGTCATTCTTCAAATCTCTTATTTTTATTTTAGTACTGGGTAATAGTTAGTACTATTGCAAGAAAAAGTACGGGAAAAATGTAAATTCTTTTGTTTAAAAATGTTATAGGGAGCAAGCATAATATGGCACTGGCACCGTTGACACCTGACGTGCATGATGGGGGCGGAAATATCCAACAATATAAGTACTTAATGTTCATTACGATGCAAATACTATTGTTGAGGTTTGTGGGAAATATGCACACGTATTGTGCGATATCTAATTATTGTAATTGTTCTGATATCTACTCGTAGACACTAAATATGACTCTATACACGATATATAGATGTAGTCCTCATGTACCTATTTAAAATTTTATTATATAATGACATTAGTCTAATTCTTCTAAGTATTCATGAATCGGTCTACTCATTGTCACTCAGTCTGCTGTTCGATATAATAACCTTTATATTTGTGAAGTAAACAAGAATTAGGAGGAATGGTCCTTAGGCACGGTAATGGAAACACTGGTTTATTTGACTTCACGCGCTTCTTTTGGTCTTAACAAAGTCTTCAGAAAATCCACCTGCATATTCTCAAAGAAAATTCCTCTGAAATTACTAAAACTAGGCAGCATGTAACAAGGTCGCTTGCAACTTGGTTTCCATAAAGCTACATCGTGATGACGTCGGCAGGGTGCGGCCGCACTTCGAGGGTAATCAAGTAATAGCCTGATGAGCATCATACTTACCTATATCTACGTATTGAATGCGTAATTGAACAGTGTAGCTCGATTTATAGGTCAGAAACAAAGTGATCTCGAATTCATATGAATAAATAATCGTACCTATCTACCTATCAACATGAAATTACTAATAGTTTCCTTCTAATAAACTTTAAATTACTCCGTTCTAAGATATATATATTTTCAATGTATGAGTAGGCCCAGGATACTTACGTAGGCATAACGTAGTAACCAGACAAATAATAAGCTGAAAAACGTTATGGAAGCGCGTAAAATGAATCATCGTATGAAAACTATCAACAGAATCGCCACTATTTTAATTGCTTGATCTCAGGTTCCCACACAGTTGTTATTACCTGTTGCTAAGTAAAGTACATTTTAAATTTTACTAGAATTTTTCTTTCAGTAAGAATGTGTCTATAGCCTTTCTCAATTTTTCACACGGTAACGAGACATACTTCGCAAAGAAAATGAGATCTTTATTGTAAAACCGTAGTTACTAATATTGTAATGTAGTCGGTATTACATATTATCCTGCAACATCATAACATGTGCATATCTGTCCTATAGGTACCTACTTTGCGGTAACATGTAATGACGGAAGGAGCTCGATTTCCCTTGTCAACGAATCAGATGTTGGAGTAAAAGTTCTAAATAAATTCTGTATGGATCTAATAACCTTTGATTTAGAGGCAAATAAGCATAATATGAGTAACATGATAAATTGAGATCGGCCTCGGATCAATGTTCTTTCTCAGAATTTATTTATGTAAGTTTTGTTAGTATTTCAATACTTATGTATCGGACTCAGTTCGGTTTTATATGAATCATTACGATATTACTTACTCATACTCAACGCAACCTTTACATTTTCATACACCTTAACAAAGAATGAAATTAACGTCATGGAATAATGAATCAAATCGTTACGTAGGTACGTTTTATTGGGTATTTTCAGAAATTGTACCCACGGTGACGTAGATTTACCTTTTTTTTTTACCACTATTGTTAGTCTCTACTAATATTATGATCCATAATAGGTACGTCAGGATCGCTTCATCGCACATATGTAAAATAGTTTTGTCGGCTAATTTCAATTATTTTGCGCAATTGCCGCCATCTTTCATAGCTACTAATTACAACGAGGAAAGTTGTAGAAAAAAGTTATTAACGTCAATGATTAGTTTATGTATATTCCAGATATTGAGGAAACAGGATGGTTTCATCTTTTATAACACTGATTTTTTATATATTAGAGAGCTATTGAGTATTTCGTCGTTGCGCCTGCCAAGTTACATTCCAAAAAAAAACTCTCTTTTTAAGTAGTCTTTATAATTTAATTAGCTTCTGCCCGCGGCTCCGCCTGCGTTTTCCCGGGATAAAATGTTGCCCATGTGCTATTCCAGACTATAATCTATCTATGTGCCAAATTTTATCCGGATCCGTTCAGCCGTTTTGGCGTGAAACAGTAACAAAGATCCATCCATCCATCCATCCTGACAAAGTTTCACATTTATAATATTAGTAGGATATAATTTCATAGACTTGTGTATCTAATAAATGTTTTCAATACTGCATTGTTTATATTAGTTTTTTGTTGTTGCCCGAAACCTATCAAAAATCACAAATGCAACTTGGCAGGCGCAGCGACGATGTAACCTTTGTAGCAATCCGTTAGTGGGCAGGTGGTACGCAAACTGCTAAATTAAAAACAGGAGGGTTGATTGGCTTTTAGTAAAGATGCCTTGCAGTCTATGGGAAGGCCTATGTTCAGCGATGACTCTAATAGGTTGGTGTAATAATCAGCAGGTAGACAGGTGGAGAGTTTGGACAATTAGGAAGCGGAAACAAAGACCAACATTATTCATTGGTGTTGACATTTACCTGGGACAAACTGGACTCCACAACCTATATACTAATATATACTATACACTTATTAACATTATCAGTATCATGCCTCTCGCACTGTGTACACTTCAACGGACCTAAAAAGTTTTCAAACATGTGGGTATTTCTTTCACGTCATGATGGATGGTTTACGTATTATTTATAGACTTATTAGCCTAATTTATTTAACAATTGAATACCAACCAGTTTCAATTAAATAATAATTAATAATAGTGTAACATATAAATACTAATAGTAACAATTTCCATTGTGTCACGCGTGCCTGAATTGATTCAGATTACGTTTTAATGAAGTACCATAAGATACTAACACACTCAGAAGTGTGTCCTCAACCGTTATCTATGACACTAGTTGTAATTACTAAGTATTTAGTTAATTAATCCTACCAATTAACACAAAGCGATTACTGTCGCCCATCATATTCCTGTTCAACATTCGCTTTGTGGCATCCCAATTAACTTAATGTGTCAATTTTCTATGTAACATCGAATAGTTTCGAGGTAGAATTGTTGTATAACAGTTACTGTTGCCAGAGACGCGTTAACATTCACAGATTATTAAAAAAATACTATTGTTTCATTTTATTACTAAAGTATACGGAAAACAAAGGAAAACTGAAGACTCGAGAACGTTCTTATCTGCTTTGTAAAGAAGGTAGACTTTCGAGCTCTGAAAAATTGAAAACTGCCAGCATTATAAGCACGAGATTTTTCTGTTGGGGTCACTGCTGATGTTGGGATTTACAAGGCTTTTAAAGGTTATAAACTCAAATTTGATAAAACCAAAGATTTAAAATATGCTAAAATCATAACATAGCATTACGCCTGTATTCCCCGAAGGGTTAGGCAGACGCATACTATGTAGACCCACATTTCGCCGATGCTGTTATTAAGTCCCATGTAATAGGGGGTAAGCCTATTGCCATCTACCGGGCACAGTTCCGGACTCCGTGCTGCTACTGAGAATTACCATACAGAAAAACCCAAAAACACTTTGGACCAGGAGCTCACGCTCAGCAGTCGCCCTTGCGACCAATAGACAAATGAGGCAGTCTAGTTTTTAAAATTGTTAGGTAAATTATTAGTTAAATATTGTTTTATAATAATGTACCTAACATCCGCGCAGATCGGTCGATCTGCGAGGTTAATCAGTTTGCCACGGTCAGTCCTTGAATGGGTGACCATTTTTTACACATCGAGACCCCTCGGTGCCTCGGAAAGCAAGTTAATCAGTTGGTCCCGGGTGACATACGAACCGCAATTAAACATTTCACCTAATGGTATGGCATCAATTCATTTATAATTTACTTCTGATGTCTTGAAATGATGGTCGCACAATAACGCAAATAATAATTCAGTTGCTATCATTAAAAAAAAAACAGCTGTTGCGTTTGATACCGCTGACTCCTCATAAATAAATAAACTTAATCCATACGTAGAGATAAGAAATATGAAGTTTTTTCCTTACCTCAAAATGTATGCAGTGAAGAAACGTCCTTTTGCAAATACTTGACAAGATAATAAAATATCACTGTTTTAATCACTAACACACCAAGTTTACTATCACTAAAATATAAAATTATGCTTTAAAATGAATGTACCTATATGTTACAGTTTATTTAATTTTGATGTTCATTTATTATTTTAAAAGGATTATATTGTACTAAACCGCGCCGGTTCGCGTCGTGTTTCACGAGGAAAATCGCGAAGCCGCGTGCGACCAGTCGCGCTGTATCGGTCGACCAGAGCCCGCGAAGCCTCTGCCCCGACTCTTTATAAACACACCAACATCAAGCGCCCTTACAAACGGCAGTTTTTAATTACAACAATTATTCGTTCTAGTTAGGACGAGATTTCTGCCAGTTTCAGCGACCGCTTGTGGAGCAAACTGAATTTACGAGTATGCCATTTACTTTGTTTATGTATGTTTATTTTTAGTCAATACCGAATATTATTTACATTGAAGCACCAAAATGAACGTCTATAAAATATGCTCATACGTATATCTTCACACATAACCCGTAGCTACTCTAGCTTTATCCCGATCGTAAATCTTCCGTTCAACAAATTTTCGGTAATCCACACAACACATTCTCATAAAAGCCAATAAACATTGAATAGATACTGCGGTGCATGTCTGGTAAGTATAATAGGCACATATTCTATTATATGGGCGTGCGGGATATCTGCGTGCGAGATCGAAATCAATTCTAATTTAACGAGGAATATACAAGAACAATAAATAATAGATACAATTTATTAGACTGACTCATAGTAAGGTATTTTTAAAGTTAAATCAATATTTACCAAAAAAAAAAAATCTCTGCTGACCAAACCGCACGTCTATAACTGTCTCGTATTGCCCGAAAAGAAAGGCAGAGGTGTAAAACATTACACCAGTACGCTCTCATTTCTTACGTTATTAAGGCTCATGTAGGGGATTTACCTACTGGCATTTACCTGGTACAATTCCGGATTCCGGGCTGCTGCGGAGAATTTTCGAACAGACAAAACCATTAACACTTTGTCTGATCCGGGTTTCGAATCCAGGACCTCACACTCAGCAGCCGCAATTGCGACTAGGTCGATGAGGCACTTTGAACATACATAATATCGATGTTTTTTAGCTAGGTGGTCTAAAACACTAAACAACAGGGAACCGGATTTACCAGAATTATAACATGTTTGCAAGATATAAGACATACATATAATTTATTTTAGCGCGAGCTATCGAAGCTAGAGCGTTCTTACACAAAATCGCAATTTAAATATCAGGTTGGCAAACTTGGCAACTAATGAACCCTCACAACCCACCACCTCACAACACAAGATTACTTTATTTTTTAGAGAACTAAATACAATTATTTCTCAATTATGTAAGCACCATCGTTTTCTATCACATGTCGCCAACGCGCTGATAAAGACAAAATACCTTCCCTGTAGAAGTCTTTCGGTTTTTGATTGAAGAAGTTAGTGAGTTAATTTTATTTAAATTTGTACGACACAAATAAAGATTTTAACTTTGACTTAGAGTTCAGTTTTCAGATGTTCCTAATCCATACATTTTTTTTCTTGCCAATAATGAGACAGAACAAAACAAGTGGAAATCATAAGGCATAAGCTCTGGTGAATACGGTGGGTGGGGAAGGATAGTTTATCCAAGTTAAATAATTTTTTCACGAGTCAATTTAGCTGATTGTTCGGTAATCTAGCTGTAATACGATCCAATTGTTCACAGTAAATCTAAGCTGTGATTGTACTGTTAGTGGGCAAGAGCTCCCAGTAAATAATTCCATTTATTCCCCACCACAGACTCAAGATAAACTTTTTAGTTGTGTCAGGTTTTGGAGTCGGTACACCTGTTTCCGCAGATCTTAGCCATTGGCGCTTACGGGTATAATTGAGATACAGGACCCACTTTTCATCTCCTGTAATAATATCACGCAGCCACTCGTTGCTTCGATGAAAACTTAGCAACTCCATACATGCATCGGCTCTCTTCTGAAGTTGAAATTGTCAGTTCATGTGGCAACCAAACAGAATATTTCCAGGTGAAACCCAAAGTATGGAGATGAGTTTCTATTGCAGTACGAGAGCAGTTAAGTTGTTCTGCCAAATGGTGCGAACTTAAATCTAGGATCCATTTCTCTAAAGCCTCCAAGTCTTTCTAATTCCTTCACATTTATTATAGACGGTCGTCCTTAGTGAGGTTTATCAGAAAGATCGAAATTTCCATCCTTGAATCTCCTGAACCAATGTTTAGCGATATGATAAGAGAGCAAACCCTCACCCATCGTTATACACATATAGGAAGTTGCTTCGGTCGCTTTTCGACCTAAACGAAATTCATGAAGTAAGAAAAGTCGGAGTTCCCTTCGAAAAATTACCATATTTTTTGTAAACTTTACTGCTTGAAGTTCAGTTGTCCAATGATCGGGTGAACGATTTGCGCTCAATTTATACACTGCAGTGGATTATTCTAAAAGCTTCTATAACATTCTAGAAATTGATCGAAAAAGTGGCGGCTTTATAAGTTGCCAACCTGATATATTCTTGGATTCGAACCCAAGACTTCACGCTCGAAAGTCACGTTTGCAACAACTAAGTAGGTATACCAATGCGGTTGTTAACGACCTGAATACTAACGAAGGAAGGAAGCTGGAGGTGGTACACTTTCCACATCGCACCACGACCATAATTTGAGTAGTTCTAAGCTTCCACTTGTAACAATCTTAAATAACTACAAGTCTTCCTGTCCTGTACCACGTATCTTAGATACGCAGTCTCTCTGGAGGCTCCGCGAAAGTAATGATCACTCTTTTCACAGTTAGTTCTCTTCTACCAAGCCTGACATCAAAAAATTTATGAAAATTTAAAAACAATTTCATGCCTCCCATTAGATACAAATGTTATGTCAAGTAATATTATTTATTAATACAGAGTACCTACACATAAAACCAGTTTTTGATTATTTTAGGGCTCAGACAAGTATTATGTTTTCCAAAAGGATTCCAAAAGGGTTCAAAGGGTTCGGGTTTAGGTGAAGGGTTCTTTCGCCAAAAAAGTTTGAAAACGGCTGTCTTAGATCAATCAGTGGAAATAATATGCACAATAGATATCAATGAAGAAATCTAGGACCTGGGACAATACTGAATATCGTGCAGTTATTCTTCTTCTGTCGAGACACTAAAACAGTGGCCGCAAGTGCCGCTGCTGACAGTAAGGTCCCGGGACCTTACCGTCAGCAGCGTAGGTATATTTAGTTAAAACAATCTCGGTAGCAAGCAGCATGTAGATTAGAATTATGCCCTCTAGAATGGAATAGGATCACCCCCTATGCCATGTAACTTAAAACCTATAATTTACGTTTTAAGTTCAGTTAATCCGTACAGCTTTTTACACCGGTGGAGGATAATTCTGCCATGCGATTATTAACCTGCTTACCTACCCTGTGTCGCTAGAATCCCATATGTCATATAATGTAACCTATGATGTCACACCGTAAATGAAGGAACCAAACCTTCATGAATACGGGAATTTTAAATCTATAGGTGAGATAAATACTGTACTTACAGTACCCAACTAACGTATATTTTACATTCTTGATAGAGGTAATATAATGTATCTAGTATTTAGTACTTTAACTTCACGCTATTTCGATTCACAATTTCCTTAACGTAAAAAAAAAATACCTATTTATGACGTAGGGAAACGCAACAGAAAATCTTCTAATAGCAATAATCGTATGAACTTCGTGTTATATTTCTGTTTACAAGACTTACAATAAATAGTATAGACATGACTAATTATGATATACGACATACAAATTAATTGCAAGATCATTTCACTAGCGTGCCTAAGCGATGAAGTCAGTGGTCCAGTGGAACTGCCGTCAACTGGAAATTAATAATTAAAGAACAGTATTGTCATATGACTTGTTACTAGCACGTAGTCATTTTTCGGTACACATAACATTTATTGTTTTTCTACAGATCAGTCAAAAACATCGTGACGAAACCCGCACATCTAAGATTGGGTTCTGTTTATGGACGGCATCCTATCTCGCGCACTAACCCTTAAATTAAAACCCAGCTCTTCTTATTGATTATCCCATGTAACGGTAGGACAGTAGGTAATGATAAATACAGTCTCTTTCAAAAGAAGTCTATTACATAAAATTAATATGTAACAAGGTACTTATCATTAGATTCATGGATCAACATAGTCATTTTCCATTAACAAAGTAACGCAAGGTACCTAATCGTTTTACACAAATAACATGGTTTATTTTATTACCAGAAAACTCGTAAACAATTTAAATATATCTAACAACTTGTACATCACTTGAAACATAGCATAACATAGGTCAAGGTGAATATTTTCAGACGTAACTTAGTATATGTTTAAATTATTCGTATGCCCATTTAAGCCGTCCGTCGTGAAGTGAAGACAAAAAGGGACGGTTGGCAAACAAACGGTTCTCGCGAAGTGTTGGCGGCCCGCGGCGGATCGCTCCGGTTTCAGCTGGTTTCAAGATCTCCACCCAAGCATGATGTGCCATGCTGATGGGTAATGCACTTCTATTAACCCCAACGATATGGTTACACAGTCGTTCTACGTCACAGCCAGCCTTTTAATTGATCCGAAGAATTATAAAATATTTAATAAATAGTAGTTTCATCGCAGATTGGCGCAGTGGCTAAGTGATTAGCTTTCTGCGCTAGGTGTCGCGTGTTTGATTCCCGCTCGGACTAAATATTTGTATGATCCACAGATAGTTGTTCCGGGTCTAGTTGTGTGTCTAAATAACGTGTATGTTTGTAAAATAAAACTCTTTTGTTATTACTGATAGAATCACGGCCCGCTATCGCCAAAGGATATCCAGTTCTTTATCAAAACCCAAAATTTTCTATTTGCCTTGGTGGTCAGTTGGCTAACTAGAATATAAGAAACTCTTTCGTTCCTTTGTAAAAGTAAACACATTGCATGTTGTGATTACCTATAATTGGTTGTGCAGTAGAATAAGATTACCACTGTACTAAATATTTAACATGTACCTACAACTGTAACAACTGTTGACAGACCCTAAATAAATAAACTGTACCTACGATACAGGAGAAATCCTAGCGTGGAGCAACATTTTTATAAAGAAAAAACCGTGAATCATATATTTAGGTGCTAAATCTTAATTTTACATCTTTAACTGGTAAATATATACTTCCTCCATGTGGAACATAATTAGCATTACCCTGTATTCCCTGAAAGGATAGGCAACGGCAGTGCTGTCTACCCATAGCCGCTGCCGCATTGAATCCATTACACGGCCATAACCCGATCACAATTCCAAATTCGGTCACTTGGTCTCAGTAGCACTGATATTCCATGCAGATAAGTCCTATTACACATTGCCTGACCCGGGAACCAAACCCAAAACCCAAACTTGACAATGCGGACAATAACGAAAATCGCGCGGCTATCGATTAACGTCACGCAACCAATCATTAAATTTTTTAATGCCGGTTTTTTCTCCTTTTTTGACAGACGGACACATCTCTCATTGAATGAGGTTTCACTGCTCCCCGTTTATTGTCAATTCATAATTACTGTCGGTCCAGTATTCTGCACATTGCATTCTTTTAAATGTACGAGACAATGTTTTTTTGAATGAGGGCAGGTGTCTCACTCAGCCAATAGCTGCTTTAGATCGATCAAAGTAAATAAAATATATTAATAAATATTATTATTTGAAGTCAACTATATTACAACATTAAGAGGTCTCTCGAACTAAACGACCACGACAACGAGCAGGTAAACTATAGAAACCGATACGAATCGCGCACGTGGTCGTAACGGCCAACTAACCGTATACCCGACCGGTACGACTGGTCGTTGCGAGTTGCGACCAAACTACGTATAGTTTGCTATAAGTACCCGCGCACTGGTTCTGCGACCGCGACGCAACCCGGCCGGCCGTCCTCAGTGCTGTGCGTACAATGCATGAGGGAACACGCTTCGTGTCGTTCCGCAATGTTTGTTTGTAATTAGTTTTGATACAGAATTATTAATTAATAAAATAAAGAAACGACCAGCTATATGGAATATAAGTGCAGCAGCTCGACAGCTGGCCGATTCACGACCAGTCGTGAGCGTGGCTGCAAACTTAGCCGCAGCTTAATCGGAACTTCTGCGACCAAGGTTCCACGACCACGATTGACCGGAGTCGTGGCCGTCTAGTGCGCGAGATCTCTAAGGGTCCTATAATGACGAACGAAAGTTGTGAGTTATTCAAGATTATCTAAATTGTCCACAGACAGGGAATGCAAGGAATTTATACTCCATTTTCATCTCTTTATTTTTATCCACTAGACTCCAAATAGTTTTATTCTATTGAGAATATGTAATAGCACTACTTTAGCTTACTTGATGCCGGGAGACTACATGAATTACAACACCATTGTTTAAATACAATGTGAGGAGCAGTGGCGTGCGGTTCATAAAGACAAAAAGACACTGCCTACCCTACATAAGTCATATAAATATTTATTATAAGACATTTAAGGTGGCAAATCATACATCATTATTAAATCGACAAGACGACGAACCAAAATCAACATGCAGTAGGCATTTTTAAGTAAGCAAGCTTTTACAATTGTCTGCCTACCCTGTCTAAAAACTCTGTGCACGCCGCTGGTGAGGAGGGTGTGACAGCACTAGCCAATAATGAAAATAAAACAAACATGGCCACACAAAATACTTTTATTGTACTCCTGTGCACATTTTTTGTTTTAGACTTAAGCCTAGGTGGTGGTCAACACACTACTTGAGTGGGATGAACCTGGAGCTGTGAGTGGCACCAATACCGGGCCTACCATGCTTTACAGGCTTGTATGTGACTGAGAACTCGCCAAGGTAATGGCCAATCATCTCAGGCTTGATTTCAACCTGGAAAAAGAGCATTTTAAATAGTTAGAAATACACATATTTGTAAAAAGGGCCAAATACCTAGCTATACCAAACAGGCTCATACTATGATAAGTGATTTAAAATTAACTCTAAGGTGGCTTAGTGAGTTATTTTTGGTGAGAAACAATAGATTTTCAATTGTGTCATTTTAAATAAGTTTGTGCAATGTTTATCTATCCAATGTCCAATGTGCAGTGCATTATTTTGATAGTTAAATTCTCTGCATAATCATCAGAAATGCAAATAAATTGAAATGACACAGCATTCACTACATATTCTATTTTACTATAGAAAAGGACAATATTATTATAGTCAATCAAAAGAAAAACATAGTTATGTTCGAATGGCATTTTTCAATCAAATACTACCACATACAATTCAGGAATTATAAGCAAACCCTGGATAGTAATAAATAATATACAAATTGCTAACATGATGATGTCGCTGTGCTTGTATGAGTAATATTTGATAATAGTCTCTCTGATTATTTCAGATATTCAAGAGATTGATACCAAGTTTGTTATTCATTAAGGAGGAGGCAGTGGTGGTGAGAAACAGAACTCTTTTATTGTTTCTCCTTTGTTTCACTTGATAGGACAAGTTATTTGTTTATCTACAGCTTTGAAACTACTGTCTGTCTAATTAGAGCTAATTCATTATAATAAAATAAAAAAATAAACCAACCTGGTTGAAAGTCTTTCCGTTGTAAATGCCAACAATGGATCCAACCATCTCTGGTACAATGATCATGTTCCTTAAATGTGTCTTTACAATCTCGGGTTTCTCATTTGGTGGAGCCTCCTTCTTTGCGCGACGCAGTTTCTTCACCAGCGCCATTGGCTTGCGCTTCAGGCCACGGGCGAACCGCCTACGTGCGCGGGCGTGCATCAGCTCCATGAGTTGCTCACTGAAAGTTACATTTTGAGGTTAGGTTACTTGAATTATACTGCAACTTATACATGTCTGGTTGACTTATACATACAAACATAGTAGTTTGCATATATTTTGGTTTAGTTTTAGCATCTTAAGACCTGAATTTGTATTTATTCGACCACTTACTGATACTTTTTGACAGTTTAGTTTGCGTTCATACTTTAGTCATGCAGGCAATTTACAACTCAAGTTCTTTATAAGTAATAACGACAATGCTTACTTGGGCATGTCCAGAAGCTGGTCGAGATCGACACCTCGGAAGGTAAACTTCCTGAAGGTACGCTTTTTCTTGAGAGTTTCATCGACCTGTAAAACGTAAACATTGTTTCTCACTTCAGGAAAATAGCACTCGTTTCCAATCCTTTAACAACACTTATAGATAGCACCATCACAATATACAATATTTTGCCAGTGATTTCTTTTGTAATAGTGGATTATATTCATAAAATAATTTACAAACCTCAGCCATGTTTCCGATTTGTTTGACAGAACCGAAAGAAAAGGAAAGATAGAAGTACAAACGTCAAAGTGACAGAGAAATAATGTTGCTGGTAAATAAATCTGTATTAAATAATCGGGCTACGTGGCTTTTTATCGACGTGCGCATAGATGATTGAGGCCAAGGCATCATTATAAAAAAAAAAAATGCATTCACTGATACATATCAGTTAAACAACTACACGAACGACCATCCAGTCATAGGTAAACTAAGATTGTTTGATAGTGCAAATGTGTTCGTATAATTACTTCGAACAAGCGGCTGAGACGGGCCGCTGCCTCAAAATACTTATTTGGCTACTGTGTTACTACAGAATCAAATGTATAAGGTGCAGTGGCGTAGTAGGGGGGGGGGGGGGGGGGGAACAGTTATCACCGTGTGAAAACTTCAAGAACAAAATACAAACACTAAGAAAAAAATTTAATCGCTAGCACAGCTGTCGTTTTCGGGGATTCCTCTACAAGCACTAAGTCAGCTCTATGTATAATTCGGAAATTCCTCGCAAAAGCGCACAACGCTGTCGTGTAGGATTCCCCATTCCATAGTCGCGATAGATCCTTGACGTTTCAGTCAGTGGCGGTACTTTCATACAGGCCCAGAAGCCCCGATTACTTCGTGAACCTAACTTACATAATATACGAATTGATAAGAATATTAACTGATCCATGACGTTTATCATATAAAATTTATTGCTTTTAACTTTCGATGGGGTGACACCACCAACTTCCGCACCGGGTGCCATCCAAGGTAGCTACGCCACTGACAAGGTGTAAGGTATACAATGGGACCTAAATAAAAAATGGGGATTTTGAGTAGGAAGGGAAAGGAAGGAATTGGTAGCAATGGTAATATTTGATTGAAAAGGGCAAATTTATGTGAAGTTCCAATATTTGTATTAAAATATAAAATCAGGTTTGATCAAGATTGTCCTCATTTGTAGATCTTAATAATTTAGATAATCTTTTACCAATCAATTTGGGGTATGTTTTGGTCTTAATTAGAAACTCTTTGGACTGATGAGTGACTGCCCCATTTTCTAACTGATACTTGCATAATGTATGCAATGGTTGTAATAACTGTTCAGTGTACTTTGGATCCTTTTCTAATTGAGATAAAGCTTCAGCTGCTGTCTCAAGTGTACTCAAACATCCTTCTGTTGGCTGTGTCCTTATTATATAACTACTTGTGTTGCTTGTCAGTAACTTGACTTGCTTGATGTTGTGGAGTATAGGACTGGATGCATATATTGCTTTAGCTTGAGGCCAAGTCCCATCGATGAGAACAATATTGAAACTGTCAGTATCGTTTTCCATGTCTCTTATATCAATAGCAGTTTTACTTGGATATAAAAGAAGTATATTTGGTTGATTGAGTAAAGATTCTAAATTTTCATGCTTTGGTTGTGGAAACTTTTTTCCTTTAAAAATAAGGCACTTATCAGCAGCAAGACCTAATTGTAACATTGGTGCAGTACGGAGACATCTCTTTTCTTCAGCAGGGTGCTGTAGCAGAATAACTGTGCTTCGAGGAATTAGCTTATCTGGTGGTAATGCTAAACACCAACAAACAACTGCTGGTCTCCTGCAAATAGATGGATTAATGTATTCATATACACAAGTATGCTATTTGCATAAAAAAATTCATAACAGCTCACGACAGAATAAAGGGTATAATTACTTGCAATTAGTACATAGCTGGCGCATAACTGGTGGATCAGCTGGTATGTTCGATAGATCATCCCACACTTCCAGTTCATCCATTATCTAAATATTGTGAAATAAATGTTAGCTAAGTAAACGTTTCAAACTGTCAAAGAATACCATACAGTACATCGAAAGTAACCTCAAGCTGCAATATCTATGTTACTTGAATTAATAATTCGAATTTAATTCGTTCGTTTGTACTTATACGATAATGTACATATCAGATTTCATTAAATATATTATTTAATAATTTTCTAACACTCCAATCTCTCGGCTATCTCGACAAATATGACATTGACAATAAAAACTTGACACTTTCGAATGACTGTTTAACATGTTTGACCATTTGGTGTTCAAGGCTGGTGTTCATAGATTTATTAGATTTATTACTTGGTGTTTATTTTTTCTGAGGGTTTGACAAAACGAGACGAACTAAGAATAACAGTGCTCGACGAGCGAAATATGTCTCAGTCCATAGATTTATGACCTATCTCAGTCTATGTGCTCGACCGAATCGACCAACAATAGTGCCCTGCTGCAGTTGCCAATGTTAACATCGGCATTTTTTTTGTTGTTGTGGAGGAACTAGAAAATTTACTATTTCTATCCATATTGCTAAAAGTGACCATTCACACCCGAACCCGTACATTATTCTATTCACACATTATGTTTAGTTACGTGTAGTCGGTATTGCGTTGTGCAAAAATGCCTGCATCAACTCACACAACCTTTGAGCATTAAACCAACCACACAACATAAGAAATTGTCAATATTTACCTTTCTTTGGTTCTTCAAAATTTCGAATATCTCCTATGACGCTGTCAATCGTATTTATTTCTGCATATTTTTACCATCTGTGCTTGTGCACAGCAGGTAAGATATTTTCTTGTACCTAAGTGTGTTATTATCTTTATAGTTGCGCGCGTAATTACATAAATTAACTTCCGGTACGAATATAATTTCCAGCGCAAGAATACTACCACTGCGCTGGGCTTAAGGCTGGACTGGACGCCTCATCACTAATCGTCCGACGTAACGACTGAAGCCGGACTGATGACGAAAGTCAAAGCTGGCACGACGAACCATACATAATCCGGCTACGACTTACTGCCAATGGCGGAGACGGTTGCAGGCGCAGCACGAGAGCAGTGCGTGTCGCGTATGCAGGAGTGGATGGAATGGGTCACTATAATCTCTTCACTATATCTGTAGTCTTAGCCTGTAGACCAAGTAAAATACTATTCTCTAATGAGAGCTGTAGACGATTTTTAGGCGAAGCATCAAATACGTAGGGATTTGTTGTAATGAAATGATAGCGGATTCCAGAATTACACCGTATATTTGGACTAAATAACACACGTATTTACAGGCAAGTAACATAAATATAACAAAGAAGAAGAAGCTTGGCGTGTTCAATAGATCGAGACGGTATTTCACTCCGACCCACCGCCTACTACTTTACAAGGCGCAGGTCTGACCCCATATGGAATACTGTTCTTATCTCTGGGCAGGGGCACCCCAGTACCAGCTTCTCCCTCTGGACCGCATCCAACGGAGAGCGATTCGAATCGTCGACAGCCAAGATATTTCAAACCGGCTTGACCCCTTGGCGCTGCGTAGAGATGTGGCCTCTCTATGCATCTTTTATCGCCTATACTATGGGGAGTGCTCCGAGAAATTGTTCGGACTGATCCCTGCCGCCTCTTTCCGCCATCGTTCTATGCGACAGCAGTTCCATCACCATCATTTAGATGGTTGGCAGTCCACAACTCTGCGTTTCTCTAGAAACTTTCTGCCTCGCACAACAAAACTGTGGAATGAACTGTCGCCTGCGGTATTTCCGGACCAATACGACCTTCAAACCTTCAAGAAAAGAGCGTACTCCTTTTTAAAAGGCCGGCAACGCACTTGTGACTCCTCCGGTGTTGCGGGTTTAAAAATGTAAAAAAAAAAGGGTTTTATCAAATAATAACAACTTTAATCATGGAAACGAGACAGAACAATAGAGTGCAAAGAGACGTTCACATAGATTTAGTATGGTAGCGAACTACAAGTCTACAACTAATTAACTTTTTTTTAAATGTGTCTCTCGCAGTTACACAAGGGCTAATCTCGTGGCTCGCCTATAGCATATCCTGTCCTGGCCATACGTTACGCAATGCGGTGATCATAGATTAATAGTGACAGTGATCATACTTGATTTAGGTATGGTCACTGGCAGTATTACTTGAAAGATACTCGTTGCAATACAAAGTGCGCTGCAGTGCTCGACCTGCAGGGCTATTGGGTATCGTTTTCATGGCTTCGGTTGTACACCGAAGTTTGATGACAATTAAGAATTTCATAACATTGGTATTGCGTATCACTTGGATGTACCGTGCTAGCTATGCTGCTGAGATTATACCAAAGAGAGAGAGAATAAACCAAAGATATTAAAAAAAATCCAAGAGAAGTCGATAAAATATGGGGGAAGGCTTAGCCCAAATTTGGAATACAATGTTTGGGCAGTGGAAAATTCAAGCATGAAAAATATAAGACATATTATATCGGTGAGATAAAATAGAATAGAAGGAAGGTTTAAATTTATTTTGAGATAAGAGATGGCGCTACGCTCCGTTTTAGGTATTGTGTACAATTCAAATTGGCTTTTATTTAACAGTTTTATTTAATACAAAATGATTTGATGAATGTAGAAACAGTACCTATCCATTGAAACCGCTAAATATTATTTTAACCATCAAGAGCTAATACATGAAATTATTTTTACGAGTTTCATGATAATAGGGGACGCCATTTTGCGCCGCATTTCATATAGTTATAATAGTGATAAGTCTCATTCTTTCATACGCAACTTTCATATGAGCAAAAGAATAAGATGCAAAATTCACTAACTTTCTCTTGAGTTACGTAGGTATGTACAATTTTTATACGAAATGATTTGTAAACATGGAGGCCAAGTGTTATGCTAGTGTGAAGTAATTTCATCGTTTAACCTTGTATTATTTGTATTACGAAGTTTTCTGATGTGGTTAGTAAAGCATATTGTTTTCTGTAACTCAAAAATCAAAATAATGTTATTTTGCGCATCAATAATAGTCATTTTATTTCCACCCAAGAATGTAAACGTATGCACTTATTTGGCGCCAATGTCCTAAAAGACCGTTATGCTCACCTATTTATTATGATTTATCTTGCGAAAAATAAGTCTGTTTTTATGTAACTTCGCAGTTTTTTTGTGATATTTCTAGACTGCGTTGTACATCACCAAGTTTCGTCGTGAGTAAACTGGTCTTACGAGTGTCGTCAGAACTGTCATTTCAACAAATTATGTTGAGTGGAAATAGATTATTTCACAAAATCAAGCTTTAGAGCGAGTACTTTGATTGATTTCAATATTGTATTTCAGATTACTATAATGTTATGGACAATTTGCGACTGAAATGAAGACAATTATACTGTTGTATTTGGAAACATCTTGACCAACCTTGAAGTAAGTACCACAACCATTTGGAAGTAGGTAGCACTAAAGCGTCATCACAAGTCATTATTTAGTTTGATATCAGTTCAGTGCTGTGAATTCTTACATGCTTTTAAATATTTCTTCAAATAATACACTGTATTGAACTTCAAGTCCATTACATTGTGCTATCAGTATTTATAATTATAGTTAGCACTAACCACACTGTTTTTGTTGCTTTTCAAGTTCATGGCTACATCAGGATCAACAGTAATGTAATGTTTTGCATATCTATTGTTATTATAAATGTTTCATTTTAACATTTTCCAGAAATGGGCACAGAGTTGCCAAAAACTCATGATTCAAGTGGTGATTCAGACTCAAACAGTGATTCTGAGGTTTGTATCTTGATATTGTAATATTACTAAATAATTGTGTTTATTATAATAATTGGAATTAATATGATAAGGAATGCTGGAGAATCATATTTCTTAAATTAATTGTAAATAATTCTGATTACAAAAAGCATGAAGGATTTAGACTCAGCCAGGGGAAGCAATTGCCTATTTTAACCTATATATACATTCTTGGTACTGATTACTGAAAATGTAATCATGTTTTATGATGGCTATTCGTGAATAAACATTTATTTATTTTTATTACAGAACACTAGCTCCAGTGATTCATCAAGAAGTGAGTGGGAGTGTTTTGATGCTAAGCAGAGTGCATCCCGTAAGGCACACTTCTCAGTAACATCTTGTGATACTGGATTAAAACTCAAGATTGCTGCCATTCCACCGAGAAAAGTTTCACCAAAACGAACACCAAAACCATCTGTAAAGAAGAAATTGACTAATAACAAAGGTCAAAGTAAAGATAGAACTCCAGTCAAAAAGAAATCTCAGCTCTCTGAGACATCTTCAAGCTCTGAATCCTGTAGCAAATGTTCATCGGACTCTTCAAGTGATGATGATTTGCCTCTTAAAGCTGTCTCTAAATCATTACCATCAAAATGTACAGCTAAAACATCTACTAAAGTAAAAAACGCTAACAAAGTTGACACTGATGAGGGGAGAAAATTGTGTGACATCAAAGACAATGGGGCAAAAAATAATAACAAAGATAAACAAAGTGTATCAAAGACCAATGTTAATGTGAAAAAGAATAAAAGTGATGAAGCTAATGATACAGGCTTGAAGAGAGGAAGGGGCCGACCACGGACAAAGGTAAGTTTATAATATAATGCTTCATTGATTATGCCTTGGAAATTGGATAGCTGATTCACAAGAAATTCATTGATCTCTAAGTTATTTATTTGTTATTTATTTACATGAGCCAACAAATTTGCATTTTTATCATCATTCATCAATTAGTTGGTCTATGCAAATATTCCTTTTATAAATAATAAACATAAGCAAGGTTTCATTTGTACAAAGCTGGTGAATAACTGAAATAATATTTTACCAGACTGTTGTTTTCATACTTAATGTAAGAGATCAGTAGTAAAAATTGATTAGCAGTCGAGTTTTTACTATAAATATTGAAAAAAAATAATACTGCAGTGAATAGAGATATTTAATTAAATTTGAATCATTCTTAATTCTAAGACTTTGTTATAGATTTTTTTAACCTAATATATAGTTTAACATAATTTTCTGACTTTGGCATCCATGCAATCAGGTTGTTCTGAGACAGGCCTCCATTTTCAGATATTTGTAATTTGCATTAAAAGAATTAACTACCAATTGTTTTAATAATATATATGAAGCAAATTTGCATTGCATGTCTATTTTTTCTATTTATATTGTTAAATATCACTACATATTAATCTACTTTTATTGAATTGTCTTGTAAGGTAAGTCTCATCATCACTAGTATTGTGAATATTGAAAGTGTTCAATTGGAAATTATCATTAATTAACAAATAATCAAAACTGACTCCAAAAAACTCAAAAACAAAACTAATAACTAAAAATAAATGTTTTATTATACAATATAGTAGTTGAAGAATATTGAAGTCGGTGCCAAGTAAAACATGCAAATGATAAACCGACACAATTGGCGAAATGCATTTGTCGTGTCCGTGGCACCGACTTCAATATTCTTCAACTACTATATTGTATAATAAAACATTTATTTTTTGCTTTTTAGTTATTAGTTTCGTTTTTGAGTTTTTTGGAGTCGGTTTTTTATTTTTTGTTAAAAAATTTAATTATTTTACAATTTTAAGTTTTTTGGAGCCGGTTTTTATTTTAAACCGACTTCAAAAAAAAAGAGGAGGTTCTCAATTCAATTTTTTTATGTTTGTTTGTTAAAAAAAATATTATTTTACAATTTTAAGTGATGGGTATCCCTAATAAGGATGGTTCTCTTGAAAAACTTTACAAAGATCAAATGTATGTTGCCCCAAGTCGAGTGCACTTTGTGATTTAAAATCAAATAAATTACTTAGCCGACCACATGATGAAAACGCATTACGAGAAATGAAAAGATTAAGACGACTATTATAACTAATACAGTGATAGTCTTGCCTTTAAGCAGTTTAAAATGAGCCCAAACTCGAGGGGTTTACTAGTAGCTACTGAAGAGTTCCACTATCTATCTCCTGGCTCCATCATCAGACCTTCTATACCAAATGTTTTATACGGGACTCATTAAAATATATCGAGTGATCGAAAACTCGGAAGTTTTATTCCCTAACTCCTTACCGTTGAGGATTACTATGACATCCATCATCAGCTCAGCATCATGAAATGATAATTTTCAGACGCCAACACCTAACTTATTAAGAAAAAAAGCTTAAACGCGCTATTTGTCCTACAATATTTGAGGGTACCCCTCGATTTCCCTAGGATCCCATCATCAGATCCTGACTTGGTGACAATGGAACCAACTTGGGAGCATACTCTTTCAAACAAAAAAAGAATTTTTAAAATCGGTCCGTAATTTACTGAATGACCGCGTAACAAACATACAAAAAAAAAAAAACAATGGAATTGAGAACCTCCTTTTTTGAAGTCGGTTAAAAACAAATTCTTGTTACTAGTGACAATGATAATACGGTAGATGACTACTAGTCATCTGAGTTACTTTTTATGAACTGTCAAAAACGACATTTTGTTATAAAAATGTTTGGAATACTAAGGCGTGACGTCATAGTTTTTCATTGCCATTGACATACTTATTATGTGATTTTGATAAATTAAAAATTGAAAACGCCAAAGATAAGCAAGAGATTAAGTTTTACTGAGTTTTTAGAAGGACAACTATTCACCTAAAAAGATTTCAGAATTTATTTTTGATGGAGTAATCTAGCCTATTGTAGTAGCCTAAATTGCAGTTTCATACAAATGCTGGTAACTTGTCATAATACTCGAATAACTGCAGCTGCGTCAATAGTAAATCAGCTGCTGCGTTTGCTAACACAAGACCAATGTGGCAGTTGCATTTTGCCTTATCTTTAGGAAACACATAGCCTATCATGGCAGCTACATCATTATTTATTGTTTTATTAGCTTTCTATGCCTATTCTTGAAGTTCATTACTTAGATTCTGTGTGACTGAGCCGAAAGGTACACAAATTCCAGACTAGCTCTCGGAAAGGGTTGGTGCCTATTATTGACTATACTAAAAGTAAAAGTGAAGAATACGTTCTGCCTACAACAACCCAGAAAACCTTCGACAGTGTCCAGCATTTGTCGCAGTTGTGCTGTGTACATATAATACATTGGAAGCTATATAGTTTGGGGATAATTTAGGTTCGTTTTTGCAATGTGGGTGTTTTTGCCTTGTCGTCCATCGTAGGACAAGCTGATAGTATTGATCCTAAACTGAGCTTGAACTGAGCCTCAAATCTTTCAGTGTAGTCTTACTGACCAAGCCAGTTGGAACAGTTAGAGACCAATAGTCCTCATTTTTCATCAGACATGGCTGGTCTACCCAAACTTGAGTCGGCTTAAGAGCTCATTGATATGTGTGTATTGCAATACGCGCCTTTGAAAAGGGACCACGTATCAAGATTTTTCGTATGCGAAAAACCGGAAAAAGGACGTGGGCCTTAAACTAATTGATTAAAGTTGTCTTATTCATGTTGTCCACCAATACCTTCTAATACATATACTAACATCCAAACGGTCGATGATTTAGTCTTTTATTCGCCGTCTGAATTTGACTACCTAGTGTCTAGTGGTCGCAAGCGCGACTGCTAAGCTTGAGGTCCTGGGGTCGAATCCCGGGTCCGGCTAAGTTTATATTGGGTTTTTCAGTATGAAAATTCTCAGTAGCAACACGGAGTCTAGAACTGTGTATGGTAGATGGCAATAGGCTCGCCTCCTATTACATGGATTCAATAACGGCATCGGCGAAATGTGGGAGTATTATAGTACACCTCTGCCTAATTCTTCGGGGAATCCGGGTTATGTTAAGAATGAATTTCTACTAGGTCGCAAATGACCTTTATTAGTTGACTCGACAGCGGTAAACCCAGATAACTATCATAAAGAAATATGTAGCATATACATAACAAACTTAATAGCTTATCTTACTTACAAAATTTAAAATTTGAAATAATGATTTTGTTTACAAAATCTAAATTTGAAATAATGACAGTATGTAAATAAGTATTATGGTGTATAGTTCGTAGGATTTTCTATACATACTACGAATAAAAGTAAGAAAAATAGAGGGTAATAATGATAGTTACATTAAACTAAATGAGCTATTGCGCAAACAAGCGTCAGTATTATGTAACCAGAAATAAATAATACACGGTATCATTATTCAATGTTGAACTTCGCTTTAGGTCGAAACTGAAGGAACGTTACCATAGCGACGAAAATGATTTTTTATTTCTTTTTAATTTAAAATAAATTTGTAACACACACACACCTCCACCTGAAAAAGTAATTACGATTACCTGTATTTTCTATAGATGATAGTTTTTCTGTAGGGAAAATAGCAGTGTTTTTCCTCAACACAACATTTTTGTACTAAACATTGTTTGTGTGATTCTGTTTTTTTTTTTATAAGTATAAATCTATTTAAATTGACTCTTAAAATGTTGTTAGTATGAAGGGATTTATGGTTATCGGCTTACAGGTGATTCTGTAAGCCGATAATAACGGGTTATTATTATATGTATAAGCAACAGCGATCCCTTGCGTATATGATAATAACCTCTTACGGGGGTAGCCCCTTGTCGATTATAACAACTTGCACAACTTTTTAATTATTCAGTTCTCAGATATTAAAAATATGAGGTTTTAAATACGCACATGCCAGGCAAACACGCAGACGCCTGTAGGCGTTTCACTTACCGTTGCAAGTGAAAAATATATTAATCACTTTGATTCCATATTTATAAACGACAGTTCTGCTCAATTTGGAAATTATATACGCATTGTCATAATTTGGTGTAATTAAACGTAATTCAAGAATTCATATTATTGTTAGGTGTATTAGACAATATTTTAAAGCATTAGCAACACTCAAACATTAGAGGCCAGAATTCTATCCTTAAACAGTCTTCATAAATAGTCCTTATAAATAAGTATTAAAAAAGAAAACTGTTCGTAACTGTTTAACTTGTTTGTAAAGAAGAGTGAATACGTTTAGTTAGGGGACTTGTTAATGTATGGATGAATTACTATTGAAATCAAAAGGACCCCTTTGTGGCGCCTTAATCTGGTCCAGTTTTTTCTTCACATTTTATTATTCTTGTTTACCACATGAGTACATTCTATGAGAAGGTCCCAGTGGCTTGAGCAATAATTCCCCCTATACTTTAATCGTACCAGTGGTGCCGACACAGATGTGTCATGTGATCTTATTCTTTGTATTTTAATAGCCATGTTGAATTATGTATGTGAAATTATTATACTCGTGTGGCTCATATAAAGTTATCAGTCCAACAATAAGTTTAATTATAGTTTTTAATATGACAGTTTGCGGAGCGAATATAAAATTTTCTGTATGACGGTTATGTTACAGTAATCTATTTACCATTTAATCATAAAATACGAAATAACTACCTACGTAGTTATTTCGTTTGTATTTAACTATGATTTCGCGTTTTCTATGACGGTTAAATTATTGTTTTCTGTCGTTTAAAACTAGGTAGCTACTTACTATAATGCTTGGTTCTTTATTTTTTTTTGCTTCTATTATGAACCGTATAAACGCCAAATATTAATCTGGAAGGTTCTTCTAGTTAAACTGCTATGTTCAATCATATAGGTGTACATTTTTGGCATTCATCCAACAGTTCTGCTCGGTAAAAGTTTATCAGAATTCTTCCAGAGTAATCAAAACACATACATTTTGATTAATTATTTCTGTAATTTGTACAATGAGACTGAGAATTGCTGTGAATCGTTTGCATATCAAATATTATAAGTTGCATGAGAAAGAACGTGATATGACTTTTCAGCGTACGAGTTAATCATTATGATGTGGTGGATGCGTGAAAGTATCTAGATCGATGTGTGCTCACATCATAATACGCCTGTAGAGCGGTTATTCACTCGTGACCGAATTAATTTCTACTACTTATCGTTACCGCTAGTCTCACCAGTGACGGCTAAACATTACTTATAAATATTATTAAGAAATTGATCAACAAAGGGCTTTCTGTTCGGATTCACTAAGTTTAAACCTTTTGTGAATATTTTTATCAAATGGAAATAGAAACTACATGTAAACTGTGTTTGTTTTCAAATGAAAAAGTATTATTGATAATAATAGAAATAGTAGGTGGTGCATAGGGGTAGTGTCGCTACGAAGGGGTAGGTGTGCAGCGTGCAGCATTTAATTAAGGCGGTGGGTGCGCTTGGCTCGCGTGCCGGCCGCGGTGCACTTCCGGCTCGCCCCCGGGGGCGCTGCGCTTTTTCCTCGTGGCCGGGGGAGGCCGCGCCGTGCGAGGAAAGCGCGACCGGTCGTCACCCGCGCTCAGGAATTAAAATTTTTCACGTAAACTGGTTTGATAGCGCGTACGGTGGCGGAGTGGGGGTCGCGAATACGCGCCATGCCGGTCATTAGCTAGCTCGCGGCGAGACGCGCGCGCGCGTTCCGACCTCTTGCGTATGCGTTGCTAAGAACGCGTACCGCACACAACCGTCATATGTGTACACACGCGCGATGTCGTCTTCGATTGATTGGCTGATGTGATCATGTGCTATAGTGTGAAACAAGTGTTCATAAAATAATTATTATAGTTATTCTTTTAAACTGATTGAAGTGTCTTCAAGATTGAATTATATGTGTGTTTAGCCTTATGGTTGGTTCGGTAAAATTTTTGATGCTCTTGGGACACAATTTTTTTAATTAATCACTACGAGTACCTACGTTTATCGAAAATAAAATCTTCAAAATAATTAAAAATTGTTATCGTAAGAAACATCTTTAGCGTTTCTTATCACTAAACAACAGTTCATTAATTCGTGATCATGTCACCGCATTATAATTTGGGCCGCGACACTAATTTCATGCAAAACAAACACGGCGTGCGATAAGCAACTGAGAGCGGCGCGGTGACGGTCGCGGGGGCGGTCGCCGAATTTCCCTTATCAAGCGTTTAGCGCAGCCCAAGGTCATGCGTTATCACTCGGTCGCGCGTCGCCGATGAATTCGTTCCGTGATTGCGCGCATCGCTGCACTAATCATATCGGTGCATTTGAGATTTTTGGACCATGAATTGTTTATTGTAAACCGACTATAAAAAAATTGCTAAAGTTCATTATGCTTCGATGTTCATTGATAGTAGAAATGATAAAAAATAATGAGTACAGCCTAAAAATCGGTTAGTTTCAGTTATTTGTATAAATAAGGGACTACACTAAGTCACTTATTTATAGGGTTGGAAATTAAAAAAAAAAAAATACAAAAGTATTCCAGTAATTTGTTAAGCTTATTTTAAATGAAAACGCAACGAAAACATGATAATCCATCATCAGCGTTGTTGATTGTAATCCCAAGAACAAGCAAGAATTTTATTATTGGTAATTGTTTACAATAAGGTGTGCTAAGGCTCGTACCGACGTAAATCTGTTTCAGCGTGTGTGATGTAGATCGCGACCTAGTTGCGCGTGATTGAGGATAAAACAATATAAATAGCTCGTCAACGCTAGTGGACGTGAGCGGCGAGAACTAACCGCCCGCGTAACACTAACTAGTGCGTTACGGATAGTGTTTGTGCGAGTGAAGTGTGAGATTGGATTAGTACCTCATAGTGCTAGAAGTCTAGGAGTGATTAGGGGGTGGCGCGTAATGCGGGCATGATGCGGCACGAGGCGAACGCGGCTTCGGCGTGGACGGCGCCCGGTGAAGTCTGGGAGTACGTCAGTCAACTCGTCAGCTCGTATCACGACCAACATGATTGCCAGGTGCTCTACCCCTCTAGCTAGCTACACATAAACACGTCCATACATATGCACTCGAGCGCATCGATAATAACACAACACACGTGTGACTCACAGCTCACATCGCCTATTAACGCCTCTTGTAATTCACATGTTAGCATTATACATGCACAAGACCTAGTTAACGTCATGGCTGATAGATAATTTGTGAATGTGTATCTTTTCCTTCAATGCTTCAAACTAACTTGACTTTACAGGCTTTTCGCGTGCGTGTATATTATTTCATTACTATACATTTGGCAAGACTAATTGTGAAATTTCTAGTAACAATGATATAAGTATGACGATGTTCATCCCATCTTATCCTTGACATGATATGATTTTGTTTTCATACGTTTTTTTTGTCCCAAATGAAGCTTTTGATATCGTCTCAATTCTTTCTCTTCTAGATAATCCAATCTGCGATCAGATTCGATTCAGGGCAACCTTTCAAATAATAACTAAGACTACACACGAGTTCTCTAGGAAATAAAACAATGTGTACAATAAATCATAGAAAATGTTAGTTTACGCATAACTTTACATTCGGGTGTTCTGCAAGGTAGTATATTCGGTCCCAGATTTTTCCTGATTTTTACAAAAGATGTTAAATCAGTACATCGATCACGTTCTATTCTTGTTTTTTCTCTCGAAAACATGTTTCAGACAAAATATAGTAAACGATTTATTTTATTTGCGCGCTATATTAAGCGGACCACACATTTCTTAATGACTTATGAGACCGCGAAATTCGCATTATAGAAAAACAACATCGCAATAAGAGCCTCAACTTATACCGACATCGTTCAATCAATCTGATATTTTATTTACGCTTGAAATTAATAATTCCTTACGTTTTAATCTTAACATAAACTAAAAGGTAAGACGCGCGGACTTTCAACTAGTTAAATATGTATACAGAATGATGAACATTTTGTTTAATATGTATTGTGATATATTTGATTGCTTAAACAGAACTTCACATTTTTAACTAAACGGTTATAATCAGTTAATAAGTTACACTAAAATTGAACATTGAATTTGGCTTCTGTTCGTTGAACTTGTTTGTTCAAATAAAAGCAATGAAGTGCCACGTAATAGACAAATCAAACTCGGTCTATTTGCCCGTGAAATTGTAATCGACCGAGCGTGACCACTTCGAGTACTTACTATGGAACGCACTCACATCAATATAAATTGCTGTCTCTATCTAAGATAAGACTTCTAATTGCAGACATTAAGATTAACAGTATCATGGTAATTCATCTTTTTACTATAAATATTTTGCATGATATTGATTATTTTACGTGGTTTTATATTGTTGACGTCTTAATTATTCTAAAACAACTAATTAGGTAAGTAAACGATTAATTTAGCACTAGGAATACTATTTTGGCTATCACAAGTAGAATTCATTATGCAAATAGCGAATACATAAAACCAAATCCACTTAATATTATGTTCGAAAAATATTTCGCTATCTTTAATTATCTAGATATAAAATTATTATTATGTAAATTTGGATGTAACAATCTCCTTGACCGCGATCAAGGACACCGCAATAATAAATGACATATTAAAAGTTGTTAAGGTAATTAAATGTTTTAATTATAATCAGTCTATGGATATCCAAGCAATCAACAGAGAAGGTAGTATAAAAATATAAGTAGTTAATGTTTAATAACATAGTGGAGGGAATCCTGATTGATGTCGTACGCCGTTAAAGCCTTGCTTGATCCTATCTTACCGATCTAATGGGTTTAACGAGATTACGGTACCCATCGAGGAATTTACATAATATTTCCTGGATCGTAGTGTGCACCTGGTAATATTTCTCTAGTCAGGGAAACCGACAATAATTGTAACTTGTCACTTATTTAAGAAATATCTGGTATAGTCTAAACCAGCCATACTCAAAGTGTGCTCCGCGGAGCCCTAGGGGTCCGCAAAGTCTCTGTGGGGGCTCCGCGGAAATATTGGTCACTGTCTTCACAGTCGACTATCTTCTACTATAAAGCCTAACATTAAACAAATGATGAAAAATAAGAAAACAATTTCATACCTCCCATTAGATGCAAATTTTAATGTCAAGTAATATGATTATTAATAAATTATACACATAAACTACTTAGGGCTCCGTCAAATATTTCGGTTTCCGTAAGGGTTCCGTCACTAAAAAAGTTTGAGAACCGCTGGTTTAAGCAAATAGCTATGTAACACAGATTTTCAATAATTTCTAACTAGTTTTGCAAACCAGGTCTATGGATTGCTTCGCACTAGACGTAGAGTACGCAACTAGTTGTGTTATTCGCCACTACTACTTGGTGAGTCTTCATTATGCATACTTCAATATTCTTTTGTTCGATGGAGTCGTTGTTTGTCATTGAGAGCGATCCCGCCGTTATTATAACGATCTGCTTTAATGACCGATTACGCAACGTATACAGTTTCATCTAATGTAGGCGATGATTCAATGCAGTTTGTTCAAGTGTGTATTCTTGTTATGCATGCCTTTTTTAGTGACGTATATTGATAAATTGTCTACCTATTAAGCCCATGTCATGTTGTTGATAGAAATAAGTACAATCGAGATATTTTTCTTGACTTATACAATGAAGAATAGATGATACTTACGTAATAATATTGTTATCTGAGGAAATTTAAAATGTTTTGTTTTTATAGTAATTTTTGGTCAACGTATTTTTCTTCTTCGTAATCAGGTTCGTTTTGGTCCTTGAGCACCTGAATAATTCAATAAATTTATTTTTATTCTTTTGATACATGAGCTTTTACCCATAATTTTTATTTATTTTATAATTGCAATAATCAATAATAGCAACACGAGCATAATGTTATTAGGTCCGACAGTTATACAAGCTATATTTCGTCGAAGCATGCTTGCATTAATGCGGTAACGACATAGCGGTTGTATTGCATTTTGCGGTATTTGACGAGTGTTGAATTTGCAGACGCGCTTATGACGACGGGCGGGAGGCGGCGGTAACGTAAACCGGTTGGACACCTTTGTCGCCGCGCAACCACCGGCTTTTGGTGATATCCGCAAAAAGTGCGCAATGGCATGTGAAGTGAGTTTGGTTGGTTCTTAATCGATGCGCAGATACCGCAGTTAACGACCACAGTCGCTTGCTATATGTACTGGATCTCATTATACAAGGCATTGATTTGTTGGAATTGCTATTTGAACCGGTTGGTTCCCTGTCTATTCCATGTATATGTAGATGAACGCGTTGTGTTCCCACTTTCCACCACTCTCGGTGGATAATGATTCTATTGAAATAAGTCAAACACTTTTGACTGATTATGTTACCGAAATGTTACGTATGGTTTTTAAGTATTGAGACGCTGCTTTATGATTATGACACGCGTAGTTTAATAACGAGAAAATAACGCGTTAGTCGATCGGTTCAATTATATATCTTTACGAAACTTGATCTTTATACTTAAACCTTTTTACGACTTGCTGACGTAGCCACAGTACGTTATTGTTATGGTAAATTCAAGGACAATAATTGATTTTATTGGCAATGTTATTTAGGGAGGATATATATATAGGATACTTAATTATTGGTTGGCAGCTCACTGGAATTAAATTTATACGATGAATTAATACGAGTTGGTTTTGGCGTTTGTGTTCGTCACGTGTTGCGCTCGCTCGGTCACATCGATTATATGCACCATCGCCGCATACTCATATTCAATCGGCCTCTTTATAAATAATTCGCCGACCCTCATAGGGGCCTGTTGTATTAATAATAAACGCGTTCAATCAGGCTCGTCCTCATGTGCCAATTAAATATTTATAAGGTCATTCTTGACTGTATTTCTTTTGACCATTATCTCAGATGTTTATGATTTTGTCTGTCATGATGACTTTCTTTTATTATGTTCGAGACATACTTTAGTACCTCGTCTGGTCATAACCAAGTTAAAAAATATCATAATATATATAATCACATTTATGTTGGAGATAATTCCTCTTTTCAGAGGGATTCATTGGGCCGCTATCCACCACACGGGCCAGTGCGACTTGGCGCATGTCACAAGTCTTCCAATGCGGTTTTGTTTTACTTTAAGATCAGTGGTGATGAAAATATAATTCACTACATACGAGCATGATAATAGCTGTCATTCCACATTACGTGCTTTCATACAATTAGATAAATAAACAAGTATTAAACAAGCATTGCGTATTGAGAACAGTGCGAAGGGTGCATCGGGGATCGGGATAAGCCGGTCCAACGGCCGTCTTACCATGGCATCGTCGTTTAATAAAGCTCCGCGACAACTGCATGCTTTAACAGGGCTGTCTTGTTACTAAAATGATATTAGGGACCATGAAGTTGATCCTGAACAAAAGCGAACTTTGTTCAAAAGATTCCGTAGGATATAAAAAAATAATCTCACATTTTTATTCAAATGTATAGCTATTATTTATTCTCAATTCAATGTATTAAGATGAAGTTAATAAAAATTGAATGTATGAATACACATTTCAATGTAATTTATGCAATAAAAGCACCTGCAATGCGGAGTGTTGTGGCGGTGATCCAGCCCTGGCTTCCGATCGGGTAATGCAAAACGAGACTCGGGAATAAATCGTTTACATGGTTGTCGGCGTAAACTGGTCCCGCTGGTCGCAGCGAGCCTCAGCGCGATACCACACGGACGTAGGAAATCACACTCGATTACCAATAGTCATCTAGGATTTACCATCTGTGATTAAAACTGAACAGTATACCAGAAGAGTGCATTCTCATTGTGTTGGATAGGTATTATGAAGTATATACTACGGAGAGATTTTTGTTACTAAGTGATTGGTTTCTTTAGTTTACGTTCAACTAATTAATCAATTACGTGGAAAGGTTTATCGAACTGGATACAAATAATTATTATGCCACATCTGGATGTTGCGTACGCACAACGTAGGAATACATTTGTGTGGTCGGTACGGCATGTATCCGCGGCAGTGGCGGTCTTATCTCGCCATTAGAGTTATTACCGGCCAGTATCTCTCCCATCGCACCGCTTCGATTGTTTCTGAACGCGCCATAGAGCTGGGCGCTACCACCGTAATTGACCACTGTTTACTTCCACGACAAGGTCTTATTTTATACATTATTTTGCGGTTTTTGTTTGGTTTAAGATATTCCAAGCTAATAGGGAAGTATTGTTAAAGAAGTTTATCTTTGGTTTTTATTGCGGTTGCGTATTTAGATTTCTTCTCGTAATGCTAAAACCATATTATTATGTAAGTACCGTACATCTAACCGATTTGCAAATTACACAGAGAATTAATAATATGCATAAATTTACCCGTTTCGAATGTAATTTTCTCGTTAATTTGTGGCTTTCCGTACATGGAAGAATTATTGCATTTGTATGTAATAATGTTATTTTGGCTGAACCATCAGCTACCAGTCATTGAGGAGCTCTTGATACCGATAACATCGGATAATCGTCGCCCACGCATCGTTTTTGCCGATTGCCGCTGTCTCGTTACTTATGATCAGAGGAACAATAAGATGTTTTTATTTATCGCATGTGACCTTAATTTCACAGTTCAGATCCTTTCCAAGCCATTTAACCATTCCAAGCAAATTACTTCAAACAAAATTATTGAAATGGTTTCAGAATTGTGAACTGACTGATGATCATGTTGATGACATTATGTTTCAGAGATAATTTATACGTAAAATCGGTATTACCAATTCTTGAAACGTGTATGTGTAAAGTATTACAACTTACACAAATGTATTTTTATTTGAGAAACTATAAACATGTTACAATGGAACTAGCATCTCTTACGCTAGTAAGGCTACCATGTCATCTCTGTATTTGGCTGAGCCTAACTTCTTTAAATATTTGCCCACTTGTCATGAATATTGTTGTAATAAGTTGCGCTGTAATAATATAAAAAGGTAAAATTAATGCGAGTTTAAAAAAGAGCGAAACGTTTTACATTCTCGATTAAATCGACTGTTGAGTCGATGTAGCCAAAGTCAACAATTTTAGATAATCAATGGATTATAAGGATAAAATAATAAAATAACTATGTATAATAAATATTGTATTATATCGTATTCGGCATAGGTCGGCCTTGCGTCCTTGGTAGTCGCATAGCATCGTCTACTCAATTAGTGCGGGCGGTGATCGGAACCGGCGTATCCGCGTGTGTTGGCCTGTATGCGTGGGAATGCCTTAGCAGCATTGCTCCACACCCTTTTTACACACCACAAACTGGGCGTTGCGAAGAACCTTTATGGCTCCATTTGTAAACCAGTAGGAGTCGTAAACAAAAGGTTAAAGGTTGTGAACATCAGTATCGCTCTGAGACGTAACTAAATGGAAAACAGTTTCCTTTCTTTTTCAATAACAAATCCTCATGGTCTTCGATTTTTACAGAAGTTAAAAAAATATGTACTAATGAAAATTAGCAGCGATGCTTTTAATTTATTATCGAGATCATAATGTTGCTCATGAAGATTTTTATTACACCGCGGTGCGAGGTGCCCACAGAATTCCTTGGAATAACCTAGAGCGTTTGAAACGTTACGGTTTGTCATAAATAAGTATAAATACTTTGTTATACTCCAGTCCTATGTATAGTTTTATAAGGCTTGATTGATTTATTGTTAAAGTCTCAGCATTGTTTACTAGTCAGAAAACTAACTCATTAGTATTACTCGCACATAGCCTTAATATTTGTTTGTGTACACGTGTAAATTCTCGGAGAATTTGGGATCCATGCCAAATATTTGTGAGGAATTTATGCTATTTTCAAGCTCAAAAAAATTGTATCGCTTTTTGATGAGAACTAGAATTCTGTGACCAACAGATATTTTTGTAAAATTGCCATTGTCTAAGGTGCTCGTTTACTTGAAAATTAATATTATGAAAAAATATATCATTATGAATAGGACCAAAGTAATTCTTAACTTTGCTTTGTTTTTTTGGTTCATGCATCAATTTACGGGCACAGGTAATCCAAAACCACTTGTTTTTTTTTTAACTATTTCATGCTATGAAATTTCTTCTTAATCAATAAACATACTGCCCAAAGTGACGGTGAGAAGGAAGCTACGGACAAAAGCTTAGTAATGAAATGTTTGTGTAATGTCAAGTTAAACTAGAGCTCAGTGAAAGCCGCCGAAGACTCGCGGCGCTAAGTTGGGGCAGGTCGGGTATTCTTACGGCTTCGCGCTGATTGTAGGTGTAACTTTATGATCGCACGCTTCTTGCGCGCTACTATTGTTCTAATGGGCCCTCAGCCCTCGCTCGCGCCTCTCATACTAACACCCGTCTCGTTACTCGACTTAAGGTCACGCGTTCAACTTGATCTTGCCGATTTTCTACGCTTATATGGGAATTGTTTGAACGTCTACTTTGCCGGTTATTTTATGCGGCCAGTATTGTTATAGCTTTCGAATATTTGTATTTAGTAATATTGCTTTATTTCGGAGTGCAAGTCACTGCGCAGTTTACAGTACTCATTGCGCGAGAGTTTGAACACTAAACCAAAGATATGGGATAATGTAATTTATTTGGGTCTGTAATTAATTATAGCTTCAAGCAGCGTAAAGACAAAATAGAAAATCTATTTTGTTCTATCTATTCAGACCCGTTTACACCTGTAGAAATTAAACTAATAATTTACTCTCTATTTAAAAAAAAAACGTGTATCTTATAAACTATATTGGTGCCTACAAAATCTGAACCAGACTCTTGAAGAAATCTCAATCATATTATTAAATTGCAGCATACTCGACCTCTAAAATCAGAATTGAATACAAAATGTGGATTCCTAAATATTATATTAATGGGTCTACATAAAGCATTTTGTGATGTGTATAAGTCTTAAAGCAACTAGTGTCGACGACCTTAATCGTGATGCAGCCATCGCTGTCAATTAATCTTGCACTTCTGTGACTTTTGACGTGCCGTCCTGATTCCGTGTTGCAGTGACGAGGCACGGCAATATTTTACACATGATTAGAGTGGCGCACACTGGCACTGTATGGGTAAGCAAATTGCGCCGACGCGACGCGCAGTCACGATCTGAACCTCGCGGGAACCCGGGAGAGTTTCTAGAGAATTCCAACGTAAATGCTACACAGATATTAATGGCGGTATCTCCACCGATACACACTGGCTCGGCTGTTTTAACTACTCAACGTTTCCATGACTTGATTCCCTTTTATGAACTTTCTAATCAAGAATGGAATAAAATGTTATGCTGTCGACTTCACATTGCCTATTTTAAATTCATATTTATTATCCATTAATTAAATTCTCACTGCGTTTATAATGAGCGTTCTATCCGTGCGGGTTATTTTTTTTTCTTCAAGGATGTCAGTTCATTTCTTAAGTAATAAATGCAGGTTGGTAGTTATTCAAATGAGACGTCGTTCTTAAGTAGATTGTATCGCGTAACGGATAAGGAAGTCGCGGGCTGCTATCATGTCATCGACAAGTATGCTGCCACTGCGCCTTAGGGTAACAAGTGGACTCGTGTTTTGGTATAAAATGAAGTCTTTGTTGTTTTAATTTATCATAGCAACAAACATTTTCAAAATTGAACATGATCGAGACGGATGAGAAGTGAGAAAAGAAAGCCTTTAGGTATCTACATTATTTTATTACGTTATCGGAGTATTTAGAAATTTTTAATTTAAACCAAAGTAATAAGAGAATCGGCAAATTGCTTAGAAACTTCTCCTTATTAAATCTGTAGCGTAATAAACTTAAATGCAATTACGATTTCCGCGCAGAGCTTATCACTGTTCCGTTATTGAGTAGGTAGTCCCATCTTAAATAGGAATGTAGTGCTTTACATAAATGAGAATTAACATCGTCTGAGTCTCGCTTTATAGTCGAACACGCGTCAAATAATAATGAAAGTTTATTAAAACAGCCTTCTTGACTCGCACACTGAAGCATAACAAACACGTCTTTAGCTAATGCACGAATGTTATGTGGAGGGTATTATTACATGAAGTTTTTCGTTCGTTTCGCACCCTAAATATATATGCGTTAATTAAGGCGGCCGGGATCCGTGGCGGTAGATTGTGATTGCAGGTATGGTAATAGTGCGCCTAATTCCGAGTCACGGACGGATCGGCGCGGCGCCGGCGCGGCTCGCACCGCGCTGTGAAGTGCGCCCGTCTGGAACGGGCCAACCCTTATAAAAAAAAAGAACTAAAACAAAGCCACGTGAGTCATAACAATAAAGTTAACTTTTTATTATGCTTTATCAAAAGGCCATTAATAAAATCGTAATGACCTACCAAATAGGTAGTATGTGTGGGCCATAGACAATGAATAGCTCAAAAAGAGGAACGTTGACTCGACGCGTTTTATTGTAAATAAGTTGGACAGAAAATGAATTGACGAACGCGCTCTAAAGGGCAAAAGAAAAATAGAAAACATTGTAGAAAAGTTGGAAGCTAGGACGAATAAAGGTGTGATGTAACTGGCGGAAAAGATATGAACTACGCAGAGAACCTCATCTGAGTTAAGCCGCGGACGAGTGTGGATTCGTAACTTCTTTTATTATTATTCTAAAATATTGGCGGTGTCGTAACTCCTGGTTAAGTTAGCCTCCCTTAAATTTGAGCGCGGTAGGTTTTGTCACGAAACGAGGCTAGGCTATAACTTAGTTTTATTCAGCCCGGTTTTTTTTTTACGAGCCTGTGTCGAACTCACGTCACCTAGCACAGAAAGCTAATCACTTAGCCACCGCACCAACCGTGCCGTTATTATTAATTATATTATGAGTTTATGATACAATTAAACTACAATAGAAACTGTAATTATGTATAGCTAGACGGAACCTTCACAGGCTATCGACAACTGTTTTATTGTGTCGATGGCTTACACTGTGCTTTTCTCGTCTCTATCATTTCAGATGAATAGCAGAAGTTTAATAAACGTTTCGTGCTTAATGATTGTATTAAATTATAACTGTAGTTGTTTGTACCTAAACGTAATTTAATATTGTACTGTACGGAAGTAAATCATATGGCAAAGCACTTTCAATAAATGTTATGAACGAATTACATTTATAAAATAAACTGGAAAAATCTTCTTTCAGCTAGCGTGTATAAGTAAGCAGACTTGGCTGAATTTTTTTATGCCGTTAGTTCAACCTTCAGAAAAACCTGGTATATTTTTATGCTTATTGGCAGCAGGAAATAATAGAAATAAGCACATATAAGAAACATACGTAAAAGGTGAAACAACCGACGAGAACATGTGAATCATTTTATGAATGAGTATACCTATTCAGAATTTAATTTTCCTGTTTGGCGATCTTCCTTTTGGTCGTTTAATGCATTAATTTTAAAGTGTATCCGATAAACCCGCAAACACTATCATGTTTTTATTTTGGCGCAGACTCCCAGCACTTGTGTGCACAACCTGACAAAGCAAATGAGTGACATCACGTCTCACGAATGTCCGTGGTTCTAAATGACTGGCTAAGTTTTATTAAACATTAAAGATAAATTATGTATATAGCTGAAGATTAACTATAAGTACCTTCGCGTATAATAGAATCCATAATAAACTTTGATTGGTTCAATTACTTAATTTCGCTAACAAACCTTGAGCTTACAACACGACCCACGCCTGGATGTAACATTTTTCTGGACTTCAAATAACGGCCTAATAAATCTTCGAAACAGTATATTTGTATTTAGAATGTTTCTAAAATTGTTGAAATGTTATTGTTACTTAGCAGATAAGAATTCTAATTGAATTAGGTTTTATTTTGGCCTGTAACGCCTGTAAGCCACGGAATGGCACGGGCATTCTCGCCAGGGCACACGTGATTTATGTGTTAGCTTCTGACCGCACCCGTTTGCCAGCCCCCATTAAATTAATCTCTTTATTCCGGTCGCTAGGTCAACGGGATTTCAAATGTTTAGTTGTTTACACATGATGATCGCACGCGTTTTTTATAATAAGTTTTACTATAAGTGTTGCTATAGGTATATACATATATTGGTATAGGTTCAATTAGTTTGATTAATGTACTATAATTATTATAATGTCCATAATGTGAAAGGCTGTGCAAAATTAAATACGTTATTTAATTTTGCGGAAAATATATCTTAGCATAGTATTTGTGCGAGATATGTACAGGCTTTTATGTCAAGAACTGTTGCGCACACATCTTGTTGAATTAATCTTGCGGTTTCTTGACTTGGCACACCATGCACCGCATGCTTGTACTTACTGATACTTACTTAATCAAGTGATCTCTGAAAAGTTATGATGTCATAATTCGTTGTGTCCCGTCTGAGTTCCAATGAGTCGTGTAAATGACCTTCACGCTAAACGGCACATGTGGTCGGTAATATAATTTTATACTTTTATTCCAAGTCAATAATGTTGAGAACGACTTAATTATATCAACATGGATCTCATTAAAATTAGAAGCCATAATGACTGACATCGATATTTATATATTTTATAAATATATTACGTATCTATATCAATTAAGGCCTGTGCCAACAATAACCAACATGAGACCGTGTAATGGAATAAATTGTAGTTAAGATCTTAAGTATTAATTGATTAACGTCTAATCGGCGAGTGGGAAGCTAGACAGATTAATTGGTTTCCAATATTGAAGTAGCGCGAAATTGTGATTCCTCTCACAATATAAAGCGAGAAGCTTCAATTTTTTCAAACTATGTAATATTACGTTTTAGTAACGATTGTAGGTGCCGAGTTTTTTGTATAGATACAAAACGGGTTTAGCATATAAGCGGCATTAGATGTTTCATTTGTATGGTTTGATGTTTGCAGTTTGTGTGGCGTCATTAATTTAGACGGACAGCTAGGAAGTTCTGGTGGAGCAAACGCCATCATAAAACTTCTACGTTACGTGTGTCTGCGTTCAAATAACTCGAAATTCGCGTTTAATGTAAGCAGCAGATGGATGCCAATAAATTATTACCTCGAGTGTAGACGAGAACGCAGTGCAAACTGATGAAAGTAGTAAACGTGTCAGTCATTTTAATGAGCTCGAAATCTTTTAGTTATTATTTAAACTCGTTTCTACGTAATATTCTAAATATTATAATAAATTGAACTTCGCTAACGTAACGTTTATAAAAAAATATTATTTGGGGTGAATAAAGAGCTACATTTACTGGTGTTAAGGAAGGTTGTTGGGTCGTATCAATTTTCTTTACTCATCCGTCTTGAAGATATCCGGTACACATTTAAGTGGCCGTAATTGTGGTGGTATTTATTTTTATACATATCGCGTGGGTTCTTTGTTGAATTGTATGGCGTATGCAAGTGCACTGCAAATTACTCTTATTTACTTACGCGGGTTTACCAGGTCGTATCCATTAACCGCGTCGGTACCTCATCTTGTTTACAAAATGTACACGTATTCTGTCTGTGAGATATGTTATCATTAGTGTTCATAATAAAATACAATTTTTATTTATTATAAAAATGATATTTTTAGATTATCGTTATTACGATTCAATTTCTGGAGCCTTATTTACCTGCGAATATGTTAATAAACATTATCAAAGGTATATAAGTAAAGTATAGGAATAGTGTTATAAATAACTAGTGAGTTTTACCTACAGTCTATGAGCACTTTAGTAACCCAATAACTCAGTTTGCTCCGACTTGCGTTTGCGCCGGATGACGAGCAGCTGATACATTCTCGTATTATTATTTTTTATTTCATCTTTATTCATTATTAAATTTAAGTTTTCATTTTACACACAATACTTTGGACCTTATAATAATTAAAACATCACACATGTTCATGTCCGTAATAAATTGGATGCATAAAGATAAGGTAATATTTAAATTATATCTGAATTGCTGTATTTTGCCAATAACTTGAAAATAAAAAGGTTCGTATCTGGGTGAACCCACGGACATACAAACCTTACTTACGATTTGTTTGGGAGGTAGTCCTTTTGTCCTCATGTTATTCTCGTTTTGTTTTTGGGTCTGCGAGCAATGCGCTTTGTTGATGTATATTTGCATATACCCTTGACTCGTCGACTGCCTCGTCAAATGTAACTGCATTGTTCACATGATGATATGTTCATAACATATCATTGTCGAGCTTGAGATCCTAATGCAAAACAGCAAAGTTCCAAGTCATTATTAGAATAAAGTTACGCAGTAATATTTAGCATTTGCTTAAATTGCCATGAACTAGCCATATGCCACAAAAAATAGTAACAGACAATGAGGTTCGCACATTCAAAAATATTGAGGTGACTGAACCCGTGCACAGAACATAGTCAATAGTTTTTGTTGATTTACAAAAACTACTTTAAATAAATTGCCCCAAGCAATGAGATATCTCGGCGAGCGTTCGCTTGTTTGTACTCAATATCATTTGAACTCGAATAGGTGGCTAATGGCATTAAAGTGAGCATAGCAGTTGCTAATTACAGTAATTTTACAGCGATTGAAATATGGACAGTGAAATCATGCTACGTCATATATTATTATGGGGGTACCTACTATGAGTTCTCGTTTTATTTTATTGTTTCGTTTGGCATTGGATTTATAATTTGATATAACTGCACTTCTAGTAAAACAGGTATCCTTTTCTTTATTCGAATTTAGGAATCGCGATTCAAAGATACCCTACTCGTTCATTCAATTCTTTGCATTTTCCTTTTATTGCCTTATCGGCCTAGAATTAATTTATTGTTACACGATATCTGTTCGTTATGACATTTTACAGTCTCGTTAGCTCTATTTAATAGTAAAAAAATTCGAGAAGGAAAGACGAATGTGAATATACATATATCTAGGGCTAGAGTATATAAATTGTTTTTATCACGTCCACAGGTAACGACGCCTAAGATTAACATGATCTATAACAGTCTAACGAATATTCAAGTATTTTGCACGATAGATTTCCATCAGAGGCGAATGGAAATATTTTAATTTATAGAGATAACCGTCGATACGTATCATGAATATAAATGAGTCAAGACAAAAACAAGATGTGTCTGAGGAGAAATAATAAGAGGCGTTCGACAGCCACGATCGTCTAGCCGCCATCGTCCTTGAGTGCAGAAATCCTTGATGAGTACAATCAACCGCCACCGGATAGTCGTCTCCGTTCAGGGCTGCCAATTAATATTTTAACTACATGTAAGGCGAGTTGCGGAGTCTATATCAATTCAACTTGTTTAATGTCCACTTGTTGCGTAAACTAGTTATGTTTATCTATTTCAGTCATTATGACTTGGTTTCTTGTCGATGGATACGACTAAGATGCGTATCTAAGAGAGATAGACATCTAACTTAAAGTTAAAGTAAGTAACTAAGTAAGCTAAATCGCTTAAAATGACAAGAATTCACAGGTTCATAGATTTGTAGTGCAGCCCTAGATTATTGATATTGCGTAGGTGCTAGCAAGTGTGACGATAAAAACTAAAACACAAAATAAATGGGCGCGAAACGCCTATTAGCGCTGCGGTCGTCGGCGATACATGCTCATATGCGGACCACTAGCCGTATTTGTAAAAAGGTGATTATACGCACCACGGTTGTTATGTGTTCCATACGTGTTGTTTGGGTGTTTACTATCTTAGGTTCTATTGTCATCGACATAAATGAGCTAATCTTTTGTAATTAATTTAAGTTTTTGAAATGTCATCAAATGCCTCGTATCGAAAAACAACAAAAGCCAAAAAGTAGGTAAGGTACCTACTCGATTTTTTGTAACGTAAGTAATAGGTATTCAATCTTACAAAAATAGCAGACTTGTTGAATATAAATTTAAATACAAATAAAATGTTTTAAAACAAAATTGATACCAAAGTAGATAACGATTGAAGAGATTTCCGGTAGTCAGTCAGTCAGTATTTATCTCCCCATACATCCAGCCATCTAAGTAATATGTTTTAATCGAAACGAGTACGTAAACATGTCACGTGTAAAATCCAGCCGCGGCTTAAATTGAATTTAACTCAAGCCACGACCTGTCAACTTATCGAATATAAATTCTCTTAATAATCGTTACCAATTACGTGAGCGTTCGGCCTCGTACCGCACTATCAATCTTGCAGAAATGCTGTAACGAGCGATTACTACGAAGGATTAAGATCTTTTTGCGGTGGCATGTAAGGGAGAAAATGAATTGTCGAATGGGACTTTGATTGGTCTTTTTGGTACGAGGCGAAGTGGTCGTGAGGCGCGCCGGCCGGTCCGCCGCGCTGGCACCGCGAGAAATGCTGGACGTTATGAAACCATCGCTGACAAACTGCAAATAAGAGTGGCCCTAACTCTAAACACCAGACAAGCTCGCCGGTCTTTGTCGCCAACTGCATAAATATGTATCTACTAATAATGAAACGGAATTTAAATCCATGGCACAATCGCGCAATAACGCGACGTTAGTCAATTGATACTAGTAATAATTTTGTCATATTGTTAAAATGTTTCAAGTAATGTGGCAAATAGTTATCCAACAGAATATCATTTGAGTGAAATTCAAAGTCGCAAGTACACGTTATGAGTCATAAGAGGAAAACCAGTTGAATGTCTTTAAGAACATGTTACAGTAATAAGAGTTATACAGAGCATTATTTGTGACTACATTTGGCAAAAATATGATGTGTTATAAATTAATTATGATGTCACGAACCAACAGGTTGCCCAATGCCCAGCCCCAAACCCTTCTACAAACACGATCAACAGGAACTCCTTTCCATTAATAAGATTCAACTTGGGTGGGAATGCTTATAGGTACATTTTTTATATTTGTTTTATCTGATATTCAACGATAATAATAGGTAAACGCGTTTTTATTTTTAAATTGTTAATTCGGTTATAAACTGACGAATGTCGGCAATTTGAATATTTTATCACCTAACAACTGATTTTAAAATATTTCGAATAATAATTCTTATTCAAAGCAATAAACGCCATGATATGACCAATCACTAGAGTCGGCAACGTTAACTATAGTTAGAAAACCAATTATAAAAATGACACTGACAGCAAATATAGAAGAACATTTGTAGGAAGTAGATATTATTGGTCCTTATGTTTTAAGTTATGAACATAACAACATAAGGCGACCCTCAGATCCATTTTTGAATAATGTTTATTTCATAATTGGGATATACGTATCGAGTGAACATGCTTCTTAAGCTCAAGCTTACTCTCACCACGCGAGAGTTCTGACGCCGGCTCTGCTCGGAGGCGCGACGCGGCGCTCGATAGTCTGTCACAGTCAAGTTCACGGCCTCCTCGGCCAATGTTCCGCAACATTTCCTCGTTCTGTCTCGTTACTCTTTATTTATCATCGCGATGCATTGAATCGAAAGCATTGCAATTGATATCCTTGTCTCACAACTCACTTACGACAGTCAATTATTATATTGCACTTTTATTGTTTTCAGTTCTCCTTCAATTAGATACACCATGTAATTTATATTTAAGTACGTGCACTATATATTTCCTTGTTAAGAATTCAGAAACACGTTCCATCACCGAACGTTTGTCAATGAGGTGTTTTTTTTATGTCTATTAAAATATTATAGTCGATTTAATTTGAGGTATGTCTCGATATGATACAACCATTCTAAAGCGCTCCACGTGTATTGTTCTCGACATTTGGCGCGGGGTCGACGACCATATCTATCAAATGTTTACTGAGATATAATGGCAAAAATAGATTTGACATAATGTTTTCTTATTGTTTTTTATATTTTACGTACAATTCAACTCAGTATCTTCTTACACATGAAGCTACGTAGGTTCAAGACATGATAAAAGTTTGATTCTTGGCTACGGTTTGTTTGTGAATTTCACGTAGCTTTCATCATTGAATTGTATAGCATAGTATTCGCATGTTTTCGCATGGTTTTATTTTGTGATATAGAAAAAAAAAACCTAAAACTGTTTTTGGTACAGATAGACAAACTCATAAAGTTCGTTTTTGAGTATGGAACTAAGATAATTTGATCGGGGATAGATATAAAATTTGCTTAGATTTAAACGTAATGCCGTTACACATTTAGACCCGATGGTCGTAGAATTGGCCGTAAGGCACTTACAGTACTCTATAAAAACTTGTTTACCATTTCGATCTTCAATGTTCACGAAGTTTTATATTAATTAACTATATTTGTACGTGCCAGATACGACAGTTTAGGATAGCGATACAATCTGATGCTATTTAAAGTTTTTAATCAATGTAAATATACAGAACATTATCGATGGTATATTTTCTGTTTGTTTGGCGTTTGCTGTCAGATATAAATCTCCGTAGATCACGAGGTCGTTAATGTGATATTCGTGTCGGCGCCGTCTCAGATAGGTACTGTTATCCCATTGTCGATTCAAATGTTCCGCGCTTTCATATTTGTCTATGTACATCTATTGTAAGATTTAGTTCCGTGCAGCAGATCAATATCTCTCCAATACTTACGTGTACAGGTAGCATTACAAAGCTCTTTGTGTAATGTATCGAATACTTATGTGATTTCCATCTTTAAAAAGATCTTGACATGATAATGCGAGATATCCGAATCAGTATCAGTAATTTTATGTTTTGTACTTAAAGTTACTTGTCTGTAATCAATCGACATGACTCACGATCAAAGTGTTCTGCTTTAACGGTTATTTTGCTCTAACAACACTCTATGAGCAATCGTAAATTAAGGTCTTTTTAATTAAAGTAAGTACCTACCTATGTATTTAAGGGCAATTGTTACCTGTGTTGTCTACACGGGCTGTGGGACTTAGGGTCGGTAGTTTCCGCTGTATTTGATATGCTAGCCGTGATAAGACCGGCGGCCACGCGACACTTGCTCAACCCCTTCCAGTGCCGAGGGTAGTCGCCCTTCCGCCTTATTGATTAGCACCCTTGGAGAATTAACTTAATGGTGAAAACAACACACGTCGTCGTACACCTATCATGTAACTGCATTTTTTGTATTTCGCTGTATTAGGTATTTCTTTCAGTTGAATTAATGTTTTCCTCCCAAATATTAGACAAATTTATCAGATCTATAAGAAAAGTAAAAAGAAATTTTTCTTTTTTATGAAACAGTTTTTAACTTAAATAAAAAGAAACCCCTTAAGAAGTGTAAACTTTTCAGTCGTTTTACTTTTGAGGCAAACGATTAATTGGAATGGCTTCTCAAAAGTTTCAATAACGACTATTGTCAAGTTTTCAGACTTCTTAAACTAACTTATGAAATAGGCATCGGTTCATTAGACTCTAACGGGTTCAAATGCTTATTGAATTTCTACGAAGCAAGTAAATGCTGTTTGATAGAGATAGGGCCATTCCCTATTATTAGTTTATAGTAAACCGTGCGAGCGCGAACCAGTTACACCGATCGAGCCGTGTTAGTTAAGTCAAATAATACAAGTGTGTTGTAAATCCCTTGCTTTCATTGTACTATCGAGAATCGTGAGCTGTACATTCATTCTTGAAAAGGCAATCTGGGAATAGAAGGACAAATACATGCACGGTCCACATAATCGTTGCTGCATGTCTGTGGCTCAACTCCAGACTAATTAAGTATATTATGGCCGTAGTCATAGTCACGTTTATACATTACAGAACACGTCAAAATTTAAGTTAATTTACAAATGTATGTTTATAGACTCGATTGGTGATCGTTAAATTTTATACAGCTGTGTATGAGATCTGAATGCGTACTTACAAGTGTTAAGGTGTGTATTGCGGTCAGCGAGGAACTTACTCGCCGTGTTGCGTCACCCACTGTCGGTACTGGTTGCGCCAAATCAATCTTGAGCTCTAATCGCACCTCTCGCCGTCCCGTTGAAATAGTTTGCAATATCAAACTACCACAATTACGTTTGATTCAACCAAATATGTACGTAATACAATAATTGAAATGATTTCATGATTAAGCTATTTAGTACACTAAGCAATATTATGTAGAGGCTAACTGAAGATGAATTTATTCTATATTTAGACAGTGAACATTTATATTTTTTACTGTGAACAATTGATAATTGAGTTAAGAGATTAACAAAAAGCTTCTGTAAGACTTATCGTATCTTCTTATTGTTTTAGTTCACATCGGGTGCAGCGGAGAGTGTGGCGTGTGGAACTAGTTCGTCATCTTCAAGCTCGTCTTCGTCGTCTTCGTCATCTTCATCATCATCATCGTCATCGGACTCGGACACAGCGGACGCCGCGGGCGGCTCCGCTCAAGCCTCCGCCGATGACTCTAATACTGCCCTCGCGGCTGCTTGCCAACTACAGGTAAGAACTGCCTAACCGTAACATCAAATATTAGGTTTGTTCATTAAATCATTAATGGCCCAATTGAATGTATAAGCTTTGTGTCGTATAAGCGAATAAGTTTTGCCTTTCACTCTGAAGTAAAAGGTTGTGTTCAGGTAAATGCTGAGCGATGTCATGAATATAAAACGTTTTCTTTATTTGTATCTGTAAAATAAGTATAAGGTAGACGTTATTACTTCTGTTGGTTTTACTTCAAATAATGGAAGCAAAAGGTTTTATTCATCTTTATTCGATTGGCCCGATGTCTAATGTCTCTCCCATTCAAGCAAATTAAAACAAAAGTGATTCGGTGTTAGTTAAATTTGAAACTAAGAAATTATTTTCAACAGCTTGGATCACGGTCGCTGCAAGCATTGCATAGATAGGTAGCCACACAGTCTGTGTTGTGGCTATTTGGAGCGATATACAGAAATATTCTTTGCAGGTCATCGACGATGCAGACCTTGCGGAACTATTTCCAGAACAAACATCGAGCGCGCCGGCGCAACAGCCCAATTTCTCGACCTTTACGGTGCATAACGCCGCGCCAGACAACGACGACAAGTCTATTGCTGATAACGGTGAGCTCTGCCCTTTATAAAACTTAACGTTTAAAAATTGTATATTAAATTTTAACAAGACGTATACTTTTCAGGTGATGGATCCAGTAGTGAAATGGAACTCACGCCCCAGCTGGTGACAGCGGCAATACAAAGGGCAACTGCTGATTCCTCAGGATCTGAAAACGAGTGTTCTAATTCGGATGCCGGGCATCAGAACACCACGCACTACGCTTCCAGCCTGTTACAGCAGTTTGTAGCTCAAACACAACTGCTGAGCAGTACGGCACCATTGACAACTATAACTACTGCAGCGACATCGTCTTTAACTTGTGGATTAAACCCTAGTACAATCGAAGGCGTTGGAACTATCAGTGATTGTGTACTCGGACAAATAAATACTTTGCCAGAAATAGCGCCTATAGCACCAAACTTTTTAACATCGACTCAGCACCTCAGTCCACAACAAACAGAAGAACTTTCACAAATCAATAAAGATCTTGAAGAAATAACTTCGGTTACAGACGCAGTCGGTATATCAATACCTAACCCACCTTGTCTTGAAGATTGTGTCGATAATAATGACTTTATGACTCTGGATATTACTCAAGGAAGCTCGGAGTTAGGAAGTGCCGGTGATTTGTTAAAAAGTTCTCCTATTACCGTAGTTAATACTGATTTAAATCACTTAAGTCAAATCGATTCTCAAAAGTTAGATACAATCAGCACGAATTCAGTTGAATCTCAAGAAGATGTGAAAAATGTTATCGTAGAATCTAGGAGAAAAAGAGGGCGGCCTCGCAAAGTTCGAAAAGCGGATGAATTTGATAACAAAGGTATAGTAGAATCTCATAAAGAAGATAAATCGGTAGCGAATGTGATTAATTTTCATAATAATAACGATCCTCCCAATGTTTCTCCAGATTCTGGTATTTTGTCAAATCACAACTCACCAACACATTCTCCGTTGCGGCGACATGACGTTGATGAAAGCCACAACAGATTAGGGCGAAAATCTATACAAAAAGAAAACACCACAAGACGAGCTATGCGATCAAAATCCAAAAGCAGAGGCCGTGCTCAGATCAGATCGGACTCGAGTGATTGTGATTATCAGAAAAAGAGAATTGAAAATGAAATCAAACAAATAAAAACGGAAGCACCGTCACCGGTCCCACTTAAACAAGAACAAAATAAATTTGAAAAGAACAAGAAAAATGATCATAAACTTGATATAGCAGCTTTAGATAGAATGTTATACGCTACTGACAGGGTACTATATCCTCCTAGAAAGAAAGTAGGTCGTAAACCTCAAAATAAATCAAAATCAACGAAGAACACTCCCAAAACATTGAAGGATAAAAATCAATATGATTCGGGTGATAGTGATGATGACTCGGTGCCAACTAACAGGTCTGTGTTATCAGGAGTGTATGCTAAACGTAAAGAACTTAATAGTAAACTTGCCAACATACCCAAAAAGAATAACAAGACATTTGGTAATGCTTGGAGAGATAACCAAAGTGAAAATGAAGCAGCTGCAGATGATCCGTTGGATCCAACTTGGAAACAAATCGATCTGAATCCAAAATATAAAGATATCTTATCTGGATATAAAAGTGACCACGAATTCAAGCCATATAAAAGCTGTAGTCGCCTCATAGAGTCCGGTTATAAGAGCGATTATGGATGTAGATCTGGATATAAAAGCGATTACTACCGTTCGGGTTATAAAAGTGATCATAAGTCTGGTTATAAAAGCGATAAATCGGGTTATAAAACTGACAACAGTGTAAGAAGTATGCGAAGGCGAATGAGGAAACTCAAGAAGACAAGATCAGTGAGAGATAGATCATATTATAAAAATCAAAAACATTTTGTCTCGGATCAAGAGATTTTGTTATTAACAAATAAAACATTTAGCAGTTTAACTTTGGGGCACACTTCAAGTGATTCAGAGTGTGATAGTTATTTGCGGAAGCCCAGTGCTAGTCCAAAGTACATCAGTGTCTGCACAAAATATCCTTTGCCTTCAAAGTACGACTTTGGATTTCCAAAAATAAATCAAAAGCATGTGTTACGACTTAATTCATCAGACCCGTTTGCTCCAGGTCCAGTATTTAGTGGTTTACAACGCCCTGTAACAACTTGTAACATATTCAAAGTGAGTCACAACAACAATAATAATACATTACTTAAGTCTCCAAGTAAAGCTAGCTACATCGCAAATCCTTTGCCAGCACTAAAGCCAGCATTTGCGCATAAATTTGGGTCGTCACCAATTTGCACAGCTGCCAAATTACCAGGATCAAAGAAGGAAAATGAAAACAATTTCAAATACTTTCCAAGGACACTTTCACCGAAAAACCGTAAGCAGTTGAAAAACGGAAATACTTTATTTTTAAATGGATCTAAAAAAGAAGCTACACCTAAAGCGCTCCCTGGTATCTTTGAAAAGGCAAAAAATAGTTATGTTCCAAATAAGTCTTTATCGAGGAATGTCTTTTTGAATTTCAAGAAACCGCATGTTAAACCGTCTTTCCATATCAGAAAACATAGAAGAACGGTTGTTTTAGCACCACCCAAGATAAATTTGAAACCTACGGAAAGATTATCGCGAGTAACTGTTAAAACAGAAAACAAACATCACAGGCACAGAAGTAAAAGGCGACATCGATCGAGATCAGTTTCGAAATGCCGAGAAACTTATACGAAAGCTATAGAACTGGTTGATCAAAAGTTTAGCCAGGATATGGACAATCTAATATCAAATTTTATCAAGATATGTCAAATAGCGCCAAAATTAATTACGAATGTGACACAAAATCCGCCTAAAACTACGGAGAAGTCATCGGTGGAGTCGACATCTACAAAAGTGGTGAAGAGGGGGTCGAAGAAACGCAAGACATCAGATAATCAAGAAATAGCTACACCTACTTCTAAACGAAGGCATAAAAAACAATTAGCAGAATCTCAGAGCAAAGGCGGAAAGGATACTAATGAACATAAATTGCCGCTTAAAAAGCGACATTACCACATAAACTCGTCAACAGGGAATTCATTAAGTCTAAGCTTGGTGACAACAGAATTTGACGAGAATTCAAAAAACGGTACTAGTCCTGAAAAGTTCTTATGTACTGAAACTGATTGCACAGGTGAAGTCCAAGGCAACACACCCGAAGGTTCGCCTAAACTTAAAACTCCACTAGAGAAGGGTAAAAAGAGCAATGAAAATTCGAAAACGTCTGCTCAAGCAACAAGTATTCAAGACACCAAAAATTCTGAAGCTTCTTTGAAAAACGCGAAAGCAAGTGGCAACGCAGTTGGAGATATATCAATCAAAGTAGATGATAATTCCAGTACACCCACTAAGAACCATTCTCCTAATTCCCTAAACGCAACTGATGATGAATTGTCAATCAAAAAGCCGACTCCAGAACAATCTGAACTCTCAAAAAAGATATACGAAACATCTGAGAAACTGAAGGCGGTACATAAAATGGTTCATGAATTAGAGAAATCCCTACCAAAGTCTAAAGATCCTGAGGTCAAATCAGAATCTAATAAACAAGAAAGTAATAAAGTTTCATCACCAAGGTCTGAAAACAAAACTTCACCGACTCGTCATTCTGCACCTATTGTTACACCAAAGAAGCGACACAGACTAGAAGCAGAAAAGGTAATAACAAACTCGAGCTTAGATAATGTTGTGCAGTCATTATCTAAGAAACTATCAGATGAAAAATCCATTACACCATCAGGCCAAAAAGAAACAAAGGATGTTAATGAAAATAGCTCTAATGCTGATGCTACAGAAACTGAAAAGCCTGAAGCGGTTAATAACAATAATTCCTCAAATAATACATCTATTGATCCATTGAAAAGTATGTCTGCTCGTTCTTTGTACAAGAGTTCCATTCCACCAGCACAAAAATCTGAAATAATGACACGGAAGAAGAATAGACTTGAAGGCCTAACGAGTAATTTAGTTTCTAAAATAAATCCTAGTGCAGCTACTAAAGTTTTAGACACTTTGTTGAATAATAATATTCGTAAATCTATAGAATCGAGAATTTTGGAGAAAGAGAAAAACAGTACAGAACCATCTAATAAGACGACCGATGAAAAGAATAAAAATAAAGAATCAACACAAATTAACACAAGAGCTACAGTTATTAAATCTCCAGTGTCGAAAGGGAAATTATTAGACACTAAGAAGTCAAAGGCAGCAGAACTTCCTGTAGAGCAAACACCAGTTGTTAATATTGATAAACCAACAGGCATTTTTGAACCATCCATTGATTTAGAAGATCAAATTCCTAAATCTTCAATTTGTGTAAGCAACGTTCTAGCTGATGCACATAAAGCCAAATCAAAATCAAAAAGCAGTGACATCAAAACTACTAATTCATTACTCGCTCCTATTGATACCGAATCCGAGATACCACTGGCGTTGATATCAGAAACGCCTGACCCAATCATTAGACCAAAAAGAGGAGAATCTATAGCCGCAGTGATATCTGACAAACTGCAAGAGACTGGTGGACATAATTTGCGACAAACTAAAAGAAATTTGAATAATGAGACTGATGATTCGGGCGAAAACAAGAAAAAGAAGAAAACCAATAATATTATTAGAGAAAGTAAACTAGTTTTGCCAACTAGAGTGTTAGTTCCAAAAGTACAAGCTGAACGCCTAGCGATCACTGACACTACAAAGAAGGTTAATTTGAGCACTAAAAAGACAGAAGCCAACGACTCTAGTGATAGCAAAGCAGTTGAGACGTCAAAAAAGAAAGCAAGGAGGCGTAAAGCGATCAATAGAACTGGTTTTCCAAATATTAAAAGGAAAAAGAAGAAAATGGATACGAGCCAAAACATTACTTCAGATAGTCATTTCACCTCTGATACTGATAACAATTCCGCATTCGAGAGAGTGCCAAAAGATGGCGAAGCCATGAGCAGTTTCTTGGAACGAACTACGAGCAAAAAGCCTGAACTTAAAGTAGTGCTAAATAAGGACGAATGCCCAAAACAAGGTCGTTTAACAGTGGTTGCACTTGAGAAATTACAAGGAAAAGAAGTTGCAAGTGACAACAATAACAAAGTATGCAACACTGTTGATAATACAGTTACTGAGAAAAAAATTATGAGTTCGTCAATTCTTAGAGCACCCGCACTCCAGCTGAAGAGTAAGACTGAAAAAGAACCTAAAAATCACGTAAATAAATGGGAAGTTCTCAGTGAGACAGATAGTATTCCATCTCTGGCCAGCTCTCTTAGTAATGATCCCGAAGACAGTATACCATTGAGTCTTTTGAACCTTAAACCTGATAGACCCGTCAGTCGTTTGGATAATCTTGAAAGATTAAAACGGAAGACTAGGGCCATGTCTCCTTCTCATGAAATTGAGGAAATATTTTCTAAGAGAAAAGTTGTGGAAAGGAATTGTAAAATCAGTTTGAGGCCGAAATCAAGTCTTGCAGTTCTGTGTCCCAGTGAAAGAAGACTGACAAGGAGTTCAGATAATGCAACTGAAGAGCCGAAAATAAAAGCAAAGAAAACTGAAAATAAGAAAGCAGTAGTCGAAACTGAGAAAATATCCAAACCTGTTGCTATCGCAGCGAGAAGGAAATCAAGATCTTGCCAAGCCAATAAGAAGAGAGAAGTGCAGTCAAGTTCACGCGAAAGTTCTGTAGACACTGTTGTGAGTCGTAAACACGACTCGAACTCTCGGGAGCCCTCATTAGACACTCTCGAAAATGATCCTCTGCCTCTGAACGAAAAGGAAATAGATTTCGAAAAAAGTATTGATGTTTTGTCAAAGAATATTATTTGTAAGAAGCGGGTGGCTTCATCTCGCGATGATAGTCCGGCAAGTAGTGTGGACAACAGAGATAAACCTGTTATATCAAAGAGGAATCCCCGACTGCGAAAGAAATTTTTGGCCGCTGGTTTGTTTTCAGATTACTACAAGGAAGAGTAAGTTCTTAAAATATTGTCTGTATTTTGTTAAATTTTGGACCAATTCCATAATTTTATCTTTCATTCCAGCCCAAGACCTGAAGGAAAAGGAAAGAATCTGGTGACCCAAACCGAATTTCCACCCGGTTTACTTGCTCCGCCTCCGTACTGCGAGCGTTGGGTCCGTCGAAGATTGCAACATTTCTCCCTGCCTTACGACATCTGGTGGCAACAACATTACAACCAGCCTGTACCATCATGGAACTATAAAAAGATACGCACTAGTAAGTCAACATTCTACGTTTTGTAATAAAATGATCTGTTTTTAACACCCGTAAGCAGATACATATGTAGATAAAAGCAAAATATAAGATTACCTACCTATCTCAAACTTTGGCATACACATCAGATCATAGATAAGTATATATACTCGGTTTGTTTAGGTACTTAAATAAAGGTAAATAATCTTGATGTGACTTTTTACACAAACATATATTAAACAAATAAACTACTGTTTAAACTAGTGGTTCAATTGATTTGGTAATCGTTATTGTTGTTTTACATTGGTTTTTAGTCGCATTTTATTTTTAAACTGAGTTTTTAAACAAAAAATATTAAAAAAACACATAAGATTGTTTACCTTTAGTTAAGTACCTAAACAAAACGAGTATAGGTATACATACATAAATTGTTGCTATCGGTTACTCAGGCTGTGTATTTAGTATTGCAATATTGAAATTTTTTCGTCAAGTGTTATCATTATCATTTATTATTTCAGACGTTTATTACGACGTGAAGCCATCTGCTGAGGAATGTGAGAGTGTTGCGTGTAACTGTGCTCCGTCCTCGGGATGCAACGAGGACTGCATTAATAGATTAGTGTTTTCGGAATGTTCGCCACAATTGTGTCCTTGTGGGTAAGTACATATTAATCAATTTTCATTAATATTATAAACTATTTTCTGTCATTGTCACTTTTAAAATCCGTTTTGGTCTTAGTATTATTTCCGCGAACGGTATAAAATTATTGTTTGTTATTTGTAGCGATAGGTGTAAGAATCAACGCATACAGAGGCATGAATGGGCTTCGGGGCTGGAGAAGTTCATGACGGAGAACAAGGGGTGGGGGGTGCGCACCAAACACAGAATTACTTCGGGAGATTTCATCTTGGAGTACGTTGGTGAAGTCGTTTCGGATAAAGAGTTTAAGGTAAGACATAAAATCGACTAACAATATGGCCAAGTGGTTATCAAAGCTTTCACCGCTTAACATTTTCGGATAGGTCCAACCTTATCGTATCCTAACTGACTTCTTAATTTATGAGATGGAAATGAAGGAACAGTAGTTTGAATTTTAATTGTGTTATGTTAACGCAGGAGCGCATGGCCACGCGTTACGCCCGCGACACGCACCACTACTGCCTGCACCTCGACGGCGGGCTCGTCATCGACGGACACCGCATGGGCGGCGACGGACGATTCGTGAACCACTCCTGCAGGCCCAACTGTGAGATGCAGAAGTGGACCTCTAATGGTGAGGAATCTAGTCCCGACTGTTTATGCCTTTATTGGACTGTTTATTTTTTTCATACTTTCAATTTAAATTTATTTATTGCTTTCTCTCGTAAAAGTAATTGAGATGCTAGTGTATTTAATAAATAATTAGTGAAATCTATTAATTGTATCGCATTAATTAGTCTTCCCAAAATAGACTAGCTTGGCAGACCCCAGTAGAGTATTGGGGCTGGACTACTAGTCAGCCATCTGGTGGTTGTTAGAACCTCGTTGGTTATTTACTGTGAGGTTGTGTGCTTTCTTCTTGCTGTAAAATGCTAAAAATTGTATTTCAGGCACCTTCAGAATGGCTCTCTTTGCGCTTCGTGATATCGACCCTGACGAAGAACTCACCTATGATTACAACTTTTCACTATTTAATCCTGCTGTGGGCCAGGTGTGTATTTAAATATGGTTGATTGTCATACAGGTATGATTTCAAGATTTAATTCAGAAAAAGTAGGTAATAATTAATTATTTTTACAGCCATGCAAATGTGACTCGGAGGATTGCCGTGGAGTAATCGGAGGCAAGTCTCAGAGGATTACGAAACAACCAGTGAAAACGCAATCGCGGACTCCATCAAACGCGTCGAACCAGTCACAGGGGTCTAACAGCCATCAACCGCGAGTCGGTCGTCCGCGCAAAGCGGTCAAATGTAACAAGAAGTCCGAACAGCAAGCGATTAGTACGTGCGACATCAAGACTATGACGATACTCAAGTACCAACAACACTTGAACAAGTTGTGGCAGGAGCCCCAGATGAAACCTCTTACCGCCAAGGAGAAGAATATCGTCAGGGAGCGACACTGCTTCCTTCTTAGGAACTTGGATAATGTGAGTAAAGCATATAGTTAAATAATGAATGTTGCTGTGAGTGTACTGTTTCATTAGCTATCGATGCAGAAGTATTATTGTGGTATATGGAAGTTTAACATGTCGAACGTTTCGTACGAGTCAGGTTCGTCGTATACGTGAGCGGCTGTCGCTAGGCATGGCGCCGTCGCCGCCGCTGGGTGCGGCGCCAGCTGCCGCCGCGGTGTGCACGGTGGACCCGCTGGTGCCCGCCGGCGGCGTGGACGAGGCGGGCGCGCTGGCCCGCCTGCGCGCGCTGCGCGACGCCGCCCGCGCGCCCCGCGTCGCCGACGACCCCGCCCTGCCGCGCGCGCACAGGCTCGCTAACGTCATGAAGGCTATCTGCCGCGCGCTCAACGAACCGAAGGGTCAGTTTTTAATCTTTACCTTCAACTATCCGGGAATGGAAACATCCTCTGAATTATACCCTAAAAGTTAAATACAATTGGCCAACACTAAATTTGTCTTTACCGATTTCAATCGCAAAATTTCAGTATTGACAGCTGTCACAAATTATAGCATCGTTTGCTTATCTTTACAGACGAAAAGGACCGACCGATATGTACTCAGCTAGTGCGAGCTAAGACAGAGCGCGGTAAAGCACAAGAGGCCGGGCCGGCGGACCTAGCGGCCATCGAAGCCGATGTGGAGGCGGGACACTACACTAGTCTGGCCAAGTTTGACGCTGACGTCACTGCGCTTATCAGTGCCGTCTTGCGAGAAAATGGCCGCGCGTCCACGTTGGGCAACGCTGCTGCTCAGCTCAAGAAGGTAACTATTAATCGACCAAAGCTTTCTGCACATGTTATATTTTAATTGAAATCTTATGTCATACGATTTTCACTTGCAGGTATATATTTCCGCTAAGTCAGAGTACGCCGAAATGCTTACCAAAATACTCGGACCGGACGAGCCTCTGCCCTCCGGATTCCTGCAAAAAACGAAGACTGGTTAGTATTAATTTTTTTTAAGGTTGTTATAATCGTAACAAATTTCAGTGAAGAGTTGCAGGACACTCGCAAGCGCCAGCGCACTAATAATTTTTTGTTACGATGCATTCGGTCATTAAGCCGCCTGCGTTTGCTCCGCGCGTTTTGTAGCTGCCGCGCTGGTATTGAGCGTTGTTGATGTATGGGTTTGTGTTTGCAGAGGAGGTGATCATGTGCATCTGCGGTCTGCACGTTGAGGAGGGCCTCATGGTGCAGTGCGGCGGCGCCGGCTGCGGCGTGTGGCAGCACGCGCGCTGCATGCGCGTGGCTGACACGCGCGCGCCGCACTACTGCCACCACTGCCACAACACCAAGGTTAGTTACGGGTACAGTGCCCATGGTGCAGTGCGGCGGCGCCGGCTGCGGCGTGTGGCAGCACGCGCGCTGCATGCGCGTGGCCGACACGCGCGCGCCGCACTACTGCCACCACTGCCACAACACCAAGGTTAGTTACGGGTACAGTGCCCATGGTGCAGTGCGGCGGCGCCGGCTGCGGCGTGTGGCAGCACGCGCGCTGCATGCGCGTGGCCGACACGCGCGCGCCGCACTACTGCCACCACTGCCACAACACCAAGGTTAGTTACGGGTACAGTGCCCATGGTGCAGTGCGGCGGCGCCGGCTGCGGCGTGTGGCAGCACGCGCGCTGCATGCGCGTGGCCGACACGCGCGCGCCGCACTACTGCCACCACTGCCACAACACCAAGGTTAGTTACGGGTACAGTGCCCATGGTGCAGTGCGGCGGCGCCGGCTGCGGCGTGTGGCAGCACGCGCGCTGCATGCGCGTGGCCGACACGCGCGCGCCGCACTACTGCCACCACTGCCACAACACCAAGGTTAGTTACGGGTACAGTGCCCATGGTGCAGTGCGGCGGCGCCGGCTGCGGCGTGTGGCAGCACGCGCGCTGCATGCGCGTGGCCGACACGCGCGCGCCGCACTACTGCCACCACTGCCACAACACCAAGGTTAGTTACGGGTACAGTGCCCATGGTGCAGTGCGGCGGCGCCGGCTGCGGCGTGTGGCAGCACGCGCGCTGCATGCGCGTGGCCGACACGCGCGCGCCGCACTACTGCCACCACTGCCACAACACCAAGGTTAGTTACGGGTACAGTGCCCATGGTGCAGTGCGGCGGCGCCGGCTGCGGCGTGTGGCAGCACGCGCGCTGCATGCGCGTGGCCGACACGCGCGCGCCGCACTACTGCCACCACTGCCACAACACCAAGGTTAGTTACGGGTACAGTGCCCATGGTGCAGTGCGGCGGCGCCGGCTGCGGCGTTTGGCAGCACGCGCGCTGCATGCGCGTGGCCGACACGCGCGCGCCGCACTACTGCCACCACTGCCACAACACTTTTCAGTTAGATCATAAAAGTGCTCTTTGATCACTGATAATTAAGTTATGGTGAAGAATCCAAATAGAAGTGTAATAATTACCTTTACCTTTCTCTTCGCAGGTGGACCGTGAGATTCCTCTGGACGAATACACAGAAGAAGGCCACCAGTTCTACCTGTCACTGATGCGGGGGGACCTGCAAGTGCGGCAGGGCGACACCGTGTACGTGCTGCGCGACATCCCCATCGACGACAAGCACCCTGACGTGAGCCAGCGACCAGGCGATAAGCCTGATAAGCCCGACTCGCCTAAGACTAAGCGCGTTGACAGGAAGAAGGTCAAGAATATCGCTAAAGGGAAAGATAAGACTGAAGATACTATACCGAATAAGGTATGTTCGTGCGAAATTAGATTTGAGTTAATAAATCACAGATTTTGACAGGCTTGATTTGTAATCTACTATAAAGTAATGAATGTACTAAGAAACGATGAATGAAGTTTTTGAGCAAATCTTAAAATGGTATAAGACCTTTGAAATTAATCACGATACTTGACTGAAAGATGAACGTTCGCTGTTTTGAGCATACTCCAAGACAGATAATCCACATAATCACCTACTTACGGGTATAGTAGTGGAGGCTTTTTCTTTGTATTCCTGAATAGGACAAAACAAATGAATTAATAACTTATTATGTTTTTTCAGGAGGGCGAGGTGCGCAAGCACACATACCAAACTATCGGCGAGATCCCTGTATCGGAGCTGGACATATTCCGCGTGGAGCGACTGTGGAAGCACAAAGACACTCAAGAGAGATATGTGTACGGTCACCACTATCTCAGACCGCACGAGACATTCCATGAGCCCACAAGGAAGTGAGTAATCCTAGGCCTATTATTAAACCAAGTTTATTACCCTATCTCGACATACAGACCGAAAGCAGTTGTACTTGTAAAAGAACCTGCATAGCTTTTTTTAAATTTATTTATTTAATACTAATATTGAACTTTCCAGATTCTTCCACAATGAGGTGATGCGCGTGCCACTGTATGAAGCAGTGCCGATAGAACTCGTCATGTCGCAGTGTTGGGTTATGGACCTCAACACGTACTGCAAGGTAATACGATCACAACAGTCATAAACATAAAGGTTGAACCTACATATTGTAACATTGTCACGACACTTGATCTCATTCTGTTCACTTCGTCACCTCAGAGAGTTTTGTCGTGCACATAATAGGGGCGGTATATAATAAGTACTGTGCGCAGGGGCGGCCGGTGGGCGCGCTGGAGGCGCACGTGTACATCTGCGAGCTGCGCGTGGACCGCGGCGCGCGCCTCTTCACCAAGGTGTCGCGCCCCAAGTACCCCATCTGCACGCGCGCCTACGCCTTCGACCACTTCCCGCACCGCCTCAAGATCACCAGGACTTACGCCGTCAGTATCACTCCACCACTACAGCTGTGCATGGACCCCGTGCATTAGCTAACCGATTAGTGTACTTTCTCACTGTATTATTAACATTTTTTTTTTATTATACAGCCCCATGAAGTGTCTCCCGAATACCTAAAAGGAAAGGCGGCTAAAAACGCCGTCACTACTGACAAGACTAACAAAAACACGTCTAAGGATGTAAAAAAGAAAATGCCCACCGTTTCTATTGCTGATGCCGCCAAGGTGAGTTTACTCAATATATTTTCCGTCCTAGATGTGCTGCACGGAGATTGTTTTATTTCTGTAATTTTTCGAAGTGTACGACCGTAATCCCGTAAGTAAACATCGTAGGTCGAGTCGGTAGCGGGTGAGCTAACGCATGGTGTGTCGCAGGGCTGGGCGGGCGCGGGCGGGCGCGCGGCGCAGAAAGAGCGCGTGAACGGCATCGCGCGGCGCCTGCTGGCGCGCGGCGGGCGCGGTGCGGCGCTAGACGCGTCGTACCTGCTGGCGCCGCGCCGCGCCCGCCGAGCGCTGTCCTGACGCTGCGTGTGCTGCGGCCCGCCGGCGCCGCGCGCTGCGGGCTGTGCGGCGCGGTGGCTCCGCCGTCCTCGGACGTAATCTCCCATAAGTTATGAACGTAGATCCTATTGTTTAAGTTTCGTGCTCCGCCGCGATGTTGTAGTGCAGCATAATTTGTTTGTTTGACCCTGTCCCCATCTTAGACGTAGAGTACTGCGAATAGTTATATTTTTACATAAGATGAGCGAGTATTGTTGTAGTTATTTATTCATGTAATGGTACGAGATAAAACGTAGGATAATTAAGTTATTAATTAACGACCACTGGTGCGAACTGATGTTGAACGTTGAAGAGTTTTAATAGAGGTTAGGTACAGAAATGTTGTTTGAGAGGTTGTTAATTTAATATTAGTATTTAATTATTATTATACCTTTTTTAATCATCTTCCGCTAGAGTAAGAAGAGGAAGTAGATTATGTTTCAATCGTCTGGTCATTTATATACGTGCTCGCAGCGAACAGGCGGGATGCACTCTCATGCCTTACGTCACGCACTAAAATCTCTCTAATTTTTTACACACTTGTTTAAAATAAGTTGTACATATAGTAGGGTTTAAGGTGGTTGGTTGTTTTATGTTTAAATCAAGATGATAATATATTGCTTACTGTACGGACCTTATGTTAGTCCTCTATGAAGTGTCTCTGCTTGTTTATCTGACGCATGCCGTACGTCGTACGCACGTCTCTCAATCTAGCCTTGAAATTGTGATCACAGAGAACAAAGTTGTTTTTGTTTCTAATTTATTTGTAAATTACTGTTAGTTTTTATATACTTCTCTTAGTAACTTTAACATTGCAGTGATTTTTATTATTAAGAAACCATTTATAGTATTTGCCTTTATTATGGTTTACACATATTAATCTTATTAATTGTAGCAGCCTATGTTGAGGTCATTTGATCCCAAAATCTAGTACAAAAATCCACCATAATCATTCATGCCAATCTCAGATCTTGAAGTATAATGAATATGATATATACAAAATCAATTTACTCCTTTTTTATATCTACAATGTTACAATTATGAATGACTAACAGTTACATTACTATGCTATTAAGAATCAAAATAGAGTGCACTTTTAGACAATTTCGTAAATAGTACATTGACAGTTACTAAAACCAGATACTTTAAGTATAGTAATATCTAAAATGTATTTGATTTTCGCTTGCACTTGCACCTTTAACTAATGTTGTCTTCGCCTTGTAGTTAAGTAACAATCAGTCTACCATTTGTACCACAGATAGACATATTCCCGTTAAATTAAATATCCATGGATTTATCTATAATAACAGTTAGTTAATTCAGGAAATTTGAAATATGTACTTAATTAGTGAAGAAAATAGTTTACAATAGTCAATAATACTTTAGAAATAAGATTTACATTTCATCGCCTATTTTTTGTGTTACAAGTATCACACATACAACTACAATTGTTGGATGATTATTATCCATTCAACAGTATACCCTGAGCCAACTTCAAATAATCAACACTTTGGGATCAAAATTATATTTCCTTTTCCAATTGACATCAAAATTTATTGTTTCTCCTATACGAGTGTAAATAGTTTGATTTTTAAGAATCATCATGAATGAAGTAAATCATTAGCGTTTGTATCCGTATCAATTTATAACTAAAGACTTGTATTTTTGTCGCGTTATTCTTTGGTTTGTGAAAAAACAAGATATAATATTGTTGTATTCTAACGAATTCAAACTATTTACACATATCAGGGATATTTGAAGTGTTAAAAATACTTATTTGATATAACGAGCAGCTTTACTATTTATATGTTTTAAGATGCCATTTGTTGTAACTCATGTTTTAATAATAAATTAAATTGGATCAGACTCGTTTCTTTTGTTTTTCCTTGCCATTGTGGTCTGAGCTGTAGTCAGTAGCCCTAGCTCGATTGTTTTGACGTCTGGTATGGTAACCGTATTATTAACGTGCGTGAATTTTGAATTGGAAATACTCTATGGGATCGTAATAATTTTTTTTGAATTGAATACTTCATTCATATCTAATTATGATACAAATACGTCACTCATAAAATTAATAATGTCTCAAGCGATTAGTGCGCGTTGATGGATTGTTCACAGGCGATTTCGTATCTCGTTTGCCAATATTTCTTATTATTTAACTGTTATATAATCTCCAAGAAATTCCGTTTAGATAGGTAGACTATTCATTATTGTTTAGTTAGCGGAATCGGCCCTCAGGTGGTGCACCTGTCTTGTATGCAAAGCCGCCTATTGGCCGCAAGTCAGTACCTACTAGAGATGTGCCGGATTGTTAATAATATATATCCGCGGATACAGATACGGATCATTAGCGTCTAGATCCGCGAACTCAACTTTCGTACTCTATCGGTGCCGGTGCGCGTTACCTTGGATCGCCAGTTGACTTTTTGCGTTAGTAATGCGACGTTTTTTAACTAGCATAAATGTTTAAATATTTAGTTTAAACTAAAAAACTGTGATTTTTAGAAATAAAAAGTTATTTGAATTGAAGTTAATGGTCTTTTATTCCTGCCAATCTTTAAAATTTCATATACATCATGAAATTTATTAATATAAAAGATCCGTTCAAGATCCGCCAAAAGTAACGGATACGGATACAGATCTTATTTCTCCCTCGGATATCCGCAGATACGGATACGGATATCCGGCACTAGTACCTACTAACCAATTAATTCAATATGCATATCTAGACCACAAATGGACGCTAGCTTCCACAGACTTTCAAAATATGCAATGGTCTGAAAAATATATGTACCTACTTAATTTATAATGATAATTATATTTTTTTATAAAAACGCCAGAAATGGTAGAATTTGAAAGGGCGTGATTCTTTTGTAAAAGCTATATTGTAACAAGATATACTGAGAATAACAAAAACCCAATAACACTGCCTGACCATCGCACACATGACCTCACGCTTAGCAGTCGCGTTTGCGACCAGTAAACAAATGATGTACCTTGTTGGTTTTTTTACAGACAGCTTAAATATATAAACCAAGATCCGGAATAAACTATTTGTAGGCTCTACACATATTTTCTACGTGGGGGAACTGAACACGTGATCCGCATCACGGAAAGTCAATATTAATAATAATAATAAAAGTTCTCGAAAATGGACATATATCACACTGTACTGGGATCGATCCATCATCACTGACAGGACTGTTGTAGCCAATAAGCCTGATATAGTGGTGGTGGATCGACAAGAGCGGCGCGCAATGATCGTTAACATAACAGTCCCGCATGACGGGAACCTCGTGAAAGCCGAGAAAGATAAACAAATCAAGTATCTTGACTTGGCTCGCGAGGTTGTCGACATGTGGGATGTGGACTCAGCGATCATTGTGCCGATAGTTGTTTCAGCCAATGGCTTGATAGGCAAGAGCCTCGACCAACACCTGAGGAGGCTCTCGTTGGGCGGCTGGGTCAAGGGCCTGATTCAGAGAGCAGTACTTCTTGACACGGCTCGCATTGTTAGGAGGTTCCTCTCTCTGGAGCCCTGACCGCCGGTAGCTTGGACCCTGTTCCAGATACCGGTGGGCTACTATTTTTATATTTTTAAATGTTTTTATATTCTTTATACAAATATTTAAAAATGTAATTTATATTTATATTTAAAGGAATAAAGATGATAATAATAATAACATTTATTTGTCAAAAAACATGGTATAAAAGGACTTACAGTGAAAAGTGAGCAACATGTTTTGCTATTATATACATAGCATGCAAATTTTACAAGTAGGTATTATTTACAATATTGATCAGAGATTGTATAGTTTAACTATTTAAAACTTTTATCCATGAACTCTTTTACGGAATAGAAATTATGTTCAATGAGCCATTCATACAATTTCTTTTTAAGTTGTTTCCAGTTTAAAGTTTTCAAATTGCTAGGTAATTTATTATATATACGTATACACATTGCTACTCAATTTTTATTATATTTTGTGGACCTAGGAATATTATTTAAAACAAGTCTATGTGGATCTCTCCTGTTTCTGGGATTCATATCATTAGCGGTTTTGAAAAGCTTTTTGTTTTTTGCTACAAACATACAAATCTTGTAAACATATAAAGACGGAAGCGGTAACAAACAAAGATTTTAAAAAATTGGTTGGCACGAGTCATCTGTTTTCATGTCGCATATAGCTCTGATGCATCTTTTTTGAGCGATAAATGCTCTATTTTGTTCAGTACTATTGCCCCACATTATGAGACCATATCTTAGTAATGATTCGACGTATGCACGATAGGACATAAGAGCCTTTTTTAAATTTGACACATTTTTCAATTGTCTGAGTGCATATACAAATTTGTTTATTTTATTTGATATGTTATCTACATGTTTTTTCCAACTCATGTCTTCGTCTACAATGATACCTAGAAATTTAATGTTTGTCACTGGTTTTATTTTTGGTATATTCAGATTAATATTGTATTTATTATTTGTGGATTTATTCAGTTGGATATATACAGATTTGTCAAGATTTATTTTTAAATTATTTATGTCTAGCCAATCAATTAATTTATCTATTGTGTTGTTGATATCAGTTTCATGATCTTTAATAGCATTATTATTTTTATTTGTTGTTACTATTATAGAGATATCGTCGGCAAATAATATACATTAATGGCTAGTTACGTCGACTATATCATTTATATATAGGAGGAATAAAATTGGCCCCATTACACTTCCTTGTGGAACACCACGAGGATTATACTTGTATTCAGAGGAATAAGGTAATAAGACTTTGTTTTCGTCAATTTTGGACACAATTACCCGTTGTTGCCTGTTACTCAGGTATGAGGATATCCACGGTAGGGTAGGTCTTCTAATCCCAAATCTATCAAGCTTTTGTAATAGTATTGAGTGTGAAACCAGATCGAAGGCCTTTGATAGATCAAAGAACAGCCCAGTAGTTAAGTAGCTGTCATTAATTTTATTCAATATAATATTAATAGTTGTGTAGACAGCTAGTGTCGTAGATTTGTGTTTTTGAAAACCAAGTTGTTCGCTCTTAATAATATTATATTTCTCACAAAAGCTTGTTAGTCTATCTATGCATACACTTTTCGTATATCTTGGATAATATATAAACAATAAGGCATGTGTTCACGCCTCCATTGATTGCCTTGTTTGGATAATTGCGGTAACGACACTGACTGCCTGAGATAGCTCTTTACAAATATTTTCTCCGTGGGGGAACTGAACACGTGACCCGCATCACGGAAAGTCAATAAGGCATGTGTTCACGCCTCCATTGATTGCCTTGTTTAGATAATTCAGACAACGACACTGACTGCCTGAGATAGCTGTTTTCCCAATGGGAAAATTCTCAAGTAGGTGTAGCTCAGTATCGACTAGCGTCGCCAGTACGGAACCAGCAATCATTAAACCAAGGGGGTTCGATAAAATCGCAGGTTCCGTACTCAGTGATGGGTCGACTTCACCTAATTCTATTCCAACTATAGTCATACAAACGATATAAGTACCCATAACATAACAGCGTCACGCCTGTATTCCCGGAAGGGTTAGGCAGTGGTGTAGGTACTAGCTCATTGCTATAAGTACCCATTAGTAATTTAAGTAAGTTTTGATTCAGTGTTATTAAATAGTAACGGTCATTGTTGAAAAATAATACAGGATTTTTACATTCACGCACGGTAAACAAATTCAGATATTTCTCGTCGGTACGAAACCTTGATGGCCACCTAGTCCTTTGTCTTACAGCAGTGGGTACCTACCGAATGTATGGATTAACATTGACCTTAAATAACAATGTACGTTTACGATTTGTCCCGTGGCTGCGTTGGCCATTCCGCTGCGTGACTGGGGTCACTCGCAATGAAAAGATTGGGCGCAGCGTCCGCCCGCATGCGACATACGCATCGCTACCTACATTTATTTACTGGCTGGCTTGTTTCATGCTTGCTGCCTTATCTCAAGGAACTGTATGATCATAAGTTTGTGTTAAAAATATCTTACGCTAAGATCGAAATTCGCGGTCTGGGTTTAATCCTTAGGACGCGTTACATTTGGTACAGAAATATTAGGTTTAGGTTAGGATATAGCTAAATTTCACCCAAAATCAAATCGTGCATATGCTGATATATAGAGAATAATTGCCCCAACATACTGAGGAAACATAACACTCAAGATTTGCGGTCAGTTCTGCAGGAAATTTGAACTTGTTTTGTCCAGATAAGTTCGGATCAGTTCTGTTAGTAATAGCACCAGTACGCCACTATTATGGCATGCGAATGGGCAGCGGTTCCGTGAATAATAACAACAAAGCAACCTACATTTGGGGATGTTTATCTAGAGGGAAATATTTAAGAAATGTTTCCGGCTGTCAGCGTCGAGTGTGTGAGCGGAAGCAGGCGATTGCTTGAGTCAAGTTGCGCTTTGATATCATCTTAATAAATTCCCTCTCAGTCTCAACGGGCGACACTGATGTGGGAATATAATATAAACAACCGAAACCATTAAATTTGTGTAAACAATATTCCGTGTTGTTACATTGTATTTTTGAATTTTAAATGTCTAGACTGTCATGAATACATTCAGCACGTCTGCAATTAGACACACTAATATCATGTTAATATGGAGCTATTAAGAAAAATAGAAAATAAGTTTGAATTAGATACACCACATAGAAAGAAATAAAAAAAGCAATGAAAATAAGTTATTTCCGAATAAATAATACATAAAGACATGTCTTAGAAAATAGCTCAGATGCTGAAAATTTTCTGAAAAGGGGTAGTTTCAGGCATGATAGTAATAGCATGCATTTACCACATAAAGAAGGCTTTACAACAAAACTATGACATCATAATAAACCTACCTCACCGAATATTGATGTAAAATATTGTCACTTCAATGGAATTGTAGATATTGATTGATTTATGAGTATGAGTAGGTACTTACCAAACGTGTGCACTTAAATGTGTGGTCATTAAAAGATACAGCATTTTGTGAGATACAGTAACACTTATTATGTTTCGTCCTACACGTCCACCAATTTGTCAGTTTCAAATTTATTTACAGAATTCTTCATACTTCCAGAAGATGAGTCAGTCATAAAAAATACGTCCTAGGCCGTAATTGATTGATTGACCATAATTACGTATGAGTAATGTAGTTGTAATAATAAAATTATTTCATAAAGTGAAATGATGTAGGGTCGACGTGGCAGGACGTGCAATCCTGCGCCATTATTCAGTCAACGGCAGCGGTGGCCCACTGGTTAACGGCACACAACGACTGGTACCAGCCCAGACGCACTCTTGTTCAAGTGCTACGAGAGAAATACGTGTGTTTCCTAACAACATTTTATATAGGAATGTATGAAAAATAAACGTTAGTGTAAATTAAAAGTGTATATTTGCGCAATACGCGGCATGAAAACACTCGTGGTGGTTTATTGGGACTATCATTATCAGAGTGCAACAGCATCAGTTTCAGCCCCTGGAAGTGAAATAATGCTCTCGTAAGTTTCACACTTTACCTATGTACGTGTACGGTATACGTGTGAATATATATGTTTATTTACCAAGAAGCTGAACAATTATCTTTCACGTGTTCGTGTTCTTCAGGCACTTCGGTAATTAACATTATCCGTAGTAGCTCACTGTTTATTTAATGAGCTATTTGTCTCATAATTGTTATCATTTAATGCATTGAGATAATAATGGGTATATTATTTACAAAAATATCAACGGGGTATTTTAAAATTGTTTTTTCTTTGAGCTTTGATATCAGATATGGCAGATACCACCCGCTACGTTGGGTATACTTAAGATTTTCGATAAAAACTGGTTGTATTACTGGTACACTTGAAAAAAGTATCAGAAGATAAAGATCGAAGTTATCTCAAGAAATAATTAATGTATTCGAGTCATATATAAATGTATAAAGATCAGTTTGGGTGTTACTTAATATAAATTTCATCTATATGTATCTATGACCTGTATCTGTACATTTTTCGCTTTGTTTGACTGTGCCAAACTAATTTATGCGATACTATCAAATACTTAACACACACACGTTGACAAATTCATAGATACTTATTTATGAGTAGGTTTGTATTTTTCTACGTTTATGAATTAAGTAGTAAATAAATTGAACCTTATCTCATATTAATAACAATAAGACTAGACAGGCTACGAAACGTTTACGTTCTAATGACGTAGGAGAAACGTTTATTATATTTATGTACGAGATCATTCATACATGTACTTAACTACCTACTTATTAATTTATAGGACTTCGCATGACTCACGTGAGTGATAATATAAAATACCTTTGTTTGTTATGTTTATAAGGATGCTTTCACTTATTAGGTACTAAGTAGGAACAAAGCCTAGATTTGAGGCTTCTTCTGTGTACTATTATTTATTCTATAATATGTTCGAGTCGTTGCGTTCATCGCTCATAGTGGAAAGATTAGCCAGTCATCAATGTTAGTTTAGAGGCCGACAGGTGCGCCAGACGATCTCATATACGAAACATGAGATCGTCTGGCGCACTTTTGGAGGTTCTTTTTCTTTGTACTCTCGAAATTGCCTAGCAGGTACCAACTTGGTCTCTTCAATTAGTCAACTCAGGCTTTTGCTGGATTCAAACTTCAGCTTGTTGGCATCCTGCTGGAAGAAACCCATTTATTGCCCGTGTTAGTAGTTTTAAATAAACTTTAATTTGGTCTACTTCCGCATTCGAATTCCGGAAAATGAAAATGAAGTTCACCTAATTTTCATATCTAATCAATTTCAATTTATAATTTCATTAATAAATTGTTAGTAAATAAATAATAGTGCTAAATAATAATAAATAATTTCAGTAATAAATAATGAGCACATCGTCATTTGTTGATGAGACGCCCCTCGTGTAAAACATTTATATCTTCTTCTTGTAAATTAATCTCTATCATGTTTATATTATTTACATAATTTAAATTTAATTATTTAAATCAACACAGGTTAGTCAATAAACGTAATATCATATCATTTAATCTGTTTATGTCACAAGTCGATAATTATACATAAAATATACAATAAAAGTTGAGAAATGATGCCTTCTAAAGTGTAAGGCTATATTTTGCATTTATTTATAAACTTGTTGGCCTTCATAATTTGCTTGATCAATCATGTGTCACTGCACTGAATTCGCCGGAACTGTGAAAGTAACATTCGGTTTCTTGCTGACAAAATATATAAAATGATAAACAGACAAAAAGAAGATATATTCTTAAGTATACATATATATATCTATATATATATCTCTAAACTAGCTTGATTAATATTATTGTCTGGTTATTTTTATAAGGTATATCTACCTATGTATTATTTGGTAGGTAAACGATCTCTAATTCTGCCAATATCACATATTCATAGAATTTCAGATATCCACATATTCAAAGACCTAATGGTGTGGTTAGCACCGTAGAGCTTTTTATTCTGACAACAGCTTTTTGTTCTGACGACATCCGATGAAGCATCAAACAAATTGTACGAAACCCACCTATATAATTGCTACTTCAATATCTCCTTCCTAGGGTTTGGTCAAACGTACCTACAAGTAGGTACCTACAGCGACATCAAAACAAAACAACAAGTACCTATAGCAACTGTAGCAGACAGTCCGTTGACAGTTCATCTTCCTTACAAAACCTGTTTTTCCCAGAAGACCTCCCTAAATAGTAACACTAACACGATTTGTCTATGATCGCGTGATAGCACTAGCAAGCGGACGCAGCCGATGATGATGGCCGAAATCGCGTCGCACACGCAGCCGGAACACTTGATACTGTCGTTATTGATAAATTGCCGCGCCGTCAATTTGCTGCTTAATCTGTCGCCTGGAGTGTCGAGTGCAGCTTCACACTCCGGAGTGCGGACCAGCAACCTCACTCATTCTCCAATGTCACTTTGTCAAGATAACAAGGCTGCACCGATATAGGTTCTAGGAAGTTTTTTGACGTATTTGTACTTACTACTAATCTAAGATAGTATAGAATACTAGCAACTTACTTACATTTAAACAGACGTTTCTATTACAAAATAATCCAAATAATCCCTAGTTTCATCTAACAGCTCCTAGAAATGCGACTTAGTTTTAACAAACAGCGTAGTACTTCTTAGTAAGTACTGTCTCATAACATACAAGTACAAAATAATATACGACACCACACGTATCCGACACTGGTCAATTTAAAATTAGTACATAATAGTTGTTAGATGTCTCTCTCTATCATTTCTTGACATGCATCCTGTGGTTCTATTGCATATAGATTGTGCAATAGTCACAGGATGCTCCATGCCTTATTATAATAGAATATTACTAACATGTACAGAGCTCTGTGAAGGAATTTAAAATATTGTTATGAGTTCCTTCTATACTGGTAACTGACGATACCGGATAGCCTTCCAATTTACTGGCTTATTAGGTGTTCTAGGCGGTCAACACAAGTACAGGTGCTAAATGTTGAAGAACTTAGGTTCACCTCTTTTATTCCGTTGCTTATTATGAAACCACAATAGGACGTCAATGCCCTTTGAGTACATACAATAATTTCGTATATTTTAGTTTTTTATCGAGGCACTATTGGTCCGAAAACCATAACCAAGACGTACCTTAGTATTACAGTTTTATCGAACTTGAGTGTTTAATCTATTATTATGGCTATTTTATGATGTAAAAATAAAAACCGACTCCAAAAAACTCAAAAACAAAACTAATAACTAAAAAGCAAAAAATAAATCTTTTATTATACAATATAGTAGTTGAAGAATATTGAAATCGGTGCCAAGTAAAACATAAAAGTAATATACCTTGCTGCTATAATAGCGACATTGAAACAACGAGTTCACGTAAAAATTGTCGAGTGCGAGGCGAATTATGCGTCGGATACGACAAATGCACTTCGCCAATCGTGTCGGTTTATCATTGCATGTTTTACTTGGCACCGACTTCAATATTCTTCAACTACTATATTGTATAATAAAAGATTTATTTTTTGCTTTTTAGTTATTAGTTTTGTTTTTGAGTTTTTTGGAGTCGGTTTTTATTTTTTGTTAAAAATTTTAATTATTTTACAATTTTGAGTGATGGGTAGACCTAGTACAGACGATTCTCTTGAAAAACTTTACAAAGGTCAAATGTATGTTGCCCCAAGTCGAGTGAAAACCTTAGACGGTATTGCACTATGTGATTTTAAAATCAAATAAATTACTTAGCCGACCACATGATGAAAACACATTACGAGAAATGAAAAGATTAAGACGACTATTGTAACTAATATTGTGATAATTTTGACTTTTAGAGGTTTAAAATGAGCCCAAACTCGAGGGGTTTACTAGTAGCTACTGAAGAGTTCCACCATCTATCTCCTGGCGCCATCATCAGACCCTCTATACCAAATGTTTTATACGGGACTCATCAAAATATATCGAGTGATCCCAAACTCGGAAGTTTTATTCCCTAACTCTTTACCGTTGAGGAGTAATATGACATCCATCATCAGCTCAGCATCATTAAATGATGACTTTCAGACGCCAATACCTAACTTATTAAGAAAAAAGCTCAAACGGGCTATTTGTCTTACAATATTTGAGGGTATCCCTCGATTTCCCTAGGATCCCATCATCAGGTCCTGACCTGATGACAATGGGACCCAATTACAAGCATACCCTTTCAAATAAAAAAAGAATTTTTGAAATCGGTCCAGGCGTCTTCGAGAAATCGAGTAACAAACATAAAAAAAAAAAAAAAAAAAAAAAAAAATACAGCCGTATTGAGAACCTCCTCCTTTTTTTGAAGTCGGTTGAAAAACGATTAATTTATGTTCAACTTACGTTTGTGCGGAAGTTTCTAGATACATTGTTAATTTTCCAGAAAACAATAACTAAGATAAAATCTCTCGAGGGATGGGCTACACCGACTTGACGCCAATGATGTTAATCCCGTGTAACTCCACGTTCCCACGACAAGCCCAGTACTGCAGAATCTTTCTTTTTATTAGTTTCTGTAAAGCGCGCTAGTGTATTCCTGTTTCCTTGTTTGCAATGGGAACAGCTCTTTATAGGCATAATATTCACAAACTATGTTGGATTTCTGCTATAAAATCCTAATAACGTTGGCCACCAAAATTTATAATGTATGTACAATAATATATGTATGTTGCCTATTTTTGGGGCTTTGTTTATCTTTCCCAAGATAAGCGGATACGTAACCAGTATCAATCTCTCAGAATGCATACGTTGATGTACTAAAACTGCGCTTCCGTGAACTTTACTTCCAAGTACTTAGGAACACAACACTACCTACACAAAATAAGTATTTGTGTAATAGGAACAAGCAAAATTGTTGGAATAGGTGTAACTGCCCGAATAACACATTGATAAAAGCATTTTGCTTCAGTACAGTAGAACGTCGATTATCCGAATTAATTGGGGGACATGGGTGTTCGGAAAATCGGCTTTTCTGCATAATCGAACTCTACTGATTCAGCCATACATATTTATGTACAGGTGAATGAAAACCATATTTATATATTTAATATCAAATAAGAATTAAACAAAAAAAGTGCAGACAGTTTTGTAATAAAACATGTACTAGGTACTATTAACGCTTAAAAAAATCTTCATTCTTCGTCTGCCGAAGCAAGCCGAACCGCTTACGAGTGGCTAGGTCACGTGCTTTTTTAAGGACAGATATTTGATATTGGTCGCTTTCAGGTTGTGTGTCAAACCAACGCAAGGCAATATCTAAGCAAGTAAACGCTTCAGAAGCACCAATTGTGTTTTCATCTTCATTATCCCAATTTGTAGTTGATGAGGTGCTAGCGGTGGGGCGTCAGCCTTATTAGTCATGATGTCTAAAATTTCGCTATTCTGCATAATTTCGTACCCGGGATCTTTATCGTCGATATCCATCCATTGTTGAACCTCTTCTTCATCACATTCGTAATGGTATACTTACCAACTTAGTATTCATTGGATAACTTGGTTGCAGATTCGCCTTCCCGAGATTTATTAATCTCGTATTTATCTTTCATAGAAAGGACAGTACGTGTACGTTTAGGCATTTTAAATCGAGGGTTTATGTACTTTCACGCGGCAAAATTTAGTTTACCGATTAGCTGCTACTTGGAAGAGACATACGAGTACAACTAACAAGTCGAGACAATTACGCGAGCACTGTAGCACGGGAGGAGGTAGACACGCGCGAGTCGGGCGGGCGTAGTAGTTCGGATAAGCGGTCGTTCGGTTGATCGACGTTCGGATAATCGACGTTAGACTGTACTTGGGAGGGGTTCGATCTGCGAGGCTAAGCAGCGCTTGACGCGGTCAGTCCTAGGATGGGTGACCATTTTTCACATATCGACCTCGACCCCACCGTGCCTCGGAAAGCACGTTAAGCAGATGGTCTCGAGTGTCATACGAAGAATTATGACAGTCGTTACGGGTATCAGTAGCCCAAAAAGTCTGACAACTAGTCTAACCTTAGACTATCAGTGTCTTCTAGTAATTAGGTGGCGGAGGTCAGAATGCAGTCGCTCCGGGTAAAATACTGATATTCAGCCGCAACAGGTTAGATTAGAAGCCGACCCCAATGTAGTTGGGAAAAGGCTAGGCAGATGATGATGACTTGGGATGCGAAGAAAAAGTCTAAAAGAGTCTCCAAGAATGTCGAAACCTAAGACCATCTGGCACACCTTGGAGAGTCAGAATCGATACCCCCCATGGCAGGGATTCTCATGCTGACATGACAGAAAATGATTGCATTTCAGTTTGAAAAAATGTGAAACGTAATACATATTCGTAGCGCGCAGTGTTTTGTATTTCTGCCTATTCCCTTAAAAAAAAAGCGCCAAAACATCTAAGTTTGTAAGCATATACCCACCCAACACAGAAACCGCAGTATTGTAGAGCTATGTACCTATAGGAATTATTATCAATTTTATTTTCGTTTATCATCATCACTATAAAATAGTGTCTATACTCCTAGGACTCAGGACTACCTGTTTAAAGTAGAACAAACCTACAAACCACACTGACAGTTCTTTTATTCCTACTTAATTGTTAGATGCTAATCAGTCTAAAAATCTACTTATTTTAATGCGATTACTTTAGAACCTTCGACTAGATTCTATTTCCATGTTAAAACAGTGTTTATTATTGTTAATAATTGTACGGTCAAACAAAAACATCCGAAGACAGGACTATACATATGGTAATGGATATTTTAATATAATGTTTTAGATATAGTTTGAGCATACTAATTAAATAATACTATGTCAATAATATCTATCTTCTTCATCTATAGGTATACTATATTATTACCTTTGTTCTTCTGTCTGAAAACGTATATATATAACACGTATATATTGCTTGATAAGTTATAATGAGGTATATATGTATATCTTAATACATATAATTCTTCTGTACATGTGTTTGTCACCTAACCCCTCCTAAACGGCTGTACCGATTTGGATGAAATATTATGTGTATATTTCAATGGGTTCCTGGATGGTTTGAAAGCACAATTTGGCCCCGGTAGGTGGCGCTGCGATCAAGTTCTAAAACAGGTTCGGCAGGACAACGTCTGTCGGGTCCGCTAGTATATATATATAAATATAATACCTCATTTTAACTTATCAAGCAACAGTTCATTCATGTTGATGGGACTCATTATAGCACTACTTACGGTTCTAGGTCTAATAATAAAAAATAAATACCTATATACACGCTATGGCTCATAAGTGCTAAGCAATCAAAAGATTTTTGTATAATTACTATATTTGATTTATCGGACGGAGTACGCGGATACTAGTTAAATAATAATATGACATGAAATGAGTTCCTTTTCCTGAGAAAACTTCGCTTTTTCGGTGATGCTGTGTATCTAAATCCTTGTTTGACTGTACCTATCAGAGAAAGTCAATGCGTGCACATTAAGCCGGCTTGTGCAAGGTATCAGCAAAGAAAAGATATGATAACATTACATTCCTCACTATCATAATATTCACAATTCATTGAAACAACTTTCTGTTTTTGTGAAGAACTCTTATCATTGAATCTAGGGTTATTCAAATAAGTTTTGAAGAGAATTCACAATCAGTATGCAAATATTTTATAAATTTATATCGTACTTACAAAAATAATACTTCGTTTAAATTCAATGATTTATGAATAACTAGGAGAAGTTGTTATCTCTCTGCGTTCTTTGGCGTTATATGAAAAACACTACATACGTCAATCTAAACGTAATTTGAATGACAAAGACTATATTTCCCGACTATAGCTTATGTAGATTTATGTCGTAGAAAGATGGAGAGACGATGTTTTTTTCTGAAATAGAACTTTGCCCCTCACCAGGATTTCTCCTATATCGTGGGTACGGATTACTAACATACATGTCCCATTTACACACACTACTAGACCCGAAACAACTATCTGTAGATCATACAAATATTTGTTTCATGCAGGGATCGAATCTGCGACACGTACCGCGAAAAGCTAATCCCAAATATTTGGCATACAAAAGTATAGTTTGGAAATTAAAGGCTACCTACCTATATATCGCAAGGAAGTGACGAAAGTCTATTCCTGTCTATAAAAAAAGAAACTAAATCTTGACAGTGTTTTTACTTTAGAGATGACTAATAAATTGCATGGAGTGTAAAGTTAAGATATTTTCAGTTTCTCATTCCTAGTTTACATGTTTTAAATTTGCTTCGCTGGTATGAATGAATATGTATAGGTAAAGATATCTCTCTAATATGATTTTGTCAATTTTGAATTCGGAAAAAGGGCAGCGAGTGATATCCGCCATGTTTTGCGACGTGATCTCTAATGGCTCGAAAATTGTTTTTCTGGGATTTCGTGAAATCTCTAGGGATTTTTATACAGACTAAACAGATGTGGTTGCATGTTTACAATATTTTGGAAGAATATTGCGCGTTAGATGGCAAAGGGCACCCCCTAAATGGGACTCATTAACGCCATCGGCGAAATGGTAGTGTAAAATAGTATGACTACTCCTTCGGGAAATACAGACGTGATGCTGTTTTGTTTGTATGTTTGTATGTATATGAATTATCTCGGTTTTCTCAACATTTTAATAGATTACTTACTTAGACCAGCGCAAGATACAGATTCATTTCGTATGAAACCGATATGAACCTTCAATTGTGAATACCAGTTGAGCTGAAAATATTATCTATACCTATTATAATTTCCGTATCCGTAGTTATGTAATTAAATTAATAAACTTTATTATTATTATGATATGATTTTTCAGAGTAGTATCGGTATTGCTGTGTGTATGTAGAGGTACTTATTTGCGTATTTGTATGCGCAAACACAAGTGCTTTTTGGCGCAGTTACTATACTAATGAATGTATCACGAATATGTAGCGTTATAGCGTATTTTATTTTTCTAGTTTGTTAACATCTGATGAAAAAATCGGAAATTTTCTTTAAAGCGTCATACAAGTCCAACTACCATGCTGAACAGATTTTTTATTTGACTGAGGACAATTAGTTTGTTACATATGATAAAAAACTGGTTTGTTTTTGATTGATGATAAAATGTATTGATTCAGCTCCGAGTTCTGCTTACTCCCTAACTAAATAAACGTGAGAGTGAATCGTCATATTGATAAGTTTTTAAGCATTTCCCTAGTAAACGGCTCACTTTTCGCTTAATGTCGACGTAACAAATCTTTATTCAAATAGTATTTAGGTGTTTTGCGTAGTATTTGCTGTAGGATCATCAACGTTGATTGCTCGAGGCCTGACGGCCGATATATAGGGGAGATACGACGTGAGGCCTCACACTCCTTCGAGAGTGTTCTCTGAGACGACCACTCTAGCCTTAAGTTCACATCATCTTTCATCCAAGTATTTGTTCATAGCCACATCAGTGGCGGAACACCCTCACTTCACGAAGCAGCAGGAGAGGCACATCAGACCGACCGGTAAGTGAAGCTTGATAATTGATAACACACGATCTTTACAGACCTCCGCCAAAATTAGCACAGGCTTAGTCACACAGCAAAATTTGGTGGGACGTGTCATCCGCTTGTGTAGCCTGCGTCATAAAATTCTTCTAAATCGTTCCCGAGTTCTGTAAAATATAATAATTCAGTCAATTACTGTCACACACACTCCTGGGTACAGGCCTCTCGCCAATGAGGACGGTTAAGGTGCAAAAGTTCTGTATTTCAGTGAAAATGTTATTATCCTCGTGTCTAATACAAAGAGATACATAGTTAATGTTATATATATGTATATGTTCGGATCCTACGTTCTGTGGAGCACGTATGTACAGTAACGAGTATAGCCAGTGCGTCCTATTTCAACGTGATCGTGGTTTATTATCCGTCATTACTTACTTTGTGAGATGAATGTAGGACAGGACCTTATGTTTCCTTTACAAAACTCGATGCAACATTTTACTATTTTGTTTTGTTTATTCACGGTTTATTTTTAGCGTTTATTACTATTCAGTTTTAGAGAATATCTTATAGAATGTCTATCTTTGCCACTATGTTTGTTTGCCAAATGAGAAGCTAAACAATCTTTCAAATTAAACTTGTCGTACATAAAAGGTTCAACAAGCAAAGTATATTTTATCGCAAACTTAAGCTTAAGTTTCTGAATATTATCACCAAAATATTCATTAAAGGAGCAGATTATTGACAACCTTGCATTAAAACAACAGACGTATTATAATTGCGTAGTTTTGATTCAATGTTTACAACTAATTCTATGAACAGGTTTATTTTCGCGTTATTACAATGTTGATTCGAGTCACACTGGCAGGACGGTAGCTGACAGCATCCTCTTCGCTATCTCAGATCAACAATCATGAGCACAAACAGGAATATAATGACAAACAATGATAAATCACGTCGACATACATCGCTAAGTCAATATTTCGTTTATAACCGCACATTACATAAAAATATGTTTCAAGTTCCAAAAATATCTAATATCATATTCGGAGACGGAAATTCGCGCGATGTTTCTGAAAAAGTTAAAGTTGTGTCCGAAATTTTTATGTGTCGGCCTCAACTGGATCTATGAGCGTGTAGGGACACGGCTAACGCATTCGTTTTGTATACTCAGGCACATGATGGTATTACGCTCTTCGCGCGGTGAAGTGTAGAGCTAATGTCAGATCTAATTTTGTGAAATTATCTGTGAAAATCGCCGTTCACAGCAACACACTCTGTAATATTTCTCTTCTCTTCTCTCTAAACCCGGCTTTTCTATTTGACGTTTCTATGGAATGAATTGAAATGAATCTGCAATACGGGCGGCATACGGTTGTTTCGCGTCAGTTTAAACGCAGCTTAATGACTCTCTCTAACCAAATGTGAGTATTGTATGATGTGTTGACACACACTGACACCTGAATGCTTGAAGTGACAGTAAAAGTATATTGACGGACATGCGTTTATAAGTACTACGGTTTATGATGTAGTAAATACAACCGTGAAGTTTTACTTCAATGTGGTATTTTCTATATGGCAATAATCAATGGCAGCTTAGACTTTAGAATATGGGCAATATTTTACTGGGTAGATGGCAATAGATCCATTTTTTTAATTTGCGTGGTGAAAACCCATCATGGGCTATCCTCCGCCAGGGGGGGCGGAGGGGTGACTCACCAGGGTGGTCCGCCTCGACACCATATGGTGGGTTTCGGGAACTCTTAGAAGACCGCACCGAAGCCCACCACGGTGTCGTTCCGATCGGCACTTCCCGGAGGGAGTGACTGTAAAGAGGCCACCCCCTCGTGCACGTCCCGGGGGAAACTGTAAAGAGGTCCCCCCGTTACCCTCGCTGGTGCTGTGTGCACGGCGACACGGACCACACCGTGTCGCCGTCTTCTCGGGGGTCGCTAAGTGAGTACGCGCAGAGTCCCTACTCTGCGCGCTCGCGACCCCTAAGGCCTCCCGCCAAGGTGTGTTAGGCGGGGGGTTGCGGCGTGTTGCGCGCCGGGGCGGTTGCTCCCCGGCGCCTCCTCCGACGTCGAGCGGGATCGGCCCTCTCCCGATCCCGCTCAGCGGCCTCCTTCTGGAGAATGACTGCTTCACAGAAGGAGACCACTGCCCTCCAGTTTGGCAATAGATCCCTATTACCAGGTGCTCAGTGACGGCATTGGTAATGTGTGGATATGCAAAACTACCTAAGCTTCTGCGTAGCCCTTCGAGGAGTTCAGGCCTTATTCTATATTATATGTGTAATGCTATGAGTCATATTGTTTGTAGTTTATTTTCACGTCAAACAATACTTCCCTCATGGCCCTTTCAGAGGCGGAATTAATTATTGTCGCGTACGTACCATATTTTCGGAATGGTCGTGACGAATGTTGTGAGATTTTCCTGTTGTTAAAAATACATGCAAAAACCTGTAGGGTTTAAGGACGACGAGTCTTTGGTAACATACTTGAATACCTGTAAGGTAATGAAGTAAAAACGTAACAAGGGGTATTTAAGACTGTTATCAATACTTAAATACTTCTTTTAACGTTTTTAAACTCAGTTCGTGCTTGTGTGAAAAAGTGTCATCATAAACGCTAATTGTCGTGGCTTACCATTAACCTGAAAGCACGCTAACCGATCTATTTGACCAATATTACTGTGATCACGAGACCGCAGTGCAATAGATTGACCCAATAGGATTTTAATTAGTGTTGCATAAGCACATAATGCGCCAAGCATTCGCGAGCAACATTATCGATGGTTCGCAATAAATATAGGAAAATGATTCCATCTAGAACAATGGCCAGGCTATTATATTCCTGCGTAATAAGTAATAGATGTAACAGTTGCTCCATGATGGATTGATAATGAAAAAATGACAGAACGGCATGGCACTAGATAGTAATTGACAGTGGCAATGATATTAACTGTTTGTTTAATCAAATCACGATTACTTCCTTGAGTTTAGTATTTTAATATTTTAATTTATTAGAACGTATGTGCGTCAGTTATATTAATTAGTTAATTTATAAATCAAGTATTTGAATTTAAATTAAAGCAGATAAGTTAAACGTCCATGACTTGTAAGGTTTATATCTGAATTGTTTGCGACGTATAAGTAAATAAAAAATACGCTGTTCTACCATTCTACAGTACTTGGTACAGTCAGGGGTCTAGGGTCTAGGGGGGTCAGGTAATGCTGCCTGCATTACCTGACACCCCTAGAATTTATTATATAATGTCCAGGGGGGTCAGGTTATGTAGGGCACCGACTGTACTACAGTGCGTTCTCCTTTCTTATGTCAATGCAATAATTACTATATTAGCTTGCCCCAGAGTACAAGGGGTGCTACTGACAGTGGATAGAATATATAAGGTTGTGATTTTTAATCTACCCTAAATTCACCACCAAAAATCGTATGAAGGATAGTTAATTTAATACCTAAATCAAATCTCGAACATTTGTAAATATTATAGGCACATCATACTATTTAACAATACCATAGTAATATTAAGTAAAATTATGGAAATAAGAAAATGGATCTTTCATCTTTCTGCTAAATAATCTGTTGGCTTTTGTACGGTTTCTATTTAAATATTTATTCTTGGAAGTCGTAGACGTATGCTAACCAAGTGTGGTTATTATAGTTCTATTATTCATGTCAAATTTATCTTTTAAACTAGCCACAACAAAATAAGCTGGTTTGACAGTTTCCGATTTCAAATTATGTGTGTTCTTCAGAAACGATTTCCTGCTTGATATTTTAAATAGTTAATACATATCAATGTACATAATCACCATCAATTTAACATAAACATATTTCTCATATATGATAATAATTAATTAAACATGAGTGGCTGTATATCTCTCGAAATTTTTATATTATTCTAAGTTAACTTGAGTATTCAATAGTATAAAATTATATAGTTTAAATAGTGCAAAGTTTGTTTAAAAAAAAATACAGGCTGCTATACCAAAATATCAAGGATATATTCCCGCTTAAAAAAATGTCCCAGAAATAAGCATCATTAGTCGTATATTTTGCCTTTTACTTACAGTGCAAGTGGTCGCTTAATTCGATGTCACGTCAACTGCGTTGGCGCCGTCTGCGAGACACATCACAAGCAAATTCAATCTTGATATTTGCATTAAACACGTTTTATGAATCAATAATTATTTCAAAGAAGTAGTCACGATATTACCTACTTTATTTAGAAAAAAATGGTCTAAAATGTATCTTATCTTGACAGAGAAAGTCAAACTGGTTAACAGCTTTCTAGTAAAATATTTCGGAATGAGAATTAGAGACTGTCATTGGCTGCATAAGTAGAGATTGAAGTTTTCATCTTGTCGTGTCATGTCGGCAAGTTTCTTTCTTCTTATTGGCCTTGCTAGTGGTGGCAAGATTTAGTCAACAAGATTCTTCGGGGCTAACTATCCAGGGTGAAGTATTTCTTTATTCGACTGTACCGTCATTCAGGGATTCTTTTTTATATATGCGATGACAATATTTTCAACGGGCGTTTACGGTTTAATTCCAGACAATTAGACATTTGATGATTTTTTTAAATTATGGTTTCATTTAGATTCATCTGAATTTTTTGGTCCTGCGATTCCGTTTTAAGTAGATGATAGATGCGCCTACGTAGTTTACTATTGATAGACAAATGATTATCGTATGTTTCCTAAAATAACGATTGACATCAGTCATCAAAATATTGGAAAAGCCCAAGTACATTCAAATTCATCAGTCATGCAAATAAATTGAAATAATGTTTGATTTGACGTGGATTTGACACATCAATGTAGCGAGGGACAAACGAGGGACGAGGGACATTTTTGTATATAACACTGACTACTTACCTACATACTTAGTGGTTCCGATTTCCAAGATTTCCAAGTCTTTTATTTTTCTAATGTTTTTCACACTAAGTTTTTATTCGTTAAACTATACTTATGGTTCATAGAGATTCTCTTAAATTTTTGCCACGAGTCTTCGCAAGCAGTCGTTGCGGCTACGTGCGTAGCTGTTTGACTACGAACTGCTACGTACATAGCATGCACTGCTACGCACGTAGACGCAAAGTGAATACCAGTATTTATTCTAAATTATTCGAAATTTTCAAATCGCTGGCCTCAAATGTCAAGCCTCTAAATTTTAATTTTGAAAATATCATAACAATACCGTACTGTTGACATGTGTAGTGAAAATCAAATACCTGTGGTTAGTTTAATCTACAGATCACAACGGCTAACCATTACAGGTTTGGCTACCGTACTGCAACGTATATAAGTAATAGTATGTCACAGTAAGGTGTTTACGGAGCATTTGAATAAATAACCTTCACCTTGCCGGACCGGTTGCCGGCGTACGCGCCGCCGCCCGGGTACACGTGTGGGACACGCGAGGTCGCTGCTTGATCGATAGGTGCTTGTTAAAGACACTGGAAACAAACCAGAATCATCAGGATGAATAAGGATATACATATATAACATCACGCTTTATTCCCCATGGGCGTAAGCAGAAACTAAGACTCTTTATTATACAATTATTATGTAAAACTTCATCAATTTATAAAGGTTAGACCAGTTGTTAGACTTTTCATGCTGCTGACTGCCCATAACATTAGCTGACATATTTATTCGTAAATTTCGAAAACATCCGGAAACTGCATAACGTATCCGATCCGATCCGATGTATGGTTTCTTTACACCTCTGTCTTTATGTCTCAATCCAAGGACCGACTGCGGCAATAGCAGGTTATTCACAGAAAGGTCCAGTTTACCTCCGAGACCTTCCTTACCCCAAATGTTCGTATTTATTATTGCATTTTTTTGCTGTATTTTAGTAGTGTTGTAGTTTAGTTCTGGTGGTGAAAATGAGCAAAATAACTATCGCAAATCCTCGGGTCTTAAACATGACTTGTAAAATGAACAAGGAAGTTTTACCAACGCTCTTCGATCAAATAAACACTTGAGAGTAGAGGGCACACGAGTTGGTAATTTCATTATATTTGGCAAATGTACTGTTTTATGCTTGCAAATATTAGTTTAGTGGGAGGTCTTTTTTCATCACAAGATCTTCAATATTCCAAGTCTTGTAGTTTTTCTTATATTTTGTCCCAACACAGTCCAAAATATATTTACTTCCACTTTTTTTAAAAAAGCTCTTTACTTTGTTTTGTTTATGTATTGTTTTTAAAATCGCTTCCATTTTAAAAACAATACATAAACAAAACAACGAGCTTTTTTAAAAAAAGTGGAAGTAAATATATTTTGGACACGTGTCATATGTACATTATGAATTTAAATAAAATAATATGTATAATAAGTAGATGATAGTTTCATTTAACCTTTGAATAATTAATTATTAATTATAGGTCATAATATAATTACCTAAGGTAATGACTTTATTTATTATGAGTTTAATGATGATTTCGTGATAATAACATCAACTTATGTATCATAATTAATTGCTATAGTTCCCAAACCTTTCATACAAAGCAAATGCTTTTAATTATAATAGAAAATACCACTGCATTCATCAAGATTTTTTATTATCAGAGCCTGGAAATTACTGTTTCAATACACTATAGGAATTACTAGAAATTTTTACTTTGTAAAGTATCTAATACCATTCTATATACTGGCATAATTCACAACATTTTATGCATGTTTCACTAACTTGCTAATTATTCTGTCGTTATGGTTTCACGTTTTTCATATTTTTCCATGCTGCTCTGTACTGTACCTAAATTAATGAAGAAAAGTTTACAGGGTGTAGGCGTTTGCGATTGCTATTGTATATGTAAGGTAACAAACAACCTAATTAATACAATAAGTTGCCTACGCAGGGTGTAGTTTTTAACAGGGTTGCACTGAAATGGCACATCATTTCATTTCGGCTGTATTCGCCTAAGGAGTAGGCACCGCAAAGCTATACTGTCAGTTGTACACTTGCATTTCTCATTTTTATTGTATTTAATCGCATGCTATATGTCACTATATTCCATGTACCGGGCCCAGTTCCAAACCCGCGAAAATATTCAAAAACATCAAACCCTTGACCGCTCAGCAGTCAAGAGCAATTTGCGATCTCTGCAATAAAATAAAACTTGATTCCCATACCTAATCTAGATTTTCAACCTAAATTTTCTCAATGGAGATATTAGCAATTAAATATGGATTGAAATTAGTTCATCTGTTGAATTAATGAATGAAAACCGGGTTAACGTCTCATAAATAAATCAAAAGGTCAGTTGATATTTACCAGAAAATATAGACCTAATCACGATCAATGGCGTGACAAATGTCTTGGGGGCAAATCTGGCATGCTTCGACATAGTCTTTTTTAGAAATATTCACTTTAATCTTCAGATATCATTTTTTCACTTAAATCTCGACTGCGTCTTACAATTGTTGCATTTAGAAGTTTTATAGTAAGCTATATCCGCCATATTTTGCTCGCTATATGTTGATTTCGACACGTTTATTATTAGACATTCGACACGAATCTCTATTGAAGATAGTCTCTCATATAGGATCAGTTATAACATCGACTGTGACCGACTACAAGTTGCATCTTAAGCGTATAACGTAAAGATAAATCATCATCTGCCTAGCCATTACCCAACTACATTGGGGATCGGATCCCAGTTTAACCAGTTGTGACAAAATATCAGTATTTTACATGGAGCGACTGCCTCCGTCACCTAATTTGTTGTCAGAATTTTTGGGCTAACACCCGTAACGATTATCATCGGTATTCGTACGACAGCTGGGACCAACTGCTTAACATGCTTTCCGAGACACGTAAGATAAAAATATATCTAATGTAATATTACGAGAATTCGGAAAAATGTAGGAGAGCGACTTTTACGGTGTTTATCGATAAATTTAGACTTCGCGAGAATTGCCCCCTGGTAATAATAATCGAAGGTAACTTATCTATTATTAATCTCAATAACACACAGTTTAGTCTGCAAGATTGCACCATAGACAATTGTTCTAATAAATCTAATAGTAAAAAACTAAGTACCTAAGACAAAACTGTTGATTTGTTTCCCTTTAAACATCTATAATTTATCACCTTCTGTCAATTAAAGTGTTTGCAAGGTTGATTAAGAAAAATGGCGTCTATTATAATAATCAATCGTTTAAGATGTGACTTATTTATCTTTTTATTCAGATGACAGTTATAAGTCATCTGAATATATTTATCTATATCTATACTAATATATAAAGAGGTAAAATTTGTTTGTAAGTTTGTATGTATTGGATAATCTCCGGAACTAATGATCCGAATCTGAAAATTATTTCACCGATAGGTAGCTACGTTATCCCCGAGTGTTATAGGCTAAATTATATATGTCGATCACGCGGACGGAGTCGCGGGCTGAAGCTACGAATAGTAGGTTATAAGAGTGCCGAGTGAGAGAATCGAGCTAGATTCGATTACCATTTCCCAGATTTTGTAGGCAATGTACACATAGATCCACAACACACAACATATAGATCCTTATTTGTCAAATTCATTTGACACTGTACACGAAAAGGTGTTTATCACAATATTATTGTGATCTTACGCTTCACTGCCTCTTACCGAAACCCACAGAAACAGAAGGCCTTTTCTATTTTTTATGCCAATCACTTATATAAATAAATAGACTCGAAGTGACCTCAGTTTGAACTTGCCGGGGTTTTTAAATCTTCAAGATGATAGGTATTCAAAATTTTATTCGCAAACATAAGGAGTACCTGCTTATTTTAAAAATATACGTGGCAAACAGACTATTAGAAATGACTAATTTCATACACAGAGTTTAATTAAATATGAACTTTAAATTAACAGAACAATTTTATTATTACATACGCATATATATACAGGTAGGTACTAACCTAATTCGTTAGTGAGGCACTTTTATTAACTACATAATATACCATGATTAAAATAGAATAATGCACGTAAAAGGACTTAAAACACTATAAACACTTATAAAAAAATAAAATTAAAATAAACAATAAAACACAATAACAATCGGTAAATACTATATTATCCTATTCTACCTTATATCATAATGTATAAAACAGAATTATAATACGGTATACAGATTTTTATATTTTTTTGTAATTTTTACGTTTTTATTTTGTTTACTAACTAAACAAAATAAAAACGTAAAAGTTACAAATTAAATAAATAAATATTAAGATTAAATAAGACGTTCGTAAAGTGTATAATATAATATATAGCATCACACATATATTCTGCGGAACATCAGACAGGGGTGTACTGGATGTAAAGTACACTCTCATATTTTGATAACGTTATCAAATCCTACGTATTAGGAGGCCAATTGCCACTGAGAAATTCATAACAGAAAATCTCAATAAGTATTCGCCCTGGAAATTGAATCTAAAACCCCCACGTTCGGCCGTCACGCTTGCGACCCCTATAGCTATAAGGCAGTCTTAAAGAAAAAGAGTATACGTATGTATGATACTAACGAGATGCAAAATATTGACCCCTGTTTGACAATTAAGGCTACACAATCAGCCATAAAATATAAATACACTAATTACTTGGTAAACATAGCTGGCGAGTCGTTTTATCTAGGCCACGTTTTTGTTCAATTTTTTCTCAAGTCATTTAAACAGTTGAAAAACGTGACAGATGACATTTACCTTACTTTTACACGGCATATTTAATTTAGGTGAATTAAAAGGGAATATTGTCATTTAATTTAATTAATTAGGGCAAAATAGAATGGAGTTCGGAGTTGTTTTAAATATTACTGCGCACTAGACTTACGGGACTATTATATTTGGGTACGTATGGGTATTTGGAGGTCGGCCCGGTCGACCCGGGTACGTCTTTAAACTGCGGCCAGACACCGAAGGACGGGCAGCAGCGTCCTCTCACTAATCGGTGAGCCACTGCGATCCCCAAGCCGCCTGCCAAGCGTGGGGATTATGGCAAACCCCCCCTTTGGGGGAGGCCTTCGTTCAGCAGTGGACGTCTTCTGGCTGATGATGATGATGGGTACTTGGAGGACATCCGTAAAAACAAAATGTATTACCTAAAACACGTTACGTACGTTTACGTACGGTGTCTGAATCGTGTGACGAAACCTGAGATCGTCTGGCGCACTTTGGGCAGTCAGCTTCAGTACCGCCATTGCTGACTGGCTAATCTTTTCACTATGACGTGTTTGTAGAGTTTTTGCCATGAGTGCGCTTACCTTTAAATAGACGTCAAAGGATAACGGACATTTAGTTGTACTTTGAAATAGCTTTTTTTAAAACTTTGTCCCACACCAGGCTTTCTTCTGTATCGTGGATACATTTTACAAACATACATGTCACATGCACACACAACCAGACCCGAAAACCACTATCCGTAGATCATAGAAATATTTGTTTCGTGCGGGGATCGAACTTGCAGCACGTAGTGCAGAAAGCTAATTGTTTAACCACTGCACCAACCGTGTCGTCCAATGGTTGATAAAAAAGTAAGTCTGAAACAATGTCTGATAGAGAAAAAAGACATGATAATAAAGATATAATATGACAATGATACGGTAACATGCTGAGTGCCAGTAGCTATAGTAATACGTAGTAGGTAGTATATTTGACGACACGGTTGACGCAGTAGCTAAGTGATTACCTTTCTGTGGTAGCCACTCTCTTACACTCGCGTTTTTTCATGTTCTCTCTTGTAAAGTTTCCAAATGCAGTGGAAATAATGTACATAGTGGGTTTTATTGACACTGTTCTACACTTGTGTGACGTCATATTTAATACTTCGATATATTTGACGTTTGGTACATAAGTTTATTTTTGGTTTATAAGTTGAAACTCAAAAAACATTGTCACTGTAGCGTGTAGGTATTTTATACAGGATGATAAAAAAGAATTTAGCTTTTTATAATGATTTTTTAAATCAATTTTCTATGCAGACGAATACTATTATACACTTAAATTGCTGCTGAAGAGATTAAGTCCCGTGTAATAAGATAGGGGGCAAGCTTACTACCAAAACCGCGTTCAGTTTCAAATTTCGAGCTGCTACCGAGAATTCAAATACAGAAAACCCAAATTTTAGCGACTCGGTAATCGAACCCAGGACCTCTCGCTTTGTAGTTACACTTACGACCACTAGTTAGACACATGGGGCAGTTTACGAATAGGCATATTTAATTAATAATGCCATAATATCTCCCACTTCCATACATGAATATATAATGTATGAAATTATACATACATATAATAGATCTTCTATATTGAAATTATTCATACCTCGTGGAGTCTATCATAAATATGTATGTAAGTTATGGTCACTTAGATCATACACAACATACATTGTTTTTTTAAACCAAGTATAAATTAATTACAATAATTTGTTTAGGATTATAATAAGGTTCTACCTTTACAACCTCATCAATATGAACAACTTTTGGTACCTATGGGCCAAACCTGAAATCGTGAAAACAATATCTGCTGTTCAGAGGCCCTAGTGTAAGTTTCTTTGGACAAACTCGACTTAACGCATCGAACGCGTTCGGCTCTCCGATTGTTCCTTTTTGTACTCTCCAGCAAGTAGAGCGCCAAACGCGTTCGATGCGTTAAATAGAGTTTGTCAAAAGAAACTTACGAATAATCAGTATGTTGATAGATGGTGGATTATACGAATTAACGAAAGCAACACGCCAGCTCTACTACTATAGAAAATAAACGATTTGACTCATACTCTAACGGAGGGTTAGGTCAACTTTTAATATTATGTTTTTACTTAGATAAAGTAACTAATCCATCAGTATGACAAATTAATGACGAAAATATATAAAAAAAATGTATTTTAAAATAATATTGTTTAATGAGTAATATTTAAGTTTTTTAATTATGCAAGTATATAATTATTCAATGGCCTGTTAAATTATTTAAAATGACATTTATATGACAGAGATTTAAACTACATATGTAAAAAACTAACCTTACGAATAAATTTAACATCATTGTTGTATCTAATTAAAATTGAGGAATGATCTCGGAAGATATATTTCCTGATGATCATGATGACACCTGACACCTTGAATGATAAACGGTTTTCCTATTTGCGAGATATCAATCGTTTAACAGCTCGCGGAACTAAACTATTGCAACCTTAAAATAAGTTAATTATCAGAAACAATATGAGAGTGGGGCGGTGTTTGCCAGGAGGTGCAAAACTGTTGTTGCGAGCCTTCAAACGTCACAATCCCGCGCCGCCTCTGTCCGACCACACGCCTCGTCGCCAATCGCCAGTCGCAACCGCGTTACTCCGACCAGTTCGCACGACAACAACAAACAGTGCGACGCTCCAGCGCCACTAGCCCTGTCTCTGGATCCCCGGAAACATATTCCCCCTATGCGGACGTTCAAAATCGGAAGTGACGTGAAATGTTTCTCAAAAGTGTTATTTGACGCGAGTTTTCATCACATTTTGTGACGTTAAATTTTTCGCTTTATACTTCACGAAAACATGCTCTTATTTGGAACTTTTGACTGAAAACTGATTTTTTTATTCTGCTCCGTGTACTTCTGTTTTGGTAAGCAAACCATTTTTGTTTCTTTCGCCAATAATTGAATCGCTATGTGGATAAAAATTAAAAGTTAATGGTTCAGTGGACAGGCTCACAGACATGTAAAATACAGTAGGAAACGAACGAAATTACGTACTATGTATTCGGTTGCCTGCAATGGATTTGAATAGTTGTACGGTAATTAAAATAACCACATCAGTTACGTCCTATTCATTGCGATTAATAACAAACTGCAATCGTACGCAACAAAAAAACTGTATGTAAACATTGCGAAGACATGTATGTATGTAGGTATAAACATTTTATACGTCATATCAATTACCACGTACCGATATCGTACAATCATATTCCTTCATCATCAACAGTTTCTCTGCCATCGGTCTGCCTATTCTTCGTAGTCTTTAGGTACCATTGGAAAGATGGCTTTCTAGACCACAGTGTCCGCTCGTACCATTCAATGTTTATTCTCTCTGTCTATACCCAATTCTTAATCCCATATGGTGATGCGATCTGCCTTCCTAATCTTTAAATTCATCTACACCTACATAAATGCTTTGTCTGTTTGTTACCTTATCACGACTAAACCAGTGAACCGATTATTATGAAATTTTACAAAGAGGTCGTTTGTGTTTTGGAGAAGGACAAAGGCTTATTTTTACTATTGCTGCAAAACAAATACACGCAAATCGCGGGCAATAGCTAGTGGTTGATAAAACGCCAAGTGTTGTCACGAAAATATCGGTAGAGTCACCTTAATGAACTGCAAATCGCATTGTTAAGGCTATTGTATTGTACTAAACTACTAATATAACGTAATAAGCATCGAATCACGTATGAGTAACGCATGTTGCTACTGTTACTTGTGTCCACATTAGGCATTACATACATATCCGAAGCGACTGCTGGCACCAATTGTGAGACCCCGATAATCACTAGACTCGTACTCTGATGAGCAGCTTTTCTTAGTTGCATAATCTACTTTAGATCCACGTAAATCAATATTGATAAGTGTTTGTTAACTAATTTTGGTCCATACGATTGACTCATCTTCTAATTCACCAACAACGGATTTAAGATTTTTACTTTTTGTAGTAGTAGTTAGTATATTTCAAAGTTTATAGTATTAGGTCTTATTTGCGAGAGGTGCTAGCTAGCTAATCAGCATTTTATATTATAGTAAGTTCATAAAAAATGCTCTCAATTACCTGACCGACATTGACTGCAGGCAATGGTGCCGACTTGAATTGTTTTGCTCTATTTTCTGCATTAATTATTATAAACTTATAAGTCATTACAGCAAAAACATAATTGACTCAGTTTTGCAAATATAATCACTGTTTTGTTACCTCTCCTGTTATGAACTTGGATATATCGCACCCTTAGAATGAAAGTGACCTAACTCAAAATTTTGATTTTGCTAAACTGTCCTTAAAAAGTATACTTTTTTGAAGACTTTCTTGATCATTTCCTACAAATAGCATTTTGACTTAGGTCACTTTCGTTCTGAGGGTGCGATATATATACGATAGGTATAGGTGACGGCACGATTGGCGCATTGGTTGAGAGATTAACTGCTGCGCTACGTGTTGCCGGTTCGATTCCCGCACGGAACAAATATTTGTATGTTCTACAGATAGTTTTTTCGGGTCTGAGTCTTTGTGTATGTGAATATATGTGTTCGTAAACGCACCCACGATACAGGAATAATTCCTAGTGTGTGGCAAGGTTAAAAAAAAAACATAAACGTACCTATATCTATAGCTCGTAAAATTTGTTTGCGGTAATCACGTGATCTTCGGAACTATTTTGTTTTTTTTTTCTATTTAATCTCCGTTGTAATGGTACAGGTAGATATTTGTTTCGAAGAACCTCCAAAGAACTGAAAGGCATGTTAAAGTGCGTATAACAAAAATCCAAAGACGCGTACAGAGGCCGTTATAGAAGATAATTGAAAGAAAGAACACCTCAACAAGTTAGTATGTAAACATTCCAACATCTTCTTCCTTATCTTGTTTAAAATTATCAAATGACATCACTGTAAATAATTATGACGAACAACTTTCGGATATTATAAGTTTTGGTGTAGCTAGAATGAATGGCCTTTCTTTAGGGCCCGTAGGTCGACCAGTGACCTACGCCTACGGACTAGGAAGTGTTGTCACAATAATTATAGCACTGTACCAATCGGTATGTATCATATGCACGCTAGAGGCCACGCAAGTACTGACAGTTATAACCTATTCGTAACTTAAGACCTCCTTAAAGACTTTCGAAAGTAAAAAAAAAAACTCATTATATTTTTACACGGATGTTTGTTTTGTTTAAACGTAGTAATATTTTAATTGAGTACATTGAGAGTGTTTTGAACTCAGTACGGAATGTATTATAAATATTTTTTTCATTCAGTAAGTGTCACGCGATTTTTTTATTGATAGATAATATGTTATTTAATTATTACGTTTTTAAAGTTGCGACATGGTGCCTTAATAATTACCGCACACACAATGCGACTGATCGCAGACGTTAAGTACATACTTATATAAAAAATGTATACTGTAAACCATATGTCATACTAGGTACTCGAAGTTACTGAAAATATTGTATTGTACACCTTATGTATGTGTGTACTGTACATAGGTATGTTACATCTATCCTTGATGGAATAATAATTTTAAGAATAGACTTGTGACAAACAATATATGAATTTGAATTTGAAAGTATAGCTATCTACCTAATACTAATTCATATACAATTTTCATCTTGCAAAATAAATTAATAAATAGTTAACCATGATGTACTTATTTTCTCAATGTATTTAAAAAAATACTTTTCAGTTTCAATCGCTAATTATAATAATTGTGTATTTTGCCCTTAATTTTCTTGATAAAGTACGTAAATATTTCACCGTGCCATTACGAAACGCAAAAAAAAATATAAACACACGTTTAGGTTCATAGTGAAACAATATGAGAACAATATTTCTTGATTAAATAACAATACTTAATCTATTGAGATTACGTATTGTTTAATCAAGAAAGTACAATGCGTTTTGTCCTTTTTTATTTTATTATTGTAATTAATCGATATCGTTATGACTTTAACACCATTTCGTTAATTGGTTCAGCACTCTCTAATTAAGAAGTTGACATAATTAAAGATAATAATTATCATTCAATTAATTCAACAATAAAAATGAGATATACCCCGTTTTAAAATACCATTTGGACAAATCAATCATTAGCGCGACATAATAAAAAGAAAGTAGGGCAAAGGACCTAAACCATGTTTATTTATAAAAAAGAGAAATCTAAACATTAATGAATATATTATTCCGTAAGAACAACATTTTGGCTTAAAGTTTAAGACATTTATTTATCTGTACTCAAATAGGTAACAACTGACTGACAGATAAAGCACAGCCTAATAGAAACGTGAAATTTTGAATATATACAAAAGAATTTTTGGAAATTTCCACGGGATACTCCCGCTATCGCAGATAACACCGTCAGGCGTCTTCTAGTGGATAATAAATTATTTAAAAACTCTAGTCTTGAACGCGGAACAAAGATATACAGAGCGGTCGCAGCTTCCGAGGTTATACCCAAGTAGTTACTTGTAGGTATAGTGCTACATAAAATGTCTACCATTGTGTAGGAATCACATATAGTAAAAACGTATATGTACGTACCTACTTTTTTTCTATAGTACGTATACATGTTGGTTTACCAAAAAGTTTATTAATACAAGAATGAAACTAAGGTCCAAATGTTATAGAACAAGTTCTCAAAGAATTGAAATTAAAAAAAAAAAATAGACAGCAGTTGTAAAGCTGATCTTTATGGTCATTGTGTTCAAATTTTTGGATTTGAAACAAAATATATATTTGTTTATATAAAAATTAGTCGATTTTTTCATTGTTGTTTTTTTTAGTTATGTTTTAATCAAAATAATTTATTTTACGAATATGGGGGTACATAATATACATAGGTGCTTATATATAAAAGTACCAAAACATATTAGCAAAATATTAAGTACCTATATACCTACCTAAGTAACAGGTAGGTATTATCATGGACAATTTAGTCACTTCAGTAAGTATAATATACAAACATATTATGTAGGTAAGAACGACATCTACACATGTACTCTAAGTACATGTGTAGATGTCGTAATTATGGATGAATAATCCACTAAACTGGTTAATCAATTTATTTAAAATAATGACATTGATCATTTTCTATACTTTGTATTGCTTACGTCGCATTTACGTTTTAATTTAATTTAAAATATACGAAGCTCTACCTACATATATGAGAAACACGTGCAATCAATAGATTAATTTGTACACGTCAATAATCATCATTATTCTGCGATCTTGGAAGTTGGATATATAACTTATATAAAGTGACTGTAAATCACCGCAAATTAGAGCTAAGTAAACGTGATATTACATAGCACTCGTAAACCTAGCTGGAACCGAATTTGATGAAACTATTTTTTGTGAAGCAGTCATGCAATCACGCACGTACAGACAGTATCTAGTTTACGAATATTAATCACAATATCAACTACTCGTAAGACGCGCTAGTTAAATAGGTAGAAATTGTAGAAGTCCTGAAATCTAGAAAAACATAGAACATTTTGACACAGCATCACGCCTGTATTCCCCGAAGGGTTAGGCAGAGGTGTACTATTTAATTGTACAGCAACATTTCGCCGATGCCGTTATTGAGTCCCATGTAATAGGTGGCGAGCCGATTGCCATCTACCGGGCACAGTTCCAAATTCGGAGCTGCTACTGATTTTCGTACAGCAAAACCCAATAACACTGCCCGACTTGGGAATTGAACCTAACACCTCAAGCTTAGCAGTCGCGCTTGCGACCACTAGACCAATGAGGCAGTCGCATTGTCGATTGAAGTTAATTGAACATGTTCTAAAGTAAAAAATAAATAACACTAAATTACGACGGTATTTTAGATTTATTTATTAAAAAATAAAAACAATTTCAATCATATATTTTGCAGTTGATTCAGACGTTTGTTGCCATTATGTCCTTGCAAAAGATATCGACGCTTTTCCAATCTATTCGTTGTAAGAATCGGTTTAAACATAAATTATATTTGTACTAGCTTCCGCTCGCGGCTTCGCCCGCGTGGTTTACGAACCCGTACATTTTTCCGGGATAAAAAGTAGCCTATACGCTATTCCAGACTATAATCTATCTCTGTGCCAAATTTCATCCAGATCCATTCAGCCGTTCTGGCGTGAAAGAGTAACAAAGATCCATCCATGCATCCATCCATCCATCCTCACAAACTTTCAAATTTATAATATTAAATAAAATTTTAAATTAAAAAATTAAATAGGATTATAATATTAGTAGGATTAGTAGGATAGAATGTCAAACGTCACCAAATGTGTGCAAAAACTTGTGATGTATCTTTAATTTATAACATTAAGTATAACGTTAATAATGTAAACTAAATAATAACTAATAATGTGAAATTTGACCCATCAAAACCATACTTAAAATTAGGTAGAAAAACACACATGCGAACTATTTCGCAAACTGCTTAACTTTATTAGGGAAAAAATAAAAAAGATGTAAATTAAAGCTTAAATTGCAGCCAAGCCTTAAATCTGGGCGCAATATCGCGTGTTCGCTCGTAACCCTGACCACGATGCTTAATAATATCACTAGGGTTGCCACCTGCTATCCCCTCATTATTATAATAAAGTACTCGTATCTTACTGTATTTTTACTACAAAATATTTTTTATAGCGCACTACTATACTATATATAGTAAAGTACTATTTTTTCACCAGGATAAAATCAAGCTAAGATCGTTTCACTTGACATAACATACTCGTATGATATTGGTACACTCAGCCTCAAAAAGATTGTAGCGTAATTCAAAAGAGAATTTTAGAAGAACTGGTTTGAGGAATTTTTAGAAATTTTTACACAGAATATCTGCAGAAGAATGATTAGCTAAAATTTTGCTATTTATATTACTACTATTTGCAAATTCACTATTGAATTTCTCTTGTCGTATACGTATTTTTGAGGTTCATCGTACGTATCACGTTCTATGACCGTATACAAAAACATCATTGGGTATAGACTTATACCTAAGTTGAAACTACTTTGGTACATAGAAAGCAACCCTATAAATATCACTGACCGTCCTTACATGACATTCGTGGGCCAGAGATTGCACAAACACGTTAAACCACTGGTTACGAAATAATTATCAGGGGGAACCTGTTATTAACTTGTTTTAGTTTATTGAACAGAAATTAGAGGTCTTCCAGTCTACCTTTCGATCATTGATCCTATAGATTATGGACAGTCAAAAGTAACAAAACAAAAATTGTTCAAAAACACTTTAAACGACAGAAGTTTCATTATATTTTTTTTTTACAAATTATACTTCGATCGATTGATTATCGATTGATCGATCGATCGATGATATCGATTATACTTAATCGATTCGTTAGTGCCAATAGTGCCGTTAACACGTAATTTGTGTCCATTTACATATCGTTTTATTTTATGCACATGTCATTGACATTTTCGTGCATTTAAGCTTTTGAATTAAATAATTATTGAGAGTTATATTGAAATAGACGCGTTTATGAATACACTTTATTTTAGCCTTCAATATGCGATAACCCGTCATTTAATGCACCTGTTTAAAAAAAGAAAAAATCCCAAGATGCAATGGAAGCAAAGCGAATGTCGTGAGTAGTAATGAAGTTTGGAATACAGATTATCAGGTATTTTCGAAAAAATAGTTTTTTTTTTAAATTTATTTTGTCATCCATGATGAGGCGAACGATGTTTAGATGTCAGAATCCAACTAAACCAAATATGAAGTTTCAATCGTTTTACTTTGTATTATTATGATGTTAATTTTTCGGTACTAGTCTCTTAATTTACTTTTACAAGACTTAACCAGGGCCTGCATAAAACACTGATTATCATGATATTGTTTTTTAGCGATAGTACATTACTGTTACTGTTAGCCTGTCACATCCCATTGCTGGGCAAAGGCCTCCCCCTTGATTTCCAGATCGTTCTGTTCTGTGCCAAAGATGACCAGTCTTTTCCAATGTGTCCAGTTAGTCCCGCCATCTCTTTCGCGGTCTACCTCATCGCCGTTTAACAGTTCGTTCGATAAAAAAAAACATAACAATACCTATGATTTAAATTACAATAGTGTCTAATTTTAAATAATATCAAATTATCTTAAATTGGTTACGTTGTACGATTCATTAACGGATAAATCACTTCATCTATTTCTATCATAAAGCCTTGTGTCACATGTCCACTTACTTCAAGTTTACTAAATCATTTATAAAAATATTGCAAGATGTTCATCATGTTATTATTCATCCATAAGTGATGTTTATAAGATTTGTACCGTAGGACCAACGAACGTAGTCCTTAAGAACATAATCCTCGCAATTTGGGCATTACGACTCGACCTTCACTCTCATTTAAATGCTTTTTTTGCTAACCTAAATTGGTCCTGGACTACTAAAACCTAGGAAACAAATCTCCTTAACCCTTCGTTACGTATTTTTGCATCACGTAACCTACCCGAGCGAACAGTCCAAACATTCGGCCAGTCACACAAATAAGTAAATACGATCGTATCACAAAACTAGAACGAGCACAATGAACGATCAGTTCAATGCATCTATTGAATAGAATAAACTTCAAATTCTCGCTGGATGGCGGCTGAACTGCATCGTAACCTTTTAACCTTCGATTTGATTTAGTCTAAGCAGACTACTAACAAAGTACCTACTCTGCGAAGACCTACGTTTGTGGCAATTAAAATTACTAAGTGTAACATAAGATATAGATCAGTTATCCTGATAATTTTTCCTCTCTATAATGTTCATAGGTATAACCCCAGGAGATAATGCATTGTTGGAACATTATTCATTCATGTGTTTTTTTATAAGATTGATTTATAACTAATTAATTGACGCCATCTCCACATGTACCTTCATTAAGAAACTTAAGTCCATTAAACCATATTTTCCTGTAGATACTCACCGTATTATGCTCGTTTATATCTATTATGGTTTGTTCTCAGAATTGTTAAGCGCTTTTATGATTACAATTATATTATTATTTTAGTAGCAAATTACATTTTGATATAAAAAATTGTGGGTGAATACCTACCAACCGATTTTAATGAGAGATCCCAGTTTTAAGCACACGTAATGAAAACTGTATTATTCGCTATTATGCTGCCTTTGGATTTCGAAGACTAGAGATTAGTTTTAAGATTGCAAAGTTAAACAATTAGCCAGCAAAATAAGTACCTAATATATTCCTGTTATCGTTACACGTATTCTTGAATTCCAAGCAGCATCTTAATCGCATGATACATGCAATGTCAAGGACTTGCTGCCACTAGAGTACATCGAGGTCTGTTATAAGTGTTATAACACATTACCAGACAATCAACTAGAAGCACACTATGCTAATTATTCTAATTAAACAATTACCTACACTTGAATTGTCGAATGGTATGAATTTCCTACTTTATAACGGTTTATTTTTAAACAAACGCAATATAAGGAGTATTTACAAAGTAAGTTTCCACTCATGGACAAAAACTATAACTGTTTTGACTAAATTTTCTTTCGAGATACATAATTTCGTTTCTTTTTTATATTGTTGTCATATTGTTAAATATAGTAAATTTGGTTTTATAAATTCATAGTAAATAAATACAACAATTGTTTAGAAAACTGGGTTATCGAACTGCCTAGCCTTTTCCCAACTACATTGGGGTTGGCTCTCAGTCTAACCGGTTGCGACTGAATATCAGTATTTTCTACATAGCGACTGCCATCTGACCTCCGCCGCCCAATTATTGGAAGACACTGATACTCTAAGGTTAGACTGGTTGTCAGATTTATTGGGCTGCTGACACTAGGGGTGAACTATTCAACGTAGTTTTCGCGGCACAGAGGGGTCTCGATGTGTCAAAAGTAGTCACCCATCTAAGCAAGCATTGCAGCAAGCACTGCTTAACCTCATAGATTGACTGACCTGCGCAGTAGACATGTAGTAACCAGCCCCTCATATTAGATAATTGATTTATCTATGATCTGACACATGTTGTTATTAATTCCAATTAATTGTAAGAAATAAGTGTTATGACAATGAGATGAAAAGGCAACGAGTTATATAATAGGACAGTACAATATTAAGCATTGATACCAGCCAAGTCTGGCGGGCGACTCACGCGCAGTGACGATGATGGCTGCTTCCCGCCTTTTGTTGTTGCTCATCATGGCGGATTTGTAAAACTGCTATCATCTTATTTTTATGTAACATGACTATATAACACACGCAGTATGTACGCAGCTAATCAGCTAATTGGGTTATTTCGAAAATACAATAATTTTGTTTGTATTTCAATCATTTCGGTTGGTTGAGTTTAGTGGCTAACGTGGATGTTATTAGTATTATGAATTCCTTTCGATTTAACTTTTTTCTGCAAATGATTGATAGGACGATATTGTTCGGGTCTGTTGTTTTCATTATGGAGTACAGTATAGGATTTTGGAACTGAACTAATCTACCCCTAATTTATAATTTTCTTAATTTGAATGATTTCCATTCGTTTCAGCTATTCAATTTGGACATGATAGATTCAATTAATTAGTGAACATGTGTTGTTAATGAAAATAACCGTTTTCCGCCTGAAAGTGACGAAACACATTTTTAAACCAATTTCCGATTAAGTTATCTTTTTAGTACTTGTTATATTTAATTTGTTTAACTTCAATCAACATTTTATTTGTTTGTATTTTTTTTCAATTGTGCAATGTGACAATTAGCTTAAAAAAATGAATTTGTATAGATTTAAAGTATAACAATAAACAAAAATACATATAGGTACTTACCTAGGTACATATTGTATTATTAATATCTTCACAAACCTTAACTTATACAGTACTGATGATAATACTGACCGCAGTATCTACGATTATAGAATTTTCCTAAGGATATAAATATACTGGGTGTTATTTATTATCTATGAGAATAAAATGTTACAACATAGGTCAATTAGGTACGCTGATCTGTTTCGTTTCCATACAAAATTTGACAGATCGTTGTTAGTCATCAGCATACGCTAAGTTGTGATACAGAATCAGGGCCATTCGGGGCGTGGCTTGTAATATCCAAATAATAAGTAACACGCCATGTCACGTCTACGTGACAGGTGATCTACTGCAAATGGCGAGATCTGTCTCTCATTTTCGTAAGGTCAGTGGTGCGGAACGAAACTTGATATTTACTTTCAATAATTACCAACAGTATCGATCTACAGAGTTGATACGGAGACAAAATGAAATTGGTATAATTTAATTTGTACAGTTGTCAATTTATTAATTATTTATTTAGACAGTACGGGGTAAGTAGGGGTCTTAGAGTCTTTGGTATTCAACTAGTGTACCTAAATATTGACATGAACGAATATGACAAAGCATTTTATTTTTACCAATATTTTTCCTTTTTTTAAATTTATAATCATCTGATCCGACTCCGAAAAGCGCGAGTGCTGAGCGTGAGTTTCAGGGTCCGATTCCCGGCTCGGGCAAAGTGTTACTGAGTTTGGAAATTCTCAGTAGCAGCACGGAGGCTAGAACTGTGCCTGGTTGAAGGCATATAGGAAGGCTGAATAGGCTTTCCCCTTATTTCATGGCAGTCAATAACGGCATCGGCGAAATGTGGGTGTGTATATATATGTATAATACATCTCTTTCTAATCCTGCGGAGAGTATAGGCATGATGTTGTGTTTAGTAAATATATAATCAGAGCTTATAATTAAAAAAAAAATACTTCATAATTTGCGTCAGCAGTTAACCAAGCCAAGAGTTACAAACTATAAAATACATTAATAAAAATTATAAAAACAAAGTTATAACGGGATGACTTTCAGAAGGAAGAGGAAAGGAGATTTATAAATACGCAAATGTTTATTTGCAGTATTTACATACGTAAAATTTATTGATATGTGGTGTCTGGTATAAAGCGTAAGAAATAAGTCTGAAAACTCCATTATTTTTACGATCGGTGTTCCTCGTCATATTTTCAATGTTATAGTTATAAAACTCGATTGATGTTCCGAATTTAAACTATTCCACAGTAGAACGCACGATTTTTTGCTACACATCTTGTTTGCAAAGTTTTTGCACACAATGTGAAGCCGACAATTGTGTGTTACGACGGAGAATTATAATCAATGAAACGTCAAGTCGAAGATTACGTAGACGCGGTACGAAATATGAACCGTGAAACTTGCACCATTTAGTCATACTCCGCTTAAGATTCCCACATAGTGCACCAGTTTACATATTTTTTTAAATTTATTATTCAGTAGCATGCGCATGCGCAAACCGACATTCATGTCAGGTAAAACGGTTTTCTTACAACATATGATTGGAATTGTTTGAGTACCGTTGTTTAAGAAAATCTTACATCTTTCTACTTCAAAAGAGAGAAAAAAATGACATTTCGTAAACTACCTACGATAAGATTATTTCGAAACTCAAAACTCTACATTCGGTAGAGTTGAACAGACCTTTTTATTTGATACTAACAAAGGTATTTCCCTGCGTACATACTCGTACCATATGGATTAGGAAATAGGACCTTGTTGTAGATAGCTTTTGTATAGGTAGTCAATATCATGCAATCCTAAAATAGAGCTAGGAGTGTCGCTTTTAGAAATTATTTCGAGTTACTCATCCGTAACTATAGATTTATGATAGATCGGTTGATATAGGTCAAATTGTGCTAAGTAACTTAGGTACTATGGGTTGCTACATAACTACCTAAGTACTTACAGAATTTTATGTAAGTATATCCATCGAGAATTAGATTATGAAATACCGCATATTTGAAAGTCCTCCAAAAAGTCATGCCAGCGTCGACTAAAGCCACATTATTTTTATTCTAAGAGGCCCATGCACAGCAGTGTGACAAATCGTCTGAATTATAATGTTATAAATCTATTATCCTTCAAGAAAGGAAAGATTGGAACCAGATTTTTACAAAGTAAAGATTATGTTTATAGTAATTCATAATAGTTTTCATTAGCTACCTTACCAAAGGATTTACCTTGGGTTTCCCATGTTGCAGTAACGTGTCCATAACACGAATAAAATTTATTAGTAACTTTCCACTCTTCAGACGGTTCAGATCCTCTTAATGTGCTAACAATGTGCATTGAAGGAATTTACACATGAACATACTTGAAAACATGCCTTACGTCTCAATTTGCGTAGAGTTCTGCTTTCCTTTTACCATAAGTTCTTTGTTACTTTACTTTATTTAATAAATTTTTTACATTGTTGCAGACGAGCCGTGCGCCGTTGCAAGCGACCCACAGCCCAGTGAAAGTAGTCAGAGTCCCCGAGACCGCCAGCATACACAGCCGCCCGCCCGCATAGGATGGTAGAAACTGACCCCGGGCCCAAGAAATCTCACAGTAAGTATTACTCTCCCAGTTTCTAAATGTCCGGCACACCCTATCCTAGGTGAAGGATAGTTTATGAAGAAAAATAAGCCTAACATTATCATATCCCACGCGTGGAGATCATGATCAAATGACGGCTTAGATTGGTCTTCTTGCGAGCAGTACTTGCCGTAGTCAATCAGTGTATGGCCGACTATTATTTACACAACGAGAACCCTCTGTGCCTCGGAGAACGTTAATCCAATCATTCGTGCATTATTGTTAAACACAATGGAATCGTTGTTAGTTGATTCGTCTCAAGATCAAAATCCTAGTAGGTACCTCACGTATGACAGCCGTATTCAGCCCTTGATTTTGCTTTGACAAAAATCTTGAATCTTTGTGCAGAGAAAAATTTGGAACGTTAAAACATATTAGGCTTGGTAATTCTACCTATGTAAAACATGTGGTTTTTAACTCTTATAACGCTGAATAACAAAGCTATTCAGTAAGGTGACAATGAAAAACTAAATGGTCAATACAATTACATTAATTGTTCCATTTTATATCATTGTTTGTGAGTTTGTATTAGAATTCTTTCAATGTGCTTCAATAACAGATTATGGAAGAATGAAAGGAAGCAAGTCGCCTACTAGATACGTTGTACTCATGTGGCAAAGCTGCTGCCATTTACCAGTCAACGTACAGCCATTTACCAGTCACAGTTTATAAATCGATTTATACGGCTTTATATTCTTTGAAACACCTGTTATATTAATGGTGAACCTAGGTCTACACACTATATTAGTGAGGAATTGTGAAATTAAACACTTGTTTTGTATTACCACATTTCTTTTGTGGTCTTTATTCGAAGATACATTACACATAATATACCTACTATGAAATGTGGCGAAAACATTGTATATGCCTAGAATTTGAGCCGTTTATAATTGACGCAAAGTAGTGAAATAGACAATAGAACATTGAAAATGAGACAGCTGGAATTCCAATGTTTATAGGTAAAACTCAATATATCTTAGGCTCCCATTGATAAATTAATTGATTGCCTATTCACAACTTAACTGAGAGAATTTGTACAAATTTCATTTTCATAACTAAATCTACTTGATAAGCTCTCTGATTCACTAATATTTTACAGCACCTGTAATTTTTTGTCTTGCTGATATTTTATCTGTTAAATCTGACACTTTATTAGCAATTTTTGAAATGGGGCTATATACATGAGTATTTACTATTATATTTTACGAGTCAGTGCCTGAAAAACAAAAAGAAAAAAAAAATATGCGCGCTCTTTCGATAGTGCACTCAAATGCGCGCACGAATTTTTATACATTTTTAGTTTACTACTTAACTATGGTTGACATCGAGCAGAACTTGTACCTACTAGACCCCCAGGCCTATTTTCTGACGTATTAGCCTGTTGTGTCGAGCATACGCGGCGAACGCCAGTAAAGCTCCCAGTCGGCATGATTTTTTCCGACATTTTCAATAATTTACACTAAACCTTAATTAATTATACACCTAAACCTTCCTCATGAATCACTCCGTCCATTGGTAAAAACCTTAGACTTTGTTTTATAATATGTAGTGATGTAGTGATAAAAAACACAATATGAACTTACCAAATTAGCAAGCAAGTAAGGCGACCAAACTATATTTCATCTCATTTCTCATAACACACAATTAAGAATTCCAAGTAATGTTTAGATTTCTTTGTTCACTATGAGAACCATATTGAAATCAGTTTCGTAACCTCATACAAAATAGATTATACACATCTCAAGGTGGACTGTTTAACGATAGTGCGTTAATAAATAGTATTCTAATCATGTCATACCCGTGTAACTACATTGTGTCCCTCCTGACATATTGTACGCTACGCTAAATATTGTTAGCGAGACCTTGCCGATCACCAATATATAATGTACGCCACATTCACTTATATGTAAATGGGTTTTGGGTTACTGTCTGTTTTGGATTGATTTAGTACCTACATGAGAGCTTTATGGCTTCAATTCCCGGATCGGACAAAGTGTTGTTGAGTGTTTCTGTATGGAAATTCTCAGTAACAGCACGAAATTTGGAACTGTGCCCGGTCGATGGCAATAGGCTTACTTACATGGAACTTAATAACGGCATCGGTGAAATTTGAGTGCACAATTAGTACACCTCTGCAAAACCCTTCGGGGATACAGGCGTGATGCTATGTTATGTTATGATAGCTTTATGTATATGATTAGCAAGTCAACAGATGGCAACTAGAGTCTGACTATTCATAAGTGCCTGTAACTGGTCTACAAGAGTAAAAATATATTTTATTTATTTATTCATTAGATGGGTGACTTTTATGGACAAGATGAGAGCCACTTACAATTTTGAAGATCTAACGCGTCTTAGATCTCTTTAGGTAGATATTAGTAATATTTTCGTCTACAGCGTTCAACACTCGGATTGGTCCGTTTCGTGCTCTCCACCAATCGGAGCGGCGAACGCGTTTGATGCGTTAAATCGAGTTCATCAAAAGAAATTTACACTAAGGCCTCGGGCTCAATGATTTTAATTATGGAGGTTTAGATGCCTGAAAACCCCTCTTCGTTACTTATGTTACCCATCTTAAATTGTACAAACATTCAGTAGTTGTTGTCGAACCGTAACTCGCACATGGCTTTTTTATTATGAAACTAAAATAAAGCTTACATAATGCTTCATACGTACGTGAACTATGACGGTGAAGCAGTGTTTTGCTTCTATCTGCGTATGAGTAATTGGTATTAGAATATAGTAGAGTATCCTGCGCATACGCGCATTTAAATGTACTGTGGAACTATAATGTTACTGTGATTATGGTTTTTAGGATGTGATTTAGTGTTTAATTTACCATTATCCTATCTAGTTTGGCCTTCATTGTATCCACTGTGTGGTTATTTGGATCCCCAACTCAGTTGGCAATACGTTATGCAGCTATGTATACTGTAGAGCAATGTTAATAGTCGTTTGTTTTTCCAATGCGGAGTGTGATTTGAACTTTAGCCGTTAATTTGAAACCTAAGATACTAAGCCCCACTGTGCGCTAGTAAACCTTGAGACTGATGACTTAAATATTTATTGAGTACCCATTTTCGTCTATGATAACACTGAAGTATTCCCTATATATAGTATATATATATAAATTATACTTTGTACAGGTAGCATAGAAAGTCGGTAAATACGTAGAGATATTTAATCTCTGGGTATGTGACATGTATGTTTGTAAACTGTAGGTTCCCACGATACAGGAGATATCCGAGTGTACGTATTAAAAAAAATGTTAGACATTGTTATAGAGCCTGGATGCAACTCTAATTTCGTGTAAATATCTAAAATACTTAATTAGTATGTAGTAATTTAGAAATACATATATAGGAAACATATTTCAGGTGACTGTAGTTACCTCTAAGTACCTAGTATATCTATACCTATCTTATACTTAGCCACGAGATATTAATTTAATTATTTGTTTATTCCAGATTGTGATGTAAAAAGGGACCACCAACTTAACGGCCCAGGTTCCAAAACCGCCGAGCTTGGTAAGTGCACACTACCTACTATTTTTAAACAATAATAACTTAAAGTAAAGCGAGTGACGAACCCTGAGATCGTCTGGAGCACCCTGGGCAAACAGCCTCGATATGCTTAATTTTGACTAACCAATAATTTCTTTACGGCAGGAGCAATTCCGTAAGCTACTACATGGGAATTGCTGAGAAAATAGAAAAATATTATTACAAGCAAATTTTTATTGCAATGAACCGAAAGTCGTGATTTGTCGTGACTTTAAATCGAGTTCCAGTAGAGCACAGATTTGTCTGCATTCAAAAATTAATTAACATCCACCCACTTTCTACGGTCACTCCGATACAGGCGCTGCGGTTGTCGAAATATCTGGATATCTATATCATATAATAAGATTTTAATATACATTCACGTGTAATTCAAAACAGTTATTTTAAACCTAAATTTATTTAAGATCTATATTTTTTTTAACTTTTTTAAATAAAATATTTTGTTTTGTTTTAGGCGTCGTACCGTCGTTGAAGACACCAGTCAAGCTCGACCCCGAGAAAGGCCCGAACTCGGAAAAAGCTGACTTCGAAAGGGCTATCGAATTAACCGGTAAACTTTTTTTCTATTGTCTTTTTACTTTATTTGTTCCTCTCCATAGACAAATACGGGTGTAGATACAGAAGGGTTTCCGGATTCGACTGTTTGTGCATATGAGTTTGTCAATGTTAACTGTGGTTAACGTTGTAATATGGGAGAAATTATAGAATCTACAGCTGCAGTTAAACCCGTAACAATACACCATACAATAAGCGCTATACATATTTGAATTTTTCAAAAATATATTCATTATACGTTTTAAAGAAGTCTCCATAATGTTCAAAACGCCATTATGTATCTAACTTCTATCAATTAATTTCATGTAAATCACGAACAAGCAATAAATTAATCTAACAGACGGCGTAAAACCTCATTAAGGCGGATAACAATGAAATAAACACTGCAAACTCATTACTACTTCATTAGTTAATATTTTATTAGTTATTTATGATGTACGTGCTTGTAACAGAGCAATCAATGGCTATTTGTGACAAAATAAAAATACTAGCTTTTCGCATGGTCACGTCGGGAATGGCCAAATCATCATAAATATGTTTATTTACAATTTTTATAAGGATATAAACGATTATTCATTTTGGTAGGTTAGTATCAAATTCAATATAGGTTAAATTCCACATTCCAAATTAAAGGAATAATGGAGGTAGTGGAAGTCCAGCGATATCAAATATCATTTCGAATGGAAAGGATGTCACTTCATGTTTTGTAAATAGATTCCTCGTACTGCATAATAAAAATCTAAATGCGCAATTAGAATGCATTCTTGACATACAATTACGTAATAAAACAAATGAAATCGAATACTTCGTTCGTAAATAACAGTAAGTCGAAAGAACTTTATGAATGAACAGTGCTCGCGTTGCATTCTTCGGCGAACGCGTCGCGCGACTATTCGAGTTGTAAACAAGACACTTCTTCTCGGAAACACATCGTACGATCAGGGCTCCCTGATTGAAACTTGAGCCTTACACGAGCTCCAGCCAATGTTTTCAACTTGTTATTCTGTTATTATCACTTCCTTGCTAGTAAACAAAGGCTAATTAAGCACCCAATCAGGAAACATGGAATTTGCTTGTTATAAAAATTTGCTCGAAAGTTTGGTAACAGGGACAATATGGAGAAGAAAAATAACAATTTTATGTTGTTAGATATTATTATTATTATTATCATATTGTCTCACTGCAAGGTTAGGTAAGGCTTATTAGATAAATACCTTTAAAAAATTACACCAAAATTGAGGGGTCGAAATATTTTTTTCGGAATGTTATAAGTACCAAGCTACAGCCAACAAATGTTTATTTTTTATGTGACACGTTTTCCTTGTTATTCAACTTATTGGTTAAACTAATTGATGCGCAGATCATAATAAGTTTAAAACAAAAGTCTTTTAGATAATGTCACAAACAACGTATATTTATCTCGGTGAACATACTCATCCTACTTGATATTGTTTTGAAGTTGACCACACAATCGAAGTGGTAACACTAATCAATTGTATCGGCAGCCCTACGATGCTAAGCGTGTGTTTGTTTACGTTTGGACAGGATATGGACGGTTCCACTACCTGCTGTTGGCGGTGTGCGGCCTGGTCAGCACTTCCGAGGAGATGGACGTCATCTCGATGTCTTTCATCCTCCCCTCGGCACAGTGCGACCTAGACCTCACCACACAGACTAAAGTAAGTGCACAATGTCATCTTGTAAATAATCTACTATATATCTCCTATGTGTGTTTTATGCTAGGCCCTTCCCTAGAGGGAAAATCCTCAGTTTTAAGATATAATTTTTTTCTATAAGAGAAATTCCGAAGCTTCAAATAAAATCTCATTTTAGTTAGGTTTTATAAGATAATTCGATATATTTCTATATTCTTATGTGTTGTTCGATGTGGTGGTCTAAAGGGAAGGCCTTCGTTCAGCAGGGTACGTGTTCTGGCTGATGGTGATGATAAGATAATTCTAGTCTAGATCTTAATTTAGTCGTTATGGTATAAGTACTCCGTATCTTTCAGTTGTAATTGTAATCAATTACCGACAGATATAAATAGAACTGAGTAATTTAACACGAATCAATTTAATAAGAAAAGTCAAATATCTAGCCATTTGCATCTGTTCATTGTTTTTTTTCGCCAACTCGACAGTACTGTGATGTCCAATTCCAAAGTTTTACGTAGCTGTGATTTTAATTAATATCTTAGTTCAAACCATTCAGCATAACGGCTCTACAAAAGCATTTCACGTGGGTAACGCTTGTATTTTTCGTAGTTTTATTGTACTGAAAATAGATCTCTAATACCCAGATACACGTTTCACTAAGACAGCACGGGGAGGCCTTGATCATAATATTTTGTGTTTAACTGCAGTCACGGAAATTGAGTAGGGAGAGTCAATTTCCGTGACTGCCATAAACGTCGAAGGTTGTTCCAACTTCGGCGATCTCAGCAGTGATGTCCTCTCCATTTCCTTCAGTTTCTAACAAGATACAGAAAACAAGAACACTAATAGCGCTAAGGGAATAAATAAACTATTGCCGCAAAAACATTTGAATCGACCATATATTGTAGTCTCGAGGAAAATCAATTGGCCCGTAAATCACACTATCGTTTCATGAACGACGGTAGTCTGCCTGATGTCATTCAGCACCCAGTTGGTTTCACACAGTGCGAATTATTTGCAAACACATGTATGTTTACTGTGGCGATCATTGATCAATGTTTATAGTGTCCGCTAGATACACATTGGACACAACTAATTTAAATACTTATTTTTAAATAGCTGTTCTACCAAACTGCTAATTTTGGGAGTTTAATTTTAAATGACCTGACGGCTCAGATGGCTGTAGTTGAGCGATTGACTCCTGCAGTAAGCGCCGCGGTTTTGATTCCCGCAAGGAACAAATATTTGTATGACCTACATAGTTGTTAGGGGTCTGAGTGTTTGTACATTTGAATATTTGTGTTTTTATACGCACCCACGATACAGGAATTATTCCTAGTGTCTTTCCAAACTTCGTAGCAAGCCGTTCAGCACTTATAGTAGGTACCAATAATGTGTATGATAGCTTTCTGCAAGGCTTATTATATTGAATGAGGCGTGTATTTGTTTTTGTATTTACCATGCCAGTGGCCTCTCGAACCGTTTGGAGGCAATTGTCATAAGTAGAGTCATCTTATTGGTTTCATTACTTCACATTCGCCACTGATGTAGGTACCAAAGTGTACACAATATACAGATTACTTACTTCTTCTCTAGACGTGATTTACTTTTTGTATTACTTTAGGATAGTAGTCGGAACGAGTTCAAGCAACATGTTTAGGTAAACACTTATCTTCAAACGAATAACTGCACTTTCTCTAGTTTAGTACTTCTACCGATTGGAGACTCGGATTGGACAGTCGAGTCAAAGTGAAGAACTTAACAAATTCTTAAGTCACGACAGTCGAAAAGGGATTGTGGCCGGTGCCATGATGACATGCCATGCAATGTCTGAAAAGATGCCATGAAAGACAACTGACAAAAAATGTGGGCAGTTGTATTTTTTGGTAGAATACCTTATATTATGTATTTATTATTGATTGCCTCATTGGTCTAGTGGTCACAAGCGAGGCTGCTGATCGTGAACACCTGGGTTCGATTCTCGAGTCGGGCAAAGTGTTATTGGTTTTTAATGTATGGAAATTTGAGAATAAAGAGTCTGGAACTGTGCCCAGTAGATGGCAATAGGGTCGTCCATTAGTGAAATGAGGGCGTACAATTAGTACACCTCGGTCTAACCCTACGGGGAAAACAGGGGTGATGCTATGTTATGTTACCTTACTTACTGTAACTGTAGGTACCCTGGTGAAGGCAGGCTACCACCCAAAAGATTAACCCTTGCTTGTATGACTTGTGTGCCACTTACCATCAACACCCGCTAGACTGATGATTGGTGTAGTTAATTAATAAATTGACTGTCGTTACAGGGATGGCTGAACAGTATAATATTCATCGGCATGATGGTGGGTGCGTACGCGTGGGGCTCCGTGGCGGACTCCGTCGGTCGCAAGCGTGTGCTCATCGCCATCTCCGTGATCAACGCGCTCGCCATCGTCGCCTCCTCCTTCAGTCAGAACTACGAACTCTTCATGGTCTTCCGCTTCATCAACGGTGCCGCGTAAGTACCTACTCCGTAAACATAAAGTATTAAGTCTTATTCGCAATTGGCCGCTGGTTGGCGTTGTTAAGATTTTAGTCGCTCTGTGTAAAATAATAATAATTATCTGGTACAGTAAAGTTAAACATTAATTATGTTCATCATGTATGTAGGTCACCATCAATATATACCTAAAGTAAACGATTAAACCTTGAACGAAAAGCTGAAATGTATCGGTTTCAACTCGTTAGCAATTGCATTTAAAGTATTACATTTTTGCTTCATAAAGATCCGATAAAAATCACAACTTATGTGTGGGCATCTAGTAGGTACCATAGTACCAAAAAAAAAACTGAAATTAATGTGTGCGCGTTTACGATAGTTTAATCAAATGCGCGTGCACGATTTTTTCATATATTTTAACGACTATCTAGGTTGTGGAAAACTCTTACTAGACTCCCCAGACAAACCTTCTGTCTGCAAACACACTGAATGATTACTAGAAGGGGCTACCTAATTTTCGGTAAACGAATTAAAGCTTTATTATGATAAAAGGTATAGACTACACCGTGGATAATGGTCCCTTAGCACCTCAGCTTGGAACCCTTAGCCGTAATTTAGGATACCTACAGAAAAAGAAGGCCTATTATGTGCCAAAACCTAATTGTAATAAGCGCTACACTTGAATTTATTCTCGCAATAAAATTAATATTGTATCGCTTGCATTACACAGGATATCTCGTAATGTAGATAGGTAATGCAGTTGTGTACCTCAGGATATGATTAAGGTAACGAGCAAAAAACACTTTTTCAGTTAATAACCTTGCCAAACTCGAAGACGTTTTTTATGAAAGCGGACTAATTTATACAATCTTTGATAACGTTATTTCGTTCAAGTAATGTAGGTACCTACTTACAACAATTTTGTGTTTAATTAGGAAGGTAGTTGACGTAAAGTTAATTTACATGAGAATTTGTCTTTGTGTATGTATGAGTTTTGCACAGAACTAAGCAAAGTAGCATAGAGATGGCACTCGCGTATCTTCACCACCAGAAGGACACTCTTTTTTGTGATAGTAAAAATACTTGCTTTGACTAGTTAGGTTGGCACTCTGTACTTCATCGCATCTGTCTGACTGTAAGTGAGTCCCGGTAGGCTTGGATGATCAGGATATTGATTTAATGACTTTGTTACAGCTTAGGAGGATCAGGTCCTGTCATCTGGTCGTACTTCGCGGAATTCCAGCCGAAAAAGAAGCGAGGAGCGATGTTGAGTTTCATGGCAGCTTTCTGGACACTCGGCAACTTGTTCGTCGCTGGTTTGGCGTGGGTGATCATCCCTAGCGGTAACTATTCATTAACCATCAGTTTCCTACTCAACCCGTCGTATTCCTCCGCTGAAGCCCTTGGAACATGGTCTCCATGTTTTAAGCGGGTTAGTGAATACAGTCAGTAACACTGCTGCCGGAGCGGAATGACTAATAGGACTTGAAAGTTATACATAAGAACCTATTTCAGGAGCCTTTAGAGCAATTAAAACACTTTCGAGGTGGCGTAACACATACATCTCTCATTCCTGAAGCGGTGAATAACTAAGTTTTCCAATTTCCAGAAATTGGAGGAGAAACGAACGGTTTCGTATACAACTCTTGGCGTATCTTCTTGCTAGTAATGTCACTACCATCATTCGCTGTAGCCGCATTACTTTTCCTGCTGCCCGAGTCTCCTAAGTTCTTAATATCTACTGGTCGACATGACGACGCCTTAGAGGTATTCAAAGGCATCTACATGATGAACACTGGCCGAAGCAAAGAGGAGTACCCAGTCAAACAGCTGTTGATCGAGGAGCCGATACACACCAAGCCTGAGAAGAAGGTTGAGCCGAAGGAGCCTAAAGAACCTAAATCTAAAATGAGGAGAATGTTTAGCGATATCGTGGAACACAGCAAGCAGTTATTTAGACCTCCTATTCTCAAATTTACTATGATCTCTATCACAATCAACTTCACATTCCATATTGGGTAAGTACCTAGCTGTCTTAATGTTTAAGTACTCACTCCTAGGTATACGTACATATGATGGTAAAATTTACGGCGGGATTGGTGTAGTGGCGAAGTGATTACTTTTCTGTGTCGTGAGTTCGATGCCCGCACGGAAGAAGTCTTACGGATAAGTAGTTGTTCCGGATCTAGAAAATAAATTACATATTGCTTAGGTTCTAAGTATTCCCAGAACGAAAGTACGATTCAAGCTGAATTTAGACTTTCCCCATAACAGGTTTGTATTATGTTCTAACCGTCATTATGTTCCACAGTTACTACGGCCTCATGATGTGGTTCCCCGAGATGTTCAATCGCTTCGACGAGTGGTCACGCACGCACGACAACGCGGAGGCCGACATTTGTATGGTGACGTCATACGTGACTCAGCTCGGGACGCACTCTGCGTCTGCGCAGTGCGATGCTCACATACACTCAGACGTGTTTATGGAGTCCCTCATCACGGTGGCTGCTGCTATACCGTCCAACATATTCGCTGTCCTCGGCATGGACAGACTCGGAAGGAAGTTTTTCCTCGGTAAGGAATAAGGATCTATTTTCACCGGATTATAGTCGTTATGCACTACTGAGTACATGGCTTACTACGTTGAGCTAAAACCTGGATTAAGGAAGACCTATACATGTACTTCTAGAGCACTGGTCTCAAATAGGCTTTTTGATTGATTAAGCTAAGCCCTAACTAAAAGTTTTACTACACAAACATTTCTTTAACTTGCCATCATCACGGTTATACTCCCCGGAATAGTAAGTAATAATTCTTACTAGTTATTGTAGACGCACATTTCGCGGATTGTACCTATTACTACCCATGTAGGGTAGGTGTCGCTTTTTATTTAATTATTTGTAATTTAACCTATATTAATAAATAAATATTTTTCCCTTCTAGTGTTCGCGACATTGTCTGCTGGTTTATGTTCAGCAGCTATGTACTTTGTGTACAATAAGACTAACAACTTAATCGTAAGCGCCATCTTCAGTTCAGTAATATCGTGCGGTAACGCCTCACTCGACTGCCTCATCACAGAAGTCTTCCCTACCAACTTACGGTGAGATTTCTTTACGATTTATCATCAGATATCAGTACTAAGACATTCCCAAGAGTAGATCAACATGGTACGAATGCTCACCGGTTTGTTTCCAATTAGGAAACGATCGTCACCGTTGGGCAGTACCACCAAAGTCCGAGCACAACCCATTCACAAATATAGGATACTTTTATGGTTGAACTTTAAAGCAATTTTGACACGCCTAGATAAAAACGAACTGAAACGGCTACTTCACAAGTCAGTTTTTCTAAGGCAATATTTACAATAATAATTCTAACAAGTCTCGATAGAGCAAGTACTAACTGTAGTGATATGTTTGTAGCGCAACTGGCGTAGCAGTATCAATGGTGGCAGCCCGGCTGGGCGGCATCATCGGCAACGTGGTGATCGCGGCGCTGCTGGACCAGTACTGTCCCGCGCCCACGTTCATCGTGGCCGTGCTGCTTGCCGGCGGCGGCCTCATGTGCCTCTTCCTGCCCAACACCACGCGGCAGGCCCTCTCCTAACATCGCCACCACTCAGACTAATGCCACACGACCTTTTTCTTGCCGTACAAAAATGTTTATTTGTAATGTCAATTTCGAAGAAGACTCAAAATTACGGCATTTTATCTGAGTTACCTTTGGCCTGCCATGTGATATCTACCATTATTTTAAGATTATAAGCGTTAATCTCATCGAAAGATCCATTGATGTAACTAGTTTTTTTTTTTACATATTTGTACAATAGTTTTATATTAATTTAAAATGTTTTTATTTATGAATTAAATGAAAGTACGAACGATACATATTCCTAGTAAATAAAGTAATTGACTGTTGTAGGTTGTTATAACTTAATACGTTATACATTTGTTTGAAATTGTAAACCAAAAGTTTCACGTCAGATCTTTTATTGGATAAAGTATTATAGAATAAGGATCATTTCATTATCATGTTGTATATTATTGCAACTATTTTAATATTACGAATTTATAAATTACCATTGTTATCGTAGTTTGTAGTTGTGTAGATGTAGTAAAATTATAAAACACGAGTTGTGATATAATAAAGTTTGTATCAAATCGTTTGCATTGTATATAAGTGCATTTTTCAAACCCATCAAACACCTTAATTACAATGCAATATATTTTCCTAAATTCATTTCAGTTCCTTAGTTTTATTGAAAAAGTAAAATGTCACACGAAACGGAAATGAGTAAATCATCAAAGTTAATTTTGTTGTTTTATTTATTTGCTTGAATGATGCTATATACTCTATAGAGTAAACTATTTTAAAAGTTAAAATAACAACAAGATCTTGATTAAAATTTATTTAATAAAACTACACAGAGGTTATTACTAAAGACTCAATTTTATAGTCCGATCTAGATTTCACTTAGATCACTCAAACAAACCAATAAGTGCTTTTGACATTATGTTTAAAAATTACTTCAACAATATTGTACTTAATATTAATCCTACATTATTGATATAAGAAATTTATCCTCTTTAACTGACGGTAAACGGCCGCATATCTCTCTTATAGTCCAACATTACTTGTCCCGTGTGGAAACACTATAACATAACAGCACTTTCCATGTACAAGCACGCGTGACACTGTTACACGTACTCCAACTCTCGCTACACGTTATAAAAATAATATATAACTACTTTTTTATATATTACACATACGATCCAACAAATATCATAATTCAATTTAAATTTACAATCGTAAATCCTTAATCTAAATATTGTATGCAGTAATGCATTATACTTAATTGTTTTATATGACAAGTCCAGCCCGGACACGTTTCAATTTTCTTATCTTCGCGTTCTATATAATAGATATATTTACAATCATGTCTCTGTTTGAGCGCGTTTCAAACGCACACGAATCATCCTCAAATAGCGGCACCATTTATAATAACTCGGTCACAAAGTTTCACAACAGATACAAATGAATTCCTATAATATAAAATATAGAATCGATACACAAAGATCGAACAAAGAAACAAGTTTAAACAATCTATTGCACTAGTAACATTTTGAGTTATGAAATAGGCACAAATAAATAAAATTCTAAGAACATCAAATACAACTGCCATAAGTTTAACTTCAAGTGATGTTAATGTTCGAGTGGTGTCTTATGTTTAACTGTGGCGGGATAGTTCGTTCACCGACAGCTGGATCGCCGGTTGCAACGGAATCTCAGCCGAGGCTTCAGATGTGTCTGAACCAGGAGTGAGTAGCCGCCGCGTCCACTGGCCGCCGTCCTCAGTCTCCGACTCCCGCACGTCGATAGAAGACGGAGAACCAACTGTCGAATCCACCGAAGACACAGTCCTCTCCGTTATGTCGTCTGTCAATATTGGCATAGATTTCCCAACAGACTCTTCGTCGGTCAGCAATGGCATTGAAATAGGTCCACACATCGGCACCTCTACTTCTTCTGTGGTCACATAAGTCATTTCTGTGTTAGGTGACGCCAACAAAGGTCCACTAGAACCATAATTATTATTGCTCAACGGGTCAGTCGTCTTGACAGGCGCTATCCTAGGGTCTGTCACGGTGATGGGCAACTCGAGGGAAGTTGGTACAGTCTGAGGAGTAACACCGATCACTGCTAGACCATCTTCTAAATTAGATGGAATGGCCGGTTCGCTATCCACTTTAGTAGGCACTTCCACTGGTGTCATGATAGGTTGGTTCAGTGTCGTACTAGTCTCAGATACGCGACAATGTACTGATACGTTGGCGTTCAAATCGCGAAAATCAGGGGCTTCGTCTCGCGGCGTATCCGCGTGGAAAACGTCGCTGTTAGCTAAGGCGGCTTCAAGAATATCTCTGCGTTCCGGCTGTGTCGCTAGGACTGGTAGAGGTTCCACGGCCATCGGAACAAGCTGATTATTATCTAGGACTAGAGGGCGATTGTCAACAGGGGTCAAAGTGCCGTTATCTTCTATGCAAAGGTAAAACGAGCCCTGAGGACCACCGAAGTGTTCCCCGGGCACCGCAAGCAGCTGTCCATCGGACAGTGGTGGCGGTGCAGCTGGTTGCTCCGGCTGAACCACAGGCGTAACAACTGGCTCCTGCTGGTGCCTAACAATGGCAGTCGAAGGTAAAAGCTCTTCAAAATTATCAAATTCGGGGTAGGTACTCGTTGTAGCAACAGACACTGTGTTTGATACGGATGGCACGATGGATGGAGAATTATTACTCAAAGCAGCTAAAGCTGGCATAGGCGGCAAGGTCGCAGGCGCAGGTGCTATAGCTATTTCTTGTTTTATTTTTTTCACTGGTGTTGGAGATTCAGATATTGTCTTTCGGACTCTTGGTTTATGAATTTTACTTACGCCTGACTCGCTAGGTGTAAGGGTAAGGGTTTTTTGAAGAATAACTTTATTCTCCTGTACAGGTGTAGTTGTTTTCTGCACAATTTGGCCAGTTCTTTGTAAATGTTCAAACTGCGCTGCAGTTAGTTGCATAACTGCACCAGATTTTTGTTGTAAAAATATCAGAGGTTCTGAAGACGTCTTTTGAATTGTCTGCACTAGCTTCTTCGGCTCCGATGCCATTATGCGCTTTGGAACTGGTCTTATTTCAGGCATTGGTGCTATATTCTGTGCTGTCGTAGCTACTCTGCCGCCTACAATAAGTTGGCCTTTCGATGTAATTATAGCACTTTTTTGTTTAGGAACAACCCTTGTTTGAGTCTTTACCGGTGCAACATTCTGCGTTTTTGCCGGCGCTATTGATGTAACGACAGTTTTCTGCACAGCACCTGAATTCGTCGATATTCTATGAGCTATATTTTTTAACTGCGATACGTTTGGCTGTTGTTTCTTTGGAAATAGCATTTTCTCATGCTCAGGGGTAAGAACTATTCTAGATTGCGCACCCTGAGCGTTTGTTATGATCATAACGGTATTCCCGGGCGTGCTGGCATCAGTGGAAGATGGAATTAATTTAGCCGAAACAGGTTTGTTGTCTGAAGAACTCAGCTGTGACTCCGAACCTTTAGCAACAAGAACGTGAGCCTTACCAGTTTGTGGATCTATCACAATCTTCTGTGTCCTGCCAGGGCGCGGTGAGCTAGGTGTAGGTAAAATAATAAACTTTTCAGATTTACCTGTGCTCTGGGGGACTGACTGTATTAAAGTTGGAGTTTGTTTGACTTCTTTAACAGGAGTTTCACCCTTAGTCATGATAATTTTCTGCTTCCCCGTCGTTTTATCAATAACTAGCATAGGCTTTGCTCCACGTAATTTTGAAGATTTTGAAAGTATATTTGGAGTGCTAACTTTGCTAACTTCAGTGACTGGATTCATTAGTAAAGTTTTAGATTCAGTTTTTGTAGCCGTTGTACTTATGGCTACTTTTTCGCTCTCTACGGTTTGTTTTGTTTTCACAAGTTTGGGTGGATTTGGTGTGTGGGTGATAATGTTGCCGTCTGACATCACAATCGGCATTTTCTCAATGCTTTCTGGTGTCAAGAGATCTTCAGACAGAACGATAGGCATCGAATTGATATCGAACATAGCGTCATCAGCAGCGGAGTCATTGATTATCTTTGACGTTTCGTTTAGCGGGGGAGGTGTATGCGTGATAAGCGAATTTGCGGATTTAATTTTCTGTAACTTTGCCGGCGGTTTTGCTATTTTCCTTATCTTCTGCTGTATTATAATCGTATTGGCATCGGATGGCGCTTCTGGAGATGTTTGTATAGTGTACGTTTGTACAGATCCATCTTGTGCGGGGTTATTACTGCGCGATAGAATGATTTTGTCTGGTGTAGTCATCTCAGTCATATTGTTAATAATATTTTTGGTTGGCGCGGTGCGTCTAATTATTATTTTCTGTTTGGGAGAATCGCACTTACCCTTGAAAGAAGATTTGGCAACATCGAAATTCAATATCTTCTCTTTTCCAGAAATAATTTGTTTAGTTGATGAAGGTTTATTTGTAAGAAATTTCGGTGTACATGGCTCTTCTAATATTTTCAATAGTTTCGATGACGACACTTCTATTTTAGTATTTTTAACGTTTGTTAGTTCACTGTTATTGTCATTAGATATGATTGCTAATTTTTGTTCCACAGTGTTTACACTATCTAAACCATTATTTTGTTTTACATTAAATACAGCTTTATCAGATATTTCCTTATTATTATTTACAGTACTATTTAAACTATGATCAATGTTTATTTTGTGGTCAATTGATTCCGACATCTGAACAAGCGATTGAGCAGCATTTAAGTTTTCACTTTTTTCTTGTTCAGTTTCAAACCGAATAATGTTGTCGTTATTTGAAATTAAGAGGGATTTGGGTTGATGAACAATTGGTTCTGTTTCTATAATTGATTCTTCAATTTTCTCTTCTAATATCATACTTTCCGGGGGATGAGGAGGAAGCTCATCGTGGACGATTTCATCAGGAATGGACAAATGTATGTGTTCTTTCTGATGACTACCAGATGTTTTATTTTGAATAGCAGCTGACGGCAAGTTTATAAGTGTCTCAGCGATTTGAAGATCTGATTCAGATGGAATACTTTCAAGAACAGTGGACACTTTATCAATATCGGTGGTTGGAGCATTATCAATAGTTTCTGTTTGACTGTCCATGACAATTTCATTAGATGTCGTAACATTATGTTCCTCTGATATAGTTACATTATCAACTACAACTTCACAATTTACCTCAGTGGTTATTTCATTTAAGTCGTTATTAGACTCTTCATTTTCTTCTAAATATTTCTCGGGTTCTGGGTACACACTATTGCCGCTGTTTTCAAAGTTAATGCTTTCATTGAAACCATTAATATCACTGCACGTACCACTGTTGTCTTTATTATCATCTTCAAATAAGTCTTCGGGTGGATCATCACTGATAATTCTCGTCACCCTGTCAGCTTCTCTAGATACACTCAACAAAGCGTCCACCGCCGACGCAGTAGATTCATTCATATATGGCTCGTACGACTTTTCAAAACTAGTTTCGGTGAATTTTTCAGCAGGCGCTGATATCTCTTCTTCTACTAGTTCTGTAGTGGTGTCCATTTTTTCGTCAATAATTTCTTCCATTTTTCCGTCACCAACCTCTTCTATTTGTTCGTGAATAACCTCTTCCATTTTTTCGTCCACAACCTCATCTATTTTATCATAGATAGGTTCTTCCACAACTATTTCTTTTATGTTTTCAGTAAGATTCGATGTATCATCTGTACTTTTACTTTGATTAGACGTTTCTTCTATATTTTCCGCCTTATTAGTTGTTGCTTCAATATCCTGCGTTTCAATTGTTGTTTCATCCATATATTCTACTATATCTGAATTTTCTACTATATCATTAGCTTTGTTTGTATCATGTACTATTTCTAATTTGCTTGCTGTATCTTCTATTGTATCTTCTTGAATGGGAGTGAAATCTATCATTTCTTCTTGGCTTTTAGGGAACTCTATAATTTTAGTTTTGTTTGACATGTCTTCTATAATTTCTGTTCTGTTTGAAATGTCCTCTTTAATTTCATCTCTGATTGTAGTATTTGTTTTGATTGGCTCTGGTATGTCAGTATTGACCGGTTTTATTTCTTGTGTCGGATATAATACATCTTGTAATATTTTATCGGTTTTTTCTTTAACAACGGGTGATGTAAGTAATTGTTGACTTGTTGTATTTGCAACGGCTATATCACCAAATTGGCTGAAATCAGAAATATCTCCAAACTGCTCGAAATTTTTCTCTTTTTCGCGTAGTTCAGCTTTCATCTTTTTGAGTTGTATTTTGGGCGCCAGACGTGCAACCTTTACGGGTTCAATTGGAGGAGACTCTCTCGCCTCTGGGGAGGAAACAACTTCTGAACCATTGATTTCACTTTCAGATATGTCCATTCTATCTACTGCGTTCGCATTCAGCTGTTCTGCAACATACTTTCCGATTGCGTCTTGGCTTCTTGAGTGTCTGCTTCGAAAAAATGTTTTCGTCTTAAAAATTGCTCTTGTTGGTGGTACTTCAGCAGGTTTTTCAGATTTTTCAGGCGATTTCTCTCGTTTGTCCGGAGACTTTACGATAGAGGGCTCAGGAAAATTTTCCTCTACTTTCAATGGTTCGGGGGCCGAAGGTAATTCTGGCACAGTAGTCTTATTGAGTAATTCTGCGACCTCCCTAGCCATTTCATCATCATCTAAACTTATGCTCTTTGCGTCTTCTTTACGTTTTGGATTTTTAACACGTGGTATTTTTCTACCTCCATCAGCTTCCAGAGGCCAGTCTTCGTCTTCACAAAATTCATATTTAGAGTCACTGGAAGATTCTGGTTTTTCACTTGTAGGTGAGCCATTAGATTTCTTCTCAGTGGGTGACGATAGTTCGGGTGGTATCGGCACACTCGATAATTCAGCTGATGTTGGCACAGCAGGAGATTCAGCAGCTTCTGGCACTTCAGGTGACCCAGCCATAACCATGACTGTAGATTCATCATTAGATTCTTCATCTCCATCATCCCAGTCAGCTAATAAGCTGCTTTTGATTTCTTCATCAGTTTTAACCTTTTTCGATTCAGTATTATTGGTTTCTTCATCTGCAGCACGCTTTTTATTACTTTGTGGAGTCTTCTTGGTCTCTTTTTCTGTTTTTTCTTTCCGCGGTCGCCGGGCTTTTGGTGTTTTAGTTATATCAGGCGTTGATTTGGTTGACGACTTTGTAATAAGTTTTTTCCTTACCGGTGATGGTGTGTATGGTGTAAATGATACACTATGTGTTTTGTTGTGTAAAATTAAAACATTTAGGCGTGTTGTTGTAAATGAGCATGCATGGCATGCATAGATTCCAGAGCTTGAAGCTGTCGGAGTCGCAGGTGTTGCAACTGGATTCTCTTTATTTTCTTGTTTTTCTTTTTGTTCATTTTCTTCTGGCACTTCGTCTTTATTGTCTGATCCTGGCTCTGCACTAGTTGATGGAGTCGAAGCCATTGCTTCTGGAAGTGAAGTGTCTGAACTGGGAGTTTTTGAACCTTGCACCAGTATATGTACTTTATAATCTACCTTTTCTTTGCCCTGAAACAGTAGAAAAAGATTTTTAATGTCTATTGACATCTGAATATTGTTTTGAATTAATCCCTTCGTCATAGGGACATGGACAGACAACTGGACAATTGAGACATACTTATATAATATATGTTCATATCTATACATATAAATAAAATTGGAGTGTCTGTTTGTAATATTGAAATAACCGTTTTTTACTACATGCCTATGAATATATATACGGTACATACACCAAAATAACATTTTTTTCAATTTTTGTCTGTCTGTCCGTCTGTCTGTCTGTCTGTTTGTATAGACTAATCTCTGAAATGGCTGGATCGATTTTGACGGGACTTTTATTGGCAGGTAGCTGATGTAATAAGGAGTAACTTAGGCTACTTTTATTTTAGAAAAATTCTTTCATTTTAGAACAAAATAGGGTTAAGTGCATTTGGTCTCACTAAAAAATACATTGTTAAGTTCCGACATCCACGCGAACGAAGTCGCGGGCACAGCTAGTATTATATAAATTTATGGAAGTATCAGGCGACAGACTGAAACAAAACACCTATACTCGTTTTGTTTAGGTATTAAAATAAAGGTAAACAATCTTGATGTGACTTTTTACACAAACACATATTAAACAAATAAACTACTGCTTAAATCCTATCTTCAATTGATTTGGTAATCGTTATTGTTGTGTTACATTGGTTTTTAGTAGCATTTCATTTTTGAACTGAGTTTTTAAACAAATATATTAAAAAGACACATCAAGATTGTTTACCTTTAGTTAAATACCTAAACAAATCGAGTATAGCCTTATATACTTTCTGTCCATATTGGGAAAATATGTGTACATAATTTAATGATTATTACCTTTCTGATTGGAGTTAAAATTTTTGAGGGCTCTGCAGATCTTCCTCGTCCGCCCCTGCCTGAAATTAATTTACAATAAATACATTAATATTTCTCACATAGTGTTTCTGTTGTTTTAAAACAATATAAATTATACCTTTTTTACCAGAGCCTGGTGTTTTCTTGAGAGGATCACCAAAAATGCCAGCATAGCTCTCTTTTTTCTTTTCTTGGAACTCATCTCGCGTAAGGATTTCTATATCACCTCCCACAGCAGTTTCAGCCCGGATTACATCTTCTGGAAACTTTTCCATGTGGCCACGTTTGGTTCTAAACATATCTGGAGATAAAATGAAAATCATGTTTTGAACTTACATACAAAAAGAATTTGATGTAAAGATATATTATTTTTAGGACATATATGTAAGTAATAAGAAGCTACTTACACAGTCCTTTATTGATGAATTCAGTTTTGCGACTGCACTCATACTTGTCAATCGCATTAGCATTTTTCACATATTCACTGAAAAAACGAAACATAATTTTTATATATGCCTCATATAGGACTGGCAACCTCCTGCTTCGAATGTTAAAAAGAAGAGCTTTCAACAATATTTCTGAACATAGAAAATCAACACAGTTTTTGTAATCAATAGCAATTTACAGGGAAGCCCATGCTTAATGCTTAAAAAGATGTCTGTGCAGTAAGCCAGTTATTGGCCAAAGAAATTACCCAGTATACATACTCTTGACCCAATGCTGTATGTTGAGAATGGTCAGATCATAGCTGTCATGGCAATATAACCAGAAATATCTGAACATGATAGGTATCAGTTTGTTTAGTGTAAACCTAGAATGACAATTTCCTAAGTGTGTAGGAAAAAATTATTCGTATCTGAATTTAAAAGAGTAACAGGGGTGTTTCTTGCCTATTATTCTCCAAAAAATGTGAATGTGGCAACTACAGCCCATTAGAGACTATTCATAAGTGCCTACTGGTTCAGTTATTTAGGAACCACAGATTGTTTTATTTTGTCACTACTGACTTGCCTCATGTATTCGGGCATTAAATTAAGTCACAAGCAACAATTTTAAAGTAATTTTGCTGGCTAGTGACATATATTTTGCAATATTATGGTAATTTGTTCACAACTTATCTTGTGTGTTCTTTATGTGTTTTATGTGATAGAGAATAAGCCACCAGTGTTGTTTAGTTCAGTTTAATTTAGACTTTGATGCACCCCACATCTTCCAAATGCCTATTTTAGTGCTAGCTTCTCTCAAAAGAAATTGCAATAGTATGTTCTCTCACTAAAATGAGTGTGGGAAGTGGTCTTATAATGTGTTATTTTACATAAGAAAACCAAGGAGTAAACAGCTAAATATTTAATAGCTTTTAACATATCTTCTGTATATTTTATGTAAAATTCATACCAACAATTTTTACATGATAAGATCGCTACTAAAAACTGCAGTCTATTTTTGGTGATAAAAAAATCCTTATGAATGAAATATACATAAAAACTGTAATGTTTCAGCACAGGTCATATTAGGTCAGTAGTTAGTATTGTTAGTGACTCATTAAAGAGTTGGCCACAGCAAAAACAAGGTTAAGTACCATTTTCAATATTCTGTATAACTTAAAAATATGATGATACTAAAATAGCAACTGGCAGCACTGTAGACAGCATATAAGAAAATAATTATTAGTATGCTCCTATAAATGACAAGTCAATACAAATCCTCAGATTTACTTGAGCAGGATTTTTGGTAAAAGTTCAAATATAGGTCATTTGTAGCTTACTGAATCCATAATATTTAATTTAAACTATTTATGATGTCCCTATTGAACCTCAGACACAGAGTAAATATTTAAATAAGTTACTATCCACCAAAATATTCGAACTTGATTTGATATAATGCAGTTAAGTCTTATTTTTTCAATCTCAAAAAGGATTCCAGACTGGACTCTATTATGTTGTGGCACCATATGATTCAGTATAAACCAATCAAAATCTATTGTGATATGGATGGACTGGATGAATAGAGAAACGTAGCTTAAATGACTGTCACTTTAAGGTACCCTGAAGAAACATTATGACTTGTTGTTTGAGTCCCGTATTCAGCAGTGAAGCTGAAAAAATATATTGTGTGCAAGCATAACTGAAAAGTTAGAAAATACTCAGTAGCTAGATAGAGTGCCTAGATAATCTGGCTGCCTGTTACTTAGGCTTAGTATGTAGGTATAAACCATATACAAGAATACAATCAGCATCAGAATTATCGAAGTGGACAGAGTAGTCAATAATATTTGAACAACAAGCATTTTTGAACTTTATGATAAAATAGCAAGATTGGCTTTAGGTCTTTCACCTAGAACAAATGACATTTAGAGCAAAATCTTAAATAAGTTTAAATTACTGAATTGTATAGATGATTTTGACTACTTGGTGCACCACAATCAGTATGATACTGACTGTAGGCAGACATTTGCTTAGTTCCTACAAAGAATACAGAAATTATGTAAAAATAAATACTCACAAACAAAACTCATAACATTAATTATTTTTAATAAGCCAGTACCATTTATTAACTAAAAGTATTGAGAAACATAGATATGTTTTTAGAATTGTATGATCCTAAATTTTTTACTAAGAACAGAAATTCCTAATATTTCTAAAAATAATAATGATGGTGAGTGTAAAAATTGTCAATATTATCAATTGAAAGTGATCAAGTTGGAATATTCAATAAACAATTTAACATCAGAAAATGCATAATGTGATGATGAACCTATGTTTAAAATGTTTAGCTTTCAGGATATCTGGAATGCACCCTATGTAGCTTTAGCTTGTATAATTATGTAAATATCATCCTGCTCTATCTTTTAGAACAAAGAAACAACAAACCTCATGCAATCAGTTGGATGATAGTTAATATTTCTACACCGCTTGAGCATTCCAGGTTATACTTGCAAACTTACTATGTGTCCTCCTGGAAGAACTTGACAACCGCTATTGGTGGCTTTCGAAATGAAGGCAGGACATCTGGTGGCAGCTTCTCCGGACCGACCACCTCGCCGGGCCACCAGCAGGACCCGAGCTTCACCCATACCACCTCCCCATCCAAATAATTAACTTCAGTCTTTTCACACATCACCACAATGTTCAGGCAAAATGCACGACCATATTTTGTCAAGTAGTCAGTCACTGAATGCCGAGTGCAACAGTTATTACAACATTTCCTTCAAACCAACTTGTATAACAATATCTAATCGCCGCAGCAGTCAAATGTATCTTCCGTTACAAGAAAATGTGAGAAATTGTCTTTTATTTGTCAAAACATTGGCAAAATATTACTTGTAAATATCACCGACTGCGTACGAAATTATTTTATTTCATACAAAGGTTGGTAGCATTGATTTAAAGGGAAGATGGAATTAGAGTTATTAACGAAAAATAATAAAATCAAAACATGATTTAATTTAGTTAATAATTTTAAATATACAAACAAATGAAATAATTAACATTTTAAAACTAAATATGTTTAATAAGAATATAAATGTATGTACCGGAAATGTTCAAAATGGTCGGCGTCAGCAGATACCAATACACCAAAATTAACTTGGGAGTTGCCAGTGGCATATCCATAGAGAAAATAAATTTAATTTTACTTCTAAGATGATTTCACACTGCACTTTAGCCTCAAAATTGTTTATTTATTTACTTTACCATCTCAAATTAGTTTCAACAATAATAATCTCATTTTAAGAACATTCTCTCTTGGTGTTAAATTCTCCGATATTATAAAGGAGCAGCAATCAATGCGTAAGGCTTTGTCCTAGCTGTGAAACTCAATGTATAGCAGTAAATAATAAAATTGAAACATGAAAAAAGTTTGTGCACATGTGTAGCTGGGACTGTGGACAAAGTGACACTTATGGAAGTTGAAAAAAGTTAGGCACACTAGTACTAATAAATACATGATTTTATATTGTCTTACCGCTCTTTAGTACCTATGGGCAGTGTACTGGTGTTATGACTAAGATTTATTGTACGCAATGAAATCTATTTTGCGGTTGTTCATATTATTTCGATGATTTTGCGTAACATGGACCATAAATAACTATACCATATATAATTTATATATCAAGGAGTGCAGCTAACGAAAGTTAAGAACGAATTTAGCCCGCGAAATTCAAGAAACTAAATGGCTCAACACTTTTTAAATTAGACATCGATGTGTCCATTGAACATGCTTCTCAGTTGTCTCTTTTTTAATTTCTCGTTTAAATTCAGTCTCAGTCAACTTACTTTATTCAAACTATGTCTCCATTTTATGAAGGCATTTTATAATCGATTATATTTAAACACGGTTTATTTTAATACTTTTTATTCAGAAACTTAATTTACATACATAACAAAAATATAATTTAGGTGGATCACTAACTTAGTTGTGATTTAAGGTATGTCAACTTATTATTACAGACATAAAACCATTTCGATTAAAGCGAATAATATATCTACTTAAAACTAAAATTATTGTGATCGTTTTGGAAATGTAAGTATTTAATAATTTAAATACATGGAAAAGGCTGACAACTTGTACCCATTTAGAATTTCACTATATTGCGTATATGTTGAATTAGGTATTAAAAATATGCCAAAGTAATGGTATTTGCGCGTATCACATCGGGGTCCATTGTCAGCGTTTATAAAAATAAAATATACAGAAAATACTATATGTATCAAATAAATTTGATCATTTTATGAGTCTATTTTAAAATTTATAAAAATTGAATGAAAAATGTCGAAATTTTTTAGTTTAAATATTATTACTTTAGTGATTTGTGTCATGTGTACGTACGCTTTATTATTAATTAACAAAATTATTACACACATGCACAATTCACAAACAAAATCACAATTTCAATGATTTTATCCGATCATGTCTTTCACATGTTTTGTTTAACGATTAGCCGGCGTATTGACGAACGATTTTGGCCCACTGTTGCGGGTAGTTTCGCTGCACGTACGATAGAGTGCGCTGTATTTGCTTGGTCTCTTGTGGCGTGCATTGAGGACAGGCTCCGCGAAGTACTAGTGGCGCCAGGGCTGAAAATAAGAAGCGGTCATTAGTATCAGTATAAGTGTATAATCTATGGTCATTAGTTACATAATTCAAACAAGAATGTTATGTACGCGTAACGTCTCGTTATTTGAATGTTGTTATTTAATACCTCCAGATTAAAATCAATCTAAAGAAAATCTATTATTACCTACTCGCGGAAGACATCTATTTATAAAAATCTACTTTCTGGGGAACATAAAATTATAAATTGTATTAGTCGATGATTACTTGTCAGATATAATAAATTAGTAATCTAGCGAGGTGCAAAGTTTAGTCGATGGAATAGCCGACTATAGAATAGAATAGAATAACGGTTATTTCAAGTCCTGGACACATATACATACTTTGGACCTAGTAAATAAAATTGCATTGTGGTACATGCAACAGGCAACAGTAATCATATTCAGGAAACTATTGGGACTGACCCTTACTCGTCGTACTAGTGATGCGGCTCGCTTATGCTTTATGGATATTACGCCGCAAACATGCCTGACGCATTACAACTCCATGGTAGCCTCATCAGTCTCCGGAATGCGTTATTATATTGAACGCGATGGGCCTCGTAAGACGTTTCAGTATACTTCTCCTACAGGCTGCACGTGTAAAAAGATGAACAAAATGCTCCAAAAAGCATACCTTTAACTTCTACAATACAACGTGCAAAATTTTTGCCCGTACTGACTATGCTTACCATTATTCTCAAATAACATCCTAGCCTTGTTAAAAGTAAGCTGGGCTGCGATCGCACCCTTTTATTCTTATATAAGTATGAAGATACTAAAGATATACTGAAGATCTACGAGTAAATTTAACCAGCAATAAATTATGTTGTATGTATAGTTTCTTTCCGGTGAGGTCGCAGGGCACCTTACTTAACACGCATGTATTTAAAGCGCTCGTTGTCGTTGTCGAAGCCGTTCGTCCAGTCTAGCGCTCATGACAATAATAGGAGCGATTTCTATCTAAACTGCGGATGTCACAACACACATGGAAATCGTTCGTGGTAAAAACTGATTCGTCGCATCTAGTTAAACTTAGCCCTATACAAGTTGTATTGTAGGTACTATCCCTAGTGAAAATCGAAACACTAGAAAAATGTATGGTAACAGTTTTCTGGCGTCTTTACCGATTGTGGATGAGGATTGTACACTTATCTCATCATCATCTGCCTAGCTTTTTTCCTAACTACATTGGGGTCGGCTTCCAATCTAACCGGTTGCGGCTAAATATCAATATTTTACACGGAGCGACTGCCATCTGACCTCTACCTCCCAATTACTGGGACATAGTGATACTCTAAGGATAGGACGGTACACTTATTTATAGGGAAACATAAGGATACAATAAATATGAACTTACTCTTTAATCTTTTTCCGATGGGGTCGCAGGGCGCTTCACCGAGCGCGCACTTGAGCTGTCTCTGTATGAACCTCTTGTCTTGGAGAGCCTCCTCCAGAGCTGTGTCGGACACTGGCGGCCGCTGCGACTGCGCAACGCACACCGCGACTACGCAACACAGAACTAAAGCGTAGGTGATCTGTAAAAAGAAAATATGACTAAAGTAAAAGGAAAAAGAAGCAACATGGTCAGTCAATAGTGTTATTTGGCGAAATGTTGGCATACTGTCACTACGGGCAAGTAGTCGCTGAAGAGGACCTAATACATGTTATGTACCTACTACTCTATATTGCCATAGCAGTACCCACGTCATGGAGGCAGTAGGACCATCACCTCCTGCTAGCTATCTGCACTAAATAAATCAAGAAAGTGTTAATAATGAACCTTTTTGTGGTAACAACTTAGATCCGGCACTATACTTAGGTACTTTTGTTACACTAACTACAGTTCAACTTTGCTTATCCCACAGCATGACATAAGCGTGATTTTTTGTTGGAACTTGCTCTACCTACACACAATGAACCAAACATCAATTGAGGTACTGTAAACTCCTGCGCAATACCGAAAAAAAGTTTATGTTGTGAGAAAAAGTTGTGTTACATCCTCTTTTCTTTTTAATTTGCCCAGAATGTTGTCGTCTGATAAAAATATGAATCATTGGTAGGTAATAAAGTTAGTGAAAAAAGTGTATGATAATGTCCCCATTGCAGGAATTGATGAGAACCGCAAGTCCCCAATATACAAGACTCATTACCACAATGTATTGTGTGAGTATTGCTCATGTTCACACGTTTATGCAAATAGCAGAGTACAGTCAGCCTAAAAATATAGGTGTAAGTAAAAATCGTGTGTTAAAGCGTTCATATTTTTGAGACTGTACAATCTTATGAAATTCGGCTACTGTGTTTAACAATAGGCTTCATAATATCCACTACATGAACCGTCATACAACCAATATACCCCAAGCTGGCGGATTGGTGATCTTGGTCTGGAGTATGCTGTTATTTTCACTATAGAGGACGCGGCTAGCATATCACGTAGTTGTTTTATACACTTGAATCTTTTACTACATTTCATTTTATTGGTGGGGCCACTCTTTTTATATTTTTATACATAGAAATAAATGCTACAGTATTAAAAAAATAGGACGTTTAAGTTCGTCGTTGAAACGCTCTATAGAATACTATATACCTAAACAAAAAGGATTCAAAAGTGGATAATTGCGCGATCTACGCCTGTCGCTACATCGGTAATAATTAGGCTGCGAGTGTTCGGCGCATACGTTACAGAATACGATAAAAAAGGTGCTTTTATAAACATAACTAAAAAAAGTTATGAGGGTTTAGATACAGGATTTTGAGTAATTTGTGGTTTTTTTTGTGTTAAAAATCATGTCTCGTAGTACCCAGGGACCAAGGGTGGAAAGGTGACAAATGACTTCACCAGTAGGTCACCCGAAAAATGTTGACGGTCCATGCACAGAACATTCTGTATACCTACAGATGTGTTGTAAGTTGTGTTTGTATTATAACGCTGTAATATAGACAGAAAAACAGAACTCTATCAAATTACATTATTATCAACGAACTGTTTGTTTACATGTTGTTTGGCATGTGGCTTTACAAATAGCAGATTTTCCTATCACAGTAAAATTATAATATGTAAAAATTTACGCAGAATTGAGCGTTTAATAAATCCGTTACAAGGATCTAAAAATATGATTCTGTGGAGAAGAATTGGTACGAAACTCTTTTAAAAAATAATATCATCTTACGTAGCTATGTTAGACTCCTACTATATTAGCTTAGGTACGAAGTCTTTTACCCTCACTCTTGAACCCAACGTGTTAATAAATAGTTTGATCGATGTCAGCCGATGCGACGTCGTTTGTCGGTGACATGGTAAGAATCTATTATTCATCGCCTGTTACGAGCATTGCCACATTTAGGCAATTTACGTGACTTGAAACCAAAGTTAAATAGGTATAGCCTTGAGAAGTTTTCGAATTGCAGTCTTACCTTTAGACATTTTGAACAAATGACACCTAATGAAATGATTTGAGTTATTTCATAGATCATAAATAATTATCAGATGTAGGTTTAGTCCATGTGAATAGCCATAAAACAGGTTTCTATTTTAAGCTTGTAAGTAACAAGTGGAAAATAAGATTATGCCTATTGAATTGGAGGCACGAATTTTATTCGATTGATACGTCAAGCATGATTGCCAGTTAGACAATGATTGCACAAGGATCACGAGAGTCGTAAGGACAAAGCTATTTAGTGAGCACTGTCCGATTTGCAAGTGCGTACAGTTGTAAACAAAAGCGATATGCAAACGATGAATAACAAAACAAACGCACGCATTTTTTTGTTTACACTCGTGTCTGTTTTTTCTCGGTGCCGTTCGCTAAAAATATTTAAGAAATTTTAAAATGTGTATAAATGTACCCCCATGAAAAAAAAAAATCGTTCAGTTGGGACTTCTACCATACATTTTATCGATGTCGGCTCTTTAAGTCCAGATTTGCAGATAACCAACGAAAAACCTAGCAATAGATAGAGCTCCATATATCTTAAGTAGGTATGTAGCTTGCAAAGATATGAGAAGAAAAATATAATTATGTGGTCAATATATTACTTACACACACACACTCTTTTCCTTACCCAAGTGGAAGGTGGAACTAAATATAGGCTGCGGGTACAATAGTTGACTGTCACCTATGTAGACACAGACTTGTCAAAATATCTAAAAAAAATCGTACAAACAAAACCTAACGAAAATCGGACTTTCTACCCAAACCCATTGTTAATTTAACAAATGAATTAAATTAACTTTACGGGTGTAACTGTACGTTTTCTGACGGGGTACAAAACAGTCACTATCGACGACCTGCACGTGCTTGGAAACCTAATGTATGTGTAATCGAAATGATCGATGCTTCACCAATCCTTAATGTAATATGTGGCTGGAACGTAGGTACATGAAGCACAGTTCATAATGTAACCTTATTGCTTCCTATATCCTGGTCATAAACGCTTGTATCAGACATAGACAACCTCCGCGCCAGGTCAATATGTAGGTAATTGATTTTGAGGTTAAACTGAACCCTTTGAACAAGACACTTAGGCTTGGGGTTAGCCTTAGGTAGGTAGAGCTATACACCGATCTCTTTATAAGTATTTTTTCCATGATTATTGTCAGAAAGAAATTGTTTTTACCTAGCTATAAAGCCCTGGTTCGTACTCTCTATGTACATATATAATTTTAATTTGTATTATTTTGTGTAGGTACATTAAAGAATTATCATTTTATCTGGTTGCAACTCAGATAATACTGCGAAAAAAATGTGGAGTACCTATTCATAATAAAAACAATTGGCAAATTATATATACCAGTATCATTATCTGCCTTTTCCCATCTACATTGGGGTCGGCTCCTAGTCTACCCAAATGCGGCTGAATATCAGATTTTTACACGCAGCGACTGCCATCTGATCTCCTCCACCCAATTATTGGGAAACACTGATATTCAAAAGCTAGACTTTTTGGGTTGCTGATGCCCGTAACGGCTGTCATCGGTATTCGTTGAAACCTAGGGCCAACTGCTTGACGTGTTTTCCAAGGCACGGAGAGGCCTTAATGTGTGAAAATCGGTTACCCATCCAAGGATCGACCGCAGCGAGCGTTACTTAACCTCGAAGATCGAGTGTTTGGCGCGACAGCTATGTAGTTACGAGCCCCTCCTTAGTTGCATATATCAAAGTTATGCCCGCAAGCATTGTAAAAAGGTATTAATTTTACGGCAATTATTTTCATGAAAAGTTGTCCCTAAACGATAAATGTTGCAATTAGTGTTTTAGGTCATGCACTATTAAGTTATTTAGTCTGAATTATCAACGCTATAATTTGTCGTACTTAATGCTTGGTCTTGGTCCATTAATGCCTTGATTTAAAATAATTACACGATATGTTATTAATTTAAACATGAACTGGCACACAGATTCAAGATTTTTTTTCCTTGAATCAATGTGTATTTTCCTAACTATTAAGGTTTAAATTTTCCGATAAATGGTAAGTTTTCTTTCTAAGTCATTAGTTGGTTTAGATACAAACTGTTTGAAGGTGACGTAGGTATGTAGGTGAAACTTTTACTACTAGAATAGACATTTCCATATGAAATAAGTTTCTTGAACTGGTCCATTACAACTGTTTTGAGATGCAGTCTAACGGAATGCCGCCAGAAAGTCTCATTTACTTTGTTCGTTTTTGTAAGGGGCTATCGGGAAATCCACTACCTTTCCAATTTATTTGCGAGAATCCATCATGTTACTCAAGGCTCGAAATGGTTTATTAGGAGGCAATCATAGTGATCATCATAAGAAATCTATCAATGTTGTCACACCTGGGACGAGGCTGTTCTCTGAGAGATCGTTGAGCGATGGGCTGCATACAGACTCTATCAGAAAGTTTGCACATGATCCAAGATTTCTTAAGTTACTAGAGAACATTTATATTACACCTTTCTGAGAAGAGAATTTTACAAAGGGCACAATTTGTATGTAACTAAACTAAAAATTTAAACGTAAGTAGTATAAGCGTCTTAGTAATTGTCGCTATGTTGTATAGAGTAGAGGATACTCATATCTATTTTGTAGCTAAATCAGCATCTGCACAGCCTCATACGCATGCCGATAAAACCTTGGTTATTCTGTAAATGCTCATTTTTTGTATACAGCGACCATGTAATACATTCTAAACAATCCCATAATAGGACCCATCATTCTACGTTCTCATAAATGACGTAAAATTGCGACGACGTGATTCCTAACCGAAATCGACGCCCTTCGCCTACTTCCAAATGATTGTAGGTACCTAGAATCTAAATGGGACGGTTATGATATTATCTCGAATCTTTAAACCAGTGCAGGGTCAGTTTTTCCTGAGAGTTTAACTTAGATTGGTGTTGGAAACGAAAGATTTTGAGACAGGTACAGTATGAGGATAAGTAACAGAGTTATGGGTTAGAGCTGAATGTAGGTAAGTATTATAAAAGTCACTCCGTAGTAGACACGTGTAGGCGCGACTGCCTGAATGTCGTAGAAGCAGGACCCAGCAAGAGGTCAAGATGTAGTCAGGAAGACGAAAAACGCTATTTACAAAACATGTAAAACAATTACCAACATTGTGTAATAACGTGCGATTTTGGCATAACAATACAATCGGCAGAATTATAAGACAAGTTTTACGCTTGAGGGTTTGGTTGTAGTGCGCAAGATGGATCGACTTAAAATATAATCGTATTTGCAGTTGATTGAACCTGAATCCTTAATCGTGACACGTGATGTTGAGAAGGCTTGTGGCTGTGTTCACATAAAGTATAGTCTATATTTCTTTTATCCAGCATGCGTGACTCCGTTTCGATTAAGCACACCAAAAAAAAAATAAGTTCACGTTTAGGAAAAACAACTTAAGAGGTAGACGAAGTTTGCATTTAAGTACTTAATTAAGTGTGAGAAAAGTGTTTAAATATCATATAACGTAACGAAAACCTACTTCTACATTAGTAAACAATAAGATTTCTAGGAACGCGCGAATTTACATTTGTTGACAAGTGTTGACATACAGATACTCGTGCGCCTACCTAATCTGCACGTGTTACGCAAATTCGGAAGTGCTGAAATATCTCAAATGATCTTTTAATAGCGAAATCCGCAAGTCAAGTGGACCATAGTCCCTAATACGATTTTAACTGGGACACTGTCTTACTTATGTAACTGACCATTAAGCTGACCGATACAAAACTATGACGCGTGCATAAGATTGCTATAATTTTTGCGCAAATTAGTTAGGAAATTAGATAACTAACTGCAACATGTTTTCATCGATTTTCCTCAAGCTGTATCAGACCGAAATTAGATTACACAATTATTGTGTATATTTTCATAATTTTGTTATAAACACCTAAATTAACAACATACGAAAATATTAACAGAAACCTGTATGGATTTATAAAATCAAAGCGAGTAGATCTTAACAGGTAGTAAAATCAAGTAACCGACTGTCCTTCGCCAGCCTACCAACATTATCAAAAGCTCGAAACGTGTCGCCAACAGGAAAACAGATATTATAGAGAAATTGCAATACTAGAATGCAACTTACCTGCATGTTTGGTGACGTAGTTAGCACAGCTAGAAGAATCGAAACACTTTTACTTTCGGTGCACTGGTGAGCCGTTTAGCTAGCGATTGACCCGGATCTCAGTATTATGATTTCTACAGTATTTCACGATATTTTCTCGAAGCCAGTGAAGCGTTTAAGCGTACGTCTGGTTGGAGAATGCTGGAGCGAGCCGTGGTGCCGTAACCTCTTACTTAACTCCACAATCCCCTCTATTTCGACTCGGCTGTACATACTCGGACGGGCTGCACCGCGATTGTGCGTCGCTCGACGTTACGTGAGCGACGACGACGACGCTCAGTCTGAATAAAACACCACTTAATTATTATTGTATTCATATATTATTTAATTTTAGACACATACAGCGAACAGGAAGCGGATCGTGTAACATGTGTGTGAAAAAAAGTTTCAAAAATATAGGAATTTACTGCGTTTGTTTTCTATATACTAATTAGCTGAAAGTTTATGTTTTATAGAAATATAAACATTGCGATACAAAATGAAAATATTTATATAATAAGGTTGTGAGCAATTACTATTGTAGGTCAATTACAACATTGTTAATTAGGCAAACAAAACAATTAATTACTTAGATAATATTTGGTAACACAAATAATAACATTAGTTCTGACAAATTCTATTGTTCCCAATTTGTTTGTTACATTAGCAAATATTTAATTAACCTAATTGAGCGTGAAATTACCCAAAACTGGAAGCTTATTGAGATAATGATATTCTGCTATTTATATTATATCGCTCTACATCTGAGATTCTACCCGAAAAAGACAATTACTCATAAATCATTCGAAATTTGAATGACTACACTATAAAATCTTTTTCGTAAAAAATTGTTCTATATATTTTCACTTTTGAAGTATACGGTAGAAAAGCAGTCGAAGGCATAATACAACTCTCTTCACGTACATGTTGAATATCATGTCATGCGAGATAAGTAAAATGAATACTATAATGAAACGTGTAATTTTTCCCATTATTGTTCACTTTTTCATATAGGTTACTTATACTGTATACGATCAGCCTTTTGAAACTGGAACACACATGATGTAAATGTAACAGTGAATTTCGCAGTAAGTTATCTATAGTGAGTGTTAAGAAAACATGTTCTTAAAACATACATACTTATAAAAAAAAATTTAATTTAACGAAATTCGAGCATCTAAACTCCACCAAATTGGAGTCGCAGGCACAGCAAGTCAATTTTTGTAATTATGAAATGTAGGCACAAAAGTAAATAATTATTATTTTTAACAAATCATTAAACTGAGCGATAAAGTTGACCATACGTAAGTATTGACAGATTTACTTTAAACCTGAAATTAATAATGTAAGCATTTACCGAACTTCTTCCATGTCGTCACTGTTTACTGGAGTTCTTAGAATCTATGCGAATTACAAATACGATATTCTTTTCTTAAAAAAATAAAGTTAATTACGTTTGGTTGGTACTGTACATTATATTAAATTGATTCAGCCGTATTGACGAACAATTTTCGCCCACTCCCATGGGTAGTTCCGCTGCACAAACGCCAGGGTGCGCCGAATCTGCCTTGTTTCTTGCATCGAACAGTGCGGGCATGCCCCTCGGAGAACCAGCGGCGCTAGAGCTGCAAAAATTAGATATTTCAGAAATAAAGGAGAAATTGTAACATTGCAATCGTTCTTTGGCTCCGTTGGAATGTTCATGTGCTAGGCATAAAGGCTCCTTGGTATTGTTACCCAATTCCCCAAAAAAAACTTTGACCTTGACTCCGGCCCTATACTTATACTGATGCCAAACGATTATGTAACATTACTAGGTAAAAAAAAGGACACAAGATGAAAAGCATTTTTTTTTTGTAAAAATAGATAGGTAACAGTAAAAGTTCACAAAATATAATGCTTACTAAAGAAATTCATCAACATGTATTTTTTACTTGACTTAGGTATTGTTGTATTGAGCCTTAACCTAGTTAAGTATTTCTTTCTAAATTGTCAAATTCTGCAATCTACAGATATTGTGTCTGAAAATACCAATTTTATTACCTACAGTCACAGATACTAAAAATAAATCAAGTTTTATAAAGCAGTAAACTTTTTTTTTTTCTGACACCGGAAAATCAGCTAATCAACTAATTAAAATAAGCATGTTTAGTTTTCCAGTCTCTAGTATAAGTTTCTTTGGAGGGTCGTTCTTCGAGCAGGATTTTTTACGCTAGATTTATTTTATCATATATGTTTTTACGCTAGTACATTTATGTACCTATCCTACACATGAATGAACTTGTATTCAAGTAAATTGTAATATTTTGAAGTTGAAAATGATGCAAAGAATCCTGTTCGAACATCGACCATATAATATACCGGAAATAATCAGTAGTAGTCAGTACCAACAGTTGAATTTTCATCAATTTAATATGGATAGGGCGCCCTCTCTGCGTAAGCGGTGTAAATGGCAACTAAGGAATTAAATGTCTGTCTGTACTAAAATAACAAAATGCAAACTAATAGTGAATAAAAGGAATACGAAACTATTATAGTACTATTTATATTCGTCTGCTAAAAGCTGGTAACTAAATTGAACAATTATTGTAACTAGAATATCACTAATCCATCCAATATAATTTAAAACACAAAAAGTTTTAAATTATATTTTTAATTTTATAATAATAATATGTTATGATTATATTTTCAAAAATGTCATTATTTGAGCGCACACGCTCTAGTAGCACATTTAGTATTAACTATGATTTTATAGTGTATGTAGCTTCCTTAGCTTCATAGCTACTAAGGTAATTACAGACTAAGATAATCAGTGCCTATAAGATAATGTATGTGGTTCATCAGTTGGACCTGCCTTCAAAAAACGGTATTATTTTTCGGAAGAACCTTTATATTGCCACAAGGTCTCTGCAGGGCAATAACCAGCAATTATACGTAAAGTGCGATATTTTTTGTAGTCTTTAAAGCTTGCTTGATTGAATTGATATTCATTGTAAAACATATTTCCAAGCTTTGTTTTGCAATAAATAGTAGATTTGGAAAGCTCAAGTAGAAAGATTTGCCAGTAAGTAATGTGGATATCGAGGCTTTCCTTGCTCTTCGTGCTCGTTTTTTGCGCTTCGTGTCACGGGTTCGATTCCCGCACGGAACAAATATTTGTATAATCTACAGATAGTTCCGGGTCTGGTTGTGTGTGCATGTGACATGATTAAACTGTACCCATGATACAGGAGAAATACTTGTGTGGAGCAGCGTTTTAAAAGAAAAACTAAAAAACCCAACCAATCTGCAAATGAAGGATGAATATCGATCATATTATGAGCAGAATGCTCTGCTGCACTCTACATACCTAACTTTCGTATGCGACCAACTCTGAAATCGGTTGATAAAACTTGCCTGTTTTAAATACATTTTGACCCAGTAGCATTCACTTTTGTATGGAACAGCTGTTCTTTACCTACTCTATGTCAAATTTATGGTCCCATATTAAAAGTGTGTAGTACAGAATGATGAGCAGAACATGGCTCTAAATCTTCTTGTTAATTTAAAATTAAGGGCTTATTGTTTCATAATAGTAATAGGATAAGCAGTTTTTCCTTTATCCTAAGTTTTGTTTTAACTTTACCCATCTATAGTGATATGTACGTATATCGATTTAGATGGATTTAAATAATAGCCTTAATAATATAGTAATACTCGTACATTGAATAGGTACCTTTATAATGATTATTTCCTTAATAACAAAATTGTATTGTATATTATTTATTTTATTGTGAGAATAGAAACTCACAGTACTATACTTAATAACCACCAATACCCATAAAGAAACCAATACAATGAGCAACCAATGACTAATGTGTATGGACAAATTAGTCACAAAACCACGGAGTATGACCACAAATGGCATTAACATTCGAAGCTATGTACTTACGTATGTACATAATAATATAACATCGTCTTATACCACAATAGGTATAATATGATATTTATGACTAAAAATTGCCACCAAAAATATTAAAAGGATCTATTACTTTGATTTCTACATTGCAATTTTTGATAAGACCAATAGACTAGACGTCTTATTCACGAGATGCCACATAATGAGATGACTGATAACTTCAAAACAGTGAAATCGCTCTTAGTGGCGTAGCTGCCGGAGGGCTAGACGGGGCAGTGCCCCGGGGCACCCAACCTCAGGGGGCCCCTCGGACTCTGACTTACAAATTATAAATTGAAGTAGTGAACATTTCTGCCACATTCGGAATATAAATAAACCGGATTCCAGGAACGCGACTTTAATAATAGCAACTTAATTGAAAAAATACAGGGGAAATCTCAACAAGTCTCGAACGTCTTTGTTTGAAACTTGGTAACCAAAGGGTGCTCAACGGGACCCTATTAACGTGCCTCTGTTGTCGCTGTCTGTGTGTCTGTCACAGGACTGTTATTTTTTGAACAGTAACAGGTAGATATTTTCTTTTATTTTCATAAAATAAGTTACAATTTGTATTTGGTTTTTAATTTTATTATGGTGTCGACTGTATTACGACGAATCTGGATCACGACAAATCTGGAGGTACGTCGAATTCGGAACACGACGAATACGGAACAAACGACTTTAAATAGTTTAGTTGGAGCCCTAGTTAAATTTTTTGCCCCAGGGCCTTTTGTTACCTAGCTACGCCACTGCTTACACGTATAGTATTATATTATCTATGCTCTTACGGAGCAATTTCTCAGCTGAAAACGGACTCCCTGCCACCCATTTCAAAGATTATTTGGACCGAAGTTTTCGAAAATTGAGGCTATTGGATTTCGATGTCGTTGAGAAGTGCTTCACTTGTTGTTCATTGTTTTAGAACACAAATAGTCTACATACTCCTGTACATCTCCTAGACAAAATTCCAAGGTCCGTAGGCACTAGCTATTCCGGAAATTAGACGTCAAAGTATTTCGTTTATTCATCATCACGACTAAACCACTGAACCGATTGTTATGAAATTTTACAAAGAGAAAGGGTGCCTGGGTCCTGGAGAAGAAAATAGTCTTATTTTTACTAGTGCTAAACACTAATTAGATACACAACACAAACAGACGAAGTCGCGGGCAACAACTAGTTATCAAATAAGTATTATGAATATTATGATCATAGTGAAAATTTGTTTAAACCAGACGTTGATGCAGAATTCCGACTTAGGCCTAACTAAGATCGAGCGTACGGAATCTAATACTTCAGCTGTTGCAGAAACTCCGTTCTGGTTTCTATTTTAGTTTCATTATCAACTTAATAAGACATGACAGACAATATACAACATTCACAATAAGAAAAACTCACTTCGAAGTCTCCTCCCGACAGCATCACAAGGTCCTTCAGCCAGTGCGCATTTGATATGTCCCTGCATCGTGTTCCTATCTGCCAGGGTCTGTTCTAGCTGAGCGTCAGACATTTGTGGCCCAGCCTGCACGTGCATGCCAGCCACCAAACTCACACACATGACGCATAAAAGTACGACGATCTGTAAAAAAGAAATAAAGCTATGGACCTTTCGATGTTTAAAAATTGTTGTCTTTTTTCTTTTTTATGATTTGAGCGGCTTTTTTATGATAACGCCTTTCAAAGTGAGTCAATATTTATATACCTGCGGTGCGTTGGTTAGGTACGTGGTACGATAAATATCGTCTACGTTCCTAAAGCTATTTAAAATTAAATTTTACAGAAATTTTCTGTTGATAAAAAGGGGTAAAATAATATATGAGCAGCTATGGATAAGATTATATTTACACAAGCCTCATCTTTAGAAATCAGTTTAAAATAAATAAAGTGATAGCAAACGCTTTTTTTGTCGTTCAAACAAACAGCCAAACCTGTTTCGTGATCTGTTAGTTTATATTATACACAACAATGAGTGTAACACAATTTTTTGTACTTGATTTAGGAGAGCCCAGTTGGCTTTCCTAACACGAGTCTAAAAATTGTGATTACATCACACCTGCATCACACTAAACGCTGCTTAATACACAAAAGGGGTTTAAAGTTGTATTTTCCCCAATTATTATTTCTAAAGCCATGACCCGGGGCGGTGTCGATGACTCATTCAAGATTCGCTTTTAAATGAATATGATTACGAAGTTCCGTTGAAACCGATTGAATAACAACCACGCAATATTTTGTAAGTAACACGAGGAACTTGTAAGACGGAAACTCCACTATTTGTAAAAGAAATATGAGGTAAAGCATATTGTAAATATTAAAAAATAAAAAAAGACCTGTTTATTTAATCAACCCTACCTGCATGATGAATAAGTAACGCCCACTTATCCACAGATTTAAATTTAACTTTACCACTGAACTTCGAAGTACAAAACAGTGTCAAATATTTGGGTTACGCCGGACCAACGATTAGGGAGCGACTGGCCGCAATCATCGTGTTAATATTGTCACCGGGAATGCGGTCCTCCCCTCTTTGTGTGGTGATTATCTCAGAATAGAGGGCTTAGCGATAAGTAGCTACGGTGAATTTTAAGGATTCTTTTGCGCATTTAGATTCTAAAAAGTACCTATTGGGTTATGTAAACTAAAGTATCTAGTTGTTATAGTATAAGTTGATACTGATTTAATTGCGATTAATTTGTAGTAAATATCATTAAATATGGTATTAAGGTCGGTGGTATAGGCTATAATAATTATTTTTTAGGCTTAGCTATTCAAATGATTCCATTTGATGTGGTTCTTGGGGCTTACCTACAAGTAGATACCTTCTGGATAAGCACTAGATTAGCTCGATCGGTAGATTGATTCCTTTATAATTGATTTACCTATTTCTACTATTTTTCTTAACTCTTATATCGCCGTTCGACTCCCAATAAGTGAGGCATTCGATGTCATGCCGATTTTAAGCAGAAACATACTTGGTGTCACTTAACAATGTTATTAAATATTATTCCAGAGTTGAGAATACAACATTCCATAATAGTTATTATCGAATGTTGGATTCTTAACTCTGTAAAACTTTCAAAATGAGTGTAATAGGTGTAATACAATCTCGATGGTTTTAAAATTGCCGGGATTTGTAGCACCCATAGACTATAAAAAAGTTGTTCACAAGCGGCGCTAGTTATTATACGATTGCCAGCCTTATATTTTCCTTCCAAATTTATTCTGGCTGATTGCATGGTTGAAGTTCATTAATACAAAAAGTCCTTATCATTTTCTATCCTTTTTATCATAGTTTTTATTAAGAAAATTACATTTCATAGTAATTTCTGCTCAATGTCGACATATCAGAGAAAGTTAGCGGAGGCCTCGAAAGGTCAAACTTTTTCGCAAACGGTGCCACAGATTATAGATCTCTGAAGCTATCCGCGTATTATTTTCTAATACAATTTTGTGATGACAGTAAAACAATAGCAATTATTCTTGTAAATTAGCAATTTTATTAAATTAAATATATACCTAATAATAAATATACAATAAGTTATTGTGATTTAATTTAAAGTGCCCCAAAGCTAAGAACAGCAGTTATCGTGTAATTATCTACTTGTCACTCAATCATATGTTAGCAATTAGCGATGTCAGTTTGTTTACTAATGATACATTAGGCTAAAAAGCACAGATTTTGGTAATTTTCGTTATGAATATAGCACAATCAGCAGGAGGTTCGTCATGTAAAGGACAAGAAAATGGCGACGCATCGAATGGATCTGAGCGCCCACTCAAGAAAGCACGTTTTGCGTGGCAAGTTAAAGGGAAATACCACTTAAAGAATGATTCAAGTGATACACCAAAAACATCAACAGAATCCATAGATCCAGACATAGCTGGTACATCAGGCAGTGCAAGTAATAGTAACAACATAGGCACAGAACAAAACCTAGAGATATTAGGTGATTACTTATTGAAACAAGACTTCAATACTTTGGACTCTGTGATCGCTGATCCTGACAAATCTCTTCTCAATCCAAGTACAAGTGTGTCAACAGATAAGTTACAATACCCAAGATATGTTAGTTCTTATGACAGTAATGTATCTAACAATAGTCTAAGGACTAATGACAACAGTAATGAATTAATGTCTCTACCAGTATCAATGGTCTCACAGAACTACACAGAAGATCAGTGCATAGCTCGATGGCAGGCTAGACAGGTACAAATTATCAATATTCCTTTTGTTTTTTATGTAACAGCAGCTGTAATCATAACAATGTTATTCATTTAGTACTTAATCTGAGAATTAAACGAACAATATTTTAATGAGTTCTCATTTTTAAAGTTCTAAAAGCTGTCAAACAGCAAAATCTATTGGTTGTGTGTCCCTAAACTAGAATTAAAAACAGTTAAATTCAGATACTTGTTTTTTTTCCAGATGGCAAAAGGTTTTGTTGACAACACAATAAATCGTGTTTTGGATTCCTGGATACAAGTACCATTACCCCCGGAAGAAGATGGCTCAAGATTTCTGGCTCTAGATGTTGCAGACTTCATCAACAACCTCCCTGGAGATAACAGTATTGAAAATGAAGGAATTCTCATGGCAATATCAGCGCATGGATTACAAAACACTTCAAATTCTAGTAATACTAGTTGTAAGGACACAGAAGAGATCTGTGAACCTATGAATACTGCTAATCGCTCACCAACTCCACAAAGAAGTTTATCACCCTTACCGTCTGATGAAGAATCTCATGAACAACTGAATAATAACAATCAATGTGATACTGATAATTCCTTAAATGATTTAGACATGCCATGGTCCTATTCAGATGATCAAAAAAATGAGAGTAATGATATGACACCATTCCCATTGTTCCCTGATACATCTAGCTTATCATACCAATATCTAAATGGAAATCATCAAAATTCCAATGCTGCCTGTGATGGTGTTGACAATATGGTTGACAATCACTGTGATTTCCTTGATACTGCAGTTTTATTTGCCATACAGAGTAAAGGATTGACCACATTTGGAACAGATTATGGCTAATATATGGCATTCTCAGTATATTGTAAGATTTGAAATTGTTTCTAAAGGTATATGTTGCTTATAAAGACTTATTAGGCACAAATAGTTTTTAATTATGAAAGTGGTGCAGTTCTGCCATAAAATCAGTATTTTAACATAATAAATATAGTATCCCCAAGTTTACCTTGTTACTGCATTACAAAATCATGTAAATAAAATGTATTATTGTGATATATAAAAATCCTGAGAGAAACTATGTACTCTACTGGTGTCAAATGTTGTAGAAAAGTACAAAAGTTTCAATGTTTTGAAACATATCAAGTGACTGATTTTGAAATATGGACTTCAATTTTTTAACATTACCAATACATATAACAGCTTGTCCAATATTATTTAAGTGTAATCTGTCCATTATCGTTAAATATTAGATTTAATTTCCTAATTTGGTAATTTTTGGTTTTTTTTTTTGTATTTCTATGAATTGTTTTTGTATACTTAATATTATGGTCAATGCATTTTTATTGAAATATTTTAATCAGAAAATTATATAAAGTTTTAACTGATTGTAGACTTATTTTTATTGTTGTATTCATACAAATATTTTAAGTGAGGATACATAACATAGTGTTAGTGAATGTATGCCATACTGACATTACAGTCAATAAAATGATACTCAACCAAATACTTCTCGTAATTTATTTATTACCATAGGTAAAAAATTGTTAACAGCATCATAATATAATAGTGAATTTAAGGTCGGGAAGTGACATTCAACCTACTATGTTTAATTGTATATACAGCCTCCTTATAGATACGGTAATAAAGAGAAAAAATACGGATTATTTGAAAGTAAGCGTAAGCGAAATTCTAAGTCTATGTTTGAAAGGGATTCTACGATTCTGACAACGACATACCATATTTATTTTGTCATCACTCACTGGTATTGTTTGTATAGGTTGTCGGGCGGACATAAATAAATTGTTCCCATTCCTACAGTTATCGTCGTATAAAAATATTTTTTAACAAAGTTTTAAGTATATTGTTTCATTTCGAAGTACACGTATTTACTGACGCCCGACACAAGAAGTGCACAGGAACGCAGCACAAGTAGACTACATTTAGGTATTTAACGGTCATCTATTTCAACACATAATCGTACTGTTTTGGCGTATCATGAGAACGACATGTCTGTTGGCAGTATTGACAGTGCGGACCTTAACTTTTCTTAGTAGTTGCAGGTCTAGTTTGATTCCCAGATCGTGTAAATTTTTAGGGTATTCCTAGTAGCAGTCCATAAGTCACGTGGGTACTTAATTTTGTCCAGTAAACGCTAATAAGCTCGGCCCTTCAACATCTGCTTAGTCAGTACTAAGTCGGTGGCGAAAGGACGTACTAATTTTTAATTTGCAATCTATTGGACTTAATTGGTAATTTACCTATGTACTGTGATTATTTTTTGGGTCATGACAACACCTTGTTTTTGTAGGTACATGATTTTAATGCCACCTTGTCCGCAAACTGGTAAACAGCGTTGCCTTGACTTCAGTTCTTATGAAGTTCATAATCGTATCGTAAAGGGTGAGATTTCATTTACTTGAGAATTTGGATAGTTGTCAAATTGAAATAAAATTCCTCAATAACAATTTTATTATTGCTTGTTATTATTCACATAATACAAAATAAACTATGCACAAGTTTAAGACCACTGATATTCTATTTAGACTTCATAAAATATTCTGAATTACAACTTACCAACATTCACAATTTGTTGCGTTGCATGTATTGTGTAACACGTAAAGGGCGGATTACACTTACACCAGTGCGAACGATGAGCACATAAAAGAACCTAGTTCAAACGCCTTTGTAACGATCGATGTAATTCTACTATTAGGTACTAATCACTTGCACTAATCTATGTGTAAATCAGCCATAAGTAACATTTACAATTGAAATTAATATACAACAACAGCAGTCTCCCGTCAACTAATTGTGATGTGCTCACGGCATTAAAATTATTATTACATTCATGGCCGAATATCCTAGATAAAGTTCTAATTATAAGTATCTGTACAATTATCAGCAATTATTCGTGGAGTCATATTAAATATATTTACATAATTATAAATACTTATGTTTTTCTCTCGTTTGTCAATCGCTTTAGAACGATAAATATGTTAGCACTAAATACACAAAGCCCAACTGAAGTGAGAAGGATATGCGAATATCGATTGTGCGACAAACCTGAGGCGGTTTCTTTTGAAATCGTGATTTTTAACATACCTTAACGCCTTTATAGTACTAATCATGAAAGTTGAATGTATGCTAGTGCCATAACTACACACGACACTAGTGTAGAACTACATCACAAACCTTATTCAGCCGGTTAGGTTAGAACAGCGAACAGTGGCAGTGACCGGGTTACGCCAGTGTCCTCAGCTCAACAGTCGTTGTAGAACTTCAGATGTTGTGGCACTAGCATGCATTCGAACTCTCGTTCTGATACTACTGATTAGTCACGCTATTTATAATCACGAGTCCTTCTGACGCACTTCCGTGTGGTACTCATAAATACATGGCGCCATACAAAAACATTTTGCGCACTAAACAGTGTTCATACATATAAAATTGTTACGGACAAAATGATAATTTCGAGAAATTTAAAAAAAAAAAGTTATGTACTTAAATCAATGTCATGGTTATGAAAATAAATCAAGAAATTGATTAGGTACTTACATATCAAAATATAAAGAAGATTGGTGATTTGAATCTAACTACACATTAATTCTTCACTTGCATACATAATTAGTAAAATTCTTCTCAGAATGAAAATTAATATAAACAAACTGAATTATAAAATATAAACAAATAAACATTGGGCTATATGACTGGTAAAAAACAACTCGCTGTTAAAACATAGAATGAGGTAAAGACATAAAACACTCACTATATGTTTTATATTTGACGAAAATTGTACAACTGTTAAGTTTTTAAAACATATATAAATCATTAAAATAATTTAAGCACAATAAGGTAGATCATATCAAAATAAACTGGCAATCCGTTGTAAATACAGAAAATAATAAATTAACGGAAATATTGCATGTTTTGCACAACCTATGTATTTTAGTAATATTTAAGTGCGTATCAATGTTTTATAAACTAACTCCCTCACTAACCAACGCAGAATCAAGTTGTTGACATATAACCTTATTTTAATTCTGCGTTTATTAGCAAGGAGGTAAATGTTTCTCAATTACTCTATAATATTCAAGTAGATGGCCAAACGGAACGTACCTCCTTAACTGTATTGTACTTAACAAAATAAATCTTAGATCCTTCTTTTCCTTCCAAATTAACATTTAATGATTAGCACAAATATTTCAATTGATTTAAGAATAATAACTGCTATTATTCTAATTAATGGATGCAAATAACGATAAGACACGTTAGTCGTTTTTAGGCAACCTTTTGGTAAGTACTTACGGATGTACACAGGACATTTATTATCGTGTTATTCTTATATGCTGTATGAAATTATAACACATAAGATTAATTTTTTGCAAAAATAGATGTCATTCATAATTATATATTTTTTACATTTAATTTACGGGGACACATTGGTGATAATGTAACACTCTAAATTAAGTAATACGATTATAAGTTAACCATTTGTTAAGTAAGTCATCAAGTTGTACCTTCATCTACATATTATGTTGTATAGGTAATGATACCTTGCCACCAGTGTGGTGATATACCTTCAATTGATTTCTATAAATTAATTGTAATGACTAAAACAAAGATTCGCAATAAGTATATGTACTGGCTCCAAAGATGTTATCTATAGTCGAAATAATTAAAACAAAGCTGCACACAATCATCGTAATACGCGATCAAGTGACGTCACAACCACGCGTAACCGAGGAGCCAGTATCTCCAGTGTGTATAATCTCAATTCACTATAGCTACTTGTTTATTTACACAACTTATATTACATGTTTATTATTATTAAAAAAATCTCCAAAAGTTAAAAAATTGACAAACACATTTAACACCCTTATACTTAACAAAGCGTATGGATTCATCATATTTACAAGTACATAAAGATAACGCGCGTAATGTTACATGCAAACTAGGGCACCGAAATAATAAGTACATTATTATTATTATCAATGTATATGTATAGTGAAACTTAGATCGGCAAGGTGTCATACAAACTGTACTGCCGTTGTCAAGCACTTGACTACAATAATACAGTGTGTAGAACACCTAACAACGGATCTGATGTGTACTCCATTCAAAATTGAATGCACACAATATAGGTCACCATTTTCATAAGGCGGAGAATGTTTATAACTTATTTATCTAAAAAATATTTACAATATGCACAGAGACTAAAGCGACACGCATAACAGGCATCAAAAACTTGTTGGGCAGACATTTTTATTGCTTATACTTTGGAGTTCAGTTTCCATTTATGTGCTACCAATACTTTAACATTTATTTGCTTCAACAGATATGCGTTATGAGGAACACATGTTATATATATTCCATACTAGGTTTATAAACCACGATTTCTTAGATTTAGGTTAAAAATAAATAAAATGACAATCATAACAGACTAGACATATAGGACCGTCTGCAATTTCATCAATAACCTATCACCAACCATTCTGCGGAGTTACTAGCAATCAATTGATTTAACATACAATTAAAATCGATTTTAAGTCTTCAATACATTTAGCTTTCTTAATTTAATGTAACTATCCAAGATGAGATCTTTCTTAGCTAGGGTACCAACAGACCAATTCTTAAAGTTGATAAGACAGACCGACTTCATGCCCGTGCCTACTATATTTGTGTTCACATTATAGTGTCCATCCTTTGATGAATTTTAATAAATATATTGTGATGTTAGAGGGTAGGGTTTTGACTTAAATGGGTGGTAGGAGAGGAGGTGAGGGGGGCAAGGCGCATCGCTATGGCTTGAACTTCACCAACGGTATATTCTTGGAGTGCAGGCACTTGTCACAAACCCATTCCGCATACACTTCTGCTGTGAGCAGCTGAAACGCTGGCTCCGTTAATCCCGTACACCCCCTGGAAAATTGCAACATTGTACCTATTAAATTACATATGTAAGTGAAGTACAAAAGAGTGAATTAATTTTTTACCATAATAGCTAATACAATCCAAATTTTTTTACTTAAAGAAATTACTCTCCTTTGGAGTAACTTCTTAAGTTATTAAAATAAATTTAAAATTTAGGGTCAACCAAAACAGCTTGTCTTTTTACATGCATCATAGTTTGCCAATAATGTCAATAATAACTTTTATTGTCGAAATTGAAACATACCTGTGAAACCAGAAGTTGCACCCAGACTCACATAATATTGCTTGATCATTATCATGTACTTCTTTGTGACAAACTCCACATGGATATATGGGAGGGGCATTGGGGTTTTGAGGATTGAACACCATAGGTTGGTCAGGTGGGTAGACTTTACCAGCACTAACTGGCATAGGTTTTGGTCCAAACATTCCCATGTTTTGCCCCATTGGACCTACCCCTTGTCCTCCAGGACCACCCATCGCCATTCCGCTCATACCTGCTAATGGACCACAATTACCCATGCTTCCTGGACCTGGACCCATTCCCATAGATCCATTTCCTCCCATTCCCATAGGTCCACCATGACCCATATGACTGTTAGAGTATGGTGGACCTGGGCCCATGGAGGTCATTGGTCCATTACCACCCATAGGACCACTTCCCATGCCAGAGGACATAGGACTGCCATGTCTCATGGGGCCACAATGCCCTGGTCCCATACCACCACCTTGCATTGGGTTTGAAGACATTATTGAATTATTAGGTCCCATAGACCCATTTGAGCAATTAGGTCCCATTGGCCCATTCATACGGGGAACATTCATGCCAGGCCCTCCACCACCCATAGGACCATTCATTGGCCCATTCATTGATCCCGCTCCAAGAGGACTGTGCATAGGTGGCCCCATAGGACTATTGCTCATGTGACTTCCAGCCATTGAACCCATATTCATGGGGCTCCCCATGGGCCCAGATGACATAGGAGAACCCATAGGCATAGAGTTCATGGGACTCATTGGACTACCCATTGATCTTGATTGTGGGCCCATACCTGGACCCATGCTGTGACTATTCATACTCATATTTGGGCCTCCCATAGGTGACATACCTCCCATATGCCCCATTGGGCTCATATTACCCATTGGACTGATCCCACCTCTTGGAGGCATTTGTTGGTTCATTGGGCTCATACCATGTGGGCTCATTAGTCTCATTGGTGGGCCACCCATACTGTGCATTGGGCCCATCATTCCCATAGGACCATTTTGACTCATCATTGATCCATTCTGACTCATCATGGGACCATTATGTGATACAGTGGAAGGAGAGTCATCAAAAGGGTTTGATGCTACAATTGTGTCTCCATATCCCGTCAGTGGTGGAGGCAGGAGATCTTGTGCCGTTGGTGGTGGTTGCGGAGGTGTTAATGCATTGTTGGCATTTGATGTTTTCCTCCTCTTTTTAGGGTTGCTCGGTGCTGGCGCCGGCGGTGTAGGTGTGTCCATCGGAGGCTTAAAGTCTGGAGGCCCTAGTCCAGGGCCTGGCAGCCTGTAGGATGGCATTCCAGCCAGATTGTGACTCATTCTGATATTATTCAGTTTCAACTCTAACAACCATTCTCATGAATTGATGATATGAACACTTTAGAAAATATATTCGTACATAAGGCACCGCATTGTCACGAGAAAGCGCAATAACGTGCCGGAAGACTGGTCGTGTCTATTTCTGTAACAAACAAATGTTCCAGTTATTATAATTCAACACAAGTACCTAAGTAACAGAGGGATGTTGTTCAAAATCGTGACGTCTCACTTCAATAATTGCCAAAATTCTGTAGAAGATGATGGTTACGAATTTACGATTCCGAAGATTGACATTAACGTAAGTAACCTGCCAATAATAAATGTAGAAAAACACAGTCTTACGTATAAAACTACATTTATCATACTAATAATTGGTAAGATATATCAAAAACAATAATATAAAACTTACTGCATTATCATTTAGCATCGGAATTACTGATTATTTTTTTTTGTCTTCATTGAGATCCCAAGGCAGGCGTGCAACATATGACAAAATACCAAAAGTATATCACTTTTTTGGGCCAGTTCTTGTTATTCACAGAAGGCTTCCTGATTGTTTAATGTTTTAACACACACGAAGTTCACTTACAACAAGATTTAGTAATGCATCAAAAGCATTTTTATTTACGAGTCACAGTATTCCAAACAACACACGCCACATTCACGATGTACTTTGATGAAGAAATTCCCGCGAGAGGGCGTTTTGGTCTCTGATTTATTTTTTTAAACATGTAAACACTACGCAAACGTATTCATCATGCCTTTATTAAATGTTGAATGTTTAAGTATTTTAAGTTTATATATTTATACTAAAAATATTTTTAACTAATGTTAATGAATCAATAATTTTTAAATAGTATAATTAGATATTCTTTATAATTATAACTCAAGTGTTGCTATTTCAAACAATGTAAAAAATTAAAAATTGATAAAAGTCTTCGTGCACAATTTACCAACTTGAAATACACATATTCATTATTTAATAATTATTTTAATATGCTCAATACTTTATTAATAAAAAAATGGGTGCAATATTTTCATAGCCATATTACTTTCATAGTTTTTGCTTATAAAGCAGGTCAAATCTATTGCTTAGACATGAGTGCCACCCTGTACCGAACTTTTGATCTTTACGCTGTCGGAATGGTGAATATAAATAATATAAGTTTATATAAATAAGTCTAGGGCACTAGCTACTGCCGAAGCAGGCAGCCACGCCGCGCCGGTACAGTCACCGGTGCTGTTCTAATTCACCGAACGAAAATAATTAAAATTAACTGTGTACGCGTGAGTGAGAGCAAATGGAGGCAAATAAGGAAATGCGTTTAGCAGCAATGACTGGTGACTATTTGCATAGAGACAATATACGCACTACGCAACAAATGAATCGATGCGACGCTTCACGTCGCTGAGCTAGGACAAGTGGTATTAAGAATGCTACTGCTGAACCGCCATCGGGATATTAATTGCTGTACAATACAACTTAAACAAACTTAATACATAAATGTTATCATTATTAATTACTGCATTTAGCTGAGTTGATTGTTTAAATAATCAATAGCTGCATCTTGATATACAATACAAAAATATACGTTTTAATAACCCGCGAGTAGCGCCATCTATATACTTTTAGCTTCAGGTAGTGTAATATTATGTCGTGATGCTTTAAACAGTTTATTTAGAAATTCAATAGATGTCGTTGAAACGAAGATATAAAATATTTTTATATGATAGAGTATCTAGAGTAAACCGTGAATAAGTTGAGTTGATTGAGTATAATTATGCGCTTATGGAACTGTCCACCGACTAAGATTTTTTTAGATCATACCTCTGACCAATACGTGCTGCTCTGCTGCCTATTCTTCGTAGTAAACAGCAGCAAAGTGGGTGCAGGGTGTAGACCTTAACGGGCAGCTTATTATTTGACAGGAACCACACAGATAGGTATATGGCGTTAATAGTAGTGTGTACTTCAAAGACTACAATAGTATATACTGGGTGTACTTCAAGGTCACCATACATATATCTACAGTAGGTATGGGTCCATATAACACTGTCTCCACACATTTGAAATAGGTTTATGCCGGTCGAATAAAGCTTTATGTCTATGGTATGAACAATACCATAGCCTGCCTGTACTAGGCATAAAATATAATTCAAAGTCAAAGTCAAAGTCAAAGTTTTTTATTTCAAGTAGGCCTTTTCAGGCACTTTTAAAAAGTCGAGACTCTAGGCGCACGGTTCCAAAGGGGGTAGGTCCTATGGAGAAGAGACCGGCAAGAAACTCCATGGATACTCTTTTCAAAAACAAAAAGTTAATTTACAATTAAAATCTTAAATTAACATGCATTATATAAGAAAAAATACAAACTTAATAGAATGCTACTTACACAATGAGGCAATACAACATGAGTTAAACAATTGTTTCGAATATAAACTAAAAACGGGATAAACAGATCAAAGCGGATAAAACAGAAATAAAAAAATACAAAAAAGAATAGAAAATATTGAAACATCAAGAATGTCCAGATATGTAAAGTGAATCTAATATAAAATAGAATTAGTAGACACAATGGATAACCAGGGAAGCCACATGTGCAGAAGATATTCAACGCCACACGTCTCTATCGTCAACATTGAGCATAAATTAAATTATAATACAAAAGCCTCTAGCCTCGGGTCGAATGACGTGCGCCGTGGTTAGCCGATCACCGGCAGCCTGCTGAGAGCCCGCTTCAGGATTGCTTACGTCCCCGAAGATAGCCGAACAGTACTCCTGTATCCCTTTATTATTAATGATGTATGTTAACAGACGTCCCGACGGTTGATCGGTGCTAATCGGCTTATTGTGAGTAATATGGCGATACGTACTCGGCTTAAGCCGATTCAACATCCATAAGTGTTTAGATTCTATTAAATTATTTTTCGTGAACCTAAATTATTCACACTCTTTTAAGATTTATAATGAAATCCGAGTTCAAATGAATACTAAAGTTCTCACATCACGAAGGCTGAGCTCGACTTAAATGTACCGCTTAAAAAGACAGATGGAGCCCCATTATGCCAACTTGCTAGACTTGCGACTGCACCGCTAACTTCTTTAGCCCCAGACTGCCTTTAAAATGATTTAAACCGACACTTCTTTGTATATACATATATGGGTACTTACTGTTATCTACGCTGAAACGGCTTTGAGCAAACGGCCAATCGCTTTCATTCATCTTGGGGATTGTTTTGTGTATGGGGAACAGTTAAGGTAGGTAGTAGGTATATCCATGTAGCAAATGGTGGAATTCCTTTTAAATCTCTATACTTACCCATTATATTTTCACCAGCTGGTTTTTCGGCAGTACCTAAGCTATGATTTTACTTTTTTATGCCCATATCGTAGTATAGTAGTTCTTCATATCATAAGCTGAACTTTTAAAAATAAATGATAAATCTAATATTTTCAATGAGCGAAATCTGAAAATAAGAACCCGTCAAGCATGAATGCAAATCTCGCTACGTAAAGGTTTGCAGACAAAGGGGAGCTGCTGTGAGAAAACGAAAACGTAAAAATAAAATTCGTATCCTGGGGTTGTTATCTTAAGAGACTTGTTCGAGAAGTTTGTTTTTTATTCTGACTGTAGCATGCTGCGAACGTAAAAGTCCCAGACTTGAAGTGTTCCTGAAAAATGCTGCTGTGGCATAGAAAATATAATCAGCTGTTCATATCAGTCTCATTGGAATGACCTCGTTTCACCCCTATTTGTACCTTTATGGTACAAGACGCTGCACAGCTTATTAAGATTGGAAGCATATGAAGTCAGCAAATATCTTAGATCTCGAAATATTCCGATATTGTGCGAGCCAGTTTATATCTCAAATTCTTCGTGTGATGCAAGTGTTGCAACATGTTTTATTAAACAGGGAAAATGGTGAACATGAATTACTTATAGGCATATCTTTATTCGGAACTTTAATCTATGATGCACTTAATTTTTGTGTATCTACCAGACATTTTGTTCGAATTTTGTATCATAGCCATAGTATCAATGCCAGAATCACGATAATCAACATTATCATCGCATCAAACTAACCTGTATCCAAAATGATCCTCCTAAAAGTAATTCAAAATTACGTAAATACTTTTGGTTAAAAGTTATACAATACAAATGATATACAAATATTTGTTCAGCATATAAGAATTACAAAGTCGCCTGTAAAGTCTGGAGTGAAATATTATCCCAGATTTCGCTCCACAACGCGGCAAAAGCGTACACCGTCTTTTTTACTTAGAAAACTTTGCTTTGCGGTACACCTCGCGCTGTCAAAAATGCATACATTGCAATTCCCATTTCTCTCCGTTCCGCTTCAGGTACCTAAATAGAAAAGAGCCTTTTTAAAAATGGTTAAGATTTTCTGATATTATTAATGGATCAAATCCTTTTATCATGGAAAGTAAAGGAGTGGTGGTACTTTGGAATACCTATAGATAGTTATTGATTCATATTTGAATTATCATTTTATTTGGCATATCTTTAACCAGCGTACTTGACCTGGTTAAATATTTTTTTCCTAATATTCTTTCGTTCTACCTAGACGAAAATATAAATTTTTTTTATGAACGCAGGCCCATTTAATGCAGTGATGGACCCCTGGACCACAAACAATAGATTTTCTATAGTGTCTACTTGGTATCACTGGATAGGTTAAGAAGAGACTCAATTTATTAATGTGATGGATGCAGTAAAAAAAAACGACAAAACTGACTCATTGGTCTAATGGTCGCGAGCGCGACTGTTGAGCGTGAGGTCCTAGGTTTGATTCTCGGGTCGGGCAGTATTATTTTCTTTCTTTCTGCATTAAAATGCTCAATAGTAGCATGGAACCTGGAACTGTGCCCGGTAGATGGCAATAGGGTCGTCCCCTTTTACATGGGACTTAATAACGGCATCGGCGAAATGTGGGTGAACAATATATACCACTGCCTAACCTTTCGGGGAATACAGGCTTGATGCTATGTTGTCCTAAAAGCTCTGATTCAATGGAAAATGTTTTAAAGAAAAGGTTATTGGGTTTTTCTCTTGAATATAAAATCGGTTGAAATCTGTGAATTGTACCCGTGTCTGAATACTGACATCGGTAGATTTTACACCTAGATCCACACTTCGAGGGATTTCCTGTGGGCATTACAGGAGTGACGGAGTGTGACAGGATTCAAATGGAGGAGGGAAACGATAGTGGAGTATATAAATTCTTTATTAAAAAACTGTGAATGCTCTGAAATCAATCAAATTAGTGCCATCGTATTAATGCTCTGGGGCATTCTCAATTTCTCACAGTAATTATTACGAGTTTAGTTGTATACGACTATTAAATCTATGTAGGTATTCCTAATTTATTTTGCTCATTCGTATTCTGGGTGTTATCTCAATTCCAATGTTATTTCTTGATCAACAAACATTGCTCAGTCATTACATAAGTAATATGGACAAACCTAATTTATTAATAAGGATAACAGTGTCCTCTTTCTCATTACTACGGATAATTTTATTCCACCTAGCCAACATACATTAGGTAGAGAGTAAGATAATTTCTCAGAAATATAATGAATATTACTTAAGATATGTGAGCACTAGACATCAGGTTGTTTACGAAAAAAAGCGAAGAAAATCATGGACTGGCAAAAGATATTGCAGCTTTTTGTTGCTCATATTTCTTAAAGAAGTGGCCAGTAGTAAATATATGACGTCAATTCAATTGTACGGTACTTTATGCTTATTCTAGGTATAGGCACATTGTAAATAAGTCGATACGTTAAATACAAGAATAAAAACAAGCCTTTTAAGATCTTCCTTACGTGGATGAGAAAACCAAACAACAGAATAAGAGAGCAATTTGAATATCGAAGTTGGAAATATACAAAATATAAATTACGAATGACTTTGGAATAAACATGCCAGTTCTTGTACTCACTTACCTCTTGAAGATCCAAATAAAAGTAAAATCTTTGTAACAATCAATCTCGTTGGTGCAGGATACCTATTGAGAAAAGAGGCCTAAAACATTAATATAATTTTACGTTTTTGTTTCACTGCTGAAAGAGTACTAGCCTTAGTACAAAACATCATAGCAACATTAGTATTCCGATTGCTGATTTTGTTACCGGGTCATCTGACGGCCCGCCCGCAGTTCTGTTTTGAAAACAAAAACCATAACAGAGTTAAACAGCGATTGCTTGCCTGTATTTTAGCAAACTCCTAAATTGTCTGTAAATAAACTAATATTTACCCACCAGTTATCAGATAAAACCGTTCTAAGTTTTAACTTCATGTAAGTGTACACAAAGTGTGGAAAGCAATGTAGCGAACATAAATATTCATCAGGTAGTCGTTAATGTCGGTGCTTAAAACTTAGCTAGATTTCCCGTAACTTAGTTGCAGTTTAGCGAACAAAAATAGCATAAATTTGAGACGGTTTCCTTAAGTCTAACCTTGGTTTAAGTTCTTTACGCTGTCGTAAAATTTATAACGACGTTGTACGAAGGTAAGATAGTTTGTTAGAGCCTTGAGAATAGTCTAGTTTTCATACACTGTTACTCTGAATACCTACTATCTTGTCATGAAGCTGCAGCGAACAAACTTTTCATGTTTGGTTACATGATGTTAGACAGTGAACAGATTATTATGAACATTTTCTTGCTCAAGAATTTTACGTCTACAGAGAAATATGACATGTGGCTAAATATTTCTACTTAAGAAACTTTTAATAAATACATGACTCGTATAAAGACGGTACGTAACAATTTCCAGGGAACTGAAATTAAGGTTCAGTTTTCGGGAAATTGTCACCATCTTTACAATACAATTATATTTTTCTTTTTAACGTGAAACGTGTTTGTGAAATTATTGTGATTCCAAAAATTTTCGATGTCCTATTTCTTTGACAATGGTTACTGAACTGACTACGGTTTCAATCAGACTTAAAATTTCCCTTACGGAAAGTTCTACATCATATTTCAGTTAATATAACGGCTGACGCCGTGGTTAAGTGATCAACTGTTGCGCTATATGTCACGGGGTTGATTCCCGAGTGGAAGAAATATTTGTAAGGCTTACAGATAGTTGTTCTGAGTCTGGGTGTTTGTTCATATGAAGATTTATGATTGTAAACTAACCTACGATACAGGAATAATTTTTAGTGTGTACGGCACGGCACGTCACGGGTGGTGCAGTGGTTGAGAGATCGACTGCTGAGCTACGTGTCGCGGGTTCGATTCCCGCACGAAACAAATATTTGTATGATCTACAGATATTTGTTTCGGGTCTGGTCTTCGTGTATGTGAATACACACCGTGCCTCGGAAAGCACGTAAAGCCGTTGGTCCTGCGCCGTTGGTGGCCGAAATCGGTCAGGAGGACATTATTATTAATATTAATTTTTAGTGTGTTTGGTTGAGAGCACATATTACTAATTAAATTTATATATTGCCTTCGTCCGTGTGTCACTGCGGGGGTGCCAACTGAAAATCAGCGCTGGGTGTCAAGCATAGCATATGCTGAGTTGGTAACCTATTCGGTATGGGTACAGCACATTTTATATCACTAAGTGTGTAGGTAATTTTTTTTTTGTTTATTTTTATTAATATTTGTGCTGTCGGTTACGCCGTACGGAATAAATGCTTTTTCTTTCTTTCTTTCACATTTTTTTTTATAAATGATTCACAAATTATTATTAATGACCAACGAAGAAAAATATCCATTAGATGTTATCTGTAACGTCAAATAGACGAAACATTATTTTCTTAAAACCAAACTTTATTAACTGCCCCATATTCAGCTTGCAATCTTAAAAACAAGCAAAAATAAAAAAAAACCGTACTCGTAACAAAGGCAATATCTCATGAAGAACGCCATTATTCTTAGCACGTCCGTGTTGCAATTAGCCCTGGCTTCGTTTTATGTTGCCACAATAACTGCTGGCTCTCGAAGCTCGTGGCTTAATGCAGCAGGCGTGTCTAATTCTACATCAAGTGTTGCTTTAAGCCAGCCCAAGAATGCATGTGGTTTGCGGTTTGTTACGAGCTTAAGTTACTTATATGTTAATGTGGGAAACGGTCTCTTCTCACTAGCGTCTGTGAAACAGAAAATGTTAAAGTTAAAAGAGGCATTTAATTGAAAGTGTTATGATTATGTGAGTTTCTTTTTGTTTCACATTTTAGGTTGAAGATTTTTATCCTTCTTTCTAGTAGTCAAATCTTGCATAATTCTTCACTGACCAACGTCAGTGGGCGTGAAAAACCGTGCGAGTTTCTGTAAAACATGTCATTTCCGCAGCCGTACTTAGGAAACGCACTCTATTCAATCACTGTTTCCTGCAACCTTGCCCGCTATGACTTAATATATAAAACACATAGATAATGTTCAACAAAACTTTAGATAAAGCTGTCACTACACCGCTGTTGTAGAAGCCTCTATCTGCCTAAAAGCTTCAGTTCGAACAACGTCTATAGAGAAGTGAATAAATGGTCTTTAGAGATCGTCTGCGGTGATTACCGCCTTTGTGCTGGATCGTTAAGTGGGCTCAACACTACTCAACAGCCAGACTCCTACCGATTGAAAAGCATTTCTTCATTTCCTTTACTTAATCTCCAGTAAACGGATAAACAATCTTGACGAAGCTTAATGGTAGTTAGCGTTTGTGATTCCGGAGTTTCACTCAACCCGTTGAGACTTAGTTTAACTAGTGCCTTCTTATGTAGCTTCTATGGATAGAAGTTATCTCCTTAAAAGTTTTCCAGCTTCCAATTGCAAAGATTACTTAGCAAAATTCAAGACGTTTATTTGAAGAAGTAGTCATTTCTTTTCTATAAACGTGGCCCCACACTACGGTTTCTCCTGTATCGTGGGTACTGTTTCCAAACATAAATGTGACATGCACAGACAATCAGGCCCGAAACAACTATCTGTAGATCATACAAATATTTATCCGTGCGGGGATCGAACCCGCGACACGTAGCGAAGAGAGCTAATCACTTAGCCACTGCGTTAACCGTGACCGAAATCTTTAATGTCTCAATCAATGTAGGTATATTTTTCATCATCTTATTTTCTTGTTAATGGTCATTAAATTGTATACTTATGAGACAGATTTCAATTAAAACTTCTTGTAAAGTTCCTTTTTTTTAATTTTGTCGAGTAATATACTTTTGGAGGCCGACTATGAAGTGTAATTATGAAAATCTTATTGCTCATACTATCCTTAAGGGATTGTCTTTGGCAAATTCTTTATAAAACAGACTCCAGAGACCAAAGCCTTGATTAAGATCGTATTAATTTATTTTACGTTGGATTATTTAGAGAGGAATGTGATACCGAAAAAAAATTGTGTTTTGGGGTTTCACATCGTTAATCTATTACTTTATTACTTAATACCGTTGAACAAAGCGATAAGTATACGGTAAGGTTCACGAGATAAAGTTGAAATTTACTCAAGAAATTGAGGGCAGAGTTGGTGCAGTGGATGCACGATCGACTGCTGCGCTACGTGGCACGGCTTCCATTCCCGCACGGAACAAATATTCTAATAGTCTATAGATAGTTGTTGCAGGTCTGAGTGTGTGTACATCTGAATATTTCTGTTTTTAAACGCATCCACGATATAGGAATAACTCCTAATGTGGGGCAACGGTTTTATAAAGGAAAAGCAAAAAATTGAGGTGACGTGTGGTCCTGGGTTCGATTCCCGGGTCGGGCAAAGTGTAATAAAGTTTTTATTTTTGATGTGAACCATCTAATGCGGCGTGTCAAATCGACTGTTGGTGTGGCGACGCGTCGCCACGTCTTGCATCGCCACGCTATATGATGTATGAAACAAAAATATAAAATATGCATGAAAGGATGTTTATTACAGGTAATAAATTTGGCATTTATTATATTAAATTTTTTTTAAATAAAGAACATTTTTTCATTAAAATTAACCTGAATATTTTATTTTTGATATTACATGAGACCTAATAATGGCATCGGGGAAATGTGTGTGTAAAATAGTGCCCTTCTGCGTAAACTTTCGAGGGATACAGGCGTGTTGCTATTTAATTTTTAAACAAGCTGTCAGCATGCCTGATTTTTAGCGAACACCGGAACCGTTTTTAGAGAGCTTCACGCTGTCCTAAAAAGCATAAGTGTACAGCTCATTCCTCATTTCAAAACCTGAGTATGCATTTCTGGAGTCAGTTATACGTCAAAGGAATATCCAGGCACGAGCATTAAAATAAAGAACGATCGCATATACCTACACAGTAAATAAAACTTCACTACTGAGATAAAAGGTAATGTTTTTGTTTTTATTGATTCCTTATATAAATATTGCTGTGTATCTACAAAATAGATGTTAAACATGTCACTACGTTAAAGATAGGATTGATTTGACAAAGGAATACATTTGTTGCCTCGAAATCAAAATAAAGTAGGACTTCACATTTCTTTTGGGAATCGAAAGTGTTTTGTTTTACGAATATATGTAGGAACATGTTCACGGACTTTTATAAAAAGAACTGAGCGTTGACATAACAAAACTATCACGCTTGTTTTAATCCAAGGAGAAGGCAGACGTGTATAGTCTATTTAAAATTTTTTTAACAAAAAATAAAAACCGACTCCAAAAAACTCAAAAACAAAACTAATAACTAAAAAGCAAAAAATAAATCTTTTATTAAACAATACAGTAGTTGAAGAATATTGAAATCGGTGCCAAGTAAAACATAAAAGTAATATACCTTGCTGCTATAATAGCGACATTGAAACAACGAGTTCACGTAAAAATTGTCGAGTGCGAGGCGAATTATGCGTCGGACACGACAAATGCACTTCGCCAATCGTGTCGGTTTATCATTCATGTTTTACTTGGCACCGACTTCAATATTCTTCAACTACTGTATTGTTTAATAAAAGATTTATTTTTTGCTTTTTAGTTATTAGTTTTGTTTTTGAGTTTTTTGGAGTCGGTTTTTATTTTTTGTTAAAAATTTTAATTATTTTACAATTTTGAGTGATGGGTAGACCTAGTAAAGACGCTTCTCTTGAAAAACTTTACAAAGGTCAAATGTATGTTGCCCCAAGTCGAATGAAAACCTTAGATGGTATTGCACTATGTGATTTTAAAATCACATAAATTACTGAGCCGACCACATGATGAAAACGCATTACGAGAAATGAAAAGATTAAGACGACTATTGTAACTAATACTGTGATAGTCTTGACTTTTAGAGGTTTAAAATGAGCCCAAACCTAAGGGGTTTACTAGTAGCTACTGAAGAGTTCCACCATCTATCTCCTGGCTCCATCATCAGACCCTCTATACCAAATGTCCCTTATATTTGGTATAGAGGGTCTGACTCATCAAAATATATTGAGTGATCCCAAACTCGGAAGTTTTATTCCCTAACTCTTTACCGTTGAGGAGTATTATGACATCCATCATCAGCTCAGCATCATGAAATTATGATTTTCAGACGCCAACACTTGACTTATTAAGAAATAACGAGGTTAAGAAATCTTCCTTTCAATACTTGAACGTCGGAAAACATCTCCATTTAGGATATCCTTAAACTGTTTTTTGTCTTCACTATCGAATCTGCAATATTACCCATCTCGGCTTAAAGTGCGAATCAATACGAATAAAATAAGCCCAAACTCTATGTAGCTGCTATCAACCATTAAGGAGTTCCCTAAACTGTACTGCACCTGCATCACGGACCTTGCAGTGGCAGTCATTACCCATCTCGGTGTAAAGATCTTGTCAACACGAATAAAATAAGCCCAAACACAAGGTAGTTAAGATGTACCGTTGAGGAGTTCCCTCGATCCTCTGTCGTCTCCATCATCAGATCTGCCCTTAACCTCCATAGTATTGTAGTCTCATCAGATATACACATAAATATCAAGTTTTTACCCCATGCTCGCCTACAATTTTCAAGAGATGCCCTCGATTTCTCAGGGTTTCCACCATCAGGTCCTGACCTGATGGTGGAAACCCTGATGGGACCAAATGACAAGCATACCCTTTCAAATAAAAAAAGAATTTTTGAAATCGGTCCAGGCGTCTTCGAGTAATTGAGTAACAAATATAAAAAAAAAAAAAAAAAAAAAAAATACAGCCGAATTGAGAACCTCCTCCTTTTTTTTGAAGTCGGTTGAAAAGTGACATTCAATAAAATTAATGAAATACTGAACTATTGTTTACTGACTATCTGTATATAGCTATATATTTATATTTTCCTCCCTTTAAATTTTCTTTTATGATGCGTTTTCATGCAATGGTTGTCTGGAAGAAACTGCTGTTAGCGTGACTGAAATTTAACCCTATGTGTATAATGTAATTCCACTTTGTACTATTTCCTGTAGTGTACAATAAAAAATAATTTATCTATCTATCACTTAATTTTGATGTGACTTTACCATCAAAGTGCACCGTTAATTCAATGTAATAAAGGACAACTCAATCGCCATTTTGTCGGACACACGTTCTTAGAATTTAGACTGGGAATTCGTGCGTGACTTTATTAAAAGAAAGAAAGATTTATTATTCGTATAATATTTTCGTGCAGGTATTGCACTTGATTCCAAGTATTTTTAAAAGTCGTTCCTTATCAAGACCCGTCAAAATGTCTTACCTAGCTTTAATCATGACCTGTTTGGTCTCGACATGTCTTTCCACATGCTAAGAGTTTTAAACATTTTATAACCAGCTAGAATTAGGTGTACTTCTAAATTTGTTTCCGCCAGTAGGTTTCTTCTTGCCATTATGAAAACAAACGTTTTCTCATTATACTGAAAGAGCCCTTCAACGTAATGAGAAGGAAGCGAAGAAAATGTTCTCCAAAAGACATTCTAATTTAACTGTCGATAAGGTTTATTATCAGTTCTCATTACATCAAACAAATTTAAAGTTTAATTGTCTTTTATGTTACTTAATACAAAAACACGCAACACCGATGAATATCTGAAAACTTCCCCTGCTTCCCGTGTTGCCATAAATCAAATCTGTCGTAAGGAGGTAACACCTCGATTCGCTCCGTAACCTGTTTTATGACTAATTGGAGTTAAACTTGTTCAAAGTTCGCTACAAACCGCACAGGCGGCCACATAACGAGCTGAACTAACCACGGTGAATTCCGAATTTATTCACAGTGTGCTGCTGTCTTGATGAATGAAAGAAACGGTCTTTTTGTTCACGACGCCGGCGCGCGACGGTCGGGAACACTGGCATTGGGAAAGTTTGGCGCATTAATTTTATAGTTGGAACAAAAACAAGCTTTCTTGTTCGTGATTCCAGTAATTGAGGGAAGTGTAAAACTAGACTAGACGTTAATCTACGACTGTCGTAGATTTTGTGTTATCACAGCTACTTAGTCTGGATTCCTTAGTTTTTATTTTAGTTTTAGTTAGTATTTATCGCAGTTCATGAAGCGACAGTATATTTGTGAACGGTCAAAGTAGCCAAGAGAAACTTTTCGCGATCAAATAGAACGTAGTTCTCGTTTAGAGCGGTGCTCTTGGAAGTTTGAGTGAAGAATCGATTACTTGGAGGAACTCTTAAAGTGGTGAGCAGGAGAAGTGTGCGGTATTGATGTTGGCAAACAAGTTCTTTAGATGTATTTGTTTAGAAACACTTTGTTCGTTTAGGTTGTAAAGAATTTTTGTGTTTATTTCGTCTGCCTTATATAAAGAACTTTATTAGCACGATGCTTTTTGTGCAAGATTCTGTTACGTAGAATTCTGGATTTGGGTAAAGTTATTGCTTTTACAAACACTACCTATCAGTAACAATAATACGTTTGGAAGTTGCATTTCATAAGTGTATCTGGTCAAAAGGAAGGCAACCATACAAAATAACTTTGATGAGATCTGACAGCAACTGTCAGGAAAGGTTTATATTTTTGGTTTCAGAATTCACTAATGTGTCTTGGGAGGTTCAGGTTCTCTAGCCAAAATGTAAAGTAAAATATAAGTACTAAACATTTCCACGTTACAGTTACAGCTAAACTTTGCATTCCCTTCACAAACTACCTTCAAGGGGAAATAAACTTCCAGAGCTACTGATCACACGTTAACAACACTTTAAAAACATGCGCCGAACTTTTAGAAAAACTTTTTATCCTTCGCCTTTCACATACATAGCTTTTTCCCCCAAAATTTTTTTGGCGGTACCTGTGAGTGCGCGTATTTATCATAAAAATTACGCCACTTTCACGGCGCGGCGTGTGGCGGAACTACAGTTTCACAGGAAGGGTTTTGATATAAAGGTGGAGTCGTTATGCAAATTTCTTTTAGGTCTTTGAGTTTTACTGCGATGCAGAATATACGAATTGTGTTTTCCGGTACCGTTGACCGGGAGTTGGAACAATCTAGGCATTTTTTTGCCATCGGTATTTTGTGTTCCGAAATGTCAGATCTTTTTGCAAATGTATGCGAATGATTAATCAGGAAGTATATACACAGTTGTAAGGTTCATATCCATGAAAGCTAGTGAATCATAACTTGAAAATTACTTATATTTTTATTGACCGCTATAAAACGTACGATTGAAAATTGGGGTCTTTTCAAATAGGTCACAGAAATCTATAAAAATGTTAATTTTTATGTTCGTTTACTGTAGGTGTCGTAAACGCAACTAAGGGTTTCATTCGGATTGAGCAGCATCCACTGCATACTGATGATATTTAAGCGTATTCATGATAGCTATCATGAAACCGACAAGTACCGAAGTAGGACATAATCCCTTCTAAATGATTCCTTGTGACGATCTAGGGTAGATGTCTTCTAAAAAATAAATTAGTTTGTATATCCAATAAAATACCATGACCAATGTAAATTCGATCACAGTATTTATTCTATGTTTCGGTGTTCGTACGCTTTTGATGTTTTTTTTTTACGAAGGACCAATCTTACCGGTCCTTTTACGCTTCTAAGACTGCAACTAACAGACCAGCCACAGATAATTTTTGGTCAGAATAAAATTATCATAGACATTCGCAATTCTCTAATTTTTTCTCGCAATTCTCTAAATTTAATCTTTTCCACAGTTTGTAGCTGGCAATAAATTTTCTAGTATGGCTTTTAAGTACCATTTAAAAGTCGAGGCCGGTTTAAAAAATCCTTCACTGGACTGGCACTTGGCAAGTTGCCCTGAAGGCTAGTAACCTAGCTGTCATTGCTAATCCTACGTCCGAGGTGTAAGCCAAAATTCTTGATACGCTTTTCGTCGGTAAAGCATAGTACACAAATCACCGGTAAGCTCTATCTTATCGGAGGCTATTTGTGTAGCCTATTGAAGTTTTAAAGTATTATCTGCCTGCCTTAATGCCATAAAAAGTTACATTCGGTATAATAGATTACGAAATAAGAACTACGTACAGTCCGAGACAAAAGTCATCAGATTATTATATAAAGCTTTATTGTAATGAATTATAAACATAATTAATTGTTAAAATTAATAGCGTAACTTTATCGACTAGTGAAATAGTTGATAATAAAACATCATCTCTTACATAAATAAATCAAATAATTGCAAAAAGTTAATCTACTTATATCGCTGAATGTACTAATAAACTGATCATAAATGAGAGAAAACATTTTTTTTTTTTTAGTATCAGCTTTTCTCACTACAGTTGTTTGATTACAGGCTAAAAATATATCGAGTAACGGAAATAGAACAAAATTTACTCCCAACCTAAAACATTTTATTCGTCATCACGTAAAATCAAATCCAGTGTCAAAATATCAACTTGTAAAACGGAAAAACACGAACGGTATGAATATGTCAATCAAAAGGGACGTGTTCCGCTTCAAACGAAGTAATTCAATCGAACGCTCTTCACTTCCCATTAAGAGTGTTACAAACTGCAATTTCATATAGAGAATGTTTTAGAGTTAAGGATCGTTGTCACGGGCGAGTGAATAGCGACGGAAATTTGTGCCACTAAATTCTATGGGTGATGTAGCTCTTCTACACACGGCAATCTCGACGCAGCGATGCAATCGAGTGAAACGTCACTGACTCGGTGAGCGTTCTGTCGCCGCTCGGCGTCGTTCCCGCGCCTCCTTCGTGTCTTGTCATTGACTTTCACCAACAACATACTGAATTACTGTCACTCGCCATGGATAGCTAATATTCATTAAAGACACATAGCGACTCGTTGCAAATCATCTGCCATACGCCGACGGAATATTTATCGTGTAGATTACTCGGCGATTCATTTTTTGGCGTCGTTGGCCGTAATCAAAGAGTAGCCAGTCTGCAAAGTTGTAATGAGACTGGCTGTCAAAGTCACCTAGACAAGTAGCAATCTTGAATCGCTAGAGAATCGATATGCCAGCAAAATGTACACGATTGACATTAAGAATCACGTGACTATTTTGACAGTGTATCAAGTAATTTTTTCTTGCATTTCTATTTTCTAACGATAGCAGAGTGTGCACGCTACTACTATGAGCGTTTTGATTGTAACAGCTAATATGATTACGAACTTTAGGTGTTCCAGTGCTTTTGACGCTGAATGTACAAGTTTCACTGGAGGTATTTAAGTATCGTCATGTGGCATGCACTTTTTCTTCGGTGGCGATAGTACGGCGGATCTGTTGCGACTAGTTGCGAGTGATTCGGCTTGTGGAGACGGTCCCTTAGGAACAGCGATTAAATTGAATCTTGTTTAATACACAGTTTGATTTCGACATTCCATTTAGGGTGGAAAAGGGTGAATCAAAGGTTGGAGGGATTCAGTCATTAAGCAGGAGTTCGTAAAAGTTGATTACACTTTTGCGCTTTGCATCTATGCATAGGTAGAGTGGGTGTTTTCACTTGTTTTACTATTTTAATTAGACTGATTCAAGCTAGCCGTACACTTTTTGCCCATATGAAAATATTTTGATTAATATAAGTTAGTGACTTGGCCTCAACGAGTGTGTAGATAGCCTTCAGAATTTACTTTGGTGAGGGGGCTAAGTGATTATCTTTCTGTGTTACGGATCACGTGTTTGATTATTAGATAGAATTATTTGTATGGACTACAGATAGTAGTGGATGTGTGGTTTATGTACTTGATGTTTATGTACTTATGAACTAAACAAAAACATGTTTGTTGATTGGAACCTTTGGGGCAATAAATGGTTGTAAAGGCACAAAAACAAAACATTTACGTCACAACATTCTTATTGATCCTTTTTAGTTAAATTAATAAGCCTGCAATATTTAAAAGAGCGTTGAATTTTTACCTTTATTGATAGATATTTCCACACAACCATTTCTCAAATAAATATGTATCTTTTATTTCACCCTCAAATTTCCTTGGATATATTTCTCTATAAAGATACGGCGTTCAATTAGTAGACGCCGTTGAAAGTTAGCGGACTCGTCAGCAATTTCTTCAAATTGGGCGCTGGCAGGAGTCCAGACGATTAACAACTTAGTGCAAGCTGTTTAATTTCATGCCTGGATGCCCTCGTTTTATGTCGTAACTACCTTCACCCCCTCTCATCCCCTGCCCCAGGAGTATCGCTTGACAATGAACATGAAACAAACTGGGATCGATTCTGTGAAGTTTGTATTACCTGTAAGATAGTTGGCTGAAAGTGCATTCTTGATTGAGTCTAGCTCTGGAAAAGTAAAATGAATATTTAGGGTTGGATGACAGGGGTGCAAGGAATAAGCCTCCAAGAGTGACGATACTTGAGACCGCCTGGCACAGCTTCGGTGCCACTTTATGCCATTGCTGACTAGTTAATCTTACTAACTAAGACTAAAGACTAAGTTATCTCGTGGGAAACGCTTATACCGACTCGGTAAAAGAAGAAGACCTTTTGTGCGGACAATATAATCGCACAGGAGTAAAAAGCTATTAGATTTAGCCAAATTGTGCTGTATAGGTCAGTCAGCTGGCTTGGTAGCGGTTTGGTAGCCCTATTGCCATTGTTGGGAAAAAAAGTCGGGAAAGGAAAATTTAAACAAAAGGTCAAAACAGATGACGTGCGGTATATCAAAAACTATATTTGAATAAAGAAGATTAGAACCACTCTAATTTTCAATACGATGATAGAATATAAGCTTTAATGAAATGTATGAGCTACATAATTGTCGGCTTTATGTGTAGGATTCCTTACAATGAAATAGAATATCTGTGTAATATTCTCTGAATCACATCAATTGAATAACATTCAAATTTGCTACAGTAGCTTTTCATTTTGTCGCGACCCCTTTTCCCGCTCAAACTCGCCATTACTCAGTGTGGCCATATTATAAAAATAAATCAATTATTATAAGTTTAAGAAATACGGTTTTAAGTATCTTAAAAACAATTGTATCTAAAAAAATAAAACTACAATTTCATGACAATGAAAACGGTCTATTTAGACACTGACAAATTGTAACTGTTTTCGACAGGGTCCGTATTTGCGTATTAAGCGAAAACTACCATAACCTAGTAAACATACAAAAAAAAAGGCCGAAGTCACTGCGAAGTTTATCATACCTACCCGCATATAAGACACCAATATAATAATATTTATGGACCACGGACGTGGGAATGCATGCTGCCATCTATACTGAATGACTTACCTTTTGAAATCTGCAATGCCATTAATGCAAAAAATTGAAAAATTGTGTTAAAAAATTTTCCTAGCGTGTATGTGATCTGTACTACTGTGTATGTGTATTATTATTATGTACCGAGATGTCGTGTCTGATATATCACTGTTAAACCCGCGATGGTTTTTGAGATATATATGTAAATTACCCATGTAAAACTAATTATTTGATCAATAAAAAAAAATATTAAAGTGAATCTAACGTTACAGTGAGACGGAATTTAAAATGTTTAAACTGCCGTCAAAACACCATTACGTACAAAGTAATTAATTATTTATCAGCAAACAAATTTTACACTTTATGAGAGCGTTACCCAGGCTATTGAATCATCAACTATTATATAACTGTCAACATTTAGCCCGGATACCTTTAAATTAAAAAAAAAGAATCATTCATATTGGTTCATATCAGACAGCGAGTAAACAGAACGTTGCGAATTCAGAACGACTCCTTTTTTAAATCGATTAAAATGATATCGTTTGTGTTAATCGAATCTGTCCGAATCTCAAATTTATATCGGATTTAAGACTGAGTTATCATCAATGAGTACAATGTACTCGTAAATGAATAACGTGGTACGAATAATAAGTAGAACTATTGTAAAAATATATTCTGAAATTTTTCAGTGTTTCGACAATAAATAAATAAACGTGCTATAATTTCTGCTTCATTAATGTTTATTTGTTCGTCTATTGTATTATTTGTCAAAGATTGAGGTACTATTTAATTTTACATTAAAATTGAAATTTTTATCGACCAATATAACAAAGTTATTTTCTTTAAATTTAAAATCCTCTCCCATCGAAACAGATTATGGTAAAGTTGTCATGTAAAAGTGAAAACAATAAAAAAGAATATCATCATCATTATCACGCCTGTATGTCTTTAAAGGTAAGGCAGAGGTGTAGGTACTTATGTAATAACCACATTTCCCCGATTCCGTTATTTACCCTCATGTGATTCGGCGAGCCTATTGACATCTACCGGGCACTATTGAAAACAATGGGCTACTACTGAGATTCTTCTAAAAGTGAAGCCTGATAAAACTGCTCAATCCGAGAATCAAAACCGGTCCTCACATCCAGTAACCGAAAGACCATAAAATAATAAGGGTAATAATAAGGGTTTAATAAATAATCAAAGAGTGTATTATACATAGTGATATAACTTAGAAACTATAATTATAAATAAGTGGATAGATAGATAGAATTGTTTTTATTTCAAATAAACCTAACACAGGCACTTATGAAACGTTATAAAACTTAGGACTCTAGTTGCACGGTTCCAAAAAGTTCGTCCTATGGAGAAGAACCGGCAAGAAACTCCATAGATACTCTTTTAAAGTCTCTTTTAACAATCTTGCCATGTACATAATGTGGAAAAAGTTAGGGAAAACAATGTAGGTTTCGTGATAGTGATAGTTTTAATTTCGGTACTTTGTGCAAAATATAAGACACATAAAATCCATTCAATATTATAAAACCCAATCAAACAATATTAAATTAAATGCGAAAAGGTTACTGACATTTATAAATATTTAATTAATAAACACGCCATTGTAAAGTTAAAGGAACTTAATTAATGTAAACGAGTTAATCAAGGAACGTTCTGTCATTTTCATAATTATTAATAGGTACTTTTCCTTCGTTATACATCCTATCCTATCCTACTAATATTATAAAGGTGAAAGTTTGTGAGGATGGATGGATGGATGGATGGATATTTGTTACTTAATCATGCCAGAACGGCTGAACGGATCTGGATGAAATTTTCCATAGAGATAGATTATAGTCTGGAATAGTACATAGGCTACTTTTTATCCGGAAAAATGTACGGGTTCGTAAACCACGCGGGGGAAGCTGCGGGCGGAAGGTAGTTTTAAATAAAGGAAATGATGAAATATATTGCATTTCACTTTTGTTTAATGTTAAAATAATAAAATTATAATTGATATTGGTTTCTTTCACAGTATATTTTTTCTTAATTAACTGTGAATATCTTTTCTAGAATTAAATTAATTGACGCCGCGGTTGGCGCAGTGGTTGAGAGATCGACTGTTGCGCTACGTGTCGCGGGTTCGATTCCCGCACGGAACAAATATTTGTATCATCTACAGATAGTATTTTTGGGTCTGGGTCTTTGTGTCTGTGAATATATGTGTGTAAACGCACCCACGATACAGGAATTATTCATAGTGTGGTGCAACGTATCAAAAAAATGTGACAGTGATATAGTTCTAAAAAATTGTTATAAATAAAATTATAATTGATATTTTAATCAACGTCATAATAAAGCACAGGAGGGGATGGCGAGAAGAGCTGTACTCTTACGCAAAAGATTGGTTCCAGTACACAATGGACTTGCATAACTGGATAGTACCGCGGGAGGCCTTTGGCCTGTAGTAGGACTAAGGGTCATACTAATATAATAACGTCATAATAAAACTACTATAACACAAAACTACCAACCCCCAAAAAAAGTAACCATAAATTGTGTGTGAAGTTACAGGCAGCGCTGGATTTAGTTAGACGCTCACAGTCCCGTGACTGTGAGAGACAGGTAACCTCCTCTAGCTATGCTAATCGCAACTAAAGTTGGAGTAATAAACCCCTTTTGAAATTAATTAAGATGAAGGTCCTGTTTCACATTTCCAAAGTTGAGTTTGTCAAAGAGTCGGTTAATTAAACAAAGTTAAACACAATTAGTTTATTTCTATTAAAATCTGTAGCCAAGTCGCTTGGGTAGTCATTCTCGTGTCAGTTTACAATACTGGCGTAATTTTGAATTCATCCGAGCGAAGTTCGAATGAACGGACTGTTTAAAAAAAGGAATGTTTTTCTTTTTATTGCAAATGGTTTCTCTGACGACCTATATATGTAATAAAGGGTTGTAATGTCGGAAGATTTAATCTATTACGTTTTGAGATAAAAAATAGGCGTTTACTTTTTAAATATTTTATCACTATCAAATTGAACATGGTTGTTACTGCTAGCCTGTCACATCCAACTGCTGGACAAAAGCCTTCTTCCTCAAAGATAATCAAGACTAATTTTATTTATGAAATAGTATTCAGAACCCGCATTGGATTTCAATAATATTGTAAAAATTAAAAACTACAACTCAATTTTAAGATAAGCTTAAATCTTCTCGACTTCTTGTAAAACGCCATAGGTTTATATTCTTGTGAAATAAAAAGTAAGGTTATTTTTCGAATTAAAGGACAGTAAGAGGAGATGCAAGAAAATAAATGTTTAATTAACAACTTTACTTGTGACTCAATCACGGCTGTGAGGTGGGTAAGTTAATATTGCTGACCGACACGGAGCTTTCATTCTGGGACGCAAGTTATAATCTTATAGCGAGAACTTGTACTTGGTACTTACATGATATAGTTTCATCCTATACTGGTATTCAGATTAGATATCCGTGGGACTATGGAGAGACTGGGCAGCTATCAAACAAGAAGCTCCAGTGTGGATTGCTTAAAGACTTGTGATCATCATCTGCCTACCCTTTTCCCAACTACATTGGGGTCGGCTTCCAACCTAACCGGTTGCGGCTGAATATCAGTATTTTACGCGGAGCGACTGCCTTCTGACCTCCGCCACCCAATTACTTGGAGACACTGATACTCTAAGGTTAGACTGGTTGTCAGGCTTTTTGGGCTACTGACATCCGTAATGATTGCCATAGGTCTCTGTATGATACCCGGGACTATCTGCTAAACGTGCTTTCCGAGGCACGAAGGGGTCTCGATATGTGAAAAGTAGCCACCCATCCATGGACTGACCGCGTCAAGTGCTGCTTAACCTCGCAGATCGGCGGATCTGCGCAGTAGCTCTGTAGCTACGAGCTGCTCAACTTGTGAACTATTTTTAGAATTTTTAAGATGGTCTGATGTATTTTCCCTGTATTTGCTTCCACCATTAGAGCTGTTGTGTTATATGATGTGCACATCATTATCAAAGCAGCCTTTTCACGTCCACTGAACAGACTTGCTTTTCATAGATTTCCACGTCGAATGGCTTTCAGCGTTTGCTTTTTCATCATCTTCACTATGGTAAATCTAACGCATTGCAGTGTAACGCTCGCCTACCCGTCGTATCATTGAGAATTATTACAGTCATGTTACCTGGACAATTATTACATAAGCGATGAGAATACCTTTGAAAACCTCACAGAAATATATCAATACGACTTCTTTCCAGCCACATAACTCCGAACATACGTGTTCCATTACTTTCTATATTGAACCATTATGTACTATAGATGACACTACACTTCTTTACGATATCTGATTCAATTAAATCTCAGAAATCAAAACGCTATTGGCTTATCCCTTGCCCCCGACCCAAATTAAACAGTGTATCGCCTCCAGCAGTACGTTGTACAATACGTGACTGGTCTGGGTTCCCACGACGCCGGACGTGCGGGTTCCGTTGCTCACTAGTTTTTACATCTACACTAGCATCAGGCCCAGATAGTTGTTCGGTTTTATTTTTCGAAGCTTGCGGGTTGAGAGTGTAGATTTATGTCAATAAATTCGGTAGGAATTTATTCGTTATTGCAACAAGTTAAGGGCTGGAATATCCTGCGCACGAGAAACTAAATACTATTTTAATCTAGAGCATTTCGTCGTCATTAATGGTTCTGGCGCAAATACTAGTATTTGAAGCACGTCTGCTACCTAGATGAAATGCTATGAGTATTTACCAAATTGATATTGGTAAAATCATCAGTCATCGTAATGCACAGTGACGAGCAATGAATTTGGGTCGCTTTAGAAACGTCAATATCTCGTAAACTAAGCATGCTAGTACAATATATTGAAATAAATTTTATATTTCATTTATGAACATTAAAATTATGATAATGTGATGCAAGTAATTTTATATGTATGCAAAAGAATATAAAAATATACTGTAATAATGCGTGAATTTTAATGAAATATGAATATTGTATTATAAAAATAAAAAGAAACAACCACAACGTGTCGCCGCGATCCCGGGATCCCTGAGAGCCCACGCAATGGTCTACAATAGACTGGTTTGATTGATTTATACCTGATTGATACCCCAGATCGGTGATGGGCTCACGGGTCAGTCGTCGCATTTTCAAATACCGGTAAGAAAGGTAACGACTATTTAAAATTGGACTAGTTATATCCAACATAACAGCAATTTGGCGTCACAGGAGACTAGCGATATATGAAAACGGTAGCTATCCTTCAAGAGAGGACCGGCACAAAAGGCACGAGAAGAGTTAAAATCAATAGGGGACCGAATTTGATTGAATCCTAACATAAGATGAGATAAGTTAGATTCGAAAGTTTGCCATACGGATTGGGATCCACAATTTCGCATAAACAAAGATCAAAGTGAAATACTCAGACAAATAGATTTTATCTCTGACATGAATCAGAGGGGATAATGGTCTGCGTTTGTTTGTGCCACGTAAAAATATGTGGCGAAAGGTTTTGTATACGTTCGCTTTTTCCATTGTATTTATTTGTTCCAATTTTTATCTCGGACGGATCGGCTATTAGTCATTATGTTCGAATACTGTTTGTTTTGCTCACATGATTGGAAACGCAAAAATACGCTTGGACAAGTACAAATACATGTTGGGGTTTGTACAATTTTATGCACGATTTCCGGTGATTGGGTAATGGAAGGAACCGTTTTTGGTTGTCGTTTTCCGGTCAACATACGGTTTTTATAAAGAAATTGGTTTGCTATAATTTGGTGCAGTGTTCAGCCGTTTCTAGAATATTTGTAGCGACAAAAAGGCCAATTTTTGCAATGTTTCGGTGTAGCTTCCAGAGTTGATGCAACAATGTTAATACAATGCACCATACTGTTGGACAAAACCTGCAAATTATAAATCTTTCCGGAGTCTAGAAGCAATGTGCAGTTGCATGGATTGACCGTATCGAATTAACTTTGCATACCCTACATACATATATAATCCTCAATTCGCAAACTGTATTTAACCCGCACTCGACGGAGAAAAAGGAAAGAGGAAAAAATAAAACTATTTCATATCCATCTCTAAATATGAAACATTTTACAGTAAAACCGTGTTGTAAAGTGGAAAGAGAATTTAATTTCGCACTAGCGGGAGCCAAACACGTCAATACAACTAGGACTAGCGCAAGACTGGCTTCAAATGCAAACGTCGCTCCGGAATTAAATTTAATGATTTACAGCCGTTGGGAGTGTGCGCCGCTCGAAATTCGATTACAGGGGTTGTCAAACCAAACAGAGACGGCTGACCTTCTAAATTAATTGCGTGATTCGATGGCTGTGACGTGGGTAAAACTTGCGCTGATTGAGTGGTCAGTGACGCGTTTGCGTCGCTACTATGTCGACAATGAATTGCGCTTTTGTACGTCGGGAATGTTTGATTGGTAAATAACTGTTTGGGTTACCTTGTGAGTGTAAAATTGCTACGATGATCGATGTTTAACTAAGGGTTATGTTCGCAGACAACATAATGGATGATGAAAATGAAAATGTTGATGTACAGTCAGCATCAATAAAATGTATACACTTAATTAAATTCAAAACCGATTTTTAGCGGAAATAGTAATTGAAATCTTGACCAATGTTACACATAGTATCTTCGGATACATCGAAATACATAGTCATTTAAATTTTATAATTTTAACCAATAGTTTTTAAAGACTAAGCATTTGAATTTCGCTACGTATATACATATTTTACCCGGACCCAGGTATGTCTTAAAACTGCGGCCAGACACCGGAGGACGGGCAGCAGCGTCCTCTCACTAATCGGTGAGCCACTGCGATCCCAAGCCGCCTGCCAAGCTTGGGGATTATGGCAAAGCCCCCCCTTGAGGGAGGCCTTCGTTCAGCAGTGGACGTCTTTTGGCTGATGATGATACATATTTTTAATGCTAACTGTACCATACAAAAGTAGGTACATGTTAGACAGCTGATTTCATCTTAAATGTCTGTTGTTGGTGAACTATGGTCTCAGTAGGGTAATTCAACTACCAAACTTAGTAGGTAGGTCAGTGTTTCTTGTTAGTGTCTCGGCTTATTCATCTGATGTGCCTTATTTCTTCAAATAGACACGTTGTCCTCTTCATATAAATATGAAGAAATTGGGTCTCAAGTTCTACTTGGGAAGATTTTCAGAGCTAAAGCCAAAATGTATGCTATTGATAATGGTTTTCAAATCTAAATCTTAACTTCACGAACATTTTCGGCTATCCTATCAACTACCACAAACACAGAATGACGCGTCTCTACAGTTCAGAGCATAGCTTATGAACCAAACCTACCTTATCGTACTCCAATTATGTTCTAGAATACATCTTATAACATAATTACTTGAGACTTACATAAAATATGAAGAATAAAAGCAATATGAAGTTAATATTAGCCCGTCCTGGTCTGTTTGCATTATCGTCTGTCTTGTATTATCGTGGTACCCGTCGATAACTGAAAGTTCAGAATAATCAGTATTAACTCAAGTGTCTCATTATAAATTTATTTGAATAGACCCGTTGGGGCACACAGCCTAGCAATCAAGAATCAAATTGTAATTAACATGTTAAAGTTTGTTTCATTTACATTGTTAGCCAGTTCAGTATTTGTGTGTATGAATACCTATGATTTCAGATCAAGAGTATGGTGAAACGAGGTATGGTGTTCCTCCATTGAAAAGGGAGGATCCTCAGATCAGGCAAGGTGGTTAACCTGGCGATGGCGGGCCGAAGCCCGACGATTGATGTCGGACATTCGTATATGTTTTAGAATCGTTGTAAACTCTCACAGTGCGATTCAGGGTTCGTTGTTGTAGCTTCACTCCGATAGATGGCGCTTTACTTTTTACCGTGTTGCGAGTAGTAGTCGCTACAAGAGGATTTTTTTATATAAGACAAAATATGGTTGGGAAAAGGTTAGGGAAATGGCAAGTAGTTTCTGGACTATGTTGAGGTTGACTTCTAGTCTTACTTACCATACCAGTATTTTATATAGAGTTAATGTCTAACGTCCACCACCCAATTACTGGGACAAACATCCTACGTTTAAACTGATGGGCAGATTTTTTAGGTTGCTTACTGCCCATAACGACTATCATAGGTGTTTCGACATGATAAGAATGGTCACCCACCCAAGAACTGACCGCGGCTAGCACAACTTAACCTCGTATCAGAAGACATTTCTGCCATTATTCATTACCTAGCTCGTGTTCAGTGCCGGCTTTACCTATGGTGTAGGGTGTGCAGTTCACACGGGCACGGGGTCTCAGGGACGCCGACGCGGTTCGCGTGTAGATACAAAAATAGCGGATTGTTCAAATTTAGAAAATAAACTATGTGGGTTCGTAATCCACGCGGGTGAAGCCGCGGGTTGAAGCTAGTCATTGATAATAACACCAACTGCACCCGAATTTTGATGAGATTTTGAACGCCCGCCTTCTAGAGGGCGCCAGAGTATTTTTTGCACCCGGGTACCCGGTACGGGTCCAGCACGTATAACTCTTGTTTTAATCATACTAAAAGAATACATTTGCTGAATCAATATGTAGTTACGTGTTTATATAGCATGTGTTTGCTGTGCAATGTTATTTCTTAGAGTGCGTTGACCTCGGCGAAAGGATGATACAATAAATAAATACATCGTTCACTGTGTTTATGTTACAAATGATATTATGATAAATTATAACATATTACACAAAAAGAACTACCTAATTGGTCTAGTGATCACAGGTGCCATTGCTGAGCGTGAGGAGCTGGGTTCGATTCACAAACCGGAATGTGGACATCAAACCCAATAGGTTTGATGTGTGGAATTCTCAGTAGCAGCACGGAATCTGGAACTGCGCCCGGTGGATAGCAATAGGCTCGCGTCCTATTATGGGACTCAATAAAGACATCGGCGAAATGTGGGTGTACAATGGTATAATACCTTTACCTTACCCTTCAGGGAATACGGCTATTTCAAGAAAATTTTGTCAGAAGCCAGCAGCTACACCATATTCTCTTAAATATCTTCTTTGTCTATTGCATGCCTTATTTAATTATAGGTTTAAAACCAATGTAAATTGTATATCGTTATTCATACGTGAAAAAAGTGCTCACAACCTATTTCATAATCATTTTTTTTAACTATAATTTGTAGAAAATGCTCTTGGTTACGCATTTACTCATATTTTGTAACATTGTCTTTTTACAACATGTAATGTGTAATTGTTTATTTTCCCTATTGAGTAAAATAAAATAAAATATTGATATATTTATTTTATTCAAGGCAATTATGGAGCTTTATATATTTTGATGATAACTTTGCCTAATTCGTTAACGCCCCTTTCTTCTTATTTCGTCTATCTACATCATTACGAATTCAAGTCTAGTCCGTGTAACTTTTTTTGGAAACCTTTTTGCTGAACAGAACTTTATGGACCCGCGATCGACATCTTTGCAATTATTTTGGACTTATAGACTGGTTATACTCTTTCGAAAATTCTCTGTTGTGTGTTATAGAACTGATCTATCATTACTAAACTGTAACTGGTCATTGAAATTTAACAATAACACAAGCACGGCTGTTGAGGGTGAAGTCTTGGGTTTGATGTAGGGATACGGCAAAGATTTTGTGTTAGAAAATAATTCTAGGTAGCAGCGCGGAGTTTAGAATTATGATCGGAAGATGGCAATACATGTTCGCCGTTGACAATAGGTCTGATGCTGATATTGCTTATTAAACTATTTTGTGAAACAAAATTAGATAAGTTAACCTACAGTTATACGAATGTAGGTTATATGGATACTCCAGTCCATTCGACAGAAATATATTTCGTTTTCCTGAATTAAAAGTATCCACATACAAGTGAGTAAATCCAGGATATATTCCACCTCTTACACCAAATCCGATCAACCGTTACGTTGGGATTGAGTTAAGCTTGGATTTCCTAAAGGAGCGGCACCTAGAGACCGTAAAAATTGTGATGCGGCTGGTAGCGTAACAGGGCCTTGTCAGATCTGGCCTCGGGTCAACTTTGTACTTAGTTGACATCAATTTCTTTGTGGAACTTTTACTATATATAAATCTAGCATTATATCTAAACATTATAACAAGTATATTGTGTAATTATTTTAATTTGTATGCCTACCAAAGATGAGCATAGTACCTAATACTTTATTTTATTAAATTAATACCATGTCTGTCATATTTACAAACATTATTTAACTATGTTCTACTAATAAATGATTTTGATTTGATTTGATAAGATTTAATTTTATGTGATTTGATTTGAGATTTTTCATACAAACTTAGAACCCATTTTAAATTTTCAGAAATTCTCTCTGAGCTGACACCTTATTTTGGTACTAGCTGCAAATTTGTAGTTTTTATATTGATATTATCTCATTAGTCAATGAGTGAGTATTAATCATTATCATTAGCCCAGATTCGTCTACTGCTGGATATAGACTTCTCCCAGTCGGCCAGGTGGAGCGATGACTTGCGAAAGGTGGCTGGTAGAAACTGGGTGTGGAGAGCACAAAATCAGACTCAGTGGCGCTTACTGAGCCCGATGTGCCCCAATGATATACATATATGTATGTAGATTATGTGAAATGTAAGATAAATTTTTTACATATTTGGAACAAAAATTGCCTAACCAGTCTAACCTTAGAATATCAATGTCTCCCAGTTACTGGGTGGCGGAGGTCAGAAAGTAGTCGCTCAGTGTAAAAAACTGATATTCAGCCGCGACCGGTTAGATTGGAAGTCGACTCCAATGTAGTTGTGAAAAGGTTAGGCAGATGATTTGGAACAAAAATTGAATACTGTATTTTTAATAATGTCTATCGTTTAATGAGACAACCTATATACTTATAGGTCAACTGATATCTACTTCTTCTGACCTTTAGCTTCATGCACCGCTTTAGTAATCCGAGTAGTTCTGGGTTTCGGTTCAAACTGGTAACAATTCAGACTAGCAGCTTCTAAGTTCTATATGTTGGCAGTAACTCATAGCCATGCATCTGCAGTCTCTCTAAATTATCTACGAAGTTACTCTGACACTTCTCCGCAACGATTATACCATAGCGGCGTAGATTGCTTTGTTAGTCTAGTGGTTGCAACTGCAGCTTCTTAATTTAGAATCTAGATTTCGAATATCAAGTTACACAAAGTACCTCGGTAAAAGGCAATAAGTTCGGGAATAATGTAATTAGCTCTCCATTGGTATTGGTTCCAAATACGGCTTCCTTCAGTGGGGTAGTGAGATTGATTGCGGGCACCTTAATTAAAAGAAAAAGAAAATCTGAGAAAAGACCAACAAGTAGTACCTACCCTTTCTCGCATAGTATATATTTTATCATAAGTGGATACGCAATAGCATATTTGCTAGCGAAAGCAACTGTCTCATTTTCCTTTCGTCAAATGCGGATCACACAAATTGAAAATTCACAGTTGTACCCCTTAGGTTTGGATTTGTGTCCGTGAATTGACAGTACGTCCATTATTATTACAAGAATACCCTTCTACCTACCCCTTCAGAGTAAACACTCGTGATATTATAATGTAGTACTGTATAATGTAGAAGCCTAAAGCTATCGATCTAAATTATATTTGTCGTGTTCAGAACCATTTCGATCTGATGAATTATTGAGTTGCGTTGACACGAATCGACACGGTGTAATCCGCATTGCGGGTACATGATGTATATATCTGAAGGTTTCAGGGCGTATGTGTAATATTAACGACTAAATTACACTCAGAGTGAAAACCGAGCTGAGTTGTTACGGTCTAGATTGCGGTAATTATGCTTGACTTGCGAGTAATTTTGAGAATATAATCTTGGTATATTAGATTTTTACTCATCTATATGAGGTTTGCAAAACGTGTGTTGTAAAATACAATTTTTAAAATGAAGTGTTTCTGTATTGTTATTAGTGATGAAGCAGATTTACTTAATATTGTTGCGAATGTGATCAGGCGTAATGATGTAATAATATTGTTCGTGACAAACTATGAAACTTCAACGAATAATATTCTATGTAAAATTTAGTTTAAACAGATTTGTCTTTGTGATCATCCCGTATTATTAAATGCAGAGGGAGCGTAATTTTATATCTCGCTAAAATATGAAATATTTCATTAAAGCTGCTTCATAAACGACGTAGTAATTGGATGTAAAAAGACAGGGCGAATTAATTCAACACCAAGAGTAATTTTGTATTCCGACGACTAAGAACAAAATAAAGTTACAGTGATAAATATGCAAATAAAACAGAGGCAAAGCTGGATAATCCACAGGATGAATATAAATCGTGTCATCGTTAATTGAAGTCAGACATTTTACTCGGAGGACCATCGTGAATAACAATGGTTTTTGTTGGTGTTGCTCTGTCAGAAATGCGTTTTGAATACGACATCTTTCAGTATTACGTACGATGTTTTCATGTATAATTCATTACTCCTACACTTATAAAATCTATTCATCCGACGTTTTTATCAAAAATTTATATATAATATGACTTCTGTCGTCTGTCATTGACGAATGTTTATACAAGGTTAAAACGAGTGAAATTCCATTATATTATTGTAACTAGTGGTTGCCTAGTGGCCGAAATTCGACCGTATGGTTCTTTTATATCAGTCATTGCATATATTATTTTTCTTTTTTTTTCTTTTACGTCAGTTGCGAGCGACATTGATTTGACATAATTATGACATTGGCAGTATAAACGTAAACAATGAATGCTTTATGTTTCATTTAATTTATATAGATATATGTGTGGGTGTATGTCAAACTCATGGTAGTGTGTGTAATGTTCTTTTTAATAATTTGATGTACATATGTAGTTCTAATGCATATTATATAGAAATATTAGCTTTCTACACTCCTTTTCCATATTAAATTTAACTGTGCCAAATTGCATACTCCTCCGTTCGTGTAATTTTCGTAAAAACAAAGTTTAGTAGGAATTGTATCTATGCCATATATCCGTATCGCATGGAACATTAAACTTCTTGCCTTACACCTTAAACTAACCTAGCATTTAAAGGTGCGAAAATTAGGGCATTTAGAAAACTCTATATATAATAAACAACATTATTTGTAGTATATAGTAAACCTGAAAGTAGTTCAGAATCAGTAACAGAACCGATTCTAATAATTTCCGTGGGTGCCATCGGCTTATGGCTAAACACGTGACACAGCTAATGCGCCAGCGCACTGACCCAGCTACCCCACATCGCCGTGGTCGCCCAGAAACTAAGGATGACCATGTTTATGGGAGGACAACGAGGAGCAACACAGCAAGCTTGTATCTTTGCGAGTTTATATTTTCCTTTTTTAATTTTTTTATATATTTATAGATAAACACAAACAAACAATAGCCATTTTATCCGGTTGGTCTTATTATCAATACCTATATGTTATATCATTTAGATCTCTGTTCACTCGGGAAAACTATTTTTATCGGATCAGTTGCCTTGGGGATAATCACAAAATAATATGATTTATATTCTATTAGGGGAACCGAAATATGAAACAGACGAACATCTGCGAGGGATTCTCATAAATAAATCAGCTCGTTTTCTCCGGAACTTTTTACTTAAGTAAAGGAAATATCGTTCGAGAAACTACCTGAATTGAGACAAATTAGAAATTTGTTTTGATCGTTTGGTACAATAAAATGTTGATTGATAAGGATTATTTTACACTATATTGTATTATGTTACGAATAAGTGACTTATAATCTCACTATATAGAAATATCAAACCCATTTTCCTACTCACTGACTAATTATAAAAAGCTTAAAAATTTGAAAGGCTAGTAAGTTCCGTATATAGTGTACGCAACCGCTAAGAAAGGATTCCAAATTTCAACCCCTGAATATTAACCAAATTACTAATATATATTGCAAAACAAATCTTTTATATAAAACGTTATATTATAATTTTAAAAAATCCGCCAAATAAATAATTATAATATATATGAATATATATGGTAATACGACCCGGGTACGTCTTAAAACTGCGGCCAGACACCGGAAGACGGGCAGCAGCGTCCCCTCACTAATCGGTGAGGCCACTGCGATCCCCAAGCCGCCTGCCAAGCGTGGGGATTATGGCAAACCCCCTCTTGAGGGAGGCCTTCGTTCAACAGTGGACGCCTGCTGGCTGATGATTATGATGATGATGAATATATATGGAGCATCCTCCGTATGGTTGCAAGACGTAGACCATCATCAAAAGAGATATGGTGAGACTTGAAGCCTTCGAAATATGGTGTTGACATCGCATGGAAAAAGTATACTTATTGGAAATATTGGGAAGGGTAAAAGATTACGGTATATTATTATTATTAAGGTAAATCATTACAATTTTTTTCTATAAACATTTCCCCATGCTTCTCTATTTGTTTCGGGCGGGAATTGAATCCGCAACACGTAACACAGCAGTCAATCTCCTAAATTTGAGTTTTACAGAGACTTTTACAGGTTCGTGAATATATATAATTTTTCGAGAAAGCTCGATGCGAGTAGCATAGTAAATGTACCTCTATAGTACTACCAATGCCTATTTCAAAGCAATGTTTGCAGCACGCACACGGCGCGGGCAAACAATCGTAGCTCACTCCATATCGCTTGCCCAGCCCGAGCCCAGCTGATACCCGACATCATAAAAATGAATTGTACTCGCCAACGTGACTAGAATCTGTAAACTTCACAGTATGACTATATAAATATGTTGTAATGGTACCATTTAAATTGCGTACATTTTTGTGGGTCTAACATTTTGTGCGTTGGAGCTCTAGCTTTTGTATCACAGCATCACGCCTGTATTCCCCGAAGGGTAAGGCAGAGGTGTATTATTGTACACCCACATTTCGTCGATGTCGTTATTGAGCCCCATGTAAAAGGGGGCGAGCCTATACCCATCTTCCGGGCACACTTCCGGACTCCGTACTGCTACTGAGAATTCCCATACAGAAAAAACCAATAACACTTTGCCTGACCCGGGAATCGAACCCAGGACCTCATGCTCTGTAGTCGCGCTTGCGACCACTACACCAATGAGGCAGTCCTCCAGCTTTACTTTGCCATGAAATGATATGTACTTGGATTTTTTGTATGCCATGAAATTATTGGACTAACCTAACAAAACAACATCCCGCCTGTATTCCTCGAAGGTTGAAGCAGATCTGGTGTACTTTTGTACACCCAAATTTTGCTGATCCCGTTATTCAAGTCCTAGGTAATAGGAGGCAAGCTTATTGTCATCTAGCGGGCAATATTCTAAACTCCGTGCCGGTACTGAAAATTTCCATAGTAAAAACTCAATAACACTTTGCCCGATCTGTAAAGTGATCCCAGGACCTCACGATCAGCAGTCGCGCTTGCGACCTTTAGACATGAGGTAGTCTTGAAAAATGACATAACTATAACGCTAGCCATCTAATATTGTGACATCAGAAACATGCCCCAAGTAATAAGCAATAACAGGGAATAATAGCTTTTATAATACCATCATCACAGTAATAGTGCCAGTCGTGATTGTTACTGTCAATTTCCTCACAAAAAGATCTCATTAAACTTTGTCCAGGAAATTGAGCCACCTTAGGCTTGGCAGCCGCGTTTTAACGAGGCGGAAAAACAAGAAAATTATAATGAAAATAGGAACAGTTATTAGTTCAATTACAATCCCATTCGTGCCAAAGAGCTTCCACGAAGTGATACCACAGAATATTAGATCGCAATTACACAGGCTAGAATTTCGTCGAGATTTTCTTGAAATCCTATTAAAAACATTCTTTACGGAACGAGGCCACGAACTAATTAAGTTCTCAATCGTCCTCCTTTGTCGTGGTCAGACGATGAACTAAACTTTCAAGGAATATCTCAAGCCAATACGAATCTTATTTGGCGACAGAGAATAAATTAGTTTTAAGTTGATATAAACTTACTACGTATTATGTTTCGAATCGATATGTAGCAGTAGCTGAATGTATAGATGGTACTTCTGCTACGGCGTGATGTTATTGTCACAGCTACGCTGGCTACGCCACCTACGGTTTCGTAGCAGATAACCAAATCATTATGCTACGCGTCGAGTAACTGTTCTTGGAATATTGTTGTACGTTGGACGGTTTTTATGGCATACTTATATATCACCCGCCTAGCCTTTTCCCAACTATGTTGGATTTTACTTCCAGTTTAATCATAGACTGAAAATATTTTAATGAATGACGTAATAATTATGACCTGTGTGCTTTTGTAAGACTTGCAAAAAAGTCTGATTTTTATATATTTCGGATTTTTTTATTATTCAAAATAAAAATATCAGATTTTACAGCTTCTATAGCGACTGCGATCCGGCCTCTGTAACCACATGCAGTTAATGTATTGAGAATATCCCCCCTTGTTTATTACAGAGGTCAGACTGCGGGCGCTCTATGTAAAATACTGATAATATATTCAGCCGCATTTGGTAAGACTGGAACTCCACTCCAACAATTGGATGCCTAAATGTTCGGAGTAGATGTGGAATATAGACTTTGAACCTTAGTTTGATGTGATTTAGAAGTAAATATAAAAATATTATCTCAATACCGTGCTGTTAAGAATATATTCAAGATATCTACAGTAGGTACGATATGTATTTATTAATTAATGTTTTTAGGTGCTTACGTGTAACTTTAGGATTGAAGTGTTAGCCTTAAAGAAAACAGTTTAAAGTGACTTCAGTAACCGTCCGTTTTCTGTACCCAAACAGATCGGACCCTACTTAATTTTAATTTACCAACTGATTTAAAAAGAAAATAAAGATACAAATTCCTCGGCTAAGTTCACGCGCACCCAAACGAAAAGCCTATAGTTTATTACGTTTCTATCTATCTATATAGAAAATGTACCAAGAAACAGTTCTACGTTAAAAATCCAAGCAGTAAAGCAAGGAGACTACGAATTTGTGCCTTCGTCGAATTCCAACGCGATTGCTGCCAACATGAATTCTATTAAATGGGAAATAGCCGAAATTCCATTGTTGCGAATTTTCCGAACGTTTCGGCGTATTTTACTTTGATGTAGTGTTACAGACATTATAAATAATTAAATGGTGTTTGGAAAACTACTTGATGGGCCCTAATTATCGAGTTACAAAGAGAATATTACTCTTTCTGACTCTTGTCATAGAGTGTGAAATGTAATTTTAGTTTAAAAGGAGTTATTTATTACATAGTATCTAGTAGCAGTAGATAGGTACTTTAAAATTTGAGTCGACAGTTTAAAATTTCTAACCAATTGATCAAAAGCGTTGTGCAAAGGGAGCTTGTCGCTACTAAAGTTTGTTGTTACAGTGTTTTCGATGCTTACAAGTGGCTCTATATTTTTATAGTATCAAACATATACAAGTGTATTGGATGGTTAGAATTTTTGACATTCATCCAAACAAATTGAGTGAGATTTAACCTTTGCACAAACACGCACGAACAAAAAAGTACACAAAGTCTGAAATATATGATTTTTAAATGTATTTTTCTATCAAACGTTTAATTTTATGTATACCAATAAAAACATTCAAATTGAAGCGTCAGATTTTTTACCCTAACACGGTTTAATTTTCGATATTTGATTTAGATATTTCTAAAGCAAATATCAAAAATAAACCGAAGGATAATCGTTGCTAGTGTTTCGTATAATTCAATTTACAGCGTTTATTTGCAAACCAAATTACAAACTCAAAATTAAATTCTTTATTGCATATCATGTGTATCGTCGATGTGGGCCAAAGTCAGTTAGGCTGAAATAGGAACTGGCGGGTCATATTTGTATAATCCATCATGATAGATGGGCTAAGATTGTCACAGAGTGGGTGAGTAGTAGCGGCGCCGCGCGCCGCTAGCGTGTGGACTTAAATGCCTGCACGAAGAACTGGCTGTAGGCAGCAATACAGCGAGAGGTGTGGAAAATGTGCGGGATACCTTTGCCCAGTAGTGGGTGTGGGAGATTAGATTAAAAGAAAAACTGGTCGGAACTTATATAGTTCTGAAATGACACCAAGTAAGGGCACATTTATACACTATGTGAAATTCTGACGTACATCAAACAATACCATTTATGAGATTAAAGTTCTGTATTTTGACAGACCAATTGATGGTTACTTGACATGAGTATTGTATAGAATGAAACCAAATGAAACAATTGCTAACTGATAGAAACTGTTCTCTAAGCGATTTGTTCCGCGTAACATTAGTGTTTACGTGTGCGTGTTTACGCAGGATTGAAATGTTCGTGTGCGGCGATAATACGCACGAGTAATACGCAGGGTCGAAATGTTCGTGCTTGGGGTACTGATTCAACTAAAAAAAAAAAACGTTTGTCGTTTACGGTCCTTTTAGACAAAGCCACATTACAATTATAAACACTTTAATTTGGTTTACTTTAGAATTTAAATGCATTTTTTTAATAATTTGCTATAAAACATAACATAAAAATTAGGCAGAGGTGTACTATTGTACACCAACATTTCACTTCATGTGTCAAATGTAATATAGACCGAGCCTATTGTCATCTACCGGGCACAGTTTCAGATTCCGCACTACTATTGCAAACTCAGAAATCAAACCCGCTCTTCTTCGACTTCACGCTCAGCAGTCGGTCTTGCAAACATTAGACTAATGAGGCAGTTACTAAAAAAATGTTGTGTAATTACTATATGTACACACCAGATACTATACCTCTAAATTTCATTTATTTTCTAAATTATCTATAGTATAATTATGCTTTCGGTATCTTTTATAAATTAATAAATTTTTCGATTTTTACTGCATGTACCTATACTTATACAAACTACATAAGATTTGTAACGAGTTTAACAATTTTTGTACAGGAATTGAAATCGGCACTGATCCCCAATTGGTGGAACACCATTGGCGTACAACCACAGTTGTGTAAAAGTAGACAAACGCCAAATATTAGGCCACGAGTCTAACCTCAAGTAATACAAAACCAAAATCAAAAATAAAGAAAAACTTCTTTCATCTTTGATCAATTGCCAACATACTCGTATCTAATTTCGAGATTAGCACCTCTATCATTAAGCCAATAAGGCCGTTCTTAATAGCGATGTCAGAATCAATGTCTAAATGAAATCTATACGATTCAGAAAACACAAAGGCTGTCAGACATATTCTTAATCAGTTAGCTAATTCGAGAGCTATCGCAAACGTCTCGTCAACATGTTGAAATGAAAAGGAGGGCAATTTCTTTGTACTGATTTACACGAAAACTATAAATTAATCCTTTATATAGTCGACAGACACGTGGTAGTTAGTATAGTCACTTAATTGAGTATCATACTTCGTAATGCTTTCGTGGTATCAGAAGCCCTAGTGTAAGTTTCTTTCGACAAATTCGATTTACTACATCGAACGCGTTCGGCGCTCCGATTCGTGGAGATCACGAAACGGACCAATCGGAGCGTCGAACGCGTTTGATGTAGTAAATCGAATTTGTCAAAAGAAACTTACACTAGGGGTAGTGGTTATCACCGGTCATCCTGTGTGCAGAAACTTGAGCCACTTTCTTCGCTTTTTAAACCTACGGGTCGAGGAACAGATATTGTTACTGTTACTGCTAGCTTGTCACATCCTACTGCTGGGGAAAGGCCTCACCCTTGATTTCCAAGCTGTTTTGTTCTGTGTCAAAGCTGACCAATTTATGCTAAATGTGTCCAGTTCGTCCCACCATCTCTTTCGCGGTCTACCGCGCCACTGTTTTGCTGTATCAGGGCTGCGTGGCTTTTTTGGCAGCCTATTTTTATATTATTATTATTTCTCAAAAGCAACGACATAAATACCTTTCGTTACATAATTGTATAATGTTACACCGATAATGGCTGCAATATTTTAACTGCAACTTGTTAATCCCAGCTGTTGTTCTTTTACAGTTACTCGCGATAAACAGAACTTTAACTGAATGAATTTAACTTTTCCATCTAGCAATCAAAAACAGCCTCAGCTGTTAATTTCCTAACAAGGCGTTTACTATCGCTTCTTGATAAATTATAAAAGACAAACAATAAAAGATCACAAATTATTCAAAACCAACTAACTTTTAATACAACGTCTCGTTTGTATTTTTGTTCAAAGAAAATTCTTCGGTATAATTTCTGAACGTCCTCTTTTCTTGATAGAAGAGGCCTTAACGTTGAGACATTAATGCCTTTTTAAGTCCAAGATCACGTATTCGGTTACAGTATCGAAACATCTGGATATAAAAGGAACATGTTATATAAGTTACGTTAGTTGGGAGACAGATATTCGTCGCCTCGTCGGTGGGAGAATTAAAGTATCCAATCTATATAACTAATGTTTGATCCAGTTGATAGACTGTCATTTGTTACAGTTGTATTATATTTATATTATACTAGCTTGCACTCGCGGCTTCGCCCGTGATTTACCAACCCCTACGTTTTCCCAGGATAAAAAACCTATGTGCTATTCCAGACTATAATCTATCTCTGTGCCAAATTTCATCCAGATCCGTTCAGCCGTTCTGGCGTGAAAGAGTAACAAAGATCCATCCATCCATCCATCCATCCATCCTCACAAACTTTCGCATTTATAATATTAAGTAGGATTTGTCTCACATAAACTCTACTATAATCTGTCTGGACTTTAAAATAGACCTTGACCCCTGAGTTTGTTTCGGCGTTTCTTTTCAGGGATAGTCATTGGAAATGCCGACGCCATCTAGTTTAAAAAAGAAGTATAAAACTGATTGAAAAATCCTAATTGCAAAATAAATAATTTCATTTCATTTCATTTAATAATTTCATTTCATTTCACTTCATTACAAGTTTCAAATGTACGCAAATTTAATGAAACCAAATTCATTTATTGGGATAACATAACGGCTGTAGAAGATTAGCTTAGGAATACTGTATTATAATCTTATCAGTTATTGAGTTCCATGTAATAGGAGGCGAGCCTATTGCCACCTACCGGGCACAGTTCCATATTCAGTGCTGTTACTGAGAATTTACATATAGAAAAATCCAATAACACTGCCCGACCCGGGAATCGAACCTTTACATAGTTTTGAAACAGTGAACGTAAATACAAACGGTCTACGTTATAATAACAGAGGTATTTCTTAAAGGATTGTTACTGGCAATAAAGTTAGAAAGTAGCGCAGAAGTAGCTTAGGTAGCATTAATAACTATTACGCTTGAATAACCGTCTTAAGTCCGAGAGTAAAGCTAAAATAAGCAAAAGCCAGACGTAACTTGCTCAGACAAGTTATGCTCCGCCATGTTTTAGTCCTTAGACGCGTACGGCTGCGGGGAATTGTAGGTAAGATTTATTATGTAATATAGATAGCTGTACTTAAGTTTATAATTATATTTTTGTTTTAATTAATAATTATGCACGGAGGTTGCGATAGATTTCAGAACAGCAGAATATTATAATTAAATTATTATGAGCTGATAAATTCCATAGACTGCATGTATCAAAATTTTTGACCGTTATTGGTTATCGAACGTCATCCACACCATTATAAATGTGAAAGTAATTCTGTCTGTCTGTTTATTACTACCGATCGTTATGAAATTTAACAAAGAGGTAACCGAGTACCGGATACACAGGCTTATTTTTACTATTGTAACAAAATACTAACTAGATAATTAAAAAAAACTACATGCAGACGAAGTCGCGGGTACTACAGCTAGTAGTTTATTTAGTGAAATGTAATTATGAAGATGAGGTTCCCTAACAACTACGAAATCATTACTCACATTTTAAAATCTGTATGTGTTTCTAAGTATATTTATTCGTAATAAAGCCTTTCAAGGTATAGCTTTTCAATAAATATTCACATGGACAAACATGGAACCACTATCTGTAGATCATAAAAATATTTGCTTCGCGCAAGAATCGAACCCGTTACACGTGGCGCAGGAGTCGATCGCTCAACCAGTGCGCCAACGATGTTGTCAAGCTCTTAGGTATTCATGAAACCTTTATTCTTATTAAATTATAAAAAATAATAATATATTATAGTCATTGTGTGGCGGAGGTCCGATGGCAGTCCATATAAAATATTGATATTCAACCGCATTTAGTTAGACTGGGACTCCAACGTTATCTACACCATAATCACACATCGAAACTCGAGCCAAACGCAAAAATACAAGAAAATTTGTGAGAGTCCCCTTAAAGAAAAAGGTACCCCAGTCCCAGATCAGTCATTAACGTAACAAGGTAATGGAAAACTTAACCTGAGTTAACAGCAGCGCACAGCCAAGTTTGCGACACACGTTGCAACCATTTGCCCTCAGCTAATGTACCTGAAATTATACAGTTAAACAGTTGTTTAAACACAAATAATCACATTATTTAAATCACACGCGTGACTTGATTGTTCAAAGTTATTTTCTGTTTACTTAACGATGGGACGGCCTTAAGTTGTGTGCTTAATAGTTATAGTCCGACCCTTATGCCCTGTGTTACATTCCTACGTTATGTTTGTACTGCAAACGTGTGCCCTCTTCCGCTAACTTCCTGTTAGTTCGTTAAGATTGTCTTCGTTTTGAGGTCAACTTACTCTTTTGGGACTTACTTTCTGTTGTATGTTTGAATTCGCAAAAGTTTGTAGCGGTAAACACCAGTTCTATAGATTATATTGTAGTTGTATTTTTAATTATTTGCAAATAAAATGGCAGGTGTATTTTCAGTGCTTTGATTATTTAAATCAGAAGCTAAAAGGTTACTCAAATTAGGTTTTTTTAAAAATATGCAGTCATAAGTTTTCTATATAAAACAACTGAAAATAATAAATGAACATTTTAATAATTTACTACGAATTCGTAATTCCGTGTTACTATGACGGTGAAGTGTAAAACGCCAGGACAAAGTCACCTGTTTAAAAAAAATGCAAAATATTGGTTCAGTCAGAGTTGATTTCACATTTATAATAGTATGGATGGATATAAAATTAATAAAAATTCATACTTTATTACCATGCCTTATTTTTTAATCTGCAATTAAAAGCAAAAAATTGTGCAGTTTTCGTTTTTATGTCAATGCATTCTGAGTACAAAGGAATACGGAAAATGGTTCCGTATAATATATAGATTGTATTTAATACCTAAAAAAAAATTGTAACTTGTTTACTTTTTTAGTTGAGTACAACTCGGTGAAACGTTTAACGAAAATACTAAATATTTTTATTGCTTTTAATAATTTATTTTCATTTTAGTATTCTTTTCATAAATATAAGAATTTTAGTAAACCAATGGCCTTTTATAATATAAACTGGCAGCGTCACAGTTTACGAGCAAAAAATATGAGTTTTGAAAGGTGTATTGAATATGAGAATTTGTTTCGACGGATGGATCTGTCATGTCATACGTCACAGAGCGACGGCACCGTTCATGCGATAATATGGGAACGCCTATTGAGTATATTAAATTGTCTATGAAGAACCGTCAAGTGCAGTCTGAATATTTTATGTACGAAAAGGTATTTGAAATGGCCACGGTAATGTTTGTACTTTTTGTAAAGAAAATTCCTTTTTGTAAACTAATTGCCTTATTATTTTAACCCGTATTTTTATTACCAGAATGAATCTATCGAAAATTATACTAAAAATAAGTTATTTAAAAATTCATTAATCTCAATTTCAAAATTCAGTAACAGCAAGCGTATAGTTGGAGATTATTCCTTTGTACTGTGTCCATTTTAGCATGAATTTAATTTTTCAAGCAAAAATATCTCGATTAACTGAGTAAATTAAATGTCTGATTCCATGCACGCGAGTAAACCATTCTATATAAGTTCTAGTAATTAATAAATAGAGGCTTATGATTTGTGACCAGGCGTTGTCTGTTGGGACTTCAGGCAACCCGTGAAGTGATGCAAATGGTCTCATCTCATATGCATCAATGCAACGAGGAACAATACATTTTCTAGTGTGTCTACAATAGAAATTCGTTCCCGCCTTCTGTGCCTTAATGAGATGATAATAATCTATACAAAAATATGAATAAGAAAATAGCTGCGTAAAGGAGACATAATAGAAAATATATTGTATACGGATCATTGGACTCAAAAGTTGTCAATGTAATAGATCTAAATTCACGGCGTTAATTTAATTTGTAATAATTAAACAAGCGTCTAATATCCATAATTTTCATTCTATAATATTTTAGTAGGTATTTTACTTAGAACTTAAGATATAATCGAGTTAGTGTTTGATCAATTCTCGGACGGTGTACATCATTAGAATCTGTTTACAATTCGTGGAAGGACTAGGACCAAAGTTTTGACGAGAGAAGACTAAACTAACTAGATATAAAGTTATGTTATTAGATTTTGATACCTACAGGAGAAAATTTTAATGTGATCATAACGACTGTATTCCTCGAAGGGGTAGGCGGAGATGTGCTACGAAATGTGGGTCATTTCGGCGGAAAAAGTGAATAAGACTTGACTGAACTTAAAGAACTGATTTGAATGCCTCATTGGTCTAGTGGTTGCAAGTGCTAAGCGAGAGGACCTGGGTTCGATTTCCGGCTCGGGTAAAGTGTTATTGGGTTTTTCTGTATGGAAATTCTCAGTATTTGTACGGAGTCTGAAACTGTGTCCGGTAGATGGCAATAGGCTTGTTCCCTATTACATGGGACCCAATAATGGTATCGGCGAAATGTAGGTGTACAATAGTACACTTCTGCCTAACCCTTCGGGAAATACAGGCGTGATGCGATGATGATGATAATACATCGTATATAATATATCCACTTCACAAGTAATCGTATAAAACTACAAATTGTTTGGTCTAATTCAATGTTACCATGTACGTCAAAAATAGCATCTTTTCACGAGAGTGAAAAATATGCATAATTTTACATAGACACCAGTACAATACCATTTTATATTGATTTCATTTTACGAGTTTCTATTGGACGATGCTCGTTTCTGATTAGCTGAAACAACGCGTCTCCCGATTCTCTAGCAAATGCCATCAAAACGTCAAACCAGCCAAAAAATTACTTACGTGGTGTCGGAACTTCAACGACGATATATGAAGTGACACAATAAGTGCCATCACTGTAACAAGCACTTACGTCATTAACACAACCGCGTTTCTATAAACATTAATAAATATATTCTGTCTAATTCCGCAACGTAACTTCGGCCAAATTACCAGTCTGTTTTCGTCCCTTTTTTTCCTATCTTCTCGACCCTTAAACGTCAAGTCCTCGGAAGACTTGGATGGCCACAATCGAAACTTTTTTAACATCCTAACCATAAATCATGGCCGAAACTTCGGAGTCATCAAAAGCCGACGCCATGACAAATTATCCAGATACCACTGGCATTCATTAGGGACTGTTTTATAAGATTCATAAAAATGGGGACATAATATCAGCTGTTTATATCATTGTGTCGTAACATTTTTATGGTTGGTACACATTTGAATCATGTTTTATGGGGTTTAGAAAAAAAGTTATTTCTTTGTTTATTTTGGTGGGACTGTCTCTGTATCTATTTACTTTTAGTTCAAATCGAGAAACTAATTCGTGAAAAAAATAATTCAAATGTAAGTGATGAAACACGACAAGTTTGTAAATCCACTTTATATTTAATTCTGTTTTAACTGGTCTTGTGCTGGCAAATGCGACTGCATGAGTTCCTGTGATCGATTCCCGGGTCGTGCAAAGTGTTATATAGAAATTCTCCAGAAGGAGTCGTGATTCATTATTATTCTATTAAGAGAACACTTTTAACAAAAGTGGTGTGCGGTGTACATTATTATTTGATTTTTTCATAACAAATAACCGATGTTTATGTTTTGGCCGAGTTCATTTCCTGATTGAATAAAACAAATTAAACAGTGTGTTTGTTCAATACACATGTTGCAGATAAATGAAACTATTCTACATACAATTTGAATTGAAAACACATGCGTTCATTCAATCGGTTGTGAGATATGAGCATTATGCATTGTCCACGCACACCTCACCTGTATGCGGTGACGTCACGAACGACGGCTGGAGCTGCGCGCGTCATTACTCTTTTGTTTATTTTTGTCTTTTGTTTTTGCGACCACCATTACATGTATCTATTTCACATGTATTTCTTTACGAGTTTATCTAAAATAAATCGATAAAAATACACATATACACACAGTACCTACACCTACACACACAGTACCTACACGTATGCATGGTACACATATACACACAAGCATGGTAATCAATTATTAAGAATTTATTTATTTTGTGTTATTACTTTTATTGTTGCACGAAAAGAGCCTCCACGAGCGACGCAACATGAGCATGATGATCATCTAGTGAATCCGGAGCGGTAAACCTCAATATCGCCATTACTGCTTGACTAAACTTTCGACCACGACCATATGAACGATTCACATGTTGGCGACAACTACTGTCTAGCGAAGAGAAAAAGAACAGTTGCATTGTAATTGTTAATAGTAACAGTTGTTAAAATACAGTGAGTATGTTTTTATGATTGTAATAATTATGTAAAAACGAAATTCAAAACTGCTGGACTTATTCAGAAAATGTAACCACTGTATGAAAGTTGTATTAATGCAAAGGTTCCCAGAATGCAACATTTCCTAGGTCACAAGCCTTTCCTTAGGTAAAAAACATCGTCACGTTATTCCACAATTTAGAAAGGATGACGGAAAAGCCACCTAAAAGATTTATAGTGCAAATGTAAGTGGAAGGGACGGTTTGGGACGTTTATATGACATCTACCGCCTTATTGGGGATGTCCTTCAAAAAGGTCATGTCCTGTTTCCTTAGATGTCGCTACCGGCGCGGCGGTGCTGTGTTCGTAGTCTTATAAAAGCTGTATTAAGTGAGGAGACAACGTTCACAATCAGATCCAGCAAGTCCTCTCTTGTCTGTCCCCCAGCGAGACCCTAAGCCGAGGTTCGAGTCCTACTACAGGACGCCCTTAGCAGTGTTGTTTAGTATTACTTAATTTGCTCGGCCGGAGGCCCTTCTGGTCATTAGCCCGGTTAAGCAGTGAAAGCTCCTTGAGCTAACTGCAAGAGAATAGAACAAAAAAAAAACAGGATACAAGTATATAGCAGTTTTTTTGTCGAGTCGGTACAATAGTGGAAATAGCCAGTCAGCAGTATTTGTATCGAGGCTGACTGCCTAGGGTGGGCCAAACAGTCATTCGATTCGGTTCTCGTAAAGGCGCTTTCTTTGCCCCCTATGTGGTCATGTGTAGTAGGTACAGTGTTTAATATTTTAACAGCGGTTTTATTCCCGGTCCCTATAGTACGTACGTAGAATTTGGCGGCTCTATGACTTTCAAATTGGTTCGGAAATTTTCTCTTCTGAAAACGTCTCTCCTCTCAAAATTATCTAAGGCAAATTATTCAGACATTGAGCCTTTATTAGGTCCCATAAACTAAGATACTTCGTCGTTTCTAGTTTAACTCAATTACTATCTAGACTATTGTGAGTTTCAATTCGATCTAATTGAAATTTTATATTCACTAATTATTTGTTAATCTAATAACGGTTATTGTTTGTATTATTCAGTTGTTCGTCTGTCTATCGAGAGCTTTCAATGAGAATTGACCATTCGTGTTGAAAAAATTTACCATAGTAACTTTTCATCTTCAAAGCAAGTTTACGTGGATAAAAAAAAAAAAACGATTTCATTTTCTTCGAAACCACGCTCTTCTTCTGTCGTGTCGACACGAGCTATCACATTAGAATCACCCATGCCGTGGTGAAAAGATAATCCAGTCAACAATGGTGTTAGTGAGGCTGCCTGTCCATGGTGCGTCAGAAGATCTCAAGTATGATCATTCCTGAATGCTCTTTCCTTACACCCTCTAGAACAGCCATATTCAAACATTTTTTTTCTCGGGCCACTTTCAGATTTTAACTGTATCCCGCAGGCCGCTACTTAAATAACAACATCTATTATTTAGATGTTAATGAAAAAACATATTACGTTTAATTGTTTATTTAAATTTTAGTGAGAATGATGATCATGAGTCGTGTCACGTGAACACGTGAAATCAGTGCCCTGCGCCTATTATTACCGTGGAATTTTAAATATGTAATTGGCTTAGTAACTTCGTTAATATAGTTTGAAGCTACAACGAGTGGGCCACTTTCGAAATCCTAGTGGGCCGCAGTTTGAGTATGGCTGCTCTATAAAGACTTATACTAATGAATGCATGTATGAATCTTTGCGTGAATGTAGATAAAACAAAAGGTGTATGTAAGGATGGGTAGCACGTCGTAGCTGACATATGAAAAATGATTGTCTGAACGACTTTTATCTAACCTGAGTTACCGAAGACTAGGTTATGATCTCACAATATCCTTTTCAGTCCTCTGGCCTCAATATTCCATCTATTTACGGTAACTTATAGTTTGTGCCGTGCAAACGAGCTTCACGAAGCACAAAACGCGCCGGTGTGTATCCATGCAGAGGGCGTTATCATCAGATTTTCAATAAAAGTCGACGGCATACGCTACACCGAACTGCATTTTACATGCATGTATAAAATGAAATTGGCGTGTAAAAGTGCCGTCTGCGATGTTAGTCAGAGTATAGGCGAAGCGTCTTGTCATTCCGTTATAAGGTGAGTGCAGAACGGTGTAGCTGATAGGGTTATTTGACAATCAGGACTGATGTACGGTAGTAAAGACGTGTTGACTTAATGTTGTATACTCCAGAACGGGTAATTCAGGTTGCTATGTTGAGTTAATTGATGAAAATGTTGATTTTGCTCGTCTTTCAGCATTTTAATTTTATTATTTTGATAAAAAATCATCACAGATAATTGGCTTGTACCAGAGCAGAAATTGCCTGCTTTATATATATGGTATCATTCGCCGGGAGCATATGCTTGTACTGTTTGTTACAATGTGGTGTTCATTTTTCGAGCGTTTCATTTTTAGAGTGTTCAATATTGCTCTCTCGCTCACCATACTGACCTCTAGGTGTTCTTAAACGCTCTTACTTACACTCACTTTTGTGACCGATCGATGTCAAGCAACGCGCTCTATACAACAACTGCAATGCTCGGCTCGGCACCCTGATTACCGATGTAGCGACAGGCGTAGATCGCCCGATAGCTTCTGTCAAACGTCATTTTTGTGTCATATAATGTTTTGGCTGACAGTGAGATTGCTGTCGCGTGGCTGTCGCGTTGCTGTCGCTTTTTTACGTAATTAGGCTGCCGGACTCGCTACTGCAACGTTCGATGTTGAATCATTACAAATATGCAAAACTTTTTCTGGTTCTATCGAGTTTGCACGAGCTATATAGATGTCGCTCATGCTGTAGTGAAAAGATTAGTCAGTCAGCGATGGTATCGATGCTGACTGTTCAGGCGGCGCCCGATGATCTCATGATTCCTCACTCGTGGAGGCTCTTGTAGTTGCACCCCAGTATGCGCACTGTAAGTACTTCTCGTAACGAATTATCAAATATGGGCCGTAACATTATACGCGAATATTCCTGAGTCCCTTCCCTTAAGTACTTATATATTTTTTCTTAATAAATTATGTAGCACTCCAAACAAACTTTTTTGATAAATGAAAACGTCGAATCAATACGGATAGGGAAATAAATAGTCATTAAATCACTGCAAGTAACGGTCGCCGATAACTTTCGTTTCAATCATATTTCCCGTTAAAAGTTTGGGTGAAAACAGGAAGGAATTCCCCCTTCTCTCCTCCTACAGGAAGTAATATTTCCTCCTCTGATCGAAGAGCGAGTATTTCTTTATTAACAGCTTTGTATTGCCGAAAGTTTCGCGAAAACTTCAATATATTTTACTTTGAACGTTCGGGAGCGGCGACCTGTTATTATTATGGAATATCGATTTATAATACTATATTATTTTTCTTTATTATGGGTTTCGTCTAGTTTGAGTGACAATTATTTTACAAAAGAATCTGATCTTGACTTTGTCAGCAAAAAGGCAGTACATCAAAAAGTTGAAAAGGAATAAATTGAAATAATTTCTAAATTCTGTACCGATGTGGAATTAAACAAAGGATGTACAAATAATTTCGTTTACGCCGCCGTCACAATGACGAATATTTCAGAATTCTCAAGGATAAGTATTAATTTTCTACAGTAACTCTTTGGCTGAGACTAGCTAAACATCTTACAGTTCATTTCATTTAAATTCATCTTTATGATATATAAAAATTCTGCATTAATTCGTTTATGCATCACCCTTAGTGTACACAGTTCAAACAGCAGTTTGGGTGTAATAGTACCTACAGGAACAAGAACTGAGCTTTTTACTCGTTTCTTTTGTAGACTCTACTTTACCATGCTAACGTCTACATTTTGACGCATAACATATCGTTTGCAAACTGTTTTTTACTTTCGATAGACGTTTCACTATCTTTCCTCATATTCAAATCTAGACTCTCCATGCTTATCGCATTAAAAACGAACCTCTGCTTTCAATTTGGTGATAACACTGCAATCCTTGTGCACCGAGCTTAAGGTAACAACGAATCCATTGTTAGACGTGAAGGCGTTCGTGTTATCCAGTTTACACTTCATTGAATCAGCTCAATGGGAAATATTCCTATTGTAGGGGAAGATATAGCTGAGAGGCTTTAACTCTCGTAATTCGGGACGTGTTAGTGGAATTACTTATGTATGTTTCTATTATGTTGTGTACTCGAAGCGTTATACGAACTGGAATATATAACAGTTTTGGGGATGTAAGGAGAGAGCCTCCATGGGTGACAAAACCCGAGTTTTGGTGGGTCTCTTAACCAACATAGTTGAATCATTTTAAAATGCTATGAATAATGTCGAGGTCCATACCTCGTGTATATGTACTTCTTAAATCTGCTGAGACTCCAATCAGTAATACTTTTAAAACTTTCATTTGAATACTTCTTTTATACTGACTGTATAACTGCGTTAGAATACTCATGGTGTCTTATGACGATGTATAATATCTTAAGTTTGACACTATTAATCATTATAACATTGTTTGATAAAGTTTTGGGACAAATTCCATATTGCTTCAGAAACGTATGATTGCGGTAAATGTTTTATAAGTAATTGTGCTCTAACAGTCATCGATAATTTCTGAAGGGTTTGTAGTTGAAGGGTCTTCTTGAAGGGTTGTTACGGTTTAATTTACACGGCAATATGTGTTGTGTTGTGTGTGTACCTTTTCAAATAATAAAGCTACATATATGAATCTGTAATTGTGTTACGTTATAATGTAATATGTAACTTTCGCAGTAATAATAAAATCGTATATATATTTTTAACGAGTAGGTACCTATTTATATCAATTCGTCAAGTGTTACGCGTCGATTTTCTTTGATCATTTTCATGTTTTAACTACGGAACCAAGCTTTCGTTTGCCTTCCATGTTCCTTGACCTCTTCTAAATCCGATTAGCAGATAATCACGAGATATAATTACGATAATAAGCGGAATATTATCCTTTACAATAGGTTTCATGTTTACGTTAAATACAGTATTCGGTTTATTACCAAATTGAATTTAATGTTTAAAAACAAAAAGTATTTAATTTCGTGTCATATAATAAAATTATAACAGGCCGATGTCTATACATTATAGATATTGGAGAAACTCTAATATGGGGATCTTTATTAGAGCAACAGAATTTAAAAAAACAGTTTTTAGAATATTTGTCTGTCTGTCTGTATGTTTGTACACACATCGCGGAAAATCTATTGCATGAAATTTAATGCAATATTGGCTCCATTTTAACGCAAGAAAATATTAGATTCTAAATTGTACGCGTACGAAGTCGCAGGCAGAAGCTAGTAAGTACCTTACCGTGTATTACACGTAACTTCAAGAGACAGCACGGTTGCCGCAGTGGTTGAGAGATTGACTTTTTGTCGTGTGTTGCAGGTTCAATTCCCGCAAGAAACAAATCTTTGTATGATCTAAAGATAGCGTGCGTTTAAAAACACAAATATTTGTGTTTTTAAACGCACCCACGGTACAGGAATGATTCATAGTAAAAGAATATTGCACTTTAAAAAAATAGTGAATAGTTTGAGTAGGTACTTACAAATACGCAGTCGCCAGTTTTGAGTTTATATCCTAATTATTAATTAATTATGTAGACTTGTAGAGGATATACGCAAAATTGAATGATTGAATACTCGTTTATATTAATTCGTCTTTATATCAGTGTTTTTTCGTTAGTTTATGCATCCGTTTTTATTACCTATAATGGCTGGCACCATTGGTAACATTTGGTATTGATTATTTTTATTTTTACAAAGCATTTTTTATTTTAACTATGTCCTCCTGAATTTTGGTTACGGCGGCCACTCTTGTCGGAGATTAGCCAACTACACAGGAGATATTATAGAGCACAAGTGTGTGCGCTAACACAGGTGCACTCTCTATTCCTTCACTTTCATAGGCAATCCAACACGACCGGAGAGAGATCAGGCGCAGGACCATCGGCTTTACGTGCTTTCCGAGGCACGGTGTGTTTTCACATACACAAAGACCCAGACCCGAAACAACTGTCTGTAGATCATATTATTTATAACAAAAAAAATGTTACTTGTATTAAATGTAAAGGAGCTCTATCCTTTTACGTACTAAACATGTCAGTAACAGGGTGCAAGAAAGAGCCTCCATGAGGGACGAAACCCGTGATCGTCTGGCGCACCCTGAGCAGTCAGCCTCGATAGCAGCTGACCACTACGGCATGAGCAATATCCTTGCGAGTTTGCATGCTGACATGATACACGAACTTATGTAGTTTTACTACTATTACTCTTGGGTCGTTAACTCTAGCCTGTTTTTTTTTTTTTTTTTTTTTATACGGCTACGTATTAATAATCTTTAATGCTAAACATTGCCATCTCTATTAGTCTTAATTATTCTCTTAATTCGGTTCGACCTAGGTGATATCTGACATCGTGTACTGAGCATGAGGTGAACGACCTTGATTATCTAGTATTTTCTTGTCTCACTCTAGGACACATGGTGTCCTTCAGCCTACATTCACTCTTCATGTATTTCGTCTAAGTCCGATTCTTTGCATCGAATCTCTTATTTACTTCTGTATTCCATGAAGGGTTAGGCAGAGGTGTAGGTATTTTTGTGCACCAACATTTCGCTGAATTCGTGTGAGGAGATGTTGTTACCTATTTTAAGTTCTACCTAATTACTCTTTGATAATATGCTAATCATTATATTCGTGTTATTACATTAAATAAAGTCAGTATATTTCGGACATTCACTGGTTTCATTTACCTATCAACACCAAGCCTTATTGAGTTCCATGTAATAGGGGGCGAGTCTATTGACGTCAACCAGGCACAGTTCCAGACTACGTGCTGCTACTGAGAATTTCTATACAGAAAAACCCAATAACACTTTGCCTGACCGGGGAATCAAACCCCGGACCTCACGCTTAACAGTCGCGCTTACGACCACTACAGCAATGAAGATGTCTTTAAAAAAATATTTTATTACTAGCTTTTGCACGCGACTTCGTACGCGTGGAATTTAGAATCTGATATTTTCTGCGGTAAAATGGAGCCTATATTTTAAGTTAGACTTCTGGCAGTATATTGGTGAAAACTGCATTCAATTCCATGCAATACAAAGTTTTTGCGTGATGCGTGTACAAACATACAGACTGACAGACAGACAAACAAAATTTTTTGGCTTCTGTTGCTTTAATAAAGACCCCCATATTAGTTTTTCTCCAATATCTATAATGTACAGGCATCGGCTTGTTATAATTTTATTATATACATAGTCCGAGAATCGACGCAAAGAAGACAATGAACACATATTTTCCGCAGAACCTAAGTTACAAAAGTTACGCAACACAAAAACCCGTTCTAAGAATCAGACCCCTATAAAAATACCTGAATAGTGGCAACACCGAGATATTTCCGGTCCATTATCGAGCAGGTAAACGCTTAACACGGCATTCGCGTGTTATATTTAATTAACGTTACGTTATTTAAGACAGTTATGGTAAATGTTAGTGTTATAGCTGTTATGATAACGGCTATTACCGTTATAGGATCGCAGTTTTAGCTCGTAAGTGATATTCAGGGGTTTTGGTTCGTCCGTGATACTGATAGTGGTTTTATATGGAGTAGTTAAGTTGCTAGCATTATATGTGAATGTATGTGATTTGTATTTGATTATGATTGATTTGATTGCTACAAATATGTGTGGTTATTATTATTAAATTCAATCCATAACTGTCCCACTGCTGGGCAAGGGTCTGTTTTCAGCATGAAGGGTTAGGTCTTAGTCCATCACGCTGGCCCGGTGCGGGTTGGCAGACTACATACATCATCAAGAACTTTATGGAGCCCTCGCAGGTGTGCCGGTTTCCTCACGATGTTTTCCTTAACCGTAACGTAAGTGGTCAGATGTGCGTGCCGGGTTTGATCTCAGACCCTCCAGCATGGAAGGCAAGCGTTCAACCCCTAGGCTATCACTGCTTCTGATTATTAGAATAACGATAATACTTTAAAAACGTCGCCCTGCACTATGAATAATTCCTCTATCGTGCGTACGGTTTCAAATACCAATATTGATATGCATAAACACTCAGATCCGGAACAATGTTTGAGATTATTTCCATAGCATCACGCCTGTACTCCCCGAATGTTAGGCAAAGGTGTACTATTGTACACCCAGATTTCGCCGATGGCGGTATTGAGTCCCATGTAATTGGTGACGAGCCTATTGCCATCTGTTCGGGCACAGTTCCAGACTCCGTAATGCTACTGAGAATTTCTATACAAACCACGAAATATGAATACGAAATCAAACCTAGGACCTCACGCTTAACAATCGCGCTGGCCAACAGTAGACCAATGAGGTGTCCGTGTACATATACAAAGACTGTTGTATGTTTGAGTTTCTTTTCTATGAACCAATTATGTTACCCAGCTTTTCATTCAGGAAAAATAAACGTCCGATTTACAATAGAAAGGTCACTTTAATCAGTTGTTTATAAAAATCTTAAACGAAAATTTTAAAACAATATGACAATGAAGAAGTATATTAATATACGACAGCATTCTTCCGAAACAATACAGCCTTAATGCGTTGTTAGCGCAAGGCTTTCAGCCTCTACCACTCTAGCGGTCTACCAACCTCTATGTCCACTTTGTCTCAACTTTACTAGAATTGAATCGTCACGAAGAGCTCTGCAACTTAAAGCTTCCAAAACTTTAACGTATTTCTCACCTTTTTCGAACGCTTCAGAATAGTTTTTCCATCTCACGGTAGAGTTGGAAATGTAAGCGGTTTGAAAGAGTTATTTTAATAGGTTTTTGGGTACGTTTTATTGGTTACTGAAGGTAACGTGTATTTAAGTTGATTTATCTATAGTAACATATAACATAACATAACATCAAGACTGTATTCCCCGAAGGGTTGGGCAGAGATATACTATTGTACACCCACATTTCGCCGATGCTGTTATTGAGTCTCATGTAATAGGGGGCGAGCCTTTTGATATCTACCGGACATAATTCCAGACTCCATGCAGCTACTGAGAATTTCCATACAGAAAAATCCAATAACACTTTGCCAGACCCGGGAATCGAATCCAGAACCTCACGCTCAGCAGTCACGCTCCCGACCGATGAGGTAGTCAAAATTTATCTATAATATACATGAAGAATCCTAATTTATAGTTTTAAAGATAAAATCCAGTTCAGTGTCAGAATAGTAGGTATATACATAATACTTTCATTTAATTTATTAAATATATACCTACCTATTTCTGTTCCTCTTTTAAAAACATGCGTAACTTGAGCAATGTCTTGAAAAAGCAGTCGGTTCTTTACGGTCGGTTTTCTACTTTTAAATCAGCGTAAAATTTTAATTATGTTGACAGATGACAAGGTACTTTATCAACCTACTTGTGTAATCATCTCAAGTGAGGTAGCGGTGTATTTCCTTTTGCTGCGTTCATGGTCATAGCTTCAATTCCCGAATGAAACAAACATTTGTACAGCCTCCGGCCTGTTTGTTTGTGATATGTGTTACATTTACTTGGTTATGTCTATTCTGTACAATAACAGGAAAGTCTTAGGAGTGTTTCTCATGAATGACGGATAGTTTCAACAAGAGTGACGTAAGGCTTTGATGGAGCCACAGACACGTTTGTACAGCCCTTTTAAGACGAGTAAATGACTTGTTAATGAGCTGCCTGTCGGGATCTTTCAGCATTGGTTTAATATCTGACATCCTAAGTATACCTATTACTTTTACTCAAGATTTATTCCGTTAAACTTACTAAAAGGTGTAACATATAATTTAGCCAAGTTTCTCATATTCTGACGGTATATTAATATAATAAAGCTAAAGTCAAAGTCAAATATTTTTATTTTAACTGGGCGTTTACGGGCGCTTTCAAAACGTTATGATTCTAGTTGCTCAGTTCCAAAAGTGGGTTGGTTCTATGGAGAAGAGACCGGCAACAAACTCCGTGGATACTCTTTTCGAAAAACTGTTTAACAATATTCTTCAATTTACAAAGTAAACCACTAAACACAGTTATACAATAAAAGTATCTGAAATACAGACATACCAAAAAATGCGTAATCACGGTAATCAAGTTGTACGGTTTTGACACGATGTGACAGCTACCACGGAAGACAGATGCGCAGAAAAAAAAATATAACAACTCCTTTACATGTCAGTTAGTACATTGTTAGATTGCGCCCACGTTTCCGATCTTAATGGCCTCTTGAGAAGAAACGTCGAACTCAGGATCGTTCGCTCTTTTAATGGTTTTAAAAGTCTAGACAATTGTTATTTTGGTTTTTTTGGATCATGCAGGATAGTCTAGGATTTTGAGATGGTTCTTCCCAACAGATCATCGTAAAGCTCAACCTTATTTTAGGTAGTTTCACGTAATAATAATAATAATTTTATGAGACGAAACCCCAATATCTTTTAAAAGTGCCTTTAAAGGCCTGGTTGTGCAACAATACATTTTAGAAAGTAACTTTGCCATAGATCAGACCTTTTTTCTCATAGACTACTTTCAAAATTTAGCCGGTTCCGGTGGACCCCCTGCAGCTACATTTCTACCATATTATAAATTGAATTGTAAACCCCCATTTTTTTTTGTCACGCCAACGTAGACCCATCGAGTCTCCCGTGGACCCCTGGGGGTCCACCTGGACCACTTAGGGAACTAATGCCATAGATATTTACAAATTAAAAAACTGAAAAACAATTCAAAACACTTAAGCATCAAAATATACTCGCTAACAATTTATAACGTTACTTTTTACTTACGCAATTTAACAAAGTAGTTATTCAGTATCATCAATTTACACATCCTACGAAACAGTGTTTCTAAAAGTCAAATGTTATCCCATTGGTATAAAAAGTAGCATTGTGGTTTGGTTCGATTTGAATTATATTGGCTTTGAAAACTATTTAGGTACGAGGACCATACACTTTTCAATAGATATTCATTAAATCATGGAACAGCTATAAAACATGGATTAGCATGGAGTCTGAATTCTACGAATATTGCAATTAATAATTGGAAATTAATTCTCTTGAAATCAATTTCCTATTAATGACCGCACGCTATGTGCGTGCGTTCATTGTGCGGTCATAACCCAGCTTAATATGGAACATATTCACTCATTGATTACTCACGAAATATCAGGAATTATAAATCCAAAAAACTTGAAAATGTCTCATTGGTTTAGTGTTTGCGACTGCTGAGCGTGAGGTCCTAGATTCGATTCCCGAGTTGGGCAGTGTTATTGGGTGTTCTGTATGGAAATTCTCATTAGCAGCACGGAGTCTGAAACTGTGCCCGATAGATAGCAATAGGGTCAATAACATCGGTGAAATCAGGGTGTACAATTAGGTATAGTACAGCTCTGTCTAACCCTTCCGGGAATACAAGCGTGATGCTACTTAAACTTGAAACATGGCATGTTTCCTTATAAGATGTCCGCATCGGCAAAAGACTGCATACAGGGGTTCAGTTTTTCAAAATTCAACGCATGAGATTATGGTTCACAGTTTGTATGAAAAATCATTTTACGCGTTTGGTGTCACGAGATCAGCTGGCATTGTATAAAAATGAACCTGAAGAAGGCAGCTGGGTGAACTGGACTCAATAAGTCTCAGAATTGTGTCTTATGGCGCTTATTACCAAAAGCGCCTGTCCACGTATGAATCTTGATAGGTTAAATTGATGACAAAAATATAAAGATTTTTATTATTATGAAAGATAATTGGGATTACTTAGGTAATTAATTATTATAGAAGAGCAAAATTTATTGACTACCTAGCGTGTTGGTTAGTTAAAGAATTATAAATATGCACTTTGATATATTTAAAAGTGCATCTACTTAAATATGTAGCAGACTGTATAACACAATCAAATTTAACGTGTCTACATAAACATGACGCCTTTTCTATTCAAGATCTAAGATAAACAAACAGTTCAAGGAAATCATCATCTGCCTAGTCTTTTCCCAACTACATCGGGGTCGGCTTCCAATCTAACCGGTTGTGGCTGAATATCAATATTTTACACGGAGCGACTGTCTTCTGACCTCCGCCACCCGTCATAGGTCTTCGTATGATACCCGGGACCAACTGCTTAACGTGCTTTTCAAAGCACGGAGGGGTCTCGGTATGTGAAAAATGGTCACCCATCTAAGGATTAACCGCGTCAAGCGCTGCTTAACCTCGCCAATCAACCGATCTGTGCCGTAGCTATGTAGCTACGAGCGCCTTCAATTTAAGGAAATATACTGAGCATTGGCAATTTGATAGTGATATCCCATTTCTAGAGCTTTCAGTGTTAATTAATGTATAATCCTAGCAATACATTTGCTACTCTGATGTGTCACATTTATGAGACGGGTTAACGGAATTAGTCATGAATGTCATGACGCAAGAATTGAATCGAATCCCTAGTATAAAGGGTCAAGAGGTCAAAACGGGGGTGAAGAGGATAGAGAACAATTGCGAATGTTCACTGACAAGAGCCAAGCTGTTAAATTAAAGAACGAGAAGTACGAGAACGAGAAGAACGTGTTTTTTAGGAATCTTGTGGAATACGAAATTTTGTTCTTAAAAATAGAATTGAAAAATTCTTAGAAAGACTGTCGAGTTGGTCTTGTGGTCACAATCGTGACTGCTGAGCTTGAGGTCCTGATTCTCGGGTCAGGCAGTGTTATTGGGCTTTTCAGTATGGAAATTTTCAGTAGCAGTACGGAAACTGGAATTGCCCCCAATGGATGGCAATAGGCTCGCCCCCTATTAAATGGGACTAAATAACGACATAGCAAATTTGGCTCTGCCTTACTTTTCGGGGAATACAAGCGTGATGCTATGTAATGTTTAGTTCTTTAATCAAAATATGAATAATGTGTTCTTTTTCTAGTTTATTTTTCTAAGCTAATTATAAAAAAAAAATCGCCTGCCTTCCATGTAGAAGGGTCTGAGTTCAAAGCCCGCCCGCACCTCTGACTTTTCGACTTGGGAAATAAAAACTTGTACGCCGGAAAACTCTCAGGTGAGTGAAGTCAACCCGCAACTTGTACCAGGCCAGCGTGGTGGACTAAGGCCTAAGTACCTAACCTTTCTCATTCTGAGAAGCGGACCTACCCCAGCAGTGGGATAGTAATGGGCTGAATGTATTTATGTTATACAAATAAGCAGATATCTATATTCCCAAAAATAATATTTAAATAAATCCTTGAATCCTCTTGTGTTTGATTCATATATCTGTGATGTCCAATTTTAAAGTGTCATGTCATGCAAATTGTTTGTCTGTTCTGACTATTTGTCGTTCGCTTGGTTCGAATGTGGATTCATGAAATTTTACCAATGAAATTTAAACATTTTGGCTTCGATGTGAAAAACGAAGTCTTATTTCAAATATTCCCCAACTATCTTTGAATGTAACCACTGTGCACTCCATCGTATTAATTCTAGATAACACAGAGTAAGTTGTGGGTAGTCAGCAATAATTTTCCCGCGGCAGAAAAATCTCTAGGGTCTGTCACGAGTTGGTTCACGCTAGGGTAATCACGTAGCGAGTCTGGGTTTGGCTAAACTTTGTCGGGGGTAAAGTAATCTAAGTGCTCTTTGGACCACTGGGGACAATGTGGCCATATTGAATGAGATGTAATTTCATTTCACTACACTCCACTAGTTTACAGTGTGAGCAGGAAAGCTATATGTTTAGTATGTTAATGCTGTTTATTTCATAAGGTTACTTTAGTTGGTTAAAATATAGGGAAATTATGTTGTTTTTTCATGTCTTGCGAATTGATGTATGACGAGTGTTTTAGTCATAAACGAATACAATTTACTGAATCTAAATGCACATATAGAATTAGTTTTTTATAGTTATTAATGCCAAAGTATATCTGATAATTTTATTAATAATTGAGATAAATTGTTGCTATCGGGGGTCAAACGAATGAGATCTGCGCATGCGCATGGAGACTGACACTTTCAAAAAGAGGTCTATGCTTAGGAGTAAGCGAAGTCGGCCTGCGGATGATGATGATTAAAATTAATAATTAAGTTCAAAACTTCGAGACCCCTCTGAACCTCACATAAAATGATTTAATATTTGATACAACTGCCATTGCATATTTAGATTTTATCTGTTTTCTTTTAATCTTTGTTTTAATGCAGTCTGTGGATCAGATAAAATTTTAATTAATCCGCTGCTTGATCATAGGGATTTGCGAAAATAATTTTCTCGAAAAATCCTGTCACGATAATTCTTACACATAAGTCTTTTAACCGAGACGTTTGATCGGATTAACTGGCTAGTTCATAGATAAACTCGAGAGCTAGAATAATTACCGATGTTAATGTGCATTGTGTAATCACATCAATGGGCAATTGTGTATCACACCAGTTTTACACAAATGGACAGGCAGAGGTGAAGTACTCATAAATTTCACTGATCCCGTTATTAAGTCCCATGAATTATGAGGCAAGCTTACTCTCATCAATTGAGCAAACTTCCTAACTCGTATTATCTATAATTTCCTAACAGAAAACCCAATAACAGAAAAGAATACAGAACGTCAAGCTCAGTACCTGCGCTTGAAACCACTAGACCAGGGTAGGCGAACCCTTATGTATCAACGTGCCATTTTTTCTAAAGAAATTTCAAGGTCATAGACGTGCCATCAAATAATGTTGACTTTGTGATTATTGGGAAAATAATAATAATAAATGAAACAAATGAAGTATCTCGACTTGGCGCACGAAGTTGTCGACATGTGGAATGTCGATTCGGCTATCGTCGTGCCGATTGTTGTGACGGGCAATGACCTGATGGCTAAGAGCCTCGACCAACATCTCAAGATGCTCTCGTTGGGCGGCTGGGTCAAGGGACTGATTCAGAAAGCGGTACTCCTAGATACGGCACGTATTGTGAGGAGGTTCCTCTCTCTAGAGCCCTAACCACCGGTAGCTTGGACCCTATTCCCGATACCGGTTGGTCCCTATTTTTTTTTTATATTTATAAATGTATTTTTATTTTATTATTAATTATATTTACAAATTAAAAAAAAAAATAAAAAAAAATAAAGGAAATAAATACTATCAAATAAAAACTATTTGCTATAAAAAAAAAATTGCAACGTCTCAATTATACGCGCAATTTAAATTAAAGTAAAATTAGTGTGACTTCTGTTGTTGCAAATTAGATTGTCGCGTTCGCTTGTCATATAATACCTACTTCACACTTTTATTTTCTTAGTGCATAATGAATTTTGTGATCAGTGACGTGCCCAAAATATTGTGGCGCGTGCCATTGGTTCGCCATCCCTGCACTAGACCAAAAAGGAACTACCTTTTTGGTCTAGTGCAGGGTACATATGAATGAACTATATATTTAAACATCTGTGATCTCCTTCCAGGCGCTAGTGGGCACAATGTGTGAGTTCCTTCCAAACAAGTTGCCGTGTGGTCTCTAGCTAAAAGTATGTAAGTCTATTTATTCTCGTGGGCATCGTGAAGGATTGAAGCAGGTAATATTTCACGAGGATGGACTAGATCTACTTTTACGTCTCATAGGTATTAGGAAAACTTTCAAGAATTAATAAACATAACATAGCATCACGCTTGTATCTCCGAAGAGTTAGACAGAGGTGTAGTATTTGCAACCACATTTCGCCGATGCCGTTATGAAGTTTCATGTAATAGGGAGCAAGTCCATTACCATCAATCGGGCATAGTTCCCAAAATCCGTGTTGCTAGTGAGAATTTCCATACACAAAAACCTAATAACACTTTGCTCGACCCGGGAATCAAACATTTTGGCTTCGCCGAAATGTGGATGTACAAATAATGCACCTCTTTCTAACTCTACGGGGAATACAGGCACGATGCTATGATTTTTATATTTTTGAATATCAGACACAAAGCTAAAAAATAATACTATACATACAATAAAATTACTCAAAATAAATCTTTTAATTTCATAGTTTCAATGAAAACGCAATTTGAGTTATTCGCTGCAAGCTCTAACGAAATATTGTTAATCTATGTTTTGACTATATCAATATTCATGGTGTGGAAAAATCAACTGTGTTCGCATCAGCCCACTGAGCTAGAAACTGCACCATGTCGTATATAACTAAAGATTTTTGGCGCCTCCTGCTGTTTTTACGTTGCAACTCATAACTTTCGGCAATTTTTTGTATTTTTTAAAGTTCAGATTTTTCCAATATGGCGTGAATAATTTTCTTGAAATATACCTTACCATAGTTTAAATTAGTTTAGCTCTTAGCTCAGCATGGATAAAAAAAAAATTACATTTGGGTGTGTTTGTTAGTATCATAGTTTATCTTGATTGAGCTAAGAAGAGCCTTGAAAGAAGAACTAAAAAAATAAGATGAGCATATAGATTTTAGAGACCGCGGAGAGTGAACCATAGCAAATAACCAGAAATAAGAAGTACACATATAAGAAAATGAAAAAGTTCTAGCCTTTAACATTTAGATAAAAAGTTTTAATACGTAATTACCTAATAATAAGTCACTTAACTCCGTTAAATATTGCGTGGGAGCTGATTAATGAGAATAAATTATATTTTCATCTAAATTTAGTGAGCGTAGCAGAACCGTTAGTTATTTAGTTTAACACCTAAATATTTGAAGTAAAGAATTTTAGAATGATCAATCAACAATCAACTCAGGTACCGAATAGTGGTATTTTCAATATTTCATATAACATTTATAAAAATAAAGACACCAAACAATGAATAATGTTGACTGATGATCGGTCTTAACTCATAAATGAAATAAAATTTAGTAAAACTGAATGAAGTAAATTACTGTACGATGCCCTATGATTTCTTCCCCTCCCTGTTTTTAACAGTTTGTACTTTTATTTATATACTTTTAGCTTGTTACTGATTAAATTAAATTTAAAATTGAGAAATAAATTATTAAACATAGTGCACGGATAAAATAAAAACTACTTGTATTTCTAAATTAGGTATAGTAATATTATGATAGCTTTCATGTTAAACGCTAAGATAACCATGAACTTGATATACTTTACGCTATTATATTAAGCTTACGAAGAAAACGAACCTCTTCATCAGTTCCTAATTTGAAATGTAAATAGATCATCACCACTGTCATATTAACCAACCAGATCGACTTAGTATAAATACAATCTGTTTTAGAATGTTTTTATACAAAGTTATTTCATAACTGAATATTAGGAACTTCTTGGTGAGTTAGATCATTTATTAATTTTATGTTCAATGAAAAGTATCCGTCTTTGAATAGGACTTCCTGTAAACCTCACGCTTGAAGAAGCATGAAAATGGCCGAAAGTAAAAAACATAAAAAAGTAACTTAAAACATTAAAAATAATAAGTTCGCAAAAAAGAAAACAAGTATTCTAATTAGCTTTTTGATTAAGATTCAGCCATAAGGTAAGGAACTCTTTTGTTCTCCGAAATAAAATAAATAACAAAGTATCCAAAATATTGTTATACAAAAGCTGTGCCATGAAAAATATTTAAAATTTTAAGGATACTAAAGCGGGACATAACTCTGAGGCCGCAGTTTAGGGTTACATAAAACATTCCTTCGAAGGTCCTTGAAAAGAGTTTAAAGTCCAATCAAACAATCATATTAATTATCTATATTTTTATATATATAAAAAAACTTTATTGGTTTAAGAAACAAATATTGATAAAAAATATATAGACTGAAATCCATACTTAGAAGCTTAGAGCTATAATAGTTTCCCGACACAAATTCTCTATTATTGTCTTAAATATTTTATTTATACAAATGTCTTATCAACGCTTTACTTATACTGGAGTAATTTAATTGTAACATGCGTGAGCTTACTCTCTTTGTTACTTTTATAGCATAAGTGGTTTACCTTTAAGTAATTATTACACTGTTATTTTATTATTGTGCACCAAATTTTTTTTTGTGTATATAATTGTTGGTAAACCTAAATAAATAAATAAATAAATTGTGAATGTCAGAGAAGATTGATCTGACCCTTAATTACTTATCTACTTGTTGTCAAATATTATTATTATCTAGGGAGCTGGAATATTTTAATTAGATGGTACAGTTGGCGAAGTGGTTGAACGATAGACTGCTGTGTTACGTATCGCGAATTCAATTCCCGCACGAAATGGGCACACACACACCGAGACACGGATAGTTGTTCCGGGTCTCGATGTGTGTGCATGTGAATATTTGTGTTTGTAAACGCAATGTATTTACAAACACAAAAAAAAAATTAAAACCATACAGGTATTATTCCTAGTATAAGGATATTTTTACCCAACTGCGCAACGCAAAGGAGGAACATAGCGACTTTAACAGTCGGTACCCATTATGGGAAAGATTTGAGTCCGTCTCGATTTTTAATGGGTCCCGACTGTTAAAGTCGTTATGTTGTGCATTAGAATTTATTATTTGTTTTATATGTGTGTGGATCATTAAACTATTTCAATGGTGTAGTTATTCAATATTACTAAACAGAATTCTAGACTACTAGACTTGTATTTTTCTTTTCAGTTTTTATTTAAAGTTCATTATTTAATTAATCGGGTTTTTTGATTTTTAAAAGGATACTATCATTTTCCAGGGCCATGAACCCTGATTGTGAAACGCCAAGCAAAAGGCATGAAACGGAATAACGAATTCTACATTTTATTAAATCAATCCATGGCACTGGGACGAAAGCTGATTTCACATTAAAATAAATTATATAAAGAACATTGAAATAACATTGCCGATCCTAAATATTGCTACTGAACATAAAGGCGAACGGGCAAAAAAAAAAACTTTTGTAATGACACAACCTAATGAATATTCATAAATGGCGAGCTCTTACACTACGCTTTTCATAACATTAGCATAATGCCAAGAAGCTTATATTTTATTTTTAAGTTTGCTGCCCGTTTTGATTATCCGCCTCTTTTTAATATCTTCAACTGGCGAGATTAGTAAAATATTATATCTTTATAGGTATATCAAATTCCGGTGTGCGTGTGTTCATAATTCTTCTTCTAAACGGCTTAACGAAATTTTAAGGATTTTTTTTGTACTTAGCTAGTGTATAAAAATATGACTGGGGTGTCCCGGAGATTTTTTTTTAAAATAAATAATTATCTACGTTATCGAATTGTCCTAAATTTCTTCACGGTGATGGCATGGTTGGCGCAGTGGTTGAGCGATTGACTGCTGTGCTACGTGTCGCGGGTTCGATTCCCGCACGGAACAAATATTTGTACGATCTACAGATACATAGTTGTTTCGGATTTGGGTATATTGCTGTCCTATGAGCAATTATGAGTATTGCAACACAACAAAACACTGAGAGCACGATATATAAATTTAACAAATTTTTTGCTACAATTTTTCATATTATGCACTCTCCTCAAAAGTCACTATTTTGTAAATAGCTTTTTTTACTTTGCACCCGTCGATGTAATGTATAGTAGATAGCATTTCTTCTGCACTATATCAGCTACCTTCTGAGACACGCTTGTTATTTACATAGAGTCACGCACCTTTTCCCAGAAGGGTTGGGCAGGGATATACTTTTCATACACCCACATTTCACCGACGCCGTTATGTCGTATATATATTAGGTTCCATATAATAGGAGGTGAGCCAACCATTTAGCACAAATCCAAACTCCGTGCAGCTACTGAGAATTAGGAATCGAACCGACCTAGGAATCGAACCCAGGGCCTCATGCTCAGCAGCTGCGCTTGCTACCACTAGACTAATTACGCTTTATAATGTGCCGCGCTATTGACCGTCATTGCAGCGTAATATAATATTAGTCCCGTAGCCAGTGTAATTACACTGACAAATTGCCCCTTTGACAAAGTTAATGAAGCAATATCTAATTGGCATTATTGATTTACCCATATGGTTTAGTATTGAACCTAATTATTATCCGCCACTTCAAGTAGAGATTATTCAATGAGTCAGTTGACGCGCGAACGCAGACGAGAGAGAGAGCGAGAGAGCGAGATTTATCATTAATGGAAGATAATTTAGATACATACATACATAAAGACACGCTTTTTTCCTATGGGGGTAGGCAGAAACTTCGGAATGCCACGTGCTACGATCTTTAGATAACCCTTTTGCTTCATCTACATTCATGCATCGTTTCATACATGAACGCTTGTTGTGGGTACTGCGCACCTGCATTTTTGAAGGACATCACCAGTAAGGTCCGTATATGTCTTTCTAGGTCATTCCCTCCTGGCGTTTCCACTAACAATCGATTTAGATATATAGATTTGTAAAAAGGCAGGGTAGATGATCGATGAGTAAAAAAAGACATTGCAATGCTTTTTCAGAGACGCAAAAAGGTTTTTTAGATTAAGAACAAGCTTTTTTCGATTTGATTAAATAGTTAAAGTGCTTTTTTGATTTGTATGTTGAAGTAAAACATTTCCAATCAAAGTGTCAAGAGGACGCAATCTATCTATATACCTATATAAAAATAAATGTGTGTATGTATGTTCCCTATGGACTCCAAAACGGTTGGAGCGATTTTAATAAAAAATTTAGGTAATTTTCAGATTAGCGCAGTGGGTGATCCTGTGAAGATTGGTAGCGTTCGGATCAACAAATATTTTTTTTGGCTTTTTGGTAATTTTGTGTGCTACCGATGCGAAGCCGGGCCGCAGGCTAATTACGTAAAACAGCGCATCTACGCCTGTCGCTACATCGGTAATTAGGCTACCGGCAGCCTAATTACCGATGTGGCGACAGGCTTATATCGCGCGATAACTTCTGTCTAACGTCATTTTTGTGACATATAATGTATTGGATGACAGTGAGATTGTTGTCGTGTTGCTATCGCTTTTTTACGTAATTAGGCCGCGGGTCTGGTTGTGTGTGTATGTGACATGTATGTTTGTAAACTGCGCCCACGATACAGGAGAAATCCTAGTGTGGGGCAACATTTTTAAATAAAGAGAGAATAAGAGAGAAATATAATCTGCTGCGGTCAATCCTTGGATGGATAAGTTGAGATTTTGGATCATACGAACATGAAACTTGAACTATTCTCTTTCGTATCAATAAATTTAGATTAAGATGTGATACAAGAGTATTTCAGTTAATATTTTCTGCGACTGCCTAATTGGTGGTGCTTAGTGGTCACAAGGCGGACTCACGTGTGGTCCTGGGTTCGATTCCATGGTCAAGCGAACTGTTACTGGATTTTGAAAATTTTTAGTAGTAGTACGAAGTTTGGATGTGAACTCGGTAGATGGCAATATGTACACCCTCTATTATGTGGGCCTTAGTATCGCATAGCGAAATGTGAGTGTGCAAAAGTACACCTTTGGCTGACCGGCAAACACGCGTTATGTTATGTTATAGCACATCATCATCATCATCATCAACCAGAAGACGTCCACCGCTGAACGAAGGCCTTCCTCAAGGGGGTTGTAGTAATCCCCACGTTGGCTTGGGGATCGCAGTGGCTCACCAATTAGTCAGAGGACGCTGCTGCCCGTCCTCCGGTGTCTGGCCGCAGTTTTAAGACGGGTCAATAGCACATATTGCGTGCTAAATAATAATGACTACTAAAATAGTGTACCTAAGTATGGACTAATTAGCAGGATTATTGTATTATCATGTTACACATGTGTGTTGAGTGTGCTTTGTATACGCGAATAAAAGTTACTTTGTTAATAACGTGGGATGAAAGCTTTTAACACAAATTAGTTTTCCTAAGCCCTGATGTGATATGAGGAAATTAAGATGGCCTTTGATGTTAATAGTACTTTTTGTGGCTGGTTGTTGTAATACACAAATAATATAGGAGTAATTTCGAAATACATAATTATATATGCGCATAGTATTGACTTTATGTACCTACGGCGATATACCTCTGTGATGTTATGTCCATGAAAACCCTTATGTTGAACATGCGTGTGCGTCGGTTTGAGGGTATTCAGTGTATACAAGCAAATATATTTTTCTAGAGCCTCTTTAGAATTTCTCCTGTATAGTGGTTACAATTTAAAACCATACATTTCGCAAACACAGGCACCAAGACCCGATACAATTATCTGTAGATCATATAAATATTTATTCTGTGTGAGTTTGGAACCCGCGACAAATAACGCAAGAAGCTAATGAGCCGTATAATAAATAATATTGTTTTTATATTGACACAAATTTTCTATAACCGTAAGAAATATTAAGCCTCAGTGACACAGAGCCAACACTCGCTGCGCATGCAATCGTCGCGAGCAAACTTACTTGGTGTGAGAAGCTAGTCATTGCAAGGCAAGCAGATAACCTCTGCTCGCTTCGTGTTGTGTTGGGTCTTTAGATTTCCGTGCGTATTTTTTTTTTTCATTATTAAATGTGTCCTCTCGTTTGAACAGAAGTTCTAGACTACCTACCCAAGTAATATATGGTCTTGCATGCCGTTCTTCAGACATTACTTCTTGGAATGCGAACACCTCCCAGCTCCGTCGCGTATTCACCAAACTTGGCTGGCTCTTATTGAAAACAGTATTTCAGCACTACTGTGACGTCATCGGCACTAAGTAAAGTCAACAAGTAAAGAAAAAAGATAACAGTTGTAGTGATAAAAACTTATTTGGCAAAAAAATTTGTACCTAAGTAGATATTTATAGGACTTATTTTTTTTTTTTCAAAAATCGAATTAACAGCGTTATTTTTGACGCCATTCACCATCATTTGAAAAAGTAGTCTTTAGCGTTGGGAATAGAGGATGTTAGTGAATCAGTTCCAAACGAGGATCCAAACGGGAATCTGAGACATCTTAGTGTGTGGCACATTGGAAATAACTGCAAATAACTAATGTTTTCTATTCCGTTGTTAAATATAGAGAGAAAATAATTGCCACAATTCGTGAATAAATAATACACATTTATTTATTGTCTACATTGTCCATAATTTCCAAGCAATAAGAATTAAGATTAGATGTGTTTGACTTCAGATAAAAAAAAGGCAATGTATTTCAAGAATTACGCCTGTTCACGGGTTGTTGCACAGGTAAACCTAATTTTCTTTAGGCATCTTAAGCCCTCTGTAGATCTACGTCGTAAGACGTACTACATCTGATTCAGAAATGTCTGATAAAGTTAATAAAGGAGCTTCAATGAATGGCCGGCCGTTCTCATAATTCTGAAGTACTGCGATATTGAAGTCGGGTCGGCAATAATCAGTTTAATTAAACTTGTTTATTGTACTAAACTTCGATTTTGAAATTTTTATTTCGTGTTCTGTATTGTATACATCCTGTAGAAATAATTATGGTGTTCTGAATATATAACTTTTGCGTTGCGATGCGGATTATGGTTTTATTATGGTAGACGTACTCTATGTAGAACACAAAAGTTGAACTGCATTATAACTGCAATTTCGAATCGGGAACATTGTATTTAAAGCAGAGGTTCCCAGACTTTTTTTCTCATAGACCACTTTCAAAATTTAGCTGGTTCTGGTGGACGTCCTGCAGCTACATTTCTACCATATTGTAAATTGAATTGTAAACCCCATTTTTTGTCACGCCAACGTAGACTCCCGTCGAATCTCCCGTGGACCCCTGGGGGTCCACCTGGCCCACTTTGGGAACTAATGTTTAAAGGATAATTATAGTTAAAATAAATAAATAAATAGTCAGTAGGTCTTTACGGTTATAGCACACTAACAAGGTTTTTTGAGCAGTTGCTCGCGTTTTGGCGATCCTTGTTCACTTTTTGAACGCAAAATAGAGGGTAAACACGCGTTTCGGCTGCAAAAATTTAGATAATCCGTGGCTCCCTATTTTACATATCATTGAAGTATATGTCCATTGAATGATATTATGTTGTCACCTGAGTGCTCTGTGTTGAGCTTGTGATTTTATATATCCACACTATTACTAACTCTGTTTGTTTGTTACTTAATTAATCACGACTAAACCAATGAACCGATGGATTGGATATTATGGAATTTCTGGGATCTGGAGAAGAACATAGAGTATTTGTACAGCAAAACAATAGTATTAGATAATCAAAACAAAATACACGCAGACGAAGTCGCGGGCAACAACTAGTTACCTATGTACATGTCGGATAGTCAGCATGGTGGGCGCCGTCGTCAGACATCATGCGGGCGTGTAGATGGGTTATCGAGCAGTCAAATACAGTAGAAAGTTATCAAATGTGATTTATTGGTGAACCAGGAGTTACAAACGAAACGGGGAACAGTTTCTTAGGCGTGTGCACGCTATCATGCTATGGCAACTTAGAACAAACCCCTTTTTAAATCAAAATAGCGCCATCTAGCCGTCAGATACACTAAAAAAAATTTAGAAAATGTTAAGTGTTGCAATACTAAAATATATTATTTCTATGCTGGAAATTTACGCTAAAAGAAATTATAGCAATATTTTTTTAAATTATTGATTCTAATATAGCTACATCAGAAATTAAAAGGATTTATTTATTATAGCTTATGAATATGCTTAGTTGCTTAAAAATAAATAATTCGTTGAATAATTCCGATGCGATAAGGTTCTAATTTCGTAATAGCAACACTAAATCACTTAATTCCAAATGGCTGCGCGCGAGTGTTTTCTACTCGTGTCGGTTTTGTTTTGCTATTATGTTTTGCCTTAATTGTTTTGCATGTACATCCACGTTGAGTGTATTATTTATTTAGGATGTCCTGAATTTTCCTCTAGTTAAAACAAAGAATTTGTTACATTATTTACTGTTTCTTATTAATAGTGATGTGTTATTTTATCTGCACAAACATTCTTAAGTTACATAAATAATTATACTTTGAGATGCATTAATTTACATTATTAATAAGATGTGTAACAAATTTTCTTGCTTTAGCGTCACAAGAACAATAAAATGATATAATCATACATCATATAAAGATAGCAATTCCTACGTAAATATAGTATTCTATAGTCGTATAGCTATAGCTATGTAAATGTAGCATTCTATAGATAGCTGTATACCTACGTATAGCTATATGTCATGGAAAGTTTACCCTATCTGGCGGCCAGAGAGCGCCACTCCTTTAAGCATTGATAATACTCGAGTTGCCAGTCTATTTCCAGTATACTATTGTAGTCTTTGCACGCTATGGCGGTCGCAACTCAAGTGAGTGCCGCGCTCGTGCCGCTCCCAAGGCTCCGTCCTAGTGCACGTCACAGTAGTGGGGGTAGTGGGGATGTACTTCCGCCACGCTCCGCGTCACCGACACGTGCACTGCGCTTCGTTTGAGTGTCCGTAATATTGACTGCCTCCGACATACATATATATAAAACTTTTACCATCGTATGTTTAAATTAAATTAAGTTTATTTTAGATTGTAGATTCAATTGTATAAGAGGTTGCTATAAAAATATCGTATCGTATATAATTATAATTGCCGTACTCATTAGCTTGTATACTTCTAAACTTGATGTACATGTATCTAATGGAAGACATAGTCAAAGCCACGGGAAACACCTGGGCAAGGGCTTCATAAAATCGATGAGGTAAGAACGAAAGGAGATCTATATCCAGGAGTGGGTGATTCAGGACTAGAATGTAAATAATGATGATGTACTCGTATATAAGGTTAATGTACCTTATATAAATATATATAAAAAAAGTTTAGGTCACAAATCAAAACATCTTGCAAGCTGCATCTACTTTAAACTTTCCTCAACTTCACCCTTTGATATAAAGTAAACAAAGACCAGAATTTTGCAACCGACCACTAGAAGCCAAAGTATGCTCTACTTCGGGATTTGAAGTGACGTCAGTGGCCGATCACTATCAACAGAGCCTTAATTAAAAAGAGCACTTTACTAGCTAGAGCACCTTAGCTGGAGCAAGGCAATCAGTTCGGTTACCGTACTGTCAACACCACGTCGTTATTTAACTGATTACTTTGTTACCAGTAGTTTACAGGAGACGATTAAAACTTTAATATTTTTACAATGAGCAATTAAATTAATAATTTGAAATCCCATTATCTATCTTTGTATATAAAATTTCGGTGTACGTGTGTTCGTAATTCTTCTCATCCTAAACGGCATGATCAATTTTGATGAATTTGTTTTTTGTACTTATGGGGTTACCTGGATGATTTTTAGCTACAATATGGGACGCCCTTAGCAGTGCTTAACTTTATTTAATTTGCTCGGCTGGAGACCGTTTTGGTATCGCCATTAGCCCGGTTAAGGTAGCGGTTTAAGCAGCAAAAGCTCCCTGAGCTAACTGCGAGAGACATGCATAAAAAAATTCTTAGCTATAATTGGGCCTGGTAGGTGACGCTGCTGTCGAGACCTAGATTATTGATAAATGTTCCTTCTTTTTTTAGATTTACATATTTTTTATTTTAATTTATTGTCACCATGTCGCAACCACTCTGTATAATATTTTTTCTTGTTGAACATTGTTCTTTAATGGGAATTGTTTCATGAACAAAGTTTACGAGGAGAACTTGTTAGTCGCTTGCAAACAACTCAATAGCCGCTTCTTTATTCTATCGTGTTGTCAGCCTATTCAGACAGCTTGGCTTACAAAAGGACTCAACTTCCTATTTCACTCGATCGCTTTTGACAAGTTGTGCAGAGTAATAAACAATTGAGCTTGTATTTTACTTTGACTTTGTAGTACGTATGAAAAATATATTGTACAATTTTTAACCAGTCAATACAATAAAAAAAAAAAAATTGTTTGTTAGCTGCGGGTTAATAACAAATATTTGCATGTTAAGATTTGTGTTGATTTACATTTTTACTCATACATAACTTAACTTAAATTAACTACAATTTTAACTTATTCTCAATTAAACAACCATTTTTAATCCATTTTCATTTAAAAAGTCACGCATCCTACCACTTTATATTATGAATTTATTTATGTAAAATCTGGTGCCAAGTACTTAGTAAGTATTATGACATATTGCCTCAGCCTTATTACTCTATTGCAGCCATACTCAACCTTTTTTTTTATAAGGGCCACAAAAACGTTTCAATTAGGTGACGCGGGCCACAACATAAAATTTTGGTGTTAATAAAAAACTTAATTTAAATATAATTAAAAAGATGAAGTGTTCACAGTTCATCTGACTGGATGATCTTATAAGTCTTATAATGTGACGTTATCATGCAGCCACATGCGATCTTAACAAAGTTTTGAAAGAGCTTTACTTTTAATGAGATTTCTGAATCCCTCTATCACTCACTACAACGCAACGCACGGTATCTATGTATCTAGGTACCTATTTTACACCGCGTGCTCACACTTTCTCTGGATCTGTGCGAAATTAAAGCGGTTGACAACTGGACCACTATGCCAGGTGGGCCACTCACAAAAGCTCGGCGGGCCGCAGATTGAGTATAGCTGCTCTATTGTTTTAGTTCGAATGTTGAGGTCTTGAGTTCGATTCCCGGTTCAGCAAAGTGTTATTAAGTTTTCTGGATGGAAATTGGTAGAATAAAATGATAAACGGAAATTAAATACTAAATATGTGTGTGTGTAAACGCACACTTTTTGCCTAACCAACAAAATCAAAGATAACATCCCAGATACGACACACGTCAGGCAAGAATTTAAATACCTATTCTGAGAAGCCATACATATGTATGACTTATATGTGACTGAGACACACAGCATTGAAAGGAATTCTATGAAAATACGAACCGACACCGCACAATAGATCTGAAACCCCTATCAGATAATTGAATGCTCCCATTGTGTTTTGGGGTTTTTGTAAAATCGATTTAAATGTAGGGTAGGACGGAAACTGCAGGGATTGGTTACGAATAGACTTGAAATATAAGTATTCTTCATTAATTTCCATTATTTATTATAAATATACTTTATTAATATAAGCAGTGATAGCTTAGCGGTTGAACGCTACTACTACTACTCAGACCTTCCAGTCAGACCGACTTCAAACTCAGTCCGCACCTCTGACTTTTCGGAATCTTGTGCGGATCACCGATGCCGTTATTGAGTCCCGTGTAATATTGGGCGAGCCCGTTGCTATCTACCGGGCGCAGTTCCAGATTCCGTGCCGCTACTGCAATTTCCACACAGAAAAACCGAATAACACTGCCCTACCCGGGCATCAAACTCAGAACCTCACGCTCGGGAGTCGCGCCTGCGACCACTAGACCAATGAGGCAGTATTTTTTTGCATACAAATATATTGTCTCAGATTATTTCATTAACAGCCACTTTAATGGCGCTATAAATAATTAGGAAGATCAACAGCATGTAACATTATAAAAGAACATTAAAAAAAAATATGCTGTGAAAACAAATCCGTAATTTATAGTATTGCCTCACGATTCATTATTGTGGAACATAGGTACATATCTACAGGAGGACATGATTACGGCTGATTATATTTATTTTTTAAACGTGGCGTCTCTATATATTCTCCTCTGTATTGTGCACGTCTCAAGTTTACTCTTAAACATTTAGATGACTTTTCTTAAACATAGAGATGACTATAACCAGACTATACAAACATATTTGTGCTATGAGTGAATCTGCGACCGGTAGGTCTGATTTGTATTCTTTATTTGCGAGTCCACAATGTAAATTAGGTGGTAATTTAAAATTAAGTAGATTTCATATGTACCCGTTTAGGCACAAACAAGTTGGATTACTATAAATTATTTTCTCACAGGAAGTACAGAAAGACAAGTGCCAATCTAAGCTAACGAAACATCTAAGCTAACAAAAAATCTGTCTTTATTAAAAAACTTTATAAATATTAGTCCAACACCATACAGAAAAAGAGCCACCTTACTGAAACATTCTTTGCATAAATACATAGCCGTTATGATAATCGCTTCATCGACAAAAGCTATTAAAACGACATACCAAACAAACAAAAACTCGAATAAAAATTCGCTTTCACACATGGCTGGTGAGCACGTAGACATTTATTAAACTAATAAAAGGCCACATTAAACCGTGCTAATGGCCTGAACCGAGGCACCGGTGAGGCGAGGCGAGGCAGCGGCGAGGTGGGGTTGAATTGCAGCAAATGACACTGTCCTGCGAACCGCTACGAAGATGACTCGAAAGCTAAGTTTTTGTGTCAAAATGTTTTTATTTCTGCAAGATTTTTGAAGAACGTTTTGGAACGAAATGTGTTTGAAATTAGAGTGGTTCTGGATGTATTCCAATATTTATATATATATTTTTTGACGAAATTATAATTATGTAAGCAGGATGTTTAAAATAGAATAGAATCGAATATATTTTAATTTGCATAAAATGTAGGTTAAATAATTATAATACGTTACAGTTTATATGGAATTAATTAATTATAATTACATTCCAAAATAATGTTATAGAATTAATAATCATCGGTCACAAGTAATAGAATTATGTATTATTGAGTGTTACATTATGAGCTTATATTTGTTTTTATATTCAACTAGCTTTTGCCCGCGGCTTTCACTCGCGTTAATTTAGAATTTGACAATCAATTTGGGTTGTACTGACACGTAGTGCCATCTGTTATCATAAGAACGTTATTGTTATTTTCCTCGGGAACAGTACTTTTTTCGGGATGAAAGGTACCCTATGTCCATTTCTGTACACCTGACAACAAAATTTCAGGATGATCGGTTCAGTGGTTAGGCGTGAAAAGGTGAGAAACAAACAAAAAAACTTACTGTCGCCTTTATAATATTATAGTTAGGATTCAATTTATTGGTTAGCAAATACAAGGCCCTCACAATTTTATAATCTACAAATTTTAAAGCGAAAACAAAATATCAAGCACCCATAAAACCATCTGGCGACATACCTGGGTATGTTCAGCTTACGACATAAGCACTTAATGCAAGATTTAGCAACATAATCCAATGATTAATGAGCCACTATCTTGAGGCCTAGCATGTCATTACGGGTCAGAGGAGTTTTAACTTATTAGTATTCTACCGGCGTCGACTGAACGGCTCCAACTTTAATAGAATACTAAAATTATACTTCAAAGAAAGCTTAAATTTAAAACCTTACTTGAATCGTTTATTATGAATTCATAAATAAAGTTTGTAAATATTTAATTGATGATGATGACTCAACATGTTATATTAGAGGAGTTAATTTGGCAGAGGGGTACTTATCAAAGGCTGCACAAGATTAGAGAATGCGAGATCTTTGTTGAGACTGGGAAGTGAGGCAACTATGTTGAGATTTTTCCGTTGCTAATAACAGGCCGGCCTTGAGAGAGATGGCGAGATGACCTAGACGCATATCAGAGGGGCTGGTTCGAGGGTGGCCTTTGCCCAGAAGTGGGACAGTTTTGACTAATAACAAAAAAACAGAAAATAATATTACATAAATTGCATATCCTTTCATCTTTTACTCGAAAAACTGTCTAATATCGCAACGATGATATGGTGAGATGAGGCAGGAGAGGCAGGCGTTGAGAGGCCTTAGTAAAGTCTGACGCTTCCCTTACCTTGTCTCGCCTGAGTGTAAAACTTCTTACACACGTCAATTAGGTCACATCTCTATTAATACAACTCTTTTATTAGTAAATTGTGGCTTAAGATATTTCCCATGTAGGTAGCGCTTTCGTCATCAATTTTCAGTACCGATATCAGGATTTTAAATAGGAAACAGAACCGATGGTAGTATCTCAGTTACACTTGCGTGCAATTAAAGTAATATTACAAAGACACTATGGTAGATAGACGATCATCTTTTGTGTGTACAATATTTTCTTTTAATTGTTATTTTTACACTAGGATTTCTCCTGTATCGTGGGTACAGATAACAAATATACATGTCAAATGCATAAAGAACAAGACCCGAAACAACCAGAATCGAACCCGCGAGAGAAAGCGGAAAAACTAATCGCTTAGCCACTGCGCCAGCTGTGTCGTCAATTGTAAATTATAATATTAAGCTCACTTATTTTACGTACAAATAAAAAGATCACTTTCTAGGCTCTTTTTTGTTTTACCGTAATCTTATTACATATGGGGCAATTTTGTATAAATCAAATGAAAGGCTCCCCATATTGCAGGATGTTCTGAACATGTGATCACGCATCTGTTCAGCTCAAAATACAGTTTTGTTCTGAAAGAGCTGAGAATCTTACGTTGCGTGTGTTATAAAGGTGTCAAAATCAATCTTTATAATTAAACTTTAAAATACTTAAGTAATCGAAACCTGAGTTCTTTTGGCGCACCCTGAGCAATCACTCTTGATAACAGCATTGATGACTGACTAATATTTATACTTCTTCTCTCGTGTCGACACTATCACATAGAAATCAACCATGCCGTGGTGGAAAGATTAACCAGTCAGCAATGGTTTTAGCGAATCTGACTACCCAGGATGCGCCAAATGATCTCAAATATCGTATGTCGTAGAGGATTTTTCCTTACTCTTAGTTTTTCTACTACGGCATGAGCAATTATTAAGCTTTTGCCGACACCGAAAGAATCTTGACAATTTTCCAAACAATCCGACAGAAACTAGCGGAATATATGTGGTATGTATTAGTCGTCGTATGACAGCGAGCCGACGGCAGTGGTTGGGGTGGAGCGACCGCGCGGAATCTGATTCACAAGTGCGCATGACACACGGTAAATACTGCAGATAAATCTTTTGATATTTTGAAATTATAAACTGTGATTTTGGCTGTCTGGGATATAGATACACAGATAGTGTTATCTTAATACTTAGATAACAAGTTCAATTAACTGACTATCTCGGAAAAATGTATGGGTTCGTAAATCATGCGGGCGAAGCCGCGGGTGAAAGCTAGTATAATATACAAGTAGAAAACCATTTCTTAAAACTACTTATGTTACAATTTATATTGTATATATAATCGTTTTTTCATTAATTTCAGGCATTTGTTATGTAAAAATATTTTTACAGACTATGCCTCTGACTAAGTCTACAGGGAAATTTTAGTAGCGTTGGGATATTTAAGGCTCAAAGTTGTTTAATTGCTACAAATAGTATTTAGTTACGCTGTGGGTATTTGGTAATCTAAATGTTTGAGGTGACTATATACTGCCTTTAAATTCTTCTCACTCCCAAGATATCTTTAAGTTTCACGTCGAGCTTTGTACTCTGTAGTTTCTTACAGATTTTTTCAATGATCTAATTCTTGACAAATTATCCACTCAATCCTCATCATGCCATATATCCACTGCAGAGTATAGAACTGCTTGCTTCCTACACTTTCCGTTTACTGTTCACCTTATATGGCTATCCCTGACCTAGGGATCGAACCCAGTACCTCACGGGTAGCAGCCGCGCTTGCGACTACTAAATCAATTTATAAATATAAAAAATACATTAATAAATATAAAAATGAACCGGTATCGGGAATAGAGTCCAAGATACCGGTGGTTAGGGCTCCAGAGAGAGGAACCTCCTCACAATGCGAGCCGTATCGAGGAGTACCGCCTTCATCGAGTATCAAGCCCTTGATCCAGTCCCCCAACAAGAGCCTCTTAAGGTGTTTGTCAAGGTTTTTTGTTATTAACCCATTGGCCGAGACGACTATCGGCACTATGATTGCTGAGTCCAAATTATTATTATGAGCACAATGGAATCGCTGCTTTTCATTCTAATACCTATATATTCTTATTGATTAGCTCATCAACATCACTTGTTATGACGTCACTAAATAAATCTAGTCCATTACTTAGCAAAAATGGTAAGAGTTTAATTGTTCGTCCACCATATTGGCCTGGTGAGACTTAGTGGATTACATACATCCTAAAGAGCTTTACGGTGTTCTCGCATGTATGCAGGTTAATGCAAATGATAATCAAATTCTGAAAGTCAGAGGTACTGGCCGACATTAATCTTATACCCTACTGGATGCAACGCAGGTTTTCAATCTCTAGGCTACCATTGCCACTCAGTAATAAAAATAAAAATCTATTTACATGAACACAAACATGAAACATTACTTACTAAAATTACGTATTTTTACTGTTAAAATATAATATTGAAGATTTTACCTTCTTTGATGTTATGAAAATGTTTGAACTCTAAAAAAATATATTCTTATATTTTATTCTCGTCGAACCGTATCGACAACCTTACCAACTTACTACGTCAAACCTCTGGAGATGTTCGTATCGGAAAATATGTCTAATAAACTTATAACTTTAAACGACCAACTAAGATGTTGAATAAATAATGTTATACTATAACGACATTTGTCGTCAACTTTATAAGTACGAAAGCGTAACACAAAAGAAAGTTACAACGACAAAACAAAAGAAAGATTATGCTGCTGCAGCTTATTTACTGTAAATGAATTGTAATGCAGACAATTAAATGCAATTAAACCTACAAGACTACCTCATTGGTTTAGTGGTTGCAAGCGCGACTGCTAAGCGTAAGGTCCTGGGTTCGATTCCCGGGTCGGGCAAAGTGTTATTGGATTTTTCGCACGGAGTCTGGAACTGTGCCCGTTAGATGGCAATAGGCTCGCCCCCTATTATTACAAAATAGTACACCTCTGCCTAACCCTTTGGGGAATAGATACACTGCCAACGTATGTTTACGTTACGTAAAGTGCACCTGAAAAGTAAGTTTAGGGGTCGCCGACAACCGGCTGCAAATTAATGAATTAAAGAGCTACACAAAATAAAAATGTATACTCACAACTGTCGCTTGCCTAACATGAGGCACATAGACAGCACTTGGCAGGCTGATTAGGAGCCTAGCACGATGTTATTACTTCCTAGGAGGTGCCCAACGATCTGATATAATCCTTAACGACACCGAAGGGGCGGAATATACTTAGTTGGGGACCACACAGCGCTACAGAATGCTTAGCATTAATTACTGCTGCAAAAACTCGCTCCCGAAGAAAAAAGCCCAAGTAAGTGAAAATAAATTGAATAAAATGGAAGAAAATGCGCAAAATGAGAACATTATTTCTGAACCTTTTTACATAAACATACATATTATAGAGAGTAAGGTTAATAGACTAACAAATTGATTTAATAGAGGGTAAAGCGTTATGGCTACTTAAGAACACCTGTGAAGGCAAATAGCAATTGTAAAGACGCGTAAGACTGCTCTCGAACCTTAATAGAATATTTCTTCTATAATGTTATCTTAGGTACTCGGAGTCGGTGGAATAAGTAGGTAATGCGTATTTGAAAGGCTCATTCGACTGAAATGCTTTTTGTTGAATGGCAAAATATATGGAGCATATAAACGGGTAGAGCTTTTGTGTTATAAATCTACCGGTTTTATATAAGAATATGTTAAAGTCTTCTAATAGATTGTTGTACATATTTATACTTTAAAATCCAATCATATATACGTAATACTAACATAACAGATCATTACGCCTATATTTTCCGTAGTGTTAGGCAGAGGTGTACTATTGTACACTCACAGGTCGCCGATGCTGTTATTCAGTCCCATGTAGTAGAGGGCGAGCCTATTGCCATCTACCGGGTGCAGTTTCAGACTCCGTGCTGCTAGTGAGAATGTATATACAGAAAAACCCAATAACACTTTGCTCGACCTAGGAATCGAACCCAGGACCTCACGCTCAGCAGTCGTGCTTGCGACCACTAGACCAATGAGACAGTTTCATGTAGATATCAAATTGTGATTCCCAGTATTGTCGTGGAACAAATAACAAAACAAGCCAAAAATATAATAATTGCGTAGCTCAGCTACGAACTGGCTACGAAGAATTATGACGTGGGAGCTACGCGTTCGTAGCAGATAAGTGGATCGCTACGCACGCCTACAGCTAGCTACATAGCGCGACTTGTGAACTTGTTGAAGATGATGAAATATTTCGTATGCGAGGCGTTCATTTTTTATTATTAAAAAATATCTTATTCTTTTTCAATGGAAATTGTTAAAATATTACAAACACTCTCAGTAATCTTACTAAGTATTCAAGCATTATAAAACATTCGTATTTGTTCTACGAAACAAAATGTTTTGGTTTCCTTGTGTCGTAAACGTGATTTTCATCCCTCGTTCCGTGTAATTGGAATCGACTGGCAACTAATTAATAGGTTTGTTCGAGCGTTAACACAGATCTGGGTAAGACATTAGTAACTTAGTCTAGATTCAATTAATGGTCCATGTAAATGTAGACACTTTTATAGGAATAACTAAGAATCCTATTCTACTAATATCCTATCTACTAATATTATAAATGTGAAAGTTTGTGAGGATGGATGGATGGATGGATCTTTGTTACTCTTTCACGCAAAAACTATTGAACGGATCTGGATGAAATTTGCCACAAAGATAGATTATCGTCTAGAATAGCACATAGCGAGCGGAAGCCAGTTGGTAAATAAGTATAGACTGTTTTTTGTTAATGTAAATGGTTTTTCAAATCTATTAAAATTGTTAAACAGCTAGTCTGCGATTTTTGTTTACGTACAATATAACAGAGCATTTACTCCTAGATTTTCCGAAGGGTTAGGTAAAGGTGTACTATTGTACACCCATATTTTACCATTGCCGTTATTAAGTCAGATTTAATAGTGGCCGAGCCCACTGTCGTCTACCGGGCACATTTCTAAAACTCCGAGTTCCTGAAACTCAATAACACTGCTCGACATAGATCGAACCCAGGACCGCGTGTTTAGCAGATTTTTTTTTAGCTTTTTAGAAATATTGCATCGCATAGGAATAAATCCTGTATCGTGGGTGCGATTACAAACACAAATATTCACATGGACATACACCCAAACCCGAAACATCTATCTGTAGATCATACAAATATTTATTCCGTGCGGGAATCGAACCCGCGATACGTAGCGCATCAGTCGATCGCTCAACCACTGCGCCAACCGTGTCGTCCATCAAGTCCAGTGTTTTCGTTCTTTATAATTAGGAGTACATTGCTGGAATAGGCCGAATGTTAAAGAAAAATAAACATTTTTTAAGCCCAGTTTTACCTTGTTTTTATATAAATAAGTATCTTTTGTAAACAAAATAAGTAGGTTAAAGTTAAGGTAAAAGCCGTCAAAATGATATTGTGGCGTCACTGACATAACAGATTAGGCAAGTTCATTCTATTTTATACTGTTGTTGAGTTTTCGTTTTGATGAACAATCGTTTATTTACGTACGTTTTGAATAACGTTTCTGATAACATGAATATAGTATCACGCTTATATTCTGTAAGTGTTCAGCAACGGTGTACGTTTGTACATCCATGTTCAAAGGATACTGTTATTGCCATCTACCAGCACAATATGAACTCTGGGCTGCAAAAATACAAAATCCTGACTAGACCGAATTACCCGACCTGGGAATCGAACCCAGGACATGATGCTCAACAGCGTTTTGGTTGCAGATGCAGCTGCTCGGTATGAGAATCTGGTCTAAGTTTAAGTATTTCATAACTTAAAACATTTCTGAAGCTAAAGTAGTTATTTCTTACGTTAAACTATTTCTCTAAACCAAATATGAAGTGACGTTTCATAACCAATTTATCAAACCTCATTTGGATGTCAAATCCTTTACACCACTCCATTCATCCTCATCTTCGAAAAGCTGTCCAATGATTTACGAGGTCCAAATTATTCCAAAACTTCCATAATATCGATATCTGAATAAGTAATTGATTATCTCGAAACAATGTAATTAAATATTAATTGAATAATTGATGGGATCCCTGCATTATTTATTCAGGTAACCTTCGACTAGGATTTACCTTTTTCGGGAGCATTGTAACCTGTTTTGACAAGCATAAGACTCTTTACACGTGTTTAAATAAATGAAATAGTAGTTTTTCTTGGTATAGCGAATAGATTCTAAAACTCCGTTTTGCAACAGAAACGTTTCTTTTCTTGTGCGGCTTCTGTGCGGAGTTTTCAATTGAAAAATGTCACTGCCAGTAAAATCTCGCTAGAAACTCTTTTTAGTAGATATTATTATTTGTTCACCTTTTGTTACTCTTTATGAGTTTTCGATCAGATTAATTATTTAGGAGCTCATTTGTTATGTGGGTGTGGCGTGAGGTCCTGTTTGACTGGTAGTATGTTTTTGTACTTATAGAAGTTCTCAGTAGCAGCCTATGAGTTTGAAATTGTGCACGATGGATAGCAATATGCTCGATCTTATTATATGGTACTGAATAACTGCATCGGCGATAAATAAGTGTACAGTCAGCATCAAAAAGATGTATACACGTAGCGTAATTTAAATGCTTATTCTTGGAAAGGTATTGGTTAAAATAATAAAATTTAAATTACCATGTATCTTCCTCTAAAACTCGCTTTTAGATTTCGCTACGTGTATGCATCTTTTTGATGCTGACTGTATGTCAATCAGTTCACTCCTACGTTACTCTTCTGGGAATTTTAGTGTAATACTCGTATAGTAGGCGGGTGCCGTTAATATAACATACCGACATCAACGCAAAAGAAAAAAATGACCGTTGGAACAAATATATTATTTCCTAAGATAAGAAGAAACCTACGTAGTTTCCTCGGAATAAAATTTTATTTCACTAAGCTTCAACAAAAAGTAAGTTGCGACACCAGATATTCGTTCCGCACAACTTTCCACTCCCTTTTCCATTCACTTTTCAACTAAAGTGGACGTCGTAGAAATCCCGTGTCCCACAGAAATGGTTCACCGATAATATTCTTAGTATAGAAAGGAATATTATTCCTTTTGAGATATACCTAGCAACAGCGTAACTGTCGGAGAATGGTCACGTAGAACTGAGACGGGCGTATCCCGACGTGAAATCACGGAGATAGAAGCAAATGGAACCGTAACATGCGTACATGTTAAAACCGCGAGTTATGCATTACACAATATACAACAATGTTCTCCTGCGTGAATAATAACTTAATGGAATCAGCAATTTTCAAATCATTTAGAAAAAACCTGCCCCACACTAGGATTTCTCCTGTAGCTATACCTTTTACAACATACCCCCTCATAAACCTTATACAACTATCTGTAGAACACACTAATATTTGTTGCAGTCAGTTAGTCGACTAATTCTTGGCCAAGAGTAGATTCTTTGTTTTAGAAGATATTGTAAAAGGTATCAAAGGTATTAACGTTGTCCTTTGCGCTAATAAGAACATACTGCGCGTACTACCAGGTTGGGCGTAGACTGTCTAAGTGTATATTGTAGTAATATTAAGCTGGGAGGTCCATTTAAGTAAGTTACGGCTTGACAAGTGTCGCAAAATAGACACAACAGAAAATCTGTTGTTTATATTGTGTCCAACTGTGGATTCGTGAATTACAACTCTATTTGCTTACTCCTCTGTGCTCGCAACGGACGTTATTCGAGGTACAAAACTTGGTCGCATTCTGTTGTGACATTTATCGGATTTCCCTTTGTGACCGCGTGTCTCTATTAGGGCTGGTGCACAATTATTGTATCAAAGCGTTTCGTACACAGGCGACCGTCAGTTTTCACGCTTTTCGGTTCGTCGGCAATAATGCGATCGTGGTACGGCTTGGTGCCCGCCATCGTACAGATTTTCCAAATTATTGATTGGTTGAGTTGATTATTCGGTGTTAATTTGGTACCGATTTTTATATGGCTAAATCTGTCTTTACTTCAAATATATGAACGTATTTTTTAAAATTTTATTTTCTGAACTTATGTGGTATTGGGGTGGCAATGTCGCCTGTATGCTGATTGAGCTGTGAGCCAAAATAACCACGCAGTGGAGCCCTGATCCAGTAAACCGGCGTCGTGATAGATCGCGAAAGATAGGCAATAGCTTTTCATCTTTCGCACACACAGTACCTACTGTTGCTGTAGATTAAATAAAAAAAAAGAAATAAAAAAAATATCTACTTTTTATTGTATTTCGAAGAGAAATATTTATCTTCGTATCGCCATATCTAAATTAGTGAAGTGAATATTTCTGTTGTAGGATCGAGGTTACATTACATTTACTTACAGTTTAATGAACATTTATCAAGATACGCCTAAATTGTAACTGTAAACTAAATAACGTCAAGAGTGACACTAGAATTTGAAACATTGCTGTCTTGATTTGTGTTTGTTTAGTTTAAATAGTTTTTGATTCTCATCTTAGAACTTCTAAAAGTAATTTAGATCGTTTTAATTCTTGAAAGTCCAGAGAGCACGTTTTAAATGAAACATTTCAGCTGAAATGAGGTTTTATTTTAATAAATTTATTTTCAGATTAATTTATGAGAATTCCATTATCATAATTTGGATGCGGATACTTGTTCAAAATGGATCCCGCAGCGATCTGTCTTAGAAGGAAACGTTTTGTATTATGTTGTAAGTTAATATTTGCCTTTTGATATATACTTTGTACAAAACGGAATTGAATTTTGAACGCGTTCAGTTTTCGTGTTGTTTCATTTAGAAACAGATTGTTTCAAGTTTTCATTTCAGATTAATATGGAGAACTATTTGGAGGATTTCAAGGTACTAGAGTTTTAATAAATTCTATACATGTCAGTAAGGTCGTTAGTACAATATTAAATTTATAAAGACAATTTCGATAGCTCTACGATTCTTCTTTGTTACTTGTGTGTACTGTTAGCATGAGGTTGTGTGTACATTTGCGCCTAGATAAAATACTCTACGGCAAAAAATACCTTTGGTATCTGTCATATGCAATGATGAGCTCTTTATAATTTATAGACTCCCTAAAAATCGTGCTTAAAATAGCCTTATGTGTGTTAAAATTATAAATAAATAAATTATCATACCGCAAATAAGTATGCTTCTTTCAATAAAGTTTAAATATATAAGTATTTTAAGGATACGTATGAATATCGCGCGCCGTGGAATTCTCTCCTCCTCTATCCCCCGTACTTAAGCTTACCATTTGATTGTTTATGAGAAACTATATTATAATAATCATCCTCTAGTTTATTAAGTCAATTTCGTATATTAACTTAATTACGACTAGTAGATCCATCCTGAGATTTGCTTGAGGCCGTCCAATAATTTAAACACAGAATGTTTCACACTACATTTGCCTGTCCTGAAAAATCTGAATAATCTAGCCTTTATAGTGAACAAAAAATGAAAACTAATCATTTAGCTAGAGTTTCGACACACAAAAATCAAGCAAAAATATTTGGACCAGTACAGTACAAATTGTTCAAACTTGTGGTTCCAGCGAGTCTGTTTTTTGCTTGCGGTTTAATTCTCCTCGGTACGTACGTCAAATCGTTCCAAAACGAGAGTTTTGGTACGACGCCAGTTTCCGGCGCGCAGTTTTATATTTCACTTGTTCAACATACAAACCGTTTCTTTTTCTTTTCTGTGGCAACATTTTGCTAAATGTTTATGGCAAATTAAGTTGAGAAGTGGCATTAAGTTTTTATGCCTTGTTCGGTCAGCTTTAAACGCTGTAGCAAATGAGCCTCGTAATTACCTCTGCAAGAGACGATCATTGCCATAATCGTTTTGGCACGATATTTGGCAAAGGTATTCGTGATCGAAATATATTGTTTAATACTGGATTCCAAGACATCGCTGCGGTTGATGCTCTTAAAATCCTAATTCCTATTAATGCTACTTGCTACTAATATCCAATCCTACTAATATTATAAATGTGAAATTTTGTGAGGATGGATGGATGGGTCTGGATGAAATTTGGCACAGAGATAGATGATAGTCTGGAATAACACATAGGCTTCTTTTTATCCCGGAAAAATGTACGGGTTCGTAAACCACGCGGGGGAAGCCGCGGGCGGAAGCTAGACCTATTATATTATTCGAACCGTCACTGTCACATTTCGCACCTGACAATTAAAGCAATTACGAGAGTTATTACTAGTTATATTACATGGCATAGAATCATACCTGTATTCCTCGAAGAGTACGTAACCCTTTGAGGAATATGAAATGTTATATGTACGTGTAACACTAAACGTGTAATACAAAACATAGCATCACGCCTGTATTCCTCAAAGGGTTAGACAGAGGTGTACTATTGTACACCCACATTTCACCGATGCTGTTATTAAGTCCCATGTAATAGGGTTCGAGTCTATTTCCATCTACATCTGTACATACATCATACAGTTCCAGACTACGTACTGGTACTGAGAATTTCTATAAAGAAAAGCCAAATAACACTTTGTGCGAACGGGGAATCGAATCCAGTTGTTTGCGACCACTAGATTAATGAGGCAGTCAAACTAGTTAAAAATACAGTTGTTTTAAATCCTCCGAAAAGCTTCACGAAAACTCAATTGAATGGAAGGGTTGTTTTTAATTTTGTTTGTTGACCTTCTGTATTTTCCCACTAAATAGGAAACCTGACTATAGGTTTTAAAAAGAAATCAGCGTTAGAAAAAGGGTTCAAAATATTCGTCTTCGTTTGCTACGTATAACCTTCACCGTGAGAAATTGTGAGTAGAGAAGATGTACAGATATGTCACGGCATTTTTTATTTCAGTTACACCGGGGAATGACAAATGGCGCTTAATTTGCATCCTCCACGGGCATTTTATGTCACACGTGTTATGTTATGACTTATGCCATGCGTTTCTTCAGAATTTTTGATTCGAGAGGTCGAGTTCGCGATAAATTACTTTCGATGAGTTTGGAACAATTGTTTAATTTTATTTGAATTTTTCGCAGATAAAATGGAATAATAATTAACGATAGTTTGAGTATATAAAAAAACTAGCTTCCAGCCGCGGCTTCGCCCACATTGATTACTAACACGTGCATTTTTTCGGATCACACATAGCGCCATCTAGCGTCCTAAAGCAATTGTGACCGTCGAAAGTTATTGTTCTTTTCCTCGGAAACAGTACATTTTTTCTGGATGAAATGTACCATATGTCCTTTTCTGTACCCCTGACAATATATGTATATGCAAAATTTCGTGATGATCGGTTTAGTGGTTTAGGCGTGAAAAGGTAACAAACAAACAAACTTACTTTCGCATTTATAATATTCCGACCCGAGAATCGAATCCAGGACCTCACGCTCAGCAATCGCGTTTGCAACCACTAGACCAATTAGGCATACCTTATAAAAATTCCTGTAATTGCACATTCGATAATATCTAGATGAAGTCAAATAGCTCGTTTACAGTCGAGAAACATACTCGGACTTAAAAGCATACTCTTTAAGTTCATGTTCATTTAAATCCATAAAGAACTTTGGAATGAAGTAAAATGGCATCGCAATATGTTCATAAAGATTACGAGTTAACTCCTGTTTGCACGGTAGTGGAAAGTTTCACAAAGTTAAGCGGTAAAGAGAATTTGTACTTCAATAAATATTTCAGCAGATACTATTTTTGGAAATCCGCAAACATCTTATCTGCGAAGTTCTTCGAATATTCCTAAAGTTTTTCGCGTTAAGTGTAATTTTATTAAGATAAAAATTTTTCGTTAGGCTCCTTTATTTTCTTTTAAGATTCAATAACTTTCATCCAGATGATAATTTAGAAATCATACCAAATGTTTATCAAATAAACATTGGTGCGAAATTTTTTATCTCACGAAAAAAAAAATCACACAGCAGTGACAAATGCGTAGATGTTCTTTCCCGATATATTACCGTGTTCCGCCTAAACCACGAAAAAAATGGTAAACAAACAATACATTTACACCATAATGCACATAATATTTCAAAAAATGAATATCACGACCATGTTTCATGTTTATATTAAGTTCAAAACGCTTGAATAACCCCGGGCGATATTTAAAATATAGCCGTATATTACGACGATTACAATAAATAAGTCCACGTTGGTATAACTAGCCAAGTCGCAAAATTTATAGGGGTGTTGCGTTTCAGCACAAAAATGTTTGGATTTATTGCATTTCGGATTTACGAAGCTTTTTTACTTTTTAGGTTTATGTTAGGTGCGTGAACTCATTTTGCGTGAATGTAAATGATTTATACTTGTATTCCGACTTCATTTACATGTTGTTATGTTAATAAACATTTTTCTGTTTCTTTTATTTGCGGTTTTTCTCGTGGTTTTTGTTGCGCCAAAAATACGCCAACTGAAAATTATGCTAACAAGATGTTTCGTTTTATGTCGCATGTTGTTTACAGTTATAACGTAATTTTTGTAAGTTAGATCTGATTGGTGATATAAGTTACAATAAAAATAGATTACTCTTTTAATAGCAACTTGATTTAGATAGTTTTAGCGGGATAAAGGATTTGAACTCTTATGGCATTTTTATAAATAGTAATGCGCTGCAGTTGAAATGATCAATATGAACATATGTCATTAATGAACATATGTCTTTTGACTACAAAAATTGAACCAAAATTAAGATTGTTCGAAGTTATTTTATTTTATCTGAGGCTTATTGTTTTTTTAAAACATTTCCCTACACTAGGAATAATTCCTATATCGTGGGTGCGTTTACAAGAGCCGCAGCCTAATTACGTAAAAAAGCAACGCGACAGCCACGCGACAGCAATCTCACTGTCAGCCAAAACATTATATGACACAAAAATGACGTTTGACAGAAGCTATCGCGCGATCTACGCCTGTCGCTACTTCGGTAATCAAGGTGCCGCAGCCTAATTACGTAAAAAAGCGACAGCAACGCGATAGCTACGCGACAGCAATCTCACTGTCAGCCAATACATTATATGTCACAAAAATGACGTTTGACAGAAGTTATCGCGCGATCTACGCTTGTCGCTACATCGGTAATTAGGCTAAGAACAACTATCTGTAGATCATACAGATTTGCTCAGTGCGGGAATCGAACCCGCGACACGTAGCGCAGCATTTGATCTCTCAATTTTCTCCGTCTAATTGATTTGTATGTAGGTGTTCTCACAGACCTGTCCTAGTTCATTGTTTCCAATAACAACAGACAGTCAAAAAAAAGATACACGATGTTATATGTAGATGAAATTTTCTAATGTACTGATGATGGACTTTCATAAACAGTCATTTAAATAAATACAGTGCAACTTGGTCTTTCGACATGATAATTTAATAATAAATATATTCTGGTGAGACTGTATTTGTATTTGTTGATTGTACCTCATCGTGTACACAAACCGTACCTAGTATAATCGAATACATATTTCAAATACTTGATATTAAGAAGATCAAAAAGAGAAAATATTTCGTAAGCAGTTAAAAATAAATCGCAGATGTATATTTAATTCGATCAAGTCGACGTTTAGACTTAATAGCGGGAAAATTAGGCGTATGAAACTTCTCAGAATTGGTATATTTACCTGATTCTGTGGAAAATATAATGCTGGCGTTTCAATTTGCGTACCAACTAGACTGTGAATAAATGTGTATGTTTTGACCTTGAAATCTGATGACATACGTTACAGTTCGTTAAAGCTTCGTTACTTAGATTTTAGGTAAATATTCAGGCACTTACTTTAAAGATTGATGGGAAAAGTTTATATTTAGATATAGGTACCTACTTGTGAAAGTTGGAAACTTTTCCCGAATTACATATAACATAACATAACATAGCATCACACCTGTGTCTCCCAAAGGGTTTAGCAGAGGTGTACTATTGTGTACCTACATTTTGCCGATGCCGTTATTGAGTCCCATGTTATAGGGCGCGAGCCTATTGCCGTTTTCCGAATACAGTTCCAGACTCTGTGCTGCTACTGAGAATATCCACACAGAAAAACCCAATAACACTTTGCCCGATCTGGAAATCGAACTCCAGAACCTTACGTCCAGCAGTCGCGCTCGCGACCATTGGACCAATGAGGTAGTCAAAAAAGATTTTCCGAATTAGCAGCTCATTTAAACGTCACATTTGGATTTATTTTTATATTGTAATTGCATACACAAACAGCCAGACTCGGAACAATTATCTGTTGACTATACAAATATCTGTTCCAGGCGGGAAGCGAACCCACAACACGTAGCGAAGCGGTCAACGATTAGCCCTGCGGCAATCGGTCCTTCGTTTCCTGATTATTATACTAAAGCCAGCTATTTTTGACTCGAACTGTACATAACCCTTATTTTTTAAACATTGACCTAATTTTACTATGAATATGAATGATAGTAAAATTAATACGAAGGAATTTTGTTACATTATATTTCAATCATAATTGTTATGCAATATTGTACAAAATTAATTGAAAAACGGGTTATCAAGCGTTTAAACTAGGTCTATTTGCCAACATGTTAATTTCGCCGTGATATTCATATTGAATCATGTTACTCGATAGAGCTACGAAATTCATTCGTATTTTCGGGATTTATGATTTGTGTTAAAGGCAGTGATAGCTTAATGGTTGAACGCTTGCTTTCAATGCAAAATGGTCCGAGTTCAAACGCGACAACACCTCTGACTTTTCGGAATCATGTGCTGATCAGAATTTGATTATTGCTTGCGTTAACAGTGAAGGAAAAACATCGTAAGGAAACCTGCACACCTGAGAATTCTCCATAAAGTTCTCGATGGTGTATGAAGTTCACCAATCCGCACCGGGTCAGCGTGGTGAACTAAGGTCTAATCCTTCTCATTCTGAGAAGAGGCCCTTGCCCAGCATTGGGATAGTAATGTACTTATTTATTTATATAACTAGATTTTGCCCACGACTTCGTACGCGTGGAATTCAGAATCTGATAATTTCCTGCGGGAAAATGGAGCCTATATGTTGAGTTAGACCTCTAGCAATACATCGGTGAAAACTGCATTCAATTCCATGCAGTAGTTTTTGCGTAATGCGTGTACAAACATACAGACAGACAGAACTTCTAAAAACTGTTGTTTTGGCTTCTGTTGCTCTCATAAAGACCCCCATATTCGTTTTTCTCCAAAATCTGTAATGAACAGACATCAGCCTGTTATAATTTTATTATATGTATAGCTTTTTGTCGTGGGCAGATAAGTAGAAATGAGTTTCAAATAATGACAGAAATACTGTTGCTATTAATAGCTTTACGTTTTAAATTAACACAGCATCAAGCCTGTATTCCTCGAAGGGTTAGACAGAGGTATGCCTACTATTATACATCCACATATAGCCGACGAGGGGGTGAGCTGATTGCCGTCTACCGGGCACGATTGAAAATTCCTATTGAGATTTTCCATGCGGAAAAATACAATACGGTTTATCCCTAACCCGAGAGTCGAACCGAGGATGCTTATACTTAGCAGTCGCGCTTGCAACCATTACACCTATGAAGCAATGCTGTTAATATATGATGAAATACCTAGACTTTTATATCACAATGCTTAATATTAAAATTTCGAACGCGGTTTGCAAAAGCAGAACGCTTGGACATAGAGGTTGTTGCCTCCATCATATATTGCTGCTTAAGTTAAGTTGCTCTTGAAAAATATAACATATTTGCAAGATTTTATGTAAATTATAAAGTTTGTACTAAGTGGATAAAAATTTTTAATATTAAAGAGTTTTTGAAAAATACCGAATGACTGTAGACGAACGTGAAGAACGCGAGTATTAAATATAACATAACATAGCATCACGCCTGTATTCCCCGAAGAGTTAGGCAGAGGTGTACTATTGTATCAATTTCACTGATGCCGTTTTTGGTCCCTTAGAATAGAAGGCGAGCTTATTGCCATCTACTGGGCACGTTTCCAAACTCCGGACTGCCACTAAGATTTTTCTAACCGGGGATCAAACCTATAACTTCATGCTCAGCAGCCGCGCTTGCGCCTATAAAATCAATGAGCCAGTCATATAATAAACGCGAAATAATCAATTGACCAAATCCATTGACGCCATAAGAAAATCATTTCCTACGAGCAATTTTTTTACGATTTTCTGAAAGCTAACTTTCTTACCATACTAACTTGTTGACGACAGAAGGAATAAATATAGAAAAAGGAGTATTTGCACGAATACGTAATAATCCACCGGCACGTAGACATATATTAGCCTCCAGCGAAACATGTTTAGAGCTGATTTTTGTTCGGATATTGAACATCTCCGGTTTATGACTCTGTATTCGAGATATTGCTAACACTCCACTGTGAAACTCTGATTTTCTTTGACGTGTCATTTGAAGGTAGTGTGTGACTACGGTGGGATGTGATTGGCTGATAAAAAGAGATTCGAGCTCCAAATCGGAACTGGATCTGCAAACAGTTTGGTGTTCGGAATGATTTGATTACGTTTCCTTTGAATATTAACAAAGAGTAAATACTTTTTTGACTTGACTACCTGATTGACATTAATCTAGTGATTGCAAGCGTGACTGCTGAGCGTGAGGTCCTGGATTCGATTCCCAGGTCTGACTAGATTTTATTGAGTTGTTCTAAATAGAAATTCTCAGTAGCAGCACGGAGTCTGGGACTATGCCCGGTAGATGGCAATCGGCTGGCCCTCTATTCCATGAGATTTAATAACAGCATCACAGCAAAATGTGGGTGTACAATAATACACCTCTGCATAACCCTTCGAGGAATATAGGCGTGATGCTATGTTTATATTTAGATTTTTCTCAGAATACAGTAATAACCCGAACTTACGTGATGGGTGGGACTGAGCGATAACCGCGTAAGTCGAATTCGCGTAAGTCGGGGTATAATTTCAACAAGCTCACACTCCGTAGTTCAGAAATAAATTATAGCTAAGCGTTGATTCCACGCAAAACGTCCGAATGTAGGTTCATTAGCAGCAATAATGAGGGGGAGTGAGTAATCGAGTTGTGTAGCTCTCAAAGTAACGACGAATCGATGAGATTCGCGTAAGTCCGGGTGGCGTAAGTCGAGGTATTACTTATATTTGGTTGCATTCGTTAAAAACAAATGCCGACTCAAATTTACTTGTTTCCCTGAGGGGGAGACTAAGTTAGCGCAGTGTATTGTTTAGCAAAACATTATTTTATAATTAGGCAAACTGATACCCCTTATCCATTCAATACACCCGTCTCAACGTTGTACAACACAAAGAAGTAAATATAAGGTTGTCTATTTTAAGACGACACGGTTGGCGCAGTGGTTGAGCGAGCGACTGCTGCGGTACGTGCCGCGGGTTCGATCCCCGCACTAAACAAATATTTGTATGATCTATAGGTAGTTGTTTCGGGTCTGGGTGTATGTCCATGTGAATATTTGTGTTTGTAAACGCACCCACGATACAGGAATAATTCCTAGCATGGGGCAAAGTTTAAAAAAATAAATAAAACCCATTTCAAGTTGTTAGATCTACAACAAATAGAAATTTGACAGTAGTTTTTTTCCTTCTGGTATCGAACGGTGGTAGGTATTACTAGATATATTCGTCAGTGATCACATGGCAAAAACATAGGTACCAAGAAAAATTATACAATTTAAAAGTATTATTTTAACACAAAATTACAGGCTACCTTCTTTAAAATAATTATAGAGTAATAATTTTTACCACGTGCTGACGCGGGAAATGCACCATCCATTTCACCGCTGTGGAAAATGTAATTATAAGACTGCTCGGATTGCGATTCCACCCAAAGTTACGGTACACTAACGAGGGAAGCTAAAAAGGGTTTCTCAGCTGAAAACGATCCATCCAACGTCCTTTTGTGCGTCAAAGGGTTGGAATCGGCAGCCTAATTACCGATGTAGCGACAGGCGTAGATCGCGCGATAGCTTCTGTCAAACGTCATTTTTGTGACATATAATGTATAGGCTGACAGTGAGATTGCTGTCGCGTGGCTGTGACGTTGCTGTCGCTTAGTTACGTAATTAGGCTGGGAAGTACAACGTCAATAATAAACACTTACCATTGATAAAAACGTCAAGATGTTCAATCTGAGATACAAAAATGACGAAAGAAATCGTACCTATATTGAAATTGAGCAGTAGACGCCGAGTTTCCCTGACGAGGGTCTTGCGATTTGTATGTCGTCTGGTTTTGAAAGCAAGCAAGCTAATTGGTTAGATTACGCGCTTCACACACTGAAGGAAAATATGGTGAATCAGACAATTGTATATTAAATGAATCACAAAAAATTTGAAGACTCGATATCCTCTAATGTGCACTGGTCTGGCCCGTGTCCTGTAATATAATTAGTAGACGTTTGTGACAGTTTTCTACGCTTTTCGTGAAGAACTGTGCATCTTGTTCTTTTTTATATCAATGTCACTATCCAAAGAGGAAAAGATTTTGATTGAAACCTCAAGTAAAGCCGCCTCAGCCTTCAGTAACAGTACAAATGTCCAAACTATACAGCTATTTGTAGATGACGCAATTTCAGAAGTTGTGCGGTGTAATTGAAATGTCTGGGGGATAAAAACATGATTGACGGCTGAAAATTGGCCTTTGGTTAAAATGTTATTGCAAGTAGTAGTTTATTTTACCTACTTATAAATTTTTGTTTATTTTTTTGTCAATGATGAATTCCGTAGGCATAGAAGATACCTAGATTTTAAAGTCCTGGGAGGCTGACTTCGTGGAAGACTTTATATGTTCAGCAGTATTGTTGTTAGATTTTAGAATGGAATGCAGCATTCACTGGTAGAACATGTAAAAAACAAACATAGCATCACGTCTGTATTCCCTGAGGCGTAAGACAGAGGTACTAATGTACACCCACATTTCGCCGATGCCGTTATTAACTCCCATGTAATAGGGGGCGAGTCTTTTGGTATCTACCAGGCACAGTTCTAGAATCCGTGCTGCTACTGGGAATTTCCGAACAGTAAAACCCAATAACACTTTGCCCAACCCGGGAATCAAACCAAGACTAGACCACTAGACCAGTCAACAGACATGTACAAATATTTTATTTTATTCTCTCACAATACATTTGAATAAATGTATATGATATCGATCGATTGATATAAGTTCGAAGACGTTCAATCCCTCGGAAATATTAACTATTAAGAATATCCAATAAAGTATATCGTGAATTACCGATCGCTATCTAACCGTGTAAGGGGCGATGACGGAAGTGATATATGGTAATAAATATTACACTGACGTATACTTGCGGCGCGGCAAACAGCCCCGACAGTTCCCGATGGCACCCGACAGTTCCCGACAGCTCCCGACAATAGATTCGCGTGTCATTTGCCGCGTCCTCTTCCGCCACTCATCTCCATATATTTGCATGTTGTTTGTCGTGTCTCGGCCGTTGAGCCCGACGCCTGCCTATTTAAACCCTTGGTATGTTTAGGCACGAGTTTTAGCTTCGTCGGGGAGAAAAATCGAAGAGGAATTTGAAGGATCATACATTATTGACGGACTGGGAATTTTAACTTAATGCGTATCACTTAATACTTACTTACTTAATACACATTAATTCATTATTTCTTCAAACAAAACGTGTTTGTCGGTTTGAGGCTTATAAGAGAGAAAAAAAGTGTTGCTAGACATAAAAAAATAGAACTGAACTCGAGTGTAGCAATTTAATAATTAATATACATATCGATTAATAGTTATTAAATATAAAATTCGTTTTCTTGTTGAATTAACTTTAACACCTCAAACTAACCTAAACAATGCTTGTACCATGAGTGGGTTCATGTCGGTAAGGCAACGAAGAGGCTGTATCGCAATCGGATGGGTAACGCTTGTCTTTGGAATTTTACTAATTCGATTTTTATTTTCTTTTTTACATAGATCTTGTTTTGCCCAAAAGCTCCTATAAAGACAACTAGTAGGAACCTCTACCATAATTACGTTCAAACTAAAAAAAAATATGATAACAGTGTACGCCTTAAGGTTACACAAATCCGCGCGCACGATTTGATCATTAACAGCGGTTGAACGTCAAAATGTATGCATTCTAAGATAATAAAGTCAAAGCATACGGCTAGGCATTATATATAATGCCGTATTACATATATTTTCGGTGACATAGAATTGCAATCCAATTACGTTAAACCGACGGAATCAATTTCTCGTTAATTTGATCCGTCAAATGAAAGCGAATCCGATGGAGGTAATCGATGTTATAATTAATGTACAATTACCGTAATATAAGCTTAACATAATTAATATATATACGTTACTTCCTGTTAATTTATTGGACTATGAACGACTTTCAACGTTAAAATGGTGCTCATGACTTTACCGATAACCGATTTTTTTAAATGTTACCCCATACTAGGCTTCCTAGACTACCTATCTGTCTCTAGATGATACAAATATTTGTTCCGTGCGGGAATCAAACCCGCGACACTAAGCGTAGAAAGCTAATCACTTAGTCACTGCACCAACCGTCAAGTTATAGACCAAGATTTTTTTTCTTAAGTACCTACTACCTCTTGTAATGGGAAGGATTAAGGCCTATTACGGTAGCCTGGTGCAGGTTGGTGGGCTACACACATCATCGAGAACATTTAGTGGTTTCTTCATGATATGGAGCACATGAAAGAAGAAAGAAAGAAGGCGAAAGAAAAACTATTCATTGCAGGCACGCATAACAATAAAAAAAAAAAAAAAAAAATACAGTACAAGAAAATAAACATAATACTAGTACACACAGAGTTATAATATTATTATATTATAATTCACATGACAGGCTTCTTCTTCTGTCGTGGCGGTACAAGTTATAAGATTGGAATCGCCTGTGGTGGAAGACTACCCAGCCAGCAAAGATGGTCGCGAGACTGACTGCCCAGGGTGCGCCAGACGATCTCGGGTATTGTCAGTCGTGGAGGCTCATTCCTTGTACCCCAGTTATGTAATAATCAATAATATCATGGAAAACGATATTATTCAGTGCAAATACCACCATACCCGTACCATATCATAATTTTTGCTGTTTTGTCCATAATGATTTTTCAACAGCGTAAAATGCCTCATTAAATAGTAGTAGTAGCATCAATAAAAAATCGGCCACTCTTTAACAACAGTATATCTGTTCTACTTACACAGAAATTAAACTTTGCATGAATACAAAAAGGAATTAATACTATAAATTTATATTACAACGATACAATGTAAATGATTCATCCAGTAAGCACTTATTGAATCGATTCGTATTTAATCGAGATATTTCGATTACACTCATGTGCATTGCGGATTAATTCAAGCGTACCATTGAGTTCAATAGCAAACATAAAAACAACAGATTTACGTGAATAATGGTTTTGTATTTTTTAGTATTTTTATGTTGAGTGGCTATTGCGCAATGCTTAATTATATGGTTGTCTAAACTCTGCGTAGATCGGAAGAAAATTTTTGTTAAATTTATTAATACACCGGACTACCTCATTTGTCTTGTGGTCGTAAACGCGACTGCTGAGCGTAAGGTCCCAGGATCGATTCCCGGGTCGAGTAAAGTTTTATTGGGTTTTTCTGTGTGTAAAATTCTCAGTACCAGCACGGAGTCTGGAACTGTGTCGGGTAGGATGGCAATAGACTCGCTCCCTATTACATGGGATTCAATAACGGCATCGGCGAGAAGTGGGAGTACAATAGTACACCTCTGCCTAACCCTTCGGGAAATACAGGCGTGATGCTATGTTAAGTTATGCTAATACACCGGATGCTAATACTCGGCTGCGAGAAACAATAGATTTTCATTTGACAGCTTAAAGAAATGTTGACTATATATACAAATACATACACACAAACTATCACCTCTCCATACATTCTAGGCCAAGAAAATATTTGTTCCGTGCGGGAATTGAACCTGATACACAGCACAGAAAGTGCTCAGTGACTGCGCCAATCGTGCCGTCATTTCAAATGGATTGTTTAGACTTTTCGAATTCAGTCGCTTGAATTCACAGAACAAAGAATTTATTTTCTGGCTTAAATTCGACTCGTACAGGCGAACAAAGAAATAGCTATATTAGGGAAGATACGAGTACCTATACCTATATGATTTTTTTTTAGTTTACACAGAGTTTTTTTTAGTAAATATAATAATTATTATAATAATAATTCAACCCATTATTGTCCCACTGCTAGGCAAGGGTCTCTTCTCAGAATGAGAAGGGTTAGGCCTTAGACCACCACGCTGGCCCGGTGCGGGTCGGCGGATAACACACCGTAAACACAAGAGAACGAGAACTTTTCACCGTAAACACAAGAGATAATCAAATTCTGATTCGCACATGATTCCGAAAAGTCAAAGGTGCGGGCCGGGTTTGAACTCCTGCATGGAAGGTAAGCGTTCAACCTCTAGGCTATCACTGCTGTAAATATAGTTCGAGTATATTATTATATTACCTAGACGCATCCTTAAGTTTCTGACAAAACTTCAAAAGAAGAGTATCAGTGACTTTGTATACTTATTTCTTCGTTCGACTGTACATCTAGACGGTTATGTTAAAAAAGATTATGGAATTGAGAAAACTTCAGCTATATCAAGTTAGACTCCTGTATCCCCTTCTTCCACCGTTCTCATCTTGAGAAGAGGCTCTTGCCCAGCAGTGAGACAGTAATGGATTGAATTTATTTAATGTCATTTTTAATAAACACTAACAGAAATAAAATACGTTATTCTAAGAAGTTAAGCAGAGCACGTTTAGCTTCGTTCCGGTTGGCAGCCGACGTAAGAGAGATTGTAGCGTTTTATAAGGAGCCTCTCACACGAAATAGTGACGATACGTCTGCCTACATTTATTAAATTTACATATTTTTTTGTGTCGGAAAAGCTTTCACTCGATTGTAATTATTGATTACCACTAGAGTCTGATTAAAAACTGAAGATTGACGTTTATAAAAGTCTGTGAAATTAAATGATTTATTTTGCAATTAGGATTTTTCAATCACTTTTACACGTCTTTTCTAAACTAGATGGCGTCGGCATTTCCTATGACTATCCCTGAGAAGAAACTCTACTCAACCGTAAAAATTTTTGGGTAGGTAAGTGTATAAACTAAAATTATTATTATTTTATTATTAATAATAATGTCCTCCTGACCGATTTCGGTCAAGGCGGCCAATCTCACCGGAGATTAGCCAACTACGCAGGAGATATTATAGAGCACAAGTGTATGCGCAAACACAGGTGCTCTCTCTGTTCCTTCACTCTCATAGTCCGATGGAACGGCAATCCGACACGACCGGAGAGAGATCAGGTGCAGGACCAACGGCTTTACGTGCTTTCCGAGGCACGGTGTGTATTTACATACACGAAGATCCAGACCCGAAACAACTATTTGTAGATCATACAAATATTTGTTCCGTGCGGGAATCGAACCCGCGACACGTAGCGCAGCAGTCGATCTCTCAACCGCGCCAACCGTGCCGTGATTTATTATTAAAAGCATATGCTGTCTCACTCCTGGATAAATGCCTCCTGGAGAAAAGGGATTTCTCCATTTCTCGCGATCCCGCGCTGTATCTGGCCAGTTTTTAAGGAAGAGGGTTTTTAATCCAGTTCGTCCCGCTATATCTTACGTGGTCTGCCGCGACCCCGTCTTGCTATCTCAGGGTCAAAGGTCAACGGTTTAGGTCGCAAGTTTTGTGCTTTTTAGGCCCACAGTTCGAACGGCATGCAGATATGTCCTGCCTAATCCCATTTGAGCTGGGTGGCTTTTGCAGCCATGTCAGCTATCCGAGTTCTGGAGAGCAGTGTGGTGTTTCGAATTCGAACTGTTAATTTAAAACCATTAATTTAACTAAGCGTAAAAGAAAACCTGAATAAACACGGTATAAGTGTGATGCCAGCGTGGTGGACGCCATCGGATAGTATAGTAATAGGTTGAATTGAATTGTTATTATTATTAGCTTAGCTAATAGTAAATGGTCACACCATTTACTATTAGCTAAGCTATCATTGTCTTACCCTGCGTTGCGTGAAATGCAGTATGAAACGCCCTTACTCACTGGCCTTGTTCATTTCACAGCTTTAGGTGTAGGTACTTTACAAAGATATGGCTGGCTACGAGTAAGGGTAATAGTGTATGAACGTCTCAGTACTTGCAATTAGTGGCTGCCGTACCAGCTACCTCCATGCCGCCATAACTCCCTGGTATCATTACCACTGAATCATGAAACGTGGGGGGAACACTTGTTCGCTTACTAAACGTTAATTTTATAAACGTTAATTCTAGTGGAGAGACGTGTAAAATTATGAGAGGTATGCTGTTTTCTTATACAGAATGATTTTTAAACTGTGCGCAATTTTTCTTGGTTGCTTGTGAATTTTCAATAGAATTCAATTATTTTATATTTTTTATACTGTATTCTAAATGTATTTTAAATAATCATAGACGTTACCTATTTGTGAATTGTAATAACAGTCAAAGATTAAGCGCGGCCGCGTGAGATTGGCGAAAGATGTTTTATTTATTAAATTATCTGTGCATTGGTTACACGTTGTACACTGTGTAAAACGCACCAGTTGAAAATGACCCTATTTTCGCTTCATCGTTTGTCGTGTCGAGTTGTTTCTTGTTTAAAACGCATAATATTACTAAATATCACTGAAACGAACATTACTTAAAATAAAAACAAAAAAGCTGTCATATTGGTCTAGTGGTATGGTAGTGTGAGGTCCTGGGTTCGATTCCCGGCAGCCTAATTACCGATGTAGGGACAGGCGTAGATCGCGCGATAACTTCTGTCAAACGTCATATTTGTGACATATAATGTATTGGCTGACAGTGAGATTGCTGTCGCGTGGCTGTCTCGTTGCTGTCGCTTTTTTTTACGTAATTAGGCTGCCGGACGGGCAAAGTGTTATTGGGTTTTTCTGCATGGAAATTATCAGTAGCAGCATGGAGTCTGGAACTGTGTCCGGTAGATGGCAATAGGCTCGCCTCGTATTACATGGAACTCAAAAACGGCATTGGCGAAATGTGGGCGTACAATAGTAAACCTCTGACTACTCTATCGGGGAATACATGCGTGATGATGCCGTGTAAAAACAAATTCCTTTTGCTGGAGACAAAGAGATTAATATACAATACAATGTTTAATGTCTTTGGCTGAAAATAATTTACTTAAACCTAATTATGTTCTCAGAAGGATATTTTACTTCGTTTTTTAATAACTCTCCTTGCTTACTCGAATATTTTTTTAATGTTTTATCTAAGCTATGTAAATATAATAATCCCGAATAAATTAAAATGATGATTACGTCTTTTGATATCGTCTTTGATGATACGGCTAGAGAGTCATATTAATATTTGCTGAGGAATTAGCGTTCTAAGATATTGAATATGGCATATACTCTTTACTCTTTATCTACAAGGTATCATTAACCACATAAGTATACGCTTTAATGTCGACGGTACGGTTGGCGCAGTGGTTGAGAGATCGTCTGCTGAGCTACGTGTCGCGGGTTCGATTCCCGTACGGAACAAATATTTGTATGATCTACAGATAGTTGTTTCGGGTCTGGGTCTCTATGTATGTGAATACACACCGTGCCTCGGAAAGCACGTAAAGCCGTTGGTCCTGCGCCCGTTTTCTCTCCAGTAGTGTCGGATTGCCGTCCCATCGGACTATGAGAGTGAAGGAACCAAAATCAGTTAGGAGGACATTATCCTTATACATGCTTTAAGCGATGGCTTCAAGGATTTGGTAACGAAATTAAACCAAAAAGATTTACTACCTACCACGTTTTAATTATATTATTTAATGGCGTATGTCGCCATACATTTATATAGTCATGTGAGTCTTGTCCATATCTAACGACAATTTAATGGTTTTATGAGAGAAAAAGTGTGAGTACATTAAACTCATCTTTTCGACACAAAAAAAAAACAAAACACTATTTTAAAAGTTGACAGTCTGAGTCAATTTCTATTGACTAAACTTTAGACGACTAGACATAACATAAACATAACATAGCATTACGCCTGTATTACCCGAAGGGTTAGGCAGAGGTGTATAATTGTACACCCAAATTTCGCCGATCCTGTTATTGAGTCCCATGTAATAGGGGGCGAGCATATTGCCATCTAACATAGTTCCAGACTCCAAGCTCCTACTGAGAATTTCCATATAGAAAATCACAATAACACTTTGCCCGACCCGGGCATCGAACCCAGGACCTCACGCTCAGCAGTCGCGTTTACGACCACTAGACTAATGAAGCACACAACTAAACATGGCTTCCTAAAGTTGCTTTATTTACAAAGAGCGCTTATTACCTGTGCCCCTTCTAAAGTTCACGAGACGATGGAGAAATAAACCGGTTTACTATTTCATCGCTTCGAGAGCTGTATCTCCTAGTCTTTTATAAAGTCTGGCTAGATTTTTTTACCTGTTACCTGGATCGTGAACGAAGTTATCTCTTTATATCGCTACTTGTGCGTCCTCGAGTTCTAAAGTATTCTCATTCTTCAAGGGTTTAGCAATAGAGATAGAAAATAGCTATTTATCGTTGGTAGTTCTTTTAAGATATTACCTAATAATGTTATCAATTTGTATTATAGTCTAGCGTAGCTTTATGTCGGTTTAAATAGAATTAGCTTGTGATTATCATCTGCTAAGTAATCACTGATGGTCTATGGCTAAACTGGCTGTCAGACTTTTTGGGGCCCGTAACGACTGTCGTAGGTATTTGTAAGACAGCCGGAACCAAGTGCTTTTCAAGTCACAGAAGAGTCTCGATGTGTGAAAGCGGTCACCCATCCAAGGACTAAATGCAGCAAGCTCTGCTTAACCTGGCAGATCGACTGATTTGGGCCCCTCCAATAGAATGAGCTTGAGTCATAAGGCATATTACACCTACTTATATTTCTTGTTGCAATGTAACTTGTTGTAATTCTTACTTTTGGCACACATAGATAAAAACATATTGATTCGGATTATGTACTTAATTTATTCAGTAGAAACCATCATCTGCCCGCCACCCAATTACTGGGAGAGACTGATACTATAAAGTTATACTGATTGTCAGACTTTTGGGCTGCTGACACCCGTAACGACTGTCATACGTCTTCATATGATACTTGGGACCAACTGTTTAACGTGATTTCCGAGGCACGGAGGGGTCTCGATGTGTGATATATGGTCACCCATCCAAGGACTGACCATGGCAAGCCCTGCTTAACCTCACAGATCGACGTAGAAACCGCGTAGCTCTAACCGATTTACTACATACCCCATAAAGAGCTACGAAGTTAACATTATTAATTTCACCGCTACGCTGGCTACGCAGACGTAGCGTAGCGTAGCACATATATACGTAGGTAGCACATATATATGAACTAGTATTTGGTAGACGCCTGCCATGTCTAGCAGTGAAAAATTCCGAGCTAAATTCCAAGCTTCGAGTTGTTACTGAGAATGTTCTAATAGAAATAACCAATAACACTGCTTGAACCCAAGACATCACACTCAAAAATTGCGTATGAAACCGAAAGGCCGGTTAAGTAAATGTCACGCTAACAGGAAGCGCTTATGGGGCCTTTTTTGGGCAAATAAAATACTATGCTGGATGGTGATTGTTACGCTTCTTTTATAACTTTTATTTATCTTAATATTGTTTAATTTATCATATATTTTTACCAATAGTATTTGACGACACGGTTGGTGCAGTGGTTGAGAGATCGACTGCTGAGCTAAGTGTCGCGGGTTCGATTCCCGCACGGAACAAATATTTGTATGATCTACAGATATTTGTTTCGGGTCTGGGTCTGCGTGTATGTGAATACACACCGTGCCTCAGAAAGCACGTAAAGCCGTTGTTCCTGCGCCTGATCTCTCTCCGGTCGTGTCAGATTGCCGTCCCATCAAACTATGAGAGGTAACCTATTCAGTATAGGTATGCCCGACAGCACATTTTATTTCATTGTCATTGTGTAGGTATTTATTCTTCTTTGTTTGTTTATTTATTTATTTTTATAAAGTTTGTACTGTCGGTTACGGTACGGTACGGAATAAATGCTTTTTCTTTCTTTCTTTCAAACAAGTTCAGTGATTTTGACAACACGTTTGGCGCAATGGCTAAGCGATTACCTTTCTGCGTTATGCATCGCTGGTTCGATCCTCGCACGGAACAAATATTTATATGATCTACAAATTCGTTTCAGGTCTGGTTGTGTGTGCATGTGACATGTATGTTTGTAAACTGTACCCACGATACAGGAGAAATCTTAGTGTGGGACAACACTATTTAAAGAAAGAAAGGAGAACCTGTCCTTAACCAAACTATAGAACTATTAACTTTTAAATTATATATTTGTATTGAAATTCACTACATAGACATAAATACTAATAACGAAAAAACATTTCCATAATAAAATTTATCAATTTATCAGCTCCACAGTTTCCACGTCCAAAGCACTCGCCATCAAAACAATAGATGCAAAATCGTTCCATAACTTAAAACGTACATTTAACACAGTTGAAATCTGCTTTTTCGGACGGGCGGACTCGAAAATTAAACTATTATGAAATTTTCAACGGAAGCACCTGGTACCCATTTCGTTGCGACGTGGATATATGGGCTGAATATCGCCATTTGTTATTTTGTTTCCAGCTATGTTTGCATTTGTCAGCGAGTACACGCCTTACGTGATGTATGAAATATTTTTAGTGTTATACGCGATGAAAGTTTTATGGATTAAGTTCATGGTGTTGGCTGTTCAAATTGTTTTACCAGGAATATGATTTGTTACATGAGAACATATTGTACTGTAGTTCTTAGCAAGCAGAAGTTTAAAATCAATAAGTATCGTCGTGTGTGCGACCTGCAGCCGAATTACCTAACTACTAAGAACTACCAAGATATGGAATGATTTGCCTCCTCCCTTACGCGTAAATATGTCCCAACTGACCTTAAGAAAACATATATTCAGAAAACTATTAAATATCCAAAAGTCATTGTAGCAGTAGAATTGTTTATTTATTGTGTATGCATTGTAACCTGTTCAGCCATTGTATTTATATCTAATGATTATATTACTTCTTATATATATGTGTCACGTAAGGCTTAATTTGATGAAGTTTTCTTTTTCTTATTTTTTTATGTAAAAGTACATTTTTGTTTGGTTTTGTGTTCAGTTAGTGTTAAATAGATTTAATTTCTTGTGCGCGTAAAAACTTAATGTTTAATGCAAATGACAGGGATCAGCTGAAAATCAGTGCTGTGCACTGTGTACAGCGAATACTGAGCTGCATCCCTTGCTACACATATTTGATGTCTCTTTTTTCTGTGCTTATATTGTGTTTTATATGTAATGTGTGTAGCAAAAATAAATGGTTTAAATTACGTAAAAAAGCGACAGCAAAGCGATAGCCACGCGACAGCAATCTCAGTGCCAGCCAATCCTACTAATATTATAAATATGAAAGTTTGTGAGGATGGATTAATGGATCTTTGTTACTGTTTCACGCCAGAACGGCTGAACGGATCTGGATGAAATTTGGCACAGAGATAGATAATAGTCTGGAATAACACATAGGCTACTTTTTATCCCGGAAAAATGTACGGGTTCGTAAGCCACGCGGGCGAAGCCGCGAGCGAAAGCTAGTACATTATATGTCACAAAAAATATTTATACGTCGGTAATTAGGCTTCTGGTCACGGGTACCTATCGATGTAAAAAAGAGTGCATGCCCAAGATAATCTATTCCAAAAAAGTTATTTTGATCTTCCTCATTGGTCTAGTGGTCGCTAGCGCGGCTGCTGAACGTAAGGTTTTGGACTCGGTATTCGGGCAAAGTGTTATTGAGATTTTCTGTTAGAACATTTATAATATTCGCGCTAAATTTGGAAATGTGCCCGGTAGATGGCAATAGTCTCGCTACCCAGTGACTTTAGCCTTCTCTCTACCTGACCTATCGGGGAATACAGGCGTAATGATAGCGTAGTATGATGCTAATTGCAAAACAAGCACGTGTTCTTATGAATTCCTAATTATTGTTTTTATAAAACGATTGCGGTGCACTAGAGTGTTGAACCCTTTGTGTAATTAGTGCGCTAGCGATTATAATTATTGCATTATTCTTGGTTCACGGTTTAAGTTTTCAAAGCGTTTAATTAAATTCATTTTGTACGGAGTCTTAACTAGTAATGCATTGACTAAAGTTTTAGTTCAGTTTTAATCAAATTTACATTATGAATAACAGATTAAATAAATATTTCAGACGTGCTCGCGACTTTGGATTTCGAATGTTCGTGAAATAGGTAGTGTGCCCAGAAGACTGGCATTGCCACGATGTATACCAATACTGATTCTTTGGCCAATGAAGTCGGTTAAAAATAGGCCAGTCTTCTGGTCACGTGTAGAGGCGATTAATCGCTTTGCGATCTCAGTAATTCAATTATCTTCCCTTCAAAATTCTGACGACTGAAGTAACACCAAGCCAAGAAAAAATAAACAGAAGTATTCTACTTCAAAAACAAATGAAAGCTTCACCGACCTATCTATCATTTTGTATAACATCGACCAAAAGAATAACCGAAAACGGGTCGTTTGAATTCACCTCAAACATTTCCATTTGAAACACGCTCCCCTTCATATCCGAAGTATCATAATAATATACTTACACAAATTGAATAGAGGAGGATGGGCGAGTCTAAAATTGATTATTTGTGTGAATGATATCGTACACACGTATTTATTCTTCTTCATTTTGCTTCTTCCTGTCGAGTAGAGTAACCTTAAAATTAAGAATCCTCAATTTTTGCAGAAACCGAAAAAGCCAACTAAATGAAAGGGATTTTTTTTTTTACATTTGTATACATGCAAAATAAATATCTTTGAACTAAAATTGATCTCTACAACGAGAAGTCGTTATAAAACACGCCGACAATAATCATGTTTGAAAAATATTAAAGTGAATGCAGTATGTTGTTATCAGGCGAAAAGAAAACTTGACTTTTACACTAGCCCCAAGACGTTTGGTTTAATCTTAGCTTAACATCGCGCCTGTATTTCCCGAAGGGTTAGGCAGACCACCCATATTTCACCGACGCCGTTATTGAGTCGAGTTCTAAACTCCGAGTTGCTCCTGAGAATTTTTATGTAACAAAAAAAGGAAAATCCTAATGAAACTGTGCTCGCATGGAGAATCGAAGTCAGGATCTCATGCTTAGAAGTCGTGCTTACGACCACTAGGCCGTTATCAAGCGTATTGTTTTTGGAGTTAGATAGCGTGTTTACCAATTAAGATCTGTTTTCCGAACCAATATTTGTTTGTAAGACAGTTGCTTAATCTCCCTGGCAAGTTGTGAAGCCAGAGGAGAGGGGGAGGGCAAATTAATGGTGCCCGTAGGCAGTGAGCAAACAATCTGTCACTATTTACGCACTATTGCAGTCTTGGAATTTAAAATGGTGTACGTGCTTCAGGGAACGTTAATATTTCAAGACTGTTTTTTGCCTTTTCTAAATTGTTTAGTATTTACAAGCGCGGTTGTTGTGAGAACTGGGGGTAGTTTTCCTATTTGGGCCAAGTGTTTATGGCCTCAGTAGCTATGTGTTTGAAATCATACAAGGTAATTGATAAGAGGCGCCTACGCAGTATCCTTTGTTGCTTTATATCTAGCGTATATTTTTTATTTACTAGCAATGATTGACGGCACGGTTGGCGTAATGGCTAAGTGATTAGCTTTCTGCGCTAAGTGTCGCGGGTTCGATTCCCGCACGTAAAAAATATTTGTATGATCTACAGATAGTTGTTTCGCGTCTGGTTGTGTGTGCATGTGACATACATGTTTGTAAAAATGCTACGATACAGGAGAAATTCGAGTGAGGGGTAAAGTTAAAAAAAATTATATTTGACACTATTTCAGCGCTAGGTGTTGCAGGTTTGATGTCCGTTTGGAATAAATACTTCTAACGGCAGACAAAAACCTTCCACAATTTCCTCCGTTTCTCATGCTCCCGCCTTTTTACTATCCAGTCTTCATGGAATGCATTTTCCGTGACCTCGTTTTAACAAAAAGATTTTATGATATTTGTGCCCACAGTTTTTAGGCATACGGTGCTGAGAAAAATGCCTTTCAAGTAGCTAAAACAGCTTAAAAGCACATTTATGATCATACAGATTTGTCTATACAAAGTACATAAATAGTTCATATTTTCAAGGAAAAAAGTACGAAGTGGAAGGATTGGAAACACGTAGGGTATACACAGACTTTATGAATACTGCAATGGCACAATATGGCAGGGGAAGATGGGAGATTAAAATATGTTTTCAATACCATCGTAGGTATAGTTATATATTGGAAGATCATTACTTCCAGGGGAGTGGAACGAACGACATTTGAATGGAAATCAAGATGGCACAAGCATAAGTAGATGTAATGAAAATTTTGCTCACGGTATACGTTTGGAGTTTATTTCGTTATGTAAATTTATTTTTCTGGCTACCGCTGCTTTTGAGTTAATAGTGCTATTATAGTTTAAGCTTAAAACCGTCGTTATTATAGGGATGAGTTCACCATAACATATGTACGCTTGATTTCACCAAAGGGTTAGGCAGAAATGATTGTATATCCAAATTTCGTCAATGCCTTTATTAAGTTCCATATAATAGGGGGCGAGTCTATTACCATGTATCGGACACAATTAAAAACTCCAGCTGATACTGATATTTTTTCTAACAGAAAAATCCAATAACTCTTTGTCCGACCGTAATAAACCGACGACCACATGTTTAGCAGCATACATCAGACACTTCGTATAAGGTACCCATTTAACTTAAGACTTATGGCAAAGCCATTATCGGAAATAGGTCACTGAAATGAGCTGATAGGACAAACTCATAAATTGTAACTTTCCCCTGGAAACGTATTAACCCATTATCGTATTATTAGAAATTAATTATACCTACTGTTGTCCTTAGGAAAAAAGTAGTTTTCATTCAAATAACCTCCTTGATTAAATAATAAATAATAATAACCCTGTTTAACCCTCACGTGAACACGAAAACTTTTAGAAGACGGAAAAATATAGCTGGACTCGAGTCTTTTCAATAGTTTGAAACAACTAATTTCAACTTATGATAATTCAAGGGTTTATTTAAGCCACAATAGTTCGCAGTTTGAACTGCTTTCTTTACTTTCAGTCATCATGAAAACGTTTAGAGGATGGAAAAATATAGCTGGACGCGTTGCGTCTTTTAACTATTGGTAAAAAGAACAAATTTTAACTTATAATATGACGATACGGTTGGCGCAGTGGCTAAGTGATTAGCTTTCTGCGCTACGTGTCGCGGGTTCGATCCCCGCACGGAACAAATATTTGTATGATCTACAGATAGTTGTTTCGGGTCTGGTTGTTTGTGCATATGACATCTATGTTTGTAAACTGTATCCACGATACAGGAGAAATCATAGTGTGGGGCAAGGATTTAAAAAAAAATATATGATCACTTTGCTAGCAGTGTCTGGACACTTAAGGGTTTATTCAAGCCACAATAGTTCTTAGTTCAAATCTTTGCCTTTACTTTGACGCTTTCACTGTTAGCTTGACTAACCCTTTAAGCGATCAACTTATAGCAAATTCAAACCTTACCGAGTTCCTAAGATAGTGGAGTTCCTAAGATAGTTGAGCATAGCTGTGAGTGAGGTTCTCACGTCAATCGCCAAATACCGTATTCATGACGAGCCTCTTGGCCGTGCCTAGTGTTAAGGTAGGTTTACACTTGACATGTTCCAATGTCCAAATTATATCGGGAGAAATATCTTTATTAAATTGACTATTTTTTAAACTACTGGGATTCTGTCTTTTTCAGTTGACGTACATGATTAAGGACTATACAAGATGGCCGACTAAGGTATTGTGTCCGTATAACTCGAACATCAGTTTCTTCAACTTAAGATATAACCCACACTATTATAAATGAGAAAGTAATCTTGTCTATCTGTTTGTTACCTCATCATAACTAACCAGAAAAAAGGGTTCTTACGAAATTTTACAAAGAGCTTGGAGATGGCCATAATTTTTACTATTACAGGAAAATATTAAATGTGTAATAAATATAAAACACAAGCAGACGAAGTCACGGACAACGACTAGTTTCAGATAAAACACTTTTATTTGGTACACAAAATGTATATCTTGTAAACAGGTACTTATGTATTGCGGTCGTCATTTATCATATACTAAGAACTAACAAGAAATAGCAACATTACGGGTAGATAAGTGGCCAATCGGCCATAAATAAAAAAATTCTTGACCTTAATTCTGAAGTTTCTTTTCCCGAGAATGGGAAAGATTAGCCATTGAACATAGATTGATGTATAGCGCATGATTTTTTCCTTGTGAGGCCAGCAAAAGTTTTGACCTGTAACAGTACATCACCCTATTCCCTGAAGAGTGAGGCAGAGTGTATTTTTGTACAGCGATATTTCTCTGAAGCCATTATTAAGTCCCATGTAACGGGGGTGAGCCTATTGCCGTCTACTGAGCATGATTTCAAACGGCAGGCTTTTATTCAGAATTATATAAAAGAAAAACCCAATAATATGTTACCCAATCCAGGCTTCCAATCCAGGATCATACCACTATACATAACAGGTATCCCGAAATTTTATTAGATTTTGACAAGAGCTTAATTGATTTTATAGTCTATTTGCTATGCGTTGGGTTCACAATCAATTCTCTGTTCCTCGTCATCCTAAGAATCGCAGCACATTGAAAGAACAAGCTTGAGTCAGTATTGAAGTACTGAGGATCCTGGAGCAACTAGCCCTTTACGGCACGTGGAGTTGCCCCTGACCTCCAAAATCAGATTCAGTAGCCCGCGGCAAGATAATGCAAAAAATATTAATAATAATACTGAATTTCTATATCTACATTACGACGGGAAAAAAGAATTGCTTCTTTATTATGACAAATCACTACTGGAAAAATATCTTCAGGGCAAGGCCGTCTTTAGATGTAGTGATGTCCAAGCGAGTCCCCCGGGCCATAATATCCGAATATTTTCATATTACGACAAATGTGTTTGGATTCAAATAACTACTGACTCGAGGAGACAAACCTTTTAAGTGATGATTAATTTTTACTATGTTTTGTTAACTCGCTTTCTTTCGTGTTTGTTTTGTCTGTATGTCAGGTGCGAATTTTTAAATCGATTTTAATTTAACTTACCGATGAGCGATTGAGAGACGTTTAACTTTATACGTAGCTCAGAACTCGACGACAAATCAAACAAAGTATGTATATATTATATATTAAGTTAAGTAGTAGTAAGCACTTTTTTTCTGTAGTACTTATAGAGAGTACAAGAGAACACGAAGTACTACCGGTAGGTATTGTAGCGCCGGGACGTGGCTTTGAATAAACCTTTGGTAGAATTATACTGTGTGTATTGTTACATAAGTGTTCAAAATCAATCTAGAACATTAATTCTTAAAAGCACTACTCCCTCCTGTAAACTGTCACACATTGACGTTCGAATATTTGTTCCTTAGTTCACCTGTCAGTCTTCATTCCAAAGACAGAACATCTTACATAAAACCTCTATAGTACCATGTGGATAGTTGGATTCATTGGTAGCTTTTTGCACGTACGAGGTCGTGCAACCAATTAATGCAGCTGTCTGTGTGCACCATTTTGTCCAGAAATGGACTACCAACGCTTTTCTATGTCGGCTAAAATCGTACGTAGCGCAAACAGCCAATCCTTTAGTTACTGCGCCAACCGTGCCGTAATATTTTAGATTTGTACAAGGTCTGACGGATAAAAAATACAAATCCCCACCAAAAAAGTTGATCCACAAAAATTTTGTCGTCTAAATTCACTACTTTCCTTTATGCCTTTATTTTACGAACACTGAAACAAAATGTTCGTAAAATTTAAATATTGCATACAAACAATAATATAAACTAAGCCTTACTCAGGGGTTAAGTGTGAGAGCTCAAACGAATCCCAGGTCGAGAGTTTCCGATGCTAATACAGGACTTTTATTACTTCGCATTAGAATATCGAATATTCCCCTTTGCCGAGTTGGATGCGCGCTCATTAGCATATCATCTGCTTGGCGGAATATCTTTCAAGTTACAGTTCAAGGCTTTTAATCATGGATGCCATTTAAGTGCATCACCCGTACTTGTAATGAAATTGATTTTGTGAAGTTGAACATTGTTAGTCGTTTCTTTTTAATTGAAAGTTTCAATGATCGGTCAAGTCGTGTTACTATTGTTTAGATTAGGTACAGTTTCACAACAAATCTGGCATGCTCTAAAGCAAAACTATTTGGAGGCCACAAAAATATTAGTCCCAATAAAGAAGACAAGAAAGCAAATCGCTTAGCACCTGCGTAAACCATCCAGTTTTCTACCATCTGCTGAGTACTCAGTGCATCTGCAACCATTGCTGAAGAGTTTAGGTCTTTAACTACAGCTTTAAGCCTGCTAGTCCATCCCGTATGTTAGCAGCCTGTGTAAGTAAAACCGCCAGACAGGAACTATTGCTTACTTCATGCAAGACTAGGGGGTTTGCCGTTACTGATAAGCCAAAAATGTATGAAAAAATTGTGCGCGCGCATTTCAGTGACCTCATGTCGTAAACGCGCGCACATTCATATATTTTTGGCTAACGTTTACTTGTTATATTGTATTACAAACTGAATCGACAGATGTTCTGTTCTCCTGGTCGTGTGTGAAAAAAGCGCTTCAGTTTTTTTCCGAATTTTCCGATTTTCCAGTTAGATTTATTTTTCCCTAAATAAAATATTTGGACTATTTACAAACATTTTTAAAATGAAATTAGCCAAATCAGTCCAGCGGTTCTCAAATGATTCGCCTACCAATGAACAGCATTTTATTTTTATTTTTATATTAAAATAGTACATTGACCGAGAATTATTCACCAGCAGTAGGTAAGATATATTAATTATAGAAACCTAAAAACCGGATATTTGTGGTTCTATTTTGCAAACCCTAATCAAAGAATGTGGGTAAACCACAGCCTTCAACCGCTTGACATAATAATACCAGAACACTTAAACTGTTATTTTTATAATCAGCACTCAATTTATCTAAGGAATATTATCGAAAGAAAACGCATTAAAAACGACTTCTAGAACTTTCCAAGTTTTATTTTATCGACTTCTGTTTTGATTATGAAGGGGCTCTTTTTCTATTTCTCCGTAGTTGAGATGGGAACTCAGTCAAAGCGAGACTTCGTTTTCTTTAATAAAACTTTGCCGGTCAGAGCGGGGCGTGAGCTAGAGAAAATAGAGAAATACGGTGTAAGTCATAACTATTGAGAAATCAAAGCATCCGTTGATGGCAAGGTTAGCGCAAGCGTTAAGGGTTTGGCTTTAGCGTTACGTGTCGTGGGATCGATTCTTAAGTCTGTGTGTGATCGGAAATGGATGTTTGTAAACTATACCCATTGTTTTAAATGAAATAATGATTAGTTCAGCCCAATACTGTCTCAATGCTGGGCAAGGGGGAGACCCATGCAGCACAATGGGAAGGCTAGGTCCGGTTAGCGGACTACAAACGTCATTGAGAATATTATGGACCCTTCTGAGGTGTACAGGTTCCCTTTTTTTTTTTTTTTTTTTTTTTTTTTTTGGGTGGGAAATCATCCAATGACCCCCCTCCGCCCTGGGCAAGAGCGAAGGGACAGACTCTTACTGACTAAAACCCACCCGTGTCCCCATGATCGCCCTTGGTGTACCGGGGCCGCGATATCTGTTATATTGGCTCGCAGCCCCGGCAGGCGTTGGCCCGCCCTTAGCCCAGGCGGGCCCCACGACTGTTGCTGACTTCACTTTGTTAACGGGGGGGCGCGTGGAACACTACGCTGCCCCCCCCCGTCTCGGGCCTTTTTCTGGTCGGGCGACGGACGGCCCAAGTCCGCCGCCCGCAGGCCCTCCTCTATGGTGGCTGGAGATCGTCGCGCGCCTCGCGGCGTCGACGAGCCGGGCGTCCCCTTCGGCGGCCTCCTGGGCGTCGCCAGTCTACCTCCTCCTTGGCGGCCATGACCGCCTCACAGAAGGAGGCGACGGCCGCCCATGCGCTCTCGCTCCGAACCATGGATCTCACCAAGGTCGGGAGCGAGAGGTCGCCGCCGATCTCCTCTACGAGGACACGGCGCATCGGCTCCCATGCCGGGCACACCTCCACCGTGTGCTGCACCGTGTCCTCCGGGGCGTCCTCGCAGTGTAGACACCCCGGTGTGTCGATCCGCCTGATTCTGTGCAGGTACCTCCCGAAGCAGCCGTGCCTGGTGAGGACCTGCGTCAGGCGGAAGGTGAGGACGCCATGGCGCCTCTCCAGCCGCTCTCTAAAGACGGGTCTTACCGCCTCGATCGAGGCGTGCCCTGCGCGCGGTTGCCACAGCCGCCGCTCCCATGCCGCCATGAGATCGCGCCGGAGCTCCGTCCTCATCGCAACAACTTGTCGCGGCATTGGACTCGAGCCCCGGCTCAATTCCTCGCGGCGCCAGACATACAGCACCGCGAGGACCTCCGCCTCAAGATCCCACGGCGGCGTTCCAGCAAGGAGGCTCGCCGCCTCAAAGGAGACCGTGCGGTACCCGCGGATGATCCTGACGGCCATCACGCGCTGCGCTTTACGCAGACACGTAGCGTTGACGGCCGCCAGGCCCCGCTCGCCGCACCACACCGGCGCCCCATACAGCGCCATGGACCGCACTATCCCCGCGTAGAGCCTCCGGCAGGAGGCGTCTGGCCCCCCAATGTTGGGCAGCAGCCGCTTGAGCGCGGCCGCGGCCGTCACCAGCTTGGGAGCCAGACGTCGGAAGTGCTCCCGAAAGTTCCACCGGCTGTCGAGGACGAGTCCCAGGTACTTCATCGTCGACTCGACGCCGATGCGAACCCCTCCCACCATTATCGCGGATCCCGGAGGTGGCGCGTTCCGAGGGCCGTGGAACACCATGGCCTCGGTTTTGTGCAGCGCCACCTCGAGGCCCAGCTGCCGGATCCTCTCCACGACTGTGGCAACCACGTCTGCCGCTAATTCGGCCGCCGCCTGGTGCGTGCGTCCCCGCGCCAGGACCAGCGTGTCGTCAGCGTAACACATCACGCTGGCCCCGCCGGGGAGGGCACCTCGCAGCACCCAGTCGTAACCGATGTTCCACAGGAGCGGCCCCAGTACCGACCCCTGCGGAACACCGCACGACATCTCTCGTCGGCTCCAGAACTCCTGACCCGGGAATATGACGGCCCTGTCCGTCAAATAGGCCCCGATTACTCGACGGAGGTAGGTCGGCACTCGGTGGAACCTGAGTGCCTCCCTAATACAGCTCCAGGGCAGGGTGTTGAACGCATTGGCGATGTCTAGAGACACCGCCAAGACCACCCCCCCCCGACGCGTTTCCTCCGCCGCCACGGCTCCCACGCGCATGATGGCGTCCACCGTGGAGCGCCCCCGGCGGAAACCGAACTGGTTATCCGCCAGATCCGGCCCCCTCCTCGAAAGGTGGCCGACGAGGCGGTCAGCGATTACTCGCTCAAAGAGCTTGCCCACCTCGTCGAGCAACACAATGGGCCGGAATGCGGACGGAGAGTCCGCAGGGCGCCCAGGCTTCTTAATGAGGACCAGCTTCCCCGTTTTCCAACGGGTCGGAAACTGGCCCCTCTCCATGCATGCGCTAAGAAGCCTCTCCAATCGGGGCCCGAGAGCCCCTAAGGCCAGAACCCATGCTCGGCCAGGTATGCCGTCGGGTCCTGGGGCGGCATTTTTGGCTTTAAGCCTTTCAACCGCCGCTCTCAACTCCTCCCGGGTCAGTTCGGGCACTTCGTCGTCGTCGTCGCCGTCGTCGTCCGCGTCGGGCGCCGTGAAAGGCGGAGCCATCGGCGGTGGCGCATGTTCCGCCCGCGAGGGGAACAGAGCGCTCACCACGCCCTCCAGGAACTGTGGCCGGAGACTCTGTGTCAGTGGGGGCGCCCAGGCGCGGAGCTTGTTCCGCACCAATTTGTATGGGCGCCCCCATGGGTCTGCATTCAGAGTCCCCAGAAACTCCTCGCGGCCCTGAGCTTTGGACCGCAAGATCTCTTCCCGGAGGGCTCTCTTCGCCTCCCTGTACCCCTCGTACAGCTCCGCCTCCGTGGCTGCCGCATCCGGAGGTCGGATGCGGAGCCTGCGGTGCCTGGCGTACCGGCGCCGCGCCGCCACGCACTCCTCGCGCAGCTCCTCGATGAGGCGCGACCACCAGTACACCTGACGCCGCCCTCGGCCCTGCCGGACTCGGGGCATTGCCACGTCACATATGTCTGACATGGCCTCCTGGAACCACTCGGCCTCGTCGTTGATGTCGGCGGGCCTGTCCGGTATTGTCACCCAGGCCCGCACGATCGAGGCCTCCAGGAGAAGCTCCCGGTCCAGCTTTTTTAGCGCCCAACGCGGACCGTTCCCACCGGGAATCGGCCAGGCCGGCGCGGCAGAGGTCTGGGTGGAGACGTTGAACCGGATATACCGGTGGTCGGAGAACGTCTCCACCTCCTCCATGACGCGCCAGCCCTCAACACGAGGCGTCAGAGCGGGGCTAGCGAACGATATGTCCACTACCGACTCGCCCCGCATCCGAACGCACGTGGGGACAGAACCCCGGTTGAGAACGTCCAGGCCCATCTCGAGGGCCCAGAGTTCCACCATCCTACCCCGTGTGTCCGTGAGTCGGGAACCCCAAGCCAAGTTTTTGGCATTGAAGTCCCCGAGGACAATCACGGGGAGGGGACGACATCCGACGACGACATTGCCCAACTCCCTCAGAGAGTTCTGGAGCTCGACGAGAGATTGGTTCGGGGAGAAGTACACCCCCACTACACACACCTCCCCGAACCGTGCCGCGACGCAACCCCGTCCTCTTCGAACGTTCTCGAGGGACGGGGTGCCGGCGGCGGCCCACGCAACTAGGGCCACCAAGCCGTCCACATCCCCCACCCAGTCCTCTCTCGGGGGGAGTGTACAGGTTCCCTCACGATGCTTTTCCTTCACCGCTTAATGCAAGTGATAATCAAATTCTGACCCACAAATGATTCTGAAAAGTCAAAGATGCGAGTTGGGTTTGAACTTAAATCCTTGCATGGAAAGTTACTTGCTTTTACGAGTATGCTGTTTTAAATTAAAGAGAAAATCTATCAACTTAACTTTAATTTGAATTTCTTAAGTTATTTCAACAGACCACTTAAGTAGACTAAATATTGTATATTGAGAATAAAATATTTAATGTTACTTGTTGAAGGTTATTGATAATGTGATATTCATCGAATACCTATTTTTATGCTGCATTTTGTAAATTGATTCAACATCTGATTCAAACTTCCCATCAGTGAGTAACTGCGGTTAGTGCTGCTAGGAGACTTTTATTGTATTAGACACGGTTCAAATGATGATTTATTGGTTTTGGTTATCTGGATGTCGGATTGGCTTAAGCAGAAAACACAGCGAGGTGTTTGCAGATCTGCAGCCTAATTACCGATGTAGCGACAGACGTAGATCGCGCGATATCTTCTGTCAAACGTCATTTTTGTAACATTTAATGTATTGGCTGACAGTGAGATTGCTGTCGCGTTGCTATCGCTTTTTTACGTAATTAGGTTGCCGGTCGGCAGCCTAATTCTAAGATCTACGCCTGTCATACGTCATTTTTGTGTCATATAATGTATTGGCTGACAGTGAGATTGCCGTCGCGTTGCTATCGCTTTTTTATGTAATAAGGCTGCGGATTTGCAAATGGACCGCTATGGACTGCCTAAAGCATAATCAGTGTATTTTAAAGTATGTATAAAAGTTCGACTTTTCAAACAATTGACGGTGCAAATAGCTTAGTCATTGGTGTCGCGTGTTTGATTCCTGCACGAATTTTCTGGGTACCTAGGATACAGGAAACCTATTAATACTCTGTGTTAGCTTACACAGACTTCTTATCGTATCAACGAAGGGTCTATCAAAACTCATTAATTTCTTCAACGCGAAGTTTTAACATTGCTTCGATAAAACAAATTACGATAAATCTTCCCTTAAAACTCAAGTATCTGATAGGAAAGCTAAAAGACTTAATTTCGATAGGTACCAACAGTTTCCCCTCTGTTGAGTAATTTACATTTTTATTGACATTTCTGTTTGATGTTCCAGTAGGATGATCAAAGGTAGGGACACATTCCAATTAAGATATACCTAATATCATTGTTTGACGTGGGTTTTACAAACATAGTCGTATTTTTTCATGAATAAATTAATATGATATAGGAATAATAAGGGATACGTAATCAATTAAAATTGTTTGATAAATAATATTCATAAATATTTTAATAATCTTTGTTTAGGATATTTTATATGTGAAGGATTATCATAAATCAGTTTAATAACGCTACGGCTTCTGTTACAAAAATATATATTCTGTAGCATATGGCTTTCTAGGGTTTACATGGATCAACATCCGACTTGATCTGATGCATGTGTCGCAGGAGATGACGTCAACATTTTGGAAACCAAAGGGTTTTTGATATCCAAAACTCGCCACCAAGATGTTTTTTATACTGTCATGGCCTATATGTAAGATTTTGTTCAGAAATCCCGAGACATGTTACATTATTTGTTTATCCACTTCAAACGGAATAATCTGAATCTGAATTTATATCAAAGTGGAGATGACCTTTATTAATGACTTTAATAATATATTGAAGTTATTAAGACTCCATGGTAACTATACCACTATGTCGCAAGGGCTGCTCAGTGTGAGGTCCTAGGTTTTCATTTTACCGAACCGAGAAAGTTATCAGTTTTTTATGTTAGAAAAATGCTCACTGCCTCATTTGTCCAGTAGTTGCAAGTGCGATTGCTGTGACGTGAGGTCCTGGGTTCTATTCCCAGTTCGGATTAAGAGTGTTATTGGGTTTTCCTGTATGGAAATTCTCATTAGCAGCACGGAGTCTGGAACTGTACCCGGTATATGGCAATAGGCTCGCCTCCTATTACATAGGACTCAATAACTAAATAACATCTTTAATTGTTGTAATTAATCGTTAATTGTCATAATAAAAGGAAAAATAATAAATAACGGTAAATAAGAATAAATAACGTTAAATAAAAGAATAAATAACGGTATCAGCGAAATTTGGGTGTACAATAGTACACCTTTGACTAACCCTTCGGGGAATAGAGGCCTGATGCCATGTTATGTAAAAAAAAATTCACTAGGAGCCGAGAGATACACGAAACTACATAACAATACCGGCGACATAAGGGTGGACAATGTGTACATCACACTTCCTATCATTTTGGGGATAGCGTGAAGTTATATTCCAAAATATATACCATCCATCACTAGTATCGATTCATCTATATTAAATAGTACGGTCGATCGAGTTAATTAATTTTGAAGCCTTTTATTTTTAGTAACGAGACATTAATTCTGAAATGTACTGTTGATTGAGGGAAAATTCACACAAAAATAAATGCGGAAGGAGTTTTTATGTATTTTTCTATTCGAGCCTTGTCATACAAAACATTCAGTAGGTAAGTACATTTAAATAGAATCGTTGAATAAATAAGTTCCAATTGTTCTTTTAGACCGGCCACGAGGTTTTGCTCAAAGAACAACCAAGTCAAGACATCTCCCTCGACATACTTGTTCAGTTATTCACTATGACCATTAGGGTGTCCCATAAATTTCAAGTGCGATTTTTTTTTACGCATACCTTCTAAAAACTTTCGTAATAACCCAATATAGTCTAAAAACAAAAGATTAGTCCATTTTATGAACGATAACCCGTGCCGACTTGCGATTTAAACTCGCCCATACAAATTGCGCGGGTACTGCACTGCGACCTGTAACTACGTGTTTTATTTGTCATTTCATACGTGATTTTTTAGAATATGAGTACGCTGTTATTTCTTGCATAAAGATGTCAGTTGAATTACGGAGTGATAAACAAAGTATTTTTCTTACCGGACTTCCAAAACCATTTAATAAATGGTGTAAAATTACCATCTAATCGACAAGTTCTCGCTGTCTTGTTTGACAATATTCGCGAAGTCAAACGACTTTTAGTGAAAGTGCTAATCTTGTGATTAGGAAGTGCATTATATTTCGGAAAAACATAAGAATTCCTACAAAAACCACGTTTGGAGAGAGCTGCAAAAAATTGTAAAAGAACTCAGAAAATAATTGTGAAAGACACCTTGATAACTTATTTGATATTGCACATGCTGATGCCTTTGAAAGAATGAAAATAGAGGAAGACAAAGTATTTTTGAAGAATCAGAGAGAGCTAGGTCGACCGGGATGCTTACCTGATGTACACAAAAACTTGGCGGACAAAGTCAAAAGAGTTAGACTAAGACGATTAGAGGAAAAGGAAAGAAAACTAAGACAAAAAGAGTTACTGGCTCTTGCATGGACTTATATCTTGGAATATCCACATGATTCAGACGAAGTCAGCTTGCCAGCGGAAAGAATCTGATAACACCTAAACTCGTCGTAGCTTTAGATCGATGCCAGCTAAGCATATGAGACTCCGTTTACATTCTTCATGCGCTCGTAGAAGCGCTTGGTCTGAACATCGATTACATCTCCATTAACAAATCCTCGATTCAGCAAATTCGCCAATTCGCTAAAACCATCTCAACTGCCCTCTATAACTGGAATATTAATGACAAGGTACAAGTAATGTGTTGCGACACAACAACTTCGAATATTGGACGTTTCAATGGAGCTTGTGCTCTTTTGGAGCAGACTTAGAAAGAGAATTGTTACTTTTCGCTTGTCGTCATCATGTTTATGAGTTGGTTCATAAAACTGTAACAAGATAAAGCAAATTACTAGCAGTCCAGATATTCCGATCTTTAAAAAGTTCAGATACAATTGGAAAAACATCGATTCAAATAACATTGAAAAATGCCTTGATTTCGTAAAATACCATGTTGCTGAGACAAACATTACATCTTTGTTAATGTTTTTTATAGCACAACTGAACAAAGCTTTAATAAGAGACGATTATCACGAATCGGTCGAACTATGCGTAGTGTTTTTGAGGGGGAAATTCAGATAGAAAAGAAGAAAAATAAAAATCTCGACTGAAGATCGACGACATTTTTCTTCAGGAATATGCCTTGGGAAGATAATGCTGCTTTTCTGGAAACTAAAAGAAGAGTAACTCGTTTGAAGATTTTAAATGACACTGCTGAAAGAACTGTCAAATTAATGCAAGATTTTACGGATTTATCACGGCTAAAGAAGAGCAAAAATAATTCCTGTTGCGTTGTATCCAGGAACATAGAAATTTTTTATCCAGACTGTAAAAAACATACCTTAAAGAGAAATTACCCTGGCTGATTGTTGTTATTTTATGTGTTTAAATAAAGATAAATATTTCTCTAATTTAATTTTGTCTTTTATTTACTTCATTTATTGCATTTTTATTAATTTTATAGGAGAACCAAATATTAACATTAAACATGAGATTTGATAAACTTTTTGGCTCGGTCGGCACGGGTTGCAATCATGCTAGAATGATAAAATTTCATATTTGAGTATGGTTTTGCATTTATAAAAGATATAGAGGGTATGCATTTCAAAATTCGAAATGAATTTTTTTTTGTCTTATTTGGGACACCCTAATGACCATATTACTTACCTTAAGACTTTTTCTTTGTCTAATTTTTTTCACGGTACATTGGTTCCTTTTTATATTTATACACAAAACGTATGATGTAGGTACCTGTAAGTTCGTAAAACTGGTGGAAAATTTGTCTACTGTGTATTCCACGTTAGTAACGAGTGTAAAAGCGGAGCAGTGCCACTAGCTGAAAATAGGAATCCTTTCTGGCAGCAGGCAGGAGTGTGATTAAATGGATTCCCTTCCCTTCTGGCGCTTTTTGAATCTAGAATTAGGTTCAAGCTGAATGGATTTTGTTGGTATTCAATGTTCTGTCTATTGAATTTGTAGAGCTAGTGAGTTTTAAACGATTCGAAATCGAAACAAGCAGCTTGCGTAAAATATTTAGTTAAAATATTTATATCGAAAAAATACGTTGATTTCAAGGTTTTTGGAGTAATAAGAGATCTTTATCCATTGTTAATCAGAAATATGAGAAGAAAAAAGAAAGACAGAAGGATATAGTGTTAACATAGCATCAGGCCTGTATTCTCCGAAGGGTTAGACGGTGGTGTACTATTGTTCACCCACATTTCCTCGATGTCGTTATGTAGTCCAGACCCGGGTACGTCTTAAAACTGCGGCCAGACACCGCAGGACGGGCAGCAGCGTCCTCTCACTAATCGGTGAGCCACTGCGATCCCCAAGCCGACTGCCAAGCGTGGGGATTATGGCAAACACCCCCCCTCCCCCCGCCCCCTTGGGGGAGGCCTTCGTTCAGCAGTGGACGTCATCTGGCTGATGATGTTATGTAGTCTCATGTAATAGGGGTGCGCGAAAGAATAATAAAAACTAAAATAAATTTAATACCACTAAAACCGACATATGTATATAAAATATTAAAATATGAAAATACATAAAATATATCAAATATGTTAAAGCCGAGAACCCTAGCCTGCTCACCATTTGAGTAAAAATGATAATTGTAGTCATAAAATAACATTATTTTACTACTAAGAGAGTAGTAAATATTATTTTACTAGTAAAGAATAATGTCTTATGAACGTGTAAGATCCCCTTAATATTTAACAACGCCGGAATTACTGAGTGTTGCGAGTTTAAAATAACTTGAGCTTTTATAGCCAATAAAAGAAAAATAAAGTACCTATTGTTCGACGGAACTCTAGCGCATTTTCAAGAACTAAATAATGCTTTCTGTGGTGCTACCGTAAGTTTTAGTGATGACATTGTATTGGCTTTTACTGAGCCAATATTTCAGCGAGTTAGTGAATTCTATTCCATTCTTAGTGTGTACTGCTAACAACCTAGTCATTATTTTTGGATTTTTATGTCGTTGTTTATGTGATTTATGAAGGAATAAAACACATGTGCACATAGCAAGTGTTAATTGAATGTGCCTTGCGATTTCTAGCCTCCATAAATGAGGTTTAGGAGAAGTAAGCGTCTTTCATTGTGACTGTGTTGACCTTCATGTTGACACACGATGATCGCTAATCCGTGATGTTACATTGTAAAAACTGTTACATTGACTGGTCTCTAATTTGGTTCCCGGCTCAGGCAAAATGTTATTGGGTTTTTCTATTACAATTTATTGAGTAGATGCCAACAGGCACCACTATCACATGAGACTTATTAACGGGATTTTAGCCACCCATCTTCCGCCAGGTTTGTAAAGTGCACACGTACCAATAAAACTTTGTAGGTATTTGAGAAATCTATTTGAAAGTAGGGAGGCACCAAATTTCCATAAAACTTTCTTTCACAGCTGATACCGTAAATAGGATTTTGGGATTGAGGGATAATCTTCCTTTCAATTCCGAATACACGTAGGTGAAGCTGCGCTGCTGTATCATAGGAATATAACGAAGGAAAAGTGGTTTCTAAGTATAATAAGTAGAAAGTCATGTATGTTTAAACCACTTTAGCGGTCGAGTTACCCTTGTGCGTTGTCTAGACGTGAAGTCCGAGATTTGATTCCCCCCAGAAATAAAATGTACTTACTCTAATGGTTTTATATTAGTGGTATGTTGAGAAAAACTTTTTTCTTATAAAGGTCGCAATATTGCTATCGGATATCATAACATAATATAGTATCACGCCTGTATTCCCTGATGGGTTAGACAGAGGTGTAATATTGTACACCCACATTTCATCAATGCCGTTATTGAGTCCCCTTCTAATAGGGGGCGAGCCTATTGCCTTCTACCGGGAATAGTTCCAGACGCCGTGCAGCTAGTGAGAATTTTCATATAGAAAAACCCAATAACACTTTGCCTGACCCGGGAATCGAACCCAGGACCTCACGCTCAGCAATCTGGCTTGTGACCATTAGACCAATAAGCACTTAAAACTGATAAAAATTACTGTGTCAATTTCTATATTCTCAAATATATGTCAAATATGATATATTTAACGTGAGTTGCTGTGCCTAAAGGCCATATTTTGTTTAAATACTACATCATTAAAAATATACCACAAACATACGTCAGAAATATATTTAGCAACCATCTCAGGTAGTTTTAAAGCTTTAAAATTGCAATGAAATATAGCTTTGGAAATAAATAGGATTTTATAGCTCAGTTTTGCGGTGTTTGAAAACCTCACGTCACCGCAATCTTATGAGGAAAATATTTTTATCTTTAACAGAGAAATATCTTCATAAGACGCAAAGAAAAATTTAACAACTGGTTTGCTTTGCGTTAAGTAACAGGAATGAAATGATTAGGCATTGAAAGTTTAAATAAATAGAGATTATTCAAATATTTGAATTCGGACTTAATTTTTAAATAATGCTCCCTTTATTTTAGTGATGTATAGTTAATGTTAAAATTAAGTAAAACATGCACACCTGGGAGGTCCTCGATGAACGAAGGCAAACGTCCTTATTGGTGTGTGTAGACAACCAGGCTAGCGCAGCAAGCCAAATATTCTCATTCCCGACAAGAAGCCTGTCCCTAACAGTGGAACAATAATGAGCTGAATTCTATTTATCTTTAGAAAAATACCAAAACTGACTCATTGGTCTAGTCAGTCTAGTGGTTTCAAGCGCGACTGTTGAAGGTCCTAGGTCCGGTTCGGTCCGGCAAAGTGTTATTGGTTTTTTTTGTACGGAAATTCGCAGTAGCAGCACGGAGTCTGGAACTGTGCCCGTTATATGGCAATAGGCTCACTATATTACATGGGATTCAATAACGGTATCGGTGAAATGTGGGTTTATATATTACACCTCTGTCTAACCCTTCGGAGAATACAGGCGTGATGCTATGTTATGTTAAAAATATCAATACAACTGTACATTCTGAATTACCAGAATATTTTAGGATTTTTCCCAAGACCGTAAATGTCAGTGTAACAAAAAACTTCTACTGCGTAGTGTGTAGGCTTAGTTATTTAAATTCTCAAGAGCCAGGCTCCAAAATAGTTTTTATTTTAATTGGATTCTTACTGCAAACTATTTAGATTGTGAGTGTACCCGACAAACTTTAATATTGGCTTATCGTTTCATTGAGGGCAGACATTGCGCGTCTATACGATATGACATGTTTGTATTAAAGTCACCATACACGATCCAGTATTTTTCTCACGCTCCGCTCAAATGGATGAAAATCTAGACCGTGTGCGGTTTGGTTTTGAAGCCGATAGTATCCGGCAGTCAGAGCAGCAGCAAAATAAAAAGTGTCGCGATTATATCGTGTGTGACCGCATTTATTTAGTCTGAACTGGCGCAGATCTTACGGTTATTTTGAATAATATTTTTTTAGTACCTATAGCATACTAAATAACAAGTTAAAAGAAATTATAAAGGCTCGTGAGCTTGTCATCGCGATCGAGCAAATTATGAGTATTGCAGTACAACTAAACATTGAGAGCGGGCGTGCAAAAATGTATCGTATACGTATTTACACAGAATTAAGTTGAAGATTGACCCGGGTACGTCTTAAAACTGCGGCCAAACACCGGAGGACAGGCAGCAGCGTCCTCTCATTAATCGGTGAGCCACTGCGATCCCCAAGCCGCCTGCCAAGCGTGGGGATTATGGCAAACCCCGGGGTTAAGGGAGGCCTTCGTTCAGCAGTGGACGTCTTCTGGCTGATGATGATGATGAAGTTGAAGATACATATGTATACTGCATTGGACGCAAAAGATGTGTGATAAAATTAAAATGTAGTAGAGAAAAAAATTTAAATCACTTATTATTAGGAGTTCTTTGATTTTTAGTCATGACGATAAAGGTATTTTTAAAATTACCCATAACAAGGCTTTAAACACTTAGTATTTTTGCTTTGTACTTTTTACTTTGGTTTACAATAAAGAATATTCTATCTATAAGCCTCCTTTTGTTAATGTCACATTGTCCGGTCAGTCCTGCGTTTTTCTCCTTCATGTCATTACTAAAGCATTTAAGCCCAACTATTATTCTAAGTTGTTCATTAATACGTAAAACTAATTACAACGTCCAGTTAGTACCTTTGACACTAATAAGATTAAATGGTAATTAGGTCGTAATCTTCACCTAATTAAATACGATTAGTAAGCAAGCCTCAATAATACCTTCATTGGTTTACTGATCGTAAGCGCGGCTGGTGAGCGTGAGGTTTTTGGTTCGATTTCCGGGTTTGCAGTGTTAGAAAATTCTCTGCAGTAGTTCAAAATTTGGAATTGTGATTGCTATACGCTCGCCTTCTATTAAATGTTTTTTTTTTTTTTTTTTTTTTTTTTTTTTTTTTTTTTTTTTTTTTTTTAAAAACGTTGCCCCACACTAGGAATAATAATTCCTGTATCGTGGGTGCGTTTACAAACACATACATTCACATACACAAACACCCAGACCCGAAACAATTATCTGTAGATCATACAAATATTTGTTCCGTGCGGGGATCGAACCCGCGACACTTAGCGCAGAAAGCTAATCGCTTAGTCACTGCACCAACCGTGTCGTCTTCTATTAAATGGGTCTTATTAACTGCACCGGAAAAATGTGGGTGTATAATAATACGTCTCGGTCTAACCATCCATGACGCTGACGTTGACCATCCCGCGGTAATAGTGTCTTTTCAGAATAAAAGCTAGCCTATGTGCTATTCCAGACCATAATCTATCCCTGTGTCAAATTTCACCCAGATCCGTTCAGCCGCTTTAGGATAATTATAATCATAATTATATAAGGAAGAATTTTAGTTAAAAAAATGCATTTTGAAGGTTTATTTCTTAATCCATGTACAATATCAAAAACACAAAAATGTGACGATCTAGTTTTTACTTGTGTCTATAACATATAAAAAAAAAACACAACTGAATTTGCATTCAGCTCATGTTTAGTGGGGTAAAAACGTTAACGCATTTTGTATGAAAACTTTTAGTTAAACTAAGTATAGTCTTAAGAGTGAGGTCCTGGATTTGATTATCGCATCAGGTAAAGTGTAATAAGGTTGTCCTTTTAATTTTTTTTGCAGGAGCCCAATGTTTGGATTTGTACTTGATGGACGACTAAAGAGACTCACTCAAACTTGCATAAGAACAAAATCACCGAAATTTTAACTGTGGGTTAACTTTTGAGAAACACACGCGACATGTTATATTATGAGTACAAAAACTCTTATGTAAACTATCTTTTACCGTAAACTCTTGATTTTCTTATCAAATGGGTCTTGGGATAGTTGCATTAAGGTCCTATAAAGGTCCCACAAAGGCGGGTAAACGCTTAGATAGCTAACAAAGGCAGCTATTTGTAGCGGTCGCTTTCTGAATACTGCAACGATTAGGGGCTGTAGTCACTTGCTAATCAAATTATGTTAGTCTGATCACACGTGCTTTTCATGTGTTCGGGTGTGTATTTACTTTATAATAACCTTTCCTTTTGGCTTTGCCGTAATCGGGTAAAAATCACATGACTATGCTGGTTTAAACGACAAAAAGGTGATGAGCGACTGCTTTATTTATCTTTATTTATATCTCTAGCTGAATGTTTGTTTAAACGTGATTTTTGTGCATACTTTATACTTTATAGAAATCACATGACTATACTGCTTAAAGACAAAAAAATGATCAAGATTAGTCGAGTCGTCCTCTTGTTTTCTAAATTATAATATATTATCTAGGCTGACTTTATACTTTGAAATTTAAATATGATTCTCATTACGAGCATTTCTTCTCATAAAGATAATGTTCAAAACTTTAAAATGCTCACTTTCGATGTCTAGATAGCTGAAATAATAGTCGTGGTTTTGCACAAAGTGATTTAATTAAATATTTTTAAGTTGATCTCTTTATATAAATTATATTTGTAATATCTATTATTATTTATATTCATTGTCTCTTTGCGAGTATTATCATAACTTATCTACGATTTTATGTGTCAGTTTTAAATAAATAACCGTGGAATATAAAATAAATCCTTAAAGAATAAAAACACTAGAAAAATGTTCAAAATTGACGTCAACGTAAGTGAGTGATGTGGGTGACTTGATCGCGGTACGATTTACGACATAAGAAACCTTTCTATCTATAAAAAGGTGGTGGGTTTCCTCAACCTACACGATTGGTGATTTCTGTATCACACAAAAAACTACCTGCTCATCGCCAACAAAATTTACGTACTACTTACTCTTTGATATATTCCAATGTTTTAAGCGGAGTATCCTTAGAGTCATTTGTGGGTACCAGCACTGCTACAGGACATCGAATTAAATGTTGAGCTAAGATTTGTCTCAATTTTGTCTATTCTTTAGCTATAACGTGTTATTAAGTAGTTATATTGTAATGTATTCACTAGATATATATAACTAAGTTTGCTATAGACTAAATAAAGTTAAATTAAGTTACATAAATATATTTTAACTGTGTCCATAATTATCTGAGAAAACTTCATCTGCGTAAGTTTTTTCTCAGTTTCATTTATTCCAGAGATATCCATCTTTTCAAACATGAACGTGGGTTTGATGAGTTATCTGACCTTTTCTGGAGGTCATCACCAATAAAATCGGTACCTATAAGTCGTTTTAGGTCGTTGCTCCCGGTCATTCCATTAAATTTCGTCGCTAACGTTAATCGCCACTCGTTCATCCTCTTCACATTCACATGACCATACCACCGAGGTAGATTATAATCAATATTATAATAGAATATATTTCAAGACATGACAGACGCTCCATGAGAAAACTTCTAACAAGATGTTAGTCTTCTTTCAAGACCTTCTTTGTGAACTTTCTGATATTAATCTCCAAAACACATCAATGACAGACGCTCCAGTACCCAAGGGATGTCTACTCCTTGCCGAAACCATGTGGCATCGCTAAACAATTTAACTTGTAAACGATTGAAACAAATACCCCCACGCTGGCTACGTAGAAAATGTTCTCAAAGTTATTTCACTTAAAATTCCTAACTGTAAAAGTTTATGTATCAAATAAATAAATACGAGAACTTTAAATAAAGCTAGCTACAGGTAAAAGGTTTATCTCTTGTAAAATAATACCTGTATTCGATAGACCGAGTCGCTTTTATATAATGAACTGTGTGATTTGCAGTGACAATCTAATTTCCTTTAGCTTTGCTCACAAAACAAGATAAAACAATAAATAAAAAGCTAAACGACGTCAAAACACGGCTTAAGAAGATACGAATTAACCTTTTTGTATTGGTAAAAACGATAGGTTGAGATCTTTGTAAAGAAAAAGAGATTTATTGAGTGCGACCTCTTTTTAGATTATATTTTGTTTCTGTAAAGATTTTTTTTATAGAGAACAAATTATTTTCCTCTAGTTCGCATAGTTAAGATAAAAAAAGGAATAATTATTAAAACACTTACCAAAATCCGGGTACAAGTGTGCCACACACACACAGAAATGCGACCGCCTTAGTGAAGTAAACCAACTCCAAGCTTCACAAAACTATTGATTTTGCTGTCACTAACATCACGAGTCTTGATAACTTGCGTCAGCTTACAGTCAACGCGTGTTCACACAGCCGATAACTGCCAATGCGTGCTTCCGCAGATGAACTACCCACGACTGTCAAAGTGCAACTCAGATTTATTAAAAAAAAAAAAACATGTGCGGGTAGATTTCAAAACATTGAAACCATGTCTACCGTCACCTATCCTCATATTATATTACCTACTTAAGAAGCGATTTCAAAAAAATAGACAGTATTATCTCATTAAGACAAGAGGCGTCTGGCAACGAGAAACAATAGATTTTCTATTGTGTCTCAATTGAATCACTTGATGGGTTATATGGTGCAAGAAAAAAGCCTAGACGAATGACGAAACCTGAGTTCGTTTGGCAGCTTCGATACCATAAGCAGAATAAACTCAACCTGATACTAAAGACACAAGAAAACAAAAAAGTTTTTTTTTTAATGAATGTTTTCTCACACTACTATTTCTCCTGTGTCGTGGGTACATTTTTACAAACATACATGTCACATGCACACACAACCAGACCCGAAACAACTATCCGTAGATCATACAAATATTTGTTTCATGCGGGAATCGAATCAGCGACACAGCGTAGAAAGCTAATCACTTAGCCACTGCGCCAATCATGTATGTCAAAGATAAATCTAGCTTCTCCTTCTTCTTCTGTTAGGTAGTGTTGGCTGGTAAGAAATGTTGGGGCAACTCCGACTTGGTCAATAAAATCGGAATCCACACTCACACTTGACCAACTAATGTAGATCCATAAGAATATAACAAATTATTAGTACTTTATTTGTCTTCGTAACTAAGTCCGAAGTCCAATAAACATGGTTATAGATGAGGTCTTAAAAGAATCCTGGTAGTACTGTTTCGATCTTATTTGTCTCAGAAAAATGTCTCGAAACACTCATGATAGATTTAAACAAACAGATGGCCTGGCCTTTTAAAAATATCTTTGTAACTTTCATAGGTACTAATACAGTAGGAATGTATTGAAATTTATCAATTTTTATTGAATGTTAATATTAGATAAGTATAAGGTATATAAATAACCCTTTAATCTACAATACTTGCAAAAGGCCACTAAGTTGCAAGTCCCTAAACGTATTGTTGGATATACAAACTTATTTGTATATGAATAAATTTAAATTTGATGGATAGTTTGGAATGATTTGAATTTATTGACTTTTATAAATTTTATGACACTCGATGTAAAAGGACCTGAATAAAAACAGCAAGATTAAAGTGCAAACTAACATCTGGTTTTCTTCTCCTACGATCCATCCCTCGCATTGGTTATGGGCCCAGATACCCAGATATCCAGATACCCAGAGCCCTGGATACGCTACGAGAGAGGATATAAAAAAATCCAGATTTAGTAGTTGATCGAAATAAGAGGTACGATGATGAGCAACATGCGAATCGAGCCCTTGGGCAAGGACAACTACGACAGTTGGCAAATGCAAGTAAAAGCTGTTTTAATAAAGAGTGATGGTTGGAAGTATGTGAATGGCACTAAGCTGAAACCAGCCGAGCCAATAGCGGCCGAAAAGTGGGCAGAGGAGGATGAAAAGGCGAAAGCTGATATAATATTATCTATGAGTGGTAGCGAGCTTAGACATGTACGAAGCTGCAACACGTCTAGAGATATGTGGCTAAAGCTTGAATCCATTTATGCTTCTAAAGGGCCTGCTAAAAAGGCGACACACTTGAAAAGGTTAATCATGCACAAAATGGCAGAATCAGGAAATGTCCACGAACATTTGAATACCTTTTTCGATGCTGTTGATAAGCTAGGAGATATGGGTATACAGATCAATGATGACTTGCTGTCTATAATGTTGCTGTATAGTTTACCCGGAAATTTCGAAAGCTTTAGATGTGCTATCGAGTCGAGAGACGAGTTGCCGAAACCAGAGGCATTGAAAATTAAAATACTGGAACAGTACGAGTCGAGAGAGGCTAACAAAATTCAGTGTGAAGGCGTTATGTATACTAATGTAAAGAAAAACTTCAAGAAAGGCAAGAAAGGCGTGAATAAGAGTACTAAGGCGGAAAACAAAACTGATGGTACGAAGGAAACTGAAAAGAAAGGAGGTTTTTGGTATAAATGTTTCAAATGTCACGAACAAGGTCACAAAGCATCTGATTGCACAAAGAAAATAGGTAGAAATGCCCTGAAGGCTGAAGAAACACATTGTGTAGATGAAACTCTAACTACTTTTAATGTTTCAGATTTAGAAGTTTCTAATGCTGTTAATGTTCAAAAGCACGATTGGATTTTGGACAGTGGGTGCACGTCTCACTTATGTAATGATGCTAGTAAGTTCGGAGACACTTTGACAATGAGTAGCGGAGATCTAACTTTAGCTACGCATGTAAGTACTGTAATAAAAGGTAAGGGTACTGTACGGTTGTTGGCATGTAACAATCACTCTGAGACCTTATTTGAATTACGTGATACGCTGTACGTTCCGGAATTAAGGACGAATTTGATTTCAGTAGCCAAGTTAACCAACGATGGTTATGATGTTACATTTAAGAATGATGTAGCTCATGTTATTGGCAAGAAAGGTGAAATAATATTGATAGCATATCGTAGGGGTGATCTGTATAGTGTAAATAGGTCTGAGTATTGTAATTTAAGTGATTCAAATGCTGATGTAACTTGTTGGCACGAAAGGTTAGGACATTTGAATAGTAGGGATGTTGCTAAACTTTTAGGTAAATTAAATGCTAAATTTGACATAGCCGAGGTACGAAACTTACGTGATTGTGATATTTGTACTAAAGGAAAGATGACCACGTTACCTTTTTCTAAGTCCGATGGACCTTGCGCTGAGAAGTTGTATATAGTTTATACTGATATTGTAGGGCCTATGAGATGTCAATCAATGGAAGGTGCTAAATACTTTATAACTTTTATTGATGATAATACTCGTTGGTGTACAGTATATTTTCTAAGGTCGAAAGATAAAGCCTTAGATGCCTTTAAGACATATAAAAGTCATGTTGAAAACTTGACCGGTCTGAAAATTAAATTTCTTCAAAGCGATAACGGAGGTGAATATTGTAACGCTGATTTTGATAATTTCTTAAAGGAAGCTGGCATTACGCGAAGACTGACAGTTGCTCGAACACCACAGCAAAATGGGATAGCTGAACGAATGAACAGAACCTTAGTGGAAATGGCAAGGTGTATGCTGTTGAGTTCAGATCTTTCCTCAGGTTTTTGGGCTGAAGCGGTGCATACAGCATGTTATATTAGGAATCGTTGTCCTACGAGCAGTCTACAAGGTGATATTCCTTATGAGAAGTGGCATAACAAGCCGGTGAAGATTGGATACCTTCGAAAATTTGGATCCAAAGTACACATTTTGGATAAAGATCCGAAAAAGGATAAGTTTGCTGCAAGAGGGATCGCAGGTACTTTTGTAGGATACCCAGGTAATGCAAAAGGATACAAAATATGGATTCCAGAGCAAAGAAAATTCACAATTGCGAGAGATGTGATATTTCACGAAAGTGAAATTTTGAGGCAAGAGCCGAAACCGGTGAATTTCACGGAAGACAAGGATAAGGATTTTATCGAAATTGAATTTTTGAAGAAAGATGTTACAGAAATTGTAGACGCCCCTATGTGCGAGAATGAGATAGAGCAAGTAGAGACTACTGAAGAAGTATGGAGTGAATGTCAAGAACATCCTGGAGATGGTCAAGATGATTGTTTGTCAAGATTTGCTGAAGGTGAACAAGCATTCGAAGAAACAAGTCATGATGATCAACAGAGATTGATGAAGAGAGCTCCTGGCAGACCTCGAATATTGCGTACAGGAAGTGTAGGCCGTCCGAAGAAAATTTATCGAATGATTGAAGTTACAGAACCGAGTAGTGTAAGTAATATTTCTGCTGATGACAATGAAGTTGAAGATTTTGCAGGTTCAGCTGAAATTACTTTGAAGAATGCCCTAAGGAGTAGTGATAAACCTGAATGGGAAGAAGCCATCTTATCCGAAATCAGAAGCCTAGTTCAGAAAGGTACATGGGAGATAGTCAGAAGACCGCAGAATAGGAATGTTGTTGGCTGTCGTTATGTTTTGACGACGAAGCAAAATGTGGACAAGTCTTTTAAGAAGAAAGCAAGGCTTGTAGCTCAAGGTTTTAGCCAACGGTATGGAGTCGACTATGAGAAAACCTTTGCGCCTGTCGCTAGACTGGATACTGTTAGATTGTTGATGGCACTCGCAGTTGAATTGAACTTGGAGATACACCAACTGGATATTAATACTGCTTATTTAAATGGATCCCTGGACGAGGAGATATACATGGAGTTACCAAAATTACTGAGAGAGAGTTTAGTTAAGCTTATGAATCGAGAGGGAGAAGATCCAATAGTAAAGAAGCGCGCGCAGACCATGCTTGTAAAATTGGATAGTGGTTACGATTCATGCTTATTGCGGAAATCATTGTATGGTTTGAAGCAAGCTGGACGTCAATGGAATCTCAAGCTCAACAAGAAGTTGACTAATATGGGATTGAAGCAGACTCTTAATGAACCGTGTCTATATTTTAAACAGAATGGGAATATTTATTTATTCGTTTTAGTGTACGTCGATGACATTTTAGTCGCAAGTCATGAAAGAGGTTTAATCACGGAATTTAAAAATGAGTTGTCGAAAGAGTTTGATTTGAAAGACTATGGTCAAGCAAAATATATGTTAGGCATAGATATTCAAAGACATGACAACGTCATTATTTTGTCACAGCAAAATTATGTCAATAATTTATTGAAACGTTTTTGCATGGAAAATTGTAATAAATGTGCAACTCCTATGGAAATAAATTCCAAACGGAAGGAAGAGGAGAAAAGCAGCGATGAGAGCAGCGAGGCATGGCCTTATCGAGAGCTGATTGGTTGTTTGAATTACCTAGCGAATGCAACCAGACCTGATATCGCTAATGCGGTGAGTAAACTTAGCCAGAAGGTGACGAATCCTGAAAAATCCGACTGGAAATCAGCAAAACGTGTATTGCGTTATCTAAAGGGAACGAACCAACACAGTCTCGTATACAAGAAAACTGGTGAATGTGTACAGGGTTTTTCCGATGCTGATTGGGGGAATTGTTTATTAGACAGACGATCTTACTCTGGTTATGCGTTTATTTTAGGTGGTGGCAGTATATCGTGGCAGTCTCGAAAGCAGCGTAGCGTAGCTACTTCAACATGTGAGGCAGAGTATGTCAGCCTGTCGGAGAGTATGAAGGAGGCTGTGTATCTCAACAGCTTGTTGAAGGAATTAGGAATCATGAGGTACGCTCGAGTGATTGTTCATGTTGATAATCAAGGGGCTATATTCTTAGCTCAGGACCCTGTGTTTCATGCACGTAGCAAACACATTGATATTAGGTATCATTACGTGAGGGAGGTTTTAAGGGACAAGAACGACATTGAGTTGAGACATGTACCCACTGAATCCATGTTAGCTGATGTGCTTACTAAGCCGTTATCTAGTATTAAACATTATAAGTGTCTAGATGGTTTAGGTGTTAAGGCCAGCAGAGTCTTCTTTTTAGATATCTTTAAATTTAAATTTATAGGGGCGTGTTGGATATACAAACTTATTTGTATATGAATAAATTTAAATTTGATGGATAGTTTGGAATGATTTGAATTTATTGACTTTTATAAATTTTATGACACTCGATGTAAAAGGACCTGAATAAAAACAGCAAGATTAAAGTGCAAACTAACATCTGGTTTTCTTCTCCTACGATCCATCCCTCGCACGTATTATGTAAGAACAGTTATATTGCGCACTTGTCATACAAATAAATATTTGAATTTGAATTCGAATACAGAGTTCACTCTTATATGTGGCTGTGCTGTTTCAAGTGGAAGTTTTCAGTGAATTTCTTATAACAATAGACAGCAGTGGTCCACCAAGCTACGAATATACATATTTTGAATCATTTCATGAAAAGGTTTTTTAAAAAAGAAACTTTGTCCCACTCTAGGAATAATTCCTGTATCGTGGTGCCGTTTACAAACATAAATATTCACATAGACATACATCCAGACCCGGAACAACTATTTGTAGATCATACAAATATTTGCTTGCGACACGTAGCGCAGCAGTTTATCGCTTCAGCTCATGTTGATCAACCGTTAAGGTCCTTAGAAGTATTATAAATTATATTTCTTCACCTGTGTGAAGACAAAAAACAATCGCGAAATAAGGCCCTTTTGAGTACATAAGGAAGTCCTTATGTATTTAAAAGGGCCTTATTTATCTATTGTTAAAACAAATGCAGTATTAATAATCCTGACACGTACGTAATAATACTAAGTTCATCATAAATTATTATTGTAATCTTACTAAAATCGAAAACATCGGCAAAGCCATCAAGTAATATAAAAAAGTTATTTGATGTTTACCCCATTTTGTATGAATGATATCTGATGTCGTAACAACATTATAGCACATCGTCAGGAAGTAACATTATAGATGTTTGGATATAAAACTCGATGAGTATGTGCTTTACGTGACGACAGATGTTCTCAGAACTTTTTAACTCCATCCTATAAAACTTTCCAACTTAGGTGACGTAATAACGTCAGAGGTCGAATCTTTTGAACAATTGGACCAAAAAGTGTGAAAGCATTGAGAATAAGCGAGTAGTAAATTTTCTTACTTCTGACTATTTTCAAGGAGAGATTTCACTTCATTTCTTAAGAGAGCTTTTAGTGAGGGGCGTATTTACCCTGTGGGGTAAGTCTTCCGTTTGGGGCACATCCGGCGGGTGACACGCCCTTTACATTAGCACTCTGCCACTATATTCTGTACAAGTTCACTGTTTACCGCACTTCGCTAGTTGTTTATGATAACGATAAATCAATGTATAGTTAACGCGTTGAAGCTGACGCATTTGGGAGGTTATCTATGGAATTATCTTTACGCGCTGTTGATTGAAATATCGATCGGTTTTGTAATTAGATTGACTCAATTTACCATTTACTAAAATTAATCTTACCTCGAGTGATGCAAAATAGACACAATAGAAATTCTATTGTTTCTCGTAGCTGGGCGCTTCTTGTATTTATAAATATTTAATGATACTTATGGAAAACAATCAACACAACAACAATAATACCGTTGAAATTTGTTTAATTCATAAATAACTGCCGCGAGCGCCTGAGGGTCTAGTAAGAGGACTAAATCATGATCATAGTTAACATAAGTCAAAAATGCACATTATAATAATGAGAACTGCATTATGATAGTAGTTTATACAAATGCGCGAGCACGATTTTTGAAACATTTTTCTCTTAATGATAACTACGATTGAGATTATCGTTTAGCTGCCGGCTTCTGACAAAATTGTCTTGAAATATGCGCAAAATAGGTGTTTGGGCTTAACGTTTCTTACATCTAAATCTTGACGAATTAATTTTTGTCTCCATCGTTTTGTCGATAATAAATTAGATAGAATAGTTTCGATTTTTTCAAAATTTTGATTAATTTAATAATTATCACGAAATAAGTATAAGGAAGATTTTTAGTTTAAAAAAGGCATTTTGAGGGTTATTTTTTCTCAATTTCTAAACAATATCAATAAACTAAAATGTGACAACCTACTTTTTACTTGTGTCCATAATATATAAAATCGGCAAAATCATGTTTAATGAGATAAAAACGTTAACGCATTTTGTATGAAAACTTTTAGCTAAACTGTAATCTTATCTCAAGGAAATCTTGTACTAGGGGAACAGATACAAAATAAAACAAAATAAACTATTGTGTTTACTTTTTACAAAAGGTTTGGCATTGAAAGTTCATCATTAAGGAGGTTTATCTGTCATGGCGACGAACGACTTATCCTCGAAAGCTTGGATTGCGAACCTGAATTTTTCCCTTAAGGCTGCGCTAGTCGACATTTTCTCCATACAAACGCTGTGGGGTGATTACTCCACCGTTTGACATCGTAGGACCAAAGTTAAGCATGATATCTATTCGTCTCGTCGTTATCTATGCCTGTACGTAAGCCGAATACTAAAATAAATAGTAATTTGAAAGTTATGAGCCTCTAAAGTTCCGTATTTCAACACTAATTTTAACGCAACTTTGGGCGTAAATAAATAACAGAAGTAGTATAAAATCTCTAAAACAAAAGACGTACAGGCATAGGTTATTTATTCAAAAGTCTAAATAACTTTATTTTGAATTGATACATTCAGTAGTTTTTTTGTAAGAACACCTCTCCCAATAGTATATTCGCCAAATTTTAGGCGCTCGTTACTAACAAGAAATTATGTGCCTTTCACTGCGAAGTTCCGCCCTGCGGGCCGCGCGGGTAGCGGAGGGGTGGCGCACACGCACTCCCACCGGCGCCTCTCGGGCACCTGTGTGTCCTATCGTAGGTCGTACGTGACTATAATCATTTGTATCTTATTATTGTTATCACATTGACCCCTGGCTTTGAATTTTGGATTCCGATTTTGATATAAGTACATTGATTGAATGACTTCGCTTGTATATTTTGTTTTGTATTTATGTTCTGGTTTTCCGTTCTTCGCTCCTATTGGTCATAGCGTGATGTTATATAGCCTTCCTCGATACATGGACTATCCAACACAAATAGCATTTTTCAATTCGAAGTAGTTTCTGAGATTAGCGCGTTCAACCAATTCAGGTTTATAATATTAATATAATAAAATAAAAATAATAAATAAATATATTAATATATAGTATAGAAGTATAAATAAACTCGTGATCGGCAAAGATAACTCGACAACGAGATGTCTCAATCTCAACGTAAGTACATCTCCTGCAGTGAACGCCTGGTTCCTACGAAATATTATTAGGATAAGTTCTAGGTACCTATTTATTACGTACGTATAGTACCTATCTAGTACACACGGTGACATATCAAGTAAATATCCAGTATAAGCTGAGCTCGCATTGTATAGGCTTTTGGTACAACGAGAGCTCAGCTTACACTGACAAACTAATATATCATCATGCGTACCATAAAAAATATGAGTAACACACTATTATTATTTTTTTTTTTTTTAAATACATTGCCCCACACTAGGATTTCTCCTGTGTCGTGGGTACAGTTTACAAACATACATGTCACATACACACACAACCAGACCCGAAACAACTATCTGTAGATCATACAAATATTTGTTCCGTGCGGGAATCGAACCCGCGACACCTAGCGCAGCAGTCGATCTCTCAACACACTGCGCCAACCGTGCCGTCTATGATAAATAAATCCAAATAAATAATATTATTTTATCAAACTAGGTTGGGTTTGGTAGTTTACGTTTTATTTCAAGCTTGTGTGAGCGTGTTGTACCTACGTAGGCGAATCGCGGCAGCGGCGGCGGCGCACAGTGGGAAAATCGCGTATGTTTCGTCTCAAAACTTCATATTTCAGTTGTTTCAAAATGAAATGAGCTGTAATTTTGCACACATATACTTGGATATATCTATAAGGATTTATTGAAATATTTTTTTATTTTGAATTATTATGTTAGTAAAAAATATATATGATTTTTTTTTTTTTCTTAATTTATTTTATCTAAAATAGATTAAGAAATAATGTCAATCTATATATAAAAAAACATATACAAAATTTAGCAAGATCCTATTGATTTTCGTTCATAGCAAGAAGGGTCTTAGCTTCATCAAACAGTTCCTTTTTTGATATTGTTTTTGAGGCATTTCTCAAACTTCAAATATAGGGACCGGCAGCCTAATTACCGATGTAGCGACAGGCGTAGATCGCGTGATAACTTCTGTCAAACGTCATTTTTTGTGACATATAATGTATTGGCTGACAGTGAGATTGCTGTCGCGTCGCTGTCGCGTTGCTATCTCTGTTTTACGTAATTAGGCTGCCGAAGTATATAACAAGGTATGGAACACGTCACGCATAGGTAACTGTTAACAAATAAAATAAAAATACCTATAATAAAACTTCATTTATTATAGAACATTTATTTATTATTTTTATCCCGTAATATCGAAGTTCATGTAAAACAGTTTTGAGACGGCTTTGTATGGGGCTTTTCCACAGTGCGGCGGTAACGGAGCCGCGCGGTGCCCCGGCGCGCTATATCAATGAGCTTGCGCATGTGTGCGGATACTTAGCGGCGGTATACTATACGGGAGTGTTTACCTGTGTGCGCGCAGTAGCGTCTTACCGCTCATCACTGGGTCTATCCCTTTCTCAGAGGATGTTGCGTGAGATAGCATGCATATTAGCCACGCCCATCAACGAGTTCGTTCTTTCGACTAGCGCACCCTTAAACCGTTATGCTTTATATACAAGAAACTTCAAACTGATATAACCGATTTGATTGCCAGCGTCCGCCATATTTAATTGATTGATGTCATTAATTATTCTATTATGATTCCGTAATGATTTCTATTGTTTCCTGACAAAGCCTCGTTTACGTAATTATACGAAAACGTTACGAGTGAATAGGTATAATCTTGTAGGATAGTTTGCTTCAGATTATGTTTAAATGCAAGTTTTGACGGTCGACTCATTTTACCTACTATCTTTTCTCGCTCTTCGGCCATAATGCTTTTTTTTCTGTCCACGACGCCGTCTTGTGAATCACTCATGCACTGCTTAATTTATCCAAGCAAATGTGGCATTGAGGCTGACTGCGCAGGGTGTATTACAAGATCTCGGGTTCGCCAGGTTTCGTCACACGTGGACTGTCAAATTACATGAGAAAGGAATGTTGACGAGTAATGGTCTTACATGGGCAATTTTTGAAGCAATTATTGCTTGGCGAAAATTAGCGAATACTAGCGAAACTAATTGAACAATCTCGTTCGATACAATTTCAGTTGAACTGTTTACGTACCTATCACTTTTGAAACAGAAATTTTAACGTATTCTGTCAGATAAATTCAAGTTTATCAGTAAGTAGTAAAACGGGCCCTAAGCTCTTTAATTTTCTTTAAATATGCGAAAAGCAACCTTATTTCCATCTGCAGCAATGGTTAAAACAGGCATTAACTACATCACACTAATCACATCTGCATAACGTAAAAGGCTATATCCCAGCTAAATGTATGTCGCACTAATTATAATCTCATACGCTTCTTAACGCGGGATTTATTTCCTAATAGCTGGCGACTGCAATGGTTACGCAATTAGGTACGCGCAGTTGCATGTTATGTGAATGTGTACACAACGAAGCGGTGTTCAAACAAACCAGTTTGCACAGCTAGTGCGCATTTTTTATTCACTTTTCTGAAGTTTTATAGCTTTGGATAATTGAATATGCTGGTGTGGATCTGGTGGCTTTAAATCGCGTCGGTTGTTGAGTCTTTAATAAGATCTGTGTTTTTCTTTTTGAGTCAAGTGAACAGCTGATTCAAGAAGCAAAATACCAGTACATAGTATGATTTATACAAGGGAGTTTAACGGCATAATTGGTGCAGAAGCTAAGCGCTACGTATTGCTGGTTTGACTCCAACTCGGAACAAATATTTGTATGTTCTACAGACACCTAATTGTTTCGACAAAAAAATCGTAGTAGAATATAACTTTTCCTCTTGGAAGGAAATAGGGTACTTTTTATCTAGAAAAATAAAAAATACTGATGATCGTGTTTTGTTCTTTTATTCCCAAACAAGTGAGAAGGAGAGAGAAATAATTATCTGTCTTATACTATCTTGTTGAATTACTAAATGGAAGCGGGTGCGGCTTAAGTGTGGCGAGTCGTGCTTACACAATGAGTGTGCATTTTCTTTTCACTATCCTGAAATATGATAGCTTTAGTTAATTGAACTAGCGAGGACTTGCCCCCGCTAATTGGACAAACAAGGATCAGGGGAATTCGTTTTGTTTGGAGTAATTGTGCGAAATAAAACAATCTTAAAGTAAAATGGATCGTTATTGACATTTTTAATTATAATATATTTCATCAAATTACCATTCGGTTGCCATACGTCATGAATATGGCAAATTGTTTTTAACCCAATAAAATGTCAAATTATTTAGTGCATTATTCACGGGCTAACGAATATAAGTTAAAGTGAATGCTTCGATCTTGCATACATACATTTTGTTTGAGTCCAGTTCTCTAAACACGCATCATTTTATCATTTTTCTACCATGAAATGTAGTTGCATCTGACTATTTTAGTAATTAACTCATAATATATTAAGATCCAATCAAACTGGTAGGAAATGCTATATCCGCAATAATCAAACAAGAACTTTCCTATAAGTATTACCAAGAACTTTTTAAAAAGCATAGACGCTTAAACTTTAACGTTCTAGGAATTCCGAACAAAGTTCTTTATCCAGCGCATAATATGTTCAATACTTAATGAGAAGTCTAGAACGTGCTTTCCATTTAAGTCTCTTCATCCTAATGCATTAAGATTTCTACTTGCATAATTATTAGATTATAGAGGGTAGCAAAGAGTTCCTGCTATTTAGTTGTTTTGTCTATGAGTACTCGTATAATCAGGTTAGTTTAGGTTATAATAGGTACATGAAAACTGATATATAAACTCTTCATAAATTATAGCTGTTCTTGCCCCTTTCGTAGAAATAAATATCCAAAAATCAGTTTTTAGGGGTAAATAAAATATAATTAAATCGAATCGAAGGTAAGGTAAGAATGAGACGAAGAAGAAGACCAAGAAGAAGCTACATAAACGAGATAAGTGCCGGATGTTAAGACTCACAAAGAAGTCATAGAGCTGGTGAAGAAGAAATAAAAATGGAAAATGCAGCACCAACAAGAGTCACTCTTGACAATGACGATAATTAGGTACAAAATTCTGTACCCCTCGCACGAACATTTCAATCCTACGTAACGCTATAGTAGCGTGGTTAACGCAGGATTTTAATGTTCGTGCACAGAGTGCATTACGCCAAAAACTTATTTTAACCATACGTAAACACACTTCGAAAACCTTACGAAGGATTGAAATGTTCGTGATCTTGATACGGTACCCCGAACACGAACAATATGAACATTGATATCCTACGTAAACACGATGGCGTGATTCGTTATTCATTTGCAACTTGCGCTCCAACGTACGGGCTCTTCATTGTTGTATGGCATCGTCACGCAAGGAGCAAGCTATTGTCATCCTATGAATGTCCTTAAGTAAAAATCCAATTACTAAGTATTTTCTTAAGTAGGAAAAGCTTTTGGATCCGAGAATAACCTCAAGATTAGTTCAAGCAACCGCGTTTGCGACCACGTGACCAATTCGGCAGTCATGCTTAATCATATATATTGCAAGTTGTACATTGTAAAACAACAAACAGACATTCTGTTAACCAATCTCTATACAGTATCCACATTCCTACGAGCATTGAAATGGAATGTGTATGCGCACAGGAGCGGGCTCGAACATCACTTAAATGTTATCATGACTATTTTCTTTTTTCTTATGTTAAACAACATCACGCCTATTTTGAAGTATGGGACAGAGCAGTATAATTGTAAAGCCACATTTCACCGATGCCATCATTGAGTCCCACATAATATGAACCTATTGCCATCTACCGGGCAAAATGCAAAAACTATATAATACTATTAAAAAAATTGTAGAAATAAATCTCAATTATTATATTCGCGATGCGGGAATCGAACCTAAAACCTCATGCTAGGCCCTTGTTTTCGACGCTAAGATCAATAGGTAATTAGTTAGGTATCTCATCTGAATTTTAGTCAAAAACACTATTGAGCTGATTGACCTTTAATAATATCAAAGGCTCGAGTTACCTAGATGTTTTAAAATATCAAGTTACAAGAGCTTGTCTGAAAATTACTCTACTCGTTGTACCAGGGGCTATGATTTTGTAAAACTAATTTGTGATGGCCTTTGAATGTCGAAAACGTACCTCTTATAGTACAAGTAAATATTGAATATTATTTAGTTAATAGCAACTTCACTGTGAATATTGTTCACAGTATCTAGTTTGAATTTTCAGTAGGCAATACTTATGTATATTGATTTTTTTACTATTTTGTCACTTACTTGGACAAAGGTCCCCATATCGTTGGACACCTCTCACTCTGTTGCTTTTCCTAGTAAATTTACAAGCGAAGGTAAATAGCCATTGTCTGAGCTTGCGTGATCTATCCTCGGCAGCATTGTCACATACCATCAAAACCACTCAAATTAATTATAATAAAAAAACATAGCTATACTTTGATTAAACCTATTTTAAAATATTATTATGATTAAACTATAGGTAAGCCATAAAATTCAATGTTTAGTATGAGAACTACACTAACATTTCTCCTCTGGGTCCATTTATATATTCTGAAGGAAACAAAGACTCAAGAAAACTCTTGTTGTTAAATTTACTAAAATTATAAGCTAACAAATTACCTTCCTAGCTAAATACGACATAAACTATAAACCTAAACTGAACTTAACCAATACGAATTTCATACACCGATCGAACTAACATAGGTTTCGGAACAAACTTTAGTACGAGTAGAACGCCCGCCCTCACTTCGCCCCTGTTCTGACAGCCCGAAGAGTAAACATACAGGCATCGGGTTACAGAGAAACCTTTGCCCAAGCCTCCTTGTTTACCAACTATAGGTATCCGTCGTTGTATGTAAGGAAGTTATTGATATTGTGTTCTGACCGAAGTAATTATGAAAATAGAATGATTTTGTTTTAACATCGATCGATAAAACTCCAAAAAGCGTAGCGTATCAAGTAAGATAATTTCGGAAGATTGTATTATAAAGAATGAATGAATGAATTAAATAAAAACATGCGAAAGGAGTTTATAATCAAAATTCTGGCGGTCATGTCAATTTGGAATATAGATTATGAATTTTGAATTAACGAATTTCGAATTTAAACATTCGTATCACATGCAAAAAATGTGTAATTTTAGACAGAGCATACCTATCTATAGACATCGATGAATTTTAATAAAAGATTAAGGACAATGACCGATTTTCAATCTACATAAAATTTATCTGGCTGTTAATTCGAATTATTGACAGTTTTTGTTTGGCCTTATCACAAGAATAAAATAAATGAAGTTTATCCGGCCATTAAAAATCCCGTCACGTCTTTAAGTGGATAATATTTTTTCTCAGGAATTAAAATGGTACCTATGATAATATCGACTCAATATTATTTAAGTTATTCCTGGGTGGCAAAACGACTGGGTCTGGATTGGGGTCAATGTACAATGTTTCTGACAAAAGCAAAATCACGCGTTTCCAGAATTCTTGAATTAATTTTTCGTGGTAACTAATTATATAAATATAGGAACATGTAACATCAAATATTGTATTTACGCCAAAATTTCACAGTGTCATAATTTCATTTCAAATAATGATGCAGTAAAATAATATGTATTGAACTATAAACCACTGCATTAATAGGAAAAGACAGATAACAGTACTGTAAAGAAAAGACATACAGCAATATTATTAATTGCAAAACCAACGTATCTACTTATAGTAGGTATCCCTTTGAAATCGTTTATTTCTACAATTCGCTGTAACAATTTGTGAAGTAAACATAGTCGTGTTTTCCTTCAGTTTCAGATAGCGGTGAAGTAATCTTGGCATGTTGTTTCTAATAATTTGTACTGACACGGATAATTATGTATTTTTTCGTCTGTATATAAGTCCAATGCCTTACCAGGCATTTTCAAATAGTTGAGAGTGGATGCGTAGGTTTGAAAAGAGGGTTGGTCCTGTGGAGAAGAGACCGGCTAGGAACAGGATTCTGATTCTGTATAAAGATAGTCCCGAATTTTTCAGTATTTAAATAAATATTCTGCTAGCAACAAATAATCCCAAATAATCAATTAAAATTCGAGATTAAAATACAATATTTAAGGATTATGTTCGACGTCGGTCATTTTACAAGCGAATGGTGAAAATGCAAAATGAAAAAAAAAAAAAACAAAATTTACCACATGATGATGTGAGATGATTATTCCATTATTGCATAACTTTGTCGTCATAATACAAAACTCGGAAAACATCACATCTAAGCACGTGGCTTCAATTCGACTGCTAAAGTCTTAAGGACGATTCAGCCCATGTTAATATAAGCACCACGCGTGGGGAAACCGTCTGATACTGTTGTTATAATCCCACGCGACGATGCTGCTTCTCATCCTCTTGACTTAACCCCTACACTATAGGAGGATAAAGCTGTGAACAGCGCGTACAATAAGAACTGTCATCCTGCAGGGCGCAGTTGTACGTGGCTCCACAATGTTTTTAGAACTTAAAATTTTTATATAAGTTGATAGTGAAGTAACAGTGGCACGTGGGTTCTTTGGCCACTTTCTATGCAATCTGCCTCAATGTGTTTATATTCTAACGCCACACGTGTCTCCGCTCTATAGATTAGCGCGAACGGTCCGCAGATAAACACGCAATGCTTTGAACCAGCCTAAGTGCTGGACTGGTTGACTGACATGGTTTGGCTCTTCATGTGTAAATATGTATGTATTTTGATAGTTTCGAGTCCATAGTCTGCTTCATAAAGGAAACTACTACCCGTAAACCATACATTATATTTGTAACTATGCAGATTTTGAATCTACATAAACTGACAAGAGAATTAGCTACTGCATTCGTGCCATAAAATATTCCAACATTGTTTGGCCACGTAAAGCAGTTATGTGTGGAGTTGATGACTGGAGGGGTGTGTAAGTTGCTAAATAACTTACGGCCATGACACGGTGTGGTGCGTCACCAAACGCACCGTTTCTTGTGCCATACAATACGAACTTATCAAAATCTGTGGCAGTATCGTAAGTATTGTTTGTGGATTTTATGAATTATTTCATCTGCCTAGCCCTGCATTCAGGAATATACGCCTAGCCTTTTCCCAACTACATTGGGGTCGGCTTCCAATCTAACCGGTTGCGGCTGAATATCAGTATTTTACACGGAGTGACTGCCTTCTGACCTTCGCCACCCAATTACTGGGAGACACTGAAACTCTAAGGTTAGACTGGTTGTCAGACTTTTTTGAGCTACTGACACCCGTAACGACTGTCATAGGTCTTCGTATGACACCCGGGACCAACTGATTAATGTGCTTTCCGAGGCTTTTTATTAATTATTTATCTGGCAAAATTCTAAATATATACAAACCCCTTAAAATCTAACTAGTATCCTGAAGGCTTTGTCTAGTGGTGTCCTAAATCCCCAATTTTGGATGCACATATGGTATTGAAAGTAAAGCACTAAACTAATATTATTAACGTTTTTGTTTTCATGCAGGAATCTATGAATTTTCTGCATTTGTATCGTCAAATTTTGTTCAGTTGTAGACTGATAATTGTAGTGCAGTGGTTTATAAATAATAGCTTACTTGTGAAACAGACATGCATGCTATGCAATCCGTGGCCATACTATAAGTTTCTGTAATACCGCGTCAAAACGATTCCGAACCAACAAATTAATGAAAAAGCGGACATACTTTAATAAACATTGAAACTTTTACAAACATGTCGCACATAATTTATTCCGGTATCGTAGGTGCGTTTAAATTCCACCAGACCCGGAACAACTCTGTAGGCAGGGACGAAACAAACATTTGTAATCAACTACAAATATTTGTTTGGAGCAATCGAACCCATCATCAAAATCATCATCAAAATATTGTCATTGGTTATCCAAAGCAGTAATGTGTTAAGTTAATGTCAGCAGCGGTGCGTAAGTAGCCGGTCCCTAACTTATTGCTTACAAACAGCCTACTGACCTATATACAGTTGACTGGCGAAGCTCCGCAAACAGACGGTACACTGGTTCGTAAACACTCGTTCCCTATGATTTGTTCAGCGAGATAAGGAACTTTGTGAAGATATTAAACTTACTTACTGGTATGACCTTTCTGATGGGTTGAATAGAGTTTATAAAGACAAAAATGTTCGTATCGTATTCGTATTGGAAGTTGATAAAGTGCAGGGTACTGACAGGTTTTTTAACTATTCCACGCATACTTTTTACACTGATCTCTCCTTTGTGGATTGGACTCGCAGGAATATCAAAATTTATCGTTACTGGTCTGTCTAGTGATTGTTTTACTCGGTACTAGTTTGATTGTTCCTCACATAACTGCAGAAACAATTTAGGCATAAAATGGTCTGAATTTAAAGAGCAACAATAGAGTATCACAACCGTTTTTCGGAACTGGAACAACCCTCTGAACATCACATACACATCTTTATCCTCCGCCTTCCAATAGTGAAGCTATCCCATCTGCCTTCATTACTAACGCTTTTTCTTATTTCTTTGATACGCATCTAATGAACTCTTTACAAGTTTGTGTACAACGGCGAAAGCAATATATGAAATCTATACCTACCTCGAACGGGTTTGATCGTAAATTTATTTCAGAAGATTAATTGTGATAGAATAGTGTGTAAATATCCGTAGAGTTTCTTGGCAATCTCTTCTCCATATGACCTACCCCCTTTTGGAACCGCGCGCTTAAAGGCTCGACTTTTTAAAAGTGCCTGCAAAGGCCTTTATGAAATAAATAACTTTGACTTTAACTTTGATAGCTTGACACTCGAGGCAGCCCTGTATACTGATTCACACTCAACGAACCAAGTATATTCCATTAATCAAAATTCTGCATAGAATTAAATAGCATAAACAATCCTTTTTTCCTAAATTCAGTCATCTAAATTCTGCGGTTATTATAAGTCTTTTTCTGGACAAGGTTTAATGATAAAGCAATTTCAAGAAGGAAGTCAATACCACACAATATTCATTCGATATAATATGGATTAATAGTGTACTTTCAACAAAATTGACACGCTTGCGATCTCAGAAGGGTTGGGCGGGTATAATGTCACATATCCTCGGTTCACCGATAATGGGATGAGGTCCCATATGACGAGGGGACGCAAATTACTCTGTACGTTTTGGGGTATTGTATATCCATTTCGTGGACTCTACGACTAATATAAGGGTAATACATTTTATGCATATATTAGTTATTACTTAATAAAATCAAAAGTTACGGCGGTGGGAGACTTAAATAGATTATATTTATCTGCACATATTCGGAAAGAATCAACACAAATAAGCGAAAGATCTTCTTTTGTCGAGTCGAAACAAGCTATCACATTGGTATGGAATCGCCCATGCCGTGGTGAAAAGAATAGCCAGTCAACAATGGTGTTAGCTAGACAGACTACCCAGGGTGCACCAGACAAAAGTATCGGCACTTGTGGAGACTCTTTTCAGCTAAAGATGAAACTGATTGACATAAGAAAGTCCAGACCAAGTTGCTTAAGCTATATAAATTTTAAGGTTATTGTTCTTATGACGTAGGAAATCACTCTGCAAGGATTTTTTGATTATTCAACCGTGTGAGCGCACGGACATAATTTTGCCGTCGCAATATAGCTGTTTTTAAACGGATTATCTCTTCTCTCGTCATGATAACAAAATTCTGTCATGACCCTTGTATTAGTCTTGGTGGAGAGGGTTGAAGGGGGAAAGTTCCATTTACAATGCAGGCGAAGTCATGCGAGCCAGCTAGTTCAGAAATACAGTAATGGAAACAATCCACACAGAAGCATTCCCAACATCTTGCAATCCAGACAATAGTTTATTTTTCAAAGTAGTATTTAGTATAAGCACTCACTCGTTTCTGTAAGTAGTGTTGCACCAAACAAATAGTTTCAACTAAAGAAAGACCCTGATTAAGTGCGCGTTTTACTTAAGAAATTTAACTTTGGGAGGATCCACAATCCGGAATATATTTTGAGAGATTTCGAGCTAGCTCTACTCTTACTTGGACTAATGAATTATTCTGTCTCTTTCTAAATATTACTGTAGATATACCTTTTAATTACTTATTGTTCAAATGATTCACTATCAGTTTAATATTATTCGATGTTTTCACATGGTTTCTAGCTAGCTTACGAACCTAGTAAATTAATGATTTTTAATTTTCAAATATATTTTGTATCTAATATTAAACACACGTCCGTATTCACCGAAGAGTTAGGCAGATGTTCCCAAACATTTCATCGATACCATAAGGCGAACCTATTGCTATCTACTTGGCAAAATTGGACACGGATTGCTGCAGAGTGTTCCACTTTGCCCGACCGGCAGCCTAATTACGTAAAAAAGCGATAGCAACGCGACAGCAATCGCACTGTCAGCCAATACATTAATGACACAAAAATGACGTTTGACAGAAGTTATCGCGCGATCTTCGCCTGTCGCAAACTGATTGCTACATCGGTAATTAGGCTGCCGGGGATCAAAGACAATTCAGGAACTTACACACAGCAGCCACGCTTGTCACCACTTGACCTTGGCAATTAATAAGTATTTGTCTGGCAAAAATATTATGACAGGAGCAATATTTACCTTTGCACTGATTTCTTTGTCCTTCATAAGAACCGGACACAATAAAACTAACTTCAGAAAATTTTCTTTAGCTTTGTGTCGTATAAACTGCGGACAATAACCTTATGAACAATTTTGTTGAACAACAATAGAGGCTAACAATATGTGAAGAAAATCAGTAAGTAATATCTTGGACGTAGAACTTATGGATTGAACAAAGCATTACAAATAGACGGTATGTGTAGGAACATTCCCAGTAATCCAATACAGTGTTGGTTGTTTTTCATTGTGTTGTACAATGGGCAGCGGAAAATGCTATTAATAGGACCTTAGTCGATGACTTGCCTATTGTTGGACATGAATGTTGCAGGTAATAGTGAAGAATTGAAATTTATTGTACTCGAGGAATTTAATAATAATACTTTTTGGGTCGGCTCGTTTTGTAAAGGATAGGTAAATGGTAACATTTTAAATGACGGAACATTTTAAGGGTTTTCGGAAATCGATTTTTCGAATAATTCTTGAGAACGTTTCTCGATAGCTATTTCTATAGGCATGCGCACGAATAAGTAAAAGTAGGTTTCAATCTTCGGACGGCATGTGCTTGCGGCTAGTAAAATCATTTGCTGAGTACAAACTCCGTCTATTTTGATACCCCGCCAACATTATTCTTTACAATTAAATATATATATATATATATACCAAAAACGTAAATTAATTTTCTTATTTTATCATTAAAATTATAATCATTATTCAATACGCCCTTGAATTTTTGACAGGTATCAAATTTCATCTCTCAGACAAGGTTATGAGACGCTTCAAGTAGGTATTCAATAAGTCGTTGGCGAAGATATCAATAATCTATTATAATAACGTTGAAACGCGGGTAATTAAAATTCAAACCGTAGAACGGAATATTTCAATGTGGATAATAATATGAGTTTTTAGTCGATTTGCCTCGCGGGATATACATATGTCTGGAGACGAATCGTTGAATGTTTACACATACCCATTCAGAGGATATTATAAAAGCATTTCATGGTTCTAGAACCGAACATAAAGAACGTAAATCAGGCTTCAAGACGGATCAATGCCCTAATCAAAATAATCCATAAATGCTCTTCATATCTGTTTGATATTACAGTGACTTAAAAAAAAATACTGACAATATAATATGATATTTTGAAAATTGAGGACTTTGTTCCAGTTGTAGCATAGGATGGTCTAAAATATCAATTAAAATTCCTTCATTGGTCTTTTGCAACGATTTTTTTAGCAAGACAAATAGGTTGTATTATATAAACGGGATCATTAATTGCTTTTACATCGTTTGTTTTTGCTGTCACTTCAAAATAATATCTTTTAAAGTCATCTTAGTCTAAAAAAATATGGATGGGTGTGAAATTTGTTTGTAAACCGAACCCAGGTTAGAAATCCACTTGTTCCAACGAAAAGAAAAATGTTACGCTAACATGAAAGATAATTTTACTTATATGGTGGAACAAATATTTATCTTTACATAAAATCGTTGCCCCACACTGGGAATAATTCCTGTATCGTGGGTGCGGTTACTAACACAAATATTTACATGGACATACACCCAGACCCGAAACAACTATCTATAAATCATACAAATATTAATTGTTCCGTGCGGGAATCGAAACCGTGACACGTAACGCAGCAGTCAATGGCTCAACCATAGCGTCGATGGCTAAACCAATATTTTTAGGGCCTATAACTAGTTATTTCAAATCTTGTAGTGTCTGCATGGAACATTTATATGTCTGTAAACTCTAATCACGATACAGTGGAAACTTTGTTCGGTCCATAGCTAAAAAAGCACTCTTCATTAATATGCTGTCAACTTCATGTATCCTCCTGCCGACCGGCGACGTTTTTTGAGATATTGCTTTGAAACTTCCAGCGAATTTTCTTCAATTTATAAAACTTACTAAAAAGAAACAAAAAGTAAAAATAAGTTGGTCATGATTCATAGTAATTTTATGTATTACATAAATATTTAATATATTTTGTGGTGGTTATAAAGTTTGAGTGTACGGTCACAAACAAAAGCTGGTTAAAGCTGCGCTCAAACTGACACGGTTCCAACCGCGTGCCATATCCCTTGCGTGTGTATCTATCTATATAGATGCTACCTACATTTCAATAGAAAAAGACGCGGTGGCCACGCGGTCGGATTTGACGCGATCAGGCGCGTGCCGCATGCCGCCCGCGTTACGTCTTGTTTGAGCTTGAGTGCAGCTTTAATCAACAAAAGTTGATAAACTTTAACACATTCATTAATATCTATAATTATAAAACGATTACTGTGTAAATACTTAGATATTTACATCATTTTAAGCCGCACTTTGCGTTATTTGTACTATATTTTACGTAGCTAAAGAACATTCAATATTGCTTCTTATCAATCTCTTTTAAACCACCGAAAAGTTTTCTGTTGTCCACATAGTAGCTACCTTAAGAGCAAAGTGAAGACATATCTTAAAAACCGTAAACTTTTTATAAACTACATGAAATAATGCAAAACAGTTACAAATATATATAATGTCAAATATATCTTTTCTTGTATGAAAATCCTCGGTAGTAGCGCGGAGTATGGAAATATGCCCGGTAGATGGCAATACGTTTGCCCCCTTATCCTATGGGACTCAATGACGTGATCGGCGAAATATGGATGTACAATAGTACCTACATCTCTGTCTAAACCTGCGGGGAATAAAGGCGTGGTGTAATGTTATGTAGTTAAAAATATTTCTAACCTGATCCTTACAATAAACTAAAGAAATATGTTTATTTTTCAACTTTCGGTAAAAGTTTCCGATAACATTAAAATACTGTACTGGCTGACAATTATTTACGGCAAGCGCACGCTTACAAAAAAATAATAATTTCGAAATTCAAAAGTTCACTGTTTCAACGCTTGTCCGTTACCAGTATTTTCAGTTGGTTATATTACCGATGGTATCGATTTAACGATACATGATTCGGGTGTTTCGTTAAATATAAAAATGTCTAGGTACTTACCGACATGATGTTGCCAGGACGTTTCTGAAACAATTATATAAAGTGTGGACATTTAGTTCCTATAAGATTCAAAACTCTTACTGGACACTTTATATTGTTTTATACGTAGGTATATGAAAGATATATAGCCTTCTTGCTAGTAGAATATATATTTATTTCATGTAAACCAAATTCAAGCACTCATGAATTTTTGCGTCTGGAAACTCTTTGAAAATAATATAATCTTAGAATCTTGTTTAATAAAGATTTGTAGAGGTAACTAATATAAATTAATGTGCAAAAGAAAAAAGTCTTACGAGAATAACATAATAAGATTGTCTCTGAATAAGGTTGCTATGGTAGTTACAAGCTGATAAGTTCCGTTAGACGGCACTCGTACGCAAGTATGACGCATGCGTCAGCATTCTAGTAAGATCAACCACTATGTAGGAAACTCAGCGACCCATAAAATCACGCTACCATCAGCCTCAGTGTCTTCTTCATCGTGCATCGTTATACGTAGTTACAAACTGCCTTGTTGGTCTATTGTTTGGAAGCGCGACTGCTGAGCGTGAGGTCCTGGGTTCGATTCACGGATCAGGCACAGTGTTATCAGGTTTTTCAGTTTAGAAATTCTCAGTAGTAGCACAGAATTTGATATCTTCTGTGTCCGATTGATGGCAATAGGTTCGCCTCCTATTACATGGGCCTTAATAATAGCGTCAGCGAAATGTTGGTGTACAATGGTACACTTCTGTTTAACCCTTCGGGGATACAGGTGTGATGCTATGTTATGTTTATATTATGCTATATTACATAGTCGCTTCTAGAAAGACTAGAAGCCGACTGCTGACTGAAGAACATTGTTCAGTATAAGAGTAAGGCTGATTGATTAGCCTTCGTTTTTTTTTTCTTGTCAAATGTCAATCAATACGACAAGTTTGGTCGTGTGTTATATCCGCTAGTGTGTACGCTTCTTTACAGTTAACGGACTTTTACATGACCAATTAATATTACAGAGTCTGTTTTTCCAATTCTGTTTGAATTGGCGTAGATATATTCACACTTGTATTTTTTACTTCGTTCCCTGGTCGGAACGATGATTGCGGGTATTTTTTTATCGTATGCCAAAAGCGGCTTGTGGGCCATCAAAATAATTTTATCTGATCGTATTATTTTTGGTTCGTATTCTTGTATTTTGTGTTTGTATTCGTGTAATGGTATTGTGTTTTTTTTTTAATAAAACCATTGCCAGTTGCCGATTCCAATGTAGTTGGGAGAAGGCTAGGCAGATGATTGTTTCTCATCGTTGGGCGTCTCCTGAGAGGCTTAATAATACTAGCGTTATATTTACGGTTATACAATAATTACGCTCCCCTATATGTCATGATACATTTTGTTATTATCATCGACAGTCTATCGCAGTCCAATGCTGGTCTGGCTGTAGCGAAAAATTTATTGATGATGTCAATCGTCATCACGCCATTTAAGCTGTCTGGTCAGGTAACCGCAAAACCAACCCTCTCGCACCAACGAAGCCGAGCTTTGACCACATTAAACCGAATAAAAATATTATTCGGGGATTACTGGAAAAACGCTGTGATTAAAATAAGTATGGCATAAAAATGTATAAAGTAAAATACTCCGAAATACGATTTTTTTAACGATTTTTACTTATCTAAGTATTTTCAACGTGAACTTAAATACTTTTTCGTGAATTGCCTATCGTTATATTTTATTTCCTCGAACTTTTTAATTGGGATCCCAAAGAGAAGAGGAATTATTTTTATATTAAATTCCTGATATTTTACGAGTTTTATTATGGTAAAGGTTAAGTACCTTTATGGGACCTCTGAGGCCTAATATTGTTCACACACTCTAGAGTGTGTTTTGTATTTATTTACATCTAAATAGAAAATATAGGGCACGAATTGATTGCCCGCTGAAGACCCCAAAGGTACGAAGGTGCACTAGGGTTTAATATATTTTGTTTGACATTATGTTGGGCCACGTACTTGGTTCAAATTTGAGATACATAAGACTTAACAGAGGATTGAAATGCATAATTCGATGTATATAAAAGTCGGATTAAATATGAAACCAATTAAATTTGTCTTTGCGATTAATATTATGTTAGTCAATATATTTTTCTTACATGTCGTCTCGTAGTCCAATTAAAATTAGAATTTTGTTCAATATTACTGCTTTAACGACTTTTCCAAATGTCTATATCTAGAACATGAATTTCTTTGTGATTCTGTCTGTCTATAATATTTTTGTCTGGAAGCTCTTTCATCTTAGAAGAAAGCTAGCCTAAGCCCGACATAATACCTCAAAGGTTATTTTGTGAACATCGTTAACGTTTTAGACCAAATGTTTTGTGAAATCATCAAACGTACTTCACATTGACTTTTACGTAATGTTGAATGTTTATATTTATGGAAATAAGATTTAAGAGTAAAGAGTTTAGAACAAATTATTCTGTTTTTATTTGTGTAAATAAAAACAGTACAGACTAAAAACAGTGAAGACTAAAAAATTAAGGCAGCTACAATATGCTTATTTATGTTCGTGTCGGCACGAGGGTTTACATGAAAATCACATATGCTATAGTGGAATGATTAGCCAGTCAGCAATGGTTAGGGTACCTCTACGAGTGTAGAGGCACTTCCGTTGAATCCCATATATTTAACTTAGAGACAAGAGAAAACGAAGAGAAAATATGTAACGGTTCATTAGTGGAAACGAAGAAAGAAAAACTAGGTAAAAAATGTTCACTCGCACCAGATCGAGTGAATTGTAGAAAAAAAATGAGACTAGAAAACTAGATTTTCTTAAATCCGGTAGATAAAAGCCAGTAACGACACTGTTGTAGTGCAGTGGCTAAGCGATTAGCTTTCTGCACTACGGGTCGTGGGTACTATTCCTGCAAATAACTACGGATTGTTGTTATGTGTCTTGGTTGACGTGGTTCTGTAATATGAGTAATTTTGAGATGTGTTTCTAGGCATGATACAGGAGGAAATCCAAGATTAAATAGGGTTATTTAAAAAAACTGGTAATATCGGTAGTCGTGAGTGTGGTTGCTGAGCGTTAGGTAGTGGGTTCGATCTCCGCATCGGGCAAAGTATTAATGAGTTTGATAAGAGAGAAAGCAGAATTGTATTATATGGAACTTAAACAAGGTTGATGGTTGCCTTCGGGGACAACTGGCGTGATACTATGATGATATAAATAAAAATAGAACCATCTGCCCATATATCTCCTTACGTATCATCATCTGCCTAGCCTTTTCCCAACTACATTGGGGTTAGCGTCCAATGTAACCGGTTGCGGCTGAATATCAGTATTTTGTACGGAGCGACTGCCTTCTGCTGAACTCCGCCACCCAATTATTGGGAAACACTGATACTCTAAGGTTAGACTGCTTGTCAGACTTTTTGGGTTGCTGACACCCGTAATGACTGTCATAGGTCTTCGTGTGACACCCGGAACCAACTACTTAACGTGCTTTCCGAGGCACGGAGGGGTCTCGATATGTGAAAAATGGTCATCCATCCGAGGACTGACCGCGTCAAGCGTTGCTTAACCTCGCAGATCGACCGATCCGAGCCCTTTACGTATCAATGAGAGCTAATTCAGCGTCTACGACGCGACACATCACACGTGTTAAAGTTTCCACGTCAGCTTACAAAGTTAGAACTACTTATCTCTTGGTCGTAGCTTAGGGTTAACGGAGTTGAGTGTACATATTAGTCTTTGTAGTCAGACTGAGTATTGTTATGCTTCTCTGTGGGGAGAACCGCAGAAAACAGAGAATTTATGTTTATATTGTTTTGTTGGAAGTCGCTTGTAAAGACTTGGTGCATACAAATTCTTTTCCTTTGATAAATTATTGACCTTGTTGTTTTACCTCATGTTTTAATAAGGTTTGAATAGGGATCAGGTCTGAAATTTGGACTATTTGAGATTTATTTTTGTTACGATTCCCTGGATTGGTAACTACGGCAGACCCAAATTGGTTTTATTATTTTACATAGTATTATGCCATTACATCCTGAAGGGTTAAGTAGAGATGTATAATTATACAGCCTTACTTAGCACTTCCAATAACACTTTGCCTGATCTGAGAATCGATGCTGGGACCTCACGCTCATAAGCCACATTTGCGGGCCCTAGATCAATTAAGCATCTTTTTAATGTAAAAAAATTGTTTGAAACATCGTCCTGTGCATCCTTTTATCAATATAGGAACATATGGCCATGCAAGTCGGTTAACCCACAGTGTAAAGTGCTAAAAAAAAAAACATCTTTATCATAGTATCACGCCTGTATACCCTGTAGGGTTTGGCAGAGGTGTAATATGATACACCAATATTACACCATTACCGTTATTGAGTCCTATTGCCATTAACTGGGCACAGTTCCAGACTTTATACTGCTACTGAAAATTTCCATACAGAAAAACCCTTAACTTATTAACTTAATAACACAGCTTGACCTGGGATTTAAACGCAAGGTCTCAGCAGCAGCGCTTACGACCACTAATGAGGCAGTTAAAAAAAATCTTGAGAATTTATTTATTTAATTAATACACCAACAGTTTATACATATAGCATTAAATTAAAATTTCTGTAAAATCCTTACTGTTTTTGCATTACATTTTTCCCTGTACATTCTTCCTTCTTTAATGAAACGTAATTTTGTTACTACGAGGAAGAATTCCTGTTAATAACTGCACAACGGGCCAAATTGCTTTGCAATTACCTTGCAGCAATCGCGACGTTGTACGACGGAGTTGCTTATTTGAGGGCGGTTCTACGTCCAATGCTAAATTGCTTAAGTGTCTAAGTCATTAGCTTTCTGTGCTATGTGTCACGGGTTCGATCCCCGCACGGAACAAATATTTGTATGATCTACAGATAGTACCCACGATACAGGAGAAATCCTAGTGTGGGGCAACGTTTATTTAAAAAAAAAGAAAAATAAAGTTTCACGTTGCAACGCTAGACGCGGAAACTTTGCAAAAATACATGACGTCATCCATTACATATGTATAACAATTCGGATCACTATAGGAACAACTCGCTAACAACCGTTAACATAATCGAAGATAACGACCTCTCACACGGTGCTTACACAGAGCGCAACAGTTCCAACGGTTACGATATAACGGTTATACGCACGATTATCGAGAAGAACCATATTATGCGGACACTTCGTTTTTACTTTACTGCAAATTGGATGCATTTGCACGTTGGACACATAAAAGTGACGTAAAGAGGTTTATGTGATGTCGTGATGCTACATTATTGTAAGAATCGAGGCTATCCGCTCTTCGTGTCCTGGGTCCGACTCGTAAAATAGGGAATAAAATAGTTTAATATTGATTGAGCTCATTCAATTTGTTTATTTTTTCTTTCCTTCTTATACGCATATGTCTATTTTACTGCCTTTGACTATAATCAGTCCATTTATACCCACTGCTGAGGTGGGTATTAAGATATAGTTCTCATTCTTCCTCTCTTATAATACTCATTTCACTCTAATATTCGTCTTTAGTTCTCCTCACTGAGAGGCAGCAGTGGCCGACATGAAGAAGCTGACGGTATTACCCTCCGCGGGCCCAGGTTGGTGGATGTCACATTTTTTTTTTTGTTTTTAGGACATTCTGCTTTCTGGCATCGTTAGAGTTATTGGGTATTAAAAATTACTTAAAATGATATTTTTACGTGTAACACTATATAACACATGACAATATAATACAAAACATAGCATCACGTCTGTATTCCTCGAAGGGTTAGACAAAGGTGAACTATTTGTATACCCACATTTCGCCGATGCCGTTATTGAGTCCCATAGGTATAATAGGGCGCGAGCCTATTGCCATCACTCGGGCACAGTTCCAGACTCCGTGCTGCTACTGAGAATTTCCACACAGAAAAACCAAATAAAATTTTACCCGACCTGGAAATTGAACCCAGGACCTCAACTCAGCTCAGGCGCTCGGCAATAGGGCTTGAGACCACTAGACCAATGAGGCAGTTTAATAGTCATGTCTTAAAAAATAAAAGAACATTTTTTTTAATAACTACTTTGTTTTAACTAAAGTCGTGTTAGTAGGTACTGATACTACAAACTGTACAAACGCAATACTACCGTAATTTGTCCCAGCAATGTCTCATTTTACCCGTAACATGCAGAAACAAACGAAAACAGAACCGACGTAAATTATTGCTGGAAAATGTAAATCATTACCCATTTCTTCGTTTTCAATGTAATACATTCGCATTGCACGCATATTGTTGGTGAAAAATGTACAAATCGCGTGTGCCATAGGGTCCTTTGTAGGCGATCAGATTAGCTGCGACTAATCGCATTCGGCGGCGACGCGACGAAAGTTACGTTTATGGCCCTAATTTATCGTTCAGCCGGTCTAACTAATTAACATAATTGAAGTAATTTTTCGGCAACAAATCTAGATAAATAATAATTAGACGGTGGAATTCCAGTAAGTATGTCGTTGAATTAATTTTCTTCACGACTCATGACTTAAATAGGGCAGATATACAGCAATAATGGGTTTTACTTTTTCTATGTTAAAACTGTGTGTTATAAAATCCCACATTCTATCTACCTAAAAAAACTAATTGAATTAAAGCAATAGAAAATTTTCTAGAAAATTAAAAAATATGTCATTTTAAATTTTCTTTTTAATAATTCTACAATTTTTTCCTAAAAATTTTAACAACATCAATCTCCATAAAAAGAGTGAAATTTTAGAATAAAATAAAAATATCGAAATTCACCACGAACTTTAACGCTACTAGAACCGAAACAATTCGAGAGAATCTGAGTTCAATTCCACTAAACGACCCCGCCGTACCTCCACTTCGCAACTTTGCCTGGCAACTGTGAAAATGCGGGTTCGAAACTAGCGATTGAATCCCCGTGATCAGAAGCGGGGCAATAGCAAAGTTTGCCAATTTATATGAATATATTATTACGACTGGTCCCGTATGAATTCGAACGCATCTAGGTATATACTTATTTATCAATAGTTGCTAGTTTATTTTGTCACAAGTAACAGTTCTGGCTTGTAATTGTTCAATAACATTGTATGTATTTAATACATTATTCGCAGGAAAATTACCAATTACCGGGGATTTTATGAAATCCCTAGGGAAACCAGGAAATCACTGAAGAATAAAATATTCTTGTCAGCTGAAACGATTTCATATTCATATTAGCAGTTTGCTACGTCGAATAAAAATTATAAAAAAAAACAATCACAAAAGGTTGAACTTACCGAAATTTCACTTGATTAACGTTTTTTTACTTAGTAATCACTACCTATAGAGGTATTCAATATTTTCTGTGCCTTGAATTCTTGTTTCTTCACTTCAATTAAAATAATTGTGTTCTAAATTACTCGTATTTGATACCTACTTAAAATCGTACTCAGTCATATTGAAATGTAAATTCTATCTGTACTATCATCGCTTCAAGCGCTTGTCTCCTCCGCTGAATTCAGAGCCTCGTTCTTCAAGCGGAACTGTGAAATGCTATTTACTAACGAATCGCACAGAAAACGGACGTTCTGAACTTTTGACGCCTTCTCCATCTTCGCTCATTGTCCAAATATTTCATTCGCAGAGTGTATGGATGTACAGACACTGATACATTTCTTCAGAAAGTTGGCAAGCTGACTTAAAATAAACTTTGAGCTATTGTTTGTTGGATTCCATCGTGGAAGTTTCATACATTGTGCCCGTTAATTTTGACGAGTTATATAAAATATGTTGTATGTTTGTTTCTTTGTATATAACGTACTTACATATGTAGAATTCTGATAATATAGCTATTATTCCAAACAAGTAATCAATGAAACATAATAAATACTTTACTTAATTGATAAGACTGTCTTGAAAGGTTGTTGTTGCATTGAAATTTACGGTATTTACTATTTTGTAATATATAGGTAGTTACTTAAGTAGACATTTACATTACTACACAGTATCGTAGCACAACTCACCTTTATTACTCTCTCCACATAATGCCAACATGTAAATACAATCTAGTAGGGGCAAGCAATACATGGAAAAAAATACTTGTATATCAAACTAAAGATCAATTGGAGCTCACAACTATTTTATATCGAAATTTATAGACAAATAAAAAGTAAAAAAAAACCATTGTTTAAAAACAATAATTTTATACCGAAATCATAATTAGCACTTTTAAGCATCGTCGAGTTGAAATCGTTTATTTAGGATGCCATGAAGCGTCCGCTGTCCTGTTTGCCGTTGGATTGTAGGTATTTGTGATGGGAGGAGGCCACAAATTGAATTGTCGGCACGCAGCCGGCCATGCCATGTGTCCTACCCCGTGTTTTCGACGCCGGCCAACGCTTTTCATTTCTAATTTACTCTACAGCGTATGATGGTTCTAATTGGACGAGACTTGAAATGTAGCTTTGTGTGCGGTAAGTGAGATTGTGGTTTTAATAATAATTTAACTCAGCATCACGCCTGCTTTCCCTGAAAGGTTAGGCAGGAGCGATGCCGTTATTAGGTCACATGTAATAAGGAGCAAGCTCGTTGATATCTACTGGGAACAATTCTAAACTAACTCGGAAAATGTTACTGAGAGTTTTCTTACAGAAAAACCAAATAACTATAAAGTTATAGTAGACTAAGCTTGCTCAAAAGTACTGCCGTTAGTCGTTGCCGTATATCTGTGCGCTAAGGTAACCACTAAGTGGAGCTCTGATACGGCGAGAATGCGTTACGAGACCACGAAAGAGATGTCGGGACGAACTTGATACATTCATGAATGGCCCACATGTACTGGCTCCAGACCGAAACGTCTGAAAATCATGGAGGGACGCTTTTACCCAGCAGTTGTATGCAAAGTAACAATCACAGTATCTGTAGACTTGGACTTTTACTGTATAAGACTAGGATAGCATATCTTGATAGTGGTGTGAAAATAGCTGAGTCTCGTAGGTAATGTAAGTAGCGTAAAGTCAATCTACTTTACGACTCACAAAAACAGACCAAGTTAATATACGTAAGTAATCATGGTACTGGAGATAATGGTGGCGACCATTATCATGTGATTACTCAATTTTACGTAACACTAGTCATAATGTGAAGTTTTCCCACTTAAACTAATTGGAATCGACCGCAACTTGTAATGTAACATAAATAAACCGACGCGCAGATGTACATGTATTTCCATTGAATCGGTGCAAAACGCAAATGATTTAATTACGCACGAGTAATTTGATCTCTATAGATTTTTATTCGATTCTAGCGAAACGTATTTGTTTGGTGTCTATGTATCGTAAGCGAGTTGAGCGAGGGCATTTGAGTTTCTAAAAAGCGACGGATGAACCGCTCGCTTTCTGCAAATTTCGAGTTAGGTTAGATCTTGATTTTGTTTTGTTATACAGTTAACTTTTGGCGAATCTTTTAAATGTTTAGTTTACACTTTCATGTCTTTTTGTAATGTAGTGTATTTTAAAGGTTATATTTAATGCAGTTTTTTGGAATAAATTAATTAAATAAGACTTAGCACATAATTAGTACGTAATGTATTGTAATAATTGACGAATATCAACGATTGGGTACTTGCAAATAATACCCAATAAAAAAATCTGCCTTAATGTTCTGGTGGTCGCAATCGCGACTGCTGGGCGTGAGGACCAAGGTTTTATTGTCGGTTTGGGGAGTGTTATTGAGTGTTTACATATACCTAGAAATTCTAAGTAGCGCGGAGTTTGGAACTGTGCACGGTTGATGATAATAGGCTCGTTCCCATATTGGATTTAATAACGGCATCGGTGATATATGGGTACACTTCTGGCTATTGCTTCACGGATGCACGCGTGATGCTATATTATGTTAAAACACATTACCATCACATTTCTATGTTCCTACTACCGAAAGAGCCTCCACAAGTGAAAGACACTGCGACCGTCTAGCGCATCCTGGGCATTTAGCCTCAGTACAGGTTAATTTTTCTACTACAGCATGAGCGATTCCCGTGTGACAGTATGTGCCGAAACCAACGAATAACTTAGATCTAGCAAAGTTATTTTATACTTATAGAAAACATACCCTTACAAAACCTGTTTTTTTTTTACGTAGTGCGAAATTCGTCAGTATATCAAGTTCTTGATCGATTTTTCTGGTACAATAGTTAATACTGGATCAGCACATTGCAGGGAAGCGGTTCTATTGTTTGATCTGCGATAGCCATTGTTGCGGGCACCGTATGCCTGTGCTAAGTGGGTATATGTGTTGATTAATTGCAAACGGCCGGCCGCAGCGCGTCTGATTGCAGCAAACATTTGTCACTAATGGATGAATCGCTTATTCCTCATAATTCGACACCAACGTCGATTATTGCGATTGCTGGTTATCTGTTAACTCATTTGATATTGGACTGATCGTGCGCGCTGGATTCCGGTAGGTTTGGACGGTGATTTTCGGTGTAACTTTGCGAGAGGTCCAAAGTAGCACATAGATTCAAGGTAAATCAAGTGATTCGTCCAGACTGCCTCGTTGGTCTAGTGGTTGCAAGCGCGACTGCTGAATGTGAGGTCCTGAGTTCGATTCCCGTGTCGGGCAAAGTGTTATTAGGTTTTTCTGTATGGAAATTCTCAGTGGCAGCACGGAATCTGGAACTGTGTTCGGTAGATGACAATAGGTTAGCCTCCTATTACATGGGACTTAGTAACGGTATCGGCGAAATATGGAGATTACAGGTATGATGCTATGTTATGTTTTTCATATTATTCATCATCTGCCTAGCCTTTTCCCTACTACATTGAGGTCGGCTTTCTATCTAACCAGTTGCGGCTGAATTTCAGTATTTTACAAGGAGCTACTGCCTTCTACCTCCGCTACCCAATTACTGGGAGATACTGATACTCTAAGGTTAGACTGATTGTCTGACTTTTGGGCTTCTGACACCCGTAGCGACTGTCATAAGTCTTTGTATGGCACCCAGGATCAACTGCTTAACGTGCTTTCCGAGGCACGGAGGGGTCTCGATATGTGAAAAATTGTCAACCATCCAAAGACTGACCGCGTCAAGCGCTGCTTAACCTGGCAGATCGGTCGGCCCTTATCGCTATTCCACTCCTGAGCAAACGCCTCCAGTCCTCCGTTTCTTGCGAACCCGCGCTGGACTGGATCTATCCAGTTTTATTTATTCATAATAAATTATAAACTTACCATAAATATTCACAACGAACAATTCAGCAGACTAGGTTCTGATGAAACAAACGAAATTACTATCGTCATTTAATCTTTATTACAACAGAAACAAAACATTACCAGACTATTGTCACGTTCCAACCTATTAATCCAGGATTAATCAGGCTTTTCGTGTAATTAAACTACGTTCTACTTCTATCACTCGGAGTTCTAAGCCCCGACATTAGACATAGGCCTATCGCCTCAGGCTACATTTGTGCCAACCTGTCAACATAATTAAACATGTTGTCTAGTAGAGGTTAACTTCAAAAGACATTTACAAAACGATTGTTTTAAAGAGGTCGTGACTTTTACGCATATTGATGGTAAGGCTGCCGCAGTGGCTTATAAGTAGTCCCCGGTACATATCGTAGGTTCTATTCGCGTATGGAACAAATATTTGTATGATCTACAGATAGTTGTTTTGCGTCTCGGTGAGTGTGTATATGAGATGGTTTTTTTTTTAAAAGACTTTGCCCCATACTATTATTTCTCCTGTATTTTGGGTACAGTTTACAAACATACATGTCACATGCATGTACAACCTGACCCGAAACAACTATCTGTAGATTATACAAATATTTATTCCGTGCGGAGATCGAACCCGCCACACGTAGCGCAGAAAGCTAATCGCTTAGCGACTGTCCCCACCGTGTTGTTAATGTTTGTGAACTAAATTGTTTGCACGACATAGGAGAAATCCGAGTGTGGATCAATGTATGTGTTTGTTTGAAACTACGGCATAAAATAATATTGTTCCATTTATAGTCACCGTCCTAATTAGGTCTTCATGGACCCTGCTCGTCATTATTTATGAATTTATAAATACTGTCAGTTTTATTTATTGAAGTCGTTAATTGTACGCGCGATAAACAAGCGGCTGAGCTAGAATAAGCACTGGCTTCCAGGAATTGGGTGGCGAAGATGGAATATTTTCCACAGTGATGTTCTAACTCTTCATAAAGATAACATAGGTATGTATTGCCATTATACTTTCAACGTAGATGTTAGAAAAGGCTATAAACCAACCAACGCTATCTATCTAGTAATTCAGACCATAAAAGTTAAACGAAGCACATTATAGAGGTGCTCGCAGGCTAGTGTTATTAACAACTGCAATTTTTATAGGTATACGGTTTTTCTACGAGTTGCTTCAAAAGTACACCTTCATATATCGAAAAGTAGTTTAGAAGATATTAGGTAGAAAATATTTGTCATTATCAAAGTTAGCCGTTTGTTTATATAACAAATTGTATTTAGAAAATATGAGATTTTCCTGTAACTTTTAAACGTGCTGATACTATTTTACTTGACACAATACACAAAGTTTACAGAATCCCATCTAATTGTTTGTAAATATTCTGAGCGTAACAAACTACAACCGAACGCTACAGTACAGATAAGTTCGTTTTAGTAAATTTATTTTCGCCTATTTTCTACGGTACTGAAGCCAATTGGATGGTAACTAATACTAAGCTATAAATACCGGCACAAGTCATGTTCACCAACTCCACCTTATGAAATTAATCATTTAAAGGAATTGGTCTGACTTTTAGAAAGCTGTCTTTGGATATGTGTCATTTGTTCACGGATAGTGTACAAAGATGCGCCCAGAAGTAGATCTGGAGGTCGTATGAGGTTTTCTTGATCTCGCTCATAATGAACCTAATGATAGGCGAATAAGTAGTATTATGCTAAGGATTGAACGTTTGACAATTCCTTATCGGTTTCGTAACAAAAACTCGCCACTAAAGATTCTAGAAAAAAAAAAACAAAAAAAAAAGGAAGTTCAAACCACTGCGCAACGCTAATTAATCATCGATTTATGATTTGGGATCAATATTCTTTCACAATAGATTCGAGATATTATAGTCACGAGATATGAGAATGACATGAAACACTATTTAATACGGTAGATGACTACTAGTCATCTGAGTTACTTTGATGATAAAAATTGAAAACGCCAAAGATAATCCAAGAGGAAAACTATTTACCAAAGAAGATTTCAGAATTTATTGTTGATGCAGTCATCTAGCCTATTACATAAAAACCAAAATTATATTGGTCTGCATTATTACTCGGTATACTAAATTATTTCTTCATCTGGTTCATGACAGCAAAGCCTTTATAAGTCCAATTCATGACCTGCAAAAGAGAATGTTACAATTGAAACATTTATATGTATGTTACATTTAAAACCCAACCCAATCCAAACCCAACCCTCACTCAAAAACGCATCCATTGACGGTATTAATGTAGAAATTAGACCATTGCCCTGGGAAATACAGATGTTTTGGCAATACAGTGCGGGGTTATCCATAACATATCTACAGGGTATGTCTTGAAAGGGTTGAGTTTCCGTGGTTATCGAAATGTAAGTAAAACAGTGCAATTGCTGTTTATTTTGAGAGAGGGATAAGGGATGTGACGTTTAGATTCGAATTAACAGGGCACAGTTGCGAATTCTCGTCGTTTCCTGAAATCATGTTCACTTAATAAAATCACTCTTGTGTTTGAATTTGCTTTTATTAAACTACTAGAGTAGTATTTTGGATATGTTGTTTTAATTCTTAAAAGGAGAAATTAGAAGTAGAGTCATATCAAGAGGTCAAAACGAAGGCAGAAAGTAAAGAGCAGTAGCGGTTGGTCCACCGACAAGAGCTTAGCTCTTAAATTTAAAAGAAGAAATAAATTATGCAATTATTATTTAACTTCAGTGTCTAATTAATTTTAAGTTATCCATATTACTGTTTATATGTTCAATATTAAAATGGAAACTTAAAATAAGAATCAAGTATTTTATTTTAAACTTGGTATAAGTCATGCAAGCATAATTAGAGAAATTAAATTAAATGTCTCCTAAAGAACGACAGAATAAAAATTGCAGCAGCAAAAATTATAGCGTATTTTATGGCTACGTCCCGTGTCCCAGCTTAATTGGCAAAGATTAAACTACAGCAAGCGGGGTCATCCCGCAGGGACAGTGGGTAGCCCGAGGTTTTCTGGAGGCCATGGCGACTCCTGATGAATAATTTAGTAGTTTGTATCTATTAATGTGTTGGTACATACGCACGTGATGTGGTTCCGTAATAAAAATGGCCGCGCGTCTTGAATCCGATAGCTTTGGAAATGGGAATCCTATGTACTAGTGTTATATGAGATCGGGTAGTATCTTGTACTGTATTTTATTAGGCTGGGTTGATTGACTGATCGATCGAACAAACTAATCACAGTTAATTAAAATCGGATAGTTGGCTTGTAGAAAGTGGATGTGGAGAGTCGAAGGCCGGGCTCAGTGGCGCTTACTGCGGGGGCTTATGTCCAGCAGTGGACGAATGTGGGCTGATGATGATTATGGTGATGAATTAAACATGATCGTCAAATAATACATGATTTTTTTTTACAGATTAATCTTATAACACTGCCCAAAACGGAATCTAACACAAGTCGCTTATGACCACTAGACTAATTAGAAAGTCAGTCAGTCCTAATAACTAGGGTTGATGAACTTTGAATGTTGTCGTTCGTCTTTTATTTTTAAACAAAATATTTGAAGAGGGTTTAATCTTCAAAAAAATTAGTTAGGTCCTTGGATTTTAAAAATAGAACAATTGAATTACAAATGCGCCTAATAAATATTCACTCCTTAATATCAGTCAATGTTTTATCTGAAAACATTAAGCACAACGTTTTAAAACAAGTTGGTGCTCTGAAAACCATTTAAGATACTTGTATAACTCGTATAAATATTCTGATTGCAATCGTAAACTTTTTGAATATTCAACTAAGTAACAAGTTTAATTTCGAACTTTTTCTAAATATTATAATGGATCCAATTATGAAATCAAATAAAGTTGCTATGATTTATTACGACGGTTATACAACAAAGTTTGATAATCATCGATGTTAGCGAACATATTTTAGAGTCTTACTGTATTTAATAAATAATTTATTACTCGTATGTACTAAGAGATCAAGCATGAAAATCTTAAACACAAATGTAACTCAAAAAGCCGCTAAGTCGAAAAGGGTATTTTGGTGAAGATTATGTAGTATTTGTTAACATTACTAAGTTAATAAGAACGTAAGGTAGACTAATTATAAGAGACTCAGTTGCCCTTAATATTTTCAACATTGTTTATTTGTTTTTTTTTTTTTTTTAACGTTGCCCCACACTAAGTGTAATTCTTGTATCGGTGCGTCTACAAACACAAATATTCACATAGACATACACCCAGACCGAAACAACTACTTGTAGATCATACAAATATTTGTTCCGTGCGGGCATCGAACCCGCGACACGTAGCGCAACAGTCGATTGCTCACTGCGCCAGTCGTGTCGCCAAAACTTATCATCCAAATTAGAAACAGTATTATTAGTTGCAGTGTATTGAAAAAATTGTTCTGATTTATTATCGGTATTATTATTCCGTTTGCCTGTCTCTTTGGTCTAGTGGTAAGCGCAACTGTTGAGTGTAAAGTCCTGGGTTCGATTCTCGGGTCAGGCAAAGTGTTATTGAGTTTTCGGTATGGAAATTCTCAGTAGGAGCACGGAGTCTGCAACTGTTCCCGGAAGATGGGACTCAATCGGCGAAATTATTATTTATAAATAATTTAAATATTATTCAGTTTAGTTTTGACAAGAGTTTTTTGGTTGCACTGATGGTTGGTCTATATAACCGTTCCATTATATGTTCTTTGTCCAGTTTATGGTCATATACATAATCTTTCCCAGAGAGTATCTATGCTGAAAATTTTCCTTTAAACTGGCGATAGACGATGAATAAAGGTTGAATATGATACGAGTCGATTTGGTTTCACCGCACTATCTTTGATCAATGGAACGTTTGGTTGCTAGTTTGGTTTCAGAATTTCAGGTTTCAGACTAGCTGAAAATAGCACAAAATAGATTGTCAGTTAACAAGATCCATTGATGATGAAATGCCTAACCGTAGAATGCTTGTAAATCTGATTTTAGGAGATTTTTTTTTTCTTTTTTTTAAACATTGCCCCTCACTAGGATTTCTTTTGTATCGTGAATACAATTTACAAACATACATGTCACATGCACACACAACCAGACCTGAAACAACTATCTGTGGATCATACAAATATTTGTTCCATGCGGGAATCGAACCTGCGACACCTAACGCAGAAAGCTCACTTAAAATCACTTAGCCACTGCGCCAAACATGTCGTCAAAATTACCTGAATTAAAAAAAAAATGATTGCCTCATTGTCTCTTAATCTAGTAGTCGTAAGCACGACCGCTGAGCGTGAGGTCCTGGTTTAAATCCCAGGTCGGGCAAAATTTTATTGGATTTTTCTGTATGGAAATTCTCAGTAGCAGCAAGGACTCTAGAACTGTGCCCGGTTGATTGTAATAGCCCCCTATGACATAGGACTCAGTAACGGCAACGGCAAAATGTGGGTTTATAATAGTAACTAACTCTCTGCCTAACCCTTCGGGGAGTACAAGCGTGATGCTATGTAATGAGGAACTTTCGAAGTATTGGAACATCGAATATAGGTAGTAATTTTCAGTGTAGTTTCAATCATATTCGTTTTAGACGCCCGATTGGAATGAGAATTGAAAATTCACAAAACATCTACCTAAATTATTACCTTCAATAAAGTTTCTGCGAACGGAATGTAATTCTCATGGAAACGAAAATTAAATCACATTCATCGAGTCATTAATGTGAAATGAAAACACTTCACCGAAGGAATAACAAATAAACAGCATTCCTAGGAAAAAACGTGCACCCAATTAATTTTGAACATTGTTCTTGAAAGAGCATGTACTTCTAGAAACGGCTAATGAACTCGCCTAATAAATAAATAAATACCGTTTTCTGAGAACACAATGATAGGACACAGTCGGCAGCAAAAGTTTTGTTCTTGACATTTTTAACTTATATATATATTAATTTTCTCATTCCATCATAACTTATGGTTATTTGTATAACACATAATGACCACTGACTGCCTCATTGGTTTAGTGGTAGCAAGCGCAACTGTAAATGTTAGGTTCTGGGTTCGATTGCCGGCAGTCTAATTGCGTAAAAATAGCGATAGCAACGCGAGAACCACGCGACAGCAGCCTCATTGTTTGGTCATACATACGAGTATATGACACAAAAATGATGTTTGATAGTAGATATCGTGCGATCTGTTGTTTCGTTCGTTTGTCGATTTGATGTTTCAGTATGGAAATTCTCAGTTACAGCACGAGGTTTAGAACTGTGCCCGGTTGATGGCAGTAAGCTCGCCCACTATTAAATGGGACTCAATAACAGCATCGGCGAAATGTTGCTGTATAATACTACAAATCAAATCAAATCCATTTATACATCTCTGCTTAATCCTTCGGGGAATACAGGCGTGATGCTATGTATGTATATACATACAACAACTATTTAACTACAGCTAAGGCTAAATAAAAAAACAAACTACGATCTAAACACAAGGAAAATACCTAATAACTTTGTGAAGTTAGATTTCAATAGGAGAAATTTCATCATTTATAATAGTAATATTATCTTGATGATGTAATTTAACAGTGTCATAAACCTATTTCTACCGGATTTCGATAAACAATTAATACCTAACAGTGAGGGATATAAATAATAATAGATATTATGTATTTTCGCTTTCCGTCTAGAATTTCTAGTAGACAAGTTATTGACTCTCAACCGCAAACAATATTTCAAGACAAGTGTCATCCAGATTATCTCAACAGATTCACATTCGTTTGGGATAACTCTAGGACACTTGTCCTACCCTACCTAGGTACACATCAAGCTCTACATATCTACTGAAGACTAAATCTTTGTTCGATCTAACTCTAAGATTTTTTTAAAGACGTACAACCGTTTTTAGTTCATAGGTTTTCATCTTCTATATTCAAATAAACCAGACACTCGTTCTTGACTTCATTAGCACGGGATTTCTCCTTACACGTGTCATAATAAAAACCTCACAATACTTACCTTTATTTATTAAAACCTCTCAGGACTTATCTTTTCGATTGTACCCCGACAATGGGGACTTCTTGGAAGTGATCCCAAATATTTGAGGACAAAAAATATGATAAACGACTATGAATAATGATTGTCCTTCTTCTCAAGCTCGGCTGTGACGTCTTAACTTATGGCATTCACATCGGTACTTGTCTTAATAATAAGATATTGGGACATCTATTCGTCAGATGGTATGGGCATTGGAATTATTTATGCGTTCGATTTGAATATTGAGAGCTAAAAGAATAGGAGTTTATATATTTATTTACATTTATTATATATATATATATATATTTATTTGAATTTGTTGATATATTTAGGCAGAGATGTACTGTTTTATACCCAAGTTTCGACTGATGTCGTTATTAAGTCCCTTGTAATAGAAGGCGATCCTATTGCCATCAACCGATCACAGTTCCAAACTCCGTGCTGCTATTGAGAATTTCTGTACAGATAAACCCAATAAAACTTTGCCCGATAAGAATCGAACCAACGACGTCACGCTCAGCAGGTTGCGGCCACTAGACCAATAAGGCAGTATATTTATATATAAATAATAATAGATGCTGTAAAGTATAAAATAATTATTTTCCTCTTTTTTTATTTGTAACTTGTACACGATATACTCTTACACTTAACATACATTTTGTCAAGTTTATAGTATGTCGGAAGAGTGAAGTAAAATGTTTGTTTACGTACTAGTAGCGCCATCTATTAGCGTTGAGATAACTTAGTCGATTAATCAAATCGATAACAGCTGTCATTGAGTCAGTAGTTCGAGTCAAGGTTGTCAATGAACTGTCGCATATGACGTTTGACGTCTGTCAGATGCCAAGGTGAGACTTGTGTGTTAGCGACACGACACATTTGACATCGAGAGCTCGACCGCGCCGGGTGTGCGCACTGATTCTACCCGAACACGTGCAATATGGCGGACACCGATGCTACTCCAGATAAAAATCCCTCTGCATCTTCGACAAGTATATTTGCAGACGTGAAGGCCAAAGGGAAACACATCTTATATCTATCCTACTTACATTTGTATAAACAAAAATACCTTCAATCAATATTTAATTTTACAAGCTTAACGGTATTTTCAATTGGAAGCAACATATTACCGAAATCAAACTGTACATGAAAACTATTGAGGGTATTTACAAACTGCAGGCAGACACACAAACTATGAACCCAACTCTAATTACTTGTAATGTAAACTAATCTAAACTAAATAATATACTCTCATAAAATACATTAAAACCAGTCCATGCATAGCGTTATGGCTATTTTCCCCGAAGAGTCTATAATATATATATAAATCCGTGCACTGAAATTAGTTTTTGAAAATCGGCTACTGAATCGATTTTAGCCTCTCTTATCATCTTTCTTATACTATTATAATGGCGAAAGTTTGGACAGATGGATGTTTGTTACTCAATCATGCCAGAACGGCTGAACGGATCTGGATGAAATTTGGCACAGAGTTAGATTAAAGTCAGGAATAGCACATACTTTTTATCCGAAAAAGGTACGGGTTCGTAAACCACGCGGGCGAAGTCGCGGGCGGATGTTAGTAAATTTATATAGTTGTCTCATTTGTGTAGCGGTCGCAAGCGCGAGTGTTGAGCGTGAGGTCCGAGCTTCGATTTCCAAGTTGGGAAAAGTTTTATTAGGTGTTTTTGTACCTATACAAATTGTCAGTAGCAGCACGAAATTTGAAATTATACTCAGGGGCTGAGGGCTTATCTTTCTAGACTACGTGTCACGGGTTCAATTTCCAGACGGAACTAATATATAAATAAATAAATAATAAATTTATTAGAAACTTTCACAAAAATAATACGTAATAATTTCAAAGTATTTAGTAATTAGGTAGATATATGTTAGTAGTTTCTTATATGAGGTTAGTGTGTATTTTAAAATATGAAGTTATATTACAAAAAGAAGATACTTATTTCTAATTATACTAGAAGCAGCCTGCCTGAGCTAGGTTTTTACAAACCTGTGTTTCAGGCCGTCGCTTGTCTATGCAATATAAAAAAAGGACTATAATTTATTATAATGTTTAAAAACTATCTTAACAAGTATGTAGGTATACAAAAATAAAATAAAATAAAATTCAATACTCACAATGTCATGGGCGATATAATTTATGAAAATTACAAAATTATTCTAAGACGTCTAAGAGTTTTTCTGTATCTGTGTAATTTAAGTGCCTTAAATACTCCGATAGCATTTTATTGCAATTTGTATATGTAAATGTACCGTTGGGCGTGGGCACATACTGCTCAGACACGCCCATTAACCCGGCCCGTGGGGGAATAGAGTCCTCTTCTCTATTCCTCACTTGGGTAATTCCTGTTCAGCGCGTCCTAGTCGCGGGGGTGGGCACTATACACTTCAGTAGGCCGGAGTGTGGTAGTGGCAGAGTTTGACAGGGACCCAGTCCTGCGGGGTATAACGCAGAATCCTTGCCCAGGATTACGGGTGAAGACCGCAATGGCTGGGAAGGCGAAGATGACAGTCATCAATACGGTGGAACAGGCAGAAGCGGCAATGTCACAAGGACATAAACTTGGAACCTGACAGAGGGCAGCAGTAACTGTCAGTACTGCGCAAAGGCAGAAGCCTGGCTTTGTAGCGGATTATCTTAAGCGCTGCCACAGTGGCCAAAACGGTTAAGGTACTGCGGAGTGGAAGGCAAGGGGAAACCACCACTCTATTCTTCCCAAAACAGTAGCAATGGAAAGTTCAGAAAAAGTAAATGAGTATCTTGACAATGGGCTTCCACGACGAAAAATTCCGTGGCGGTCTGAGTCCGGCAGAGGTAGGCGTCCCAGCAAGGCTACCCCGGTCGTCATCCTGCGAAACCCTTGCATAATAAGCACATGGAACGTTAGAACCATGTTAGACAAAGGAGTGATAGATGAAGGTAAAATAGAAAGATTGCTGATGGAAATGGATAGATTAAAAATTGATATTCTGGGTTTAAGTGAAATAAGATGGGAAGGAAATGGAGACTACTGGGTTAATGATTACAGAATAATATACACGGGGGATAAACAAGGTATAAATGGTACTGCAATTATCCTTAATCGCAAATGGGCTTCTGCAGTCGAAAATACTATACATCACAGTGACAGAATTACAGGAGTCAGAGTCAGGACTACACATACAAACCTTGCTATACTACAGATATACATGCCAACCGGAAGCCATTTGGATGAGGAAATAGAACAAATATACGAAGAAATGGACAGTATAATAGATACATTTAGTACACTGGATGAATTAGTAATAATGGGTGATTTTAATGCAGTCGTTGGGAATAATAGAACAGAAAATATTACCGGAAGTTATGGATTAGGGAGCAGAAACAAAAGAGGAGAAAGACTTATTCAGTTTTGCAAAGAACATGACTTAATAATATTAAATACTCATTACGCACAGCCAAAAAGAAGACTGTATACATGGAAAATGCCTGGCGATATTGCTAGATACCAAATAGATTATATTTTAACAAGAAGTAAATTAAAGAACGGCGTTAAATGTTGTAAAACTTACCCAGGTGCTGACATTTATACTGACCATAATTTACTAGTAAGCAAATTCGATATTCAATATAAGAAAAGAGGGAAAAGATTTAAGGCCAAAGAAATAGATCTCATTAAGTTAAAAGATAAGATATATTATATGCAATACAATAATAAGCTAGAAGATAAGTTAAAAGCCAGCAAAGATAAAAGAAATATAAATAGCAATAGATTAGTAAATATAGAACAAAGATGGTGCAATATTAGAGATTCAATTATATCCAGTGCCCAAGAGAGCTTAGGAAAACAAAAGATTATTAGAAGAAAAGTGTGGCTTAGTAAAGGAACTGAAAATTTAATATTAGAAAGAAGAAAATTAAGAAATAAAACAGATGAAAACAGTATTATTAGTTATAAAAAACTTACAAACAAAATTACTTTAGAGTGTAGAAAAAATAAAGAAAATTACATAAGGAAGACATGTGAAGATATTGAATTTTTTATGAATAGAGGATTTATAGATAAAGCATACAGTATCATTAAAAATCTAGATAAGAAGCCGAGAAGAAAGAGTACCCTAATACAAGATGAGAACAGTACACTGCTAATAGATAACAAAGCAGTAGCAGAAAGATGGAAAAGATACATAGAAAACTTATATGACGGACAGGGCTTAGAAGATGAAGATATAGAAAATATAGATCATATAGAGTATGATAGGAGAGGACCGGAAATAATAAAAGCAGAATTTGATAAATCATTACAAGAACTAAAAAATGGGAGGGCAGCAGGTGATGATCAAATTTATATAGAATTAATTAAAGCAGGAAGTGATTCATTAAAGGAGAACATATTTCAATTAGTAAAAACCATATATGAAGAGGGCAAGGTGCCTAGGGACTTTAAAATAACTAAAACTATAGCCGTACCTAAAAAAAATAACACAACTAAATGTGAAGAACACAGAACCTTAAGTTTGATATCACAGGCATCTAAAATTATATTGAAAATCATACAGAATAGAATAAGAAACAAAGTAGAATTCGTACTAGGTAATGACCAGTTCGGTTTTAGAAGAAATAAAGGAACAAGGGAGGCTATTTTCGCTTTAAGAACAATAATAGGACGTCGAGTTGATCTAGATATCGATACTTTTATAGCTTTTATAGATCTAGAGAAAGCGTTTGATAGGGTGAATTGGAAGATCATGATGAAACTGTTAGAACAGGCTGACTTGGATTACAAAGACAGAAGAATAATATTTGAGCTGTATAAAGAACAAGAAACCCTTATAGAAATAAATGAAACCACAGAAAAAGCAAAAATTAGACAAGGAGTTAGACAAGGATGTTCCTTGTCTCCTCTCATATTTAATATTTTTATAGAAGCTGCTATTAAACAGATTATGAAAGAATCCAAAGAAGGAATAAGTGTAAATGGAGAACGTATAGTATTTATTAGATTTGCCGACGATATTGCAGCGCTCACAAACAACAGACATGATCTAGAGACACTACTGAACAGAATGAATCAAGTATTTAACAATTACAACATGAAAATAAATATCAACAAAACTAAAATCCTTTTGACATCCAAATTCCCCTACAAAATTACAAATCCCATTAAAATTGAAAATAGCCCTATTGAACAAATAAACCAATTTAAATATTTAGGCAGCATTATATCTGAAGACGCCAGATCATCATTGGACATCAAAACAAGAATAGCCATTGCAAAACAAAACTTTTATAATAAATATCCTCTTTTCTCTTCAAAAATAAATAATATTATCAAGAAAAAAATTATCAAAATATATATATGGAGCATTGCCCTGTATGGGTGCGAGACGTGGACCCTCACAAAAAGAGATAAGGAGAGGCTTGAAGCCTTCGAAATGTGGTGTTGGCGTCGCATGGAAAAAGTGTCATGGACAGAAAAGGTCACTAATATAGAAATATTGGGAAGGGTAAAAGAAACGAGGCAAATTTTAAATCAAATAGAAAAAAGAAGGGGCAAAATGATTGGGCATTTAATAAGACATGATAAATTTATAACAAATATAATAGAAGGAAAACTGGAGGCAAAACGAAAGAGAGGACGGCCAAGAATGAAGTATATAGACCAACTGAAGGAGAAGGCAAATGCAGTGACATATAAAGAAGTGAAGGAGCTAGCTTTGAACAGAACAGGATGGAAAATGCTACACCGACAAGTGCCTGGCACTTAAATTGGAAAAAAAAAGATATGTAAAACTATATAATTTAAGGATCTTATCAAGCTTATTATATAAGTAAGGACCTAGGAAAACGTAAAATCTTTTAACAAATGCATGTTTCGTTTGGGGCCTTGTGCATACCACATCTTTTCTTCTCCTGTCAGAAGGTATGGGGGCAAAAGGTAGTTCAGTGTGATGTTGTAGAACGATTTGCAGTATGAATAATTGTGGAACTGTTAGTACCTTACAGGCCGCGTAAAACTTCTGAGTGGGAAACAAAAAAGGTCGAAAAGTGGCTACCTTGAGAACTGCTCTTTGAGCACGTTCCAAAGGTAGCAAAATTGTTTTTGCAGCTCCACCCCAGGATGTTATACAATATGTTAGTATGGATTGGCATAAAGCTAAATAAACCTGTTTTATTAAGTTATAGTCAGCTATGTTACGTAAATTCTTATGTATGTGTTTACGGAAGTTTAAATTTGTGTCAAGCGTGATTATTTCATATAGTCTGCGTTAACTAAAGTGGGGCATGCGCATGCAGTGTCAGCATTTGATCTACAATTATGTATAATATGTATCGCCTTAAGTTGTTTTCTTATTTGTATAGTACGAGTATGTGAGTAGCATAGTATGTGAGAGTGTACCTAAGTTGTGGCCACGTTTTGCGAGATCCTTAGCGAGTCGCAGAGTTGAATAGAATAGAACAGAATAGAATAGAATAGAATAGAATAGAATACTCTTTATTGTATACCGATAAAAATTTTGATACAACTTATATATTAAAAGATATGTACAAAGGGCGGTCTTATCGCAGTCGGCGATCTCTACCAGACAACCTTAGGATGGACAAGAATAGAAGGCGAAAAGATAAGGGTAGTCTGTGGTTGAATAACGTATGGAATAAACATTTACTTAGCCGGATTTAATGCATCAGAACTGAAGCCACTGACATCAACGCTGGCTGCCTGTGGATGGATCGAAGGCCGCTGGACTAGACCATCTAAGTCCTCTAGTAAATACATTCTTATATATTTATAAATAAAAATTAAATGCTGTTCATTGGTACCTAAGCGCATTACTTAAGACATCTGGACCGATTTAGCTTATCTTTTTTCGTCCTAATAAGGTTTTTAAGCAAAGGGAAATAAGAAAAGTTACCCGGAAAATTGGGAAATTCGGGAAAAAGCTGAAAGTGCTCTTTTCTATGGAATTTTGTATGAGGAAGACAGGACAACGTCTGTCGGGTCAGCTAGTGATAAATAATAATCACCTCTTGTAACATTAACAGAATTTTGATAACAAATATTAAAACATGAACGATCGATCACTGGCCACTGACATACAAAAGATTTTCTATTCTATTTACATGACTAGTTTAAATATCTTTAGGTAAAGTAGTATTTATAGATAAGATTTCAAAAGCAATTACAATAAAGGCATTCAGAATTCCGCACAGAAGATTTTATAGATATCTAGATGGATAATTGCGTCATCGGCCAACCTCAAAACTATTTGGGTTTAAATTTGATCCGCAATCGGAAACAATGTAATCATACCTGTGTTAAAGGGATTTTCTCTATTACACAGAAAATTGTAGAAATATAAAAAAATATTTCTCTGGATCTGACAGCAGGATGTAGTTATAGAAATAAAAAAATATTTCCTTGTAGCAAAAAGTTATCGTATGATTCGTTTCAAAGTAGACCCTTTTTCAAAGAAACCAAATTTTTCCTGTGAATTTTAGTGAAGAATAAAAAGACTTCCTTTGACTTTTCTATTTGGTGGGGCGTTTTAGGAGAAAATGCGGATACATATATTATATATATTCCGTCCGATATATTCCGACCGGACACAATACGGCTGAAAAGGTTTCACTACTGTTATGCTCGTTGTGCATCAACAACTGGACTTTTAAAAACCTGTGCAAAGCCACGGACAATGCTATTAATGTGGCCATAGTTGGCCAAACCACCGACATAGCTCTCAGGATTTGCAAGCTGAAGTGGCAATGGGCAGGCCACATCGCTCGAAGAACGGACAACCGATGGGGAAGAAAGGTTCTCGAGTGGCGACCATGAACCGGAAGACGCAGCGTAGGAAGGCCTCCCACTAGGTGGACCGACGTCATTATGAAAGTCGCGGACAACCGATGGATGCAAGTGGCGGAATGTCGTTCGATGTGGTGGTCTAAGGGGGAGGCCTTCGTTCAACAGTGGACGTCTTCTGGCTGATGATAATGATGATGAGTTGTCCAAAAATATTTTGGAATGAAAATTGACACGAAAAAGAAGGAGCGAATTTTACCGGTCATCGAATGAACCTCTTTGAGTTTAACCGCACCTATTTTTTCACGTTTAGCGCATCGTGAAGCAGGTTATTTTTTTATCGTGAGGAATTCCTATGTGAGAACTCAATCAACGCAATCAAATAACTCGACATAAGAAGATACGTTTTATATATTACTTATTTACTAAATGAGGATGAGGAGAGAAACATGAGGAATATATTTTATACGTTATATTATATAATATTTTGCACATAAATAAGTTTCTTCAAAAGATAGTGAAACGTCAGCATCTTAAATATAGATCAAAAGTGTTAACTAAATAATGAATTACATTTGTTTGTCAGTGCCAAATGGCCCTCTACCTATATCATATGACTGAGCTCGACTCGAAACAAAATTCTCTCTCTAATAAACGTGACAGATATTAGACTCATAATGGGTGGATCGATGAATTAATTAATCAAGTTACCTTGGTAAAGGTCTCCAGGGAAACAGGGACAAGTTTTGCGGCAGTTATGACTAACGGTTTCTGGGTCTTGGCTATGAATATCACCAAGTTCTTCTTAAGACCTGTGGGCAGGTTTATCCAGGGTGTTGCAAATACCACTGTTGCGACGTGGATGCTCTGAAATGTACAAAAACGGATGTATACAGCAACAGCCTGTATTCCACGAAAGGTTGTCCTAAATAGGTCGTGAGTTTTTTTTCTTCAGCCGGCCACACTTCAAAATGTAATTTAGAACTGCTGCTATTTACAATTTCCATACAGAAATAACTTATTACACTCTGTCGGACCCGGGAAAATCCAGACCTCGCGCTCATCAGTCGCGCTTGCAACCCTTAGACCATGGGCAGTTCAATATACATAAATATTATCCTAATTTGGTTCACAAACCAAACTTTTCTCTCTCCTAAACTAAATTGATTGCTTGAGTGCAGAAAACTTTGCACCGAATTTAAAAACTAAGTAACACAACCGGGTAGGGCGCCCTTGGGTGGACTTTGAAGCTCAACTTAGGGGTCGGGCGTGAGTTTAAGAAGGATAACTGAATTGGTTTGGCACGTGCCGCTCACGAGGGTCGGGAAGATGTGATATTCCAGCCTATCGCCATTACGTTTATTGGACACTGTTCCACTCTTGGGTACTGAAATCCTTTTAAAAGAAAACCACGGAACACATATTCATTTGGGCATTACTTTCCATGTGTCATAACTTGGCATAAATATATTTTTTTTTCTTCTATCTTTCGTATAAATCCAGGACAAATAATTTTCGAAAGTCCTTGTTTTAATGAAAATTCAAGCCATAGCTGCCCCACTGTTGGGCATGGGCCTTAGCGCAGGTGAGAGGTTGAATATCCATTCAACTTCTCACCTGCTTCTCTAGTGTTGATGATAAGTGTCTTAAGGTCCGCAATCACTAAGAAACTCCTATTGCTAAGGGAATTTCCTAGATCCTTCATGTAATGTGAAATGAGCCTATTCCAACCCATTTCTAAACTCTGGCCTGCAACTATGCACATGCTTATATAATTTTGTCTGAAATGGTGATCGAACCAATGACCTCACGCTCAGCAGCTGCACTTGTAACTGCTGACAGTCTAGAACTTGAGCTATTTACGTAATTTTTTACAGACTTATTATATACATTTGTCGTTTCAGTGGTTTGCCAAAAAGGGGTCGTAAAATGAATCGTAACAGTTATTTATTCAAAAGCTTTTATTTGAAAGCTTTTACTGTGATGTAACTTTGAACTACTTTAGTAGTTATAGTAAATTGAAGTTGGCTATGAGCTCATACTGATTTCAAAAATGGAACCAAACCATCTGACGACCTTGTAAAAAGCAGAGTTGGATATTGTGCTAAATGTTTTTTTATCATATATGCTCTCAAATGTGTCATTGTTTTATAAAAAGTACCGAAAGTGCCTCTTATCAGTAGATTTTAATTTTTTAAAACGTCTTTTCATTTATTATAACAATTTTCATTTTTTTAAATCCTCTAGTTTCGTTGAGCAATCGACTGCTATACGTAAAATATTTGTACGATCTACAGATACCTACTTGTTTCGGGTATGTTCATGTGAATATTTGTAAACGCACCCACGATACGGGAATTAGTACTAGTGTGGGACAAATTAAAAAAAAGTATTCTAGCTTGCCTTCCATGCAAGAGGGTCTGAGTTCAAACCCGGCTCGCACCTTTAACTTTTCGGAATCATGTGCGGATCAGAATTTGATTATCTCTTGCGTTTACGGTGAAGGAAAACATCGTGAGGAAACCTGCACCCCTGAGAGGGCTCCATAAAGTTCTTGATGGAGTGTGTAGTCCACCAACCCGCACCGGGCCAGCGTGGTGGACTAAGGCCTAACCCTTCTCATTTTGAGAAGAGACTCTTGGCCAGTAGTGGGACAGTAATGGGTTGAATTTATTTATTTATTTATTACAAAAAAAGCTAAATGTTCAAAATAAATAGCTACCTACTTACTTTTACTGTTATGGCATTGCCAAAATAGCAATCTATAAAAAGATTACAAACAAAAATTGACAAGTAGAACAAAACCCATATGACTTCAGTCATGTTTTTCAGGGGAGATTCAATCTGCAAGAAAATAAAAAATAATAATTATAAGTACACTCGATATCATCATCAATATTTCATTCAAGTTGGTACCAACCGAAAATATTTGTACCGCAGTGGTACCTATAATACCGCCGCTCAAAAGTAGTGTTGACGAGAACTGGCCACCAAATGCATCTTGAATCGTCTGTACAAATCTGTAAAGCCACATTGGCTGTATTATATTTTTAACAATAAAAATTAAAACTGTTTGTTTGCTGCTAAGTGTATGAGAATGGCTGGACCGATTTGGCAATTTTTTTTACATAGTCTGAATAACGTTTTTAGGGAAAGAAAAATTGGAAAGGTTGTCAGGGAAATTGATCATGCAGACAAAGTAGCGGGCAAAAGCTAGTTTTCAATAAATTTGATTTTATTGCATATATTTCTAGAAGATAATTTAATGACGTATAACAAAATATTGAAGTTTCCACATTAATAAGAAAAACCGAGCAGCATTCATGTAATTGGTATATAATTAATTTTCTCTGAAGGATACCTTATGATCGAGCAGTGATGAAGAACACATCTTTTGAAAATCACTTTAAATGCTTCATTTTCATTGCAGTTTCTTTCAATCGCTGTGGCTTTAACGAGTTCTTTCATATTCTCGAAGTTATAAATTAAAACGTCCAATTGGCTGACTGGAAAGTAAATACGTCGTCGGGTAGATTTTGCGACATAAGTAGATGAAATTTTCCTAATTAATTTATAAAAGAAGATAATTATTGTTTTTTTAACTAAACAGTAAACTGGTTGATAAAGTTACGGTAGTCTTTAATAATTAATTATAAAAAAAGATGTAATTTTCTTTTATTTAAATTTTACAAAACTTTGAAGGTACAATGAGTAGCTACTTTTGAAGTACACAAAAAGCAGACGTAAAAGTTATTTTCACAGAATCGTTCTTTGAACGTAGTTCATGTGATGTTAATATTCAAAACGGAACGAAAACTCTGTTGTCTTATTTTCCGTGAAAATATTTTTTGTACCCCGCGGCGCGGACTGCGGATTTGCTTTAGCTACGTGTTACGGTTTCCCATGATTTTTAGCTCATCCTGCTTTATGCCTACATGGAAATAACATCATATTTATAATTTTTTCCGCATTACATGGGTCCGTGTTGACCGAATCTCCCCTAAGCGATGAGTTAATCCCGGAAGTCGAGTCTTTACTGGTTTTTACTCATACATTATTAAAATTTTATGCAATACATTTTGTTAAATTAGAGGCAGAAATAATTTTACTTGCACAAGACATTGCGGCCCAAGGCAAGGTTTGGAGCGCTACGAATGTTGTCAGCATCATAGGCTTGTACAAGATCTGTAATTATAAGACATCATTAGGATTTTCGCACACAATATTAAAGAATGTATATAAGGATCTCTCTGCATTCGAAGAAAATAATGAAGACGCATAAGTTGGACCCGGGTACGTCCTAAAACTGCGGCCAGACACCGGAGGACAGGCAGCAGCTTCCTCTTACTAATCGGTGAGCCACTGCGATCCCCAAGCCGCCTGCCAAGCGTGGGGATTATGGCAAACCCTCTGGGGGAGGCCTTAATTCAGCAGTAGACGTCTTCTCGCGATGATGATGATGATGATAATTTGTGTACCCTTGAACAAGATATCTAATAGACTAAATTGTCTTACGTCAGTGCGATATTGTTTCAAGACTGCGCCATGTCGTAGAAAAGACGACTATCAGACGTATTGGTTTCTGTGCTTTCCATACGCTCTAATAACAACTTGTACAAAAAAAAATGGGAAACTTACAATAATATTATTATACTGTGAAATTCATAAATTTATGTATCTACTTAAAATCGTGTCAATCTACGAGCGCGCGTGAATTAGGTACTTATTTGAATTTAAACCTTGTATAATTGCACATAGAAGCTACACGACACGCGTTCGTGATTTCAAAAAAAGGCTATCAAACCAGTCATTAATATAGTAGGGGAAAATAGATAGTCTAATAATATAAAGAAATGTAATGCTTTCCAACTTTTACCTGATAAGCGCATACATATTTAAAATATGATTTTTCATTAACATCAATTAGTATCAGATCCATCTTCAGAGGTAAAGTTTCAAAGTTTTGTAAAGCTGGTACAACGACTACGTGAACTGAAATAATAGATATCAGTTACATAAACATAACACGGCATCATGCCTGTCCTCTCTGAACGGTACTAATATACACTTAAACTTTGCTGATGACTTTATTAAATCCCATGTAATACGAGGCTAACCTATTGCCATCTATAGGACACAATTTCAAACTCGTGGTTCTCAGAATTACCTAATAATCAATCCGGAAGAAGAAGAAAATCCGGAGATCAATCCTAATACATCTAGGATCACTAAACAAATGATATATAAGGCGTTTGTGTTATATAATTCTATAATTCGTTCCCAAAATTAAAGTTTAAGGTTATTAAGCACCAAAGAAATAGGAATTCTTTCACTATCTATGTTAAGCACAGATCACTTACCCAAGATATCCAAACTAGCACTAGTGATCAAGTAACAAAAGAGCATCCTGGAAACGTTAACAGCCTTTTCCAGTATAACTTTCACGGGTTTCAGGCCACATTGGAACTCGGGGCTCATAAGTTGATCTGACAGTTGTGAGAGCAGATCCCGACGCAAACGCAAATCCAGAAGCCGTAACGATACCAGCAACTCGGTCAGAACTAAGTTTATGCTGCAACATTGGACGTGTAATTAGTGAGAGGGACGAGTATTTCGCTTCGTTATTTGAAAGGATGACGATGGAAACAGGCCAGCAATAGCGGTGGAAAAGAGATATTAATAGTTTATTAAGACTGGTTATATATTATGGCAGCAAAACCTTTCTTACCCAATCTGAAGAAATCGAAATTAAATATAGGAATCGAGCGAGGGATTGGAAATATTTAGTCAAAAAAAAATCATAAATTTTTGGATAACTTTTCGGCAATAATATTTGTATATAACAACAAAAAAAGAAATTGCTATTACAGGTTGAAAACCTAATACAATGATGTTAATTGAAAAGTATATTAACCTTATGTACCTTTACGAAAAATATTTTTTCGCTGGTCGGTTTCAGCGCGGTGGCTTAATATTATCGTCTTATCTAGAGTGCGGAATAAGTAAGCACATACCTATAAAGAACTGTTAAGGCATTAACATTTTGTCGTTGCATGAACCGAGACGTATCACGCAACACATTCCTACGTATTTCGAGGGACAATATTTTCTGCCAAAGATATTCCTTGTCATCAGAGAAATTAATAGGCGTTCTATTAATTCCCTCATATAAATGTAAGTGGGTCAAAAATGGTAAGATTTGGCCTTAACAAGTGAACGAAAGCTCGAAAAAACCAGTTTCATTTAGGTTTGTCATGTATGTTACACGCGATTTCTGTTCCACGGTGGATTTATTGTGTCGTTATAACGTTATTTATGAGCACGGAAGGGTTCTTTTCAGTTTTCAAAGTATTTCGTTTGTCCCCATTTTTATGTAATCAAAATTGTTTCAATCAAAATTTTATAACCATTACAAATGGCGAAATGGTCTATAAATAGTCGTCCGAGGTCCCTTTGAAAGTACATTGATTTTTATCATATTATCATAATATTATGTACTTTGGGGATCCGCTTGGGCCCACCTACGAATATTTTACCCTTTTTCGCCCTTTAAGGAGGATTTTATGGGACCCAGGGCAGGTTTTACATCTGAAAAAATATACTTCTCGAATCACTTCCTTTGATGGGAGATTATTTTTCACGTCGGTAAATTTATTTTATATTATACAAATGTGGGTCAAGTGCTATTTAAATGTAAGCTTATCGTCGTGTTGTTAATGTCGGAAGAAATGTTTTACAACGACCATTTAACTCTAACTTGAATGTTTATAAAATTTAATTTTAAGCTACGAGTAACATGGTTTATTCGAGCTGCTTAAACGCTGTACGTATGTGGTTTGTTTTTCTTCTAAAAAGATTTTTATGAATCATAAACATTTTATCAGAAATTATTTTCTACTTTCCGTGGTTATAAAAAAGCGCCATATTGAATTAAATTACTCACATCCCAGCCACCTCTTGTATTTCAGCGTTTCCCGACATTATTAATCGTACCACATACACCAACTGGCCGCCGGTCGGTATCACGAACACAGCGATTCCTAGAATAATTCTTGCCAAAACGGCGAGCCAAAATTGAGCATTCTTCATACGATACGGTATGTAGAACCAAACTCCAAACAGTTTCAGCGCCCCAATCTGTAACGATATATGCCGAGACAGATCGATGTCTGTCGACTTCATTTTGAGGGAATTAAAAGCGTAATGACGTCGGTATTAAACTATTCGTTTTAAAATCACTTTATAGCAAAGTGGAAAGCTTTTTCTCTGCAGGTTCTGTATACTTAGTAGAAATGAGGTATTGCGGCTTTGTGAACTGGTACCCAATTAATCAAAGCAGTTAGATCCAATTATATTGATTATGCAAAGTCAAACACCAATGGCGTAAGTCATGGTCAACAAACGTTTAACTAACCACGACAGTTGCGCATAGCAACTAATAACGAGACTTTTTTTGAGGTGATAACATTTATTTGGACGAAACTACTGATGCAGGAATGAAAAGGAAAAGACCTGCCGAGTTTCCTAAAGCATCTTAACTCAATCGGACCATGCATGTCTCAGAAATCCAAGCGTAAGGCAAGGCAAACGACGAAGTAGCGTACTCAGCATAGCGAAAGTAGTGTAATGAAAATTGGATATTAGTAAACTGATTTCGTAAAGATTCCGTACTTAATTGATTTCGATGCGTAATTGGCGTAAAGGTTGGCATCCGCCTTGTATGCTCAACCTTTACGCCAATTATATTCACGGTCCGGCACGGTTGGCGCAGTGGTTGAGAGATCGACTGCTGCGCTACGTGTCGCGGGTTCGATTCCCGCACGGAACAAATATTTGTATGATCTACAGATAGTTGTTTCGGGTCTGGGTTTTTGTGTATGTGAATACGCACCGTGCCTAAGCACGTAAAGCCGTTGGTCCTGCGCCTGATCTCTCGCTGGTCTTGTCGGATTGCCGTCCCATCTGGCTATGAGAGTGGAGGAATAGAGAGAGCACCTGTGTTTGCGCACACATTTTGTGCTCTATAATATCTCCTGCGTAGTTGGCTAATCTCCGGTGAGATTGGCCGCCGTGACCGAATTTCGGTCAGGAGGATATTACCGGTCACGATATCACGGTCCCAAATTCTATATCAGATAAGATTAATATTAACACGAAGCGCATACATTTTATATGATGGACCATGGAACTCCGCAATGTGCATAATATTTGAGTAGACGATGCTTAAGTGCAGCTCACTCTAAATAGTTAGCCCCGATATGAACCTAGCTGACTGCGCAACCTTTCCATCATGAGATGAATTGAGCAATTTTTATGTAATAACTCAATACCGACCGCAGTTAATAAGTTGAATCGCAGGGTGACCCCAGAATATTTGAAAATGAAAGACTGAAAAGGGAAAATATAAAAGGGTACCTACTGTCCCGCTGATGGACACAGAGCTTTCCTAAGAATGAGAAATATTGGTGCACCACGCTGCCCTGATGCGGGTTAGCGAACTACACACACGAGAAATCCTCTTAGGTATGCATGTTTAAGTTAACGCATGTGATAATCAAATTTAATTCTTACATGATTTCATTCATAGGCCGGTTTTAAACACAAACTCTCCTGCATAAAAGAAAAACATTCAACTGCTAGGCTATTGCAACTTGCAACTATCTTCCAAAATCCCTCTCACAATTCCAATACTACTCGAAATAGTGAATAGTAAGTTGTTGCAAGCTCTGCCCCGTAGCAAAGCCAGAGAATACACAAAGTACATTTAAAACCGGGTATACCGGTGTTTTTACTCCGATATTCATGACCTATTTTTCCCAATGCAGGGCTATTCACGTTCGTAACGGATAGACAACTGGTAACCTAGTTGGTGCAGATAAGTCGAGATGTACTGACTGAGATATGTTTATTGTTTAGACAAAAGTATTTGTTGATGAAATTGTATGACATTTTTATCTTGAATAAAACATAATATAGCATCACGTCTATATTCCTCGAAGGGTTTGGCAGAGGTGATGCCGTTATAGTAGGAATAGATATTTATATGGTTTATACGAAGGGTTCTACGTATACTGGTGCAGCATTCAAAATTGCGGTAACTATTTTTTTTGCATTAAACGCATTAATATAATCTATATTTTGTATCCTGTAAAGTTTAATTTATAATATAAATTAATTTCGATACTGAAAACTTGTAAACTTGTGGTTTATTCAGTTATTTTCCAATAAGGTTCAAGTATATGAAATGTTTTTTTTTTTTTTAATTCTGTTGAATAATTTTAAAGTTGCATGCTTCAGACCCTGTAAATTACTCTGCTGTAAAGTTGTGTTTTTGTGTATGTGAATATTTGTGTTGACGCACCCACGATATAGGAACTGTTCCTGATATGGGGCAACTAAAAAAATATGTGTGTTGAAATTATTTGACCGGCTTGTTTTGATACTGTCTTTAATCTATGTATATCCAGTAGCAGACTACGATAAGTTAAGTTGAGCGAGAGATTATGCTATTTATAGTAGGTAAATATTGTAGAGTTTTACGGAACCCTAACAGTTTCATCGCTTATTATCGACGATATTATAGTAATCGACGCTTAAAACAATAATTTCTAAATTACACCAAATTGTTTGATTAGCCGTATTTAGTTCGAGTTACTTTTTTTTTCGAAAGCTAGTAGGTATGTATTTTTTTATTGTTTGTCTTTTTTTTCTATATTAAAATCTCCTATGTAAATGTTTAAAAAAATGCCTTTCGAACGTTTTAGTAAATATTGTGATTCTGTTCTTCCGTCGTTTTAGTGAATGACATTTTGACAAGACTGATTGCAATCGCTCATCACGTTGTGGAATGATTCGCCAGTCAGCAATGGTGTTATCGGCATCCGTATTACCTAAGAACAATGTGACAGTTGCTGTCACTAATAATCATGCTCACCCGTATCCGCTTATGAAAACATTTATAAGCGAGAAAGGGATGCACTGTTTTTTCGTCACTGTGGCTGTCATCTGAGATAGTTTGGCCCAGGGTGAGCCAAACTATCTCAGATATCGTCATTCGTGGAGGCTCTTTCCTTGGGCCCCAAGTATTTCAATAGAATACACGCATTCCTTTAAAACATACATTATAAATAATCCACTTACGGTCATATTCATCCGAAATCACAACGGATATATGCTAAAAACACAGGATTTCATTAATATCCAAGCAAAGAAAACGATTGGGAGACACGTGATATTTCTCGATGGTGTAAAAAAATAAGTTAGTTAAAGGGTTAGTGACATGATGTTGCATCCTCTTCAAGTCTTAAAGCATGCCAATACCTTAGATTGTTCATTGTATGATCTATTTCATCTATACTTACAATGTAATATAAATCCAGTTCATTATTGAACCTCTGCTGGGCGCGGGCCTCTTCATGTAATGAGAAAGTGATGTCTTGTTCTACCCCGAAGGGCTAGAGCGGGTTTGCGGATCAGACACATCATCGAGAACTTTACGGAGAATTCTCAGGTGAGTTAGTTTCCTTACGATGTTTTCCCTTTACTGTTGAGAAGACAGAAGTTACTCAAACTCTTCTGCATTGAAGGCAAGCGTTCAAGCGCTAGGATACTACGACTAGTGATATTAAAATATCATATTCACCAGAGGGTACTGACCAGCTAATATGAACCAGCCTACGGCACGCGGTGAGTGGTGAGAACCACCCATCATGAGCTATCTTCCGCTTGGGGGCGCGGAGGGGTATGCCGGACTCGTACCGTAAACTCACCACGGTGGTCCAACTCGACCCCTTGGGCTTTGAGAACTCTTAGAAGACCGAACCGAAGCCCACCACGTTGCCATGCCGTTAAGAGCACTTCCCGGAGGACTGTAAAAAGGCAACCTCTTTGTGCACGTTCCAGGAGGAGATTGTATAGAGGTTAACTCCGCGTTACAAGTCTAATACGGAAGGCGGAGGTGTCGAAACAATTAAGTCTTCCTTTCTATCTACATGATCATCGGTGGAGGCTTGTCATTAGCAATCTAAGAAATTTATTATGCAACCATATTTAATTGTTATTATTCTGTAAGCCTATCTAAAAACAAATAAATAATTAAAGTATATAAGTATGTTTAAATTATACATCATCAACTTAATGATAAGAGATAAATTTTATAGATATTATTATCAACTTAATAGTAAGACATCATTTTATAGATATTATAAAAGAATATTTTTCCAATCATCCTAAAAGTGCATCCTGAATATGAGATCTTTAAAACATATTTTACGCATCATATCTCTTTCTGTATAATATCTGTTTGAAACATTTTCCTACAAAACGTAACAAACAGGTTGTATCCGCGTTCTGACACCTATCAATGGACCAACTGACAGTTATCCCGACACGGTAATGTGGAAGACTTTTGAGAAACACAAAAGCGATTGCCTATAATACTTATACATTATAGTCCTATAAGTTATGTATTTAGCAAGACCTTAGACCTTTACATATGTTTGTTTCAATTACATTTTGCATGCCTGATTAAGTAGGCGAAATATGTGAAACGAATTATAAAATACGAAGATCTGTAAATACACCATATTTCACGCAAAATAAAGATTATTTCTATTTCTAGTCATACACACCAGTTTTGTCCACGTCAAAATATTATACTTAATTAAATTATAATAGATAATATAATAGAAGGCAAACGTTCACCTGCTAGGCTATCATTGCTTTTAATGATAACGAAATCTAAAATATATACAATAGTATCGATTAATGTTAAGTTAGTTTTTGAGGAATCAAATGTATTACTGACTGATGACTGACTTTGACTGCCCTATTCAAAAACATTGGGTAAGGATAGTCAATGGAATAATATAGTAATTAATAACTGTAAGACACTAATACTACTAACATAATTATAAGCTAATATTATAACTAACTCACTAACCATGTATTGACAAATGTCTGAAATAAAAGTTATTCTATTCTATTCTATTCTATTACGGGATCATCAATTACAATTCTTGAATATTCTGCAAATGCCGTATGTAATAGAAAAAGTTTTATTCAGTAAAACATTGCAGCTTGTAGTGGATAGTTAATTAAGTGGGAAACAAACTGCTATATGGTTTCTGCCACCCTTCATGTTTGATTTCAGTCGACTAAAACCCCTCCAAATAAATTATTGAAACGAGGGGAATTATTTTGTTCAATCTACCTAATAAAAGTATCGATTTTAATTTAATTAAGTGCGTGGAAAGTATTTCGTCTATCAAAAATTCCAAAAACCTCTTAGTAGAATAAACGTAGGTGGTATTTATACTCCTTGATTAATGTTTTCTCTAAAGTAAATGTTCGTATATAATTCGTAGTATTAAGAATTTTTAAAGGACCCTCTATTTTTCTTCTTCTTATTTTTATCGGACTGTAAAACGATTGAAACTATACTGGACACATCATAATTGTCATAATGGTGATGTGTCCAATTTAATTTTTATGAATGCATTGAATTATCCGAAAGTTTGGGATAGAAATATAACTTTCCTGTCCAGTCGTACATAATGATGAGGTTGTTGTTGCTATAATAAAGTCAGTTTACAATCTATAAAAATATAAACAACTTTACTATTTCGCGACTCCATACATCATAATTGTTATAATGATGATATATCCAGTATAATATTTTAATCAATGCATTCAATTTCCTGATGGTTTGGGTTAGAAGTTAATTGTCCAGCTATATGTATATTATAAGGACGTTCTTGTTGTCGTTATAAAGTCAGTTTACAGTCTACAAAAATATGAACAACTCGACTATTTCACAAGCCAAACGAAGAGTTTCATAATAATTCCATAATCACTAGGCCAAAAAACACGGAACGGTGGTCTCATAATTTTATCATTAGCATTATTCTGCACGGCGATGGACACAACAAGTTCGCGTTATCCATCGTCATCAGTTTCGAAAATAGGGAGGAAGAAGGGAACCGGCTTATACTTTGCCGAACCCACCCAGTCAAACAAGAAGTAGGGCAACTAAATATACCTGACATGAAAATTTAATACATGACCAAACTTGGCCATAACCTAAGCTATATCAATGAAGATATTTATATCATGGCCTTGCAAACCACTGGGGAACAGCTTTAAAGTAGGCTACGAAGTAGAAAATAAATAAGACTAGATGTATCTAGATGATGGATTTTACTGCAGCAGGCTAGGTAGTGGGAGATAATGAAAGTATTACTATTTTATCTAAACTATTTCGAGCAAACTGCTGGATGTAAATAACTTTCATTACGTGTGCTTTTCCCATGGCTCATCATCCATAGTTAGGCTTTTCCATGCACGCCACCAGGGGTGCATGGAAAAGCCTGTTCGTCTGACGTTAACTTTGATCGTTCACAAGGTTCTTAACGTTAAGACTGCTGTTTAGGTAATTTATCCGCCATTTCATGAGCGATTCTCATTAATAATCCTACAAGAATTCATCTCTGTTTACCACATAAACAAACAGATGTTTATGTGAAATTGACAAGTGTTATTTCAACAGTACGAAACATACAACTCAAACTGAGATCGACACTATTGAATATTCACAACAGATACTCGAATGCAGTAATTTGAGCAGATAGCCCAATAATGCCCACTGCTGGGCACAGGCCTCTTCTCAGCATGAATAGGGTTAGGTTTTAGTCCGGGCAGGTTTTGTCACGCAATGTAATTGATATTCCAATTTTGACCCGCACATGAATTTAACAAATCATAGGTTTGGCTGAGCCTCAGATCATATCGTACCTCAGATCCTACTGCATGAAAGGCAAGCGTTCAATACTACAAGACTATCATTGCTTTATGTTTGTGCATTTAGTTAAGACAAACCCTACAAAGGTACTCAGTCGTCCTTTCGATATTGGAACCCAGCGCAATCTAGAAGGCTATTACTAGTCCCTTTGTAAATACGTCAGCCATACATAATAACCGCAAATACAAGCCGTTATATTTGAATATATGAATGGGTGTCCCAAGTGCGCTCCTCTTTGACTACTTCAAAGTATTATCACATAACCTGATTTTAGCCCGTCTTGAATAAGTCGCCAAGCCCGCAAATCTTGCCCTTTAGTTCTTTTATTCACATTCTGTCTCAAGCACTTTGGATTCGGTTCCAAATTTAACCAGATACGCCGCAAAATTAGTTTTTTACCCGAAGTGACTACGATTTGAGCAGTCACAGAAATTTACACAGGCTATTGCCTGCTTGTGTAGAGTAAAAAATGACATCGTGGGGAAACTTACACACCTGAGACGGCTCCTGAATTTTGAAGACGACTATGGGCCGCGCGGCCCATGTTACGTCCATTCATAAATAACTCTTATTGTCTGATGCTTAAGGATTACAAGATCTGTCACCGACCTTGACCTTGCAGAGCAAAAAAGATATTCGTGATTGAGACAGTAATAGACAAAATTAGTATTACCAGCTGATATGACTGTTATGTACTGTCTGAATACCATGAGCGACTGCTTATCGAGCTCTTCAAGACACGAAGTGGTCACACGTCTAAGACGTACCTATGACTGCTTCTAGCATATCTATCAGTCAGTTATCAGATCCGTTGTAGCCACTATAGCTTCGGACCTTAGATTTTTTTATGTAGTTCTTACCAAAAAGATTCAACGTCAAAATTGTCATGTAGAATTCTAGTTTCGGCGAGATTCGTATTCGGCCGATGCGAGACGGAATAACTAGGGGTGGCATACTGCCAAAACCGATCGCAGCGTTCAACCTCTTTATTTGTATTCGGCTTACCGAACGGCAATCTCTTTGCACCCGCACTTACTTCAATATGTTTAGATAACCGATTTTAATATACACTATTTGTTTTTATTCCGAATATACTACTGATTATTTTATTCTACAATATTTTAGTTTGAATCTCGATTTTAGAAGAATATTTTTTTCAGTCTCATTGTTTGCATTGAGACCGAAATAACCTGGTAAAATATTTCAAACCTTGAAGTTATACGGACCAAGATCCATTCAAAGCAACATCTTTTAATATATTTTATAAAAATCCAGATGTTCTCTGGACTGGAAAACGGGCGTCTATTCCAGAACTGATAAAAATAAAAACTAGCATTGTTCACCCAAGGACTTATGTCTGGCTTTTTATCTTTAGAATTTATTTATTTATAAAGCAAGCACACTGAATAGTTTTTCACCATGTATAATTAAAAGTTGATAAATTTTTATCTAATAATATTATATGAATACAATTTGAATAAAATTGTATGATGATACTGTACACATTGTGTATAGTATATAGACCTACATTCATACAATATGTATTACACAATTTTATTGTAAAGACTGGATCTGAATCATCATAATTCTATTCTTTCTTTCCTGACCACATTTTGTAGGGTCAGCGTGATCTATCATTAATCTGTTTAATACCATAATTAGTGACTTGGCGCTTACGAATTTATAAGCTAATTAACGCGGGCTCGATCTGGTACAGAACTAAAATAAATGTAAGACCTAAAAAATACACAGTGATTGTTTCAAGTCTAGAATGTCTGTTTTATGTTTTAATTAGTAGAGTACACATATGTATACAAAAGTGATTCCAGTTTTAGAACCTTCATAATAAAATTAAATAAATAGTTAACAAATAATCAGTTAAGTAACCTACATAATAAAAATATTATTATAAAATTATTTTATTAGATACCTAAAACAAAAAATATTAAAGGGAAGTAGAAACAAACTCAAAATCTAATTCATGTAAAGAAGCAAATCAAAATCTACGACTTATGTCATAATATTCTACAGAAGCGTACGAATAAGTAAATAAAATTGAATAATTTACGAGTAGGTTTTACCACAGAATGTCACAGGGGCGGTGATGTGAGATATCAAATTATAAGAGGTTGTGTGCACATGCGCGTTGAGCACCGCCGGCCGCGGCCTCCAGTCTGCTCGACGCTCGTGCTCCTTCCAAACGGGCCTGCGCCATGTTCTAATTCCGAATTCGAAACTCGAACGACTCGCGAAAGCAACTATAAAAAAAATAAAGAACAATATTGCCAGTGTTACACGAAAAATAAAACTGTTTTTATATTTTTATTTATATTTATTATCATTAATTGTGTTTTATTCTGTGATCGTGTTTGATTGTTAAAACTTTTAATTGGCGCACTTCTTGAATATTTCTGCAACTTTGAGTTGCATTTGAGGATTTGTGTAGTGGTGCACTATTTCTGGATCAGTTACACCGTTTTTATTTGGTAAGAATGTAATAAATATTTTTATTTTACCTAGACTTAATAAAATAAATCCACAATTTGAATGTGTTCGTTAAGTTTTATATGTAGTTCACAACGTTTTTATTGAAAAAACTTCTACCTGATGTTATTGATATCGAAATTAAAGTAAAGCAGTAGATTGTTGTAAAGTTGCTTTGATTTTTGGCATCAATACAATCAGTAGACATTTATTTAAATTAAAAATAAAACAGAAGTAAGATTCCTACTTTTACGCTGCTTATACATTAAGGTGTAACGAAAAAAATTTAAAAGTCATTTATTTACAATTTTAAATTATATTTATAAAAATACATTGATCATTGGACATTAATTAACATATATGAATCAATATAAGATAGGTAGAGAGATATGTAATACTTTTTCGTAGTTCTTTATCAACCATTTCACTGCCTGGGATATTTTCACGTGGGAACTGATATTTCACCATTATAACGGATCATAGTAAAATATATGAGGGGCTTCTGTTGACCGCGACGCGTTCAACGTGTTAATTGTGTCCTATCCATCAAAACGGACGGCCTAAGTCAAATTACTACATGAATTTCAATTAGGTGTACTGGTAATAGCTGTACATTAATAATGTATGATAGTAAATAATTTACACCTTTAAATGTTCCCTAAATTATTGGCCCGTTAGGCCCGTTATTACCAACAACAAACTCTTAAAGCTAAGAGATATTTAAAAGGTAATTGTATAAATGTTGGTGATCTCATTGGGCTATTGGTCGTAAGTACGGCTTCTGAGTGGTCTTGGGTTCGATTCTCGGGTCGAGCAAAAGTGATATTGAGTTTTTCTGTACGGAACTTCACAATCTGGGACCGTGCCCGGTAGATGGCAATAGGCTCGCACTCTATTACATGGGACTCAATTTTGGTGACTGCATTGGGCTATTAGTCGCAAGCGTGGCTGTTGAGCGTGAGGTCTTGAGTTCGGTCCTCGGGTCGGGCAAAGTGATATAGAGGTTTTTTGTTTTGAAATTCTCAGTAGCAGCACGGAGGCTGGAACTGTGCCCGGTAGATCACAATAGGCTTGCCCCCTATTACACGGAATTCAATAACAGTATCAGCGAAATATAGGTGTACAAGTGCACCTCTGCCTAACCCTTTGAGGATACAGGCGTGATGCTATGTTGTGTTATTTATACATCGAATAGTATTTTTTTCGGGGAACGAATGTGCCCTAATAAACCCTTTTCCACAACAGTTATTTCATAAATTACCTATATTTAAAGTGAAGTCTCCACGGGATTCTTCCTAGAAGGATTGCCATATGTTCAAAGTTATCTCCGCATGAATTTATGCGTCAACGTGAGGATTATACAAAAAAAAAGAAAAACGCCGAACCATGTACGAACTGCCGCGATAAGTGTTGCAAAGTGGAATACATTTTTCATATTTGTACCGACATTTTGAATTTACGAGGTGTGCAAGAACTTTTCTGTTTTTATACTTTTAATTTTCTCAGCAGGATATGGTAGGAAGGAGGCAGAAAGGAAATTTAGTAAAAGTGCACTCACTCAAAATAAAAGACGACACAATATAATACATACCTACATATCTTCATCGAGTAGAAACATGTACAATCTTCCCGTACTAAGTTACCGATTACCGGTTCAAAATTTGGTTTATTTGTCTTATTGTCAGAAGTCGTAGACATAAAACTTTTTTTTAATCACTTGAAAGTCTCGAATTGACAGGACCTGAATATAACATGGTAATCGGTTATCACGTAGTGGAAACATTAGCTTGTCAGCATCGAGTACTAGTATCGAGTAGTAATATCGACTGCCTAGGGTGCGTTAGATAATCTTTGGTTTGGTCATTCGTGGAAGCTTTATCCTTGCACGTTAACCACTTAAAAGTCCGTGAGTATAATACAAGTACGATCACCGACTTGCAAGAATAAGATACGTTACTATAGGCGTAGCGACTGTGAAGACTTTCTTCTTCTCATCTTTTATGAGAGACTTTAGACCAGTAGTAACAAAGGCTGATTACGCAGACAGGTTAATTTCAAATTTTACTTTAGCACCTTTATTAATAAACGCTTCATACAGCAATTTCAAACTTATACCTCAAATATGGTGTCATCATCAAACCAGCCTTTACAGGTCAACTGCCTGATATAGGCCTCCCCCATAGACATCCCCGTCGAAAGGCTTTTAGCCCTTAGCATCCAACAAATCCTCGTGACTTTTAGGTCTAATATTAATCTAGTGGTCGGCAAATCCGTGGTTGCCACTCCTTAATCTTTCTTTCGTTAGGAAAGAAAGTTGTCAGTCCACCGAGCAATATCACCTAGCCTATTGGCATTTGAACTTGTTAATTCTGAGAGCTATGTAGGTCACTTGAGTTCTTCTACGTATTTTCTCGTTCGGAGTTGTATCGCGTAAAGAATGCGTAAAGAATGCGCATATACATAACTTTATTCTCCGTTTACGAGTAATGGTAGGCTTGCTAAGGACCACTGTAAATTTTCATTCATTTCAATTCGATCATTAGGCAAAGCACTAAGATTCTAGGAATTCATTATCTATTCTGAATATTAATGAACATTTTCCTATCGATAGCGGAGCTAAGCCTGAGTAATTCGTATATTGAAAGCCAGCATCTATTGAATTGTCTGCCCGATTGGAAATAGACGTAATCTTCATATCAAAATTATGCCCGTTATAGATACTGATATAATACAGAAAGATATAGATATAAGTGCGCAAATCTATATCATACGATGAACTCATAAAATCAAATGGCCGTTTTGCTATTGAATTACGTCAAACAATAAATTTTATTGATGTAGCAATTTCGTCGTTTGTGAGAAAAAATAATAACGTTCTTGTTACTGACTGCTCATTCGTATATTAATGTCAGTTTGTGTCCAGTTTGTCAGTTTACTAAGTTGTAAGCTCTTTTTACACACGATGCCTCGGGTTTTGGGTTTCGGAAACTCATTATGAAGTATAATGAGACCGCTCCAACAAGCTTTTCATCATCACTTGCGACAGCCGTATTAAGATTTTTGATTAAGCATTTTAGAGTACAGTAGAGAATCATAGCGTCAATTTAGAAGCTTGGCTGCCGAGTGTACAGTCTAGAGTTTGATTTCGAAGCCCGACAAAACGATTTATTGCGTTTTTCTGTTGGAAAATTCTCAGTGGCAGAAGTTTGAAGTGTGCCGTAGGAAATGCCAATTAATTTACGAAAAGTGAATTAACGTTTGAGATTTTGTAAATAAGTAGCTTTCGTTTTGCTGTGTAAAATATATTTCCGTTTTCTAAGACGATTCATTGTAGGTACCTAAACACACGCCCTCCAACAAATTGATAAATTGGTTAGGAAGTCAGAATATAACGACATTATTTGAACAAAGAGGAAATAATATTTTGCGGTAAACATCGTTATTCCTCTTTATTAATGAAAAATGTTGCGGTTTGAACGGTAAACGCGTTTTATTTTTTATTCGTTGCCGAGCAGCTGCGTGTTTTTGTCGCGTGTGAACTGTTAACTCGATTCAAGTATTGGTAATATGAGGCACTCGAAAAACAGAATAAGTTTTCCTCGAAAGAGCTTTTTGTAGAACCGAGAATAAAACCTCACAACACGCAGGCGCATTTCAAATGATATACATGGAAATTTCTTTAAGAAGATAAGTACCAACGAGTATATCGACATGAATATGTAATTTGAAAGATCAGACGACAAAGATTTTATCTCGCGGTACAGTCAGCGTCAAAGCAACGTATTTATTATAAATGAAAACGTAAAGTCTTTGTCAAAAAAAGCGTAACTTTGTCGACTATAACGGTTAGATAAGAACAATAATTATGTTTTTTGATAAATTAATTTCAAGATTACAAAAAGTTCATCTATTTATGTATGTACCTACTTACGTATTATGGGTTGGAGATTGAAATAAATGAATTTTATTTTTTATGTGTCTCACTGTACTTTTCTTCGGTTGACGGCATTATCGAAACAAGACGTCCACAAAAATGGCGCAGAATATAAGGATGCCGTAAACCTTTTTAAAAATCAGTAATAGGATTTAGGCGAGGCGAAATGTTTTCCCGGTGCCTACGGCGCTTAACGCGGCTTAGCTTAGATTTCCAGCACAATCCGCTCTGATTGCACAAACGCTTTTCCCGAAGCGTAAAATTTTTACTGCCGCCCACTCCGGCATCGGCGATCGAAGAACGGGCAACGGACGAGTGCTTTTTTTATAGAAATTGTCTAGTTCCCTTTTCGATTTATCGTAGTTTCCTGGTTCTTAGATGTCGACAGTTACGATTTGCTTGCATTGCTCCGGAAATTAATTAGGAAACATTTGTTTTCTTTACTCTAGAAAGGAAATTTTAATTTTTATATATTTAATACTTAGGTATTACAATTGCTAACGGAAATAAATTTAAAAAATTAAAAATCGCGACTGCTTTAAAAGTTAACTTTATATAGAAAATCAAAAACCAAACTGCGTAATACATGAAAAAAAAAAAAATGTTAAGTAATATTGAGTAACTACACTATTGAAATAGTTTCAATGATCGATACACACATGAAATAAATCATAAATTCTAATAAGGAACATAGCGATGTTAGAATTTATTATAAAAGTCGCTACTTTAACAGTCGGGACCCAGGAAGATTTGAGCCGGTCTCGATTTTTAAATGGGTCCGTAATTTTTAAAGTCGCTATGTTCCACATTAGAATAATACACATAGGCTGATAAACACATTACCCTCCTTTGCGTCGCGCAGTCGGGCAAAAAGCTAAGCAACTTTCATAATGTACGTAACATAATAGGTTACTTTGTGCCATAATCATGTGTATAAGCTTTTAAACGTCTCATAAGCAAAACGGGCCGGAGGGCTATTAAAGCAATTCAGTGGCACATAAAGGCATTGTGTTGTTAAAACGTCGCAATTATATGACCTTGTTCATAACATTTTGCGTCCATTCTTCTTATCTTATAAAATTAAGTTACTCTCATGTTCACTTACGATTATTACTCTCGTATTACTCTTTTCACATCGTCGAGTATTTCGATATACGTAACTGTTTACTCTACGCACTCCGCCACAAACTTTTCCAATATTTTCCGTATCGTAGGTATGGGAAGTTTCTAGATAATATACGTGGAGTTGAAGCCTCTAGGGAGCTGATACAGATTTCCTCTCTGGCGATGATTGCACAAACGCGTATGGAATGGCGATAAAGGCCGACAGTCGAGATCAAAAGATACGCAAGGCTCGGCAGATATTTTAATGCTTTTGAGGTCGATATCTCAATTCGTGACTTTTTGTGGCGCTTCACTAAATGCCGCCGTGAGCTGAATAAATTCTGTTTTCGTTTATATTTGTACAACTTTCAAATAAGAAGCTTGCGATATACTAACTTAGAGCGGTTTCTCATTTGTCGGTGTGCCGTTTTTGTACAGAAGCTGGTACTTTGTAAGTTTTCATATATTTATATCAACTGAGACAATAAGGAAAAGGCCGTATTGTATCTCCCTCTAGTTAAATGATCGCTATGATTTATTTATTATACAGTTTATTGTACACCACATAACATAGGACATACATATAGAATTATTTGGGTACAATGGGCGGTCTTATCGCACAATGTGATCTCTTTCAGACAACCTAATGATTGTGGATAGATACAGAAAATCCGTGAACGGAACAGTCGAACTTGTGCCAGATACACAACAGCGGTATAGTGATGCGAAATTGATGTAGGGACTGCATTTGACAGAAGGGTTGGTAATCATGGAATGACGTCATTCCTCGTTACATAAGTACAGTAGACTTCTATATGTTGTTTATTCTCATAAAACATAACGTGATCCATGTTGGGTGGTATTTATTATATACATATCATAACGCTTGTATTCCCTGAAGTGATAGGCAGAGGTGTACTATTGTACGCACATGTTTCACAGGGGCAAGCCTATTGGCTTTGAATTTGCTAACAGAAAAATTCGATAACATCTTGCCCAAACCGGGATTCGAATGCAGCACCTTACGATCACTACCCGCACTTCCAAATACTTCACAATGTTGAGTGTGAAATATTAAAATTGACAAAACAGAACACACACCGCAAAAACCCAAATCAACGAATGCGTATTAATTTAAACCCCAAATAATTAAAATTAATTATTTATATTTATTTAAATTTGTACCGATATTTGACCGGATACCGAAATCACATGTTAATAAAATATAGTCCGGTATCTAATATCGAATGTGACTGTATTCCCCAAAGGGTTAGGCAGAGGTGTACTAAGGTACACCCACATACCATTCCTGTCGTTAATGAGTTCCATAATTAGGGGTAAGCCCACCTACCAGGCATAGTTCTAAATTCCGTGCTGTTACTGAGAATTTCTATACAGAAAATCCCAATGACACTTTGCCCGATCCTGGAAATGAACCCGGGACCTCACGCTCAGCAGTCGCGTATACCACTAGACCAATGAGGCAGTTACGCAAAGATACCACAATCAAGTTACCACACCTCTGCCAACCCTTAAGGGGTACAGGGGTGATGCTATGTTATTTTATTGTGTTACGAAATTATTTTGGATTGTATAATTTTCTGCTTAAATGGATGTCAATAGGCTCGCCCCCTATTACATGGGACTCAATAACGGCATTGGCGAAATGTGGGTTTACAATAGTACACCTTTGCCTAACCCTTCGGGGAATACGGGCGTGATACTGTGTAATTTTTTGCCATAATAACAACATACAGCGAACACCGATTTTTTTGGCAAGCAATTGTTACTGGCGCTACTTTATGTCAATATTGCCTCATGATTGCTCATGCCAATAAATAATTTGTGCAAATAACATATCATTAATTTTACGAATTCCGTTAATGTTATTTGATCGTGCAAATGACGTGTAAAAGGGTTTCAGTGATACCTCATCATTTGTTTATTATAAATTAACATATATAATTATTATGGATAATGTAAATTAATGAATTATAATCAGCGAATTTATTTAGGTAGCTAGTAATCAATTATTATTATCACTGTGTGGTGTAGAATACGACAAATTGAGCTATTTCATAACCTATTTATATAATTCAGTAAAATAGTTCCACTTATTTTTTTAGTATAAAAAGATCTTAAGCTTAATAGGCTAGATAACAGTACCAAAAAAAAAACTGGAACATGTCTCGTAAATAGTTTTCCTTCTAAAAACTCAGTAAAACTTAATCCCTTGCTTATCTTTGGCGTTTTCAATTTTTTATTTATCAGAATCACTCTATAAGTATGTACCTAAATGACAATGCAAAACTATGACGTCACGCTTTTGTATTCTGAACATTTTTAGAACAAAATGTCGTTTTTGGCAATTCATAAAAAGTAACTCAGTTGACTAGTAGTCATCTACCGTATTCCGGATTGACAAATAGACAGTTGAAGATAAATCTTATAAAAATACGATTTTCTGATTGTCTTACTGACAGATCAAAATAAAGTCACAAAGTTTCATGACAGCGATATTGATTTGTCCACAGTCTACATCTATTACAGTTTCACTAAAGACGGATTTCTAGGAATATAACTTGAGAAGGTTCGAGATGAGACAAAACTCAAACCGCACAAACAAACATTCGCAAACAATAGCTAGTCTCCTAGACAAAAGAAAAACAAACGTAATACTATTATGACTCAGCGTACATTTGTGTGTTACTACTCTCAGCATTTTATCTTTCACACCGTGAACAAAAATAAAACACGGAGTAAAAAGGGCTTGATTACACAAACGTGGATGTGTTCCGAGTGAAAGAGCACCCAGCCACTACACTACAGCCAGTCAACCCGATCAAAGGCATTAGTGTACACCTAGCCGAGCGAGAACTTGGATCTAACGCGGTTTGATGTTTATAACCCTCAAATTATACCGAGAGGGTTAATCAGCGCAATTGATTCGCTTAAATTTACGTATTTGTGTATTACAATACAAATGTTTATCGCCACTGACTTAACGGTGACACAAAATATCATGAGGAAATCGGGATTAGATCTGTGATGTCAGGCTCTAAAGCCAGAGGAACTTTCCACCAAAAGGTAGTCCAGACATTAACCTACATTTTTCATGAATTGAATCACGAACGAATTTCAACTTGCTGGTTTTTCTGAATAGAATGATTAAATGAAAGAAAGAAAAAAAAAACAGAAATGTTTTTTATTCGTAAAACAAAAAAAAAAATGAGTTAATTGTCCTACAACCAACCCGAAAACTCAACATCCGCGCTGGACCTGCGTGGTGGTATATGGCTGCCGTGGTGATATGAGAAAAACCACCAAGTGAGGTGTTGCCAAACACACTTATATTATATAATACTTTTTTTATAGCCTATTTTATTTGCCACTTCTGGGCAAAGGCCTTTCCTTTCTTCTACCACTGTTCTCTATTTTAAGCGGATTGTTGCCATGCCTGTCTCGCATATACGTCCACGTCGTCACGCCACCTACGTCTCTGTCGACCTAGTAGGCGATTTCCACCGTCAGGCGTCCAGTGCGTGACGACGATCTTTGCCCACCTGTCCGCATTCATACGTGGACACGGCCGGCCTTTATTATAATAAAAAAAAAACTGTGTAACAGTAATAGACTCAAGATATATTCCTATATTTAAGAAATAAAGCAAGGGTTATTAGAAAGTTGTTTAAAAAATCATTATTCCTTGCATTTTTTGTCGATTGGTGAATATATTGTGTCGCGTTTACCTCGTTCAGTTCGTTATGTACTTATATTGGTCTCTGGTGGGACCACTTTAAAATGCCTCCATTTCAGGATCGATAACATAATTCTTGGTAACAACTCCTTGTTCTGTGGTATCTAAACTTTAGCTTGCAAGTTCGGACATAGTGGCTGTTTGATGTCTTAGTAACAACTTGTGCTGGTTCTATGCAGCTTCATAATTAATGTAATACGTATATCAATCATGTAGGTACGTGTGATATTTTGACCAATTCTAGATGCGAATAGAAGTGCGACTACTGAGTGAGAGTTTGGGTGCGATTTTCACGTCGGGCGAAGTGTTATTGGGCTTTTCTTTATGTACCTACCTAGCAGCACGTAGTTTGGAGCTGTACCCAGTAGATGGCAATAGGCTTGTCCCCTTTTAGATGGGACTTATTAACAGCATTGGCGAAATGTCGTTGCATATACACGATTTGGTTGAAAACAATCGTAATGTTGCTTGGTTATTTCAATTTTAGATGTCTCGATCACTTATATAGCATTGTCATTATTAACTTTAACAATTATCCGTCATTTTCGAGTGAATCAGAAACACTAGTTGTATCAAAATAAATATCAGAATGGTTTAAAATAAATATCAGTATGGCTTTAAATAAACAAACATTATAGTAGTTTTAAACAACAGTCGGTCCGGTAAACGATAACCATATACCGATGATGGATATAATATAGCAAAAATAGAGATGGTATGCACCGCCCGCAAATTAATAACTGCACAACTAACTTTTTTAAGTAAATCTAACTTTGGCATTCTGGCAGTAAGCCGCTAGAAGAACGAAGAGAAACAATATGTTTTGCAATGTGTAGGTGGTGTTAATTAGAACTAGCTTGCACTACAGACTAAACGGTCGGGCAACGGTTGCTTGTATTATTTATATGTGTATCGAGTCGGTTTAATGAACGTACTCACATCATATCGGTACTCATAACCAATCCAATCGAACGATAAAAAATATCTAGTGCGAGTTGGCTTTTACTGTATACTTCAGGCGTAGAGTCACAAGACGCGGCTAGAATTTAATATCAACGCGTGGGTTGCACTATTCCCAAATTTATTCTAATGAAAGTAAAAGCATTATAACTTACCGTATCTATATAGGTTATACTCTGTTATCCTGGTATTGTGTGGTCGAACGCCCACAGATAGTAGATGAAAGTATTGGCAGGCCTATTCGTAAAAGGTTATCGCCATTTATAAGGCTTTGTCTGACATTTCTTTTTAGAAATAAAATACAGTACCGCTTTTATTTTCGACTCATCCAAATGGATTCTAGAACATCGGTCTGCTGTTGTACTTGCTATTGCTGTTAGAGTAAAAAGGCAATTTTCTTTTCTTTCAGTAAAACGAGAGAAAAATGTTTTAGTTTATAACGATACACAGATTTTATGTATCGATAAGTTTGGACTAAGTGGGTTTTATTACGCATTTAGAAGGGCATTACATACAAACATTAGAGATGGTCGAAAGCGTAGGTATTACATTTGACAGATACATATGTATATGATCTGCTTCCCTTTTTATATATTAAGTGATGTTCACAAAAATGGTTTTATCTTTAGTTTGACAGTTTCTCATTATCCACCGTTGATATGGTAATTCGGTATGTAAATTTTAGGTAGATTTTACTTTTATTTAATAGATTTAGACTAATTTACGAAAATCATTACAATATTTTCGCCATACAAGCAATCCTTCCTACTAATCTTACTAATCCTAACTAATATTATAAATTCGAAAGTGAGTTTGTTTGTTTATTTGTAACGCTTTCCCGACTAATCCAATAAACCGATTTTTAAAATTCTTTCACCAATGGAAAGCTACGTTATCAGCGAGTAAAATAGGCTATATTTTATTCCCGTATTCCCACGTGAACGGGAATCCTAACTAATATTATAAATACGAATATGAGCTTGTTTACCTTCATACTGCCAATGTCAAATGTCAAATCAATGTCGCTCGCAACCATAGATTTAGAGTAAGCGGAATCCTAAGACTATGCTCGCAAAAGAAGTAATAGAAAAAAATAATAAAAAATGCAATGACTACAGAGTCAGAGGTATATACTCTGAGAAACTCTTTGAAAAGAAACTGAATAGTGTTCAAACTTAAAAATTGATACGGTCGAATTTCGGCCACAAGGCGACTGGCTGGATTCGGTTATGCATATTATAGAAGGCAATTTTATAAGATTGTTTGTTCTCAGAACTATATCAATATCCTACCATCCTATCTATCCTATCTATCCTATCTATCCTATCTATCCTATCTATCCTATCTATCCTATCTATCCTATCTATCCTATCTATCCTATCTATCCTATCTATCCTATCTATCCTATCTATCCTATCTATCCTATCTATCCTATCTATCCTATCTATCCTATCTATCCTATCTATCCTACCTTAATATAAATATAAATCCGAAATTTTGTGAGGATAGTCGGATGTATATATGTTTGTTACTCTTTCACGCAAAAATGGCTGAACGAATCTAGATGAAATTTGGCACAGAGATAGATTAGAGAGCCGCGGGCAGAATCTAGTCCTTATTATAAATGTGAAAGTTTGTGAGGATGGATGGATAGATGGATCTTTGTTACTCTTTCACGCCAGAACGGCTGAACGGATCTAGATAAAATTTGGCACAGAGATAGATTATAGTCTGGAATAGCACGTGGGCTACTTTTAATCCCGGAAAAATATACGGCTTTTAATCAATTTAATCAATCATTAAATTGTTGCTATTTTTCTCTCGTCACTTCGGAAAAAATTAACGATGCATTTTATGTACTTGTCATTGCGATAACTACATTCATCGTTCGTCCGATATTAACTCTGACGGATGTAATTGTCCCTCTGTAACTTTTCCTCTGTCGCCTCAGCAAGCAAATGGAAATAAGTTAGTCAAAGTTTTGTTAACTATGAATAAAAGAAGTTGGAAGTTTCCCCGCTACTGGATCTCTTACTTCGCTTATTATTATTTGTATTTATTTGTCCGTTGTTATGATAACTTGAATGATATTTGCACACTTATATAATTGTTATTTGTTTGTCGTTTTTCTGGATATTGATTTATGAAATAAAGTAAGCTGTATTTGATGTTTTCTTGAATGAATAGAGATATTCTTTAGATTTTCAAGAAAAGCAATAGAAGTCTTGAAATATGTCTAAAAATGCAGACTTAACCTACTGTTCTTTTGAACATAAAATTTGCCATGTTATTTTCATAAAACAGAAAAGATGATGTCATGTTACCAAACCAATGATCTTGTTTATTATAAAGGCAAACACCATTCACAGGACGAAGGTTTTGTTATTAAGGGTAGTGACGACATAATATAACGCTAGATACTAGTCAAACAAAATACTTTAAAATGATTAAAATATGTAGGCGTTACATCAAAATTAAAAACTAATAGTTTTCCAAGAATAAGCGTTTGAATTTCGCAACGTGTATACATATTGATATTGACTGTACTGTCAGATACAATTTCTATTCTCAATTGGTGGAAACACGCTAATTTGCCTTATAACTACTTAGTTGCAACTTGTTATGGTCATGAGTTGGAAACGACTTAAGTGTGCTATAGCCGTCTAGTTTCGACTGCTTGTCTTACCAACTTAAGAACTCTGTTTACACTATGGTGATTAGTTTAATTCATCGATCGTTATTGTTTCAGAATATTGGTAGTAGGTTAAAATTACCATCTTGTTAGATTATACAGTGTGTTTTTAGAGGCTACACAATCTGTTAGAGGTTTGTTGTTTAAAGTAAACCACTCTATAAAAACACTGTATCTAACGTGTATAAGGTATTTCTAAGTCATATTGTATTTAAGTTTATTTAAGCGCCTTAGGTGTCTCAAACAACGAGGTAAACATAGCGTCATGCCTGTATTCCCCGAAGGGGTTAGACAAAGGTGTATTATCGTACACTCATATTTCACCGATGCTGTAATTAAGTCCCATGTAACAGGGAGCGAGCTTGCCATTTACCGGGCACAGTTCTAGACTGGGTGCTGTTACTGAGAATTTCCATACAGAAAAACCCAATAACAATGCCCGACCCGGGAATTGAATCTAGGACGCTCAGCAGTAGCGCTTGCGACCAATAGACCAATGATGCAGTTAAAGGTAAATAAAAAAATAAAAAAATAAATCGAACATTTCATAGTGTCAAAGATTAGCCATTCAACAAATCTGAAGTAGGGTTGACTTCCCAGGGTGCGTCATATGACACATACCTACTTCAATAACATTTGTTTGTTATTGAGCATAATCTCTATTGCAATGTTTCATAGCAACAAAACAAGGACATTGTACCTATGTAATTATGAGAGTATTAAGTTCAACAAACAAGCTGTCTCAAGTTTAAACTTTAGTTGTCTTCGCAAATTATAAACTTTTGGTGCTCGGTTAAGATATAAAGCTGATCTTATCGTGAATATAACAGATTATTATTAGTTAGATACCAGTAATATACTGATCTTACCGTAAGGGCGCGTTTCCATTGTCGTGATGACAGACAGTCGTGTGTTGTAGCTTGTAAGGAGCTTTTCACATTTATTTTGATCGTGTAAGTTTCCTATACAAACTCGCACGACTACACTTTGTCTGAAATTGTTATCCGTATCTGTATATGATAAAACTAGCTTCACTAGATCAGTGAGGCAGTCTGCATTGACTGTAGGTACAATTACTAATATAATGTCTCGGTACAGTACGGATTAGTAACGGTATAGAGAGCTGAGTTTTCAGTATTTTCTCGCCTCCATCTCACTCTACGTTTATAGTAAGAGAGTAGCCTAATTTGATTAGTTTGAAAATTAATTCTGAAGCACTTGAATTTTAGGTCTAAAATCCCAATAGATTCATTCAGGGACGAATGTGCTCATAAAAAGTAATTATAAAAAAGTGTGTAGATATTTTTATACTTAATTTTCAAACCTCTACCTTTTTTGTATAAAAGACGCAAAAGGTAAATATAGCTTTAACTTTATTTTCTTTGTAATTCGAGAAATTACGAAATTAACTTACTGTATTTTCTTTTTAATTTTTTTTTTAATTTTCGCTACCTTTAATATACCTATCAGTTTCATACAAAGGCTGTCAAAAGTCGGTTGTCGCTCACCTTTATTGAAACCAGTTCTAGAATATCTTATATATACTCAAGGTACATTATAAGAATATTCTTAACAAAATAAAAACTATCAACATTTTTGTTCCCAGGTTCATTGTGTGGAAAAACGCTTAGTGAATAGTGAATGTGGACTGGCGATGACATTTGAAAGTGAACTTTTCGCCTAATGAAGATAAGTGATAAAGGAGTGTGTTTGCCCTAATGATGTGAAAAAAAAAAAAAACTATCGTGATGTGGCTTGCGGCGTTGGTGTGTTTTTTCTGTCACTTGGGTAAGTCTTTTTATACTTTTTGCTCGTTAGCTTTTTAAGAACGTTTCGAACTTTTGTTTGAAACCTTTCTGATAATGAACGAGGAGAATTTATTTGTTTTTGTGTGGTACCTTTGCTTTGTTTGAGTACTAAGCGCATTGTTGCCAATTATGAGTCCAATTAGAGGTTCTTGACGCCGTGTTCCTCGATGAATAGGAACGTATGCAATTTCGTATTATTATGTCTACGTCTAGCATCGTTAACAGCATAGTTCGACATGACTAAGAATAACTTTGCTTGTAAGTAAAGATGCAATTTCAATATTTATGTTCTGTTAAAATTTGTTTTGAGTGATAGAGAGTTTTGCATAGTGTTGAAGTTTTACGTGCTGCAAGTATGAGGACGGTGAAAATATGTAATTACAATTTATTGTTCTTAGCACATAGGTACATACAGTTGTTAAACACAAGCAGACAGATAGAACACTCGAGTATAGGAGGAGAAAGAGTCACACGGTTGAAAAGCTAAAACTAAAATTTATTGCTCAACGAAAAAGGCGTACCTATTAATTAATTACGCTCTTATGGAACGAAAAAAAATAAGCAAGGCCCGTAAATATATAATCTAAGAGCTTATAAATATTCAAACAGTGTGGATTACTTCACAAGAGCAATATTCTCTCAAACAGCTTCAAAATAACTCTTTGAAGCGATTTGCACTCCTGAGAGATAGTGATGTTCGAATTCTGAAATAATCGTAAAACGTCGTATGAAGGATAAAAATCTAGATTTTAGCCAGACAAAAAGTAAGAAATAGCTGCAAGCGTTCCACTTGCACTCAGTCAACAAGGGAGCTGGTAGATAAGAATGCGCCGGACAAGACTAAGAACATTAAAATAAAAGTCTGAAGCAGTTGTTTTAGACTTTTGCGTTCTAGATTTTAGGAAATAATCATATTAAGTACAAAAGCTAGCTTATATCAACATTGAGAGATCTTTCTTTGTGCTTACTGACTCATTGGTCTAGTGGTCACAAGCTCGGGCTCGATTCCCGGGTCGGGCAAAGTGTTATTGGGTTTTCCGTATGAAAATTCTCAGCAGCAGTTCGGAATCTGGAACTGTGCCCGGTAGATGGCAATAGGCTCAACTAGGCTATTACATGAGACTCTATAACGGCATCGGTGAAATGTGGAAGTACAACAGTACACCTCTGCCTAACGCTTCGAGGTGTACAGGCGTGATGCTATGTTATGTGTTACCTTTGTTGAAGAACAACCGATAACATTTGTTGTTTTGTAGTACTTGTTTCGTTTTCTGTTTACGTTCTATTTTTCAGGTTCTCTGTAATAATATATCGATACAGAACCACTTCATATATTCACGTTTACGACAAAAAGCTAGAATGTTTCGGAATCTCCACACAACCTTTCAAAACCCTTAACAAAAGCCTTAAATACGAGGATTACCAATGAAAATCTCTGTAAATGTTCATTGACGGTTTTCAGTGTGTTATCGTACTAGTACACGTTCAATTACGTCAATCCGAGAATCACATACGTACGGCAATGGATGGGGAATAGCGGAGTACCGAAATTCGTCCAATACGCCGTGAAAATTGAAATTGGAAAATGTCCACCATTTTCGGCAAATAAATAAATAAATAAATAAATAAAAACTTTATTCAAATTAAAATGTTACAATTAACACTAAGGTACATAAAATCTTAATACATACAGCCTACGTTACATGTGTGCCTGAACTAGGTAATCCTGTGTTTCAGGCGTTCAGTGCTAGCTAAATCTAAAATAAACAGAAACTTTTTTATTACAATATAATTTTTAGATACATAGTATAAATTAGTCTATAATACGGATACAGGTAAGTTGATTATTTTGCAAAGTAGACAAAATAACAAAATCGCTTACATAACATAAAAAATCTTAATCCATTACCTTTACTAACTATTAACTATTCTAAATAACAGATCAACAATATTTACCTTAACACAATTAATAGCTTCTCTGTATCTTCGTAGGACATGCTTTGGAGGGTGTCCTTGAGGGTTAATTTACAATTACGATAATTGAGGGAATATATGCTTTTTATCGCATTTAGTCTATTATATAGAAGCGGTCCTAGGAACACATAAAATTTAGTCGTAAAAGCATGCTGTGTTTTTATTTTTTGGGGGCAAACTATATCTTTCCGTCTTTTATTAGTAAATTCAGTGCTGAAAGGAAGGGCTGCATGCTGTTTTAATACTATGCTCATTATGAACAACTGTCGGACTGTTAAGACCTTACACGATTCATAGAGGAGGTTAGTGGGAAAAAGGAAAGGGCGGAAAGTACATACTTTGAGAATGGCTCTCTGGGCACGCTCGATGGTTAGTAGTAATGTTTTGCCCGCTCCACCCCATGCGGCAATACAATAAGTTAATATAGATTGACATAAGGCAAAGTAAACTTGTTTAATTATTTTTTCATTTGCAATGCATCGTAACTTTTTGAAGGTAAATATCAATTTACGTATTCTATTATTAAGAGCTACTATATGATGTTTAAAGGAAAGAGTTTCATCTATTATACAACCCAGGTATTGTGTGTTATTAGTCCTTTTAAGCATGGGGCAGACACATTGGTTAATGGTGGGGTCACTACAGTAATGAGCATGTAATGTTGGGTTATACATTGACGCTAGTTTACGCATACTAAACCTTATATAATTTGTTTTATCCGCATTTAATGTTAGTAAATTCTGCTGAAGCCATTTATTTACAATATTGAATCCGTGTTGCGCGTGCATGTAGACGTTTTTTTCTGAGTCAGCCGAAAATAGTAGAGCAGTATCGTCAGCGTATGATATGATTATGCCATGATCTAGGTTAAGCTTACATAGGTCATTAATGTAAATTAAGAACAGAGTAGATGCTAAAATACTTCCTTGAGGAACTCCATAGGAAGTGTTTTTCTGATAGGTACTGTGTATATTGCCAATTCTTACGCATTGAGTACGTTCTTCTAGGTAGCTAGTGAAAAGTTTCAGCTGGTTACCTCTTATCCCTATAGCTTCAAGCTTACGCAATAGAATAGGGACAAAAACTGTGTCGAAAGCTTTTGCGAGGTCCAGGAATATTCCTACAGCATGGTTACCTTTATCGAGTTCTTGTGCCAGATAGTCAGTCAGATGATGTACGGCGTCGGCAGTTGATAATTTAGGTCTAAATCCAAACTGAGTTTTAGAAAGAATCAATTTATCCTCCAAATATTTAACCAATCTTTTATTAATAATTTTTTCTAATATTTTTGACATAGAAGGCAACAAGGAAATTGGTCTATAGTTTGTCACTTGATCTTTGCTGCCAGATTTATGGACAGGAACAACAACAGCTTTTTTGAGACACTTGGGAAAAATGCCTTTGGATAGGCATTTCTGAAAAATATAAGTAAGTGGAGGCCCTAAAATGTGTTTGAACTGTTTAATTATTTTATTTGGGATATTATCCCATCCGACTGCACAGTCATCCTTTAAGCTCATGATTATGCTTTGAACTTCTGTTTCGTCAGTATCTAATAGCGTAAATGATGATAATGTATTGCTACTCGTAAAAGGAGAACTTGTAAGGTATTGCGATTGACCCTGAACTTTTTCCGCCAAACATTTACCGACATTAACAAAGAAATCATTTGCAATGTTGGCAGATGTCAACTGTGATGAATGTACTTGCAATAAACTTGAAGATGACTCATGTTGTTTCGACGTATATGTAACATTTTTAATATATTTCCAGATTTTCTTACTATTTGTTCCAGCCTTTTCCATTGCAATTTTATCATAGTTCGTTTTAAATTTTTTTAAAAGATTATTGCAAAAGTTTCGATATCTTTTGTACGATAATTGCAATATGGAATTATCTGGGTGACGCTTAGCTTTCATATGCAGTTTATCCCTATGCCTCATACACCGAATGAGACCTGGCGTGATCCAAGGTTTTATGTTATAATTTTTATTACTCAGCCGAATATTGGTTGTGTTTTTCTGAATTGCCTGTTGCACATTTTCGATTAGGTATAACATACAAAACTGTGGGTCAGCATTATTGTAAACTGGGTCGAAGTCAATGTTGTATAAATCTTCTTCAAGTTTATTTGTGTTTAATTTAGAAATTGTGCGAGTATTATCTTGTTTAGGTAATTTGCAATTTAAGGTTAGTAGGACAGCATTGTGATCGGTTATTGTCGAGTTAATAATAAGCGCAAGTGAGGGGAAACTCGATTTAAGCATGATATGATCTAGGCAGGAACCACTTTGATGTGTAGGTAGCGTATGCGCTGGGATCATGCCATGAAAAGAGCAGAGGTTAAGGTATTCCTGTGCAGCTAAATCAAGGCATTCTGTAAGAATGTTGATATTAATATCTCCAATCAAAACGATGTTTTTAAAGGATGATAACTCTTGCAAGGTATCATTCAGAGAGTCCACAAACTTGTATGTATCTCTAAAAGAGGGAGGTCTATATAATGCTAGGATCGCAAAATTTGTTCCAATTTTAATTAACAGACTGTTACAATCGAGTATGTTTGGTTCTTCAACAGATATATCGTAATGGTTCCTTGCATATACTACCACACCATCGTTTTGATTGTAATTTATAGTACTCTTGTACATACTATATCCCGGTATTAATGGTACGTTGTATTGTTTGGCAAGCCAACATTCGGTTAAGATAATAAAGTCACAATTTATGCTTAATCTTTTTTGAAAAATACTAAAATTGTCAAAATTCTTAAAAATACTGCGTATATTTTGTGTTAGTATTGTTAAGGGTTTACTGTAAGAGGATAGATATTGTTTGCAATTTTCAGCATCACAAGCCTTACACTCGGATACAGAGAAATTATCTAAGTCATTAATAATATCATGAATCATAACAGTATAACTTAAAAGAAAATAGGTCAGAAACTACCTTAGTTAACGGCGCTCTTAGGCGCCTCCATAGTCGATTGAGTTAATGTACCTCTTTTCGGCCAAAGTTTTCGCCGGACAGTCAGCAGCACCGGTTTTATGGTTGCTCGGCTTCTTGAAATGCAGACAAGTGGCGCATTGTGGTGCCTCTGCCTTCTTCATACATTCCTTTATTGAATGTCCTTGACCTCCACAGTGGCCGCAGGTGTGTGTTGATTCCCGACATGACTTGGCAGCATGACCATACTGCTGGCAGTTATAACACCGTGTTACCAAGGTAAAATCTCTCACCGGGCAAGATGACCAGTTTACAAAAACTCTTTCTTTTGTAATCAGGGCTTTTCGAATGGCTGGAGATACTTCTATAACGAAGTTACAGGTCTCAGCTTCCTTTTTTCCTGACTTATGGCTTAATCTGATAGTATTCAGGAACGCTTCTAGGTTGGTATCGTGAAGGTTATCGGCTAAATTTTGATTATATATGCAAGTAAAAATTTCTTTTTCTTGCATAGATGACGGTACTCCGATAACTACTACTCTAGGCTTACGTTTAGGCGGCTCGTCAATCGTAAGGCCTGAGCTCATTAGCTGCTCCGAATGTTTTATCTTCTCGATATCGTCTTTTGAGTCCGTGCTTATTATGACACCGCCATTTTTAGTCTTGCGTAGTCCTCTAACGTGTAATTTCATTTGTTCAGGGCATATAATTTTTTGGACTAGGGATTTTGTCTCGTCACTAGATTTTAATTTGTCATTTGGGTAAATGGCCACTGAACTCAAATTTATCGGCTGAATGAAGTTGTTGGTTCCCTTTTTCACCATGTCAGCAAACGAAGTTCCGCGTGCAGGTTTCGATGACTCGTCAATACTCAACTTAAGGTCTTCTAATTGTTGTGAAAGATCAAGTTGGGCTTGAAGGGTTCCAATCGTAGAATGGGCTTGGACGGCTTTCAGTTTGAGGGACTGGTACTGCACTGCCATCTGCGAAGTACCGTGACCCACTTTTCGGCATAAAGAACTAATTCGCAATTTCTGTTCTGAGTTCATTTTACCCTCTGATGCAATACAGCACACCTCATTTAGGCAGGTTTCGATTGATGTCATCCAGTTCTGGATTTCCGGAGTTGAAATTACTTCGAGGACATTGTCCTCTTGGCTCGGCGCGTTAGGATGTGTTGAGGGCACAGGGGGCGGGGTGCGAACGGTCCTGCCACTTCGGTTAAAGGGACTGCCTTCCATAGTGTAAAAGTCACCTAATAACTTTAAACACTAACCATATTCACTTTACACACTATTATACCTAACTTATGACATAGTTTTCGTAACTACTGAGTATTGTTAAAAACGAGGTCAAGATTTAGCAATTGATTTATTTATTTTACTAATTATTCGACACGTCTGTTCTCAGCGAAATGCGAATTATCTCATCTTAAATGTCAGGCATTTCCAGTGAATTTTCTCTTTTTTCTGCCTGACGTCTCTGTAGAATAAAAGTAGACGGTATCTTTTATTGTATTAAAAATCTGGAGCGTCTGGAAACAATCCGCAAAGCAAGAGATTTATTTTTTCTTGTCGCTTTGAGGTTATATCTGGAGCCGTACTTACGTTCTTTTACGTTCTGTATCTAGAAAAACAGCGTATCTTAAAAATATTTCTTAGTCATCCCTATTTGATATCTGAAAATTATTTTGTTTTTTGACACAAATCATACTTATTTTATTTCCGACTAGTCATAATCCACTTTATGATTTACTTTGATTCTGTGATAAAAGATAAACGTGAGAGTTTCAATGTAATCACGATAACCTAAATAAAATATAGTTACTTACCTATACTATATTAGTGACACAAGTACAAAAATCGGTCATCCAATCACTGATAATATTGAGAACTACGAAAAAATGTAATAGCAAAACTGATGTTAATCACACAGTACAGCGGTTTAGAAATGGCACAGTGTCCCCCGTGCCGGCCGAGCCAATTAACTTGTCGCTGCCAACTGATAATAGATTGTGCACAGTTCGCAGTTATTGGTTGCAAGAGGAAAACTTAAAAAGAGAACGACAGCCTAATGTCAACGTAAAAATAGCGACAACAACACGACAGAAACGCGACAGCCACACGACAGCAGCCTCACATATGTGATACAGAAATTACGTTTGACAGTAGATATCGCACGATCTACGCCTGTCGAAAACTGATCGCTACATAGGTAATTAGGCTGCCGGAAAAGCTGTGTCGTTAAAAATATTGTAGTAAATATGTTCCCGAACATATTTAATACAATATTAAACATCATCATCAATACTGTCTAGCTTTTACCGATGTCTGTTTCCAGTCTAATCAGATGCGGCTAAATATCAGTATTTATACAGGAGTACCAGTGTACTCCAATGTTAGACTGGTTGTTAAACTTATTGGGCTACTGACACCCGTAACGACTGTCATAAGTATTCGTATGATACTCGGGACCATACTACTAATACTTTATTACTAGTTGCTGCAGTCATATTAAAATAAAACCAGGCAATTATCAACTTTATTTCTCGAATCTATGGAATCTTAATCTTATATCGATTGGCCGTTTACTACATAGAGATTAATAGAGAAAATTTAAATAGACACCTATCTTACATACGATGTAAGAAAAAACCTTCCAAGCTATTTCATAAAGGCTCACAATAATAATACAAATTAATAGCAATACGTTGCTTTAAATTTTATAGCTTATTCCATAATTAGAACGTTCTGTAAAATGATATGGGCCTAATTATACTTAATTAGATCTTTACAAATTCTATAACTAGAAGCTTTGATTGCCTCTTGGAACTATTATCTCAGCTAAATAGCAAATTTAATTTAATTTACTTTATCCAACGCTTTTAAGTAGAAACAATTACATGAAAGCATCACGCCTGTTTTCTCTGAACAGTTAAACAGATGTCACTTAGGTATTCTATACCTACATCTTCTCATGTAATTGGGGGTAAGACTTGCCGGGTTGATATTGAGAATTTCTTAACAGGAAAACACTGCCCAACTCTGGGCTACACGATTCAAGAGCATTGTTGGCTTACAAGATTACGAACGAGGAGTAGGACTAAGGATCTTGCTCAAATTGATAAAGCCTAGTGGTTTTCAGTGTGGTTTGCCCCCACATACCCACACACAGGTCCTCAGTGCCCCCAGCTGGCGACCCAATTAAGTTGTCACTTCTGTAACACTGTTATGTAGTGCCCTTTAAAATTACACAGATCTGTTGCGCAGTGCACTGAGAATCTGATAGCTTGAGGCGAAATTGGATTCAAGTTGTATTACATGCTTATGCGATTTAATGCTTTCCCAAACGCAGATTTTGTAAAAGTCAAATATTTTATTTCGAGTAAGATTTTGCAGGCTCTTTCAAAACGAGTTCTGTAATTTGAAATTTTCATTTTATAGAAATATCTGAAATAGGACAGGTTTTGTCGGGAGGGTCCCTATTCGATGCTGGCCAAAACATATTGATTTTCTCTTGCATTAACGGAGAAGGAAAATTTTTGAGGACAACTGTTCACGTGAGAGTGCTAGAATAAAAATTTTGGTGGTGTATGTGTGACTGCACTGGACCCACGTGGTGGACTAAAGCTCAACCGTGCTCGATCTCAGAAGAGCTCCGTGCCCACGGAGGGACAGTAATGGCCTGAATTAATCAACACACAGCAAAATAATGGGGTAGGCTACATTTAGCTGCTGATATTCTTAAAGTCGAGTACACTGGCTTCGACTGTTGATCAGCTGCGCATACGACCACTAGATTAATGAGGATATTTGCTTCCAGATAAAATTCAAATCTGCGAATCTGCGAAGACTCAAATTTCAATTTGGTCCTTAAGTTAATTGTTTGGATGGTGGTTTAGTGTGTACATCGTGAATGATCATAACACAGTGGTCCAGTGATTCGACTTCTGGGTCAGGCGAAGTGATATTGGATTTTTCTTTAATAAAAATTCTAAAACGAGTTTCGGATTGCCTGGTAGATAGCAATGGCCTATTACGTGTCACTTAATAATGGCATCAGTGAAATGTGTCTATACCCTAGTACATTTTTACCTAACCCTTCTGTGTTATCCGATATGATTGTTACTGATACTATTCACCTATAAGTTGAGGTAATGATGGGACTGAAATACCATGTTTATGGATGAAATTACCGAAGTATGTTATTAAAAATAAAAACTAGTATTTCCAATAAATTATGTTGATTCCTGCGAAATGAATTTTAAAGTGAAAAAACACAATGCATCCAGGGTAGTACACAAAGGGTGAATGCATGTGACTTGCAACTATATCATATTAAGTCACCAGTGAGTCGTGGTTTTGCAGCTCTTAGTCTTGCTGGCATACGACGCCTCTGCCACCAGATGGCGACACAATTAAGTTGTCACAGTGACTTATTAAAGTAGCTTTAAGTTATACAGCCCTGTTGATGATGCATCGAGGATTACATTACAAAGATTGTCCGTGTGCGAGAACCACATTTGGTCGTTGATAAATATCCTATCCTATCCTATCCTACTAATCCTATCCTAGCTAATCCTACTATCCTACTAATATTATAAATGCGATAGTTTTTGAGGATGAATGGATGGATGGATGGATCTTTGTTACTCTTTCACGCCAGAACGGCTGAACGGATGTGGATGGAATTTGGTACCGAGATAGATTATAGTTTGGAATAGCACACAGGTTACTTTTTATCCCGAAAAAATGTACAGGTTCGTAAACTACGGGGGCGAAGCCGCGGGCGAAAGCTAGTAAAATATACTGCCCCACTCTAGGAATAATTCCTGTATCGTTGGTGCGTTGACAAATACCTAGATCCATAAGAACTATCTGTAGATCATACAAAAATTTGTTCCTTGCGGGAATTGAACCCGAGTCACGTGGCGTAACAGTCCATCGCCCAACCACTGCGCCAGTGTTGCTATAGAATAAATTTACGAAGCTTTGGAGGACATAGTTGTCAGTGTCAGTGTTGTGGTTTCCAAAATGCTTTACGACGGCATGTATGTAGACTCCGAGCTGGCAGTTGTCTAGCCAATTAAATTGTCAGTTCCTAGGTACTTGCTCTACTAGAAAATATCCGAGACAAGCCAATTTTATTTTCATGGCCGTCAATAACAAGATAGCGGCGCTGGTTGACAGAAAAATATATCCTTTGGTTATAGGCACTGCACGGTTGGCGTAATGGTATCGAAGTGTCGTGGGTGAAGTGTCGCAGGTTCGATTCCAGCATGGAACAAATATTTGTACGATCTAGTGATAGTGGTTCCGGTCTGAATTATTGTGTATGTGAATATTTGTGTTTGTAAACGCAATAGTATTCAAAGAGTGGGGGTAACGTTTATTTAAAAAAAAAAATTATCTAGCTTGTTTTATGCCATTTTCAAAACTTGCCTTGCAGCTTTTAATATTACTTTTAAGGTTTTCAAAATTCTTAATCCATCGGCTCTTATATCGTTCTTCATAGAAATTCCAAAAACTAGGTCAAGAAATGTCCCCCGGAGATCTTTCCTTGGCATTAACAACTTATACATAAATCATTCTTATCTATAAGCAAATGAATCCTACTCTCTAAGAATAACAATTGAAAGTCTACCTTACAAGATGCATCGTCGTGTGCACTGTTCTGACCTATATACATTATACACATACTCATTTTATGTATGGGAAGTCTGGCCTAGATTTTGAGGACGTAGAATCTGATATCGTAAAGCGATGGAGTCGATATTCCAACAAACCTCGTGTTGTTCTATGTGGTTAGGAGAACTATAAGCGATGTAATATAAATAAATTAAAGTCTTATCCTTATTTATAATAGGTACTGTATGAAACTCTATTAACTAAAATGCCTTAGAATCTGTTGTCATCTCTTTTCATTTTTATAAAAGTGACAATGACAGGTGTAATTTATGACGCGTGTAAAGAACGTAAGCAGTTGTTATAAATTAACCAAATAAGAAAACATTTTATCAGAATTTATAACTTAGGTACACACGCTTGTGCTTCTAAAGTGTCTAACTTAACAAGCCCATATATATGCATAATATATAAATAAGCACTTTATATGGGTTTCGGGGTATATATGGGTTATATGCCGCCGATGCCTTTATAAAGTCCTGTACAATATGAGCGTGTCTATTGTCATCTATCAGGATTTGAGAAGAGAAGAAATTTAAACTCCGAGCTGCTACCGAGAATTTTTGAAAATTCTCATATCAGTTTGCCAGACCTGGGAACCAAACCCAGAACTTCACGCTCAGAACCATTAAAGAACTTGACTTCTATTATTATAAGAGGATGCTTTTTCACCAGCTTTAGATACTTTATGATTCATCTCAAAATAAATACCTATCTACTATCACTCAGATTTCCTAAATAGGATGGTTTTTAAACTTTTTGAACTTCCGTTTGTCTGTAAAGACTGACAGGTAATTTATATGACAACCAGGAGTGACCACTTAACGAGCTCTTTAAGGCACGAAGGGCTCCAAGTGTAAATGTACAGGTACTCCCACCGAGGGCATGAAAGTACCCCTATTAATAGCCACGAGCCACTACGGCTTATACGGGTGGAAAATTAATTAGCACCAATGAGTGCGCATTTTACGTAGTCTAGATATTATAAATGTCTACTTTTATGAGTAGGCTCTTGTTTTTAGGCAACATTGTTTGCTCGTTTTAATATCCAGCTGCCAAAGCACTGTTTACTGAAACAAAGTTAAATTAATTTCGTTTCATATACGCTAAACCTTTTTATGTTTGACAATATATACATAAGCGTCTATGTAAAATAAAACAAAACATAATATAACACGAAGATGAATTAACAAAAAAGACACTAAATAATCATTTTTAGATAAAAGTCGGTTTTTATTAAAAAAATAATGGTCTTTTATTATTTTATTTAAGTAGAGAGGTTTTCCACAGAACATTAATTTCATACACACAGAACGTAAGATTCAATAATAGGTAACTAATGCTCTCCTTTGATACGTTTCGCTTGATATGTTATATATTCAATACCGGTGCGTCAACTGGGATCTCGTTCATTTATTTTACATGCATATTTGAATTCAAACACAGAACACAAAGTGCTTTTGTATTTATGTCTCTAGGTTTTGTGCTAGGAACTAAAAAAAGAAAGAAACAATGCGAAAGTAAGGCCTTAGTCCACCGCGGTTAATTGGGTAACTACACACAACGTCGAGAACAGTACCAATAGAGGGCAGGTGTGCAGGTTTTCACACGATTTTCCTTTACCGTTAACAGACGTGATAATACAATTCTGAACCGCACATGAATTTGAAAGTTTGAGGTGCGCCCCGAGTTCAACATCAGGCTCTCGTGCATGGGAGACAAGCGTTCAATCACAAGGCGACTCGGTAACTATGACATTATTATATTGAAAATAGCTTCGACAGCAGAATGCATTAGACCAAAATTAATGGAACCCTTCAATGATCACTACTTGGAGAAATATAATTATTTGTGATGAAATGGTTCTCATGTATATGTCGGCGTGAGCGATGGCTGAGCGATAGGGTTGTCATTATCTCGATTCGGTGGTACAGGGTTCATGACGCAGCATTACAATAAAATCACAGTTGCAATGTAAATTAGTTAGTATTTCACTTTCACAATACAATTAACAATTGTAGGTAATTCACTCGGCACATATCACAAAATAACTACTTTCTTACTCCAGGCAAACGGACAGACATGTCAGAGAAGTGTACAAGACTGCGCTTCTTTACAATCTTGCAGTGACGTCAAGTTGTTTACCCTCACCTCAGTACTGCGGTAATCAATTGAGAGACTAAACATCGTTCTCCACGACATATATATTTTTCTTTCTTTCTGCAACAAAGTTCATCTTCTAAAAATCTTATGTTAATAAATTTTGTTTGTATCCCCAATCTCTATTTAACAGTGCCAAGCAAAGAGCTCATAATCCGCAACCTCGGGTGAGGACAAAGTCATTGGATAATCTACTGATTGTGCGCGATCCGCGTCGCCTAGTTATTTAGGTGGCAAATTAGGTAGACCCTTATCCTAAGTAGGTTTTATTCCGGCTTATCCGGGATTACTTACAGTAAGCCTAACCAAATATATCTGTTAATATATTTTCACACTAAATAGAATTGTCAATGTTGTGTGATCGAATTTCCGTACTTACCTACATTTGTTAGGTTTAAAAGCGCGACAGTCAATTGAATGGCTGCCTAATGAATGAAATTGTAATACTGTGATGTGTGTAATGCAAACATCGGATGGGATTCAGTCAAAACCTGCTGGTATAAAGCCATAAAACATATTTGAAAACGGCTTACCCATCAAAACGTTTAGTCAGAAACAAATGTGCCTTTTTAAGGGTTAACTTTGACAATATTCGTCCTTCTTAAATCCAAAAACTGACCTGACATTTATTAGATATAAAGAACTAGTGCGGGGGTAAGCGAATGTCGAGTACAATAGAACGCCGAATTGTTTGGGTACAATAAGCCGACCAAAAGCTCCATTTCGCTGCTATTATTTCGTCGTTAGCTTGGAATCACCAATTATTATGGTAGTTTGCTTCATAGAGTTATTTAATTAGTCTTTCTACGTCAAGACCGAAACCAACATTGTTGTTTCAATTTAATAGCTTAACGAGAAAATTAAAATAATGAAAATTAAATGTGGAAATTATTAAAATTTGTAGAATTATTTTATACTGCTAATCTCATAATGATATTGGCATAATTGTTATGAAGCAAATTGTTTGTGTTTCAATACATAAAATGCTATGTTATGGTTGTGTACTGAAACACATCATCATGCCTATATTTCTTGAAGGGTTATTCATGAATTCGCAGTTGGGGTCCGCCAACCGACCAAAATTAGATTTTTGAGTTACATGAAGGGTTATTATACTTTTTCTGTAAGATTTTCATACGATGAATAACGACAACAAATCGACTCACATTGAATTTACATGAACATACATAGCATCACGCGTGTATTCCTCGAAGAGATAGGCAGAGGTGTACTATTGTACACTCATATTTCACCGATGCTTTTACTGAGTCCCATGTAATAGGGGCTATTGCCATCTTCCAAGCACAGTTCCAGACTCCGTGCTGCTACTGAGAATATTCATACGTAAAAACCCAATAACTTTTTGCCCGACCCGAGACTCGAACCCAGGACCTCACGCTCGGGAGTCGCACTTGCGACCACTATTAAAAACTATTTAGTCAGTAATTTTATTAGTAATTTTTTTAGTTCGTGAATTAAAAACTATTTAATTACTCATTTGTTCGGTATTTTTATTTTGCAATTCTAGTTTTGATGAGATAATTTTATTGTAGAACGCAGGTATAATAATATTGTACTATAATAATATCACATCTGTATTCCCCGGAGAGAAAGTACTACTGTTGTACACTGTCATTTCACTGATGCGATTGTTTAGTTTTATGTACTAAGAACGCATAATGTATTTACACACACGGCACAGCCGTATAATCGGCACACCCTCGAGTTACTAGTGATTATCAATTTGCCTGTAAATTGATTTTGATTTTTTTTTGTTGGTATTTCAGAAATATGTACTATGAGAGAGATTCTTGAAAAGTATGTTAAGTTTGTTTTAAATATTTTTTTCTTTTGTTTCTATTTTATGTATCTTAATCTTATTTTTTAAATATACCCATTTATATCATTTTAAAGTTATTCTTTTAATCTAAAAGAAAATAAAGGGAAAAATAAAAAATTGAATAAAAAACTCAGTATCCATGAATATTCTATAACTCAGTATCAATCAGTTTTGAACAAGTTGAAAACATCGTTTTATTAAAATCGATTTTATTTAGCAATCAAAATAGGATTAATGGAAGATAAATTTCGCTTGTCTAACTTAGTTTGTAGCTTTTCTACTACCGACACCAAAGTAGATAAGACATGACAGGTTGACAGGTACCTTACTACCCTTAGTACTCGTATATAAGCCATTTACACTCCTATAAATTATTTGAGATGTTAAGGCCCATACAGAATAATTTAGATTTCGTATTTTCTGAGATTATTAATTTTCTTTAGTATGATTAAGGAGGTTTATATATAGAATTAACGACAGCTCGTGTTACTAAGTATTTTAACCCGGGAATCAAACATAATACCTCTCGTTTAGCAGTTGTGCTTGTGGGCCTTAAGGCATTCTTCGGAAAATATTGTAATCAATCTGGTCTCTCTTTCTTTTCCTTTATATTTGAAACATTACTCCTACAGTTTACACATACACACGCAGATCCAGAAGGATTATCTGCAGCTGAAACATTTGTATCGTACGCGAATATAACCCGCGGCACGTACCCTCAAAAACCAATCGTTTAAACACTAAGGCAGTCATGCCAACGACATTTTATTTTAATCTAATAATATAATTATAAAAAAGAGTATGCATTGCACAACAGCGAATTGGCTTAACTATCCAATTACTTCAGATAAGCACAAAGCTTTCCTAAAAGTAATTGGAAGAACAATTGTATTAATAACCGGAGTATTTAAGGTTCCGTATCTAATTCCATATAATTAATAAAGCAATGAAAGGAAACTCCGTTAATGAAATTTGAAGAGAAGTTAATATTGCATAATAAGCGGAAGAAATTATAACTCTCATTATTTTTTATGTGTACTTACACAGTGTTTATATTTGTTTGGTATCTTCTGCAAGTTATAACCCTATTTTAAATTAATTGTGTACTCAACTTCGTCCGGATTCCGAATGTTTGTGAAATAGATAAATAAGATGTTGAACGTAGTACACAAAATCTATGTTATATTGCTCAGTTCCTATGAGCGCGATGATACATATTTATTATTAGGGGTCTACCCAGTGGTGGCGTAAAGGGGGGACGATGGGGGCGGTCCGCCTCGGGTACCAAGCTCTAAAGGGTGACAGTCCGCGCCTGCAGGAGAGCCACTGTCATGTACTTTGACTAAGAAAAAATACTACCTTGGAGCTTCTGACATTCATTGTAAAATGGGGGTATTCTGAGTCTGTTTGTGAGTTCTGATTTTTTTTACTATTTGCGTTTTGGTGCGTTCATGTGAAAGAAGGTTTTAAACAATAAAATTTATAAATTTGAGTTGGTTACTCAACCAATCTTTCCATTTTATTTAAGGGAGTGGTCAATAGAAAACCACCCCGGGTGGTAACCCATGCTACGCCGCCACTGGGTCTACCCTATATAACTTTACATTGAAATTCTGATCAAAATTGGTGCGTTGGTTTTTAGGATAAATGTATTCAGAGGGGCAGACAACTGTTAAGTTTTATTATTAAAGTATACAAAAAGAAAATAATAATTAAATTTTGTTGAAAAAGAATACGGTTGTTTACTATAATTTCGCCGGTAATAGGGAGTAGACGTATTGCCGTCCACTATCAATCACAGATAATGCCAAACTCCAAGCTGTTACTGAGAAAAAATCAAAACTACTTTGCTTGACCTGGAAAATGAACACAGGCACTTTACGCTCTGCCGTTGTGCTTGGAATCACATAATAACTCCGTAATGCTACAAAGTCAAAGTTTTTTATTTCAACAAGGCCTTTTCAGGCACTTTTAAAAAGTCGAGACTCTAGGCGCTCGGTTCCAAAGAGGGTAGGTCCTATGGAGAAGAGACCGGCAAGAAACACCATGGATACTCTTTTCAAAAAATAAAAAGATAATTTACAATTAAAAATCTTAAATTAACATGCATTATATAAGAAAAATAAAAACTTATAAAAACGTTACTTACATAGTGAGGTAATACAATATGAGTTATACATGTCTTTTGGTCTATCACTCAATTAATTAAATCGTCCTAATTAAATACTCTTCTCAGTTTGACTTAATTACACCGTGCCAATTAAATTGGCGTACATATGAAACGTATTTTCGCACAACCTTGTAATTTGGTTAGGCGTCTGTTGCCAGTGGTTATTAATTTCACTGTGTTTCAAACTCCTGACATAAATAAGGAAGCCTTCCAAGAAATTCTGCCAAAATACGCGTAGATACGTGACAATATTATTAGGTAAACAAAATTGCAATTTCGAGGAATTTTCTCTTATCATGTGCGTAAGTCACTTACGCCGCCAGTTAATTTCGTGGGAGTAGCGAAGCGTAAATGATAAGGTCGCGAAAGTCGACGTGCCCACACAAAACGCTTTTTATCGACGGCTTTGTATAAAAATCGGGGCTTGTGTTGTGTGAAACTCACTTCAATCCGTGTATGGGTTCCGTCCATTGCGAACCATTTGAATAAATCCGTTTTTCCGGGTGTGAACCGAGACTTTTCAAAGGCCAACTTGAACATTTTTCACGTTGGACAGGGAAAAATGTGGAATTATTGTTTGTTAGCTGTCGCGTGCGAGTTGTAAGATTTAAGTTAGGGAAATGGTCTACATAATGGGGTTTGTAGGCAACGGGACTGCAGCCTGCAAATAATGGTACACCATTACGAACGAAATTGTTATGATTCTGTGTTGTTCAAAAAATGTGAATGTTTTTGTAAAGGAATGACACTGCCTCATCGGTCTAGTGATGGAAAATTGACAATATCAGACCGGAGTTTGGAATTTTGGACGGTAGATAGTGTAAAGACTACTACTCGCAACATGACAAAAAGTAAAGTGCCATCTATCGGAGTGAAACCAAAATAACAAACCCTGAATCGCACTATGAGAGTTTACAACGATTCTAACACATTTGGAATGTCCGACATCAATCGTCGGGCTTTGGCCCGCCAGGCTAACCACCTTGCTTGGTCCACCCTTTTCAATAGAGGAAGACCATACCTCGTTCTTCCACAATAGCAATGGGCTTGCATGGGATATCACATGGAATTTAATATTGGCATCGGCTAAATGTGGTTATATCAAAGTATTTACATCACAGCCTAACCATTCAGGCAATACACGCATGATGCAATAAGTAGTAAGCAAAACTTACATTTTTATACTCGTATATATTTTTTATACCTAATATTTTTTCATTCACAAAAAATGTACAGAATGTAGATTTTTAAAGTATTTTCTGATTTCCCTCGTATTTTCGTGTGTAAAACTCGTATATTCAAAACGGATAAACAAAAGAACGACGAAAATTACTCAACTAACACCCTTTGTTTGGTGGACCCTTTCGAGCCTCATATTAATTTCCAGCTTTTTGTACTTTATATTTTTTCCGATTAATTTTGGAAGCAGACACATCCAAACCTATAGCATATGAAGTATGGCGAACAAACTCCTATAGAACTGCCTCTTCGTGACATCGTTTTGATAGCGAATTTTCCTTAGTACCGAAGTGATAAATTACATAAGTCTCGATTAGTAATATATTGCCAACATGTCAGGACAAGTAGGTATCTATAATATATTATAGTTACGACTTGAGACAAAGTTCGGAGGATGATTAAGTCATCAACACGACTGTTCTCACGGATTGAGACGACGACTGAATATTATATTATAATTTGTATGACATTCGAATAAACTGAGAGAAATATTGAATTTCAATTGTTAAATGTTTGAAGTTGTTTTAATATTGTTCTAAATAAGAATTATAGAGGAACGAGTTATGGTGTTCTTTCATTGGAAATGGAGGTGCCTCAGACCAGGCAAGGTGGTAAGACTGGCGGGCCGAAGCCCGACAGTTGATGTCGGACATTCGTATGTGTTAGAATTGATGTAAACTCTCATAGTGCGATTCAGGACTTTCTGTTGTCGTTTCGATCCAATAGATGGCGCTTTTCTTTTTTGCTATTTTGCGATTAGTAGTCGCTACAGGATATAGATATATATAGCAGGTATGTATAGAAGAACAATGGACATCGAAGATAGTATACCAGATATTACCTAACTATTAATAGCATATTAACTATAATTATGACGATACCTAAAAGTTGGTTTTCCTTAAAATTCTATTCACTTAATAAACGAAATCAAGCATGAAATACGAAACACCCATAATAATATTTAAATTTTAGAATTCTAAAGCGCCCTTTGTTCCCAACTCCACGTTAAACAATACCCTATTCAACCCGGCAATTACTCAAATTATGAAATTTAACAGACGAATAACACTTGACTAAGCGAAACCACACTTCAATAGGCACCGTAACAATTTCGTTCCAGTAACCAACGGAGGAAAACGTTGAACAAAGTCCGATCAGCGAATAGCTCCCCCAGCCCGTATAATTCAGGAAACTGCCCCAGTCAATTTCCGATCGTATGAAGACGTAATCGATAGCTGCTCTAACGACCGGCGCAAAAAGTTGGATGTGTTGTTAATTATTAGCAGCGTCTGTTATAGACCCCTGTATTTATATTTAGTTTAGCGTCAGTTCAGTTACAATAAAACTTGTGTTGAAGCATTGATAATTTTACTGATAGCAGAATATCATTGAAATAAACGTAGTGAAATGGTGGCAAAAAATATCACCACGAAAATGTTTGCCTGTTCTCCCGAACGAACATTTCAGAGAGATTTTATATAACTTTTCGGTGAGCCGTCGCAAAGCAAAAGTAGGTCTACAGTTCTGACGCGAAACGTAGAATAAATAACGAGTCAGCGCGTAACCACTCGTCTATGTGCTACGAACGCGTAGCAAGCTACGGCGTAGCTTACACGTAGCTTCTTTTTTTAGACGACTACGGTACGACGCGGCAAAGGGTAATGAATTTGACAGTTGGTATATATGTATAGAATGTTCGATAAGGTTTCTTCAAACACAAACTAATGACGCAATAGAACATTTTGAAGACCAATATTTATGATATGAATGCCTCGTTAATTAATTTATGGAGGACACTATCAAACTCATAGTAGGGTTTTAGATAAATATTTTATATTCGTAGTCACCTGCAGTCTTTTCTTTAGCTAGTGTATCTAGCTGAGAAGTAGAAAATATTAAGTATACTCCTACGCTGTCTGGAATAATTACGTAGGAATTAATAACAATTCGCTCTGATTTTCTTATCCTATAATTAACCCTCTCAGCGACAGATAAAAACTATTCAGACACGCTTTATTTTCGTTTTCTTTATATTGAGATATTCTACTTATTCTGTTGTGTCGACACGAGCTATAAGACTAGAATTGCTTATAGAACGATGGAAAGATTAGCCAGCCAAAAATGGTGTTAGCGGCGCTGACTGCCCAGGGTGCGCTGGACAATCTCAAATATTGTCATCCGTGGGGGCTCTTTCCTTTAGATGACATAAATTATTTGATGATTTTATGACTGCCTCATTGGTTTAGTGGTCGCAAGCGTGACTGTTGAGTGTGAGGTCTTGGTTCAATTCCCGGGTCGAACAAATTGTTATTGGGTTTTTCTGTATGGAAATTCTCAGTACCAGAAAGGAGTCTTGAACTGTGGCCGGTAGATGGCAATAGGCTCGCCCCCTATTGCGACTGAGAAATTCTAACTTTGCTCAACCCTGGAATCGAGCCCAGGACTTCATGTTTAACAGTCGTACTTGCGATTACTAGACCAATTAGGGAGTCACGATTTTCTCTTTTATAAAACGCCCCGAACTAGGAATAATTCCTGTATCATGGGTGCGTTCAACATAAATATTCATGCACAAACACACAGATGCGGCACAACCTCACGGTTGGCGCAGTGGTTGAGAGATCGTCTGCTGAGCTACTTGTCATGGGTTCGATTCCCGCACGGAACAAATATTTATTAATCGGAAATACAGATTGTTGTTACGGGTTTGTATATATGTATATACGTGTAAATGTGTGTTTGTAAACGCACCCAGGATACAGGAATTAGGCCAAGTCTGGCGCAAAGTATTTAAAAAAAAATGTTCAAAGCGACGCTACGGTTGGCACAGTGGCTAAGCGATTAACTTTCTGCGTTACATGTCGCGGCTTCGATCTCCGCACGGAACAAATATTTGCATGATTTACAGATAGTTGTTTCGGGTCTGGTTGTGTATGCATGTGACATGTATGTTTGTAAGCTGTACCCACGATACAGGAGAAATCATAGGGTGCGGCAAAGTTAGAAAAAAAATGAGGAAGTCAAACCTGCAATAGGTAGCGCAGGAGTCGATTGCTAAAAACGCCAACCCTGCCGTCAGATAGGCTGTAATAACTGAAAACTCGTATAACGTAATACTTTATTACATAACTAGCGTGTTAATACGATGATATTATTTGCGGAGATTGCCTAACTATTGATCGTTTCATATCGAAGAATGATTGAATCAAGATAACCTTTACCTCTATTACGAGTTTTTTACTATTTACTTTCATAGTAAAGTAAATTTTCATGCAAGCGATTTTAGTTCTTAACTTGGTTAGATTAGGGATTAGAGTCGCTAACATGACATCTATATGATATAGTAAATAGTAAATCAAAACTTAACGATGACACATATATCACATAAGCAACTCTAATCCCTAATGTAACCAAGTCAAGAACTAAAATCGCTATCATGAAAATTTACTTTACTATGATAGTAAATAGAAAACTCGTGATAGCGTTACTTGTTATCTATCATACTGATATGAAACGAACAATTTGTTCTATTTAAGGACCACTTTTGTATTATTTCTTTTACATTTAAACTTGGTATCTTAAAAATAGAAAGATAAAAGCGGTGGACCATCCGTGTTCGAAGTTAAAATGTACAACAGCTATATTTTACTGCCTCATAGGTCTAGACTAAGGCCTACCCCTTCTCATTCTGAGAAGAGACCCTTGCCCAGCAGTGGGACAGTAATGGGTTGAATTTTATAGGTCTAGAGGTCGCAAGCGCAACTGCTTGAGGTCCTCGGTTCAGTACCCAGGTCGGGGAAAGTGTTATTGGATTTTTCTGTATAGGAATTCTTAGTAGCAGCACGAAGTTTGCAACTGTGCCCGGTTGATGGCAATAGACTCGCTCAGATGCTGTTATTTAGTCCCATGTAATAGAAGGAGAACCTGTATGTACAACAATTCCAAACTCCTGGCTGTTACTGAGAATTTTTTCTCAGAAGTACCCCAATAACGCTTTGTCCAATCCGGAAATTAAAACCCTGGACCACACGCTCAGCAGTCACGCTTACGGTCACTTGACACACGGTTTTTTTCTATTCAGTTCATGGAAAATAATTAATTAACTCTTACTTTCAGCAACTAAAGTTTATGACAAAATTTGTACCCATTTGGAATACAAGTAATTATAATTGAAATAACTTCAAATGACCCGTCTTTCTTTATTTATTTAACTTCTAGATAACTGTTTAATAAAATTAAAAGCTTAGATGCTTTTGCTCTTTTTGAAAAGGAGCAGAGATTTAAACTTACTACTATTCAAAGGCTTCATTTACGAGTAATTGCAAAGTTCAGAACGACTTATTTAATGTATACTAGCCTTTCAGATGATACTGAGAAACTCTGTGCAACTAGGTATCCTAACTAATATTATAAATGTGAAAGTAAGTTTGTTTGTTTGTTACCTTTTCACGCCTAAACCACTGAACCGATCATCCTGAAATTTTGTATATACATTGTCAGGGGTACAGAAAAGGAAATAGAGTACCTTTCATCCAGAAAAAAAAAATACTGTTCCCGAAGGAAAGAACAATAACTTTCTTAGGATGCTAGATGGCGCTACGTGTGACCCGAAAAAATGCATGGGTTCGTAATCAATGCGGGCGAAGCCGAGGGTGGAAGCTAGTTAAATATAAAGTAAACTCTTTAGACTAGCAGACAAGTTTTACACAACAAATCTGTCTAAGTGTGTGTGAGATGTTGACGTAAACGATACTGTTTCACCACTTACAAACTAGCAAACAGATAAAATATCAGTCAGACAAAGAAAACTAATAATAGCTGTCAATAACTAGTAACTGTCATTTTTCATTTTAAATTAACAATGTATCAGAGAGTTTATAAGTTATGTTTACTTAACGGATATTTGAAACAGATTTTTTTTACGAATTTAATGCGGATATGTTGTGGATATCAATGAGTTAATTTATCAGTTAGTGGTGGAACAGGCCCTTAGTGTTTTATAAATCTTATTCCTAGTGTGCGCAGTGTTATTAATTTATTTGAGCAGTAAGTAGTCTATGTAACAAAAGTCTTAACCTTAAGTCTTTACCTATGGTTTCTGCGCATGCCCTTTCTTAGTCATTCCCTACTTTGCAGGTTCATTCAGCCTTTGCCTTCTGGTAATGTTTTGCCAGTCTTGTCTCCTTGTTTGTTCTTATGCCTTGGGTTATGATGACGAGAATTTTTATCCACTGAGATGGAATTCAGCAACACTATGTATGCAAACCTGAACATCATAACTTTACATTTCTGGATCATTTAATTAGATTGAAGTTGGTGAGTTGTTAAATTAGAGTTTTGCAGAACTTCCTTGTACTTTAACTTTTAGTACTTTTAATCGTTTAATTTATGAAAGAACTTATTCGAACTTTTAAAGCTGATCGGTGTTATGTACAAAAGTTTACTGCTTTGATACCACAGAAATCTAAACAAAAAGTCAATAAAATTGGTTAAGTAACAGTTCAATAGAATCTTATTGCTTCGATGTTCCGCAATTCTTAGTATACAAGCAGTAAGGCTTGACTCCGTCACCGGCGACCAGCAGCAGCGACAGGCGACAGTGACAAGCCACACTACTGAGCACTAGTGTAAGTTTCTTTCGACAAACTCTATTTAACGCATCGAACGCATTCAGCACTCCGATTGGCCCGTTTCGTGCTTTCCACCAATTGGAGCACCAAACGCGTTCGATGTGTTAAATTGAGTTTGTCAAAAGAAACTTACACCAGGGCCTCTGGTTCCTATACATTTTATTTGAATGTGTATGAAAATACACATAGCACGGCGACGGACTTAAGCCTGTAGTATCTAATATAATCTGTATATACTAACTTAAAGTTTATCTTACTTAAGCTTGTACCATCGCGCGCTTATCACATTTACAGATCGCGATAGTACAATCGGCGACATAAGTAAATAAAAATTTTGGAATATAAAAATTTATTTATCTATGAAGAAAATTATTTATTGTTTCTAGTCTTACCATAACATGCCGTTAAAATTACGCTATGCAATAATAATTGATTAGTAAAACTTTAATTTTTATATAACTTTGTACCATGATCAGATTTTGTCGCCGCCTGTACAAGCAGTGACAAAATACTGGTCTCGCTCACAAACACTATTAATTCACCCTATCATCTGTCCCTTTCTTACCTAACTTATCCAACAAGGATGGAAAGATAAACTGCTGACAACAATGTTCCTCTTTTATCCCTAGATCAGGGTAAAGGAACAAAATTAGTTTTCAAATGTTTTACAGCCAGTAACAGGTAAATTTAGGTAGTCTAATTCTAAAGAGCGTAGTTCCCTAACTTGTACGTAAACAAGTAGGTAAGTTAGTTGCTCGTTGGCTCGACCTAAAGCGATTTTATTTTGTGCAAAGGGTCAAGTGGGTGTACAGGGGTGCGAGGTCGCGTATGAAAGGGGTTGCCGGGCAATACGTAATTTCCTACCATTTTCCTTTAAAGTTTCCTTCACAAAGGTTGTGATTAATATTTTACCAACCGTAGCACTTGATAAACCCACAAAGTTACAAAAGTAATTTTTGATTTACTGCCCCGTCTATCTAGGACGGTGTCCTCAATTCCAATTGTTTGCCCTCAAGACGAACTTTTAATTAATGATGGACCTGAAGAATGGCGCTGTAACATAATACATTCATTTAATTAGTATTCAGTAAGTTTAATTAGTGCGTATCGCTTTTATATTAGAAGCTGCCTATTTGGCTGTCTTTTGTTCTAATTTATGAAGCTGAATAGGAGTTTAAGAAAGCCTTTCAGTTTTAAAAGGTATCGAGTAGCTTTTAAACAAGAAATTGTAGGCACGTTAAATTTTATTTAAAATTGTGTAAAATAAAGATTTGAAATCTCTTTTCATTAGACTGGAAAACTCTTAGAAATAATATCAGAACAATTCTTAAGTTTAGCTTCCAACAATTCGTCGAACAACTTTTATTTCTGGCTATAGGGTTGGCAAGAATCTTTACGTAAGCAAAGGAGCAAAGATTTTGCAAATGGTGTGGAGCTTACGAAAAATTACAGTCTAGTAATGAAATAGGGTGTGCAAAAAAGGTCACGAGATAGATATAAATAAAGTTTTCAAATGACCGGTAAATGGTTTTGTGTTAATATTATCTATTATTCACATAATATATTCCTCGAATGCATCTATAATTTTGTGAGAAAACTTCACCTGTTTATGTAGCAACCCTGTCAGCTCACGAGTTCTTTTTTATACTGTACCTACAAAGCACAAATAGACTGTTTTTTCCGCTAGATATGAAACCTTGCTTTTTAGGGAGCAATTGTATTGGGTAATATAGGTAAGAGAATCACATTTTCTGTTCGACACCCCAAAACTAACACACTTGTTATGTACCTACCTGCCTACCTGCCCTACGAAGACCCATAATAAGGGTAGGGAAGCCACGCATATATCTGTCTTGGTATTATTACTGAGTAATTTAATAGTTAATAGCCGCACTCGCAAACGCGGTTCCCGACGGTGACGTCCAGGGATCGACTGGCAACTCAGTTTGGAATTGTGCCCAGGAGATGGCAACAGGCTTGCCCTCTATTACAAGGGACATAATAACGGCATCGGTGCAATATGAGTGTACATATCTGTATAAGCCTTCGGGGAATACATGTGTGGAGATACTATGTAACATAGAAATTACTTAGTTACTTAGAAAAAAGAGAACTATCCTTTTACGGTTTCAGAATCCTACTAATCGACGAATCCAATCTCGTTTTGTTCAAATGTACACTATAGTTTTGGTAATGAACTCTACGAAACCAAACAATTCTTGTCTGGAAACCCTAAAACCATTTATGCTCACAGATACTTTACAAAAATACTTTGGGAAAATTATTTGCGAGCTGAAACAATTCGTACGGTTACTTACCCCTGCCTTTCCGATTTCCTAAGGTCGAAGTTTTCTTTGAACAAACACTTTGTATTACCATAATTTTATTAGATCGTTACGCTGACACGTGACACACGACATCTAAAAAGGCGTTTGTGTGTAAATCTCTTAGGGATCTTAATGGGATATGGTGACAGTAATAGTAATAAGCGTAAATGGATGTGGGGTGATGCACGGCAGAGCGGTCGTCATAACGTGGGCTGAGTTTGATGGGATCTCGCCCCCTTCGTGTAGCAGTGATTTGTTTTGGATGGTGTCTCCATTATTTCCGAGTGGTTAAACGTGATAAAGCCGTTAGGTGCAGCCACGTAGGGATTCGGGGCTGTCTACGTATTTGCATTTGTAGATCGTCGAAGAAATCTTTGAATTTATTGAAGATTTTGCTGGTGATTTGAAAGTCTACAAAAATGTTTTTTGTTCGATTGTTTAACGAGATTTAAAAGAAAATACCTTATAATTTTATTTATATTCTTTGGTATTTAAACAGATATTCAAACACACGAAACATTCTACCAATTTTTAAAAATACATCATGACATGTTTTTATAAAAATATATCCAAAAACTATTTTTATCTGATGAATTTTAATTTAATGTTCAAAATAATATCTGGTTTCAATATGTGTTTCAATATAGTTTTTAAAATAAAACTCAACATTCATAAAGCAAATATCCTTTTTGGGTTCATGCCAGTGGAAATTTAGATCAATCATCAGATATCCAAATAAAATGTATCAATAAAATAAATCTGGTAGTTTTATGAGATAATACAAGTTTGCATTTTTTGTGTTTTAATTCAACTGTTGACGGTATAATCAACATGCGCCTACCAATAATCCTATAACCCATTAAAGGTTACAATAAAAGCCATATACACGCGTGACAGATAGATTTTTTCTTAGTTGTTTTTGCTATCAGTATCTTATAGTAAGTACTGTAAGCAAATTAAGTTAGACTGGTGATTTAATGATTATTTTTAAGAAATGACACCCTTTTTCTCTGGACACGGCATAAGGGTCGGTACTAACTATTGTGATGTAACATTATAAATCCGTAATGCGTATATTTGTCTATGGTTAAAGGTCAGCCATCTGTTACTATAGGGAGGATGTTTCGTTTAATGTGCAAATATATCATGTGCTATAATTTAATCCTGTTTACCTCCTGACATGTCATCAATTTTGCCCTGTATGGGGTACATCATTATGTACCCCAGAAATAAAATAATACGCGAGGGATTTGGTGTGGTAATGTCTTTATCACGTGTATAGTTTGGTTTATTTTTTATTACCCGAGAATATTCTATAACTTGTTTAAAATATGTAAAATATACTATAACATTTCAAAGAAAAAAAAAAATCCTAACTAATATTATAAATGCGAAAGTAAGTTTGTTTTTTACCTTTTCACGCCTAAAGTACTGTTCCCGAGGAAAATAACAATAACGTTCTTATGATAATAGATGGCGCCACGTGTCGTTCGCAAGCAGATTACAACCCGAATTTATTGTCAAATTCTAAATTAACGCGAGCGAAGCCGCGGGCAAAAGCTAGTTTATACTAAATCCAGAATGACATTCGACTGTACATATAAAATTACCTTTGTCAGTGATATTCGTATATTCTTTGTAAATACAATACATTTGTCCACATGTTTTCCATATAGAATCACTCGATAACAGAAGGTGAGCAGCTGACTCAATTTCCGTCTAGAGATGTGATTGATCACCGACACGATAATCGAGAATCGTTTGATATACATACGTGTTATTCTAGATTTATATGAACTAGTGATGTAAAGCATTCAGATGATAAAAAATGATGATAAATTATGAGTATTGTACTACAACAATATAATTTAGAGCGTGCGAGAAAAAATGAGACGTATAGGCACAGAATTAAGTTTAGTTTACAATGCTTAAAAGGATAAGATGTGTGACGTGAACTCGCGACACGCGTACCAGTAATAAAATATAATAGTAGATAGAATTTTGATTGTCCTACATATTTAGTAATAACTAAGCTGCATTGTGTACCTAGTTATGATATGATAGGTATTTTTGCAACACATGAATTTCGGTACACTGACAACTTGTAACAAGTATAATATTTTATCTTCTTTATTTTTGTAGGGAGAAAATATAATATACGCGTTCAAAGAAAAACATTTTTCCATGGCATCACTAAACGGACAACATCGAGCAAACAGTGGCCAAAGGATTTACAAATACTAGGCAAATGTTCGGCGTAATGGAAAGACAAACAAGCATAACAAGAATATTTGAAAATGGTTTCTTTTTCCACGAAAGTAAAGAATTGGACATTTATTATTTGTCCTAGAAATGTTTAACTTAGTTTTTTATAGTATTTATCTTGAATATATTTTTTGAATTTGTATTTTAATGATGCTTTAAAAAATATTATCTTAAATTTTCCATTTATTTCATTTGTGTTTTATGTAGAACTTACTTTTTTCATTTTTATATCATTACGACTGCTAAGCGTGAGGTCCTGTTTCATTCTTAGGTCGGGTAAAGTTTTATTGGGTTTTTCCGTATGGAAATTCTTAGTAGCAGCACGGAGTCTGGAACTGTGCCCGGTAGATGGCAATTGGCTCGCCCCCAATTACACTGGACTCAATAACGGCATCGGCGAAATTTGGATGACCAATAGTACAACTCTGCCTAACCCTTCGGGGAATACAAGCGTGATGCTATGTTATGTTATTATGTTCAATATTATTTTACCTACATCACATTGCTTGGTGAAAATTATTTTCATAACAAAGCTACTATTCATTGTTACATTTTATCAGTTAATAACTGTCTACCATTAAAATATTTATATACTAAAACCTTATCGATATTGGTGATACCACGATAGCGCGTGGCGCGGGGATTGCAGTATAGTTAGTTTTATTAGTGAACTACATTCACAAAAGCAATAGAGTGGTCCTATTTGTATAATATCTAAATTGTCGATATTGATCAGCATCAATTCATTGAACTGTACTAACAGTGCATAACTAAAATTGTACACATATCTACATAGCATCACGCCTGTATCTCTCGAAGGTGAGGTCAGGCAGAGTAGTATTTATTGTAAGATGTCGTTATTATGTCCCATGTAATAACCGACGAAACGGTTGGCGCTGTGGCTAAACCATTTGCTGTCTCTTCTACGTGTCGCCGGTTCGATCCCCGCACGGAACAAATATTTATATGATCTAAAGATAGTCGTTTTGGGTCTGGTTGTGTGTGCACATGACATGTATGTTTGTAAACTGTACCCACGATATATGTAGGAGAAATCCAAGTGCGGGGCAACGTTAAAAAAACAAAGAATAATAGGGGTCTTTTACCATTTAACAAGCACAATTTCAAACTCCGGACTGAAAAAAACGTTATAACAATTTACCTGACTCGGGAAATGACAGCAGAATCTCACACTCAGCAATCCCGCTTACAACCACTACACCAATAAAGCAGTAAAGTAAACGTTTTCGCTTTTATTTCAATCGGAAACTGGTTCTCTTTATTTTAGTATATTTGTCAAAAACGTTAAAAATAGTTGTTGAATTTCTGTTGAATCTGCAAACACAGCGCTCTAACAATTTTGCTATCTAAATAGAAGGTTTTACGCTTTTCGAATGTTTGAACAGTTAAGAGGATTTTGGATAAAAAACTGTTATGTGTGTACACTAGTTAACGTGAATGTTGTTAGTTGTGTGATGTGTTGAATCCTAGGTAGCAGATTAATCATTTTGGTTAATCTATTCGTATATATGTTATGACTGACTGATTACGAAATTTCGAGAACTGTAGAACCTATTAATAGATTTGAAACTTGGCAGGTAGGTTCTATAATGGGTGTCAGTCACCATTTCACCTCCATAGGGGATCGATTGGGTTGAATTGGTGGTTCAAAATTTGTATGAAAAATCTGTGTACACTAGGGTTGCCATATCCAAATTCTGAAAAGGATTCAGGATTTGAAAGTGCAAATGCTAGGACATTTCTGTTTAAAAACAGGACGTAGTATAAGAAAACAATTTCAATGAAACTCAATGAATAGCAATTACAATGTTTTATGAAATTATCTTCAATTAAATTACCTTTATAATATAAGAAATGAAATGAAGGATTAAATTATAAAGTAACGCCGACTCAATGAATAGCAATTATAATGTTTCATGAAATGATCTTCAATTAAATTACCTTTATAATATAAGAAATGAAATAAAGTATAAAGTAACGCCGATGATTAAACGTAAGCTTCGAGGTAGTAGTGGAGCACGAATAATAAAACACGACCTTACGAGGATTCTTTAAAAAACCCAGGACGCTACTTAATAACTATCCAGGACAACAGAGGACACTCCAAAAAGCAGGACATGTCCTGGGAAAACAGGACGTTTGGCAACCCTAGTGTCCACCAGTGGACTCGCGGGGACAACACGGTTACAAACCAATTAATCAATTGTTTGGTTGATGGATAAAGATATATACAATTTGCATATCAAAAATAAAATACGAATTAAGATGTTTAATTAGGCTTTATTTATCGTTATTATTGTATCTAATATAACATAGCATCACGCCTGTATTCCCCGAAGGGTTAGGTAGAGCTGTGTTGTACACCATTTCGTCGATGCCGTTGCCGTTATATTAGTCCCATATAATAGGGGGCGAGCCTATTGCCATCTACCCGGTACAGTTCAAGACTCCGTGCTGCTACTGAGAATTTTCATACAGAAATAATTAATAACATGTTACCCGACCCTGGAACTCAAGACCTCACGCTCAGCAGCCGCGCTTGCAACCACTAGGCCAATGAAGCAGTAATTATTGTTTTGTTTTGTTCTGTTTTATTTTTTGTATTTTTTTTAAACCTTGCCCCACCAAATATTTCTCATGTATCGTGGGTACAGTTTACAAACATACATGTGACATACCGATCTATGTATAGAATATATCTAACTAAGGTTTTATAATCATGTATAACTTTATTCTATGCATATGATATACAAACAAACAGACCCAAAACAACTATCTGTAATTCATACAAATATCTGTACCGTGCGGAAAGAAACGGTCTTCCATGTTTTTTTCAGGAATTGTAACATATTTTCACATTTTTCCGTCGTGATTTATCATAATGGCTGACCCAGCTTGGCTTTCCGTGTTAAGCGATCTACACGAATCAAATATTTGAAAGACTTCCATACTTTCTAAATGTCTTTTCCGATATACTTGCATAAAAGTCTTATTACATCCAGAGTAGATTGTGTACGGATTTCTGTCCAAATTCAAACCTACATCTTAGTACGCGTGAAGTACAAATATATTCGGTTAACACAGATAAACGACGCCAGCTTCTAATATTAATGACTCAGTTAACAGTAATTTATTTATTCAGTAAAGTGTCGCTTACATTAATTACTCGCTCAGGTTTCGTAAATCTCGCACACATTACTCTTGCCAGTTGAAGACATTTGTATCGACGAAACCTATTTGATATGTAATTAATTGTGTATGTATAAAACCCTTGGTCGGAACAGTGCTTATCAAATATGCGAAGTTGTTAAAATGGCGTGTAGATTTGGGTTCGAAGATAATTTATGATAGGCTCGCCGACTATTACATGGAATTCAATAACGGCATCGGTGAAATATATACGTGTACAATACTACACTTCTGCTTAATCCTTCGGGGAAATCGGGCGTCATGTTACTATGTTACTATAGTGCAATTTGGGGTAAGGGTGAGGATAGACGAATGTCGAAACCTGCGATAGTCCAAGTCACTCTGGATAGTCAGCATCGACCATTGTTGACTGGCTACTCTTTCCATTCAGCATGAGCGATTTCCATGCGAAAGTTCGAGCTGATTCGACAGAAGAAGTGCGATCAGGTTGCAAAGCATCCAACTTCGTGATTGTTCTTTGAAGCGATATTATTGGACCATGTGTTTAATGTGAACGCTTATGGGCTAATATGGTGGATTTGATATGGGTCTCACCAACTAGTTTGTATACTTACATTTGTAGAATCATTGTTTGAATTTTGGTAAGTAAATTAAAACACTGATACTAGGCAAAACAGTAAAACTTTGTTAAAGTATCTTCTTGTGAAGGTTGTTAAAATCGTCTTTTCGATAGTAGCAGTAATCCATAAAGAAGAAGAAAAAGAATATAATTTGTATTGTACATAATTATAATTGGATTAGTAATGACTCCCATAGTATGTTTATTTTTTTATAAGTAACAGTGTTTTTGGAGAAAAGATAATATTTTGCCTTTATGGCGTCTAGCAAATATATCTTGTATCTATATAGAAGAGGTGTGTACATTTTCGAAATCCCACTTAAATTTATTAAAAATAACGAGGACTGAGTTAAACCGAAGAAACTGTTACCTAATGTGCATAAGAATATTCAATAAACTGCCGTCATATATAGAAAACTTACCAATGAATGCTTTTTATCGTGCATTACGTGGATGTTTAATTGATAAATGTTTTTACTCGCTTAAAGAATACTTTGTGAATACATGATAATAACAGTAACCTATTTTTAACTTGTAATATAATATTGTGAACCTCAATATTTGCATGTCACTATGTTATGACTAAATAATCTGAACTAAAATATTATTATTCTGTAACACCTAATTTAACCATATTTAATAAAAAATAAATATTTGAATTTGTATGACACGCCGGGGAAATTAAATTCATGAATATTTTTATTTAGAGATTTTTAGCCTTATCTGTTACTGTCGGCCCCGTCATCCCACTGTTGGGCAAAGGCCTGCCCCATAATATCTAAGTCGCGGCAGACCACGTAGAAAACGGAGGAATGAGCTGTTTTATCTAGCTCGTGGTATCCGGCTCAATGGTAATATTAAAGTATATCTATAAATATTCATCGGTTGTTTCCCTTGGGAGTTATTTTTACAGTGTGTATATTTATAGCGGTTTTCTGTAATTGAAAATGACGGATGAGTTGAATAATAACTTGTTTACTTAGGCACACACAAAGAAGGAAATTTGTACGGTATCCGAAGGATTCAGACGTGTTTTAGGACACTCTGATTCTATGATTAAGGCCCGTGTGCCTTCGGGCGGAATTCCGGACTCACGGACCTTCCATGCTGTTGAAAATTTGCTAACAAAAGAACGCAACAACACTTCGTCCCGAGAATCGAGTCCGAGCACACCGCTAACGACCATTAGACTAACGAACATTAGACGAGTTGTGTATAAACACACAAATTCCGATACTTCTTAAGTGTCAATGGTTAACTGTAGTGACATATAATTTTGCTACTGCCACAGCACTGCCTTTGGCTTTGTTGAGCTCCACCTTTTGGCACCTGTACCGCTATCATGAGTTTGTTTACTATTTACTTTTAAAGTAAAGTAAATTCTCATAATAGCGATTTTGGTTCTTAACCTAGTTACATTAGGGATTAGAGTCGCTAATGTGACATCTAGTCATAGTAAAGATTTGATTTACTATTTACTATTTTATAGAGATGTCATGTTAGCGACTTTAATCCCTAATGTAACCAAGTTAGGAACTAAAATCGCTATCACGAAAATTTACTTTACTTTGAAAGTAAATAGTAAGAAAACTCATGATAGCGGTACTGGGTAAGCACGAAGGACGATTTCGTTATCCTTTTCCCAACTTTGTTGTGGTCATCCTCTAGTCTATCCAGCCAGATGCGGCTGAATGTTAATATTTTACACGGAGCGACTGTCATTGGACCTCCACCATTCATTTACTTGGAGCCACTGATACCCTAAGGTTATGTTAGCATTAGCACAAGATAATTCGTATAGCGTCCTACCGCAAAGCATATAGTTACCACATACACCAGTTTTATAAGACTTTTGACTTGAACCGTTAAAAACATGAATATGAAATTAGATGGGGCCCATTCGTATGTATATTTCCGTCAATAAAACACCCGAGGACAATACGACGTCATATTATTTTATTTCGTCCCTCTCTATGCCATATCCCGTTCTATTTGTGCGAGAAAAACACGATCGTGCCATTTTTCCCTTCGTATTTATTCGCAGTTATCGATATTTACAATGCAATAAAGCTAACCACAATAAAAATATGGTTGTCGGGTAATAATGGTTGCCATAAAACACTTTATTGCGCCTGATCAACGTACGTAGTGGCTAATTTGGCTCCGACTAATTTTGATATATTTGTCATCTAAATAAGAATTAGATCCTCGCTAATGGAAGGAGCGAATGAAGTCCATAAATATTGAGTTATGGTCGTTTGTTTGTTATAGGCTAAGTTAATGTAATAGTGAAGAATAAATAATTGCGTTTTTGGACGTTTATTGGATGATATTATCCTATTCGTTATGTATAAATGGATTTGTTCTATTTTAGCAGGGAGTGGTTATCGCGTGATGCTAATATTGCTGATGAAAATGAACAAATATTCTACCAGGAAGTAACGATCAAAGTAAAGAGAGAATGACAATGATTAAAAAAAAAATACGAACCTCTATTATGCCTCATTGGTCTAATGGTCGCAAGCGCGACTGCTGAGCGTTAGGTCCTGGGTTCGATTCCCAGGTTAGGCAAAATTTTATTGTGTTTATCTGTATGGAAATACTCAGTAGCAGCACGGAGTCTCGACCTGTGCCCGGTAGATGGCAATAGGCTCGTCCGCTATTACATGGGATTCAATAACGGCATCGGCGAAATGTGGGTGTACAATAGTACACGTCTGCCTAACCCTTCGGGGAATACAGGCGTGATGCTGTGTTCTATAATAAAATGCTATGCAGATACTTGTTTGAAGGTTATCAAGTGATCAATTGAAGTTTTATCGTATTTATAGACGTTTCATTGTACCTATAGTCGATATAAAACTTTACTTATACAGACGATGCTGCAAGACGGGTAATTCCAGGTTTTTGCTGATAAGTAGTATTAAATTTGGAGCTGTAAAACTAGTTTAAGTTGAAATTTCGACTTAGGAAATCATTGAAAATACCTTTTTTTGTCTGTAAAGGGAAGGTAACGGAGCCTGACCTTCAATTATCCGAGTAATCCTGACATAATTTGTTTATACAACATAGCGTGGTCAGATCCCATCATGGGTTATCTTATATCTCCGCCTGGGTGGGCGGAGGGGTGTGCCGGACTGGCTAAACTTACCACGGTGGTCCGCCTCAACACCATATTGTGGGCTTCAGGAACTCTTAGAAGACCGCACCGAAACCCACCACGGTACCACGCCAACAAGAAACTTCCCGGGATAACTGTAGGGAGGTCACTCCCTCGTGGATGTCCCGGGGGAGACTGTAGAGAGGTGCCCCCGTTACCCTCGCTAACAGGATTGACCTAGACACTCAAACACCCCAATTGGAATATTTGGTTACAATCTTAATTCATACAGTGAAATTTAACTTTTATACATACATACATACATAAAGTCACGCCTTTTTCCCATGGGGGTAGGCAGAAACTACGCAACGCCTCGTGCTACCATCCTTACATAACCCTTTTGCTTCATCTACATTCATGCATCGTTTCATACATGAACGCCGGTTGTGGGTACTGCGCACTTGACCTTTTTGAAGGACATCACCAATAAGGTCCGTATACGTCCTTCTAGGGCGTCCCATCCTGACGTTTCCACTAACCACCGCGTTATAAAGCTTTTATGTGTTTCAGTATTGTTTATAAAATAAATTAGTTATACTCATTCTGGGTGAATAGTATGGACAAATCTGCGCACGCACACGTAAGACGGGCAAGCGCAACTGCGAGCGTTGAAAAGAGCTGACAATATATTGTTGTTTGAACTCTTCAACGAAGGTGTGACTGTAATTTTGTTTGCTTCAATTACTTGTAGGAAAAAAAAAACATATTTTAAAAATGGTAGGAATTTATTCAGATTCTTAATAAATTAATTTCAGGGTTTATCACCGTACATGTTATTTAAACCTCTAGCTAGTGTAGCTTTTACTGCAAGGTTCTTGTACTCATCTGGGGGTTTACAATGCAGAATTATACTTATGTATGGTTGGTGTCAAGGAAATAAATAGTCAAAAATGTATAAAAATAATGTGCGTACAATATACTGCGAGTTTACTCAAAAGCGCGCGCACGATTTCTTCATACGATTTTCGCATAAAGACGACAATTGAGGTTGAAGAAGACACTTAGACTCTTCGTTTGTTCATCTAATGGTCTGCAATTTCGCCAATCGAAAACTTTTTCTACTCAAACGGTTGTTACAGTCACTACTCAGTTCGGCTTGTTCGTTGCCACTTCAATTGCTTATTCTTAGAGCAAAGTCAGCAACTTTCCTTTATTAACTTCCTCATTCCGGAATTTGTTTCATAAAGAAACTTTTAGAATAGTTTTCCATAGTTTTGAATGACACTGATTACAAAGCTTAATTTGAAAGACAGGAAAATAAAATTTTGTTGAAACAATACTACAATTACAAAAAGAAAGATGTCTAACTAAAATTGTGCTGGGCAAGCATAGGGCATACAGAATAAGGTACCAACAAAAAGGAAAATTTAGCGCTGGGTGTCCCATACCCAGCGCCCAGTTTCATTCGAAGCTCTTTTTGCGTCGCAGAGCAAAAAACATAATGAATTCTTGAATCAACTCTAAAATATAAACCCCTAGTTTGTTCTGAGACATTAACCTATTAGTACTTGTAATACCTTTGCCCTTTAAGTATGCAAATTAGGCACACAATTGAACAAAGGACCTAAATATTAATGCTCAAAATAGCCCGTAAACCATTGTTAAAGTAATTGTGTTGTATAGGGTGTAGTCACAATTGAAAGCGATGTGTCTCCCCCGCATTGGCACCAGTTGATTTCATAATAATGACATTTAGAAAGACTTATGATGCTCACAAATGTCCCTTACGTACATATTCGTAAATTATGAACCCATTCTCTTAAATCTGTTGCGTGTAGATTTTTATTGGTATAAATATTCAAACAGTATATCGAGTATTTAGAATTGCTTTTTCCATAAGTCGTTATTCATCAATCAATCAAGAATCACACATTTCTTATCCTTAAATGAAATTTCTTGGTACTATTATTAAAATCCCGATGCAAAATCATGAAAATTATCAACATAATAAAATACCACCTAAAATAGGCAAGCTGAAAGCCCGAAGCGGTATGTATTGTTATCTCACGGCGGCAAATCCTGAGACAGCCACGGGCAGCATTGTGTCCCCAACCTAACAATCGCAAACGGAATTCTAATTGAGAAACGAAAGCCGTTCTACGCAACGCCATCACAATTAGAACCGTTTCAAGGAGGATGGTTATATCTATGTTAAAGTTTATACATTATTCATTGCTTTATAGGGTAGTGTCGGTTCGATAAAGATATTATATTCAAATAGGACTAATGTGTGAGATTGGCAGTCGTAATGTCTGTACCGTAAGCGATAAATTACTTGAATATATTAACTGCTTTATGGTTAGACTGGAAACTGAAATCTACAAAAGTGATTTTGTTTCGTAAGTAAATTTAATCAACAATATTTGAAGAGAAGTGGTCACGTTTTTGGCCTCGTTTTTAGTTGAACCATAAATTATTATAATCCTGTTTCATCAAATTAAATAATTACATTAAATTGAAATGAGCAAAGAATTCTTAAATCCATAACTTATTACATACTTTATCTGTGAGTTACCTACAATGGTAATGCGAGAATTTGTTTGTGTACCTAAATTAATTTTCATATTCCAATGCTTCTTGTTCGTTATTTTTGTCGCTGGCATGTCTACTTATAACAAGACAACAACTAATGATTGTAGGTATTTTACAACTAGATTTTGTCGATATTGAGAACCATGTAATAGGGGGCGAGTTAGAAGGGTTAGGGGCGAGTGAAGGTAAAAGTAATTTCGTCCGTAACCAGATGTTATTAGTGTACTTCTATTTCTAAGCAAGATTTTACTATAATGATGTTGATCCCCCTGGGGATGCCCAGATACTTTATAAGAACAAAGTATGACATTTTAAATCCAACATGGCTACCTCTTCGATTCATGGAATCCTTTGAATATAGAATAAGAAATAAGGATCTCATATCCTTACATGCTCACAGATAAATATGAAAAGGAATGTGCTTATATTGATTCTATAAAAACATGACCGTAGGCAGGAAACAAACCTGCGACCTTCTGTTTCAGTACACCAGCTCAGTGGCTACAAACTAATTATATTTTATTTATAGATAACCATACTGTATGTTACTCCTTGGTAGAATAAATGGCTTTCGGAAAAAAATATTTATATGTACCGGTAAGTATAAATATTGTTTGAACAATGGATAAGTTAAATGATGTCTTTGTCCACCAGGCTTTTGCCCTGCAGTGGGACATTACGGGCTATTAATAATAATATGGATAAGTTAAAGGTGTAGGTATTATGTTAGCATTTACTTACATAGAAGGAAATCCGATTAATCTAAAGCGTTTACATATATTTTTATTTTTTAAATCATTCGTCCAAATATTTTGTGTTTTGACATACCATAAGGGAGAAAGTTAAATCGAGAAGAATATCTTAAATAGAAGAGAGAATTTAACTTCACTCTTCCAACAAACAAGAAAATAAAATGCGAAACAAAATACCGAGTCCATAAATTCAAAAGAAATTTGCGTATCTGAGGACCACGCACGGCGTAATTATCCGCTTAGATAACTTCGTGAAGTTACGCGTCGCTCTGATAAGCCTTAATTACGTCATTAGATTTACTTTATTATGCCATCAAATATTATACTTTGTACTAATGACCTGACGGCTTAATCAGACTTAATACACTAGGTTCTTCTGTGTTTGTTTCGGCGTTTCTTCTCAGCGATAGTCTTAGGTAATACCGACGATATCTAGTTAAAAAAAGATGTAAAAGTGTTTGAAAAATTCTAATTGCAAAATAAACAATTACATTTAATTTCTTTTCAAAATACACGCAAACGAAGTCGCGGGCAACACGGGCGACTAGTGAATGATAAATCTTTTAGTATGTGAGAGTTTAAAATAATTAATATGATACGACCTGTCTTATAAATAATTTTATTCTAACACTAATAAAACGTTTCACGAGTTATTTAACTTTATAATAATTTATAATTCCGTCACAATTAGGCCCAAGAGCTTTATGACTGTATAACAAAAACCTGCATTCTCTACAGTCATACTGTCAATTTGGAAACAGGCCTTCTTACAATTCAATCTTAACCTTTTGTTTACTTAGAAAGTCTAACTTTGACCTTTATACGTAATCAGACTGCTTTCATTTATTCTATTATTTTTTCCTGGTAAGGACAATTTTGTTTTCATTATGGAGCGAAACTCCGGACAATGTTAAAGAATGGATTAAAGAACGGAATGTATTTATGGGTAAAGTATTTCGAATTTGTGTTGTTTTTTAATTAAGTAAATATCTTGTTCCGCGCCTTGCCAACTATACACCAGAAGAACTAATTGAACAGTTGACGTGGCGGAATACTGGCCCAAACAAAATTAATACGCTAAGAACAAGAAGAAAAATAGGTTAAGCAGGTATATCAGTTATCTATACTTTTAAAACAGTACCGTGACTAACAGAAAACGCACAGCTTAAACTAATTAAGTCAGAAACATGAAAATTTGAACACGTTGTATTAGAAGATTTAGAAGAACACTAAGAAAAGGTTTCTCAAAATTTCCACGGTATCTCTTTCTACTGCGGGTAACATCGCGGGGCGTCCTCTAGCATAATATAATATCGTATTGTAAGTACTTATCAATCACCGTACATTCGCATCAGTCACACGGCTCCAGTTCGATCTACGTCACGAAATGTTCAATGCACAAGACAATATGGATGTTACGCAATCGTTGCTATTACTTTGTTGATTGAAACCACCGAAAAAATGCCTACGACTAACAAAGAAACTACGATTAATAAGTTTTTCTTCGGGTTTCCTTCGGTAGGAACTGATGTGTTAATGTTACAAAGAAAATCGAAGGCAACTCCCCTCCAACTCGCGTTCGACACGGGTTATCGCCTTCATCTTGAACTTCTACACACATTCTGCTAATGAGAACGTTATCAGGAAAGTAATACCTACCTTAATTAAAGATATATATGTATATATACTTTATTAACTTTCGTACTACAGGGAATAAGAGTTCAGTGAACTAATTCTACTTTACCTTTATTTAATCAACTAAATTTCATGAATATTAATAACAATATTTTTTGTATAACTTTTTTGTGTTTCTAATACAAAATCGTATATGGCTTAACTCTGAGTCAGAAGAAAAAATAATAAAACCTTTATAAAAAAATCCTGGCACACCAGAATAACTTCGCTGAAAGCTCTCAAGCGTTAGTTTTATTTACTTCATTAATTTCTTGTATTATGTTATGAAATGTTTTTTCCAAGTACATTTTATAAGGAAAATTGTTTACCTAAAAAGAAAATGTATTATTATGTTCCATTTATTGTTACATTCACGAGTGGTAATAAAATGTTAGTTACACAATTACGTTGGTAACGTAAAACAACGAAATTGAATTGGAATGTATGAAATGAAATGGAAATTTGTGAAACGGGTCACTTAAGCGACGAGATCCAACCAATCATTCCACTAATGAAATATTTGAGGTGAATACATTATCGGCAGGTACATTAGGCTTCAAAATGTGATTTTAAACTGTAACTGAAATACAGGATCTTTGTGTTGTTTAAGAGTATGGAACTGTGCATGGTAAGATGAGAGACACCCCCAGCATCGGCGGCGAAATATGGGTCTACAAAATGCAGCACTGCCTAGCTTTTCGGAAAATATGAGCGTGATGCTGATCAGATAGATCACGTACATAGAATTATTCCTGATCATTCGGCTAACCATTTGGATGTAATAGGTTTCCAAATGATTAAACTCAGTTAAGGTATACAGGGTGGGCCGTGAATAGAAGTCCAAATATTTTTTTTTGATGCCATGGTTCTTACCTTTGCTGTTCAAGGTGCCTCCCCGCATGTAAGTTCAGCGATTATTTTTAGGTTATGAGCTAGATTTTTAATATATTTAAGTTTTTCATTTCTTGGAATTATTATTTTTGATAATAAGCCTTCATAGTATACAACACTACACCCCAAAAAAAAAAAAACAGTCTTGTCATTACCCAAAGTGAAACTGATGTCAAAGGGAAAATTTTACCTTGACGAAAATAGATACAGATTTTCAGACATCAAAAAAAATCTAAGTGAGAGTGGTAAGGACTTCAAAGCAGTTTTTAAAACTAGCGTGGGCAAGTTTTCATAAGTACTTATAGCAGCTCGTAGTCTCGTTGATGGCAATAGGCTTGCCATTAATATTTCGGACTAAAATGCCATCGGCGAAATGTGGATGTACAGTACACCTCTGCCTAATCCTTCGGGGAATACAGGCGTGATGTTATTTTACAAAACCGTTTTAACCAATTTCAAAGGAACACTAAACATTGTTTGTATATTTACTCAGTTTTATTACATTCTATCCCTGAACAAGAGAGCGCTTAAGCGAATTAGATGGAGCTTTCAAAGTCCTGGCTTAAGCTCAAGTGTTCACGTATCGCCGTTAACAGGGTTTTAACGGGCTTTACCCATCCATTAGGCTGGTTCTCACTTACTAGCTGATGCTGACTTCACTTAGTACTTCAATAATGAAATGTTCTGAAAGGAGAATGGCTAACAACGTCCCCAGAGGACGCTGATACCCATTCTTCTCCGGTTTTTAGTGTAGGATTATGAACTATGGCAGTTGGTGTGCTGCTTTCTGTGTAAACCAACATTTTGAAAAGAGTATGCATGGAGTTTCTTGCCGATTTCTTCTTCATAAGACCAACCCACTTTGGAACCGTGCAAAGGCCCATTTGAAATAAAAAAAAACTTTGACTATGCTCATTGAGAATATCAAGTTATTACGAGACAACAAGATGAAGAAAACATACCTCATCTATTTCTTAACAGGAATATATTTCTTTCTCCAATTTAATTCAGTAATGCCTCTCTCAGTAAACTGATATTGTTTATAATAATACTTTTTGGGACGATCTTTTATTATCAGTCGCATTTACCTTTGTATGTATAGCTTTAAGTCATCAAAGTCAAATTGAAGTCAAAATGTTTTATTTTTTATTCATGCTTCTTAGAACTTTAATTAGAACCTTAAAAGTTCTTGATGTTATAACTAATAGTTACTAACTTTATACTATACGAAGTTAAAAATTAAGGGCATCTACCTCGAAAGTTTACTGAGAAAATTCTGTAATAGAATAAAATTCATTATCTATGTGTTAAAGTGAACTAATGTAAGCTGTACTCAGCTTACATTAGTCACATACTAACTTCTAAACAATCGCGTAACTTGATATTATTTTTTCTTCAAAAAAAAAAAGAATCTATAGAGGGACGCTGTTTCCAATAAGAAACAGCGTCCCTCTATAGATTCTTTTTTTACGTTGCTACATTAGTAATTTTTATTCCTATGTTTTTTTTTTATTCCACTAATGTATCAAATTCGCAATCGGCCCACCTGATGGTAAGCGGTTACCATGCGTTTCCAAATACAAATTTCCAGATGAAAATATTTGATCCGAGTAGGAATAAAACCCACAGCAGTCAAACATCGCGCTAACCAAAACATCGAACACGAGGTCCTGGGTTCGATTTCCGAGTCGGGTAAAGTGTTATTGGGTCTTTCTGTATAGAAATTCTCATTAGCAGCATGGAGTCTAGAACTATGCCCTGTAGACAGCAATAGGTTCCCCTATTACATGGGATTTAATAACGGCATTGGCGAAATGAGGGTGTACAATAATATACCTTAGCTAGATGTGATAATGAACTTGAATTCATAATTAAATCGCCGTAGTGGAAAGATTAACCAGTCAACAATGGCGATATAATATAATATCGAGGCTGATCGCGTAGGGTGATCTCAGTATTCCTTCCTTTGCAACCGTTCGTTTTTATTATTTCATCACATACCTATAGATATTCACAATATGTGGCCTCCTATTATAGTAAAAGTATATTATGAACTTTGAAACTTTGTTTCACTTTTGTTCTCTAATTATATTGTATATTGTGGTGGAACGAGGTATGGTGTTCCTCCATTTAAAAGGGAGGATCCTCTGAACAGGCAAGGTGGTTACCCTGGCGGGCCGAAGCCCAACGATTGATGTCGGACATTGGTATATGTGTTAGAATCGTTTTAAACTTTCATAGTGCGATTCAGGATTTGTTGTTGTAGCTTTACTCTAATAGATGGCGCTTTACTTTTTGCCATGTTGCGAGTAGTAGTCGCTACAATATTATTATGCTCCTTTATATAAAAGATAGATAAAAATATACTGTATTCATCAGTTATTTAAAGCTATCTGACATTTTGGCATCATCAAAGTTAGTTAAATATTCTTTTAAGCCTTTCCTGATAAAAGTCGTGGCGAGGTTAAATCGCAAGAATTCCTAGCATTTTTTATTATCTTTGCGTTGAACTGAACCCACTTCATCGTATTTTAGGTACTATGACTGTTATTGGACCACATTAGGCAAAAAAGTTACGATCATCCACTAATCAGGTCATACACAATGAAAATTGCACTCTCAGTTCATCCGCACAAAGTAGATTTTTATTTATATTCTAAATGACCAGATTCATTCAAGGCATAGCTGGTGCCGGGACGGTCAAGTGGGCGTTGGCTCATACAATTCCATACCAATATTTTTATTGCCTGGTACGCTCCCACTACTGTCATAGTATGGTACAATGTAGTGGGCAAAAACCTTAAAGGCGAAGGTATAACATCCTGAGCAAACCTGTACACCTGATTCTTAGGTTGATCAACGGTACTATAGTCTCCAAGTCCAACATATATGAAACAAGGGCTACAAAACAGCAAAGGTTTTAATTCAATATATTCCAAATCTTCCTTTCTATTTTCAGTAGTATTGTCTTTTTATTTATTTTTTATTTAAAAAAAAAAAAACGTTTCCCCACACTAGGAATAATTCCTGTACCGTGGATGCGTTTATAAACACATATATTCACATACACAAACACCAAGACGCGAAACAATTATCTGTAGATCATACAAATATTTGTTCCGTGCGGAGATCGAACCCGCGACACGTAGCGCAGAAATCTAATCGCTTAGCCACTGCGCCAACCGTGTCGTTTATTTTTATAACATCTTCAAACTTCTAGGAATTCTATCGCCCTCTTCAACTTTAGCTCCAGACTAAAACATTGAAGAATAAAGCGAACATTTACTTTTTCATTTCAAATCTATTGTGAGATATCATGGAAAAGTACTCAAATAAAATATTCAATTTCAAAACTTATCAAAACTTACTTTTTCTTTTTTTATATTGGCATGTCATATTATTTTTCAATCTACTTCGTCAGCCAATACTGTGTCAGCGAATTTTAGATTTAATAAAGCATGATAGATAGATAAAGTTTTTGCATCAAGAACAAATTCGAATTTAGTCTACGCATTATAATTTCTACCTTGAGAAAAGAGGACGTGGACGGTGATATTGGCAGCTGTCTAAATGATGGACGTGTCTTGGAAGTGGAACGTGCGTCGGCCCACCTCCTATTCAATCCTGAGACTATTCGTAAGGGGTCAATGTCAGGCACTTCGATAAACAGCCCTCGTGGAAGTAACAAATCGACTTTTTGACTTGAAAGGAAAGTAGCTTTTTACTTTGCGGAATGCCAATCGCTTTGAGTTTTGTGTGAAATAGAAATGTTGTTACTCACTAGTCGAGTTTTAATAATCATTTTAGAATAAGAGAATTACTGAGAAATCTTTCAAATGTTTTTAATCTAATTTTAAAAGGGTCTTGTGAGGACTTTCAAAAATATTTTAATTAAATTTTCTACTTTATAGTTTTAAGCTCTTTGGTATAAACCTCTCATGAAATAATTAAAAAGATGTTGGTGATTATTCAAACCGCTCTCATTTCAAAAAGAAAAAGGAGACAATCAACGACTAGTTAATATCTATCTCTCATTTTAAATACTATAATCTCAATAGACAACCTTGTCTAGTAAATTGGTCAGAACTGAGAGGCATCCATCTAAGAGCTCAAATATTCGCCTTGAGTTTCTACCTAGCATTTCAGAGAATATTCAAATATCCTAGATACGTGTATAACGGAGTACGTTGTATAACTAAGTACTTATAATGCGCAGCCTTCACGTTCATAGTACCTTATAGGGTTGGCAAGTTTCTGAATCAAGTGTCGGTCGTTGTAGTGAGTGGCACTTGACATATCTACGATGCGCCGTTCGTTTGTGCCAACCGTGCCAACCTACGTGACACTGAAAGCTAACTGTCATATCGCACGTCGTATTCTGTAGTGATTTATAATTGGTCATTTAAGTGAAGTGTTTTATTCTAAATATGAAAAATTGTTCTGTTGAAAATATTCTTGTCTCTAAAAGGTCTTCAAAGCTTTTTTAATAGTAACAACAGAAGTAAGTATTATTCTCGGTAAGAGGGGACTAGCATTGTTCTTCGTAAATGGTCTGTCTTGTATTTTTCTGACCTAATATCATCTCTGCTTCTACTTCAGCATGTAATTGCCTATCCACCTCTTTGGTTCGGGCAGATACCGCAAAATATTTCGTTTATTTATTCCAACAATTACACATAACAATTCTCATGCACAGTTTTCATCAAAAAAACTTATTTCACTAGCGCCAAATAACACTTCACTAGATGAGAACTATAGTGCCTCCTTGTCTCCAGAGTAATGTACTATCTTTGAACATTGTATCATTCCACACGTATTTCCACAAAAGTCTGTTCTCACGTACGACTTGTACAATTTATTTGATAGTGCATTTCGTTGGCATTCTGAAACTACCTACATTCCTTGTACAATTTATTTACTTTTTGGAGCATTTATGATTTAATTGTCGTCGTTATATCTACGTCTTGTAAATTCTGCGCGTAAAATTTTTATTAAAGAAATGTTTGCGTTCGATTTTATAACTTTCTTTTATGACGGGTATTTTTACACCGTTTTCTCTCTGTAAAGTATTTTGAATGGAGAAAGTTTATTGTGTGAGCTTAATGTATTAGCGTCTCTCGCTTCCATTTCCCTGATTAATTGTTCAGAACGATGTGCATGGTTGGTTTTCACACCTGCCTGTCATCCGGCTTTATACTGTTAAACGCGTTATAATGGTGTTCACAAACAATGACCTAGCAATTTATAACTCCTCAAAATATTGTATACAACCCAACACGATATTGGTATATGTATCGGAGACACTATTTGCTAAATGACTGTCTGAAAGTTTTACGCGCTATACATAATAATTGACGAGGGAAATCCAGTGGGTGTATTTGTCTGTCTATATGTGGAGTTCATACTTATAAATATACAAGATCAGAAAATAAAATTTATTAATTTGTACTGTGTAGGTTGAGCAGTAGATATTTTTCAAAAGAACTATCATTTTGGATTATAAGGGCTCCAGCAGACGGCTGACTGACAAATAAAAACAAAAGTTAAGTCGTAAGGAAAATAAAATCGAAACACGGGCACGGTTAACATACAAGGTTGACTGAAAAATTGAAATTTGCTTTTGAATTGCACTAAATGTATCATATTATTACTTAAAGTGAATGTATGTGTTTGGACAAAATTCCACATTTAAATTAATAGTTTCTCTTAATTACACCATTTTTATGGTGAAAGAAGGCAAATAAAATAATTTAGTTACCAATATTTACATAATTTTGTTGTTGACTGTACCTAATACTATCATGGTAAATAAAAGAGGCGAAACACGGAACTCAATGTCTATGAATCTTCCATTCGCAAATACACTCACATCTTGACGGTCAAAGCATAAAAAGAGAGATTGCGCGGGAATCGAGAAGAAAGGGTTGCTTATATTATTTACTGATAAAAATGTTGTAAAGTCAGAACTTTTAGGGATTTTATATTTGTCGCCATTTGTTATACTTGCAGATAGATGATATGGATAGACAAATTATTTTTTATTCTACACGAAAGGATATATTACAAACTGAAATTACGTTACACACATCGTCGGTAGAAAATATCGCAGTCTTATCGCTAAAAGCAATTTCTTCCTGAGAAGTGCATATTAAAATCATGGAATAAAATATAAATATTTAAACAAACATGTCAATAAAATTAATATACATGTACCTACTTATACATATAATTATATTATTTTCATGGCTCACAGCTTCTATGACCTATTTCTTGGCCAACGACGTTCAAACATGGATGAGGTATACATTCTATAGCCTATCGAGGACACTTAGCACTGGGCTAGGGCTGGTCCCAATTCGCCACAAAGGCTCCGTAATCTCAAACGCGTTTTATCTCTATTTGGAAAGCAATTCTTCAAATGGAGATGAAAAACATTATCTAGGAATTTAAGGGCGAAGAACGAAGTCTACTTCGTCGATTTCACTTCACATATAAAAGATTTGGCTTTACTCATATTTATGACTATACGACCTTAAGTGTTTTTAGTCATTTTCCATTGTTAGGTTTTCCATGAACGAGTTCACATTATAATATTATTTCTCATCAGGAAATTATACCACTACGGCATAAGAAACAAGGCTCTCGACTTCTTGACTTCGTATTTAAGCAATAGAATTCAGAGGGTCGATATTAATGGCAAGAGATCTTCGGGATCTGAGGTCACCATGGGCGTCCCGCAGGGTTCAATTCTAGGTCCATTTTTGTTTCTAGTTTATATTAATGACTTGGCATATTACGTACGGGATAATCACGAGGTAGTATTGTTCGCGGATGATACTTCTCTAATATTTAAAATTTGACGACAATTACTAGATCTTCGCGAAGTTAACGTTGCACTATCTCATGTAGTTCATTGGTTCAATGTTAATAATCTTCTCCTTAATGAGAAAAAAACCAAATGTCTTAAATTTTCAACGCCCAATGTCTGACAAGTACCAATCAATGTTAAATTGAATGGAGTGGAACTGGATATTGTGGATTCCTAAAGATCCTAATTGCAAAATAAATAATTTCATTTCATTTCATTAAGCTTGTAACTCAATAATATCATTGCCTTTATAAAGATTTTGAGCCACCTTGTATAATTTTACATTGAGCCAACGGTATACACAAACTATACCAATATTATATCTCGCAAACTTATTAATAATATAAAAGTCTGTTTCAAGTAAAGTACTATTTTAATCAAAATTTCTCACCAAATAGTGGTAAGTAATCATACTTATTCTGAAAAACTTAGCAGTTTGTGCTTATGGCAAGTTAAATTACTTGGCTAAAGTTTGATGAATTTTTTATATATATATTTGACCGCCGTTGTCAATTTCAATCAGGGCGCTATTTTCGTCAAAAGGAAAGAAATCTTTTGGCATATTATTATGACATGGGTTTCATAAGACGTGGGTAGAAAAGATAAAAATATTTGGAAGCCCCGATCACTTTGACCGTTTTGTTTTTTTATTTCACTGTTTACCGCACCATATTTTCTAATCTTTCGGCATAATATCGTGACAATTCCGATGCTAAATATTTTGTCTATTTGATTTGGCTGTGATGTAAAAGTGGATCTTAAAAAGTGGACGATAAGGTTTAAATCGAGTGTGAAAAATTATTACTTTATTAGGGTTTACCAGAAACCTGACTGAACACAGCTTAGTTGAAGTAAAATCTTTGAGAATTGATTTGATGTCTGGCTGTATGTGTACGTGACATGTGTGTAAACTGTACCCACGATGCAGAAGAAAAAAGAGATGTCTTGTGTTCTCTAATTACACTGTTGTCTTAACATAAATACTACGAGGTTTTCGTAACATGAAATTCTCAGTACATTGCTGTACCTACTGAGCTTTAAGGCTAATAATTACGCCTCCAGTAACATGGAACTCAATAAGCGTAATGTTGGTGTACAATTGTAAACCTCTGCCTATCACTTCGGGAAATACAGGCGTGAAGCTATGATGAAAAAACCCTATGCAAAGCTCTATTCATCGGATTGTAAGAGAGCTCTTAAAATGCTGTAGGTGCCCGTTTAATAGATCGATACCGTTTCATTAAACTTTAAAGTAAAATATTCTGCCAGTAAAACTCGCTTTGGCTAGCAAGCACTATTTAGAACTTCAGTAAAAGGGATAGCAATTACTTCGATGAAATTGGAAGATAAATATAAAATACGTTAGAATATTCAATATTTTGTGAAGAGATATATTTTTTGAAGCTAGATCCAATTTGGTTTGTAGTACCTACTAAAGTAATGTACCTAATATATTTAATCTAGCGTCAATTTACCGCTGAATTTAAATATGTTTTATCAAACTACATGAACGGAATATTTTTAAAAGGTCTGGTCTTTTTAAAGGATCTGATTCAGTTGAAATTCTTAAAATAAAAATTACATTCTAAAAATTTTTTTAATAAGTGCTTTAAACCTGGTATATTCATCGGAGTCACTTTTCAATTTAGTTTCTTGAAATAGGTACCTTCTTAGGCAATAACGCGGTTTCGGTAATTTTGTCGACGGTGAAAACTTGTGTTTGAAAAAGCATCCAAGATACAGAAATTATTCCTAATGTGGGACAAGGTTTTAAATTTAAAAATAATCCAAAATTAAAGTTTGGTACTTTAATTTTTTTAATGGAATTCTCAGTAGCTGTACTGAGTTTAAAGGCGTTCAATTACATGGTGTTCAATAATAGTCAGCATAATGTAGATGTAAAATAAAATAGTACACATCTGCCTATCCCTTCAGGGAATACAAGCGCGGTGTTACGCTATATTAATAATTGTTTTATAAGTATTCACATTTTATTTTTGACCAAACGAGAAGAAATGGTCTGAAACGAACAAAAGATTGACATTTTAGGGAAAATGGAAAATCCTTTTTTCATGTTCATCTACGATTTTGTGCAAGCTTTCCACTGTAACTGCGTATGACTAGGGTTGATTGAAAAGGGTAGTTCACTAGTTGTAGATTAAAATTGCTCTCAAATCCGCTATTGGCGGCGTTCGCATTGCAATAAGCAAATTGTACAATTGTTCTTTCTCAGTAACTTTCCACCAATTTTCATATCGACACGACAGAAGCAGGACTTATCGCAGTCCAGTTCCGGGAATAAGCCTGCTAAGTTTCGGGCACAGGACATTACCGCGAATTTTATTTCACGGCTTGACCCTCTGCCTAATCACGCCTCGCATTGAATACCCGTGTAGGTGGTAGAAAGCAAAGAAAAACCAGACCATCAGAGATTTTTCGAAACCTTAAAACTTTTATTCTATTGACTTTCCTCTAGCGCGTCAGATAATTGTTTTCATAACGTTATTACTCTAAGCATGCAATTTTCATACACATCCCTCACACCCACAAACGAGATTTCTAAAAGCAAACATTTCATACACTTCACTCATCACGTCAAACTAGGCTCTAAATTCTACGTAAAACAATCTATTATTCAGTAAACAGCAACCATCATTTTTAATCCAATGTTCTAAGAAATTTTGTTAGCGTCCGTTAGTGATGTTCTTTAGCACAAAAACGACGTTTTATGTAAATGAAGTGCCGGTCGAATAGCACCCCATGGATCTGGAGGACGATAAAGCGAAATTAACTATCTTACTGTACCACAAAATAGCAGCTGTTACTGAACAACTTCTCCTGGAAAGGACTGTTCAATAATTTATGTGTTGTGTACATTGGGAAATAAAAACATTCAGAACTTACCTGAAAACAGAGAAGAGACGACGAGTACTTTACAAAGTAGATACTATTTATGATGATCACAAAGAGCTAGTTGACCGAGGGCACAAATTTATTTATTTATTTATTCACACAATTTTCACTGTGTTTCGTGTATTAATGTGTGTTGTTGGTCAAACAGGTAGGTACTGTATCCAATTAATACAAGATATTATTATCAACAACAGGCTTTCAGCGAAACGGATCAAAGATTTTATGGCCTACATTTCATAGCCTACACATAATCATTCCGGGTCTGGCTATGTTTTGTACTATATGTATCTAAACTGTACCTTTGATACAGAAGAAACACTAGGCCAATGTTTAACTAATTGCCAGGGTTGCAGATACATCATTTCGTGTCGATACCTAGCTAATTTTAAACTTGTTCGGACCAAAACAGGTCCAGTTCGAGAGCTCTGATTGGCCTCCATTAAGTCTACATTATAGGAGACTGGGCAATTAGGCCACAACAGTTGGTGCTCGATTGTCCCTGTGGCGCCGCAGTCACACCTCAGAGAACCCCCACTACTCCCAGTGTCGATTTGCGGATAATACAAATTATTAAGTAACAAGGACCCGTCTGAAACAATATTTACGTGTCTTCTATCTCTTGCAGGTATTACAGCGGGCGGCGGCGGTGACAGTAGCGAGGAAACAAGCACAAACACCATCGAATTTGCGTTTAATGCCACGTCGAGCACCGAAAGCGTCGCCCAGCCGTACTTCGATAATGCGACTAAACGCGACTACACTGCTGCGGTCGGACAACCGGCGTATCTACATTGTCGCGTGAAGAATCTTGGTGATCGTGCGGTATGTACGATACTTTATAGAGTTTTATAGGCTTAATCTTCATTGGACACAATAATATGTCGATGATGCGGTTTATATTGGGGTTGACGAGAATTTCTCTCCCTCATTTGATTTTTATGTGAAGAATGTTATTTTTCTTAAAAAAATCTTCATCCAATCTTTAAGATTGTTTTGTTTTCAGAGACAGATCTTTAACGAAAATATATAGTCCGTTGTTTTGACCTATATTTACGACCAGTCTAGCTTTTTGTCTGACCCTCAACTACACCAAATATTTACTTAGGTAGTAACGAACCGTCTAGTCTTTTATTTATTTTATTAAAAATGTCTTGCCTTCTTTTTGTTATGATTTTTTAAGTTAAGAAAACTGTCATAAGACAACCTACGCGCAAGGAACTAATCGCGTTAACATAAAGTATTCGTTTAAGATACGTTTAAGAGTAGGAAGTGTATCAATTCGCATTGGTAGACTGAACTGTTTAATACCTATTTAAATATCGAAATAACCTATGACATCATACCGTTTTTGAAAGCACATATAGCCACAAAGTTGAAAAATCAACCAAATAAAACGGCGTTAGAGACCTACAAAAAATACGAACGAGAGAAATGTATAGAAAATTATTGTACCTTTTCACATTTTTTTAAAGGCTTGATACTATTTCTTTCTAAAAACAGGTAATAAAGGTTAGTTACGCACAGAGAAGTCAAAGTAAAGAGAGTGACGAGAACAGTTCCAAAATTAGGCGCACCCTCCTAAATAAAGTGAGGCCGCTTTTGTGAGAGTGACATTGTGTACCTAAGTAATTACCTACTTTATTGAAATCGGAGCCTACTCTGTGGTAAGGAGAACTTTTCAGGAAATATTTAGATAAGGGAAGCCATTTATTTTAATGAAAAATGACGACCTTTTTACGCTCGCTGAAAATGTCTGTGTTCAACGTTACGTGGTCGAAAACATTTTTACACGGCATTTGGGCATGCAATAAAATATTTTATGTGTTTTGTGGCAATCATTGATTTTCGTGACGTAGAACAGGAGGTGATTGCGATACAATGTTAGCCATTTAGGGAGACTGTTTGCATTACAATCAGTGTAGACAAGATGTCTTGTTGTCTAGCAATTAACATTTAATTGGATAATGTATGATGCGATTTATGCACTAGTTGGGTTAAATGTCGAAATTAGAAAGCAGCATCAGGATAGCATCACGCCTAAATTCCCTAAAGGGCTAGGCAGAGGTGTACTGAGGTGTGTGTTCACCATCATTTCGCCAATGCTGTTACATCCCATGTAATAGGCGAGCCTATTGCCATCTAACGGTACGGTTCCAAGTTCCGTACTGTTCCTGAGATTTTCTATACAAAAAACTTAATAACACTTTTGCTCGACCTGGGAATCTACCACAGCATCTCACGGTTAGCAGTCGCGCTGGTGACCACTGGACCAGTCAGTGAAGGAATTATTAGTTGGCCGTTATTTTATTTCATTATCATGCCTAACAGGTTAAACCAACAGCTATTACTCCTAAACTAAGACTTTCATCTTTAGAGTGTTCGCATTTGACAATATTATTATTTACATAGACAATATTGTCAATGTATTACGATATACCTTACAAATCTTTCGCTCCAAGCTTTTGCAAAGACAGTTTGGCTAGGCTTGTTCTTTTATAAGATAAACTAACAAAAAATATCGATACAGAGCAAATAAAAAAATAGAACTCAAGGAAAACTCTGTTAGTAGAGTAAGCAATTTTTTTTTTTCTAAGAAATAATAGGATCAGTGTATATTCCGCCCACCTATACGCGACCTTTCGCCGTCGACGAAAATTCTCCACCGATAAATTTGTCAAAGCAGTGTAAGCGGAATTCATAGCAAAAGATATTGTTCTTTGTGAGAAAGGAAAATTGTTGAGATGAGAAATAACTGTTCTATCTTTTTTTTGTTATATTATAAAGGCTAAGGTATTTTACTGGTTCATATTTTTGCTGAACAGAAGTTTGAAAAAGCAAGAGCTTCTTTATCCACATGTTCAATTTATCATTTTACTCGTGGTTGTCTTCTTCATCAGCCAGAAGACGTCCACTGCTGGACGATGGCCTCCCTCAAGGGGGGGTTTGCCATAATCCCCACGCTTGGCAGGCGGCTTGGGGATCGCAGTGGCTCACCGATTAGTGAGAGGACGCTGCTGCCCGTCCTCCAGTGTCTAGCCGCAGTTTTAAGACGTACCCGGGTCGTACTCGTGGTTGTGCCTCTACATAACTTTAAGATCGCATAATCTATAGTTTCGCGAAACAATGGTTTTCTTAGTAACATAACATAACATAGCATCACGCCTGTAGTCCCCGAAGGGTTAGGCAGAAGTGTACTATATATGTACACCCACATTTCGCCGATGCCGTTATTGAGTCCCATGTAATAGGGGGCGAGCCTATTGCCATCTGCCGGGCACAGTTCCAGATTCGGTGCTGCTACTGAGAATTTCTATACAGAAAAACCCGATAACATTTTACCCGACCCGGGAATTTAACCCAGGACCTCACGCTCAGAAGTCGCGATTGCGCCCACTATAATAGACCAATGAGGCAGGCAGTCTTCTTAGTGTCCATATATTAATATGAATACTACGAAAACTATTGAGTTAATTGATTCATTCGGGTATATTTAAATTTTTTGTGGTACGTAAGTAGGCAAGGCAATCATAATAATATTATACCATGTACGTTTATGGTGGAAGTGTGTTTTAGAACTGTTAAGTTCCCAATGCAAGACGAACAAAGATATGCATATACTTAGTGCGGATTTTTAGATGTCACAAAAACAACAAGAACCTTGAAAATTATTGCACTGTACTAATATTTTGAACCACTCATCGGGTCGTTGGTTTCATAAAATAATATAGGTATAACAGCCAAAAAGATAGACATCAAGTGAACTCTATAAAAATGTCAGATCGTTCATAATTCAAAAATGTGATCCACATGACGTTGTGCTCAGCAACTGGCCATACCGCAACACGGTACCGCAGCCTTTCGGGGAAGCTTTCGATATGCGGCGTCCAAGTGTTGGAACAACATACCTCCTCCGATTAGGGACCTGAGGAATATAGAAACATTTAGAAATAAACTTAGAAATAAACTTAAGTTATTTATTCTTACCTCTCAAATTGAATATAATACTATTAATATTGACAAATCATTTATCTAATTAATTTTCTGAATTTTCTTTATTATGATCAATTTTTAAATTATTATGATCAGTTATTTAATTTTTATTTCAATTTCTAATTAACTTGTTAATTTTATAATATACTTTGGTACACAATTTTATAAAAATATAAAGTACAACAACTTACCGACATGGTCGCAGTATGGCGGCATAGTTGTGAGTGTTCTCGCATAAACACCAGTTTCGAGGATATTTTACTGTGATTGTTAAGTAATAATTTCAATATTCACAATTAATATTATCAATTTGTTGGCAAGCATTCCAAATTTCGTTATTGAAAGTTGTTTAGGGAACACAGACTGGCGGCCAACTAAAAAGTAAAGTTTTGGTGGGTTGGTCTGATTTTTTGTAATCCTGTCATGTCCACAGGAAGTGCTTATTTGGGCAAATAAAATAAAAATATGCTGGAGGGTGATTGCTACACTTCTTTTATAGCTTTTATTTATCTTAATATTCCCTTTATTATTTATCTAAATATTTACCATATATTATTAATTATATCATTTATTAAAATTTATATATTGCCTTCGTCCGTGTGTCACTGCGGGGGTGCCAACTGAATATCAGCGCTGGGTGTCAAGCCTAGCACATGCTGAGTTGGTAACCTATTCGGTATGGGTATGCCCGACACCACATTTTATTTCACTAAGTGTGTAGGTATAATTTTTATTATTATTATATATTTTTTTATTTTTGGTTATTTTTAATAATGTTTGTGCTGTCGATTACGCCGTACGGAATAAATGCTTTTTCTTTCTTTCTTTCTTTCTTATCCATTCCATGCAGATAGCTGCAATGTACCGCGATAAAAATATATAAAATATTACATAAAAAAGCTGAAATTTATGTGCCTAGCGGGGTCAGCAAATACTTCCAATAAATTTTATAAAATAATACCTTATACACCCATTTATTGTATTTTTACACAAATATTGTCTTCCTAGCCGTTGAACTTTTCCTATCAATGTAGGAGTTTCTTTCCCGGTCTGAATAACACGGATGACAAAATACATTGGGACCAAACCTGCATACCTGAAAAGGCTCCAAAAAGCTAGGTATCGACGTGTGTAGTCCGTCAACCCGCACCACCATCGTGTATGAAGTAAGACTTTAACCCTTCTCAATGTGAAGAGGCACTACACACAAGTGGGATAATAGTATGCTGAATGATTTATAGCATCCACTATATATTCTTCTGCTTTATTTTATCATAGTGTCTATCTTAGTTGCAGTCTCCAACACAAAATTGTGATGCTTTTGTGAGATAAACACAGAAAAATAACAAAATGTGGTGTAATTACCACAAAATTCAGCCCACTATAGAATATAAATGGTGACTTACTTATAAATTCAATGTAACACTTAGAATCAATATGGATAAATACAACGAATTAAACCTATACAATCTCATTTCAAAGTAAATTTGATAACAAAACAAATACGGCATGAATATACAACGATAATGCATGAAGCACACTCGTGGATTTCGGCTTCAGTCTAAATTAACTCCAAATTTACATACTAATCCCATAAAATAACACGGGATGACGTGTCGGGTACGTTTCCATACAACTCATGTATGAGAATTGTTATATAACTGGCAATTAAATAGATTAATGTGCGTTCGATAGATTACGTCACGTGGTAGTGAGTGGTGTTTTTCTAACAAAAATATTGATCCTCTCTGATTTATCAAACTAATGGGAAGATGAAATAATTATTGTAAAACTATTTTAAAAACTGTACTTATAACATGGGAAATAAGTCAGCATCATGAAAAAAAAAAAAAAAAAACACCAATCCGACTGAAATGTAGGTATGCCAATAAAAATAATTTATGAAAAAGCTTTTGGTACGCTTTTACATTTTGAAAACAATAATATTATTTATAATAATAAGACATAGGTACATGTGTATTCACTATACCTACATACTAAAATCTGCAAAAATGATTCAATTTTCAATGAACCAAAAGAATTCTACTTTCCTTTTTTGCTTGACATTTTAATTTCCCGACCTTTGTGTACACTCGCTTTATAAATACTGTATACTTACAAGAATCTAATCAACTTGAGAAAAGGTCTACAACCTACACTACAACCTCATAACCTCTCTTCTATAAGGAAAAGTAACAAGACGAAGTTACTCTGCAATATTACATAAACTGAATACATGAATATTTTTATGAAGCAAGCATGTAGCAAGGCAAAGACGCATCTGTTGTACGTAACGCCCGAAGCACACATCTCACAAATTGCAGCAGAAACGCGCCTTTTCACATTCGTTCTCCAAAAAGTGGTTTAAACACAACTTCTGTTCAAGTGCACACTTTAAGCTTGCATTTAAGGCTAGTTTACCTTCTAAAGCGACTCGTAAAACGTTATCGATGTCACTAAATAAAATAAATGTCGGATAAACATCACAATTTATTTTAATGCCAGCGTTTCAGATATCTGAGCAGCACTTTTATCTGAAAATCTTTGAAAATCGGATTTTATGTTTCACCGATAACAGAGTCTAGTGACACTGCTATATACCCGGATGGGTTAGGCAGAGGTGTAGGTATTATAATAGGGGGTAACCCATAATACCGGACTTCACCCGCTTGTGACTACTTTCGCTAGAATACCGCTTTAATACCACAAAATGCAAAACTAATTTCGACGGAACAACAATTACTATGTAACCCTATACGAATAAAGTAGTAAAGTTAAGCAATTGCCGTGAATGGAAGCAATGCAAAACGATCACATTCAATTTTATGATGTGGAGAACGAGATTTGGTTTTCCTGCATTGTAAAGGGAGGATCATCCGACCAGGCAAGATAGCTTGGATGGCCTGAAGACCAACATTTGACATCGTTGTAAACTATCATAGCATGATTCAGGATTTTATGTTGTCGCTTCACTCTGATAGATGGCGCTGTACTTTTAAAGTCGTTATGAAAAAAAATGTGCACGCATTTGAGTAAACTCACATCGCAGACGCGCGCACAATATTTACATACATTTTTGACTTTCATTAACTATGGTCGAAAATAATGAAAAATCGTACGTGGGGTACACGTACGATTTGTTCAGATCGGTTCGTCGTCGTGAAAATCGGCCTTTAGGTTTTATATAGACACTTAGTAAACATGAAACGTTGGGATGTCAATATCTTTAAGATGGCTGTTTGCTAAAATCTCTCCTCCTTACAATGTCATCTTCACGTCGAGGAATTTAATATAAGCTTGCTGTACGTGAGTGTACTAACGATTTCAGGATTCCTCGCATACAGTAGGTACCGGTGTGAAAATTTACTGGGCATTCAAGTTCAACATTTAGTTCTCATACACCGCCGTGTATTCAGTTGGGGTTAATAACCCCGAGATGAAATATCTAATAGGTAACAGAACATAGCATCACGCTTGTATTTCCAGAAGGGTTAAGCAGACATGTACACTCTAATTTCACCGATGTCATCATTGCGGTCCATGTAATAGGAGGCGAGCCTATTGCCACCCATCGGGAACAATTTCAAACTCCGGGCTGCTACTGAGAATTTCCATAAAGAAAAAACCAGTAACACTGCCCGACCCCGGGAATTGAACCCAGGACTCAGCGGTCGCGCTTGCGACCACTAGGCTAATGAGGCAGTCATCTAATAAGTAATTGGTCTTCATCGTCTTCTTTTGTGGAGTCACCACAAGCTGAATGCCCATTCCCCAGGGTGCGCCAGACACTCAGATTTCGTCACTCACTGAGGTTCTTTTCTTGATATTTATGAATTATCAGGCAGGATTTGGTTTAAACAGAATTATTTATAGGGTTCCAGAGTACCACATAATGTAAATACGGAAACTGTGTCCTTGTCATATGGACGTCTCCGCCGTCGAATCTATTGTTCTCAAGGTTTCAGAAATTAAATTTCACTTAAATTTTCTTTGAGAATATTTAATCTTCAATTAAATTAAACCATCTTTTGTGTTTACATACAATAAAATAATCCAATAATGATGCTGAAGATCTGTTGCGTACTATAACCCTAACAATTTTGCTCACCTTACAAAAAACAAAGCAGCATCGCATCGTCCCTCAAGAAAGAAAACATTTTTACGCCCCATAAAGCAAAACGGTAATGGCACAGAAAGATCTACAGCTTACTAAGATGGTGTACGGTTGCAAGTTCCGTCTATCCCGTCCGCTAAATATAAATAACTTCATTAATTAGTTCCCTCAAGCTCAACACTGCGCCATAGTAGCCTGTTATTAGGGACCATAAATTTGATTTATAGTTTGTATGTGCTCCATAAATTTTGAAAATACTAAAGTAATTTCATTGGAACTTGCTCTGTTGTCTAATTAATTTCTATCGCATACTGTGGTAAGGTGTAAAGTTATTCAGTGTAGTGACTACACGTTGGGAAAATTCGGGAGTTGGTTTAATACAAACAGGAGCTCTTTGCTACATAGCTACCGTGCAGACCAGTGGATCTCCGAGCTTAAGCGGCGCTTGCTGGGTCAGTTCTTGGACGGGTGACCGTTTTTTAGATATTGAGACCCGTCTATGCCTCGAAAAGCACGATAAGCAGTTGGTCCCCGATATAAAATATAAACATTCAACCGACCACAATGTAGTTGGAAAACGGCTAGGCAGATGATGCCGTTTAATAGAAACTGGGTAGCAGAGAGTTATGGTTGCTGCCAAGATTTCGAATACAAGAGTAGGTATATTTATTTTTGCAGTATAACAATATATCCAGATTGATCCAATGCGGCAAACGTAAAACATAAACATTTCGGTGAAGACAAGCCGTGCTAGATTTTCATCCAGAACAAACAATAGGTAACCTAGTCAAGAAAGCCCGTCTACCTCAAATGTTCTCGACGAAAATAGCCGTGACATTGACACAGATGAAAAAAACTCACATGTTTATAAAGGAGGAGGTATGCATCTATTGTCAAAAGTGGCGTATTAAAACGGCACCAAATTAGTAAAGAAAAATATGTGAACCTTGTTCCGTGGCTATTTTTGTGTTCATCATACTTTCTAATATTAAACTGCAGTGTAACTCTAGCACACGTGTGCGTGTTTGCGTGTGGATAAAATATTCCCAAATATACTTCCTTTTTTTTCTCTTCTTTTATCGTGTCAGCTTGAACATGGGAATCGCCATGCTGTAGTGGAAAGATAAGCCAGTCAGCAATGGTGGGATCGGGATTCGGGGTAACTGATATATTTTTGATCGGCTTCTTCGGAGCGCGATGTGGTGGCGAAGGCACCTTAATACCTTCTGATATAGGAGTAAGTAGGTTTGAATTTGTCGTCGAAAAAAGTTTTGTTGGTCTATGATTCGTCCCAATACGACGAATACAAAATTTTATTTTTGTAAATAAACATAACATCACTCCTGTATTCCCCGAAGGCTAGGCGGAGGCGTACAAGTTTACACCTACGGTTTTCCGGCGCAATAATTCCCATTTAATAGGGGAGTCTATATAGCACAATGCCCTCTAGGGCACAGAGCTGCTACTGAGAATTTCGTAGCAATTACTGTTACTGTTAGCCTGTCACATCCCACTGCTGGGCAAAGGCTTCCCCCCTTGATTTCTAGACCGTTCTGTTCTTTGCCACCAATGACCAGTATTTTCCAAATGTATCCAGTTCGTCCAGCCATCTCTTTCGCGGTCTACCGCGTCGCTGTTTTGCTCTGTCAGGGCTCCACAGCCCAAGGCCAGCACAAACCCCTTTTAGCTTGGCAGAGCAGAGCGCAGTGTGATGTTTTGAACCTTATCCGTTAATTTAACACCTAGAATATCACGTTACATTGCACGCTGGCAAACCTTGAGTTTGGACTTTTGAATGTTAGTCAATGATTAAGTTAGAGAGCCGTAGGTCAGGATGAGAAGAATGCACATGTCCATTAGTCTTCGCTTGAGTGATAATAAAACTTTTGCTCTACCTAGGAATTGACCTTCACTCTTAGCCATCACTTACGACTACTAGACTAATGACGCAGTATTAATTTGCTTAAACCCAGCTGAGGGTCGGGTGTTATTTTGAATTTAACAATATTTTGCCGGTCGATTGCCGCGTCCTATGCCAACAATATTATGCAAATATCCGGTGAACTGTAAAATGATAGGAAAAGCTTTGTTCAGTGTTATAATACCCTTATCCAAAACAAACACTCGACATAAATTCACAATATTGTTTTATGACAAGTTTTTTTATTTTTTATTTATTTTGAAATAACGAAGGGTATTACAATAGACTCTGTGCCTACATACAAAGAAACGACAAGTTAAGAGTGTGACATTGCTTTCTTATGTTAGTTAAAAAATCATAAATCTTATGCAAAGGTGTAAGTTTTATTATTAACATTAAAACATAAGTTTAGTAACAATGTAGAACAGGATGACAAGAACGCCTTTTATTAATTAACATCACAGAAATTTTAATAATTAATCAATAGAAATGATACTTACTAAACCGTTCTTCACCGTGAAGTTTTTCGTGTTTCCAGTACATATCTTTTGCATCCAAAGCAATCAATTAACCTTTATTTAATACCTCACATTTGAACTCTAAACGACTTGTTGTGCTCCAGTACTCATAATTTTCTCATACGCGCCGAAAACTTCAAGCACTATTATTTGAATTTCTGTGTTTAACATACTGTATTATGAAAATATTGTACAGAGCCGAGTTTGATTTATCACTAAATTTCAGAAGCAATAAATAAAGTAGTAATACAAACATGAAACAATTGCGGTAAAGCTTGGACGCACAACACAGCCATAACTTTGGAACACAGTTACCGTAAAAATTGGGTAAACGTGGCAAAGTCTCTATTTGTCGCTAGCACGCGACGTTAAGCACATCATGCTTGTAAAGGTACGAATACATTGTTACATGCTGAAAATTCTACTAACTGAAATACATATACGGCACATACATACAATAGGAGCTTGTATCTATAGAGCTACCGCACAGTCGATCTGCGAGGTTAAGCAGTACTTACCGCTGTCTGTCCTTGGATGGGTGAACATTTTCTCACACATAATGGCTCCTCTGTGCCTCAGAAAACATGTAGCGGTTCGTCCCAGGTCTCATACGAAGATCACGACAGTCATTATGTGTGTTAACAGCAGTAATTGGGTGGCGGAGGTCAGATGACAGTCGCTGGCACTGTAAAATACTAATATTGATTTATACTGACAGCCGCAACCGGATATACTGGGAGCCAACCTCAATCTGGTTATGAAAAGGCTAGCAGCAGATGATGATACATACAACATACAACACAACAAAAATTAGTAGCACCGAAAAGATTTTGTAAATAAAACATTATTTTGTAGCGAACAAAAAGGTTTGTTAATAGCAAAAAAGATGCCACGCACTTAATCCTTTTCACATCCCTAATGATAGAAATTAGGGTTACGACAAACCTTTTAAAATACTTTTCAATTATGACTTTATTGCCCGGAAGCGCTTAACCAGAGGACGAGTCCTTGAAAATAAAATGAAACGAATTATTTTAAGCAACATTTTCTTGATGCTGTGTTCAGTTTTACTGGATGTCTGTTTTGAATGAAACTAATCTTGTATGGCGAAGATGATTTTGACGGCTTTTTAATTACCATAGAGATGGTTTACTTAAGGAAACAGCTGAAATTTAGTTCATAAATTTTACACTTGCAATGGCACTCTTAATTGTTAGAAAACTTGTAAGATTTGATAATCTTATATATGTATATATGAATAAAACAGAAGAAGAAAAAGTATCTGCAGCACGCGAATCGTTTTCCTTATTTAAAATACACTGCACCCATTTGTATCTTAGGCAAAAAACAAACGACAATCACACCCAGTGGAGCCACTAAGTGAAAATTCAACAAAGCATGCAACTAATAAAACGGCCAAGGAATTCTATTAGACATGTTTATCGAGCTTCAGCTTCAGGCGTATATTGGCAATGCGGCTTAACAGTTCGTACTGGGATTTGATTTTCCGTACAAGCCCCAGTAAGTGCAATAGGAAATGTCGCGTGCGCGTCGCCGTCGAATAAAGCAAAGAGAATTGGGTCGAGGCCCGTGAAGCCACACATTTTGGAACAAAGCCAGCCGCAATGGCGATTTTGTTTTATTTTTGCAAAATAAAATACTGTATAACGATTTAGCCCCGGTTAATAACTGCGAACGCCATTTATGACTGTATGTCACAATGGAATGCCGGATATTGGGTACGGTTTGGATTATCCATTGGATTTTTAAGGTTAATAAACAGATTAGGGATGGGGTCGGTATTTGAAATTCAGTGCGTCAACTAAGCCGCCTACGATATGATAAAAAAATTACCTGTTCAAAAGGTCGGGCAGCCGAAGCTTAAATTGTTTACAAAGTACAAGTAACACGTAATGATGGTGTTACGTCACTTTTTATCCTAAATATTTTCATTCCTATCAGTAAAGAAAAATGAGTCAATTATAAATCTGCTTTTTATTAGGAATTTTCGATCAATTTTTGGGGAAGCTGTTGTGTTTACGGGAATATAATACCGTTAGTAATTGCACTAAATTATTTTTAATCATACTGTACTATTTTTATCTCTTTCTTACAAACATCATTGAAAAAGGACACAAAATATTTAAAGCCCTTGTATTTTATGGAAAATTAGACTAGACCTACGGTGACTAAACATTGATAACAATAATTAATATAAGTAGGTAGACGACCATTTGACAGGAATATGTTCTCAAATTTTTCATGGTTTTTGTTAAAAAGAGATAAGAACTAAATTATTTTAGTTTCTGAATCACTCATTATGATCTGTAAAAATCTCATCAAACAAAAAAGAAAAACAAAATCAAAAATTTGGTACATAACTAAATTTTATTTTTAAAAGTCTGATTACAAATAATTTTTACTTCCTAGATAACATTGATCATTTACCATTGTGCATTTTATTTATTTTAAAGTCTGTTATATTTGTGAACTCTTTTTGTTTTTACGTTATTATTATGTTATATCCATTTGTGTAAAAATTTAATATCTCAAATCCATCAAAATAATTCTTAATTTCTTTTTATATTTGACCTTTACGAATAATTTATTTATTAAATAGACTCTATTTTTCTGTAGATCGTGATAAATCTTATACATTTTCATTTAAATGTATCGCAGTAAAACAGACACACGTTTGCATGTTAAATTGTGAATAAGAAATGTACTATGGAGAATTTCCCACGGGACAAATTACCTAAAGCCTTCTTCAACAGCAGATTTGTACTCGCTTTAAGGAATTCTCAACTGATTACAGACAACAGGGAAATCAATGATATGTGAACAATTTGTTACCTTGCCTTTATTTGGGATTAGAGCAGCGAACGTGTTAACAATACTGCTTGTATTTCGTTTTTTATATATAACATAACGCCTGTATTCCATGAAGGGTTTGCAGAGGTGTCTATTGTACACCCACTTTTGCACAACGGTTATTTAGTCCCATGTAATGGGACGACCCTATTGCCATCTACCGGGCAGAGTTCTAAAATCCGGGCTGTTCCTGAACTTTTTATATGGGAATAATCAAATATCGGGAGATTGAACGCAGGACCTCAGACATACATTAGGAAAGAGTTGAATGACTTTTAGGCATCACTTGGTTGGTATTTGTTTTGAATTTGTTAAAATTATCGGTATTATCGACCCAAGATTCTACAAACGATGTACAGCTTATTCAAAAAGTAGATAATGTACACCTAAATGTTCTTTCTGGTATAAAGTACCCAACGGCCTCATTGGTTCAGTGGTCGCAAACGCAACTGTGGAGTGTAAGTGGATTCGAATCAGCAATGGGCAACCTAGAGATGGATTTAAGCTACCGGGCATAATTTCATCTCTGGGTTGCCGATTGCTGAGTTGAGATTGCGAGTTTATTGCGAGTATATCGATATGGCAATAAACTCGCTATTACATAAGGCTAAAAAACGGCATCGGCAAAATGTAGTCTTGCCTTTCGGCGTCACGCGTGATGCTATGTTAAATGCCTAGCCAATCTGATCGTTTTCCAAAACCAATCTGAATGTGGAAACATTTCATCTAGGTCAGAAGTAAAATCTAGAAATCTGAGTTACTTATGTACAAAAGTGTTCGTAGAAGATAGGATGTCACGTCTCTCAATGCGCACTATAAAACAGAGTACCTACGTGAGTGTCCCAGCTTAGAATGTGGATAAAATAGAATTTATGTACATAGTCCGTTAAAAAAGGACTGATATATATCCCTTGGGATAGGATAAAGACGAATTACCCAATAATATTGGATTTCGGACGTGACAAGTAATGGAAATCGGTTTAAAATTACTGTAATTTGGGTTGTATCGTCGTGTTGAGATTTATTTTGCGTAAGCTGCCTAAGTTTATGCTGATTTTGGGATGTGAAACCTTTTCCAGCCTACTCCCGGATGATTTTGTCAAAGCCTATATTCTCCGAGGGTTTAGATAGAGGTACCTACTTCTCTCTGTCCATATTTTGGCAATGCCGTCATGATGTGCAAGCCTATTGTCATCCACTGGGCATTTCATGCATGTATTGGGAATCAAACTCAGGCCTTCGCGGTCTGCAGCCACCCTTGTAACCATACCATACACTAGGTGGTTTAAAAGACTTGTGTGTGTGTGTTGACTTTATCATTGGATGATACTGTATTAGTTGGGGAATAAAACATATAAATGCTTATTTAGTTCTTGTTTTGAGATCGAGACATAAAATCTTATCAACTAAACGTCTTATAACTTTATATTTTAATATTACTCGTCTTCTGCACTGTTAAGCACGCGATCACTTTCACCATAAAACATTTTCTATCTTTTCTCTCACTCACACTTTTAAATTCCATTTTATTTTAATACCTTTATAGTCGAAACCCGGAATTGTTTCTAACAATGTAAACGTGAAATTGCAAAATCCCAATTCTGTCATCCACACAAGCGAATCTGAAAACAAATTAATATCTACGCTTGACGGAGCACCTCTATTCGCCACATTTAACAATCCAAAAGCTTTCGCAGATTGTGATAATGAGAAAGTATTTTGTAGTCTAAAATTGTTATGAACAAAGACTTCTCTGAAAGAGTGGATCGGCGGTTTGGAACATTAATTAAATTTTGATCCGACAATTTCTGTTAAGTCCTTTCGTCGTCCGATTCTACCAACATTTATGGTTTGAATATATTTTGAAGATCTAAGACAAAACTGTAAAGGCTGTGTACTATTTCTGAAAAAAATGTTTGTAAATGTAAATGTTATGACACACTAGAAATCAGTAATAAAACAAGGAATGCCCATTTGGAATGTCTGTCTGTTTGCCATCCATGGAGGGCTAGATCGAAGCGCTGAACGCGTTCGATGCGTTAAATCAAGTTTGTCAAAAGAAACTTACACTAGGGCCGCTGATAAGATTTTTTGTGTTAGTTAGATAGCCTAAAATAAAATCAAAGTTAATTTTCATCAAGAATAATGTAATGTAATGTATGAGATACACGTAGAGCTCAATAAAGTGTCGGTTAAAAAAAGATTCTTTAGAAGTTGGCTAAGGTATTTATATTGTTAAACTCACATAACAAAACTAACATTGAATAGTGTTTCCATAAGAAATTCCTTTAATAATTATTGTTTCAGCGGTAATTAGGGAACATAAAACGATCTAAATAATGGCTACATTTTCTGTATAATTTTGGATTCCAATAACGCTTCGAGAATATTAATTCTGTTAAATAAAAAGAATCAAATGTTTTGTATTTTCCGGAACTTTAAACCTTTAGGTCATAGAAAATCTTGAGAATTTTTTCATTGTTTAATTTTATAATTTTTATTTTACATCAAGTGGATCTATTAACTGGTAGAGTGACTAACGAAAGAAATATATGTATATTTATAATACATTTGGTTCTCTAGATAATACACTTTATAATATAATAAATTTAAATACAGCCTCGTTATTATTTATATCAAAATATTGGGTTTAATTAAGTACGATAACAATTAATAATTATGAAAGATGTGCCGCAAAATGTTGACAATATATTTCCATATAAATCAAGGGGAACGTCGAGAAATTTCATCGTTAAATTAAACTGATAATAACTGATCTTATAATCATTTAAATAATTAATTCAATAAAAGAAGTATTTTGGAACCGGGGTGTAATTATATAATAATATTTAATATAGCATCATACATGTATTTCCAGAAAGCTTAAGTAGAGGTGTGCTTTTTGTACACATACGTTTCGCCGATGCCTTTATTAACCCTTAATCTTTTGAATCTTTATAATCTTATGAAAAAATATGTTGCGGCATGTCCTTCCTCCCTGACATTTCAGCGGTGACGAACCAGCCAAGAGCACGCGCATCTTGCTCGTAATTTTATATACATTACATTAGTTTACAAATAAACTATTGGAATTAAAATAAATAAAATATAGTTAATAAAAATTGCTGTATATTTTTTCAATGTTGATGTTCAATATATTGCACACTGTAAAAGGAGGCGAGCCTATTGCCATCTACAATTCCAAACTTGGCTGCAACTGAGAATTTCAGAAAAATACAATATCGCTTTACCCGACCTAGGAACCGAACCTAGGACCTCTTGCTCAGCAGCCGTGCCTGCCACCACTAGTAATTTACCGAAAATTACTAGTATATTTGCAAAGTCATAGCCGATCCAATTCCAGTTGATTAGGATGTTTCACGAAAGTTATCTGCCGTCTGTATTTCTTTTGGCATTGTTTAGTGTCGTGTCTTGCCAACAGTACAAAGTTAGGACACGAGAAAATTACACACAGTGTTCCTGTGAGTCCCCAGTATGCGCTTGGCTGGCGTTGCATTTAATTGAAGGCTCGGCCTGACCAACATTGTTTAAAACGACCGCCTCGCCACTCATGTTGACTAACTCTGGGATTAATGACATTTTCCGCTACGTAATAATTGCAGAGAACAGTGATTTGGGAACTGTCTTGCCATTCTATTCTGTTAGGATAGTTTTGAATACGTTAGCACCTACCAAAAGATATTGTACCTACCTCACCACAGTCACTTCGATTCTAGTCTTACGAGAAACAATGTCTAATAGGCGTTCTATTTAAACGTTGAAGACTTTAGACAGTTTCGCATAGACTAAGCCTATAGTCTCATCTTAATTAATTATGTTCTTAATGAATATTAATTATAGGATTTAGTTACGTAAGCGAGCATAATAAAATCATTTCTAAATAGATATATGTATTTTGTATGATATAGGGTTCATATTTGAAACACTAATTCTACTAATATTATAAATGTGAAAGTTTGTGAGGATGGATGGATGGATGGATATTTGTTACGCCATCACGCCAGAACAATTTAACGGATCTGGATGAAATTTGGTACAGAGATAGATTATAGTCTGGAATAGCACACAGGCTACTTATTATCCCGGAAAAATGTACGGGTTCGTAAGACACGCGGGCGAAGCCGCGGGCGAAAGCTAATATAATTATATATGTATCAAACCTTGTAAAGAATATGAGAGCAATGAATAATCATAATAATTATCTTGTTCCAAGTGCCCTATGATTGTTTTCTTTGAGTGATACTTAGTCAAACAACGGAATGTCAATTTGAAAGCAATACACTCTAAGTATCACTTCACTAACACTTAACTTGAAGGGTTCGTTTAGTTACATAGTTACCACGCAGATTTGTTGAGGTTAGTCAGAACTTGCCGCGGTGAATCCTTAGATGGGTGACTGCTTTCCACACATCGAGACCCCGTTATTCCTGTTCGGGGTTGTCAGTTCTTAAAAAGTCTGATAACCAGTTTAACCTTAGAGTATCAGTGTCACCCAGTAATTGGGTGGCGTGCAGTGACATTCAGCCGCGTCTCATTAGATTGGGACGTAAGACCAACATGTTTGGAAAAAGGCTAAGTAGAAAATGATCACTTAGCTAACCCACAATAAGAGTCAGATTTGAAGCGACATACAAATGGCTCTAATATCTCCGTTGTTAAAATAGCGTTTTGTTCCATAATCAGACATACAATGTAGTTTCCAAATTATTTAAAGCTTGTTCAACGCGAAACCTCATTAAAAATGGAGGGCGGTTTGTAGGCGTCGAAAGTGTTAAAACACTAATGTTTGTTTCAGTAGAATTAAAAATGAAACAAATGGTCCTAGCCAAGATTAAAAACACAGAAAATTATAATTTAATGTTGTGTCAAATAGACCTGGATGGTAAAATTTAGGTAATTTGATGACGATATCATTACTGCCTTCTGAATAACTTGGCATATCGTCGCGCCCGAATTCCTTAAAGAATTAGGCAGAGCTGTACTACTGTAGAGCTTCATTTAGCCAATGCCCGTGCAGAAGGCGATCTTATTCCCATCTACCGAAAACGCTACTACTGAGAGTTTTACCATAGCATTACGCCTGTACTCCCCGAAGGGTTAGGCAGAGGTATTGTACATCGACATTTCGCCAATTGAATTATTAAGTATTGCCATCTACCGGGAACTGTTCCAGAATTCGTGAAAAATCCAATTACACTTTACCCAACCCGGGAATCGAACTCTGCAGTCAGCTTAGCTGTTGCGCTTGCAACCACTAGATCAAAGAGACACTATTTTGTGTCGGAAATTACATCGTTATTACTGAAAATAGAGACAGGGAGCTAATATGAATCCCATTCGGGATGATCTGAAATAAGTATTTGGAGAGCAGTACCTATTCACAGGCTCATTTTTCTAGTGGTCACAAGCGCTGAGTGTAAGGTGACAGGGTTCGATCCCCGGGTCGGGCAAAGTGTTATTGGATTTTTTAGTTTAAAAGATTTAATCAATATAATTACTTAATAATTTCATGTTTGAATAAGGACAATAGTGTTTTGTCATAAAGTGGTAAGGAAGAAATTTTGTTCCAAAGTTTCATAGAATTTGCGTTGTATTTTATTTAGAATATTTTTTAATGAACTTATCAAAACGTACTTAGGTAGGTACTTAAAGACTCAAAAGATTAATCGTCAAATTATATACGATTTGCCATTATCTCTGAATCAAGGAGAATTTTAAATTGAAAGGCGAAAAATAAAAGTAATTCATAAATCTTACGCACGATTACACTTCATCATCAGCCAGAAGACGTTCACTGCTGAACGAAGGCCTCCCCAAGGGGGGGGTTTGCCATAATCCCCACGCTTGGCAGGCGGCTTGGGGATCGCAGTGGCTCACCGATTAGTGAGAGGACGCTGCTGCCCGTCCTCCGGTGTCTGGCCGCAGTTTTAAGACGTGCCCGGGTCGATTACGCTTGCTTTGGTTTAAAAAACTGTTGATTTTAACATAAAATATTACTTTTTTTGTGCCGTTTTTCTAAAGTTCATTATTATTCCTTCTAGTGACAAAGGACCTTTATGGGATGATTAACAAAAAAACCACGATTGAATACATACATACATAAAGTCACACCTTCTTTCCTTGGGGTAGGCAGAAATTACGGAACGCCACGTACTACGATCCTTACATAACCCTTTTGCTTCATCTACATTCATGCATCGTTTCATACATGAACGCCGGTTGTGGATACTGCGCACCTGACCTTTGCATATATTTTAATTTTTCATATATCTACGAAACGAAATCGTAAATAATGACAGGAGTAATGATGTATCTAAATAATTATTTACGTTATTTTGTTGTTGTCATAACAATTCATTAGTGTAATAATACTTAAATTTTACTTGTTGCACGTGAAAATATATCTTTGTGTTAGAAGCAGGAATGCAACGAAAACTATTTTCCGAAAATGGGGCGAATAGGTAGGTGAGCCTGATAGATTATAGTCTTAACTGAGCTGAATTGTAAAGCGAGCGATGACACTGTAGATAGAGAGAACACAGGGAAGCTTAAAAGGCTACATTGAGGGCACATCTGCAAATCTCCATGGCAACTGTTAAACAGATGATATTGTTGAATATGAGAGAACTCCGGAATTCAGAAGCCATTTTTGTTTTTGTTGTATGACTATTATGATTATGATTCATCTTGTATGAACTGCTTCATTGGTTTGGTAGTTGCACAGTTGCTGAGCGTGAGGTTCTGGGTTCGATTCCTGGGTAGTGTGTTATTTGGGTTTTTTTTTCTAGGTATGGAAATTCTCAGTAGTAACACGGAGTTTGGAACTGTACCCATTTTTCGCCCTTTATTTCATGGCACTTAATAAAGGCGTCGGCGAAAATATGTGCGAAGAGTAAACTGTTTCTTTCTTTTTTGAAAATCTTGCCACCCATTCTTGTTACGTGGATACCTACGTTTACAAACACAAATATTCACATGCACAATTATCCAGTCCGGATTTTGCTCCGATCATCAATATCAGTAGGTCATACTAATATTTATTCTGTGCGGAAATCGAACCCGCGATATGTAGCGAAGCAGTCGATCGCTTAACCACTGCGCCAAGCGTGCTTTCTTGCCATTGCTTTTTGTAATTTTTAAACTTGTTCCCAGGTATCATGGATCCGTAAACGCGACCTCCACATCCTCACAGTGGGTGTCCACACTTACAGCAGTGACGCCCGCTTTGCCGCCCTACACACGGATGGGTCAGACGAATGGACGCTGCGAGTTGCGCCCGCGCAGCCACGCGACTCTGGCGCATACGAGTGTCAAGTGTCCACCGAGCCCAAGATTAGTTTGTCCTTTAGACTTACTGTTGTTGGTACGTATCGAGTGAATATATTATCGCATGCAGCTTGGGTTTCATAGTTAAAGTATCTATGTAATTAAAGGAGCTTTTTAAAGATATACATAACAAATACATGCAGCAATGTTCCTATGTGCGGTATAGTTTAGATTTAAATCTCACTATATTCTTTAATGCCCACTACCTATTTTAAAAGCTTAGCTGAGTTTCTTGTAAGCGGAAGATCTCAAGAAATTCAATCCTACCAATAGAAACTCGTTTTTCCTTTATTTAAAAAACAAGAATTACAATTAAATAGAAAATACAGGGTAGCTTTATTTATCTTGACTTCTGAAACTTTCTTGTTTCTAATTCAATTCTAAATGAAACTGAGATACTCTTGCACTTATACAATTGTAAGAGACAATTAGCTCAGAGTCGAGACAGTGAGCTATTCGTCTAAGCAAACATTTGACGTCAGGACAACTGGATAAATTGCCTTTACAGAACTTTTAAACACGAGCTTGACATTCTTAAACCAACTCTGTAACAGTAATACAATACAATGCTGAACATTATTGTTTGTTGCAGTATCGAAAGCAGAAATACTGTCAGGACCCGAGTTGTTTGTGCGAGCTGGTTCGGACATCAATCTCACCTGCATAGCCAGACATGCGCCGGATCCTCCAAGGTAAACTTACCTTTTTTCTTTTTACGTACATACTTTCGAATAAAAAAATGCAGCATAAGGACAAAAACGAGACGACGGTGACGTCGCGGCAGGCCCAGAAGGAGATGGCGGGACGAGCTGGACACCTATTTGAAGGATTGGCCACAGAAAGCTATTAACCGAGAGGAGTGGAAAGAGGGTAGGGAGGTCTTTGCTCTGCAGTGGGACGATTACGGTTGATAAAAAAGGACAAAAACGTGTCGCTCTATGCGTAAAATATGCTTGAAATTAAATAACCATTAGATATAGCATAACTTGGCTCAGTTCACTTCTTGGCTAGATGTAGAGGACGAAGCTATAAAGCTTTCGGCTCAAGTAATCGACGGGTTTTGAGTCAACATGCAAAGTCTGAGACTTAGGTATATCTTGAAATCGGGTGACGATGTGTTGATGTCAGGCGATCCATGCACAACTATTTGCTGAAAAGCGTTCGTGCAGCGCTCAGGATAACAAATTGAATCCTAGTTTCAAACACAAGACGGCACAAATCAAACGCCTTGGCAGTGCACCGAGCAGAAACAAGCGAGCGCAAGAGTAAAGAAACATTTATTGGAAACAAACAACGAAGTGCAAACAAACAACAATAGCCAACAATTGCAATTTTGTTTACGTCTAAATTTTTACTCTACAACAATATTACATTCCTCTACGAGTTTTAAATATTTTGTGCAGTTTTATCTACTGGTACCGAGGCTCGAACGTGGTGAACTACGCTCAACGCGGGGGTATTAGCGTGGAGACGGAGCAACGCACGCGCACCAGTCGGCTGCTCATCGCCCGAGCCTCACCCAGGGACTCCGGCAACTACACCTGCGCGCCGAGCAGCTCCGGTAAATGTTCACAATTTATTACACTCATTTTCAACCGTAAACTTATTTACAAAACCGTATAAATAACCCCAACCCTACTAAAATTGTTGCATAATTTTAGTTTCCCCGTAGTTTGCGAAAATTTCATAAAGCCGAAATTATGACCCAAGTTAATTAGGCACCGTGTGCAAAAAATCTCTTAACGAAACCCCTGTAAGTAAAATAGCTAATCGCTTGCCGTTGTTCAGCGTTCCGTTATTATTTCCACGACGGTTTACAGCTAAGCTACTTTACACAGTTCTTTTATTATGTTGCCGTCGCGGGACATACGGGTAGGATAAAAAATATACATGCCACAGCGGCCGTCCATCGGGGCTTTTATGGCGTACCTACATTTTTCACTCAACATACTTCACTATATCTCTGTCTATAGCTGTGTTAAAACCATTTGTCTTTTTCCACGCCTCTTCCCTCAAGTACTGAATCAACGTGTTCAAATTCACTGTATACTGAGCGTTCTTATCGCCCATTTGTATTCCATACACGCCGTAAATATATTTTACACGATTCTCTTTTTTTTTTAAAGATAATGTAAAAAAGAGATTTCTAGTAACGCGTCTGGCATTCAAATAGGAAGTGGGGGTGCTATCATTGGTTTTTCAAATGCCTTTTCTAGATAAATAATCTTTGAGGAATGATTTAATTTCCGTTTGGGGACATTTTCGTTGCATTTCTATTTCCCGTCCGAAAGTGATGTCAAGTGAGAACTTTTTTGTAATAGATTCGGCATCCGTGGTGGTCCACGTGGTGAGTGGGGAGCGTCCGGCGGCTATGCAGAGCAACTCCAAGAGAATATCTCCTTTACCCCCGCTTCTCGTCCTCTCAATAAGAACAAATCAGTGTAAATCATTCTTTACTACAATCATGCTATACATTTTATTGATGTCTCAGAACATAAGTTTGCTTGATTTCCTCGACAAAATTAAGGATCTCTGGAACAATTACTGTATTAGAAGATTTGTTGCTAGATGACCAGGCCTGGTTGATGTTGGCAAAATTGCATAAAATGCATAGCACAACCGTTTATCTAAGATTTTTAACATTAGTGGTAAGTCAAAGTGACGTATAAAGAAACGAATTATTGTAATAAGCATCTCTTTACTACGAAAATAATTAAAAAATTATTTCTGTGTAGTAACAGTCAGCGACAAAATTAAATTAAATTTCCGTAATTTTGATAATTTTATTGTTCGTAATTAACTGTTACACTAGTCGATAAAGTTATGATATTCTGAAAGTTACCAAATTTGCAAGTTCATTAACAAAGAAACTTATAAAACTTCGTACAACATACTTTTGACGCTGCCTGTACTATAAAAAAATATATTAGTAGTTGACCACTTGTATAAAAATATTTGTATGTACTAACATCTTATATAACATACCATATTGCGGAGAAAAAATAATTTAAGCTTTTGCTTTTCAAACTATATTAAGCAAACTATGTAAAATTAAAAAGTAATTTTTCTAATGTTTTAAATAGACTTATTTTATTAATTGTGATTATTACGATTTCGTTTATGATTGTCTTTACATATACAAATGTATCCTTATCCATTTCACATAATAATTTCGTTTTATATATTTAAATAGTAAAACAATTTTTTTTCTACTGTATTTATGGAGTGGTCAACTACAGAATAATTAAATTGTTAAATTCTTCTAATTTAAAGTCATTTTAAAATATTTATTTCATTGTTATTATATTAATGTTGTTTTACAATAATCGAATATCATCATATAATAAATATTGTAGTTTATACATATGAGAACGACACTATAAATTATTTCTTAATTCAGTATATTTATTTAATTTCATTCTCGAGCTTGTAAATATAATTAATTATTATTTTAAAGTACCTTAATGAAACAATAATAATAAGTCTCAGGAAGGAGTGGCCTGTTGAATTTATACAAAACGAGGTAAGTTGCTTCATGAATTAAATTTTAGACTCAAAGTTTTAATATACAATCAATTTTATATCTATCTATTTATCTCACTCGTTCTTTTATAAGTATTTTCGGTAACAATATGTATATTTTAATAACGAGACGTATTCCTCCCTTTGTGTAAGTTCAACTTAGAACCGCAGTAACTTAAATATTGTAAATAGGCTCTTCTTTTCTTTTTACTATTTTCTTCCAAAATAAGAAAAATATAATAGATGTTAATGTTGTTTTCCTCATAAATTATACCTAATTATACCGAAACATAATCCCAGCTGGAGATAATATTAATTAAGAACTACAATTAAGTTCTAGTTTAATAAATCTGTAAAAATATTAATTTAGAACATTGTAAATACAGTTTGTAAATAAATACGTTTTACGTGTTATTTATCGTTGAGTTTTACTTAAAAACATTTTTAATAAGTACTCGTAACTTTTTGCTATTTGAATAAAAATATTATTGAAGTAGCATTATATAAATTGTATATTTACGTTATCTTTATTATCTGTACTTCAAATATTTTCATACGCGTTGGTAGTTTCACATTCATCATACTTTTCTAGAAATCGCAAGAAATTTTTAATATTAAAACGTTGAAAAATTTTATTATGGTTTGCAATTTATGAAAATACTTTACACTACGATTCGCGAGAACGAAAACATTTCTTGAGCAAAGTTTAATACTAAGCACGAATGAATCTTTAATTTTTCAGTTCTAAAGTATTACTATACAAGGTTCATTGTACATTGAACTGCCTGCAAAGGGCAGGTCACACTATACCGTATATAACAAACGTTAGCTCCTTTATTAATATAAACCATCTATGGTATTCCGGATCACCATGCTTGCCAGTCATTGCTTACCGTAAAAGGACCAATGTTCATTGTCCTCTTCTAAATCTGAAAACAACGACAAAAAGTAAGTGATAAAAATAGGCTACCTCTTTTCTACTAGGGATATTAAGGTCACCATTCTAAACAGTTTCCACTAAATATCAGTGTTTTACGAGTTTTTTTCGACCACGAACGTCGATTTAATTTTGCTAAAATATGATGAAAAATTCGTGCGCGCGCATTCGTGTGAACTCATTATAATATTGTAGACGTGCGCACTTTATTTCCATACATTTTGGCTTACATTAACCATGGTGGAGATCGAGGTAAACTCATACTAAACCCGCTGAAGTCAACCCTATTTTCGGTATCTGGAAATAAATGTTTAGGAACACATTCTTTGATAAGTCCACTTGATTAACTGGCGGTACTGTGCAACTCCTCGCAGATCGATCGATATATTATATAAGGAATAGAAAGAAAGAAAGAATGAAATTACATTTATTTTTATCTCATAATACAACAAGTACATATCTAAATGAGATACAAAAATGGATCTTAGGTGGCCTATGGCTCTGCATTGTACCACTTTAATATAACTAAGCTCCGCTGATATTCTGCTGAGGGCAAGAGAGATGGTGGACCGTTATCATTCCATAATTTAAAACGCAAAATGAACACAAAAAAATTATAAAAATTATTGAAATAGTGGGAGCAAGTTGTCGGGTGTTACCGTGTGCCACCGTTGCACGCATCATTCCCCATTCCACTAGTCCTACCTTGCATTGTCATAAAAGAATTGTTACCCGAGGGATTAAAGAAATAAATGAAAAATAATTCTGTCTAGTGTCTATGACAGAGGAAAAGCTACCATATCGTCATAAACCTAATACCTAAGTCTATACCTAAAACAGATGTTCGCCGATGATATTACACATTTTTGAAATGAAAACATTCGCCTACCCTCATTGTACTGCTGCGGCTTAAGCCTCCATTTAGACTAGAGAGTATTCTCACCAAGCATTATAGGCTACAATGCTGCATCCTGCAACTAATACTTTGAACCTTCGCCATATTGCGGATTTTATCGGAACTAATATTTAGTATGAAATATGTCAAAATACCGACACTAGCGGCATCACCTCAGGGTCATAGGTAATTCGTAGATATATACGTTCATTCGGCAAAATGAATAGCTTATAGGGCAAATATGTTTAAGTTACACAAAAGTACTTACTCACGCTGATTTGCGCACAACTGTAGTTTAGCTCTAGCTGTAGTTTAGTTCAATTAATATAGCTTGTTAGCTGTTAATTACTTAAAGCAAAACATAAATTCATTTGCTTGTTGGATTTAAGCCACATGCAGTCCCTACCGTAAATATGGGAAAAGGCGTTTCGAAAGTATTATCGTGAAAGTTTTATTTACGGAGTTGTTATTTCAGTTTAAAATATAGTTTTACCTTTTGTATTAGTCGTATTGACTGCCTCATTGGTTTAGTGGTTGCAAGGGCGACTGTTGAGTGTGAGATCCTGGGTTTCCCGGGTCAGGCAAAGTGTTATTGTATTGTCCTGTATGGAAATTCTTAGAAGCAGCACGGAAACTGTGCCCGGATGGAAACAGTCTCCAATAACGGCATTAGCTAAATATGGATGTACAATAGTACAACTCTGCCTAACGCTTCCGGGAATACAGGCGTGATGCTATGTTATGTTGATTGTACAATATTTTACTTACTGATTTTTTTATACTTATACATATGTAACATAAAAAGACATGTGGGCGAAATCAACACAAACGTAGCTGCTGTATCTATTGGTTTAAATTTTGTTTAGTCAAAAAGTTTTCACAAAGAACCAAACATAATAAAGCTTGAAATCAAGTTTCAGTTTTTCCTTTTAGTTTTACCGGACAAAGGAAAGCAACAAGAAAAAAAACCTCCAAATACCGAACAGGAACAATCTATACATTTAGTAACCCAAAATATATGAAGAATTCGCTCACCAATACAACATCGATGGAAATTGTAAGTACACACATCAAAGGCACAAAGGGTCTATCAGATAGCAGCCGAGCACGTGTCGATATCATTCAAGTTCACTGGATCCTGTTTACTTTGAAATTTTATTTCACCCTCTTTATTTCCAACGAGTGAACAAACACGAGTTACTCAATAAATCATCCCGTTTAAGAGTCCAACCCTTGCCGATTAATCGGATAAAACAAATAAGCATCTCTTGGGAGCACCTAACTTGAAAACTGGAGAACTGTCTTCGTCAGCTCCCATGGGCACACTTCTCGAAATCGTCTAAGCAGGCAAATGAAAAGTATAACGTGGAGTAAACATAGTTTTAGTAAGGCTTTCCGTATTTACGTAGGCGGATTTTCTTCCTTAATCCTATATTGTGAAGTGTTTTCTGAGATTATCCGGAGATAACCCAGGGTTTATCGCGGAAATTAAGGCTTCTTAAATGTGACGCAGATAAGCGTCACTGGCACCCACCTAAAGGTATAACGACTTGTGACTAAACACTTTAGGTACTCATTAGGCAATATCAAATGTTCTAACGTGAGTAGAAAACTTAAATTTATTTCTTAGGTAACAAGGATTTTTTTCCATAGATATAAATTTTTATAACTGTTACACAAGACATAAGTAGCACGCGCTGCGCAGACGCGCATTTTCCTTTTAATGGGTTTGCAGTGCTGTTAACGTACAGTCATGATGGCTTCTCTGAAGGATCCTAGGCTGTCATATGAGTCTGGGCAAACAAACAAAAGAGAAAACATTGATTTACAATGAAACTTTGAAAAAAAAAAAAAACTTTCTCCTCGAAATAATTATTGACTTACAAAAGGAAAAATATTCTATATAATATGTTATAACATACATAAGCATTTAGGAACAATGTATATGAATATTATTGAACGTATACAACCTTTATGCCTGTCTCTTTGACTACAGTAATATTGAAATTACCTACTACATATGTATATGAATAAACATAGTTGTAGTCGTTCCTCTTTTCCATCTTTACTATTAAATACTATAAAAATATATGACGCACCGCCTCTGAAAACCCGTTTGAAATAAAGAAATACATTTTTAATTACGAAACAACGTGGTGTCCCTATCTTTTGTTCCTTTTATACACGTGTGCTACATACTACCCTTATTCCTTTTACATCCCTAAGCAAGTAATACGCGTATCTTTTTCAGCTGAAAATTTTACCTTACAAAGGATAATTTTCCGGTTTGTGAATGTCGCAAATTAGCCTTTAATTAAAATTTACGTCATTATATCGGCGTCCTTTTGTGATCGCGACCCTTTTGAGCTTTCATCTAATCTTTTCTGACGAGAAAGGGACTTAAGAAAAAAATAATAAATACCAAACAATATTTTCACAGAGCTGGAAGCGGCGGGTGATTTTATTAAATTTTTGTCCACAATCATGCCTACTTTAGATATAGCTGCGTTTCCTTTCGTAATGGTTTGGGCTTAAGATCCTTTTTCGCGACTAATCCAAAAGAAGAGCGATATTTGGTGAGTAGATTTTGTGATGAATATTATTAGGAACCTATATTAAATTGTAAGTCCTCTTGACAACCTGTTTCTTGTGTGAGTTGAGTACAAATTATATGATGCCAAGAAATGTTTACTCAGACTATTCAATTCAAGTACATCTAAGGATACTGCTACTACAATCATGGACCCATACATAACCTATCCGTTTGGAAGTCTCAAATTTTCCCTTATTTATTATGAAGTTTTCGGACTAAACTGATGAAGGAATTCTGGTAAAATCCAGTTTTATTACTACTAAGCTTGTGAAAACTAAAAGGCTTTACGTTGACACAGTAAAGTATGAGCTTGTGCGTCATACGCTATAGAGTCTTGCATGTCATCGCCTAAGAATTTTATGTGAGAGACGACATGAATGGCTTTACACAAACCGTACAAAAGAATCTTTAATCAAACATAATATGGGTTGCATAAATCGCTTTTTATGGATATGAGTAGGTAGAATAGAGGATGCATTATAAAGCAGGGTAATTAATATCTAGTATCAAGAAAAAGTTTATCAATTTTTTTAGTACTCGTGACTTTTTGAATTATGCAACAGCCTATTAAAATAATTGGTTACGAGAATTAAACAAAAAGTACTTCTTACATTGCATACAATAATTTGGTTTAAAAAAAATTAATTATATTTTGGTTTAAAATTTTAAAAATTGATACATAGGTATTATCAAAACCTATCTAAATAAAAAGAATCTATACATATAATAAAATTATAACAGGCCGATGTCTATAAATTATAGATATTGAAGAAAAACTAATATTCATCATCATCAGCCAGAAGACGTCCACTGCTGAACGAAGGCCTCCCCCAAGGGGGGGTTTGCCATAATCCCCACGCTTGGCAGGCGGCTTGGGGATCGCAGTGGCTCACCGATTAGTGAGAGGACGCTGCTGCCCGTCCTCCGGTGTCTGGCCGCAGTTTTAAGACGTACCCGGGTCTGGATAATTAAAAACTAATATTAATAGTCTTTATTAGAGCAACAGAAGTCAAAGAAAAAGTTTTTAGAAATTTTGTCTGCCTGTCTGCCTGTACGTTTGTACATGCATTACGCAAAAACTACTGCATGGAATTGAATGCAGTTATAAATATGGGCTCCATTTTACCGCAGGAAAATATCAGATTCTAAATTCCACGCGCACGAAGTCGCGGGCAAAAGCTAGTATACAATATATTTTTCACAACCCATCACAGTATGCTGCTATGTATGGTTGTTGCTATTTTATTACTTCAGAAGTGAACTGTTGGGCACTTAGATTAAATTTCACCGATCCTATAATTATGTCCCAATTCATTTCCGATCTGCCTCTTGCAGTAGTAGGTAGAATTCTAACCTCTGGACAAAATAAACTTGGAATTAAATCCAACACTTTCGACTAATATAATAAATCGGTTTAAAGAAATTTATTTTCTTATAAAAATTGTACAGTTCATTTAAAATAAGATATGGATAACAAACTCAATTAAAATATAGTGTAGTATCTCCAGCGCTTATTACTATTAATTATATATTTATATATTTTTGAATTAAAATTATTTGTCCATATCAAATTACAGTTCTATTGTAATAATTATATTCATTTTCATATTGCAATGCGTATTGATTAACAATCTAAACGAATTGTAAGAATCAAATTAGTTACTTAAGTATATCATATTTAATCCCATATCATTTTTATTTTAAACATAATATAAATAAGGTATTATAGAATAATAGCTTCTGCCCGTGGCTCCGCCCTCGTTTTCCCGGGATAAAATGTAGCCTATATGCTATTCCAGACTATAATTATCTATCTCTGTGCCGAATTTCATCCATATTCTTTCAGTAGTTTTTTGCATGAAAAAGTAACAAACATCCATCCATCCATCCTCGCAAACTTTCACATTTATAATATTAAAAAGTAGAATTTTGATACCTATTTTATTTCCTGTTTATTTTTAAACAACTCGATTATAATGTCAAGAATTTTAGCGATCTTGGAAGTAGTATGGGTAAAATATATTCCATAAATATTTATTACGCAGAAAAAGCTTCGTCGTTTCCATTACCTAAATGCAAATAAACTAGAAATATTATAATTTTTTTTTTTCATTTGAACACAGACATCTCGAATTATTCACAAATAATAATGTCCTCCTGACCGATTTCGGTCACGGCGGCCAATCTCACCGGAGATTAGCCAACTACGCAGGAGATATTATAGAGCACAAGTGTGTGCGCAAACACAGTTGCTCTCTCTATTCCTTCACTCTCATAGTCCGATTGGACGGAAATCCGACACGACCGGAGAGAGATCAGGCGCAGGACCAACGGTTTTACGTGGTTTCCGAGGCACGATGTGTATTCACATACACGAAGACCCAGACCCGAAACAAATATCTGCAGATCATACAAATATTTGTTCCGTGCGGGAATCGAACCCGCGACACGTAGCTCAGCAGTCGATCTCTCAACCACTGCGCCAACCGTGTCGTCAAGAAAAATCATCAATTTTTTTAGTACTCGTGACTTTTTGAATTATGCAACAGCCTCACACTCTATTCACAAGTATTTAGGCAGACTACAGAACGCCCCATGATACATAGTGTTCGCGTCACAGTGTTTTATTTTAAGTTACCCACTATTTTACTTGTTTTTCTTCTGCACTAAATTATTGTTCAATTTTCGACCAGTCTACGTCGGGCCGTCGTCAAGGATCGCACCATCATTCGTGGTCATTCTTCTGTCTTCTATATCTTGTAATTCCGAGTCTATTGCTTGATCCTATCGTTTACCGCGTTACCGACACTACAAAACTGCTGTGTTTTTCATTATAACTAGGTAGACAGTTTGTAAAGGACTTCGGAAATTAAATATCAAGTGATTCTCATATAATATATTCTCAAGGTTTTCCATTATGATAACACGGTTGAGCATTTTTTTGGAGCCCTAACCACGTTACTGTGGTCGTGGTCGGGACTTGTTGTGGTCATCTGACCATCATCTCAGAGCCCCGACTGCAGCGTGGTTGTGGACTCTTCGTGTAGTGTTAGTGAAGTGTGTTATTGAGTGGAAGCAGAGAAGTACATTTGCCGAGACCACCAGAACGAGCATGAGGAAACCCGCTCCTCAGGTCAGTTAGAGTTTAGTATGAATAGTGACATGTTTATTTTTTGCTAGATCAAGAAAGCTGTTTCCTCGACTCTGTTCTTGTGGAAAGATTTTTTATACAAACTTTGAACCGCTATTTCACCACCTTAGGGATTGACTTTTACAGCATATAAGGAGCCAAATTTCACATTTGTAAGTTTTATTCTTGCTTTGATATCGTGTTAGTTGGTGAGTGATATTTATTTTTATTCTGGTCTGCGTGTGTCTCGAGACTTCAGTCGAAGTGCATTCATTAAGTTTTTTATTAGTAATAAATCTAATAGCGTAACTGCTCAATCGATTTTGGTGACATTTTATTTTTGTAATTATTGGGTCACCTATATGGTTTTTAGCTATAGTTGAACCTGCTGTTGTCGGGATCTAGATTTTTTTAACCGATTTTTTTTTTGTATTTTATACATAAAAAATATATTATCCCAAATTTTCAGCCTCCCAGCACCTTTCAATCTAGTATTTATGTATTAAGCTGTGAAAGGTCGCCGGCGCTCGCATAATTTCTGACTGCTACATTCGTGAAATACATTTTACATTTCAATGATAGTAATGATATTGATAATTAAGCCAGATAATGAATTTATAGAGATCGGATACAAGATGTTTAATGACCGTCGGACCATTGAAAGTTAATTGTGTTTTCCGAAACTCTCGTTATCAAAAACACAAAACACCTTTATCTTTTGTGCGCTTTATCTGGAAATCTAGCCGATTTATATCAACTATTTAATTTTTTTCATTAATAAAATAATTAACAACAACTAGTCAGAGTTTTACTTAAATTTTATATTAAACATTAAATAGAAAATAATCATCGTAGGAGGCGCAGTCGCAGCCAAACACTTTGGGGGATCATATCAAAATGATTTGGGAGTTTGATGTTGAGAAAATTAGAAATTATTACACAAAAAAAAATATACATATATATGATTGATTTCACTGTTTTAGACGTTTTAAGCATGATTTGTTTAAGATTTTCGCTAATTGTCTATTTTTAGAAGGTTTGTCAATTTGATGTGAATTATCTTCAATTTAATTATTTAATATAAGAAATGAAATGAAAGATTAAATTATAAAATAACGCCGATGATTAAACGTAAGGTTTAAGGCAGTAGTGGCGCGCGAATAATAAAACACAGGACCTTACGAGGACTCTTTAAAAACCCAGGATGCTACTTAATAACTCTCGAGGACAACCCAGGACACTCAAAAAAGCAGGGCGTGTCCTGGGGAAACAGGACGATTGCCAACCCTACTATAAATACAAATAAATAAATATATTTGTTTGTGATCGCGTTCTCGAATACGGTTCTAACGATTTCGATAAAATTGTACGATATACGAGTTTTCGATCCTGATCTTATCTCTGGAAAACAAAATTATCAGTAAATAAAAAACAAGATTTTATTCCGAGCGGGCGCTCAGTCACCCTTATATTAAATTTAATTCATAATTAATCATTACCTACCTTCGGGACTAACTTATTTTGCCATGTGTACCTACTGTTTATGAATTCCGCTGATTGAACGTGATAAGCCAATCAAAATATAATTAAAAATGCATTATCCACGTCACTGGCTGCGAAAATTGTTTCGATGTAAACCATTAAACCGATATGAAGCAATCATATTGTATGTCATATTGAATAACACCCTTCATAAAAGTTATAAACGGTTCATAAATTATACCTGTCACTGTCGATTTCATACAAATGAAAAGAGATGAAAATAGATTTTGAAGCCATATTAGTTATTGGAGATTTAAAACATGAGTGTGAATAAGTTTAGTATTTAAGCTATCAAGCCGGGAACAATCGCCAACACCCACAAATAATAGATTTTATATTGTGTGGACTTTGCGTCGCTTGACGGGGAAAAAATAATTTATCTCACACATTTTTAAATGCAAATATGCGCACTAAAGATGGGTTTGCTACAATATATCGACAGAATAGTGTTTACACAACAGGCTTGAACTCACGACTTCACGACCTTTAGATTGCCCTTCATTCTGGGTCATTACGCTTAAAGCTAACATCAAAAAATAGATTCGTAGAAGCTATTAAACATACATATATATATTCAATTGTTTATTTTTTTAGAATATAGAACTATTTCATTAAATATAAGCCGCAGACAAAAGATAAATAATAAAAAACCCGTTACAGTTTATATATATTAAGATGTACCTACAGATCAGTAGTAGTTTAATTTTATATCAATAATTACTTAATTTATTATACAGTGCGAACAATTCCAACCGTAAATCGATTTTTTTACCCTACACTAGGATTTCTCCTGTATCGCGGGTACAGTTTACAAACATACATGTCACATGCACGCACAACCAGACCCGAAACAACTATCTGTAGACCATACAAATATTTGTTCCATACGGGGATCGAACCCGCGACACGTAGCGCAGAAGGCTGATTGCTTAGCCTCTGCGCCAACCGTGTCGTCATTATATCACACTACTGTTCGCGGTTTTACTCGCACCCTATTTAATGTGCCCAAATAAAAAGTAAGTGCTTTAGCAAGTGTTAATCCAGAACATGGTCTATCTGTGTGTCAAATTTCAACTAAATTCGTTCATCCGTTTATGCGTGATTGAGTACCTACCAAACATCCAAACATCATCATAAACTTTCACATTTATAATATTAGTGTGATAACATAGCATCACACCTGCATTACCTAAAGGGTTAGGTAGAGGTATTGTACACCCACATTTCGCCGACAACGTTATTAAGTCCCTTTTAATAGGGGGCGAGCCCATTGCCGTCTACCGAGCACAATTTCAAAAACTGCCATGTTACTGATTATTTCCATACAGAAAAACCCAATAACACATTGAAACGAACCCACGATCTCACGCTCAGCAGTCCCGCTTACAATCACTAGACTATAGGACAGTTAAGTAAGTCATTTAAATCATTGATCAAAAATAGTACATTTTTAGTAAGTACGCTTTATTGAAAATCGAATCAAGACCATTAGATCAAATGAACTACAAATCGAACAGAAATAAATCCATGAAAACATTTAAGTAGATCTTACATTAACTTATTTTCCACCGTAAGTAGGTACTTTGACCTGATTTTTCTCATACATACAGGTAAATGTAAATATATCTTTAAAATTACTTCTGTCGGTCATTTGTATGACGGAAAGCATGTATTTCCATTTCGTCTGCTCAGATTTTTTTGTTATTTTCCCTAAATAACGTAACACACCTCTGTTCCTCGAATTGTTCGACGGAGGTGTAATATTGTACACATTTCACCGATGCTGTTATTAATCTTGTGTTGTATACAAGGCGAGACTTGCTATTCCCCGGGCAAATTTAATACTCTGGGCTGCAACTACGAGAGTCCATACAGAATACCCGAATAAACACTTAACATAGAAAATAGAACCTCGACCTCAAGCTGACGACACGGTTAGTGCAGTGGTCAAGCAATTAGCTTTCTGCGCTATAGGTCGCGGGTTCAATCCCCGCACGCAACAAATATTTGTATGATCTACAGATAGTGGTTTCGGGTCTTGTTGTGTGTGCATGTGTGACATGTATGTTTGTAAACTATACCCACGATATAAGATAAATCCTAGTGAGGAGAAATATTAAAAAAAAAGAAAAGAAAGAAAAGAAGCCCTTTGACTACTAAACCAATGAGGTTTTCCTAAATATCATGGAGGTTCTTTCATGTAAGATGGTACAGTCGTACACAGGAATGAAAATGCAATTGTAATATTAATCTCTAAATTGTTCGCAACAAGCGAACTCAACCAAAATATTACAATTTAATCAATCAAGGTCCATCACTGAATGATATCACACATTGATGTCCCTTCAAATAATTGTTCTTTTTATCGCTCACCAGTGTTCATACCAAAGACCGTACCCTGTTGCATGAAACCTCTACAGTACTTACATCTATACAATGTCGATAACGGTTAAAGTACCGTGGACGACGTGGACTCTCGTCAGCGGTATTGTTGGTGTCGTCAAAGTAAATCGTTTGATGACAAAAACAAAAGTATCAGCGATGCCCTGATGCCCTGATGAGGCTTGATGTCGACGTCATCATATTTTCAGTTGTTTTCGTTACTGCGTGTCGTGTCTGCGTCTTTATCAGCTAATGTGAAACCGCCTATTGATGGGCTTAAGGCGTGGCCGCACTAGAGTTTAATTGTAAGCTTGAGTATTAAATCGATTCATATTGTATTTATTTGCAATTAGGATGGAATACACAAACATAGAACCCTGTACATTTTAAGTTAGCCACCTATAAATATACTACTTCAATTGTAGCCTTCATAAATGACATAGTTCGTGGTTTATGCAGTACTAGCTTCTGCCCGCGGCTCTGCCCGCGTTTTCCCGGGATAAAATGTACCCTATGTGCTAATCCAGACTATAATCTATCTCTGTGCCAAATTTCATCCAGATCCTTTCAGTAGTTTTTGCGTGAAAGAGTAACAAACATCCATCCATCCATCCATCCTCACAAACTTTCACATTTATAATATTAAGTAGGATTGGGGGTCTGTAGTCAGTCATGTTTTTGGTCCTTAATACAGCTATGGCCTAACACAAACACTTGAATGTATTATATTAGTATCAATTTAAATTTCACATATAGAAAGTCAAACAATTTTACCGTCGGAAACACCAATGTTGGCCCCCAGGCATATTGTCACTGAAATCGTATTATTTTGTCCTGTTGCGCGACGATTTAATCGCTACAATTTGCATATGACGAAACATGTTCGAGTAACAGTTTTAAATGACATTTCAGTTCGTATAATTTTTTTTGCCGTGTTTTTCGAGAGTACGGATTTTTATTGAATATAGTAGGTGTAAGTGAATTTCCATCTTATTTATATTTCTGTCGATAGCACAGATATGATTATATTATGTTTGTTTGGGGTGCAAACAAATAAATACGTGTTTGTACTGATAACTATCCTTTTTAATTTCAGTAAAACACAGGCGGCGCCCAGCGATGAATAATATATTTTCTATTTTGCTTGTAATCAATTATTTTTATTTTAAATTCATTGCTCCTATTTCTCCTGCGTCGTAGTTACTGTTAACAAACATACATGTCACATACACACCGAAATAACTATCTGTCGATCATACAAATATTTGTCCCGTGCGGGAATTGTACCCGCGACACGTAGCGCAGTTGATCGCTCAACCGTTTCGCTAACCGTGTCGTCACTTTATCAGTAGACGTCCTGTAGTGTAAGTTTCTTTGGACAAATTCGATTTACTACATCGAACGCGTATGAATATTTTGGGAACTGATTGTCTGGAAACTATAGTATTGTATTGAATTCACAGTTGTCTTTATTGTGACTGATTTTAAAGCGTTTTATAACGGTATATAACTTCAAAACCATGAACTTAAACAAAAATATATCTTATGTCTATAAACAGATAAACACTTTATTCACAATTATAAATTATACGTCAACAGTCATATGATCAATACAAATAAATAAAATTCAAGTGGGTGTTCGTAATGTCAAAATAACAGCTTCTGAAATATATGCAAGTATATATTCAGCATATGAAAGTATATACTGTACTTATAAGAAAAAACATATATTAAAAAATTTACTTATTAAAAAAAACTGTCTTTCTTCTTGTGCTAATCTTCTAAACGGCTGAATCGATTGTGACAGGACTTTCACTGGCAGATAGCTGATGTTATAAGGAGTAACTTGGGCAACTTTTATAAAAAAAACAACTAAAAATAAAAAGAAGCTAGTACAAAATAACATTACTAGAGCAATATCTGATTAAAACCATAAACCTAGGTAAAAATCTCTTAAATAAGATTAAGTGTACATACAATGTCTGTTTGCTGCAGCATGCAGCACTCGTTGCAACGAGCCACAAGCACTACAGTTTCAAAAGCTTCTTCAACTGTTGGCTTCATAAAATCTTTGTTTGATAAAATATGACAAAACAAAATTCTGTGCATTTTTTGTTCCAATATTTGAATAATGAAAGTCAAATTCAAAATTTAAATTTGAATTAAAAGAACTAAAATAACAGAGATTTTTTTGGTCAAAGCGACTTGGCAAACTTCATTACTATGCAATATTTTGACGATACGGTTGGCGCAGTGGCTAAGCAATTAGCTTTCTGCGTTACGTGTGGCGGGTTCGATCCCCGCACGGAACAAATATTTGTATGATCTACAGATAGTTGTATCGGGTCTGGTTGTGTGTGCATGTGACATGTATATTTGTAAACTGTACCCACGATACAGGAGAAATTCCAATGTGGGCCAAAGTCTAAAAAAAATTAAATAATAGCCTCGTCAATGACATCAGTGCCACATAACATGCCTAAATTTATCAATCAACTAGTCTAATTCATTAAGCAAATCGTGTTATTACCCACAAGGTAACCACGGGAACATTTTCGAAAATTCTGCGTTGAATAATAAAACATACGATACAGAAGGTCGAAAGCTTGCAATCCCCGTCAACGCACTCAAACATAAACGTTAATACAGATAACATAGGTTATAGGTATGATCATTGAAGCAATATAGCCATCACATAGCCCGCTCTTTAGTGTAGTGTTTCACTCGAACCTGTTGCGCGTATTATGCAAGTGGATTTTCTGAAAATCTTCGTTTTGTGGTTGTTAAAGATAATCTCGTTTTGCCGTGTCTGTCTGGCTGTGACGCCTATTTTCATCCCAATAGCGTCATAATCAGTTTTGTCTGGAGCTGTATATATTGAGGCGCTTTGCATATCTACATAGTACGATTTTGTTCGTTTTTTCGTAATGTGTGAAAACCTGTCACCCATCCAAGGACTGACCTCTACAAGCTCTGCTTAACCTTGCAGATCGATTATAGCACGGTAGTTAGGTAGTTACGAGCCCATCATTCCGAGCAGCGAATCGTTAAAGCATCATCACGCTTGTATACCCCGAAGGGTTTCAGCACGTAAAACAGAAAAACGAAGTACCCTGATCATTCAGCAATACTAGACACGAATTTCAGCTGCACCTGCCGACGATATTATTTCTTACAGGTCTCAACTGCTCAAGTGGATGAAGACCAAAAGCGTCTCCAGGTGCGTCGTCTGACTGTACTGCCACTGACCAGTTTGCCTGGCGTGAGGATAACAGGAAATAAATACATTATTTTTTAATATAGCTATCTATAAGTTAAATTATTTTAAGAAATATTATTTAAAGGCATTTTTAAATTTCGTAGTTATATACGCGTGTTGGTATAAAATTAGTAGATACGTAGGTACTTTAGATAGAAGCTCTTTGCACAAGTATTAAAAATAAAATTAAAACATGGAAGCATAACGGCCATGGTTTCAATTTCCATTTACAATTTTACTCGCGCAACAATTTTAAAATCCATTCATTTGAGGAGTACAGATAATTATGTCGGCCGTTTATACGCGACTTCGTTTACTGCGGTATACTAGTGAGACCGTTTAACTCCACTATTGAAATTAAATCGTGTAACTGACAAATTATTTAGTAAATTCAGTTGCAGGATTTTACGAAAATGTATTATTATTTTATTTTTTATTTTATCAAAAACGTTGCCCCACGCTAGTAATAATTCCTGTCTCGTGGGTGCGTTTACAAACACATATTTTCACATGGACATACACCCAAACCCGGAACAATTATCTGCCGATCATACAAATATTTGTTACGTGCGGGAATCGAACCCGCGACACGTAGCGCAGCAGTCGATCTCTCAACCACTGCGCCAACCGTGCCGTTACTTACTATTAAATGGGGAACAATTTTGAGTGGTATGAAATGCATTCAATGATTAAAATTGCCAAATTAGAATTTGTAAGTACATTTTTACCTACACATTACATAGGTACTACTGAATGTTACCTTAATTTAGTTGAATAAATTATTATATTGGGAGAGGCCTATGTCCAGCTGTGGACTAACACAGGTTAATGATGATCATGATATGTAAGTAGGTACCATCGAAATAATATGTGATTCAGGATATATTATTTCGATGGTAGGTACTTAGTGATTTCCCTAGTATGATTTTGACACATATCATACCAAATAATATTAGTTCCGATAAAATCCGCAATATGGCGGAAGTCCAAATATATAAGTTGACAGGCTTTAAGTTCGTAGCTGCCAACTTAAGAGTTGATGGCTTCTTCTTACTTTAAAATTTTGCGTCTAAGAGACTATTCATCGGCCGATAGTTTAGTAGGATTAGTGATGTGCACAAGGTATAAAGATATACCTACTCGATGCTCATATAAAAAATAATTCGAATGTTTTTGACCGACTGTTTTGTTTGAAGTGTCTAACCGTTTGGGTCTATTGTAATCACAAGTATGACAATTTTTATGATAGAATATCTCTTACAACTAAGCAGAACAGGGAGCAGTTGTTACATTATATATTCCTTCGAATGTATTTTCAAGAGAGAAAATACGAGTAGGTACGTTCTTGTAACATACATTTCAAATTCTAAAGTGCATTTTATCCCCCCCTTGCGGCTAACAGACACAGCCATGTGAAACCTTAGTAAGTAATGTAGTATGTATGTAAGACAACTTTACTCTGACATTCAACTATAAAAGTAAAATAAAATACCGAACTAGAATTTTGTTCCGTACAGGAAACGAGCCCGCGACACGTAGTTTAGAAAACTATGTATATAAAAAGGGAAAGGACCTTCCCAATATAAGCAGTTAAAAAATCAACTAAAGTTATTTTTTAACACATTACTAAGTTTACGGACCCAGACCACAGCCAGAATTAGTCCCGATAAGCAGGAATTAATTTGATGTGATTTTTAAAATAATCTCCGGAATATTTAATTAACACATTAACTTTCCAATTTTTCCAATTCCATGGTCAACATAACAAATTAATATTTATCTCGAAATGCGCTATTCACGACCATATCCAGGTAATTAAACAAAGGCCTATTTATAACAACCTTTTCATTAAATAGGCATAAAGGTAATAAGATATTGTGTGAATAGCTGACAAATACGCAAATTTAATTGCAAAATAAAACATACAATCATTTGGTCCAAATGAAGCATTAATTTTTCTTATTACAGTGATTGAATAAATGAAATATTTAACACAACTTAACATAGCATCCTGTATTTTTCAAAGGTGTAGTACCTACTATTGTTTACCCACATTTCGTCGAAGTCGTTATTGAGTTCCAGGTAATAGGGGAGAGTCTATTGCCATCAACCGGGCACAGTTCCAGACTCTGTGCTTTTACTTATTGTGAACTAGCCGCCCGCGGATTCGCCCGCATTGATTACGAACCCGTGCATTTTTTCGGGTCACACGTAGTGCCATTTTGAGACCTAAAGAAATTGTGACCATTGTGACCGTCGAAAGTTATTATTCTTTGCCTCGGGTACAGTTCGTTGTATGCACAACGCGGTCGATAGTTTCTTCTTAATCCTGTAATGTTGTCAAAATGAGGTAGTACCGGTTGCCAGTTCACAGTCGATATTTAAAATTTCATGATGATCGGTTCAGTGGTTTAGTAGTGAAAAAGTAACAAACGAACCAAACAAACTTACTTTCGGATTTGTAATATTAGTTAGGATTTCTGTACAGTAAAACACAATAATACTTTGCCCGAAATGTGAATCGAACCTAGTACCTCGAGCTCAGCAGTCGCACTTAGGACCACAAGAGAAAATGAGTCGGACACCGGGGTATAAAAAGAGGTATAAAATATCTTTGACGACATACGAGTATGACATAATAATCTCAATTTAAGTTAATTGTAAAATTTAGGCCCGCCAAACTTTAGCTAAACTATATTATACACGGATAATGTTCCTACAAGGGTAACCCATGAGTCGATCATTATATTTCTGATCGATGCTTGCACTCTGATGCGACAGGTCAGCTCTAATAATTATGACACTTTCTTCAAAAGGCTATTCTACCCTATATTTATCTCACATAAACCCTTACATCATTACAATCTGTCTGGACTTTAAAATATACCTTGACCCCTGAGTTTGTTTCGGCGTTTCTTCTCAGGGATAGCATAGGAAATACCGACGCCATCTATTTTAAAAAAGACGTGTAAAAGTGATTGAAAAATCCTAATTGCAAAATAAATAATTTCATTTCATTTAATTTCATTGTGACGTCATTAATTTCACATTCATGGTCTACAAAGAATTTCAACCTACAAAATCTATAAGTCAATAAACCTTTGCATCTAAATACCTTACTTAACATTCCATCATAACTTTTCCATATAAAATAATCGTGAAATGAGACAAATGATAAACACATTCCGTTTGCGCAGTGGTTCAAAATTGAAGCATCTGAGTTAAGAGTAAATTAAAATTACATGTCATTTTCCTTGCGGAGCGGTAGAGGAACGAGCAAAAAGCCGGCATAATAAAAATCTAGATACGTCATTCTCTGTTATTCGTGATGTACGTGAAAGTTGGGGTAATTATTACAGCCATTGTGATTCTTCGTCGCTTTAGTTTTTACTCTGTCATGCGTTATACCGGGTAGGTTTTGTACCCATTTGTATTCGGGAATGTATTGCAAATAACCTTAATGTAAATCGAGTAGGCATTCCGGTTGAGAATAGCGTTCTCGCTGTTTCGTCGTTTGCAAGAGCCGTAGGTATATCCTTGTCATTATATGAGCTCAGTCGTGTGGATATTCGTTTTTGTCAATTGATTTAAAGTATCTTTTGAAATTCTATTATAGAGCGGAAAGTGCTTTATGTGAATGGCGCGTCTGGACTATCAATAAAGAAGTTTGTTTGTTATTTGAATGAATCATTACATAGCATCACGCCTGTATTCCCCGAAGGGATAGGCAGAGGTATTTTACATCCTCATTTCGCCGATGCCGTTATGAGGCCCATGTTATAAGGGGCGAGCCTATTGCCATCTACAGGGCATATTTTCAGACTCCGTGCTGTTACTGAGAATTTCCATACAGAAATACGCAATGAAGGTCCGACTTCGGAATCGAACCTCGGGACCTTACGTTCAGCAGTCGTACTTGCGGCCACTAGACCCATGAGGCAGTTCAAAATAAAAGAGCTCAGTAATTTGTAATGTTTATTTTTATTATTATTTTATTTTACTTCGTACGTTGCGTCATACTCGTGAACGGGTGCCGTCTATTGGGACTGGTCAGCTCATAGCTGCCATGTCAATCTTATCAGAATATTTGTTATTAATTTAAAAATCAAACTTGTTTAGTTTAGACTTTTTTTTTACATTGTCGAGTCTATAACTATTCTTAAGTACCTGTATATGGTCTACATGAATAAAACATACATATCTTATCTCTACAAATTAATGACTCTGTCCGTTTTTAGTTATACACCACTGGCAATGCTTGAATTTAATTCTGTAATCTTGTATCCACATCTACCGTATGACTGCATTGGTCTACATTGGTCTAGTGGTCGCAAGCGCCATTCCTTTGCGTGATGTCCTGGGTTCAATTCCCGGTTCGCACAAAGTTTTATTGGGTTTTTCTGTATATAAATGCTCAGTAGCAGCATGGAGTCTGGAACTGTGGCCGGTAGATGGCAATAGGCTCGCCCCCTATTACATGGGACTCGCTTCACCTGATACACCAATAAAGCAACCTGTACGTGATGTTCACTTTATTCAAATCGCGCTTGAACTCAATACTCAATACTTTATTTAAGTCCTACAAACGCAACCTACTTTGTACGGCTAACTTAACATGTCGATACCTTATGCCTTAAATGGAGCACCTTAGTCCATTCTGATCTATTCTGGCCCATCAAAATGTTATTGAGATTTTCTGGTTGAAAATTTTCAGTAGCAGCTCTGATTTTGGGGTTGCCCAGTAGACGGCAATAGGCTCACCCCCTACTTTTACCACCTCTGCGTAACATGGAGTATAGCAGGCGTGATAGTATGGGATATGTCACTGTCGTGAAATTATCCTTCTGTGACTCTTCTGTATTCCATCGCCTCTCATAACGTTTACGACACGTAGTTCTGTTTGTTTGAAATGTACGAAAGGGTCAAGCAATTCTCAAACGTCCACACCACACCCGTGTCCGTTGTCCACGTTTCGTGCTCGCTGTGCAAATTGCCCTGAGCCCTTAACTTCGGAGTGCCTTTTTAATTGAATCAAATAATGAAATAACAGTAACTTTATGTATTTATAACACACAATAACAAGTCTTGAAGGGCAGAGAACATCTCTGCCTTGTTATTAGAAGTAGAAATTATTTTTCATTAAATAATATTTATTTAATGAAAAGCAGTGATATTATGCAATGATAGCCTAGCGGTTCAACGCTTGCCTTCCGTGCAGGAGGGTCTGCGCTCAAACCCGGCCCGCACCTCTGACTTCTCGGAATCATGTGCGGATCAGAATTTGATTATCTCTTGCATCTACGGTGAAGGAAAAACATCTTGAGGAAACCTGCACACCTGAGACGGCTCCATAAAGTTCTCGACGGTGTGTGTAGTCCGCGAACCCGCACCTGGTCAGCGTGGTGGACTAAGGCCTATCCCTTTTCATTCTGAGAAAAGATTGCCCAGCAGTGGGTCGGTAATGGGTTGAATTTAATTTTTTTTTTGTAAATAATATTCCGGGCATCTAATGAAAATGAATTTCAAAGCTTTTTGCTTCGTAGATATTTGTTAGGAATTCTCTTTCCGCCCACTACCTATTACCTAGAAAAGAACACTGCGAGAGCTTGTATTGTATCGTTGACTAAGATCTATGGATAAAGAATCTCCAAATGATAAGTTCTATGGAGGAACTAGGTGTTCCTCCAATGAAAAGGGAGGATCCTCCGACCAGGCAAGGTGGTCAACCTGGCGGGCCGAAGCCCGAAGATTGATGTCGGACATTCGTATATGTGTTAGAATCGTTGTAAACTTTCATAGTGCGATTCAGGGTTTGTTGTTGTAGTTTCACTCCGATAGATGGCGCTTTACTTTTTGCTATGTTGCGAGTAGTAGTCGCTACAAGTTTTATCAGGGATATGTTTGACAGCACGGTTTGCGATCGACTACTACGCTACGTGTTGCGAATTTGATTTCCGCACGCTACAAATATTTGTTTGATCTACAGATGGTTATTCCGGTTATGAGTGTTTGTGCATTGTGAATATTTGTGTTTTTAAATGCACCTCGGTACAGGAGTCATTCCTAGTGTAGGACAAAATTAATTGGCATGAACATAGGTAATTACGTAAAACCCTGTTAAAAAATTGAAAACTTAAAGATCTAGTAGATCTATGTAGGTACCTATTATATACCTATTTATTTGTTTGACTGTACTCAGTTTACCATTATTATGATTTCAGTTTCATCTCGTCACAGTTCTTCGTCTACAATAGTTTAATTGAATGGTGACAAAGATTCTTTCGAATTATTAATTTACTAACGAACAAAACTGTGTACTTTATTTTTTTCGAACTTTCTTCAAAGTATAGTGTTTTCTTTGTCATCTTTCGTCTCGAATGACGTCGGGCGGGAAATTAAAGAATAATATTATGTTTTATCAGTTTGTTTTTCTGCGAAGGTCGCAAGATGTTGACGGAAGAAAATGAGTTTCATAGGTGGCGGGCTATCGATCTTAGCCTAGGTATACTTAATATGTTAGCAATAGTGGTGTAAGAAGTATTCGATAGTATGTTAATAACATAGCATCACGCCTGTATTCACCGAAGGGTTAGGTAGAGACGTACTTTGTACGTACGTTGTACACTTACATTCCGCCGATGCTGTTATTGAGTCCCATGTACTAGGGGGCGAGCCTATTGCTGTCTACTGGGTACAGTTTCGAACTCCATGCTGCTACTAAGAATTTCCATATAGAAAAACGCAATAACACTTTGCCCGAGTCGGGAATCGAACCCAGGATCTCACGCTTAGCAGTCCCGCTTGCGACCACTAGATCAATGAGGCAATCAGTGTGGTAATAGTAGGGTTCAAAACCCATCCACACTATTATAAATATGAAAATAGCTCTGTCTGTTTGTTACCTCATCACGACTAAACCATTTCTTCTGTCAACTCGGTAAGAGCTATCTCAGTGAAATCGCTTATGCCATAGTGGAAAGATTAGCCAGTCAGCAATGATATTACCGAGACTGCCCAGGGTTTGCCAAACTAACTTAAATATCGTCACTCATGGAGGCTCTTTCTTGCACTCTACCCCACTAAACCACTGAATCGATCGTAATGATTTTTTTCAAGTAGGTAGCATGGGCTTGAAAGATGACATAGGCTTATTTTTACTATTGCAGAAAAATACTAATACGATAATAAATACAAAATACACACAGACAAAGAAGAATCTTTACTTCTTCTAACGAAATTCTCGAGCAGAGGTTAGTTAAGAACAATAATTATCTTCTTCGATAAATAATTCCATACTTAACCCCTAAATCTGTCAAGATGTCAAATTTAAAAAATTTCAAAAATGGCGTATCTGTCTAGCCCTTCGTGGATGGTCCGGCGGATATCGGCCCGCGTCAGCAAAATCGATGACTCATCAAATATTTTGTATAGGCGGTATACGAAACAATTATGTCGTTGTGATGCCCACGAAACATGCTACTTAAACATAAAAAATATACTTTAGCAGTAAATTATGGCGATTTATTTACGATTAAACCAAAAAAAAAATCGTCAAAATTTTTCGTATCAAAATTAACGTATCTGTTGCAAGTTTCATTTATTTAAACCATCATAAAATAGTTTACAATACAAAATTAAACAAACAGTCGCCGAACATTAATAATACACCATATGGATAACATAGACCCGGGTAGATCCGGATAGACCCGGGTACGTCTTAAAACTGCGGCCAGACACCGGAGGACGGGCAGCAGCGTCCTTTTACTGATAGGTGAGCCACTGCGATCCCCAAGCCGCCTGCCAAGCGTGGGGATTATGGCACCCCCCCCCCCCCCCTTTGGGGGAGGCCTTCGTTCAGCAGTGGACGTCTTCTGGCTGATGATGATGATGATGATATGGATAACATATGTCGTTAGTTATATTTCTACTTAGCGTCAAAAACTGATTCCATCTTACCTCTCATCCAATCTCTATTGTCAGTCGATGTTTAGGAAATGTTCAGTAGCAGCCTTGGGTTGTGAAATGCTGTTATTGGGTCCAATATAATAAGAGCCGAGCCTATTAACATCTAGCAAGCACAATTCCAAACTCCAAACTATGAGTATTTTCCAATAACAAAACTCAATAACAAAACTCAATAACACTTTTCTCAACCCGGGAATCGAACCTAAGCCCTCATACTCAGCAGCTGCATTTGCGGCCATTACACTAAGATGAAAGTCAAAATATATAATTATAACATTATGTATAACAGCAGCTAACGGAATATCATTTACTCAGCAATTTCCATTCTTCCTAAAAATTTCCTAAGGAAATAGGGTCTGGGGACATCACCGTTTAAATGTAACTATAATAGACTGATAGTGGCATTGAGGTGCCATCTCAGAGCATTATAGCGGAGTGGGTGCCCCTCAGTCCATTTTTATATCTCGCGTGAAAGATAAGCTCCATATACTTTCGTACTTACATATTCCTTTCAGTTTGGCCTCTATTGATATGAAGGTTTCGCTTCTAGAAAAACGAAGGATTAAGAAATTTAAGTAGCAGTCCGTAGTTTTTGAATTGTGTGTGGTAGATGGGAATGGGCTAGCTTTTATCACATGAGACTTAATTACGACATCGGCGAAATATGGGTGTTCAATAGTACACCTCTGTCTAACCGTTCGGGATATACAGGCGTGATGCTATATCAAGAATGTAGAACGTTAAAGAAGCCAAGAACTGGAAAAAAGTCTTCTAACAAACTTACTTTCAACTAAACAATACCTTCTGTTAGAAACATAACGAGGCATAAGAATTTATTGAAATTGTGAGTGAGCCGGTATTTCAACTAACAGGTTTGTGTACTCAAACTTCGCAACTTTCTCCGGCAGTAACATAGCTATTCCCTTATCTTTAAGCACTAAACGAACTTGAAAGTAGATAAGAAGTGATGCGCTTTTAGTTATAAACTTTTGTACGTGACGTATCGAAAATGCATCGGATAGTAAGAAGGCTTATACGAGCTGACTTTAAAGTAGTTTAAGCGCTAAGCGGGAATCGCGTTTGCCCCCGCCCTCTCCATTATTCAGTGGATGATCCTACCTACATGAAACAGTAAACTTTGGCAGCAAAAAGAATCCGTGAAGAAGCCACGATGATAATTTAATAAATTCGCAGCCATCTCTGTGTCACATTCGCTTTATTTTTCGAGTCACAAGTCGCTTTTGAACTTTTCATTTGCGTTTTGATATATAATTTATCGGGCTTTCTGATTCTGTGTTTACAATACTTTTTTTTTATAAAAATTGTTCGGTGTACCAATCACAGTCAACTATTCATGGGACTTTTTTGAGTGGAGTTCCACCAATTTGAATTCCACCAGACTAGTTCCAGCTTGAGTACATATACAGCACCGCCCTACCCGGCCGCAAATATATGCACATGCGGAGGTGCGATTAATATAATATAACTAACCCAAACAGATCCTCGATACGTGCTTTCGCTCCTCCATGGGGCATCCACAGGATATGTTGACTTGTTGACCGCTTGAACGGGAAAGAAACGCAAAGTAAAAATGCTTCTATATCTTACATTCTTTATAAAGAATTAAAGACAGTCCTATTCTTCTTTTCAACCTAAGATTAAATAATAATGATTGTACAAAGATTTTAAGTAAGTAACGGCTATTACATCCGCTTTTAGTGTGTATTCGCCTGCACTGTTATATTATAATAATACTTGTGCTGCTTCTCATACAAACTAAGTACTTAACACGAGTCTCCTCTCGAAACCATAACAACGAACGATCTAAGATGTTACGCCAATAATCGTCACGATTGGTGTCTGCCAAGACCAATAACATACTATCACGGTCACGCAACTGGATCAAGACAACTCATTAAGATCTCGCAAGTTAGTATATCTCTCATAGTCCCCAATGTTAAAGGCTTGGGGGATTTATGGCCAATAAGTTCACTTCGTCTTTGTCACAAAACAGAACGGCTTGGAAATCAAGGGGGAGGCCTTTGCCCAGCAGTAGGATGTGATAGGCTAACAGTAAAGGTAAAGTTTACTTAAAAAGATGTTAGCGAGTTTATAAATACAAATACGAACAATTCTTCAATTTTCACAGAGTTTTTCTAATAGTTTACACCTTTTAGAGTGATTTGTAGCTACATAGTTATCGTGTAGCGATGCTTGGTGTGGTCAGTCCTTGGGTAGATGACGGTTCTTAACACATTGACCCTTCCGTGCCTCGGATAACACGACAGTAGTCCAAAAAGTCTGATAAACCTATCTAGCCTTATGTTATTAATGTCTCCTAATAATTGGGTGGTGGAAATCAAACAGTCGTTTCGTCTAAAATACTGATATTCAGCCGCATCTGATTAAACTGGGATTTCAATATAGTTGGAAAAAGGCTAGGCAGATGATGATGAGATAATTACGTACTGCTTCCTCGTTTTAAAGAAATTGTGTTGAAAGAACAGGGTAGTTAATTCGTATTCAAGACAACAAATCAAATTATACAGTGACTCTCAATTCAAGGTCACGCGCCATTTCCGAAATATCCGAGCAATGTAGGCTTACTGGAAACCGTTTTTCCACGAAAGTCATTTACAAAACATACTTAGCACCAGCTATTACAGATGCCTAAATGAAACAAGTTACAGGGAGGTACAGGCAAGCACAGTGGAGTATTTGGTTTCATTACGCTGTATCAACATTACGCGATCGCTAACATGAAGTGGGGTCGCCTTGCGTACTGCCGCGTACAAAATTATTTAGTATATGCTAATATTTGGCGAGGTTTTTGGTATGTAGTTTGTCGTCGTGAGTTATTGTGTCTGGGAGACATAGATAACATTTAAGGGTTTACGGCCTCGATACTGGAACTGTGTAGTTATGTTCGTGTTGATTTTATGCTTCGTTATGAAATTATTCTTTGGTGAAAGCTGCGTAGCTACTCGTATAGATCGTTTCGATTGATTTTAGTAACGATTACAAATTTGTTTACGCTTCAATAACACATTGGACCTACATTGCGAACGTGGTGTGGCAGCAAAAACAAAATTGTTTTACCAAGCTCTTTTTGCAGTCGCGTTGTTTTAGCAATCTATGGATGGTGTTATTTTTGGACTTTGATTCTTTATTTATTTAGAGGCATTTGTCTCCATGGACATGAGAGCCCCAACGTTACCTAACATTAATTACATACTTAACTTACAAAAAATACAACAAAAACTTAAGTTATAAAAACTAAAAAGGAAAGGGAAAGAGTCATTGACGCAAAATCATATTTCCAACAATATATTTCGCTGCGTCAGATGTTGGTTCTGCTAATATGCTTATGAATGCAACTTGATCATATTTATTTATTTTAAAAAAATTTATCAATGCCTCTCTCCCACTCTGGTATTTATCGCACTCTACGAGAATGTGCTGCACATCATCTATCTTATCACACAAATCACAATTTGGGGAATCAACCTTTTTCATTAAAAATGCAAATTTCTTGGAAGGATAATGGCCAGAGCGTAATCTATCTAATGTTACAATGTAGGATCTATTTAAGCTACTATTATAAAACCAAGGTACTCGAGGAGGCTGACATTGTATAGTTTGCAAATAAGATATGGTTGTTATTTAATTCAATTAAAATGAATTTGAGTTCAATTTGTTAGCAGTTTGATTTGTTTCATGATACATACATATATGCCTCTATGCCCCGAAGGGCAAGGCTGTACACACTTTTCACGAATATCATTATTCTGACGGCATAATTGGCGTTTGACTGCTGCGCTACGTGTCGCGGGATCGAGTACCGCACGGAACAAAATTTTTCATGGGCTATAGTTATTTCGGGTCTGGGTATTTGTGAATATTTATACATGTGTTTCTAAAAGCAACCAAGATACAGGAATTATTATAGGAGGGAGGCTGTTGTAAACTACTGATCAGAAAATCCCAATATTGCTTTACCTAACCTGGCAATTGAACCAAGCCTCATATCCTCATATCAGCACCAGCGCATGCGACTGCTCCTACTTCTCCTACTAGGTGGACCGACGACATTGTGAGAGTCGCGGGCAACCGATGGATGCAAGTGGCGGAATGTCGTGCGATGTGGTGGTCTAAGGGGGAGGCCTTCGTTCAGCAGTGGACGTCTTCTGGCTGATGATGATGATGCATGCGACGTACACCAAAACCCGTGAGGCAGTTAATTTATTTTTTCATAACAGATGGCGTAGAAAGTTCTAAGTCTAACCGAGAACCGAATTTCCCAATAAACCGTAATAGGTTACCCTTATGTTTGGGTACGTGGAAAAACTAATGACTAGTTGCATGATTAATGTTAGTTATTGGAAACTTGCCGTTTTCTTGGTAAAGAATAGGCACCTATTATTAGTGGGGGTCGTTAGTGACAAAGGGGTTATATCGACGGCAACCTTGGTCTATATTATAGAACTATTTTTAAATAAAGAACTTCTAGGGTCGTTGATTAATAGGTAGAAAAATCTGATCTAGAGAATTTCTTTGATTTTAGGGTTAAGAAAAACTGCATACATAGTTTAAAAAAAATATGAATATATATTTATTTGCTGTGACATGTATAGACTTACATATTATGCCATTGATAGCGCACACATATTAATATTGTATTAAAATATGTGTATAAATACATAGACTCGGTTTTCAAAACCGGTCATTTTTGGATGGTACTGCATGTGATATTTATGTCTGTAAACTGTTTACACTGTACAAAGCAGCGGACACTAGTCCCATAGATATGTATATTTTTCAATCTAGCCGACGCTAGGGTTTCTCGAGTGGGCGCAATTTCCAAACATAGGCACAAAGCACATGCAAATCATCCAGAAATGGACGGACTGACAGAACTGTGTAGATACAATATTTATGACAATCTTACTGTATCATCTGACTTAACTTCTGTTGGTAGATAAGCCGTCAGGCTAGACGCAATAACCTTGTTCATCGTCGAAGAACCATCGATTTGTGCGATCGGAACATTAAACTTCAAGCTGTTAGTAAAAAACATACCTGCAGAAAATAAATAGGAGATTAAGGAAACTGAATCAAGGTTATGTGGAATATATATGTATATTGTAACTTTATTGATACCAGATTACAAATACATAGGAATAAACTAACGACCTGACAATACGGTTGCGGGGAGACTGAGTGCAACTGAGTATACAAATCTAATGCGTCACCAGTGTCCCTACAAAATGAATAAAAATAGACAAGCAACAGGGTTATGTATCGTAGCACGTGGCGTGTTAGAAAAGTCGGTCTACCCCCAGTGGGACTGCTCGATGATTTATATAAATTCGTGCCATAAACTAAGAAAACTCACGTGGCATCGTCATTAAGGTCATCGATCGGAACACGTTCTAATTAAACAAGTAACTTTAATACTCTAGAGTGGACCACTTTCGGAACTAATGCTCTAGAGTATATATGGTAGTATACACCTGGAGGTGGACTCCCAGGGGTCCACGGGAGACTCGACGGGGGTCTACGTTGGCGCGACAAAAAAATGAGGGTTTACAATTCAATTTACAATATGGCAGAAATGGGGGGGTCCACCGGCACCAGCTAAATTTTGAAAGTGGTCTATGAAAAAAAAAGTCTGGGAACCTCTGCTCTAGAGTTATCAAGCAAACGTATTCAACCTATATAACATTTACTTATTGGAGTTCGATCGGAGGGGAGAACCGTCGCGGTTGATAAATTCTTTAGTTCTAACGGGAAAATAGATTGCCCCGTATTGTCAACCTTGAGTGCGTCAGGGGTGCCTCAGAATAAATAACGCGATTAGTTCAAAACATAAATCTGTTAAAATTACTATTTGTTCTATACTTACATGTATTTATTTATTGCACCATGTTGTTATAGAACACAATTTAATTTCAGGTTGTAATGAATGTTTTTGATATGAGTACAGTCAGCATCAATAATAAGTATACACGTAGCGGAATTCAAACGCTTATTCTTGGAAAACTATTAGTCAAAATCATAAAATTTAAATGACTATGTATTTTTATGTATACACTAATACTATGTGTAAAATTGGTCGAAATTTCAATCACTATTTCATCTAAAAATCGCTTTTGAATATGATTAAGTGTATTCATCTTTTTAATTCTGACACACACTGTACATCGAGCTGTTCAAGGATTGTTATACACAATACAAAAACAATAATAATAAAATATGGCGCGCCGTTAATATCGATGTATCAAATGACAGATATTTTCATTTTCATACTCTTTCGTTAAGGTATAAATGATAAGCTGTCTGTCTGTTTGTCTCGAATTTAACATCACGTTTAGACTGAACCCTGATTGGGCGAACAGAAGTTTAAAAAAAAATATAAATATGAATACTTTTACAACTTTCGTATACAAAATAAAAGAAGCACGATTTCTGAGTGTACTTATCTGATGATTTTATTCGTTCCAAGAAAAAAGGCGGTCCGTGTTTTCAACCCTGTGCGTTAGGGTTGGCGCACAAAATACGACGCGTTCAACCATGCCAGGAATAAAACGTTCGTTTATAGTATCAGTGTTCAGTGTCTCAATTCGGGTTATAATGTGCAGTGATGCGGTGAGAGTTGGCGGGTAGAGTATTTTGTATTATACTTTGTAGATGGGTAGAATCTGTAAAAGCAAACTTTCCTGTAGTCTTCTTTATTTCTTGGCGGCACGGTTTGCATAGTGGTTGAGAAATCGATTGCTGCGCTACGTGTCGTAGATTCAATTCTCGCACGAAACAAAATTAATATTTGTGTGATCTACAGATAGTTTTTTCGAGTCTGGGTTTTTGTGTACATAGATATATGTGTTTGTAAACGCACCCACGGTACAGGAAGTTTACCGAGAGAGGGGCAACGATTTTTTATTAAAAAAAAAATAGGTACTGAAAAATACAAAACATAAATAAATTAAAATTGTAAATGTCCATTATGTAGCAAACATCAAAAATTGTAGCAAGAAGATTAAAATCAATCATTATAGCAATAAGTAAAAACAAAAAAATCTTAACATGTAATCGTAATATAAGTATATCAGTTTGTTTACAATGTGTACACTCTGACGCAGTCAAGGTTATCCTTGAGTGCGTAAGGGTGTACACATTGTACTGAATGCGATCAACCGTATTTGGAATATTGTTTGTTTATTTTTTTATAAGGAATGTACGGTATCTGTGTTTCCATTTCAGTTATAATGTGTTTTGCGTACAAAAGTGCTGAAGTGTAATATTTGTTTATTGTACCTGAAACATCTTAGATTGTACAGGAATAAAAATCATTCGTCTGTCTATGTAAAAGAGGTGATTTTGGAAACGATAATAATAACGTTTTGAGTTTACAAATATGCCATATTGTCGTTATTTGTAGTGGTTTTAATTAGCCTAAATATTAAATTATTGTTTTTTCCATTTTTTGTTAAGAAATGAGACACACAGTCACGAAAATATTTAGGTCGTTCTTTGAGCAGGATGTTTTCGTTATTTTCGTGGCAAAATTTATTTTATTATATTTTTTTCAGTTCTCTTGTAAATTTTTATATTTTGAAGTTAATTTGATAAAAATATATTTAAAAAAAACATAATGAATATGTCGCAAAGAATCCTGCGCGAAGAACGACCCGATTACTTTTTTAATCAGAAGATAACTGAATCCAAATCATATAATTTTTGTTGTTGGCACATTACGGGCTATTTTGTTATTAATTTTATTTTTATTTTGTACTTCTTTCTTTATTTTTCTTTTTTTTTGTGCCAATAAACTCTTTTTCTTTCTTCTTCTTTCTTTCTTTTTAGTAACAATTTAACTTAAAAACATGTGTAAGTACATTCTACTACGGGCACTATGAAGATTTTTATTAGTAAGTAAACTATATAAACAAAATATACAACAAAATTAGTCTTTGCCGCTACTACTTTATGTTACCACACATTCAAAAACTTGACGCGACCTCAAAAGCGTTCAAAGTTAGGACGTTATTCAAAATTCAAACATAATAAAATTGCACTTGCTCGGCAAAATGAGATTTTATACCAAATAGAGTGGTTTTCACACTTATTTTAAGCCCTTTTCACACAATCGAGCAGGTTGCGATGGAACTGTTAGTGATATATCGTTATTATTTCGCTTCGTTCGCGTTGAAGAACAATAAAAATACTGAAAAATTTGAACCCGCATTTCAGCCCTTTAAGGGTTGAATTTTGGAAAACTCTCTCTTAGCGAGTGCCTAAACCCTTTAAAAAACCACCTGCAACCTTACTTACAGGTAAAGATGTTTCAAAAATACAAGGATGCAATAGGAGTACAATTTTGTAGTCTTAGATGCAGCACATCATTGTATCGCACTCCATTACTGTTGATTATATATAATGTACACAAGCATTTTTTCATCCATCGAAAATTCGCTTAAATTGTTCATTCGCCTTCGTTCCATCATATGTACTAGGCCTTATACGAGTATCTTCTATCTTTCACGATACCCTCACTTCCTTAACATCGTTACAGAAAACTTTATAACTACTAGAGTTCTTTGAAACTATACGAAAATTGTAAAATTGTGTTCTGATACTTTGCCAACTTATAATTGGGGACAGTAATTGGTTGCATTACATACAATCAGCGATGTAGCGCAAAAGTTAAGCGGTTGATTTTCTACGCTATAGGTCGCGGGATCGATTGCCTAGGGGTAAATGTTTTTGTTTGTCAGTTTTTCCGAACTTGGGGGTGTGTGTCTCTGAATATATTGTTTGTAAACTAATTGTCTGTAAATACTTGGAATTATATATTACGTTTTAATTCGGTTTTTTTTATATTTTTACGGCACGGTTGGCGCATTGGTTGAGAAATCGACTGCTGTGCTACGTGTCACGGGTTCGATTCCCGCACGGAACAAATATTAGTATGATCTACAGATAGTTGTTTCGGGTCTGGGTCTTTGTGTATGTCAATATATGTGTATGTAAACGCACTCACGACACAGGAATTACAGGGTTTAGTACGGGGCAATGTTTTAAAAAAAAAAAACATTTTTTTTTATCTAGATAATTATTTTAATAATTAAACATTTAATTAAATATTTACTCTTAATTTTATATAATCTATATATTAATATGTGAAGAGAAAGGTCTTTCTAAGCATATTGTAATACCTATCACTTTATAACCGGCATAAATTATTCCTCATTTAAAGTTTTAACCCACTTAAAACGTGGCGAACGAAAAGGGTCCGCATTATGCATTCGGCCGACTCAGTTCAAATACCTGAACAGCATTACGTGGGCATAGCGCCGTCGATAAATAGTTAGCCACATTGGACCTTATAGCCAGAGGGAATCAATTTGTGACCAACCATTTGACCTCTCGTTGAAACTGTGAGATCCCGGGGCAGCTAAATTGGAACCGGGATTCAATCAGAAGAAAAATAGGGATGTTCGAAATAAACTGCCCCTAACTTAGCCCAACATTCTTATACTATGCTAAATTTTGGTACGATGCTTGTTTAGATTCGTCCGCGAATCCAATTAGTTTTCCGAGGGTCGAAGTTACTTTTTGTTTTCTGTAAATGGAAACGAGTAGTGCGAAGTTTTTCCCTTGTTGAATTGCATGGAGACGAGAAGTACTTACTTATATGATTTTCCATGAAAATATTTCAGAACTTTCTCATCAAAATTTCATGACGACCCATGTCTCCGGTGACCCGTAGGTAAGTTCATATGGATGAACTTTTGGACTTTTGGCCTATGATAAATTCCACTCTTAATATCTAATGTAGCCCCTAGTTTTATTTTTTCATTTACCTAAAGCACGAAGAGAACGCTCACTTACGTAAGAAATACAACTAAAACCTAATATATTTCATGGAGTTACATTACGTTAAAACCTGCTTACTTTGCTATTGATACATTAAGTTTATATATATGGCTACTGCTTTCACATTTACTGTTACGAAACAATTTATTTTGCAAAAGAAACGTCGACACTCCCTCGTACTAAATCGCGAAAACCAATTTCCTGCAAATAGTCAAACGTATTTCGCAGCACTCAATGCTTTGCTAATCAAAGAGTCATAAGTTTTTTCGCAAATCAAGCTCGATAAATTATGCTTACCGACTGACTCGCAAAACCTTTTAGGCGCGCAGATTAAACTAAAAAAAAAAATGTAGTGAAGGGAAATGTGATTCAGAAAAAACTGCCTGGAAATGCAAAACTAAATTGGAATGTAAATCAAGTCCGCCCGTTCTGTGTTCCTCTCGATTCCCAATACACCTGATTACTGAAACGAACTTCGCAGCAAACAATACAAAACAAATATCTTTAGTTTTCTGTTCACTGTTCAGATGTAGCCAAATTTTTTACTCGCTCCTTCGGGTCTGATTCAATAAGTTGCTCGCTCGCAATTAAGACTTTTCAACCCGTTTCAAAAGTTTTTATAAGGCCTGTCGGTCTGTATTCCGAATGTCTTTCTGGGTTTACCTGAAGAATGTAGATGAGTAATTTTTTTTATTTTTAAGCCAATTGTTTTCACTTTATGCATATAATATTCAAATGATAATTCAAATTCGCATTTAAGTCTATCTTTGATTATCTTGGATAAACTATTTCTGTGGAAATATAGTAAAAGATCATAAAATGTTAGTCTTAGCTTGAGACGGGTTGACTTTTCTTAGAATTTACTCAATGCGTCACAAGCGTTTAAAACAAATTTCACAATGAATGAATATGGGCGCAATAATAACACTGTGGTAATAAAAAACGTATCTGTTTTTTATTATTATTCGTTACTAAATAATATAATCAACTGCTTTATTGAACAAGTATAAAATTATCATTTGACGCTAGCCTAGCATTTAACAAACATATAATTTATATAATTATTACCAAGTTACATATTAATAGTAGGTATGTTATTATAACGTATTATAGTTACAAACTTCAGAGCTATTTTATATATTTTTATTCACGAGACATCGTTATGTTAAAACCAAGTTATACACATAAAGGTTGGTCACTCACCAGAAATAATCTATTACCCGCCTATAACGAGAACAGGAAAATTTACTGACCTATTTTTCCGGACTGACCTATTTAAAACCTAATATGCTGCACAGCGTACCCTAAATTAATTCCATGATCGACCGACTAGATCAGTTATCAACTGGTACTTAGCTATGAGCGAGCCAGAAAGCTGTCACGGCTAATGTACTATTGAAATATTAAATGTTAAGGCACCATATATAACTATGGCGTAACTTGGATCAGAATGTTGATAAATTAATATGTACTGTGAATTTTACAGTTGACAGTTTTGATGTATGAGTTAATAATAAGCATGTTCCTGGAAATGTTACAGTGAAGATTATGCTTCCTTCCAAGGGAAGGCATCAGGCCCTTTGGAAGGCTAATGCGAACGCATAGGTCTAGCACGCAGAGCTTATTTAAATTGGGATGGGAGGACACAAACCGAAGACTTTCCAAGTCGTCACTCATATTATTAGTTATTATTAGAAGTATTCTCCCACTGCCCGACAAAGATTCCCGTACTCTCTTTCTACTCTTTTAATAAAGACTGGTCCTTAAGGTAGAGAGCCTAAAGGACCAGTCTTAATTAGAAGAATCCAGCTCATTCTGCCATCTCCGTCTGGGTCTGCCGCAATGAACACACACACTACCCAATGTCGTGAAATATCCAGCCCAATTCCATTATAGCGTGGCTGCTTCTATGATATTAGTTATTCTTGTAGTTATAACTAACGGTACCTGCTTTAACTTACCATAAAAACGCCGGTAAATAACTATACCATATATACATATTTTTGGTAGTTAGAAAAAGGAAAATATATTTATTTTACTCCCATTCAGCATTCAGACAAAGCGCAAGTTACGCACAACATCAAATAAATTTCATAATAAACATTTATGAGACCTTTAAAATCGTCGTTTACATCAAACATCGAAATCCATCAACGCCGCAGAGCCTATTTACAATTATTTTTTATTAACGGATAGCCTTAATGGCCTGTTCTAAACCGTTGAGTAATTACCATCATTGGTTCGCTGAATTTTTCTTTTATTATAGCCCTTTAGAGCCTATAAAGTGAAGCACATAAAGCTCTGAGGAAGTCCGTTGGATTGTTTACACACGATTTCTGTTTACGATAGAACGATTTCAATACTAATTTGATGTTTATGATGTCAGTAATTACCGCTACACTCTGTTTTAATTGGTTAATTAGTTATCTTCTGTTTGTTTGCATAAGTGAAAGGATGGTTACAATGTGTTTATGAATCCTTTTATTATTATAAGACATTTAGCCTGTATCCTTTGAAGTATAGGCGAAGATTTACTATTCTGCCGTCGTAGTAAAAAAGGGCACAAATATGTATAATATTTTTCAAAATTGTATATATTTTCAGAATCAGGAAAATAACTTTAATTTTTAAACTCCACTTTTGTATATACCTATTTTTAAATTACAACGGCAGTATTGTAAACCGAGATATTGGCGATAATAATGTTCCATATTTAAGACTAGCTGTTGCCTGTGTATTTTATATTTATTACCTAATTAGTGTTCTGCTGAAATAGCGAAAATAGCCTATATTCCTAAAGGATCCAGCCTTCGTATTTACGACTACTAGCTACGAATTTCCTAACAGCCAAACCTAAATACATTGGACGTATCCAAAATTTCGTTTATAATGATAATGGATAAAATAGAGGTGTACGTTGAGCTTGAGTGCAAAACCACGTCCGACCTAATTGTATAAAACACTGTAGATTAATAAAACGTTATATTAGTCCATAAACGCCTATTTTCCCCGAAGTATTAAGCAGGGGTGCAACTGTTGGTACTGTTGTGGGTACACTCACATTTCGCGGATGCCGTTATTGTGTCTCATGTAGGGCGCAAGCTTATTGCTATGCCATTTACTAGGCACAATTACTTACTCTTACGAATTAAAGTGTTAAGAGCGACTGAGTAATATATATGTACATATAAAAATAAAATATCATTATATAGGTAGATTTACCTAGCCTTTTCCCAACTACATTGGGCTCCCAGTCTAACCGGTTGCGGCTAAATATCAGTATTTCACATGGCGATTGGCCATCTGACCTCCGCCACCCAATTTCTGGGAGTTACACTGGTTGTCAGACTTTTTGAGCCGTTCACACCCGTAACAATTGTCATTGGTATTCGTATGACACATAACCTCGCAGATCGACTGATTTGTGTAAAAGCTATGCAGTTACGAGCGTTTCCAAAATAGGTAGGTATACAGTATATCACAAAATGTTGTATAAAGCTGAACTAGGGTAACAAAAACGAACTCAACAGAGTGGAATGAAAAAATTCTGTGCCTGCATGCAAAGTGTTAGTAGCGGATATAATAAATATTAAAAAGCAGCTTTCCCCCGCGGCTTTGCACGTACCAAGTTCGTAAACACAGTATGTGGAAGCACTGTTTTCTATGTGCAAACCTCATTACTGTAAAAATAAAGCCTATTACATTTTTTATCGTTGTTGTTTACGTTGTTTTGATTTGTGTGCTAAGTCATGATATTATAAATCTTTTAGTACCAGGATTGAAGAAAATATAGGCAGCTACATATTATGGAGTTTCTTGCCCGTTCTTCTCCATTGGAAGTCAACATTTTGAAACGTGGCACCTAGAGTCGTAACTATTCTTAAGTACCTGTATATGGTCTACATGAATAAAAACATATCTTATCTTATCTTATTCATTTTTTTATTATTAATTTCTCAGATAATTTTTTTATACTTTGTTTTTTCATTTGTGATTGGTTAATGATAACCGTATTATGGGCTAATCCACAGTGTTCGTTTACAGAATTAGATTCAAAATACTTTTTAAATTATTTTTCGTACTAAAAAAAAACATGGATCCACAATAAAAAGAATTCTTATTTCGTGACTGCGTTTACAAAAACAACATGCACAAATACTCAAACTCGGAACAACTATCGAAAGGTCATATAAATATTTGTTCCGTGTATATATCGAACCCGTGACACGTAGCGCAGCTGTCGATTGCTCAACCAAAAGCTAACGATACCGGCGTATATTTAGAAATATGTGTTATATTAGGAGCACTGAATATTCTTGAAGTCTTTACTTATCTATCTTCTATTTATCTACATATATAAATACTAGCTTCCGCTCGCGGCTTCGCCCGCGTGGCTTACGAACCCGTACATTTTTCCGGGATAAAAAGTATCCTATGTGCTATTCCAGACTGTAATCTCTATGCCAAATTTCATCCAGATCCGTTCAGTCGTTCTTGCGTTAAAGAGTAACAAAGATGCATCCATCCATCCATCCATCCATCCTAACAAACTTTCGCACAATATTAGTAGGAAAAATCAATTGCCACATGTATGACGGAGCATCTCTTGAAAACGGTTCGACCGATTTGACTGTTTTTTTTTATTGTGTTCGTAATTGTCGGGACAAGGTAAGTATGAAAGATTTTTTTTTTAAAAATCTACGTAAAATATCGGAAATTTGGATGGTATTTTGTATGAAATTTCTCATTTCATTTATTAGAAAACTAGCTTCCGCCCGCGGCTTCGCCCGCGTGTAATACGAATCCGTGCATTTTCCAGGTATAATAAGTAGCCTAAGTGCAATTCTAGACTAATCTATCTTTGTGCCAAATTTCATCCAGATCCGTTCAGTCGTTCTTGCGTGAAACAGTAACAAAGATCCATCCATCCATCCCCTCAAACTTTCTCATTTATAATATTAGTAGAATTGCACCCGTTTGAATTCGGGGCGGGTCCCTAGTTATTTAATAATGATTCTTATAATTTATCAATACTTTCGGTACTTTACAGCTTGGGTAGGTAATATGTAACCGGCACTGATTTTCATTTTATTCAAACTCCATTATGGAATTGGAAATGAAAGCAAACAAATAACAAGAATACGTGTAACATGTAAATGTTACATACAAAAACATGGAATTCAATTTCCGGTGCATTAAAAAAACGACGGAGTGAAAGAAAAACAAATTAAAAATCATATCTCTTCGAAACGTGTCGTAATGGAATATGTATATGATACATACGATATGTAAGGAATGGTTTTATTGAGTAAGGAAGAATCGTAAAAAGTAGCTTCGCAATATCACAGTCGAGACCACTTTTATAGTGATCTCCCCTAACCTTATTAAGTCAGCAACCGACCCTTTTTCCTCCGAGACCCTCAAAATGTTTATGAAAGTGAAAATGTCTTTAAATGCACCTGTTTACCCGTGTTACCGGAGATTTTGTCCAAATTGAATGTAAAGTTGTAAAATACGTTGAAAAATATAAATTGGACTTAATTATTCCTGAATTAATGGCGGCCGTACTTTTTGTTCTGCTACAGTTTTTGGGACACTTCGCACGAAATTGTTCGATGTTTTGCGAACAATTTGTTTGAGTTACGCGATTGTTAATGTTTTTCTGTGTATCATAGCCTTGTTTTCAACTAAAATGTTCACTATGTTTTGTTAATTGTAGCTCGGAAACAATGGAGGAATTGTAACATGTTTTATGATGTAGATAAATGAAACGTTTTCAAAAGTCAGTTTGATTATATTTTATAGGATTATCATCACCATCACTGCCTCATTGGTCTAGTGGTAAGTGCGATTGCTGAGCGTAAGGTCCTGGCTTCAATTCCCGGGTCCAGCAAAGTGTTATTGGGTATTTATGTACCTATGAAAATTCTCAGTAGCCGCACGGAGGCAGGAATTGTGCCCGGTAGATGGCAATAAGATTGCCCCCTATTACATGGGACTTAAGAACAGCATCGGCGAAATTTAGGTGTGCAATAGTATACCCCTGCCTAACCCTTCGGGGAATACAGGCGTGATGCTATGTTATGTTATGTTATAAGACTCAATTTTTTTCAAGTGTCTTCAATTATGTTGATGTGGAAAGTACACAGAAACAAATAAAGGTAGTGCTTTTCTTACCCTACATTCAGATTACATTTTAGTTACTACATATGTAGCGTAGGATTTAGGGAATAATTCCTACTATGGAGAGGTTTAAAGCTCTGCACGAGTAGTTATGCCAAGAATGGGAGAACGTAGGGATGAAGTACGCCAGTAATAACATAACTCGCTGAAAGCTGAGATAGCACACTGAGTTATTAAATTGTAAATAATTTTATTTCACTTAAAGTGAATCCATAATGCAACAGTACTACGTACTGAAATCGTTTGACGACATTCCCGATTCCCGTTTCAATAAATTTCTACAACATTTCGTATTTTATTTCTATTACAAGTAATTTACACACGTTTTATATATCGTTCTACATGTCTCGCCACATCGTGTAAAAATTGTAATAAAAAAATTCTCGACCTTGCTACACAACGTATTAGCATATATTATGCGCATGCGAGCTCACACATACCGTCAATTTATGGCCATGTAATATCGGGACAATTGCCATGAAGGAAACGAGACTCAGAGAATGTTACTGCCACGTCTCTCTAATTTATTAGACGTAATATTCGGGCCCGACCACCGTCTCTTACTCACCTGAACTCCTACACACGGCTTTAGGAACATAATCTTTATTACCGTGTAGTACTCAGACTTCCTTTATTTTATTTTCGGCTGTGGCGTAATATATCCAGGATTACGTGCTGCTATGAAATATGCATAATCTTTGAGCGAGGACGAATGTACGATGTTTCTCTAAGCAGCGAGCGCGCATGAAATCACGTTGCGTTTACTTTTTTATTTCGCACTGAATATGCAGAATTTCATGTGTGCGCAGACTATATCATCAGCTGTTGCTTGAATTATTGATTGTGACGTCCCGCGCACCACATTGCGTATGAATAATTAATACCGAGTTGTGGCTTCATTTCAAAATGTAGTGTTGCTGCGGTTTGATCTTTTGCTTTAATCCGCGCCGCGAATGGCGGACAAAATACTGGAATATTCTCTATTCGAGTAACTACAATTTAAGGTTTTTTGACGTGTTCATTAGCTAGGTGACAGTGCAAAAAAACTGCTGGATCATCGAGGTTTTTGAAATTACTTTCCTTTGTCATTGAAATTGGTCGATGCGCCGTCTGAGGACATACCACCCTTTGTTGCTGGATCAACGTAGAGTCGGGCATTCTTCGAATTTTATAAGAAAGCTCTAAAATGGTAATAAAATTTAAATTAGGAATTGAAAGGATTCCACTATCAATCTTTATAGCAATAAAGTAAGTGGATGGAAAGTTTTAACGGTTGTAAACGATACAATAAAATTGGTTCGGATGTATAATGTTTAAGCATACTTCATTACCAGATGCGTTAGTTAAATATGGACGAGTGATGAGGGACGACATTTCAGCACTAATGAGGCTGGCGTTTAATAAAGTCGCAGCATTAAACAACCAATCTGTCAGTTCATTAACGTAACTTGTAACTTTAGAGGTTTCGGCGATGAGTAAGCAACTTAAAAAAGTTAATTGCCAGTTTAAAAAGGCCTGAGAACTCGAATGACATTATTTAATTGACAATTACAAGCTAATAAATTATATATTTTTATTCACCTTTCTTCCCATTTCAATGATATTTGTACAATACATAAAAAACATAGAATCACGCCTGTATTCCCCAAAGGGGTATGTAGAGAGGTATACTATTATGCACCCATATTTCGTGGCGTTATTAAGTCCCATGTAATAGGGGGCTAGCTTATTTCCATCGACCAGACACAATTCCAGACTCCGTGATGCGAATCAGAATTACAACACAAAACATCAATAACACTTTGCCAGACCGAGGAATCATACCTCGGACCTCAAGCTCACCAGTCGTACTTGCGATTACTTGATCAGTACGGCAGCTAATATTTGTAACAAAGAGATTAAGTGATTTACATTAGTTTAATTCAAGAGCCTTCGTCCGACAGTTCTGCAGCTTCCTCCAGCAAGCCACAGATGTGATAGATCTGATTGTCAAGCTATGGCCCAACTTTCAATTCAGCCAGTAATTTTGGTGCTACGTGACATCTATAATATCACGTATAAGGCAACAGATGCACCAGTGTCATCGTACTTTATCTAGTTGACGGTAGTTGGTCAACGTGTGTCAGACGTGATCTCAACTAGAGCAAGTCATTGCACTATCAGAGCTTCGTGCAGTACCGAATCTTCATGCCGTATTTACATTACGCTGAAACTGGGATGTTTCTATTTTGTCTTAATCGGTTTCGACGTACTTAATTGGTAACTTTTGAGCAAGCCTCACTTGTATTTTTTTGATAGGTTAGATTACCTCATTGGTCTAGAGGTCGCAAGCGCGACTGTTGAGTGTGAAGTCCTGGATTCAATTCCCGGGTCGGGAAAAGTGTTATTGGATTTTTCTGTATGGAATTTCTCAGTAGCAGCACTAAGTCTGGAACTGTGCCCAGTAAATGGCGATAAGCTCGTCCTCTATTATAGGGAACTCAATAATGTCCAATTGTATGTACAATAGTACACCTCTGCCTAACCCTTCAAGGAATACAGGCGTAATGCTATGTTTTTTAGATGTAATAATATAAATTTTGTGTTTACATTGTTCGAAGGACGATTTTTTTTTTATACAGGTACCTAAGAATAGTTGGCTCTTGGTTCTACATTCAAAAGTGTTGACTTCTAAGAGAAAAGAAATGGCAAGAAATTCCATGGTTACTGTTTAAAATTTTAAATTTCTATCAAAGAAGACATGTATTAATATCCTCTTACATTTAATTAATAAGTAACGGAATGAACGAGTGCCGCTTAGTACTAGACAAGAATTACGATCAGCGATGTCACACCTAAACAAACAAAACGAACCGTAAAATCATGTGTCGCCGTAGTCGAGTATTAAATGAAAAGCCGTATACCACAACATAGTTAAAGAGTAATCTATAATAACAAGACATCATTTATAATAATGGTCACTGAGATAAATAAATCGCAAGTCTTCAAGTTCTCAACAACTTAGACACAATACCAATCGTAAGCTAGTACTGAGAAAAACAAACAATTACATAGGACCTCATCTTCAACGAGGCCAAAAGTCACTGCGTAAAACACGAAAAATAAACAAAGAATTTGTAAAAAGTCACTTTTGTTGAAGAATTCTGTCGTAATTATTTGGGTCAATGATTACATTAGCAATTCTTCCAAACGTTCTAACGTCCTGGAGGGCTATTCTGGCAACTTTCGACATGCCTTTTTTAGAGATTCTCTATACAAAGTGGCTCAAATTTCAACTGCGTCCAACCAATTGAAAACTTGCATGCCGACCGTTTAAAGCAAAGATATTATCTCTAATGTGGCACTATAAGACCTCGGAAAAAGATAGGCGAGCAATACTCACCATGTTTCTTGCTATCTAGATATCTAGGTTTCGATATGATCTCTAATTACGCAAGACTCTCCGCTGGGGCTTATGTCTAATTTAGAGATGTCTTCCCATGTATAGAAAAAGTCGTTTAAATCAAGACTGTGTCCGACGACTAGTTATATTTCAAACGTTAAGATATCTCTAATATGCTGAGTATCTCACTAGTTTCGTGGTGGTCATGAGGTCCCGAATTCAATTTCTGGGTCAGCCAAAGTGATAATGTGTGATTTTGTGTGGAAATTCTCAGGAACAACACGGAAATTGGAATTTAGCCCAGTAGATGGCAATAGGCCCGCCCCCTATTACCTACACGGGACTAAAGTAACGGTACACTTGGTCTTACCCGTTGAGGAAAACGGGCGTTACGCTATGTTATGCTGCGCTATGTCTCTAATATTATGATATATCAAGACTTCGCTAAAAGGTAAGCGAACCACATCCGCCATGTTTTTTTCGATAATCTCTATTTCGACATGATCTCTAATGGCGCTAGAATTGCCCCCCAGTATATCAGTTAACTTTGCGTTTTCCCTGTAATGTCTTTGTTGGTTTGTTGCCAACCGTTTGAATAGATTCTTTACTAGCTAAAGATTGGAAAGCACTTTAAACTTCTTGTACTAATCGCGTAAAGTGTTTGTTTTAATTCAGTTGGACAACTACAGTCCAATCCTTTGAGTGTTTTCTTTGCTTTTAGCTTCACTGAAGTCAATAGAATTCTAATAGAGATCTCTAAATGGGAATGTAAGACGAATTGGAGTTTTATTTTGATTAAAAATTTCTTTTATAATGTGTTATTATGAATTTGGTTTATTAATTTTGTTTTTATTTGAAAATTAATCATTATCACGGCCATATTTTATTTTTTTGGGGAAACAGAGAAAGAAATAAAAACAACCACAAAACTATCCAAACATCAAATTAAATAGCATTTATATCCAATAATTATGAAACAATAACATTATAAATAATAATTTACAAAGTTAAAATGCCCGAATAAAATAAAACAAACAGTGCATTAAATTCGTTTTTTATGTGATTATTATTATAGTTGGAAATCTTTTCAAAATTTGCCCCCCTTTCACCTTATTTTCACGTTAACCCGAAACTTCTCAATTATAAGCTTACGGACGTGGTAGCCAACTTGCTATTGCTAAGTTAAGCCTTCGTAATAACATAAGTGCATCCTCTCTGATGCATGCATGAAGTTAGAGAATTTCAAAGCCACGTCCCTGAAACTTGGTCTTGGCACGAATTATGGCGTGCGTGTATCATGAAATGTACGAGTTGTAATTGATTATGGAGAGATTTCACGTCTGTGGTAATGGATGGTAAGATGGGGAGATGGAGATTATTGTCTGGAATTAGTTTGTGAATTGATGGTACGAAACCGGTTTACAGTTAGTGCGGGATTTCGTCGACGTCAACTATAGTTAACGTTACGTTACAACGTTATGTTTATCAACACGTATAGTCATAGGAAATGCCGACGCCATCTAGTTTAAAAAAGACGTGTAATAGTGATTGAAAAATCCTAATTATAAAATAAATAATTTCATTTCAACAATATAATAGATGTTTAATATAGAAACAGCGGTTAACCTATACAAATAGTCGGTAATATACGGGTGATTTTGTCTTAAACATCTGTTATATTGGCGGTGAACATGAGCCTAAATGTATGACAACAACGTGCGTGAAGTGATATTCGAAAATGCGCGCACACTATTTCCATATTTCACTTATTATTAATGAAGAAAGAAAGACAAAGCATTTATTCCGCACCAGCGTAACCGACAGCACAAAAACTACTAAAAAGACAAATAAAAAAACACACTTAATGAAATAAAATGTGCTGTCCCATACCGAATACCCATACCCATACCGAATAGGTTACCAACTCAGCATATGCTAGGCTTGACACCTAGCGCTGAGTTTTATTACCATCAAGCCACAGAATATAAAGTATATTCTGTGGCTTGACGGTACACAAGAGTCGAATGAAATAGTTTTATTTTTCCAGATTATCAACCAGTGCTTCACATAATATTAGCATCTATTTCTTTTTTTTAATTAGTTGACTGAAAAGTTACAGATTTTTGGAAGATCTACTTTTCACATTTTGAAATATGATTTAATATATCCTAATATTTAAATTAAAAGTAACAGGGTTTAGTTAAAGGCAACTAATAGCCTTTAAAAATACCCTTTTACTTTTATTTTTTTTAATAATCTCACAACGGGATTTTATTATTACCTATTCAAAATTCTATTCCAACAGGATGTTTATTTTGTTATCTATTGTTTCATAAATGAAGACTATTGATATTTCTTTAATTAAAATCTATTCATTAATGTTAACTTGTGTTGCTTGAAAATTTAATTCAATTAGTTCGTTAGGACCCATTTTCAATTCAATGTATTTTACAAATAATGATTCAATTTGAAACTTTTTAATTTTCACTTAGTTTAACTTTTTTATTTAATTAATTATTCATCTTGTCCTTTTTGTTTGAAGGATCTTTTTACGTGTCAAATTTTTTTTTTTTGGATCTTTATTAAAAATTCCTTGTATCATTATAAAATGTTTATTGCAAACTTATTAAAAAAATATTTAATTATATATATTGTAAAATTATTATTTAAAACAAAACGGTGTAATAAATACTTGGTTAATTATGAATAATGGGTTTACTTACTTTATTCATTCATTTTTTTTTCTGATCTAATTTCCTGATTACTTTTACGGACATCGAATAAATATACAAAATAGCAGGTTAAAATACGGATCTTTGCCAACGATCCTTTATTTTATTATCCTCAGCAAGCTTAACTTTTTTAAAGAGTTACTTTCTCATCAAAATAAACTATTCTGACATTGCCATCCGCAATTATTTGTTAACAGCCAGTTTCTATAAGACAAAATGTTCCATGAAATCATTTAAAATATCGGTTGCTTTAAAAATTGATTTTCAAGCCATTTTGTTTCAAAATTCCGTAAAATTATAAGATATAAGTATGCTTATAATGTAACAGTACATTTTAAAAAGGAAATAAAGTCCAAATAAGGCATGTGTTAGATTTCTGTTCAGATAGTACGATGAAATATCGCATCTTATGTACTCCTTCTACTGGCAACATTTGATATGCTAGATAACTTTACCAATCAGCTTCTGTCTGATTACAAAATTTATTGCAAAAGTAAATTGCTTCTTCGTCCGCATACGAATCAGTCACAAACAAGAATATGACATGAACTTGGAATTGCATAGACGTCCGTTCGACAAAGAATGTAATACAAACTGAACTATCGATGAGAAATTTGAACGGTCTTGAGAATGGTACAGTCAGCAACAAAAATAATATATGTAAAACATGACTTTTACAAAATTTAAAAAAATAATATATGACAGAAAACTTAGAAACCCTAATTTATCGAAAAGTTTATTTATGATAAGTTAATTTTAAAACTACTACAGTCTCTTCTCCATAGTACCAACCCACTTTTGAGCCGCGCAACTAGAGTCGTATCATTTTAAAAGCACCTGTAAAGGCTCAATTGAAAAAAAAAAAAAAAAAAAAATTGACTAAATATTCAACTTTTTACTAAAGTCGCTGACTGTATTATGGCTGAGTAATATGGCATCGTCATTCGCAAATGTGATTGAATCCATGGTGTATGCATCACTAAGTCTGTATTTTAGTAGACTGTTGAGTCATATGAGTCATATCATAGGCATCACAGGCATAGAGACAAAGCAATTAGCTTTCTACGCTTTTCTTATGTTTATCTTTTTATTTTTTCTTTGCAGCTTTGAGCTGGAAATCTTTCTAAGCTTATTGGGTTAAGGCAAAGAGTTATTGGGTTTTTCTGTGTAGAAATTATTAATTAGCACGGAGTTTGGAACCTCGTTGATGCCAAAAGCCTCGCCCCCTATTACATGGGACTTAATTATGGCACCATTGAAATTTGGGTATACGATCACCTCTGCCTAAGACTTAACTCGAAAAAGGCGTGTATTTAAAAGAATATTGAGAAACTCTATATATAGCCTCATAAAATTTTTGATTTCCGCAAAAAAAAATTTGATTGATTTAATTATCGACTTGATATTTTCTGATATATTTTTATACTCGTTCTTCTTCTTCTTCTTCTTAGTCGTTTCGCTCTTGACAGAGCGGTCGTGGTCGTCATGTCGTAGTATCGGAGGCGGCATTTAAAATGCGTTTCACGATGTTCCGCCATTTCTGCCTGTTGGAGGTCATCCTGCTGCACTCGTTTAAGGGACCGCCCACAGCAGACTTAACTCGTATTTGCCCCAAAATCTATACCTTCTACAAACATATATTTGTTAGATATCCTAGAAAAATCTAGAGGACCATATCGGTACAGCACCTATTTATTATTGGATCTGATAGTAAGGTTACACTGTGTTTAATCACGATCTTAGTAATCGAATACAATGTTTTATTAACCGGATTGTCATCCATCGTGAAACCGTATTGGTACTTATTTTATATAATGATAAAATAACTTATAATTTGTTATTATGTGAGAATCGTGTAGCCATAATTATATATTAATAGATATGATAGCTGTCTGGCGGTTTGAGCTTGTCATGCTCACTCAAATGTCCTGCTGATGGTGGCTGTGTGACGGGTCATTTGGTTCCCTGCAATATGGTTGAGTTGAGTGACGCTGACACATACGTCATACTCGTGTACGGGTGTTGTCTGCTGGGACTGGTCAGCTCATAGCCGTCAGGGCAGTACTGTCAGAAATTTTCAGTTAACAGTTTGTTTCATAATTGTTTAGTCTAGACCTAGCACTACATTTTCCTGACATAATTTTGAGGAAATAATGTATTTATCAATATATTGAATGTTAAATAATCAGAATTTAAAAGAGTAACCATGGAGTTTCTTGCCCGTTCTTCTCCATAGGAAAACAACACTTTGGAACGTGGCAACTAGAGTCTGACTATTCATAAGTGCCTTTAACTGGTCTACATGAATAAAAAATTATTTTATTATTATTATTAATAATATACACTAGACGTCTCGGCGTACGCTCCCATATAATGACTATCAGCATTATCGACATTCTTCAAACAGAAAACAACAAACAACAACAAACATTATGTCTTTTTAATCTCACCATCCGAGATTTTATTCAAAGATTCTATTAAAAAAAAATGGAAATACCTATTATCACAATAAAATATTTTTCCCAAAAGAATTTATCAATTTAACTTTCGGTTACGGCAATTAGGCTTCTAATTTTGGATCCTTTGCTCTCATGTGGCTAATGATTGTTGAATTCAACCACAATTCTATGTGGTTACCAAGTCAAATGTTAAACACCGCGGTAATCGCGTACAATTTCTATGTTATTCGTTATTACCTGTTATAAACTTATGACCTTAACACGTATAAATACTATACTTATGTTAACTACGAAGTTGTTAGAATATAATATTCCTATACATTGCCAACTTGACCTTGAATTTTTCACTTGGCAGGCGAGCAAAGTTACCTACTAATTAAGCGTTATAATAAACCAATGAATAATGTTTTCTCCCTTTCGAATTAGAACAGTTTCAACTGTAACACACAGTTAAACAAACACGAAACTTCGGTTTCCTCTATTTCAACTTTATTGAAAACTAACTGTTGCCCGCGATTTGGTCTGCCTGTATTTTCTATTTATTATTTATTTAGTGTTTTCATAACTCTAAGCCGATTTCGGTTACGGCAAAGCCAAGTCGCCGTAGCCGAAATCGGCTTGGAGTTATGTATGTATATACGTACATATATGTATGTATAGTGTTTTCATTATATAAATAATTAGTCTATGTCCATGCCCAGATCTCTGGCTACCTTAATGTAAAATTTCACTACGGTTGGCCCCGTGATTTTGTTGTGACGAAGTAACAAACAGACAGACAGAGTTACTTTCGCATATGTAATAGTGTTTATCTAATTAACTTTTGTCATTTTCCAGATCTCAGGCTACTTACTTCAAAATTTTATTACGATCGATTCAATAGTTTAATCGTGATAAGGTAACAAACAGACAGAGTTAATTTCGTATCTATAATAGTGTATATTGATGGATGTATTGCGATCCCTCGCTGAGACAAGCTAATGAAACCAAACACTAAATGACAAGCTATTTATAATTCAAACACAGTTCTACTACAAGATTTTGTGTGTACAGAGATTAGGGTAATGAGATTACCTATTCAATCCTGCATTCATACAATTTATATTCATCGAATCGCGTATCCGAACATAAGGGATTAGTGAAAGCGAGTTATTTATGGACTGAAGCTGAAATATTTAGCGCTGCCTTTGCGATGTTTAATATTCAATGATTTAGTTAGACTGACTGCAATAGATTATCGAGTTTGATTTGATTATCAATTTAATTGGGCTTAAATGATGATTTGTGTTTGTATTTTCTTAGTATATTAGTTTCAAAAATCTTTACTGCCAAAGATTATAATTAAATTGATACATCTATTCAACGTCATTAGTCCCGGCTGCTGAGAGTGTGGTCCTGGTTGCGATACCTGCGTCGGACAAAGTATTATTTGAGTTTTTCTGTAAGAAATTTCTCAGCTTCTCAGCTTTGAATCATACTCGGGCGATGTCAATAGGCTCGCCTCCTATATATTTTGGACTCAATAAAAAGCATCGGCAAAGGGTGTAGGTATAATATGCCTCTACCTAACACTTCGGGGAAAACAGGCGTGATGCTATGCCAGAATATGAATACTGTTTTATGATTTGATTCTGAGGGGTATTAAAGATGAATAGTTCTCATTATCTAGTAGGTAAAATCCTCTGTCTGTTCTTCAAAATAATCTTTGAGCTACTGCTATGTGAATGATCTATTCAAAGCCATCTCACGGCTAGATTTTATACACATTTCCAATGTACTCCGCGGCGGTGTTTCCAAGCTAGCTAAATCCCGGGCATTTGTGTATACAGCTCTCACATCGGTCGATATTGTTGGGACTTCATCAGCTAACTGACTCATAGGTGTAGTGGCTGTAAGCGCGGCTGCTGAGCGTGAGATCCTGGGTTCGACACCCAGGTCGGGCAAAGTGGTATTGTGTCTTCTTTTAGAAAGTTCTCAGCGGCAGCCCGGAGCTTCAAATTGTGCCCGATAGATGGCAATAGCCTCACCACCTATTACATGCAGTTCAATAACGACATCGGCGAAATGAGGGTGACTTTTGCCCAACCGTTCGGATGCTATGTTATACATACATTGTATTAAGGAAAAACCAATCATTTCAAGCATCTTGTTCTAAATATAACCGTCTTTGATACTCTTAATGTATGGGTCTATTTTGGAATATCCTTTTAGGAGTGCTAAGGTAATTAACCTAAAATCTGATATACGTCAAAGGCTCTTTGAAAGCTGCCTGAATGACTACCGATCTCATATTTGAAGGAATCGGGACATCAGTAGTATTCAGTACATATAGTCCATATAGAAGTATGTCAACAACATATTATGGATCGGCAGATAACAGCGGCGTCGTGCACAGTTTTAGACTGGGTAGGCAGAAAATTTTAAATGCTTACTTACTAATAATACCTACTGCATGTTGGTATATGTTCGTCGTCTTGTCGATTAAATAATGATGTATGTTTTTTGCCACCTCAAATATCTTATAATAAATATTTATCTGAGTTACGTAGGGTAGGCAGTGTCTTTTTGTCTTTATGAACCGTACGCCACTGATGGGTAGTTATATTTTTTATTTGAAAGTATCACAAGATTCAGCTACGTAAAACTTTTTACGCTCACAATTTTGATATGTGGGCGTATTTCATTGTCTTTTTATTTAAAAGAAATATTTCAACTTAACGACACTGTTGGCACAGTGGCTAAGCGATTAGCTTTCTGCGCTAAGTGTCGCGGGTTCGATCCCCGCACGAAACAAGTATTTGTACGATCTACAGATAGTTGTTTCCGGTCTGGTTGTGTGTGACATGTATGTTTGTAAACTGTACCCACGATACAGTAGAAATCCTTGTGTGGGGCAACGTTTTTTTTTTAAATATCTTATTTATAAACATCAAGAATGTTTAAAAAGGACCGGATTTTTCACTTTCGTCACGCAATAAAAATCTGTGTATGCCTAACATGTACATGCATTTATATATATATAAAACGATGTCCCGCACTATTATTTTTCCTATTTTGTGGGTGCAACTTACAATCTCATCCGTACACACTCACAGATCCGGAACATGTACATACAAATATTTATTAATTACAAGAATCAAACCTCACACGTACCGCAGAAATCCAACATACCCACTGCGCCAACCGTAGCTACAACGTTAGAGACCAAACATTTTAACTTGATCTATTTTATTTATAAACGAAAATATATTAAAATGGACGCTTTGACCGTCGACCTAATTCTCTTGCGGCGAGTTGTTTATTTACTAGATCAGATATAAATTCTGTCTGGACACTATCCAATTGGTATACAAAATGTTCAACAATGTAGAATCTTTTAGTGGTTGTGAAATTTCCTGTAATGGGCTCTAGAGGGGTACCAGGCTTACGTATTCCAACTGCCATAATAGCTATGTAACTGTTTTGTATCGAGTGGAGGATAGCTAGTGAATTCAAACACAAGGCATTCCGACTTAGGTAAGTCTAACGTTGGCAACGCATCAGCTATCATTCGGTAATGGATATTTATGGGTGGCGGGGATCGCTTACCGAAATCAGAACAGCATCGAAGGACGATTATTAAAAACATAAATCTTTAAGTTCTTCTTCTCTTCTGTCGTGCCAACACGAGCTATCACCTTGAATTGCTTATACCGTGTTAAAAAGATTAGCCAGTCAACAATGATGTTAGTGAGGCTGACTGCCCAGGGTGCGCCAGACGATATTTATCTTTACTTCACTCCGCTCTGAGCTCGACGGATCGCGATCTCCGTACGGGGACGCGTTGTCAGTGTGTTACATAACATAATACATACGAATACATTTTCATACAAACTTTTGTACTGCTTAAACCGCAGCTCTTCATCACGCTCCGATGTGCGTTGCAGTATAATAACCGCCTTACTCTTCAAAACATTTTTTTTTCCTATTTTTACTCTGCACTTTGATTTTTTTCGTTTTGATAGTATACAGATGTACATCGTACGTACACAAACCTGGAGCCGACCCCATATTGTTTTACTAATTATGGATAGGATCTCTTTTGAAATATTTGATTCGATGAGTACATGTAACTCTTTCCAAATAATTGATACATAGCACTAATTTAGCTGTAATAACAGTAGAAAACATTAGATGTCGCTAATTTCTTCGTTGTCATCCAAGGTTTAGTCATGAATATTAATTGACCATAGCGGAGAGACATTCTGACTTTGGGAATAACAGAATAATTTATAATTTCAATTCTATTCATAACTAGTGGTCGTTATCGGTCGATTGGGAAATCCGTCCGAATCCTTAATGATTAACTGATGTACTAAGATTATCATGTAGTAATGTAGGCTATAACGACATTGTCACGTCTATTGTAATTTGGTTCGCTTTGACGGCAGATTATTGTGGTGCTGAGGATATTATGTGGTGATATATCTTTCATCAATAATCAAGCTGCTGTTGTCTCTTGCAATGTTCAATCTATGGTCGTTAAAAGAAACTATCTTAGAACACCGAATAGTAATAAAATTCCACTAAGAATTGGTAATACAGTTTTCTGCATAGAAATCTATAAGATGTGATATTAATATTTAGTATCGTATACAGCGTGGCAACGCTGCCAATCTTCTGGGCACACTGCCGGTTGACAGCGATGTGAACGAGTATTTTGATGCGTAATGTTTTTAAAAATTTTACATTTCTAATCTGTTTAGAGTGTAGATATAGTGTATAGAATAAGTAGTAAATATAATTGTATATATATATTAATATTAATTCAAAAAATATTTTTGGAACATATTTAATGCAACATATCATCTTTTCTTTCTAAACTTTCCTTTTCACTCGAAAAGGCGTTACCAAGAATCGGAAGCGCAAAATGGAATAATTTCATTATGCAGAAAAAGTGAGACAGCTTTTTATAGTAAGTAATTCAATTTAAAATATTGGTTATGTTCGCGAGAGTTGACAACACGAACCATTCGATTATTGTCGGAGAGGTCTTTGTGATGTGATCGTAGACGGGAAGAATTTCGGAAAAGCTCAGCACCAACAAATGTGACAGACTCCAAAATGTTCGTTGTTTACGCAACGAACATTTTGGAGTCTCACGACCAATTACGCAGCTTCTTACATATACAGTAATATAGTTCGAAAAATTATTTTAAAAAAAGTCACCCTGATTTCCTGCCCGACAGAATAATGTAATTCCTGCACTGTCGTGGAAAATGTAAATTCTATAGGAAATGTTATTAGATACAACCGTGATTGCATTGAAATCGCTGTGCATAGAATTAAACGAGGCGATTTATTGGTGTGAAACTATAGTTATCATATCATATTTCTAGTATGGTGTCTCATTCTAGGTTCTAGCCCTGTCGGACAAATGATATCGGGTTTTTCAACCGACTTCAAAAAAAAGGAGGAGGTTCTCAATTCGGCTGTATTTTTTTTTTTTTTTTTTTTTTTTATGTTTTGTTACTCGATTACTCGAAGACGCCTGGACCGATTTCAAAAATTCTTTTTTTATTTGAAAGGGTATGCTTGTCATTTGGTCCCATTGTCATCAGGTCAGGACCTGAAGGTGGAAACCCTGAGAAATTGAGGGCATCTCTTGAAAATTGTAGGCGAGCATGGGATAAAAACTTGATATTTATGTGTATATCTGATGAGACTACAATACTATGGAGGTTTAGGGCAGATCTGATGATGGAGACGACAGAGGATCGAGGGAACTCCTCAACGGTACATCTTAACTACCTCGTGTTTGGGCTTATTTTATTCGTGTTGACAAGATCTTTACACCGAGATGGGTAATGACTGCCACTGCAAGGTCCGTGATGCAGGTGCAGTACAGTTTAGGGAACTCCATAATAGTTGATAGCAGCTACATAGTGTTTGGGCTTATTTTATTCGTATTGATGCGCACTTTAAGCCGAGATGGGTAATATTGCAGATTCGATGGTCGGCTAAGTAATTTATTTGATTTTAAAATCACATAGTGCAATACCGTCTAAGGTTTTCACTCGACTTGGGGCAACATACATTTGACCGTTGTAAAGTTTTTCAAGAGAATCGTCTTTACTAGGTCTACCCATCACTCAAAATTGTAAAATAATTAAATTTTTTAACAAAAAATAAAAACCGACTCCAAAAAAAACTCAAAAACAAAACTAATAACTAAAAAGCAAAAAATAAATCTTTTATTATACAATATAGTAGTTGAAGAATATTGAAGTCGGTGCCAAGTAAAACATGCAATGATAAACCGACACGATTGGCGAAGTGCATGTGTCGTGTCCGACGCATAATTCGCTCCGCACTCGATAATTTCTACGTGAACCCGTTGTTTCAATGTCGCTATTATAGCAAGGTATATTACTTTTATGTTTTACTTGGCACCGATTTCAATATTCTTCAACTACTATATTGTATAATAAAAGATTTATTTTTTGCTTTTTAGTTATTAGTTTTGTTTTTGAGTTTTTTTTGGAGTCGGTTTTTATTTTTTGTTAAAAAATTTAATCTCTACTTAGCAGCCCAGAGTAGAACTGTGCCCGATAGATGGCAATAGGCTGGCCACATATTTCATGGGATTTAATAACGGCTACGGCAAAATGTCAGTATCCAATATTACACCTCCGCTTAACCTTTGGGAGAAACAGGCGTGATGTTACGTTGTATTATTCTCACGACTGTCAAAAGGATTAGTGATCGAAGGTGTAATTTTGTTATATCGTTATGCAGCGGAGAGTGCGGTCCTTATATAGTCACTAGCAACCCGCCCCGGCTTCGTACGGGTAGCAGAGCCTACATTTTTATTCTGTCGTAGTGTCGTATCAGCCTGTTGGGTCGAGCATTTACGCGTCACTCGCCAGTAAAGTACCCAGTCGGCATGACTTTTTCCGACATCTTCAACAATCATCGTCATATTTCAGCCAATTTACACAAAACCTTAATGAATACCACCTAAACCTTTCTCATGAATCACTCCGTCCTCTGGTGAAAACCGTATGAAAATCCGTACAGTAGTTTTTGAGTTTATCGCGTTCAGACAAACAGACGCGGCGAGGGAACTTTTTTTATAATATGTTTACTACATATAGATAAAACCATAGAGTTATCTCTGCCCGTTTCACTGACCACACGGTAATGTGATTTATGCGTGTCTGTGTATAATTATCATTTGGGTTTACTTTATTTTAGTAACACGTAGATATATATGCCAAGCAAAGGTCGATGAGGATTGTAGCACGTGTAGGCCTTATGTGTCTATTTATGTACTCAAAGGAGGGACGTGATCACGTAACGTAATACTATTTACTTACTATTTTGTACTTTATGATGATAGTAATAATATTACTTATTGGTTGCGCGGTTACTGGCATAGAATAAGCCACTCTCTCTCTGGAAATAATGGATGCTTCCTTTGTCGTGTCGATGTCGGCACGAGCAAATGGGAATCGCTCGTACCGTAGTGGAAGGATAATGGTGGTATCGAGACTGACTGTCCAGGGTGCGCCACACAATCCTAAGTTTCGTCACTTTGTGTAGGCTCTTTCTTTTCTCTCCAAAAATGATTACGTACAAAATAATAGATAGCAGCGCTGTGTGTGTGACATTTCGCGATCATCAATAAATAAGCCTGTCAAGCGTGTTAATTATGACAAAATTCCGCCCAACAGCGAACAATATTTCAGACGCGAAAAAAGCATTCTCGTTGAAAAATATTTTTAATCTGAACCAGACTTGTAACCAACCATAAAAACGAGGCCCTTTTAATGTTATTCCTGTATCGTGAGCGCGTTTCCCAACACAAATAGGAATAACTATATATCTAAAGACCATACAAATATTTGTTCCGGGCAAGAACCGAACCCTGACACGTAGCACAGCAGTCTATCACTCTACCGCTGTCCCACCTTTGTCATTAAAATTATTAACATTAATCCTTTACTTACTATTTTATACCACAAATTACAGTAACCATCAAAATTATAAATGTGTCGTTATTACAGCGTAAAAGGTGCACTTAATTGTAACGATTATGCCGTACTTTACAACCACAGTAAGTCATAAACACACTGTTAAAGGCCCATAATCGCGTGTAACCGACGAAAAGGCTCTCTTGTTGATAATTAACAGCACCGCAGGTAACGCTTTCGAGAATCGAATGACGTTTGGCTGCCGCTCGTCGATGCCAAGGTTTATTTGATGTTCGTCGAAATATCACGAGTGTTTACCTACAAAGGATTCCTACAAAATTAATGATTTTTCATTTTTTTTGTAATTTTTTTCGAAAATCAAGTATGGTGGTAAAATGTTTCAAGGCGTTTTCTAACTATATCCTCCTGATGCCCAAGCTAAATTTAGATAGTTTCTATTAATTGCCCAGTGTTCTCCCATGAGTACATAAAACAACAAAGGCTTAAATTAAAATTGAGATAACTCCAATTGGTTCATCATCATCATCAGCCAGAAGACGTCCACTGCTGAACGAAGGCATCTCTCAAGGGGGGGTTTGCCATAATTCCCACGCTTGGCAGGCGGCTTGGGGATCGCAGTGGCTCACCGATTAGTGAGAGGACGCTGCTGCCCGTTCTCCGGTGTCTGGCCGCAGTTTTAAGACATACCCGGGTCGTGGTTACTCCAATTGGTTGCACTCAAACAATAACAAAAATGGCGTCGATCTAACGACCTATCAGGTAACGCCAGAAAAAACTAAAGTGTTCTCACGCGAAGACACTGGGTCACTTGAGCTTCTATTCGCTATTTACACTTGGGCTTTAATCACTTTTAATTAAATGTTCTTGACTGAGAACAACGGGCCTCAGGAGGATATAACATTAAACCCAGACTAGTAAGACTGTATCATATGATATAATATGTGTGACTATCATACCTATCCAAAGCCTATCCAAAAGTTATCTGATCAAATGCGTTCAATTTTCTGTATCACAAGACGATGTCTGATAAGAATTTAAATATAGCAGATAACTCTCGGATGATTTGATTCATTCATAGGTAGATCTAATATAATTATGCTATCAGTATATGTATATTAATTATAGTATATGTAAAAACGTTTCGTTTAACAAATATGTGAAAATGTGCGAGTCAGTTGATTAATTCTAAAGTATCATCGTTTCTTTCGCACATATAAAAAAGAAAATATGGTTAATACATAAGTTGGTTACAAGAAAAGTTGATAAAAGCGTTAAAAATGGCAATATTCAGTTTCATGAAACTATAAATTGTTCGTTAATATCCACAGAATTAAGTCGTATCAATTATGCACATGTTAATTTCGGGAACGTCGAACAATAATGTTGACACATTATTTTAATTACTTGTAAGCACTGAATTTTGGAACATTTTATGAAAAAGAATGAACCTATTGTTTTTTTTTTTATATTTACGTAACAGACGTTAAAACAAAATGTATGTGTACATCTACATACAGTCAGCACGAAAAATATGTATAAAACGAAATTCATTCTTGGAAAGGTATCGGTTAAAATTACGATCGTTCATAAATGTAAAATTAGGTCCTAATAGACAATGAGGAATAAAGTTAATCTGAAAAACAATTATCTTCATAACTAGTCGCAAGCGCGGCTGCAGCGCATGAAGTCCTGGGTTCAACCCCCGGGTCGGGCAAAGTGTACTTCGATTTTTCTGTTAGAATATTCTCGATAGCAGCCTGCAGTTTGGATTTCTGTCCGGTAGATAGCAATAGGGTCGCCCCTATTCCATGGGACTTATTAATTATCGGCGTTGGCGAATGATATGAGTGTACATGTACGTCTTTGCATAACCCTAGGAGTATTATTATTGGACCAATGTCGAATACAATAATAATTAATATAACGTGTCATAGTCGTTAATAAGGCTTAATATATAATTAAATATGTAATAAATACTTTACATGATTTATTGTTGTAAAGTTTAAAACCATATAATTAAATTACGCGTAATGATAAATATAAACCATGTACAAAACAGCCAATAATGTTTCCGATGAATTGAATTTATGACCAATTAAATCATATGCGGCGAAAATTAATACATCTGTGGATGCAACAGAGTCATTGTAGCTTCTGTGAAATGAAAGTCCGGGACAGATAAGTCGATATTTAATACACAAATGTATGTCATACATATTTTGTGTCGTCCATTAACTTATTACATTTAAGTGATTTCATTTAATTAAAGTAAACAAGGTTCTTCTGGTTTTTTAATACAATCAACGACATAATTTGATGAATATTTCGTAATTTTCATATTAATTTATCAAAGAAGCTAATTATTGTTCTGAACTAACCATCTCACTTTTGATAAACTTATGCTACTCGTTAATATTATTGTGTGCCTTTAGTTTGGGTCAAATAAAAATTCTCATACATAAAAATGCATATGATCAGCTACTTCGGCTGACTTTAACCCCGCGAAATAAATGATCAGTATCTGCAAAAGTTTAAATTAAATCAACATCATCTTCACCGAACCTATTACCAATTTTTTTGAAGTGTCTGTGTGTAAAGTTAAAATATTATCTTTTTACTAAATGCATATGAAAGTATACGGTAGGTACTTATAACAAAAATAAACAATTTTTTTTGTCTGTTTGTTTGTTCTTACTAATCTCTGAAACGGCTGAACTGATTTTGATGGGACTTTCACTGACAGATAGCTGATATTATATTATTATTAACATTATAATAATATAATATCAGTAGTAACTAAGTATACTTTTTTTTAAATTAGGTTCCCGCGCCGCAAATACGCGCGTTCGTAATTTACGCGGGCGTAAGCTTGTAAGTACATATTATACTATTATCTTCAAGCTGCCAGCGATAAAATTATACTCTTTTTTTACGTAACATCAACAAAGGTAAACACAGTCGCTGTACCAATTATTTTATTTGCATGTAGATCGAGATAACGATGTCATCGACCTACTTTGCTTTGAAACGAAACAATTGAATACAGAAAAACACGAAGCTTTCCTCATTATTGGCTACAGATATAGAATTGAAAAACGGTTAGCGTATGATAAATAGTCTAGAAAATTGAATGGAAAAGAAAGTAAAAACGATCCTCTTCTGGTAAAAACGCTTTCATTTTTCAAGGCTTGATGGGTACGTTAAGAAGAAACTGCAAATGTTGTGGAAGGAATCGTACAATAGACGCCTTTTTGACCGCCCCGTTTTCTTTGTAGGTATTTCGGAGAAAAATTTAATAAGGAAAACAAAACTGCTCTGTGTTTTGCTTTGCAGACGATTTAGATATTTCGAAGCTCTTTTTAGAACTTAATTATGATTAATAAAATTCCCTTGTTGTGTGTCAGAGCATAGACATAGAATTTCGCTTGTGTCAGAGTATTATAATCAAAATAATCGTATATCAAGTGGATAATTATTACATAGTTTTGATGTTACGTGGAGATTAATTGAATATTCACAAATTTCCTATACTGCAAACAAACAACGTTTCTGTGAGTTATGCATGTCGAACGATTGTCAAAAACAAACTTAACTAAGTCTCTGCGACTTTTATAGATCTTTAATTATGAAACAAACCAAAGTCATTACGGTTTCAATTCATCGGGTTATAAAGCGTAGGTAGGTAATGTATAGTGAACGTGATAATGTTTGAATCCTTTATTATGGACTAGCTTCCGCTCGCGGCTTCGCCCGCGTGGTTTACGAACCCGTACATTTTCCCGGGATAAAAAGTAACCTACGTGCTATTCCAGACTATAATCTATCTCTGTGCCAAATTTCGTCCAGATTTGTTCAGCCGTTCTGTCATGAAAGAGTAACAAAGATACATCCATCCATCCATCCATCTTCACAAACTTTCACATTTATAATATTAGTAGGATAGGATAGGTTGTCGCAGCGTTAGAACGCCCCTTATTTAGGAATTAAGTTGTTCTGATAAATAATTTGATTTGATGACGCCACCTATTGTAATTGATCGAAAACTTGGGTGTGGCCTATGCCATAGTGGTGACGTTTGAGTGAGAGTCGTTGATTGAAAGCCATTTGATGGGTGACAGTTAAAAAAAAACCTTCATTGAGAAAATAAGAAAAAAAAAGTTGAATATTGGGTTAATTTTAAAAGGTTGCTACGCGGTATAGAACTTACCGCATTTCCAATCAATAGCCATCTGCTCAGTCATCATGTCTGACATTCTGATAGCGAGATACCTCAGCGCGCTAAGTTATACATATAAATCCGGAAAGAATATTCTTTCAGAAATCCGCGTTGTGGAAATATGACATACGGAAGGACATGCTCCAAAAGTCTTTCTCTTAAGATTTTTTTTGCCAAAAGGATTATTCAACCACGATCTCCTTGGTTGATTTATTTCTTCAACTTTTTACTCTTAATAATAGGGGTAACAGTTTAGAAGATTATACTATACTGATTTACTATGTTACTGACGATCACTGCGTCGCTTGACGAGTTAAAATTATTCAATGATCATGACTAACCAATCTTTTGACTACTGCATGAACCATTCCCACTTGATAAGAAGCTCGCACCGACTCAAAAGAAGATAATTTACCGAAAAGAACTTTATTTTAAATTTTCCAACTACCTAAGTGTTGTCTTGGCAAGAATAAATGTGTTCACGTTGTTCTTTTTTCAACAATATAATATCGAGTTTCGCACTGCACATACTTGCAATTTATCTTTAAAAAACAACTGACGATCGAAGAGGGCTTCCAGATACCTTTAATCCCTTTATTGATGCAATTTGTTTCTTTTATTTATTTTTTTCTATTCGTAGTCTTGTCTGTTATTTCTTATCCATTTTTAAATTGTTCAAATACCGAAATTGTCCTTGCATGAATATGACTATTCACCTTATATATACCTACGATATATTTGGTTTCACTGTGCAGCTTGCAATTTATCTTTAAAGGCGACAGAAGTTTAGCTGTCGGTACGAAGACTTTAAACCGAATTAGAAAAGGGGATATCTCTCTTAGAATTCTTATTAACTTGGTTAATAAAGGAGAGAAGTTTAACTTGTTGTGACTTGCTATCCGTAACGGATTTATGATTGGAATTTAATAAAATAAAATTGTTTTAATCTAGCAATCTGTTGCGATTATCCTGTTATGCTTATTGGAATCAAAGAGCATTATCCGACAGAGGAAGAGAGAATATTTATTTCATTGCTTTTTTGTACCGCGGGGCATGAAGGTTTGTACCGTATGTTTTAATTAAATTAACCACAAACAAGGCACCAAATGATACATGTTTCATTTTAAGTGCTTTAGCTTGTTTTGTCGCCGTAAAAATGTTTTTTTTTTCCCCATAAAGTGTCGGTCCCACTTTGTGAGTTTGCTCGCAGCGATCTACTCGTTGCAAATTAATCTGTAACTTGTTAGACACAGTGAGCTCCCGAAAATAGGATTGAGATATAATTTTTTTTTTTACTTATCTTCCATAATTTATTTATAGAACTATATTTTATAACTTTTTTTGATTGCTTCACACTAGGTGTAATTTCTGTATCGTAGCTTGGACATACACCCAAACCCGAAACAACTATGTATCTGTAGATCGAATATCGATAGAATCGAACCCGCAACACGTAGCGCAGCAGTCAATCTCTCAACTACAACGCCAACCGTGCGCTCAAAACTATCTGTAGATCATACTGTGCGGTAATCGAACCCGCAATACGTAGCACAGCCAACGATCTCTTAACCACTACGCCAACCGTGCCGTCAAATCAATCAAATAAATCAGCTTAACGATTTGTAATAGATGGTTTATATAACAAAAAAAAAAGTTTTGAGTCCAAAAGCGAATTTGCTCGCGGCGAATACTCACTCCGTGTGACTAAGGCTTAGCGGCCACCGGAAGCTTTGGCTAATAAAGTTAATATATCGAAACCTTTTTCAGTAGAAAAATGTACCAAAGTACTTTTCCAAATTAGCCTGGGCATACAGCCAGATTTAAGGCGAGATTAATAACTACGAAGAAAAAGAGATACGCATAGTAGATTAGCATCATCATCGTAGCATCACGTTTCTATTCCACGAAGGGTTAGGCAGAGGTCTACTTTGGTACACCCACATCTTGCCAATACTGTCCCATGTCATAGGTGATCAGCGTAATGCCTTCTATAAGGCACATTTCGAAATTTTAGGCTGCATTTGAGAATTTCAACCTTATACTGGTTGTCTGGAAATTGCTTCTAGCGATAAGACCGCCATTTGTACCCTATGTGTATAATGTATTTTCGCTTCGTACTTTTTCCTTTAGTGTATTGTAAAGAATACTCTAACTATATATTCTAGACGACACGGTTGGCGCTGTGGTTGAGCGATCGACTGCTGCACTACGTGTCGCGGGTTCGATTCCCGCACGGAACAAATATTTGTATGATCTACAGATAGTCGTTTCGGGTCTGGGCGTATGTCCATGAATTATTCCTAGAGTGGGACAATGTATTTATAAAAAAAAAAAAAAAAGATTTTACTCTATCTATACTTTGCCAAACCCGAGAATTGAACCCAAGACGATATGACAGCATCCACGCTTGCTATCTCTAGGCTAATGACCGACAAACAGGTAGTTACCAAAGATAAACAGAGTGACAGCCAATAAATCTAAAAGAATAAGCCCCTCCACGCAAAAGGCAGAAGAAAATATCTTAGTCGCCTTAAATAAGTCTGAAAAGCAGTGAAGCGAACTCAAGGATGTTTCTACGATTCTTGGGACGAAGTACCCACTGATTAAAGATTTAGGTCACTTTCCTCGTGGAGCAATTTGTTATTGCTCATAACTGACCTAAATCTGTTGCTAATAAGACTCATTTGCCTTTGATGAACAACATAGTTATTTACAAAGTCAACATCGTAATAGTTTCCACTGTAATCTATGAAAAGATAGGTCGAGGACAAAATTAAATTGGATTCTCTTTTATTAGTATTCTTGAGAACCAAGAGCGAAACCCTTTTTGGGAACGCAGTTTCCTTTTTTATTATCCTTTATATTTTATAGTGAGTCCGTATACAATCACAAATATTCACATACCAGACCCTCAGACTCGAAACATGGATCAAATAAATATTTTTCCGTGCGGCAATCAAACCCACAACATATTGCGCCGTAGTCGATCGTGCTACCCCAATCCAAAGTTCTACCTTAAAAAAAAGCATTCCCAACAGTATTTCTTCTGTATCGTGGGTTTACAAACATACAAATCACATACACACACAACCTGACCCAAAACAACTATCTGTAGATCATCCAAATATTTGTTCCGTGCGGTAATCGAACCCGCGACACCCGTCAGAATAAAGCTGATGATAGCTTGGTTTTCGTACATTTTTTTATCGTTATCACCAATGCGTAAGCCCCAATAGCTGGATAGCACCGTCTTGTCATGTGTCTCACTTAATCGATGATTAATCGTTGGTCAACTGTGAAATGTCAACTCATAACGTATAAAACAATCAATTTCCATGAAACAAACTGTGCTCCTATAAAGAACGCAGACATAGACCTAAAAATTAAACTATAAAGATCCATTAATAAAACACAAATATACGATATTATTATAACTTATTAAACCATATTTTTGTTCAAAATATTAATGGCCAAGTAAACTTTGTATGTATATGTAGAAGAAGAATTTCCGAATTAGACATTCGAGTCATATTTAAAAAAAAAAAATGTCATTATATCAACTTCCCTTTGTATGACAGAGTGTATATAAATGCTGGATAGCTTTTAAACTTATAATATTCCCAAAATAATCTTGCTTGAAAAACGGCTTTGGTGTGAGTAGTATTTGTTTATCAGGTTCAAAGGACGAGGACAAATTCGCACTGAAGATATCTCTAGGAAAATGCCCTTCTATTGAAATCTCAAGTGAAGATACCTCCTTACTTTTTATTAGTGTCTAGGTACTCAAGTATCTTCAGTAATACTTTGAAACTTGTTCGAGCGAGTTTCTAAAGATATTCTATATCCAATTATTCCAGACATGAAACAGGGAACTAACTACATCTTAAACAAAGAAACTTGGATCGTGAAGGTCAGTAGAACCAGTTGGTAATATCACGGGTCAATGAATTAATGTGCTTCATCATCATCAAATTATATTCGTTGACGGCTGACTAATCACTCGATAAAACTTTGGATATCGAGTTCGTCTCTTCTCATATACATACATTCTGTACCTTTATTATGAGTTTTTTACTATTTACTCCCATAGAAAGTGTAAATTTTCATGCAAGCGATTTTAGTTTTTAACTTGCTTACATTAGGGATTAGAGTCGCTAACATGACATCTCTATAATATAGATATAGTAAATAGTAAATCAAATAGTAGATTTAAGTTATAGCGATTTTAGTTCTTAATCTGGTTACATTAGGGATTAGAGTCGCTTATGTAACATAATATGTTACATATCTATCATGAAATTTTACTTTACTATGATAGTAAATAGCAAGAAAACTCGTGATAGCGGTACTGAAGTTTTTAATTGCGACTAAACTGTTGTGTCGGTTTAGACTGGCGTCTGCTGAAGCCCTAAATAAATTCATTGACGGTCTCGCTGTGTGTGTCTATGAAAAGTTGAAGCTTCAAGCTTAATCGCGTATCACACGGCATAAGGCCGGCAAGAACATGTACAAGAGATTTTAATAAAATACGTGATAATAAAATTGTTACTCGCACTTGGATTCTATAAGTTGAGTTGCAGGTCGGACCGAACTCGAACTTTTCTACGTGTAAAGCTAACGTACAACCACTAGGCTGTCAGTACTTTTACTGATATCTAGATTATTAGTCTTACTTTGAGAAAGTATAACAAGAAACAATAAACTGTATCTCTTGACATACGAGTGTTACACAATTCCTTTCGACTTCTGGTTGTATAACAATATTGAACAAGGTACGTAGGTGATAAAATTGTATCGCAGCTCTAGGTGTGACACCAGGCAATCAATTCAGTACCGTCCGCGTCTCCCCGACCTGGTCCCGAGCGTTGCGCAGACAACACTCACTCCGGGACCATTACTCAACACTGTATTGTGTTGCCACAGGTTTTGTTTGGCCGCCAATTTTATTTTTGTGTTGTCCCTTTGAATATTGTCTGTTAGAGGAGACAAAGCAGATATTTGTTGCGAGTAGCTTTTGTCCGCTACTTCGGACGTTTAGTAAATTGATGCAAAGTTTAGTAGCAGGCGGCTTGTTCTAATGTGCAAGCCTGATTTATGAGCTGCTGTGGTAGCAGGACGTAGTGTGGCGAAAGCGTGTGTTTACGGTCTGCTAATATTAAATGCACTTGCTTCTCGCCAACACTGTTTTTGTTTTACTGTTTTTCGGTATGCGCCACTTAATCTTTTTCTTCGAATGACTGGAACGAATGCTTGGCACCTTAGGTACGCAAAATATGGATTCGTTTTTAAATATCGTTCAATATCAACGAGTTTCAGTGAACTTGTGTTCAGTCAAGTGTATAATAAAGATATTGGGTTTCTAGATTCAGGTGACTATTCTATATTCGATTTGGCAAGCCTCAAATATGTCCAGGTCTATATCTATATAAGTCGAGGACATTGAAGTCTTATGTATAGATTTTTAGCGAGGCTGCGACGAGTTCTAAATATTTTTTAGGTGCTTCACGCGCTGTATATTGCTTTTGATTGACGTAACAATTCTCATATTTTTAAATATCATATAATCCTTGTCATTATAACTGAACAGCCTTAACCAGGAAACCCGGCTATTTCTTTATTCCTCTACAGTACAAAATGTTTTTGATCTGGATTTTATTGTAAAATGTAATTCGATTAAGGGCTGATTTTTCAATGCCCCGTTAAAAGTTATCTAGTTGAAATTAGAACAATTTTTATTTGGACTTATCGAGGAATAACTTATCTAAGGTTTATCCAGTGAACCTAATGAACCTACTTTATGATTTTTAAATACGACAAATCTTGTGTGCTGTAATTATTTTTTATAGGATCTGCGAGAGACTTGATACAGAAATCCCCAACCCGCGTTTATAGGCCAAAACAAGCTTTATAAAATTAACACCACCCGCGGTTCCGGTGTGCTATTTTTATTTAGATGAATGGTTTTATTACAATGAAATAAACAGCACGAATAATTCCCGAAGGGTATACAAAGGAAACAGCTCACTCAATTTGAAAAACTCCGTTCATGTGAGGTGTTCTTAAACAGAGAATTCTACAATTGATTCTATGCATCAGATACCTGTATAACTCACCATGTAGGTACATATTATGTCGTCAATAGATCACAACGATGGGGTAAAAAGACAAAGTATAGGTAACTGTACCATTAACTCAATAAGTAAAAGAACAAGGGCATAAATAAAAACTTTCCTACAGGGTAACCAGTTAGTTACCTATCAATTAAGTTTCCAAAAGAAACCGATGTAGATATTCTAGATACCTATGCTTTTACGTAATTTATTTTTAACTCATTATATTAATTAAATAATATTTAGTCGAAAGATTGCCTCATTTATATTGGACTAGTGGGCGACCTCTGAGCGTGGGATCCTGGGTTCGATTTCTGGGTCGGGCAAAGTGTTATTGTGATTTTCTGTATGGAAATTCTTAATAGCCGCACGGAGTCTGGAACTGTGCCAGGTAGATGGCAATAGGCTCGCCTATTATATGAGACTCAATAACGGCATCGGCAAAATGCACCTCTGCCAAACCCTCCGGTGAATACAAGCCTGATGCTAAGTTAATTATTACTCAAATGCATCCGTAATTTGAAAATACTTCATCAACTTAAATCTGATGATTGTATACCTATTTCTTTATTCGTCTGTACCGATGCGTAGTTTTCACGCCGTCTATAGCATGCCATTGCATTTTGAGCCTTAAAATGTTGCCATAAAGTTCACAACACAATTTTCTGCTGATAAGCTACTTTCTTTCCAAGAATTCTGTTTCCGAGAAATTCCAGGCAATTTGAAAAGGAAGTTATTAAAAGGTATTTCAAATGTCGTTGTCAATTTAAAAAACCAAACAAGTGACACGATCTGCCTTTTTTTCCTTCTTAAAATACAGTCTGTTCTGTTTATTCATGAACATAAACATGTATTTTTCCAGTTCAATTGTACTACTTTTTGACCGACTAAAAAGCTTAAGTTCACGATTCATGTCGTATAATTATTTTAAACGATATTTAAGGTTGCCTATTTTCTTTATACATATATAAATTTCCCGTATGCGTGTGTTCGTAATTCATTTGTTCCTATACATAACGGCTTGATCGTTTTTGATGAAAAATATTTTTTATACTTATGGTGTCACCTTGATGGTTCTTAGGTATATTTGGACCCGTAGGTGGCGCTGTTATCGAGATCCAGAAAAGATCCACTAGTGATAATAACCGAAGGAACGGGGTATATTGTTCCTTCATCTAAAAGGGAGGACTCTCAGACCAGGCGAGGTGATATAGCTAAGTGGACCGAAGCCTTTAGTACATACCTTTAAGTATTTGATAAGATGTAAACTCTTATAGCGCGATTCAGGATTAGTGCTTGTTTCTTGGAGTTGCCGCTTAATTCCGATAGATGGCGCTTCTACTAGAGTATTTCTTGCCGTGTATTAGTCGCTAAAAGTACTTCCACGAGTGTTTGGTTCCACTATAGTTAGAAAGCTAAAGCTTAATATTTATTTTTACTGAACTGTACGCTTATCTTGTTTATACTTGCGACTTTGTCCGAGTCACCCCCTTCCATATCGGAAAGTACTTGGAATTTTTCAATAAGATTAGTATTCTAAAGGGTACTTATTTCATGTTATTTCCTTGCTCATAAAAGCAGTGATTGCCTAGTGTTTGACCGCTTGCCTTCCATCCAAGAGGGTCTAAGTTCAAACCCGGCCCGCATCTTTGACTTTTCGGAGTCATGTGCGGATCATAATTTGATTATCACTTGCGTTAACGGTGAAGGATAACATCGTGAGGAAACCTGCAGACCTGAGAGGGCTCCATAAAGTTCTCGATGGTGTGTGAAGCTCGTGAACCCGCACCGGGCTAGCGTGGTAGAATAAGGCCTAACCCTTCTCATTCTGAGTAGAAGCTTTTTCCCAGCAGCGGGACAACAATGGGCTGATTTTATTATTTCCTCGCTAGTATTTTCATGTACGGATTGTGCGCTTCCTAATGAGCCTCAGTTGTTAAGCACATTGCATTTGATCGAATCAGTGACCCAAGAGCACACTCGAATAAGAACATATTGTATTGCAAAGCTCTTAGAAAATGTATAAGCACTTGTCCTTCCTGAAGATGGATTAACATATCGCACTTTTTTATTGTTTGTACATTACGAATGCTCAAAACTACTTACGCAGCTCTTTAATTAATTTAGTAAATGCCTTAATGAGTTCATTGCCAGAATATTTTCCTTTTGTTCTATACATTGGTAATTATTTTATTTTCTTTTGTATCGAATTCTCTTTGTTTCAAGCTTGGATATAATTTGCATAAAGACTAATTGATACCTGCTAATTAATATAAGATACATCAGAAATTATTCTCTTTATTTTATGTGAATGTTTAGGTATTCATAAGTACGCATTGCTAATCTCAATTTTATGAGCATCATATCACGCCTGTAAGACATAACGCCCCGAAGCGTTAGGCTAGAGTAAAATATTGTAAACGCCTTTTACCAACCTCTGAGCACAATAAAAAACTGAAACTTCGTGCTTTTACTGAGAATTTTTTGATGAAAAACACGGAACCTTACCTAACCCGGGCCGATCGAACCCAGAACCTCACGCTCGGCAACCGCGCTTGCTTACTCGACCAATAAGACGATATCAATTTAGAGCATACTCATTCGTGCTCTACCATTATTATAAAGGCGAAAGTGTCTTAGGACAATTAAAGGCACACTTAGGCCACTTAGCCGTGGCTAACATAAGATTTCAATAGTACCCATGACACAAGAAATCTCGGCCTAAAAATATTACAACAAAGTATTGTTCAAAACGAAGGGATTTACGGCTCCATCAAGTTCTCAATGGTGTGTGTAGTGCGGCAATCTGCACAAGGCCAGCGTTGAGGACAAAAGTCTAACCCTTCTCATTTTGACAGAAGAAGGCCTTGACGAGTAAGACAGTTTTGAGCAAAACTGATTTATTTAATGGTCAAAAAAGTTGCATACAAAACGTATACAACCATTCCACTTAACTAAATTGTTGATATTCACAAAATAAAACGCAGTCCTAACAACATTTTGAACCGGCATTATTATTGGAGTTTACAACACAAATGGTTGTTTTCGTTGTCCGAGACCATTTCTGAGGAAATTGAACCGAACACAGCGGTAGTTTGGGAGCAACAACGACATTTGAGCTGCACAGATGCAATGACGCTGGTTCGAGGTTATTTCAGTCGGTGACTGCATAGTATGTACAGTCAGCATCAAAAAGATATAGAATTACATTTAATGAAATTCAATAGCGATTTTTAGAGGAAATAGTGATTGAAATCTTGACCAATTATACACATAGTATCTGCGGATACATAAAAATACACAGTTATAAATTTTCTTCACTCATAGTTTTCCAAGAATAAGCGTTTAAATTTCGCTACGCATATACGTATTTTTGATGCTGACTGTACACCGTTTTGTACTGTACTGTTGTAAACATAAACTTTTAAACATTTCTTTGGATTGGTTTTAGATACATTTCGGATTGGTTTCGTCGTTTCTTCTCAAGGGTAGTCGTACGAAATGCCGACGCCATCCAGTTAAAAACGACGTGTAAAAGTGATTGAAATATCCTAATGGTAATAAAATAAACAATTTAATTTCTTGAATAAAGCCATGACTTTAGCAAATGAAATATTTAAATAAAAAACCTTTACAAAAAGATATTCACTGTGTTGTCAATTATGAACAAATCATATTATTAAGCATATGCGTTTTTCAAATTACACTTCATAAAAGGCACATCAAGTCATAAAAGAATTTTTTAAATGTTGGAATGAAATGATTTTTTTTATTATTATTTTTGTTAATAAGCGTTGTTCCACTCTAGGATTTCTCCTGTATCGTGGGTACTGTTTACAAACATACATCTCACATTGACACACAGCAACGCGACAGCAATCTCACTGCCAACCAGTACATTATATGACAGAAAAATGGCGTTTGACAGAAGTTATTGCGTGATCTACGGTTGTCGCGACATCGGGAATTAGGCTGCCGCAGTCTAATTACCGACATTTTAACTGACCAGGGAATCGAAACCAGGACCTCACGCTTAGCAGTCGCACTTGCTACCATTAGACCAATAAGACAGGCTGAATAGAATTGGCCCTTTTGCATGGTACTTAATAACGACATCAGCGAAACATGTATGTACAAGGAAGAGGTGTCCTTGAGCTTATTCCTCCACCTGCTTCAATAATAATCCAATTGACTTAACAATTTACATCGCTTACAAAAAAAGCGGAATATACCGCTTGTTACTTGCTTCATGTAAACCGACCATTACACATATTGCAGCTCATTATTGATATCATAATGTCAACAATATAACTCGATACGCCACCTAATTAACTATCACAACTGATATCGAACACTTGGGTGTATAATTTAGTGGTTCCTCGGGGAACTCCTGAAGACAGCAATGCGGCTGGAATACAATATGCAAGTGTATTTGCATACACAACACATAGCAAGCTGTTATGGTGTTACGTAATACGATCGAGGAACATGAGACGTAATACATAACTTGGCGTATGGAACACTAGCTTCCGCCCACGCCTTCGCCCGCGTGGTATACGAACCCGTACATTTTCCCGGGATAAAAATAGCTTATGGGCTATTCCAGACTATAATCTATCTCTGTGCCAAATTTCATACATATCCGTTCAGCCGTTCTGACGTGAAAGAGTAACAAATATCCATCCATCCAACCATCCATCCATCCTCACAAACTTTCGCATTTATAATACTAGTAGAAAGTAGGATGAAGATAAAGCTAGCAAAAATAAAATCTTTTTTGTAACATGTATTTTGACGACATGATCAGCCCAGTGTTTATGTAATTGGCTTTCTTTCTACGTGTCGCAGGTTAAATCCGTTCATGGAAAAAATATTTGTAGAGGCTACAGATAATTGTTCAGGGTTTGGGTGCGTGTGCATGGGAGATGTTTGTCTGTATGTATGTGAAATTTACCTACAATACAGGAGAAATAATAAAAAAGGAGGTTTCTAAAAAAAAAAAAAAAACTTATTTCTTTAAAGTTTAAAGTTATTGAAGTAACCAAATTTTAAACTACGTAATTAAATTGTTAAGATTGAAACACTGGCTCTCATTCATATTCACAACTATGAAAAAAAAAATGTATTCCGAAATCAGTACGTGATAATTGGTCAGGTTTCTGTCTGAAATTGCGGCCATGAACACACTGAGCACGGTTGGCTTATTAATTTATAGTATTCGGTAATGCCAACTTACCAATTGTAAACTTGTAAGCCCATTTTAACTAAGAGTCATCCAATGAGATGGAAGGATTTCTGGACGACTAGCATCGAAAAATATTAAACGAACCTCAAAAAGTGTATGAATTAATAAATGAGAATTTAATCGGAGAAAATCCTAATAAAACTTTGTCCGATCCAGGAATTGAACCCAGGAACTCACGGATAACCAAACAATCGGCACTTTTCCATATTAAAAACTCCTTGTTACATTCTTAAAGGTTTTCAATACATGCGGCACATAACAAGCACGGAAAAGGCAGTTGTGTAGTTGTGTGGCCAATTGTACCTGGCTGCGCTACGTGCACTCCATGTAGAGATCTGTAAAAGATTAGATCGTACTCTGCAACATGTGTAATGCTTTGTTGATATTTGAAGTTCTATAGTAATGAGAAAACATTCCAAATGTTACTTTTTTGTCTGTGAATTTGTATTTTTAGTTTTATATTTTAAATTGAGGCCATGTTGGCTATCTAGCAGACAAAGGTATCTGGGATATACTGATAGCAAAAGGCAAAGGGGCGATGGCATTGACGCACCCCATTAGGCTAGGTAGAATAACTAACTCTAGGAAAACCAAAAAATAAAAGAAAAATATAATAAGTTCACCTCTTTTATTATTTTAGTAGCATGTAGCACTTCAGCTACGAAGGTCTACGAATACGCTACGAGTATGCTACGAACTTCAAATAAGTTAATTTATCATATAGTTTTAGGTATTATTCTTGGGCGTTACAAGAATAAGCAAAGTCGATAATCAGCTGTTAAGTACACGTAGACAATAAAGACATGATCTAATGGATTCCATAAATGAAACACTTTATACATACGAATTGAAAAATGCAGACGAAAATTTCTTACGACTCAATATTTGTCTTATAAAGAGCAAACTCATTAAACTACAATTTTATTAGGTATTTAAATATTCGTACAAACTCATTGTTTCATGACAATTGACGGTTAGTTTTGTTGTTCTTTGGACATTCAAAACACGATTATACTAACATCAGTGGTCGTGTACGATAAAATGAAGCGAGTGTTCACCTCCAGAATATCACACAGTATTACGCCTGTATTCCCGAAGGGTTAGGCAGAGGTGTACTAAGTACACCCACATTTCACCGATGCCGTTATTGAGTCCCATGTAGTAGGAGGCAAGCCTATTGCCATCTACCGGACACAGTTCAGTTCCGTGGTGCTACTGAGAATTTTGTTATAGAACATCCCAATAACACTTTGCCCGACCATATAATCGAACCTAGGACCTCACAATCCGCAGTCGACCCCCACGCCAATGACGCAATAAACCTCCAGGACAATTTCTTAACAATGATATACTCAACAAAATATGTGGCATTTAATCATAGGTATGTAATGTACCCGGGTACGTCTTAAAACTGCGGCCAGACACCAGAGGACGGGCAGCAGCATCCTCTCACTAATCGGTGAGCCACTGCGATCCCCAAGCCGCCTGCCAACCGTGGGGATTATGGCATTGGTGGAGGCCTTCGTTCAGCAGTGGACGTCTTCTGGCTGATGATGATGTAATGTTATTTTTAGAAACACAACAACCAATTTACTTGTTACATTATGCTAGACGAAAGATAATAATTAAGCAACAAAGACGATGACGACGTTATTGAGCTCGATGAGCGCTAATAAAATTATTATTACGTGCACAGAGCCAGCACTAAATTAACTCGCACTCAATTTGCTCTAAAACGCTTGCAACGTGCGTGTTGCAGTACTTTAAGCACTAAATAATGATAATATGATGTTGTTGGCGGCATTTATTTAGTGATAAATGTGTTGGATGCTAGTTTTGTTACTGCCATCTACTAACAAAGCCGCATATAGTCACTTTATAAGAGGAATATTTATTTAGCTATCAAGGTACTGGTTCTACAATATTATTGAGTATCAGGTGTAACGTTATTACTGTTCTCACCCGTCTGTGTATAAAACGATGAATGAAAATGTTTAAATCCATATTTTTGCCTATCCCTTGGTAACTTTTGAGCCCAAACGAGCTTTTAAGATAAGCAAGTATCACATATTGATTGTCACAGTTTAGTGATTGGTTATCACAGTATTTATCGGCTGCTGCTGACATGCTTGTCGCTTCATACATTACCGAACCCTATACGACTATTTACACCAGTCAATATGTGTGGTGATCTAGTGTCACCACGGGTCTAAACTGTCATTGACATAAAAGTTATCTAGCTATTAATTTGTAATTAGAAGAATAACTTATCTGAGGTTATCTAGCTATTGAATAATCGGTCCTAATGCCATCAAAATTTTCAAAAATACAACAATTGTATAGGCTTGTGTATTTCTTAAAAGTGCTGTTTTACAACCTAGCTAGTGTATGGACTGTGGTTCTCATAATTATTTGAAATAAAGATATCTATGTAAATAAAAATCAGTTGCCGCGTGTATAATATATGTATAAAGGCCCGACCGATTTGATTGATATATTTTTTTTTTTGATGAACTCTTAATTGTCAGGACAAGGTTCGTATAAAAGATTTTGTTTTGGAAAATCCACCGGTAATGTCGGATATTTGGATGGTATTTTAGTATGAAAATCTCAATCATAAGCGCACTTCTCATTTTCTTCATTAGTAAATTGCCCCCGTGCGAAGCCGAGGCGGGTCGCTAGTATAATATAATATCCAAAGCATGACCACACCGCTGTCAATTCGTAGTATTAGGTAATGTTACATTTAATAACTTACGCAACTTAATTAGTTTTGCTTAATAAGTTGCTACATAACAACAAGTAAGTCACCTTTACCTAACAAGGATTTACAGTGTTCAGCTAGTTAATAATTAAATTAATTACTCAATAACTGTGTAATTGTAATTTGATGTCAAATTGCTGACAGCTATGTGCTTACCTACCCAACGTGTTGTGTTAATGTTGTGACTTAATATACCTCTACTGATGCAGTAATTAAGTCCTATGTAATAGGGGGGAACCTTTTGCCATCTAACGGGCACAATTCTAAACTCCGGGCCGCTACAAAGAATTTTCTAACAGAAAAACTCAATAACACTTCACTCGAGCCGAACAGTAATAATAACGCATAAGTAAATATTTTACTAATAGAATAGAGTTTTTAGATATTTTATCAACTTCAACATGATCCCTAATCTCTCGGGTATTGCCCTCCAGATACAAACGAAACGTCCCAATTTCACCGACGATTTAACAGACGGTTAGGGCACAAATTAGCCATTTGACAACGATTTTTGTCTGAGTATTCGCCCGTTTTCATTTTAAACAGCTGTTATAGTGTCAGTGAATATGACCCTAAGAGATTTAAACGTATTCATATTAAAACATGAAAGTTTCACAATTAAGTTAACGGTTTCAAACCTAAACCAATTTAAACATATTTTGATGAGCGACTTTTGGTTTAATCGAGTTTAGTTAGATATGGTTATGTAGTTACACGAAATCGGTTTTATGAAAAGTCTTTTTAATTATTTTTTTTCAGAATAGATACATTTGGGTAATGGGTAAGGTTGTGGTAAAAACCTTACCATTCCACAGACGTTACTTAGCAATTTAATATTGTTTACTTTTAAGCTAACGAGATGTAAGATGACTTTTACTTAATGTTATAGTTGTAACTTAATACTTATAAGCAACTTAGTAGTAACTTAAAAGACCGTAAAAGTAAAGTGAATAGTTGTAAAGATGTTTCGTAATCTTATTTTATTCGTTGAAGACGATTTATTTTATACTATCTGTATTTTTAACGAAAGATTAAAATACATAGTAATCAAAGTCAAAGTCAAAGTCAAAGTTTTTTATTTCAAGTAGGCCTTTTCATGCACTTTTAAAAAGTCGAGATTCTAGGCGCACGGTTCCAAAGGGAGGTAAGTCCTATGGAGAAGAGACTAGCAAGAAACTCCATGGATACTCTTTTCAAAAACAAAAAGTTAATTTACAATTAAAATCTTAAATTAACATGCATTATATAAGAAAAAATACAAACTTAATAGAACGCTACTTACATAATGAGGCAATACAATATGAGTTAAACAAGTGTTTCGAATATAAAATAAAAACGGCATACACAGATCAAAGCGGATAAAACAGAAAAAAAATATACAAAAAAGAATACAAAATATTGAAACATCAAGAATGTTCAGTCACGTAATAAAATGTTTTGTTAAAAACGTGTTTGTGTGGTAGACAATATTTAGATGAAAAATTATGTCTCAATTTTTCTATAGAAAATAAAATAGCACTTTTAACCGTACTATGGCATCTGCTTACATCCCCAAAGGGTTAGGCAGAGGGATATTACTTGTACACCCGCATTTTGCGGTCACTTCGTGGGAATTTTACTAACATTAATATCACTTTGCGCGCCTCGGGAGTCAAAACCAGGACCCCAGGCAAAAACCCAGATTTTCCAAGGGCCTATATCCCAAGTTGATGATAGACAGCAGCCCCCATTGCCAGTAGGCTATACGCTTCGAAATTTCCAGGTAACTGTTAAGCTGTTCGTGTTCAGTACCGCTAGTGTAAGTTTCTTTCGACAAATTCGATTTACTACATCGAACGCGTTCGGCGCTTCGATTGGTGAAGAGCACGAAACGGACCAATCGGAGCGCCGAACGCGTTCGATGTAGTAAATCGATTTTTTCAAAAGTCACTTACACTAAGGGTATTTATATTCTGTAAATCATATGTGTAACATAATTTGTCGTGTCTACTCAGCGAAACAAACTATGAATAAACATGTTAAGGCACTTAAAGTACTTAACAAAAGTTAGTTACTTCGCCATCAAGTTTTCATACTTAATATTCACAGTATTATTCAGTCACAAGCTAGACGTGAAGCTAACAATGCAGCATAGTTGATCAGCCTAAAACATTTGTAGTTTATGAACATATTTTTTTTAATGCCCAGATTATAGTTATCAAGCTCTTAATTAGAACAGTTTTTAAGACAGTACAGAGATGCGTACGCATGCAAAAGGGGAAATTATGTGTACGCTATTTCATAAAAATTGCCATTTTCAACAGAAAATATAATGCGAATCGAAACTGACTGATGTTATTTCACCTTTATTCAGGCTATTGAAAAATCAGCCCTAAATATGTTAGTAATAAGACCAATATTATTTAGTCAAAGCATATTTATCATAATTCAGAATAAAAAGAAAATTCTAAAGATTTTACTCGTGTTCGACATCTCGGTTGGTTGAGCGATCGACTGCAACGCTACGTGGCACGGGCAAACTCCCGCACCGATGGACGGATGTTTGTTCATTATTTCTATTTGTAAACGCCGCGATACAGGAACAATTCAAAAAGAAAATTTCAGACCGAAGCTACCATTTTGGCCACAGTACAACTTTATATTGTTTTTTTTTTTTTTTTTTTAAAAACATTGCCCCACACTAGGATTTCTCCTGTATCGTGGGTACAGTTTACAAACATACATCGCACATGCACAAACAACCAGACCCGAAACAACTAACTGTAGATCATACAAATATTTGTTCCGTGCGGGGATCGAACCCGCGACACGTAGTGCAGAAAGCTAATCGCTTAGCCACTGCGCCAACCGTGTCGTCAAATATATACAGAGCATGTAACAATAAATTATCCATTATCCGGCTCTAACGTCATCTGTTTAAGACCACAAAGTGTTGTCAATCTTCTTCATCATCTACCAACGTTGATTCGCATTTCATCTATTATAAATGGCTATTTTGTATGAAGATGCGTACGCATAAATTCTTATTTCGCATGCGTTTAATTCAATGTTGAGTATTCACCCTTAATTATAATGAAGACAATACAAACATTAATAACAATTAATTAAAACAATTGTTTGGTACACGAAACATGCCTATTTACAACTCCATACTGTATTGACGAGTTTCGTCGAAGATGTTCACGGGGAAATGAAACTCAAAGTCCAAGTATTTACAAACTTCGCAAGACACTAATTGCATCTGCTTACAAACTTGAATTTAGACTTTTACCCAAAATTGCTGTTCCACTGTGAGAGAAACATTCTCGGTTTTGGAGTATTTTATTCATAAAAGGAGTATTACTTCTAAAGAATTCTTCTAAACAATTTTACGCTTCCCATTGCCTCGAGTCATTGTTTTTCTTTCAAAAGCTAAAGGATACAATAACATTCTTTTTATTTAATTATATTTCGGAGAGCTTCATAACATAAAAATTTGCTCACTGAAATCGTCATATTTGTGAAATGTTTCCTCTTATTTAGAAAGCCCTCGGTTGTGTTTACTTAACGTTCTAATGACAACGCATAAAGAACGCAAAAACTGAAATACTGGGAATAAATTCACGCTATATTTCAATTTAAATTACGGTTTTTGTGTGGATCCCAGGACATTAGTAAAGCCTCCAACACTTGACCAAAGGTAATTTCTGACCCTTATTTGTTGTAGCATCGCTACAGCTAACAACATTTGTGGATACAATGAACAAAACATATTAGTTGAAAGTACTCTACCTCAGAAGCTAGATTGATTTTAATCGCTCAATACAAATTGTTCAACAACGTTTTGGGTTTAGTGAATGTATAAATAGTCATTGTAGAAATCTTTTTTCGATTATTATCACATTATCATGATTTAGACGAGTAACGGATGAATTATAATTGAGTTAAAGACGTACAAATACGTAGATAAGAAAACATAGTAACTAGAATGAGAAAAAGTTTTCATAAGAATGTTAATAAATATGTTATATGTAAACAATTAGTTTAACTATATCTATCGATTAAATAATATATTACTGAAATACATACAAAGATTCCTGAGAGCACATTATGTATATCCGGTGACCCCGTTTATTTAACTGTGTATTTTTGTAATGGTCTTTAAAAATATTTACAATTTCTTTCAATGTATACTTTTAAAAACGAAACAAAACGAAACATTTATAAACGAATTTAATTTTCAACTATTAATATCGCGAAGCAAATATGTTTTTGCAATATGTTAAATATGTAAAAAAATAACTAAACTATTTTTAAAACTAACTACTTATACTAATGTATCAAAAAAATAAATAAACAAATATGAAAAAAAAAAAAAAAACCTATCCTAGACGAAAACTTGGGCGTCATAGTACTCCTCCACATCGCTGTCGAATGGTAACGTGCCCAGAAGACTGGCAGCATTACCATTTTATTACAATGTGGAGTTGGTTACCGATTATATAATTTCACTAGCTTCCGCCCGCGGCTTCACCCGGGTGGATTACGAACCTGTGCAGTTTTGTGCGTAGAACCCTAATTCATACATAGCATCATAGTATCACGCCTGTATTCCCCGAAGGGTTAGGCAGAGGTGTACTATTGTACACCCACATTTCATCGATGCTGTTATTGAGTCCCATGTAATAGGGGGCGAGTCTATTGCCATAATTCTTTTTCTAAGTTACTCCGTATGACATCAGGTATGTGCCAAGTCCCGTCAAAATCGGTCCAGCCGTTTCGGAGATTAGCCGGAATAAATTGTTTATTAAATGCATTTATTAAAAAGCTGTCATTTTGACATTATAAACAGACACATCAATTTTATTTATTTGTATAGATGTATAGATGACTGATCGGGAAACGTGAGTTCCAATTTACTTTGCACCAGAACAAAGACAGGTAGACTGTCTGTCAAAGAAATATTTTCCATACCGTACCGTCATATTTTCTCCCCAATTATTACTCGTTCCCGTTTTCTATAACAAATTGACGTAGAACTTTGTAATAACATTGATATCTTAAATATGTATAATATATGTTGCACCGTTTACTTTGATATAAAGAAGCTGCAATAACAGTGATGGCTGATGGCACTGTTAGATCGGTGTCTAAGCACAAACTAGGGGTATTGTTATTCTTTATACTTTTGTTTTTATTTTTATTTACAGACTTTATATTAAAGTTGCATTTAGTATTTATTTGACGAAACTTACATCGTTCTCTCATACTTCTTCCACATTATGTACATAGCAAGATTGTTAAAAGAGACTTTAAAAGAGTATCCCTGGAGTTTCTTGCCGGTTCTTCTCCATAGGACCAATTTTTGAACTGAGAAACTAGAGTCCTTTAATTGTTTCATACGTGCCTATATTAGGTTCTTTCTTTTCTTTTCTCTTCTTTGAAATAAAAACAATTCTATCTATCTAAGCAATCGGCTTTTTGAGTCACGCGTGGTGAGTTCGATTGCCTCACGGACCTAATATTTAAATGGCCTACAGAAAGCTGTTTCGGGTCTGGGTGTGTGTTTGTTAGATTTATGTTAGTAAACTGCATGATGCAAACATTTGACAGTCAATTAAAAACAAATATTTGTTTACACATATGTAAAATATTATGGTCGAGTGGTCCCAAGCGAGGTTGGTGAGCGGTCCTGAATTTAATACCGACGTGAGGCAAAGTTGTATTGAGTTTTTCTTTTAGGTTATTTCAGTAGCAACCTGGAGCTACGAATTATTCCCGGTAGATGGGAAGAGGCTCACCCCTTATTCATGGGATTTAATAACAGCATTAGCGAAATATGAGTGTACAATAGTATTCTACCAAACTCTTCAGGGAATACAGGCGTGATGCTATGTTAGGTATGTTACGTATTCAATGCCCATAGAATAGAGTTTGTGAACCATGTAGACAGCCATTTAGAAGTTCGAATTATTTAGAACAGTTTATTTTGGTGTACAGTGGTTAAAGTCATATAGAGTTGCCATTTATTTAGCTTGTTAGTTAGTTACCGCTGCAGCGTAATTTACGAGCTGTTCACAGCAATAATGACAATTGGTCATATAAACGCGCGGAATGTGAGTACGGTTTTTTTTTAAATTAAATTTTATCCACGCTCTGTTTTAGTTATGGCATCTACATATCGACTGTGAACTGGCAACTTGTACTATCTCATTTTTGACAACATTACAGGATTAAGAAGAAACTGTTGGTCGATGTTAGTACAAATTGAATGAATTCGATTTTGGTGTCTAATTTTGATTGAAGTAAAATATGCATTTTGCAGCGCTGCCGGGTATGAAATAATTTAGAATAGTGTAACCAGGTAAAATCCTTATAAAATCGAGATAGGACATGTTTCCAGTTCACAGTCGATATACAAAGGTTTGCTACCTCACTGGCCTAGTGGTCGCAAGCGAGGCTGCTGAGCGTGAGGTCCTGAGGTTTGACACTTGGAGAAAATGTTACTGGGTTTATTTGTATGAAAATTCTAAGTAACAGCACGAAGTCTAGAACTGTGCTCGATTGATGGCAATAGGCTCGCTTATATCATAGGACTCAACAACGGCATCGGTGAAATGTAGGTGTACAATAAATAGTACACCACTGCTTTGCCCTTGGCGCAATACAGGCGCGATACTATGTTATTTTTATTTATATTTTCTATACTTATTTAAATCCATCTTTTACGCCTTTTTTGAATAGAGTAGAGGCTGCATAAGAAATTTGGACTGGCAGGTATACAATTTCGAATACTTCATAAACAGCAATTTTTTTAACTATCTTTAGTTAAAGCCATAAGACATGAGCCTTGCATCTAATTAGCTTAAATGTAGACGTTACACCCTTGTGGTGACCACGTCTTAAATGCATTAATTAAGAAACAAGTCACAATCCATGCCAAACGTCTGCGATGCCAAAATAATACAAAGAAAAAGTAATTTGATGACACCATTCCACTATATTCTTTTGTTAAATAAAGCTTGCTTTCATTAACAACAATTACTTGACAAATTGCCTTCAATCAAGGACAAAATCGCATCATAAATTCTTGGTCCCAAAGTGCATTAGTTAACAAACTATTCATATAGCACGTTTATTATTCCATTAAAATTGGACCTCACATCAATAGTAGGGTCAGTGACTCACCAAAAACTTTATTTTATTTTAAATAAATGTTGCCCTAGGAATAATTCCTGTATCGTGGCTGCGTTTACAAATACAAATATTCACATGGACATACACCCAGTTAACAACTATTTGTAGATCATACAAATATTTGTTCCGTGCGGGAATCGAAGCCACGCCACGTAGCGCAGCAGTCGATCGCTCAATCACTACACCGATCGGGTGAATTTTCATTTGAAAGAAACAATATATTCGTTTGTATTTTGATGAAACAATTAAATGTTTGCAGACTTACCATACATAACTGCCTTGTACACGAATACATTTTTATTTGATACACATTTAATCCCAATAGGCGTAGTCTCCACGGAAATATCTTCACGTTACGTCCTCCCAATGACGTCATTCGCTCACACCGCTTTTCACACTATTTTATCGCGTCAATCTATTGAAGATTCACGGTCCTCAATCAGGCAGCGACAAGCGCTATCTGTGAAATTTACGAGCTTTTCGGCACTGGATCCAAGCTTTTATCCTCTGCGAGGTAAACAGAGATGCGGCGTTCTGTTTCAATCACATTTCAAAAATACGTTTCGATACGACAGGTAATTTCAGAAATCAGAAAAATGAGTTTAATAACGAGATTCGTCGTCATTACATATTGGCTTAATAAATATCACAAGAGATAATGCAACTAATTGACAACACAATTGGCGTAGTGGTTAAGCGATTGGCTTACTGCGCTTACGTGTCGCGGGTTCATCTCCGCACGGAACAAATATTTGTATGACCAAAATACAAATAGTTGTTACCTGTTTGGTTTTTTGTGCAAGTGAATATAATGTATGTGTTTGTAAACGCATCCACGATACATGAATTTATTACTAGTGGCAACAATTATTGAAAAACGACAAAAAAAATTGAGGTCCTCCGACTCATACAACTATTACTATTATTAACATTGTACTGTACATTCAGATAACGTGGACCTATGGAATAGAAACCTATTGCCAAATACTATATCAAACTGCGTACTGCTAACAATAGTTTTAGAAAATTATAAGAAAACTGCCCGAACTAGAAATCGAAACCAGGACCACAAATAGGTAACTCATTTATAATTTTTATTTTTAATCTTCATACTGATTATTATGGTGGAGTCCTATAACTATGGTACCTACATACGTTCACAGTTATGTATGTGTATGCGCAATAGGGAGACTAACGGTGCGGAAGAATAGATCATAAAATGTCACTGGCATGATATGGAACTGGTGTTTTAGAAAATATTAATTTGTAATTATATTTTTTGCCGTTTTTTTTTTTCTTACTTTTTTCGAGTGACAGATTTCATCTATATATTTTTTAATAATGACTAAGACCCAATTTTTCAATGCCCAGATAAACGTTATCCAGCTGTTAATTTGAAATTGGAACAATTTTATAGACTTGTCAGAGGAATAATTACTGATCTGAGGTTTATCCGATTATTCAAAAACCAGCCTTGCAGAAAAAAAGCATTCTATTTTCAAATTAACAGCTGATTATTTTACTCATATAAGTGGCCCTTGAAAAATGGGTGTAATAACTAACCGTAAAGGTTTTACTCAAACGCGTTTATTGAATAAAGAAATAGTATCCTAGAGATTAGCAATATTATGATGGAAATACAAGACAAAATCTAAGATCAAGATCATGGGTGATGAACCCATGATCTTTATAACATCTAAAAGAAAATATAACATAGTATCACGCTTGTATACCCCGAAGTATTTCCCATAAAACACTATTTGTACACCCACAATTCACCGGTACCATTATTGAGTCCTATGAAAAAGGAAGGCCTATTTTCATGGCTGATACTGAGATTTTATTACAGAAACACCCAATAATACTTTTCCCGAGAATAGAACCCAGGGCCTCACGACTACTAGAACAACGAAGCAGTTACTATTACAAATAAAATTGACTGAACACACTGGTTTCACATTATCCCTGCAACATTGCACTGAGGCGGCATGATCGCAAGTGCTATTCTTGCCTGAAACATGGCTGTAACGACTTTTTGTTCAATCTCAGTGAACTAGGGGCTCAATTTTCGAATTGTTCGGGTATATCCGAATCTCACATTCGTATATCGGTACATGTATGGTATATTTTAAAGTGATATTTGATTTTAGAATTTGTAAATGAATCAGACAACCTCCTTTATGCTACTAGCGCCAGTGTTTTGTAAAGGTTTTGTTGGTTTTAATAAATAGACAATTACTGAATGTGACAGGACCTAACCGTGTATTATATTTCTCCGAGTCTCCAATAATATAATATTTAATTATTGGGTTGTTTCAAAAATATTTTCAGTGGAAAAAATCTTTATTAAAGTTAAGCCATGTATGAAAAAATGTTAACTAATATATGTAATTAATTAATAGTCTCCTCCCTTTAACACAACAGAGTTCCAAACTTCTGGGAGCTTCTGGACACCAGTTAGTGAACCTTTTTCTGTAAGATCATCAAAGGCCTTTTTGACTGCAGATATGAGGGAGTCGAAGTCACGTACGTACACTGCTTAGTTTTTCTTTTAAATGGCGAAAGCAGTTGTAGTCTAGAGGGTTCATATCTGGTGAATAAGGAGGGTGTGCGATCTGTCGCCAACCGCTCCGTTCGAATAATTCCCGAACTTTGGCACTTCTGTGAGGCCTTGCATTGTCATGGAGTATGTAAGGAGCTGATACGTTGTTTCGCATAGCCCACTCAGGTACAAACTCTTCCAAGAAGTCAGCGTAGACAGATTGGTTGACAGTAACTCTTTCAGGTAAAAGCTTCCAAAAAGCTATCCCTGAATAATCCTGTGCTGCCAAAAGCATAAACTTGTTTTGATGAAGCTCTTCCTTGGGTACTTTTGGAGCTGCAGCCTCAACTGGAACCCAGGCTCCACGTCGACCTCTGGAGGGCGCTCGGTATAACCCCACCCAAGTTTCATCTGTAGCGAGGATCTTTGATAACATGTTTTTTTGTGTTCTATATAGACATAGATTTGCATACGCTATGTTTTCTCTCGTTTTTTTTTGTTCTTCTGTAAGAACATGTGGCAACCAGTCGCCCAACTTTTTGACATAACCTAAATCTTGAGTCAAAATTCGGTATATAGTTGAAGGATCGAGGCCAGTTGGAGCGCACAATTCTCGAACAGACCTCACTACACCTCCTTGTACAGCTTTCCTAACCTTCTCTATATTCTGTTCGGAGCGAGAAGTTCGCGGACGTCCTGGTCGGGAATCTGGTTCTGCGTCTAATTTCCCTTCATTGAGGCGTCTCAGCCAGTTATACACAGTGCGCTCTGTTGGAACTCTAGATGGCACAGCTTGTCGTAGATATCGATAGATCGTTCCTCGATCCCAGTTAAGAAGCCAACCAAACTTAACAAAAATTCTCTGCTCACTATCACTTATCTGCTTTCTTGCTTCTTCTTTAGACATTTTTAATATAAAGTTATTTTAAGTTTATTACCTTTTAAACGTTAACTGTATGTGCTATAAATTACATCACTATTTGTCTTTAATAATTACCTGGAACAAAAGATACAATATTTTTTATCACTGAAAAGACTTTTGAAACAACCCAATAGATACAAATAATATTTAATAATTCATGAGACTATTGTTGCTTTGTTTTTTTTCTGAATGTATCTAAGTTATCATCCCGTCTGTATTCCGCCGAAAGGTTAGGTAGAGGTGTGCTATTAGATTTCACCAATCCTGTTATGAAGTCCCATAAGAAGGGAAACCTATTACCATCTACTTGGCCCAAAACCCCATACTACTACTGAGTACTTGTGACCACCAGACCAATGAAAATCTTTTAATAAAATTTGAAAGGTTTCTTTGTTGTTGGAACTAGAAAGAAAGTTCACACTCTATTTGGCAAATAAGACGATCCAGGGCGAATCATTCAAAAAAATGTACGTGAAAATTGTCTTTCTTTCTAGGTAGGTCTATTAATCTATTTTTCAATTTCCTACCTCCTTACTGATTACTCTGACATTTTCACTGGCAACTTTGAAGAAAGTGGAAGCAACCTACTTACTGCGTATGTCCATTTATCAGTGTTATCCCTGTGTATGTAATATTTTAGGTAAATATTTCAGACGGTAGGGCCGACGGGGAATATGTCGTCGGAAATTAAACTATATAGACAAGGTTTGGGTATGAATTATGTAAGTACAAAATGTTTGACGTCACCGTAAATTAGCAATTATACGTCTATTGCGCATAGTACGCCTTTGAACCTCAAAACCTACTGTTGTGATGGAATATTGCATAATTACAGTTCTTGGCAAACCTGTTTATAGATATACCCGATTGCCAAGGAAGGCGCGTATCTTGTATTTATGTATATTTGTTTGTAAATTTCTTTATTACCTCGTATCTTCCAGATTTCGACGGTTAAGATATCGTTATATTCGTCTTAAAAACCCAAGTACTCTTAGATAGATGTTTGAAAAAAATGGCGGGTTTTGGCGCGAAATTGTAACTTACGTTAATAAAAATAAATTAACCAAACTTATCGAGTAGCATATCAAAATAAAGGGGATTACAAAAATATATATAAGTTTTAGTGGTTGAACCACTTACGTAAATTATAATTTTCATTTGTCAGTTTTGTTTGGCATGCAATCAATCATCTCTACATTTTGCCCGAGTTATATAAGTAACACAGTTTTTGTTCATAAGAGTATGCCGGGAACCCTAAAAAGTCTAAAATAAAATAATTCTTTAAAAAATCAAAAACTTACAATTTAAAAAAATACAATATTAAAAGTAATGTACTAAAAAGACCGAAACAAGATTGAGAATAGAAAACAAAATTAAAATAAAATATAAAAAAGTAAACTCTACTTCGGTTTAACATACTATATTAAGAGCTTAAAGCCTAAGTTAAATACCCGCATTAAGTTTAGTAGCAGGCGGGACCCAGTTGCAAAATATAAACCGAAAGAAAATTAATGGGATCCGCTTATGTATATTTAGATTTCTTCAGCAATAAGTTGTTGTTAGGGCACCGAAGCAAGTATATTTCTTGAAAAGTAGAACCTATAGCTACTTATTACGCGAGTTCAGTGTTCTCATTTTCAAAGTACCAGGAGAGCAGATATTCATGAAAGTTTTACTGCAGACCAAATATTTTTCTAGGGAAAAAGGGGAAAGAAACAAAGCAAAATATTTAGGGATAACTTAAAAATATTACACGTGTTAACACTGGTGATTCTTACCTTTTACAAACGTACTGGTGATTTCCATCAATAAGGTAATAATTTTATATTATATCCCAAAAAAGACAGTACACACCAGAGTTTCCATCCATCCATTCAGGAAAACGTCAACAGAATGATGCTATGGAGGAACGAAGAACGGTATTCCTCCATTGAAATAGATGGATTCTCCGACCGAAAAAAGTGGTTAGCCAGGCGGGCCGAAGCCTGACCGCTGGACGTCAGACTTTCATATACATATCATAGAATCGATATAAACTTTCATAGCGTGATTTAGGTGTGTGATTAAGTTATTTTTGTCATTTCACTTCAATAGATTGTGGTTTACTTTTTGCCATGGCATAGTCGCTACAATGCATAAGTGCGTGATATCTGCAACTTCAGTGATTTGTATTTTTACTAAAAATAACGTTGCCCCGCACTAAGATTTCTCCTGTATTTCTCCGTGGGTACAGTTTACAAACATACATGTCACATACACACACACAACCAGCCCCGAAACAACTATTTGTAGGTCATACAAATATTTGTTCCGTGCGGGGATCGAATCCGCGACACTTAGCGCAAAAAGCTAATCGCTAAGCTACTGCGCCAACCGTGTCGTCAAAAGCATATCCTAACTTTACCGTAGCGACTATTTTGTATATTGGCCTAAACGTGAACGAGCCTTTCCATATATTTTTAAGCAGCACCTTCAGTCTTTAGAATGTTCCATTGGCAAAATATTTTTCGTTTACAATTCTAAATTCAAATTCTAACATGAGTAATTTAAATTAAACAACTTTTACATCTGAAATGAATCGTAAATGCAAAACTTAGCACTTTGTAATTTAAAATATTTTAATTTCAACATGTAATTTATTCGTAAATTAAAGCACTATTTTCATAAAGGTGCCCGTCGGTTGTAATTTAATTAAAAATGTATGTTCTAAAAATGTGAACAAGATCTTTTGATAAACGTTATAATATCGAAAGACACAGAGTCGTATTTTATTTAAATTGTATTATGGTTTAACTAGCTTCCACCCGCGGCTTGGCCCGCGTGGTTTACGAACCCCTATATTTTTTTATCTATCTATCTTTGTGCCAAATTTCATCCAGCCCTTCTGGCGTGAAAGAGTAACAAAGATCCATCCATCCATCCATCCTCACAAACTTTCACATTTATAATATTATTTAGTAGTATAGGATAGGATAGGATTAACCCACTCATTACAATACTTATCATGGATCTTTGTCTCTGTAGTAAGCAATAAATTCGCTGTGCACTAAGCTTAGGCAGATCCAAGAGATAACAGAAGACAAGCAGGGAACGGGGTGGGCAAAATTCAATTTATAGTAATTAATAAATGCTTCGTTGGTCTAGTGGTAGCAAGCGCCACTGCTAAGCGTGAGATCCTGGGTTCGATCCCTGGGTCGGGCAAAGTGTTATTGGGTTATTCTGTATGGAAATTCTTAGTAGCATGGAGTCTGGAACTGTGCCAGGTAGATGGCAATAGGATCGCCACCTATTACATAGAAGTCGATAACTGTTTAGAATAAAAACCTTAAACGGTATTGCACTTTGTGATTTAGAACCAAATAAATTACTTAGCCGATCACATGGTGAAAAGGCATTACGAGAAATGGAAAGATTAAGACGACGCTTGTAACTAATACAGTGATAGTCTTGCCATTTAGCGGTATAAATCAGCCCAAACTCGCAGGGTTTACTAGTAGCTACTAACGAGTTCCACTATCTATCTCCTGGCTCCATCATCAGACCCTCTTTACTAAATGTTATATACGGGACTCATCAAAATATATCGATTGATCCCAATCTCGGAAGTTTCATTCCCTAACTCCTTACCGTTCAGGAGTACTATGGCGTCCATCATCAGTTCAGCATCATGAAATGATGATTTTCAGACGCCAACACCTGACTTATTAAGAAAGAAAAGCTCAAAAGCGCTATTCGCCCTACAATATTTGAGGGTATCTCTCGATTTCCGTAGGATCCTGACTTGGTGACAAACAACAGGACCAATTTGGGAGCATAATCTTTCAAACAAAATAAGAATTTTTGAAATCGTTCCATAATTGACGGAATTATCGCGCAACAAACAAACCAAAAAAAAAAACAAAAACAGTCGAATTGAGAACCTCCTCCTTTTTTGAAGTCGGTTAAAAATGACAATTCACTTCCGCTCCAAAAACCTGCAGCCTAATTACCGATGTAGCGACAGGAGTAGATCGCGTAATAACTTCTGTCAAACGTCTTTGTGACATATAATGTATTGGCTCACAGTGAGATTGATGTCGCGTGGCTATCGCGTTGCTGTCGCTTTTTACGTAATTAGGCTACTGGTGTGCACGTGTTAAGGTAAGTATTTATTTACCAGAACCAATAACCATAAGGACAAGCTACTTCGTTTATTTGCCCTGTTTATTTAGAACGAGATCAAAACACTCGGGAATCATTTTGATGATATACAAATATTTCTTGTTATTTGGTTTTCCATTCATGAGTTTATTTTCGCACTGTTTCAGGGAAACTGGGAAATGTTTTGTGATAACTACCAGCCGGTTTCACCAAAGCAAAAGCATTCACGAATTCAAAGAAAGTAATCGTATGTTGAAAAAGTAGATGTACAAGTGAAATTGACAATTTCCAGTTGCTTCAAAAAACGTTTAAATAACTCGAGTTATTTTGTTTAGAATTCCATTATATGATTAGTATAAAGTATGCGTTTAACGACGGCACGGTTGGCGCAGTGCTTCAGAGATCGACTGCTACGCTACGGGTCGCAGGTTTGATTCCTGCACATAACAAATATTTGTATGATCCACAGATAGTCGTTTCGGATTTGAATGTATGTCTATTGTCCATATGAATATTTGTGTTTGTAAACGCACCCACGATACATTCCTAGTGTTAAGCAAGAAAATAATAAACTAGTACATATATCGTAAAAAATTTAATTTTAATTCCTACTGTAAGCCCTTCGCAATTTTCGCTAGTGAAAGTATTAGGCTCTAATAAGATAGGCTGGGAGTATACCTCAAAATGAACCCGCTAACATGCTTCTCTACGTTCTCCCTTTTCTTACAATAATAACACCACACCTGTGCTCTTCGAAGAGATCAAAATGCACCCATATTTCGCCAATTTTATTATTGAGTCCCTTTTATTATGGTGTAAGAAGAGTGGAGTCAAACCGAAGAGCGCTACTAAAAACTTCCTTACAAAAATCTCAATAAAATTTTGCTACAATTGCGACAATCAACACTCAATTGAAGAGAAATTCATAAAGCGAAAATGTTCATTTTTCAACATCACCATGTATGTATTTATTTACTCTTATATAAACCCTATTACTTGTAACACCTATTCACACTTCACCAATTCACATTTTGTCAAAACGTTGAAATCCCCGAATATACAGAATGAGTTTATGTAGCGCTGTGAGAGTCGGGATTTATATGAATGTATTCACAACACGGCTCGGGCTTAGGTAAACTTATGTGAGGTATGCGAATGCATTCGTATAAAACTACCTCAATAGCCTCGATGGACGATGCGGATGACGCATAACGTAGGACTTCTTTAAAGTCAAAAATATATAAAACACCATGTGCGCGCGTTTCCAATAGGAATTCACATAAAGGCGCGCGCACGATTTTTGAAAGATTTTTGGCTTAACGGTAACGATGATTGACGTTAAAAAAACTCGTACTAAATCTCTAGAAATACGGATTAAATTTAAATGATATTTTATATATAACTGCTATACATAGTAAATATGAGAGATATGTAGGCTGAACGATATTAAATTCATTAATTCTCACGATGACTGATGCATGCTCGCCCCCCGTTGTGACAGGTCAGCCCAAATAGCTATGGCACTTTCTTCAAAAGGCCATTCCACCCTATATTTGTCACCCATAAATCATTACTATAATCTGTCTGGCCTTTCAAATAGACCGTGACCCCTGAGTTTGTGTCGGCGTTTCTTCTCAGGGATAGTCATAGGAAAAGCCGAAGCCATTTAGTTTAAAAAAAATACGCGTAAAAGTGATTGAAAAATAATTTAATTTAATTTCATAGATATCAATGAGACCCTGGTAAAAAAAAAACACCCTGTATAAATATTAGTTAACTTAGAAGTTTTATGAAGTGAAAATAACATTATGGCATCCAATATAATTCTACCGTCGTGTCGGCGCAATCTTACACGGGAAAATCGCTCATGCCTTAGACGAAAAATTCAGCTACTGAGCTGTTCAGCAATAGTATTGAGGCTGACTGCCCAGGTACGTCTTAAAACGAACGTTTCATTGACCCGGGTACGTCTTAAAACTGCGGCCAGACACCGGAGGACGGACAGCAGCGTCCTCTCACTAATCCGTGAGCCACTGCGATCGCCAAGCCGCCTGCCAAGCGTGGGGATTATGGCAAACTCGGACCCTTGAGGGAGGCTTTCGTTCAGCAGTGGACGTCTTCTGGCTGATGATGACGCCCAGGGTGGGCCAGACGATCTGAAGTTGCGTCATTCGCAGTCTCTTTCTTGACATCCAATTAAATATAATGATACCACGTTCACAATGCTGTATTCTTACAAAAAAAACAATGAGTTTAGAGCGTCTTTTTTGCACTCAAGCAGAATACAGATACGCGATAAAACACGTTCTCATAAAAGTATAAAAGAATGTGTATTAAAATGATTCAAATCAAAATGAAACATTGTTGGTCACGCCTAAAATAGCAATAGCAACAATTTGCCTTCAATAGAATGTCTTCTTCACCTTTCAACAAAAAAAAAGTCGCTGACACATTTTTTCATAACAGAAATTATCATAACATAAATATTCCAGAGGTTTTCCTCAAATAAATTATATAAGTACATCCTTACAAAATCAAAGCAAAAAATACCATTTGTTTTTTTTTTATCAATTTTCTTTTTTATGCTGGCTGCCTCATTGTTCTAGTGGTCTCAGGCGTGCCTACTGAACGTGAGGTGCTGGATTCGATCTCTGAGCCGACAAATTGTTATGCAAACAATCTTTGGAACTGTGCCCGGTAGATGGCAATAGGCTTACCAACTTATTATATGAGACTTAATAACGTCATTTGTGACATGAGGTGTACAATAGTACCTACACTGCGACCTAACCCTTCGTAATACAGGCGTGAAGTTATGAAGTGTCTTTTTTTATAGAATTCTTCGTTCTTGTTGACGATTATATCTGGTTTCCGTCCAATGGAGTCTCTTGATGTAGCAATAAATAAAATGGTTTACTGATCATGAGTTGCCCAATTGGGTAAACGGGACCCAACAGTAAATAGGCAAATTGATGTGTTTAGTATACTTTACCTATTATTTTTACTTAATATTGAATCAAATCTAAAGGACAGTAGCTATCAGAAAACAGACAATACTTGAGTTTTTCTGTGACGTAGTATACGATAATTTCCATGAATATTTGATGTAATTAAAAAATCGTAAATCAAACTAGAATAATATTACAGTTTTAACAGACCAATAACATTAGCATAGAATTAAAGTAGATACATACCGTCTGAGCTGTGGGCCAAAATAATCACGTAGTGGAGCCCTGATACAGCAAAACGGCGACGTGGTAGACCGCGAAAGAAATGGCGGAACGAACTGGACACATTTGGAAAAGACTTGTCATCTTTGGTACAGAACAGAACGGTTTGAAAATCAAGGAGGGAGGCCTTTGCCCAGCAGTGGGATGTGACTGGCTAACAGTAACAGTAACATATATCCATGCATTCCATCCAGTAGGAGAGAACGGACCTCCAAAGTTTTGGAGTTTTTCAAAGTTCAGTCCAAAGTTTTTCAACAATGTTGACTTACAATGGGCAGTCAATTTATAATAAAAATCCACATTGATTTATTGTCCTTGAAAAATTAACAAAGGCACTTAAGTCAGTGAACTCAGTAATCATTGGCTTTTATGTAAAACTTTAAACAAATTATATTTTCGTTTCAAAGAAAAACGTCTTCAAACAATAATTTGTTTTCCATCGCTGTTATTAAAACCGTTCGTAGTTTGAAAATAGAACACTGTGTTAGTGTTGTCGATGAAAAAATAAACCTTCAAATAATTTAATTTATAATATTGCCACAATTGTAAAAATATCAGTTGAATAATTATTCAGTAACTATGTATATGACTATACTGTGCATTATTAAAAGTAATTTCATAACAATTTATCTTTACGCCGCCTGCTTTTCTAATTAAACAATTAATGTAGTAAATAAACGACGTCTTGGTGGGAACAGAACTGACATTTATTGTTTGTTATCTATGACAAGAGAATAGACACAAGACTTACAAATAGATCTCACATTAGTTACACTAGATGGCGCTACAATTTATTATTTTCGTTATAAATACAATTAATATCACAAAAAATGCGATAGTTATAATTAGTTTTTTTAATTAATTCGATGAACAAATTAACGGGAAAAGATTCGTCGGCAATTAAAAGCGGACCGATTTGAAATTATAAATATTCCGAAATGTTGTTGAGGGACCAATTAGTGGGCACAATCCGCATCGCTGATTGCCATCGCTCGTTGCAACCGTTGACAAACTGGCAACCTGACACCTATGATTGAAAATAAAACTATTTTATGGAGAAAAATCTAGAAACAGTTTTGCACAGATAAATTCATACAAGAATTCTCGTTTTTTTATCTACCAAAAAGGCCGAATGTTGGTGTTAGTTGCAAGTTATCGTCAGTCGTGGGCGGAACGGTTTCCTAAGTGATATAAAAGCGGAAATATTTTTGGACGATTCTCACTTGGTAATACCCGTACTATCTGATTCTTTCGGAAATATATATCTACTTTATACAAAATTTTATTTCAAAATAAACATTCATTATTTTGCTAGTAGATTCATTCGGAACCAATGAAGGTCCGACTATTAATTTGATGACTTAACATAGCATCACGCTTGATTCCCCGAAGGGTTACGCAGAGGTATAGGTAGATAGGTACTATTATACACCTACATTTCACCGATGCCGTTAATGAGTCCCTTATAATAGGGAGCGAGCCTAATGCCATTTACCGGGCACAGTTCCAGACTCCGTGCTGCTACTGAGAATTTCCATGAAGAAAACCTAATAACACTTTGCCCGACCCCGGGAATCAGGACCTCAAATCAGGACAAGGAATTAGGAATCAACCCAGGACCTCACGCTCAGCAGTCGCACTTGCGACCACTAGACCAATTAATACTTTTCATCTAATAATTTTGTTGACCCTTAACATTATGAAACGGATAAACATTCAATTATACTGCATAACTCCAAACCAAAAATCTCGATTCTCAATTTAAACTTGGAAAGAGCATGACGATTATTATTTCAAAGGACCTTCCACCCTTATTAATTTTAAATCCCTTTTAAAAGTAATCAGCGATCTCTGTGGGTCACCAAAGCGCCATTCTGCATTACTTAGCGCCGGTTTGCGGATCTTAGGACCACAACTCAGCATCAAATAAGGACCGTTAAGATACATTGCAGCAATAAAATTCTCGAACCGCTTAGTGGTTCAATTTGTCTTGTATTGGGCCACGTTCCAAGGGTTATCATTCATTTTGTTGGTAGATTTTCGGTTATTGGGTTAATGAAAAAGATCTGTCTAATAACCAATTACGTAGGTGATTAGTTACACGAGATAAAAGACCAACTAATGGTCGCAAGCGCGGCTACTCAGCATGAAGCCTTAGGTTTAATTTCCAGGTCGGTAAAGTCATAGAGTGTTATTGTGTTTGTCTATTACTTTAGTTTTGAATTGGTCCCAGTGGCCGCAATATGCTCGCCGCTTACTATCTTAATGACGGGATCGGTGAAACGTGGGTGTATACACTATTTACCCACTGCTTCCACCAGGCCCATTAGGTATTGTATGAAGGATAATAATGCGTCATAATGATTATAAAAATAATATAAAGATTGTTGATTCTTTACAAAAAAAATAGAGTCGATAACTGAAACGTTTAAAAATAAATAGGCCAATTAACCGCTTTAGGGAAACCTTGTTTTAAACACCAGTTTAGGCAAATGAAATGAATTTTTTGCTATTTCTCTTAGGGATCTCCATTATTCTCGTATTTATCCTTATTTTGGGATGTAAAGTAACTGTCAGAGGCACACCTATCAACATTTATTCCATGACGCCTAGGGCCTAAAATAGACACAAAAAATATCAAATGTTGTGGAATTACATTTTATACAAGCTTTAAGGACAAACAAAAGTTAAAATCAAGTTGAAAATGTAATGATTGTTGTTGATTTTATACCGCCTAGAGCAAGTTTACAACAAATTAAGTCGGTAGTCGTTATTGATAAATAAACAAAACAGCTCTTTTAATTAAAATATTCCACAAAATTAAGGTTGGTGTTATTTGAGAATAAATAAAATAATTAATGAGGTCTTAGTTAATTGGTAATATTTTACCATCCAATTATTACTGAAAAATACAAAAATAGATTAAAAGCAAATTACAATAATAAACAGTTTTCTTTTTTACTTCTTTCAGACTAGGATTTCGTTGCAGTTTATAAACGAGTATCGCACGTACAAACATCCAGAAACTGAGAAAATACCAGTACAAATACCGAGCCATTCGGGTCACCGTATTATGTAAGATATCATGTTTTATTCATATAATAACTGCTATGAAATAAAACAAAGCGGCTGTAATGTGTCCCACCTGCAACGGATAGCTCGGTAAGCTAAGTTTGCGCATCTTAGCGTAAAAGCTACAGTATCCAGGTCGTCTCGAGCCATTTCATTTTTCACGTTATTTCCTCTCTCATAACAGTTGATATTTTGTACGGCGCGCGCACTATTGCGTTCTCAAAACACGAATTCGTACATTTATTCATGACTGCAAGCTGGCCACTTTAGCTTGTCGCTTTGTTTTACAAATACACAAGACGAGAGTTAAGCGCAACGGTACACTGACGGTGCGCAAATGTATTCGTTCTGAATATATTCGGATCACCATCCGTTACACTCGTCAGTACTACGTGTGTACGCAGTCAGTGGCGATTCGTTTCTTGTTAATAAAACCTGTCAACCTGTCTCCGGTCCGAATACCCATTTGTCAGAACATCGTGAGATAATCGCGTCGTTTTTTCCTCTGAAAATCAATAGACCCAGTTAGACTGAGAATTTTCAAGAAGCACTTTAAATTTAAATCAGCTTATAAAGACGATTATAATCGAAACGAATTCCTGATCAAGCAATTTATCGTGAATCCAGTATCAGCGCGATCGTGGCGAGTGGGAAAAAGCAATTGATTGGCTTCATTTAATTAACTTGTGGGTGGTGGGAATCTTATGAGCAGTTCGTTTCATTATTAATAAGTAGTAGCCCTGCCCTGGAGAGCGTTAACTTATCATAAAAATTACATGTTTGAAGTTTATACAGAAAAATATTTCGACACAGAAAACGTGTTTCGTAGTACGTACGTCATAATTTAATGTAATTTACATTTTTATTCTGTGGTTAAAGTTAGCGACCATAGCGTATTTAGTTTTTTATGTATGCATTCTTGAAAATAAGTCGTATATTATAGTAGTGTATACATAATATACGAATAGAAACTTATTTCTGATGAATTCCTTGAGAATTACCGGACATTGATATCATTTAATTACAATACACAATAAGAATACCTAATTTAACTCAATACTATCTGCCTCTTCTACGAATGGGTGAGGATTAAAGGATACACAAAACATACTCTCAAGAACTTTATAGAGACTTTAAGGTTAGCAGGTTTCCTAACGAGATTTTCCTTCACCGTTAAAGCAAGTGATAATAACAATTTGATCCGCATGTGAATTCTAAAAGTCAGACGTTCGGCCAAATTCAGACCATAAATGGCATAAATGGCATGGAAGGCAAACCTTCAATCGCTACACTATCAACGCCTACAAATAGAATCATAACCAATATTTCGAAAGTTACTTAGATTCGCTACACTCGTACATTTTAAAAGTAATTTTATAACAAACTTCAAAAAATTCACGGAAATAATACGACTTGGTTTATAATTAAACAATTTTTATTTGAAATTCCGTGATATCTGTGTCATATATGAGTGTTATCTCAAACACCACAAGTGAAGATTATACTTGTCGAAGAAATTCCAGGCATGTTCACTAAAATATTTACTTAGTTACTAACAACGTGTTTAACCTAGAATAGTATCAGATTACTATACAAATATTTTATTAAAGCAATTTTAGAATTTGTTTCAGTTAGGTATTCGGTCTTGTAGAGTCATTGCGTCGCCTATATCGCAAAGCTTGAAGACCAAGGTATCAAATCAGTGTATTTATGTAATTATATCATAGTGTAACACAGTGCAATTTGCCCGAAATACTTGGTATTGAGAGCACTGTTGGCGCAATGGCTGAACAATTAGCTTTCTGCGCTGCGTATCGCGATATCGGATTAATTCTCGCAGGGAACAAGTATTTATATCTACAGTCTACACATAGTTGTTTCAGGTCTGATAGCCAAGTTACTGTAGGTAGGTACTAGAATAATAGTTTTTTTTTCAGAATTTATTGTATAAAAGTAATTTCAAGCGAATACTTACAGCTTTTAAATTCTGTTTCAAACTTGCTAAGCTGGTTTCTGGAATTCATTGCTTTCAAAAGCTCTAGTAAATACGTACCGTGTAGGTATATTGGTATATTTATTTTGATGGCACGGTTGGCGCAGTGGTTGAGAGATCGACTGCTGAGCTACGTGTCGTGGGTTCGATTCCCGAACGGAACAAATATTTATATGATCTACAGATAGTTGTTTCGGGTCTGGGTCTTTGTGTATGTGAATACAAACCGTGCCTCGGAAAGCACGTAAAGCCGAAGGCCCTGCGCCTGATCTCTCTCCGGTCGTGTCGGATTGCCGTCTCATCGGACCATGAGAGTGAAGGAATAGTGAGAGCACCTGTGTTTGCGCACGCACTTGTGCTCTATAATATTTCCTGCGTAGTTGGCTAATCTCCGGTAAGATTAGCCGCCGTGACTGAAATCGGTCAGGAGGACATTATTATATTTATAAATATCTGCTCTTACGAGCCTGCCTTTGTACTACATAACGTGATGATAATTAATTTTAAAGACCAATTTATAAATCGTGTAGTATTCCTGTAGTTTAATGACATTTAGCAAATATATTAGCAAATTTAACAAAGTTAATTCAGCAGAAGTGCGGGCCAGGTTCGAACTCAAGCCCTCATGGAAAGCAATGGTAACCACTTACTATTAGGCTATAGTTGCTTAAATTATATAACATATGCCATTTTATATGCACACGCAATGCCTGCATTCTCCGAAGGGTTAGGCACAGTGTACTATTTTACACCCACATTTCGCCGATGCCATTATTGAGTTCCATGTAATAGGGGGCGACTCTATTTCCATCTACTGGGCACAGTAGTTCAGTTCCAGACTCCGTGCTGCTACTGAGAATATACATACACAAATACCCAATTAATTTTGCCCGACCTGGGCATCGAACCCAGGACCTCACGCTCAGTCGCACTTGCGACGACTAAACCAATAAAGCAGTCTTACTTAAGACTTCTATTACTTAATCAAACATTTTCAGATAAAGCACTTAACTTTTTCGTTTTACATCTGGGCACCTAAATCCATTACCCAGATTTTATTTCAACAAATTGGACTTACATAACATAAAGTTCTATCACGATAAAAAAAAGGGAAAGCGAAGCAAAGAAAATAATGTTCGCATCGACAGAATTTTGGCCACGTATCTCTATAATATTGTAACTCAGAGATTTAGAACTATTTTGGATCAGTCTCCCTTTTAATGTTTAGTGTGATCAATCCGTTTACTGACCTTTTTGTACTATGTAATCCTATTCGTTATCAGAGGACACTGTTGATATTAAAGTAATGAAGATTTATTAGATTTGACGACTTTTAGATTTTTTCGAGAAAAAGAGCATAATGGAATTTGTTAATTGAAAGTGATCCATTTATATTTAAGTATTTTAATTGTCGCCCTTTAAGAACAGACGGTCGTAGTATGCATGTATGGATGAAATGAAAACTCATGGGCATTGAGCATAGCTGTCAGTGGCACTCGACGCTTGTTCTTGTCGAAATAAACGGTTGAGTAAATTTAAAATTCTTGGAATTACTTTTTTATTTTATGTATCAACAAAGGGTTAGGTCATCATCATCATCAGCCAGAAGACGTCCACTGTTGAACGAAGGCCTTCCCTCAAGGGGGTGGCATCGCAGTGGCTCACCGATTAGTGAGAGGATGCTGCTGCCCGTCCTCCGGTGTCTGGCCGCAGTTTTAAGACGTACCTGGGTCAAGGGTTAGATAGAGGTGTACTATTGTGCACCCACATTTCGCCGATGCCGTTATTTTGGTCCCATGTAATGTGAGGCGATTCTACTGCCATCTACCGGGCACTGTTCCGAACTCCGTGTTGCTACCTAGAATTTCCATATCTACATAAATACTCAATAGCACTTTGCCCGACCCGGGAACCGAACCCAGAACCTCACGCTCAGTATTCGCGCTTACGATCACCAGACCAATAAGGCAGTCATTTAGTATATGTCGACTTGAAGAATCATGTCAAAAAGTACATACATTATACGCCAAGCAATACTGGATGACTTGAAAAGCATATCTATTTGGAGAAGAGAGATACAAGTATTCAATATAATCAATCTCAATGAGAAAAATCATTTTCAAAACGATTTTCTTATTTGTATATTATAGATTTAATTTTGTTTTAGTGTAATAATGGGATTTATTATTAATATTCCCCAAAAAATGTTATAAACTATCACAATATACTTGCATATATCTTGTTTAAAAATTGACCTGCATAGTATATATTATATACTCCAACAAATAAAAAAATCTTAACCTTTCATTTATCCACGAAATACTTGAATGGTACTCGTAAGTGATGCATTAAAACAAACTCAAGCCCTTTATTGTGCCTGACAGTTCATTGGACATGCATTAAATAAAAGCCATAAAACTCCTCTTGATTAGGACAGCACAATATGGTCAGTGGGGACAGCCTTTGTGCAAACGTCACTCTTAGTCAAGTCTTTTCAATTTTTCTAATAAAATAATAGTGAGTTTGCAATCCTCTAGAGTGTCTGGTATGGAGGGACAATGACTCTTAAAACACCTAGACAGTGTTCGTATATGTATGTCCCGAAAGTTTAGGACTATTCTACTCACACTCACAATTCCTAACTAGATTATCTCTATAACTCACACCACTTCAAAAAGTTTAACTGACTTTATTGTTGAAATTTTAAAGTGGAGTTAAGGGAATTTAAAGAATAAAATTAAACTAGTTATAGGACTCGTATATAATTATATATTGTGTTTTAAATTTGCTGGTTTTTTTTGTTTTCTTTTTTATGGCATAGGCGGCAAACGAACAGACGGATCGCCTGATGGTAAGCGATTAACGTCGCCCATGGACACCCGCAACACCGGAGGAGTCACAAGTGCGTTGCCGGCCTTTTAAAAAGGAGTACGCTCTTTTCTTGAAGGTGTGAAGGTCGTATTGGTCCGGAAATACCGCAGGCGACAGTTCATTGCTGTGTGGTGCAATTGTATTTTTTATTTTTAAAGTTAAGAATTTCCTTTTATTTTACTACAATATTAAAATTATATAAACTATATTGACACACTAATCAGAAAGTAAAAATTATAAAAATAACGCATCAAAATAATCCTACAAAATGTATTATTTATTTATTCATATTAATTTTTAGACACTACACATTCATGTAGTGGTGTGGGTGTAAAAATGATATAAGAGATTGGATTTGATTGTTATCGATTAAAAGCACGATTCAGTGGCGAAGGCGAAGGGCGGAGTGGAAATATACTGAGCAAACAAATTAATAAAATAAATTATTCGTCTCTAATTACTGTCTACAATATTATTTTTTTTAATTCCCTGTACATTTATTTGTATAAACTGAATATTCAAGTAACTTAGCCTTTACTCTGCCGAGCCAAGTAAAGCAGAAATTTTACACAAGATTGGGTAGTAAAATTGCTAATGTAATCTGTTTAACGATTATTTTGTAGTCCTAAGGCTCAAGAGACATATAAAATGGGAAATTAATGAAGTCGATCGCAAGTATTCCACTTAAGTCCTTGGGTCATCTTTCACCGCGTTTGTTGAATATTTCTTCAACAAATGAGGGTAAAACAGTGAATCCCAAGGCGAAAAATCGACAAAAAATAGGTCACTATGAATCGGACGTCCATTGGACTGATCCTGCAATCCGTCGCTTAATGCGGGATATCAGTCTGTGAAGCGGACGGCCTAATACAATTTTCCTTTCCCTAAATCCAGAAAGAAAAAAACCGCAATATTTCAAAAAACGAATAAAGTATATTTGGTGCTGAGACTTTTCGAGACAGTCAGTTGACGGAGTGACGCGCGACTACTAGAGCGGAGCAATCTCATTAAACTGGAAGCGAATAAACAAGATTATTCGCAGGGTACAAGTCTCGTCTCTGCCGAGATTAAGGTCCCGTAGGTCAGTATTTTTAAGTCAATTTCTTTTATGAATCCTTAGAAAATGTATTACTTTGTCTAAGAGGCCATTTTAGACGAGCTCCGTTCTAAAATACTACCTGCCCTCTGTATAAAAATCTCGGGTTGGGTGTGAGTTAAGAAAATGAAGTCAAAGTTGTAGTTGTAAATTCCAGACGTCTTCTGTCTTGTCAGCGAGGATTATGTCGTAGATATAAATATTCTTTTCAGTGTTATAAGGGTTCCTTTTGAATGAGTTTTCTGGTACTATTTTAATCTTTATAATATACATATAAAATTCCGGTGTGCGTGTTTGTAATTCTTCTCCTCCTCAACGACTTAATAGATTTTGATGTATTTTTTGTACATGCGGAGTCATCACTGAATGGTTTTTAGCTATGGTTAGACCCGGTAGGTGGCGCTGTAATCGAGATCCAAAAGACAAAATGCAGCTAAAAATAGTACCTACCTACATAAAATAGATATCATTTGATTCTCTCATCTCAAAGTAATGAAGTATTTTATTTTACAATTATCTGCCTCTTTACTTTACCAAGTAGAAAGGTTAAGTCAGATTAACGAGATAGCGATTTTTGATTTGATACGCATTTTGACATTTTCCTGTTTCAGTTGGCGTTGTTAAAATAATCCATTATCAATTTCTGACTAACCTTTAGGCACAATCATATTAAATTATACTTGATTTAATTGTATTTGCCTGAAACGCTTAATCAACATCAGTTGAAGATCCTAATAGATGCTATAATATTCTAGGAACCAATTCTGTTCATTTTCACTTAAAAAAAATCATTTTTTTTAATGGACCCCACCATCTTGTTATGTATATATTTGATGGTTAAATATTATATTATACATTTTGGCTGCAAGGTCAAGGATAGTGACAGATCCTGTTGAACCTTAAGCATCAGACAATAAGTTATTTATGAACGGACGTAATGTGGGCTGCGCGGCCCATAATCGGGTTACAGATTATTATAACCAGTTTTTTTCTGAAGTGTTCTACTTGTGTTTCGTTACATTAGAAAAATAGCAGTTAATTTATATTTTATGCAGCAAAATTATCAAACCAAAAAATTTTTTTCAATTTTCATTTTTCTTGTGTCGAGCTGTCACGAGATTAGCTTGTCACCAGTGGCAATATCACCCTGGATGAGCCAGAAGATTTCATGTTTCGTCACTCGTAAAGAATCGTTGCAACCCAGTTTTTCCCAGCACAACGGATAACGAAATAAATCCTCTAATTCTCCACTTATTTCACGTTATTCTCCAAGAATAACGTGAGTCTAGAAATACAACTCACATAAATAAAATTGATCCCACTTTAATTCTTTTCTCTGTACTAAATACTTGACAGCGGCGCGGGCGCTTGTATCATAAAAATGCTTCATTAAAACTTTTATATGGCCGACTAAGTTTATAATTCCCTTGTGGGATGCGGTGCACACTTGACATTAGAGTTTCGGACTACGTACATTTATGAAAGTCAAACTTACAGTCGTATTTAAATTGAGAACAATTTTAAAGTTGTTTCTTTATAACGTATGGTAAAGTTGAAACTGTTAAGTGCGCAATTTTGTTTCGTAATCAGTTTGTTGAAAGTGCGTTTTGGCTTGGATGGTAGATATTGGTGTTGATTTGGTTGTTTATAAACAGATACTATATCACTTTGTCTATTTCCATTTATGATTATGATGTTGATTCATTGACAGATAGATCGCATTCTATGCTGCCTTTGAATACTGTTTTATCAAGCAAACTAGCCGTGCAAATAAGTGTTAATAATAACAAGTGCAATATCAGTCTTTCTATCAAGGTTATACGAGATAACAGCCTCTTTGGTCTAGTGGCTGGGAGATCAATGGCTGGCCGTGAGATCCTAGTTTCGATCCCAAAGTGTTATTGCGGCATTTTATTTTTGTTAGGGAATTGTCAATATCTTCCTGGATAGATGCTATAGATAATATCCTAGAATATATGATATGAGTGTGTGTAGTCTGCCATCTACAAACTTTTATCATTATATAAAGCATTTACACTATTCATAAAAGATAGAACCACGCGATAAAATACATAGGTACATACTTACAATGAAAGACTCGCTATATCTATGCGCATTTACTAAATTAAACAGCGATGTAACCAATAAACTATAGGTACCTTTGGAGGGACATAATACCTTTGAAGACCCTTTTTTGCCTTTTTTACTGCGCATTAAGACGTTCGTTCTGTTGATGTGTCCAAATAATATGGGCCTTTAGGGTACCCCAGAGGCCAGGGACCGACGAAAAGGCACATGGGTAAGGTGGTAATTTGGACAACTGGCCATCATAGCCGCCATATTGGTAAACGTCACGGTATAATAGCCATCCCGGGTATAACGTTAGGTTTTATAATGTGGAATATATTTTTACATTTATTTACTTGGTCGGTATCTACATTTTGTATTGTACCTAAATATGAAGGTATATGTGTTCATGTACCAAGTCGTAAAATAATTTCAAATTCTCTTATAAAAAAAAAACCAACAAACACAAGAATTAACATCGTCAAAAAAAAACTGTCCTGCTCTACCTACCTACTATCTAGGTATCTTCAAGATAAGAACCAAGACTGAACAAAAATCTTCGAGGTTTGTGTGCTATATCTTAAGCCACATTGTGACTAAAAGTAGCACCTATGTAAATAAAATATTCGCTATAAGCTATGTAAATGAATGTAAATGGCTTTCGTTCCTATTTTAAATGAATTCGAAAAGTTCGTATTGTGACGCGCTGATCTCACGTTCTCTTTGACTCTATTGATTTTGAAGAGGCCCTCTTTGGAACGGTATTCATTTATTCTGCTCATTTTTCGGTAAATACGTGTTTTTTCGAGTAGGTATACATCCTTATGTAGGTTGGATATGTAAAGGACCATTCTCATTCATCAAGCTATGGTAGTCTGTACAAAAGGTTCAGTACCTATTTTAAACAAAAATTAAAATATATTATTATTACAATTCAGCATATAACTACTGGGCATCTCTTAGAATGAAAAGGGTTAGGCCTTAGTCCACCACGCAAGCCTGGTTGGTGAACATCTTTGAGAACTACTTTTAAATTATATCCATAACTTTTTAAATTAACATGTGATCGAAAACATAGTAAGCATCATGTAGTTCTCAAAAATGTCCACCAACCAGGGCAAGCAAGCGATTTTGTAAAGTGGAAGGCGCGCATTGAACCTCTAGGATATAACTTCTAATTAACAAAAAAAAATAGTATGAAATCAAAGAATTATACTTGTAACGTGTGACTATAATCAAGATGAAGGTGATTCTCACCCTCTTCTAAAACCACACATACACCTCTGAGGTTAAGCACCCTCATGGAACATACAGATGCAATAATAAGATACACAGACACGCTATTCATTTACGTATTTGCGTGATTGTAGCGTGATAAAAAAACGACATAATACCTTCATGTCTTTTTAGTTCTTGTCCTCAATAAACCCTTATCTTGGAGGGACTGTGTTTTAGTACGAAATAAAATGGTAGTATGCAGTTTACGATGTGAATTCTGAGATACGTAAGGACGAGACGCTGAGTGTATGCTAAGCTTTAGAGAAATGAGCACGATTTATGCTCAGGATTGAGGAGCAGTGACGTGCAAAAGGTTCTGCATCCATTTTGTTATCTGATTTATTTCTTAGATCAACAATGGTGGTAGTGATACGAGCTCTAAAGAACCTTGAGGATTGCCATGATTTACAAACAAGATTTTACATTATCACTCTTGTACCGACCAGAGTCAGTTCGTGGTTTTTGTTAAAACGCAGCTAAAAGAAACAACAGATATTTTTCCAGTAGGGAATGTGTTTGATAAAAACGAGCACTATCTATTAATGAATAGGAAAGTTTATCTGATACATTTACTTATTAAACACTTAAATACAACTTCTAACGAATACCGTAAGTAGTAGAAAGTGTCGTCTTTTTTGTTTAGTGCTAGTATTTATTGAGCTACAAATGGCACGAAAAAATCGGAAAATTGTATACTGGTTTGGATAAACGAATCCGAGTGTATTAGCTTGGTTAATTTGTCAAACATTATTAGAGTCAACTGGGGCAAATAGGCGTCTATCGCAGTTGCCCGTTTTCCTCAATTACCGCTTGCCAATCTTGTGTGTATATACCTAAGCTTAAGTATGTGATATAATCTTTGTTTTTCTTTCTACAAGTACACTCGGCAATCATATTTATCGACATACAGAACTTGAATTAACAAATTAGTAATAAACCAGAACAAATTAATAAATGAGACATTCGATCAGCTTTATATGTCTCACAAAAAGTCTAAATTGCAAGTCTGTTTGTCAAAAAGTAAATTCAGTAACGTTTTCTTGGGTGATTTGTTATATATAAATTCACCCTTTGTATTCAAAATAAACGTATTTCCCCCAAAATATTTTCTTTAAATATAAACGTTTTGTGTCGGTTTAGTATAATTAAGTGAATATTTTCTATGATTGAGGCTGCTTGCTCATTTTGTTGAAGATTTTATAATTAGATTCTACTTTTTAAGAATGATTTGTTTTTTTTTATGAGAAATAATAAAGGTTCTTAATGAATAAAGCACTTATTAATTCTGTATATAAATGTTGTTTGTGCTTTCCTGATTAGTGCAAAATTATCTCGCAAACGCAACTGCTGAATCTAAGGACCTGGGTTTGATTCCCAGGTCGGGTAAAGTTAGATTTTTCTGAATATAAATTCTCGGTGGCAGCACGGAGTCTAGTGTAGTCAACTGTGCACCGTAGATGACAAAAGGCTCACACTCTATCATATGAGACTCAATAACGGCATCGGTGAAAAATGGATGTGCATTAAAACACCTCTGCCTAACCCTTAGATTATACAGGTGTGATGCTACTTTATGTTAAAACCCACATGGATATCCGAGGGATAAAAAAGATCTATATCCATATCTGCATATCTGCGTTATTTTTGGGCGGATCTTGAACGGATCTTTTACATTATTAAGTTTCATTACATATATGAAATTCTAAATATAGGTAGCAATGAAATACTATTAAAATCACATTTTGGCATATTTATTACTCTAAACTAAATACACAAACGTAATCTACGCTACCCCATGTGACACTAAATTATAAACAAAAAAAATCTGCTCGGTGCAAGTCGAAACATGTCATTTACCACTTTTTTTTCACTAACCCAAAGCGTCAACTGTCGTTTCAAAGTCACGTGTTGTCGACGTCACCGACTGAGTAAAAAAGTTGAGATCCATATCCGTATCCGTATTCGCGGATCTAGACACTAATGATCCGTATTTTTGTCCGTATCCGCGGCTACATATTTTTAATGACGACGATTTTTAATATTTCTAATGACGATACAAAATTATATATACCAACTTTTCTTTCTTTCGTTGAAACTTCTAAAGTAAAGTGGTAAAAGAAAAACGAAACGAAACCAATTATCTTGCAAATAGCAGTTTACAACGTCTGTAAGTTTCACTTCTATGCTAAAACCACAGTAAAAGTTTATACTGGGAAGCCAAAAAAGAAATATGTATCTATAGCTTGTTTTTAATTGAAATGAGATTTTCTTGTCATGTTTCACGTCCAAGGTACCTGAAGTTTCGCCGCTGGTCGAAAAAAACAAGTCAACAACTTTGAAGATTCCATTAGTATTCATTAATTTAATTATATAATTTGTTTGAAATGAAAAACTTTATTCTATCTAAATATTGAATAACAATTTATGGCTCTTTTATTTTACGGATTTCTTTTAAATTTCTTCTTTTTTAACTTTCGGGCTCTGAGAATAATTTCTTTAGATATCGTGATTGCGTTTACAAACACAACATTCACAAGCAGAAACACGTAGGACAACTATCTGTATGCCACATAAATTACAATTTGTTAGGTGTGGGAATCTAACCCGGTATACGAAGCACAGCTGTCCATCCCATTGCCATTGCCAAATCCCAATGCCATTTGGTTCTATTATCCCCATTCATTACCAAGAACGTTGCTTCAATACGACTCTTGTCAGCAATATCTTCCGTAATTAATTATATACAGTATCAAGGTAGAACAAAGCAATAATATAAGGTTATTAATGTTAGAGAATTATCTGGTCCCACTGTCGTCAATACGTCCGGGGGCAATAAATGGCGTCCATATTTCTCTTGGCGGGCAATGAATCCAATTATCGGGCTCTGCGGAGGCGACATGTTAAATGGTCGCCATTGCTTCTCGCCGTCCTCTGTCTACGACCCACCTCAATAATACGGGGATCATTATACCGTCCACAGATAATCTTCATTTTTTAATAATATTAAAACGTGGAGAGCCAACAATGGTCCTTGGAACACGTCTTCTTTTATTTAAATGAGCAGCCATGATTTGCTTTTTGGGAGCATTATTGACTTTTTTAATGATGACAGTTATTAGTGGGTATTATGGTTTTAATGCATCTTTGATGTAATGGCTAATGATGGCGTATTTTTGACTTGCGTAGGTAGAGACATATTTAATGCCCCGCGTCTTGTTGCCAGGTATTATAGATCAACTTTTCTTTTTAGAGAAACCCATGTCCAGACTTTGCAGTCTGTCTTTTTCTGCCGTGTCGGCACGAACTATCATATGGGAATCGCTCATGCCAGAGTGGAAAGATTCGCTAGTAAGCAATGATGATATGGAGGCTGACTGCCCAGGGTGCGCCAAGCTCAGATACTGAAAGTATGACAGAACGACCGTTCTTTATTTGTATTGTTTTGTCTTCTTTAATACCATTGGAATAGCTTACGTACGCAAAACTGCTAACATGTATCCACGTCCATCAAAAATATTTTTTAAAGTTTTTATTTCCAGATTTAAAATTTAAAGTTTTATTGTCATTTGCGTTAACGGTGAAGTATAACATCGTTTTGATGGTTTGTGTAGTTCGCCAACCCGCACTAGGCCAGCGTGGTGGACTAAGGCCTTACCCTTCTCAATCTGAGAAGAGGCCTTTGCCCAGCAGTGGGACAATAATGGGCTGAATTTATTAAAGTAAATCAAGATCACCTAAGTTTCCAGTATAAGCAAATTGTCACACCAAAAGTGTGAAAGTCGTTTAGACAATGAATGGCGAACACATATATCCTCCTCGAGTCGGAAGTTCGTGTTCAACGTGACATGTTGAGCTACCTGCGATCTCTTTCAGCACGACGTCGACGTACAACTACAGACGGGGGAATTTACCTACTTCAGTTTGTGAGTGCTTAATATGTACACAGAGAGTTTAAAGTGGGACTTTTAGAATAAGGTATCGGGAAAAATTGTGTTATTTTCGTAAAGTTGTGTCTTTATTTAACACTAGCTTCCGCCCGCGGCGGCACCCGCATTGTTTAGGAACCCGTACATTTTCCTGGGATAAAAAATAGCCTAATAATAAAAAGATTAATAAGTTTGAAATTTCTTAGTGTGTTAATATGCAGCGAGGTATAAGTGGGAATTTTAGAATAAGATATCTTTTATTTTTCGTTTTAAAAACGTTGCCCCACGCTATAATTTCTCCCGTATGGTGGGAACAGTTTACACACAACCAGACCCGAAACAACTATCTGTAAATCATACAGATATTTGTTCCGTGCGGGAATTGAACCCGCGGCACCTAGCGCGGACAGCTAATCACTTCGCCAATGCGCCAACGTGGTCTCACATATTCTTAAATTGAAATAAAAATCTAGCTGCTTGTTTTATGGTGAACTGACTAAAGAAAAAGAGGTGTCATGTGTGAAAAATATATTGTTACTGTTTACAATTTTAATAGTCAATGTAATTGCTAATTAATAACTTGACTCTGCTTATTCCAGATTATCAGTGCGTAACTTCAATAATTAAAACCGCGAACGATAGCGACGATTAATAACTTTGTTTTAACACGATTGAAATCCGATACAGTAATAAAAATGAGATATTTTATACACGAGACAATATTTTTTATACAAGGTAGGTATGCTTCTTTGAATTCCCTGAGTATTTGGTAGAGGTACCCTCTTCGAATTGAATATTTATGATTAAAGGAGTTAATCTTTACCTGTCTATTTATTCAATAAGATGTACAACAAAGGCAAATGAGGTAAAAGCCTTTGAATACAAGCTTCAAATGTTCTTGACGCTAAAGGAAATGATTTTAAATAATGATGTCATAATATGTACGTATACATAATAAAATAAACATGTACCATTTATTTTGCCTAAAAATAAAGAATGAATTATACATTTTAATACGGCTATTAATACAAGATTCACATACACCAGTTCAAGAATCCTAAAACTATGACAACCTGTCTACCGGCCTTAGGTCATCAGGTTGGAATAGTAAGAAGCCCCGTATGAAATATTATGTAATTTCTCAACCGCAACTTGTTGGAAATAATTCTTGAACATGGCAATGCTGATGTCGGCAACACAGCCATGATATTGATATATTTTCTGATATTTTTTTCTTGCATTATACCATCACATTTCAAGGCACGGTTGACGCAGTGGCTGAGTGATCGAATTGTTACGCTACGTGTCGCGGGTTCAATTCCTTCCGTTAGACAAAAGTCAGAGGTCTAGTCGTCAATTCATATGTCGATACCGTAATTAAGCCCCATGTAACATGGCGTGACCCTATTTCTATCTGCCGGGTACAATTCAAAACTCTGGGCTAATATTGAGTTTTTTTTCTAACAGAAAAACCGAAAGACACGTCGACACACGCGGAAATTAAACCCAGAACCTCAAACTCAGCAGCCACACTTGCGACTACTAGACATAATAATATTTTTTGTGAAAACTTTATCCATATTTGGCAACCCTGTATACTCCTACGTATCTCTTTGTTTGACAATACAGTGTGGCTACTTGTTACTAGGACTGATATGTACTCGTACAGCTACTATACAAAGATCAGTCAAGTGTAAGTGTGTTTGTTGTTCCGAATTGGGTAATGTTTCGAGACTAGCGATAGGAAACGTCAACATAAACGAACGGAAACTGTAAACGTAACATACTCCTAGAAACTCGAATATCAAGAACTTGGTGATCGGTATTTGGCTACGGTAATATAGATATGTGCACTAGTATCGACTAACTTAGATATTTGTATGAAAGACCAAATCAACTCCTCAATGTTATTTCTGAGACACGGAGACATATCGATATTTGAAGAAAGTTATCAATCCAAATACCTCGCAGATCGATTAATCTGCGTGGTGGCTATGTGCCCCTCTACTTTGCATTAGTAATAGCCGTAAAATCACGGTAGCTTATCCCGCGCCTTCGATCCTGTGATGTCAAGTCAAAAATAAAGTATGGGCCATGTTAACCAATAATATAACAGCTGTTTAAAATAAAAAACGGCCGTTTATCTTTACAAAAAGTCCATGTTAAACGGGTGTTTTTGTCTTAAATATCTGTTATATTATCGGTGAAAATGGGCCTAAGTGTGTTCGTTTTTACGTGAATTTTAAGACTGAAGTTAATTTTAATGTTAATAAACTTTCTTATAAGCGCATTTTATTAATATTATATGTATAGTGTAAAAAAACATAACAAAATTTCTCAGTTCAATATTTTTCCGCCAAAAGCTAAAAATTAATTATCATCAGATCAATAAGTTATCAGATATTAAGACACTGTGACATAGTAATATATGCCCATGATACCTGAGAAAAAAGAAACAAAAAATGTAATTTATGCCACCATGCATCTATCGCCAAACTATCGGGAGAACTGCACTTAAGCACATCTACCGTTTGCTAATGGCAGTATTAGGCCCCAATGTGATGCTAGGCGGGTTGTTCAATTCCAGGCTGTAGAGAATTTTCAAGTAGAAAATCCGAGTGCATTTTACCCGATTTGCGGAACGAAAGACCACAAGCTTCATTTTGTCTGGAATGCGTATATGGTTGTACTTAAGCTAAGCAAATGGGGAACGAATGTGTTTAAAAAACATGTGGAAATAAGCTTACTTTCAAAATGTAAATTGTTTCGAAACTTTGGAATTTAATATAAGGAAGATCATCAATATGTATTTTAAGTAACCAGAATTCTGAAAAAGAAAGGAATATTTTTTAAATATTATGTTATTAAGACGGATGCGGGCACCACGGGACCGTTCAATGTGATGATGCTTAGAGAAGGCCTATGCCCGTAGTCTACGTCTTTGGCTGAAATGATGATGTTTATTAAATGACCATCCAAACCAATTATACTAATAAAAATTATAATGATAAACCAATAATAATGAGCACGGACGTGCATTTGAGGTTTGGCATCATTTTATGGCTTATCTAAGTACTTAAATTTGGCTCTTGTCAATTCATGTTTTCTCAGTTATTCATAACACCACACGGTTATCTAATTATTTTCAAAAGTTCCAAGGTTTTCAGCTGAGTACAATTTTCAGAACACTTCAAGCAATGATATACGAGTATGTAGCATGTCTCGTTTATACAGAATATATTTTCAAAGTCCCTTCGGGGATACAAACCATGTTTTATCCTAAAAAATGACAAAATAATTTCCGGACGAGTGACGCGGCGGGTAACAGCAAGCCATAAATACGAGTAAATTGGGTACGGGCCCAGGTTCGAAATAATGAATCTCGTTCCACCCGTTTGCCTGCAGCCGGCTATCATCGCTTCATAATTTCATTACCGTCTTAGAGTATTACAAGGATACTCGTGTTAATACTTTCTTGTACGAAACAAATAACGAACAGATATTTTACTAAATTATCGATGTCCTTTTTGATTTCAAGTTTCTGCTTAATTTTGAGAGCCGTTTGCCTCTAGTCTATAAAGTCTACCCATCTGCTTTTTGCGTTAATTTAAAAGACATCAGAAAACTTTAAACTGAAAACTGAAACTACGTCGACTGTTGCATAAAATGACATAAAATCTTCTAAAAACGATGTCATGTTCCAGTGCGGTAACGCTAGGGAATAGACAAACTACAATCGCGAGAGAATAACGCCAACAAAATAATCACAGCAATAGTCCAGAACGCCTATTAGTAATGGTATTATCGGTATTCTTGTTTGCTATAGGTAAGGCTTCCGATTCACAGATCGCGTAATACTGAGAGAGAGACACAGCCCGAATATTGAGCACCCGCAAGATTTAAACTTATCATAAATCATCCCAGAATATGACGGACCAGTGCGGAATTTAATCAAGCAGTTTGTGTAACAAAACACAGGTGCTTCTAAACGTGAACCGCATAGTTGTGTAAATGTGCCTTAAACAAAGCACCTGTAGGTAAATTCATGTTACATGTATCTAGAAGAAATTGGTCCTTGGATACATATAAAAATTGCTATGTAAATTAATTTTTATATTATATATATTACTATAATTCGAATATTTTGAGTAGTACACTAACCACATTCACTATATACTGTGAAAGAATTTTGGCAGCACAAACCGCTGCGTAACACTAGCAAATCAGCGATGCATTGAACGATTCGAGATTTGAAATGTTTTCACTGTAGATTCGGAGCATAAAAAGAAACGTTTACGCTGCTGTCAAACGTTCGTAATGTTGTAGGTACTGGGCAACAAATCACACAAGCAAAACCTGCATAAAACAGGTAACTATAAAAAAAAATATCTCAGCTTACGAAGCTAAATATGCATAAGTTGCCTACATTTGCGAAAACCAGAAAATTAATCCAACGGTATACCAACGAGGTTACAAAACAGCATCAAAGAAAGTTTTGACGAGGGTCAATGTTGATGGCGTCTGAAACATAATCTCGATTATAGAAACAAGAGAGATACGTTATTAACTCATTACAACGATAAAGTTGTCTCCAGTTTTACCTCTTGATCAAATTGCTTACAACTTTCCCCTTGGGAAGTTGGAAATGTGTTTGATAGGAGCTTATTCTTAAGGAGATTATTTTATGTTGTACTTAAGTATGAAAACGGCGCAGTGGTTGAACGATCGACTTTTGCTCTACGTGTCGCGGGTTCGGAACAAATATTTTAATTGTTCCGGTGTTTGTGAATGTCAAGATTTGTGTTTGTAAACGCACTGACGATACAGAAATAATTCCTATTCCGGATCTAAGGTTTGTTTTAGTATTCGCTTTTTAGTTTCTTTTTAAGACGATTAATTTTTTTTGTTAAAAAGATGCATATGTTAGATTGTGAAGCAGTAATATTATTAAAATTTCTAATAATTTATTTGGCAACACACTTAAGTTATATACGTAACATAGATAATTCCTGAAAGAATTAATAACGATACCACGATATGGTCAAAATATAAAACTGCGGACAAAATTTTCATGACAGCGATTTTTGTTATTAACTTGGTTACATTAGGGACTAATCCCTAATGTAACCGAGTTAAGAACTAAAATCGCTATCATGAAAATTGACTTTTACTTTGAAAGTAAATAGTAAAAAACTCATGATAGCGGTACTGAAAACGAAACTGAACTTAAGTCATTAATTATCTTTATGACTTTTATCTAAATATATTAGTCAGGCGCATAATTAATGAATTGTGTACATGACACGTCATCGGCATCAATGTCAGTCCGATTCATTTAAGATTCTGAACAGATCAAATTGATCGTTAAAACAAAGTTGAAGTAATAAATCTCAATTAGACCTGATTTTTTTAGTTCTAATATCCCCATAGATCGCCTGTAGTCTAATAGTAGCAGAGCGACTACTGAGCTTGAGTTCCTGGTTTCGGTTACCGGGTTAAATAAAATGTTATTGGATTCGTCTGGATGGAAATTAGCAGTAGCCATAGGAGTTTGAAGTGTACACGACATGGGACTTAATAACGTCATCGGTGAAATGTGGATACATACTTACAATAGTTCACCTCTGCCTAGCCCTTTTGGGGAATACAGGCGTGATGCTATGTTATGTAATTCTAGATAGCAATAAAGTCGCCCCCTATTTTTCACGTACCTGCAGAACAGTATCTACATCCCTGCCTAATCCTTCACAGAAATAAGGTTTACATACGGATACTGTTACTTTTTTGTTTTTTGTTTTTATTTCCTTTAAATTGCTCTTGTTTGTATATATACCTATTAGAGACATAGATACATCGATCATATTTGATTACTATAACCTTAAAATTGAAAAATATTTTTTTAACCTTATATTTATTCGTAAGTGAACTTTGTTCTTTTGGATAAATAAAGAATCTTTAACCCAAAAATATTATACTATAAACTAGCCTGAAGCTGCCACGATTTACTGAAACTGACAGTCAGTTGTTTACATTATTAAATTTCGTAGCCCACGTTCACGAAATAATCGCCAATAATAGCGCAAGTCTCACGGGACGGGGGTCGAAACCATCGCGTTTGTGGAATACAATTCAAATTCACGGAAATAACTGAGATTTATCGAGTTCTAAACCCTTATTAATAAACGTGGAATACACAGAATAGTAATAAATAGTAAGGACAGTAGGTATAAAACATATACGAAGTATACGATTAATTTTATACTGGCTTAATTTCATTGTCATAACGCCTTATTCCCCGAAGGGTAAGGCAGAGGTGTAGGTACTATTGTAAATACACCGATATTTCGCCGACGCTCTTAATGAGACCAATGTAATAGAGGGCGAACCTATTGCCATCTGCCGGGTACAGTTCCAGACTCCGTGGTGCTACTGAGAATTTTAATACCTACAGAAAAACCCAACAACACTTTACCTGACCGGGGAATCGAACCTAGGACCTCATGCTCAGCAGTCGCAGTAGCGGCCACTAGGCCAATCGCACATTTTAATAAATAAATTCAGTTCATTACTGTCCCACTGTTGGGCACGGGCATGTTCTTAGAAGAACTCAGACTATTCCTGGGCCTCATGTCACACGTCCGATTCTCACACGGAACAAATATTTGTTTAATTTACAAATGGTTATTTCGGGTCTGGCTGTGTGTGCACGTGACATGTATGTTTGTAAATTGTACCCACGATACAGGTAACATTTAGAGTGGGGCAATGCTTTTTAAAAAATAACTAGTGTTGGACTTTATTCCACAACGCTGGCTTGGTGTGATTTGGTATACTACAAGACCATTGAGAACTTTATGGAACCCTTTGGTTAGTCAGAAGTGCAGGCTGGTTCTTGAACTCAGACATTCTGCATCCTACCTCTTGGCTATCACAGTAGCAGTATGATATCACTAATCTGTATTCCCCGAAGAGTTAGGCTGAGGTGTACTATTGTACACCCACATTTAGCCTATGCCGCCGCAAGTGAAGCTGCTAGTGGCCGCAAGCGTGACTGCTGCGCGTGAGGTCGCTGGATTTGATTCCCAAATAGTGCAAATTGTTATTGGGATTTTCTGTATGAAAATTTTCGGGAGCAGCCTGGAACTGTGCACTATAGATGAATACACTTCGTAATGCTGTATTATGTTTAGAGTTTTGCCTATTACAAATCATTCAATCAATGTAACACTACCAACACCTCTGCTCACCCTTCAGGAAATAGCGGCATCATGCCATGAATACTGCAATAAAATTTAGCGCATGAAACATGTACATAGCCAACAAGGGGTGCATTCAACCGTGACTCAGCCAGTTTCTAAGCTATTTGCTGAGTCACGTACGAAGATACTGAGTAGGGTGTATAGGTGTCGTAGAAAGTCGCTTAAGTTGCCTAGAAGCATTTGGATTTTGTTAGGAAGTCGCTTCGACCCACTTGTCAAAGGAAAGAATAATGGGTGTGAAGCTAGCGTCAAAGTATGCTTTCTGAACTAAATTATTAACGAAGTCTGTATTCAAAGTGCAGCTGATCAGCCTCGATTCGGAATACAGACTCCCTTGTTTAAGAAAACAATATAGCATCGCGCCTCTTTTACTTCTTTACAGGCCCGATGCAATATTATTTTCGCTATATATGCGATGTCATTTTTTATTTATTTTTTAATGGTAAGTGAGCCGTTGATTGATATTCTGCCAGTGTCGAGTGGGGATATGTAACGTTATACACTACTGTTGATGGAGCTATTTATTCCCATGTCAAAGGCAGCGAGCCTACTGTCATATAATAAGCCGGGCAAAATTCCAAACTTCGGGCTACTGAGAATATTCTAAGAAAAGAACTATAACACTTTACCCGACCCGGGAATCTAACCCAGGATCTCACGCTCTGCAGTCCCGCTTGTTACCACTGGATCAATGTGGCAGTTTAAAAATAAAGCAACACTTTGACTTTATTACGGCAAATTTATGAGTAAACCTTACATTAGGGTGTGTTACGTGAAGTTTCGTTACGTTACGTTACGTTACGTTGAGTAGTAAAATGTAGTATGGTACACAGGAACTATTTTATAATGAAACTGCAATTATAATATTAATCTTTGTGTTGTTCGCAACTAGCTAACCCAACGAAAATATCAAATACAATTTTACTAATCAAGATCCATCACATTCCTTCAAATAATTCGTCTTTTATCGCTCACCAGTCTTTATACCAAAGGCATTACCATTTTACATGGAACCTCTACAGTAGTTTCAATTTGGTGTGGCATTTAAAGTACAATATATTGTAATATGAATATTGTAACATTTGCATGCTATACAAATGGTAAATATTCTGACATGACTTGTTACACCCACATTTGAACGAATAACTCCATTTCATTTCAATGAGACGACAAAGCTATCATAACAGCTATTTAACTTTCGTTATATCTATGTAATAACATATTAGTTTGTATTATTTTCCTTCGATGTTGTTTCAAACAAAAATGTTTTTCATTGGATATATTTCATGAGGTCTACGCCATATTCTTTTTGTGCCCGTATAAAATGCGTGAGTTGAGTTTTTTGAGCGTAAAATCTCATGTTCCTGGTCGGTGTTACTGTGTCGTCATGGTTTTCCTTATTGGAAAAGTATTTCGTTGAGTAAATTCTTAGTTAAGCGACTCCGAGGCATTCGTGTAAGGTTGTATCAATATTTTTGCAGAGACAAAGCACAATTCTAGTATCTGAAGTTTTTGTTCATCAAAACTTTTGCTATTTTCTCCGTATAGGAATTACAGATCTTGAAAATGTTGACACTCGTTCGTTTCGTGCTTCTTAGTCCTGAGGACGATAATGTTGATTGGATAAAAATATAAAGAGATCAAAGCACTAAGAAAGTTAATGACAAATCAATCTTCATGAATTATTCATAAATCGTGAATAGTTAGGTGCGAACTTCATAGTTGAGTGCTCAGGCACAGACGAGTTAAATGGCCGGCGGGGCGTCTACAAAACTTTGTGAAAGCCAAATTAAGGATGATTGATTTTCCTTACAAATCTATGGTACTTTGATCTCTGCATATTTATCTTAACTATATGCCATTATCTGTATCTTAATCAGCACTATCTTACGTTCGTGTGGATTGCTTATTTTTCTCATACATATGGGTTTGACAACCAGTCTAACCTTAGAATATCAGCGTCTTATAGTAATTGGGTCAGATGGCACTCGCTCCGTGAAAAATACTGACATTTAGCCGGATTTTGTTAGAGTTGGGAAAAGACTAGTCAGATATTTGATAGTTGAATCAAAATGTATCATGTTCTATTTTATTACCAGCGCGACTGCTGAGCGTAAGATCCTGAGTTCGATTCTTAGATCGGGCAAATTGTTATTGAGTTTTTCTGTATGAAAATTCTCAGTAGCAGCTGTGTCCAGTAGATGGCAAAAGGCTCGCCCCCTATTACATAGAACTCAATAACGGCTTCGGTTAATAGTAGGTACACTTCTGACTAACCCTTCGGGGAATACAGGCGTGATGCTATTTTATTACTTGATTACAACAAACTCACAAACAAATGCTACTGCTCTGAAATACCTATTATTACGTCATCCACATATTCTACAATACATGACGCAACGTACACACATCCCTGTAACAATTTGATAATAGTGTATAGTGGATTTAGTACGTGTGTGTGCGTATAATGTTTGATCTTACTACCTGTGTTAAACGCTAATGGGTTTAATAAGATGACGTGATAAACGGCTTGGCAGGTTTGAAATGCTTTAGTTACACGCTGTTAAATTCATACATTATGTGTAACAGTAGTTTTGTGTTGGTATGCGCATTATATGGGATTTTCGTCTAGGAAGGAATGGAGGAAATCAAAGTCAAAGTCAAATATTTTTATCTTGAGTAGGCCTTTGGAAGCTCTTTCGAAATATCGTGATATTATTTATAGTTCTTGTCTGTTACAAAATCTCATAGGTAACATGTTCTGATATTGCTTAACAAAACTGAGAACATATTAAAATTTTATTTAAATCATCGGTACATTGTGGTTTACGTAAGCTCCTGGATTTGTTTCCTGGGTAAAGTGTTATTGGGGTTTTCTTAACAGAAATTCTCGATACCCGTAGTTTGGAATTGTGCGTGGTAGATGGCAAAAAGCTCAACTCTATCACATGGGATTATAACACGGTCACCAAATGTGATGTGTACAATACACATCTGCCGAACCCTACGAGAAATACACGCGTGATGCTATTTTATCTTTATATATAAAATTCCGGCGTGGGTATGCTCTGTTTTCATCTCCTTCTAAACGGCTTGAGTGATTTTGATGTTTTTTTTTTTTTTTACTTCACCTGTTTGGTTCTTAGCCATAGTTGGACTCGGTAGGTGGCACTGTTGTCAAAATCCAGAAAACAAAATACACGCAGACGAATTTTTGGGCAACAGCTTGTTGTTATATAGAATACTAGCGACCCGCCTCGGCTTCTCGCGGGTAGCAGTAATTATCCATAGCCAGATAATTTGTAGGAAACATATGATGCAAAATTGACAAAAAGACAAAAAAATTGATCCGATCACTACCAAACTTCACAGGATCACCCGCTGGGCTAATCTGAAGATTACCTTAAATTTCATTTCGTTTTGGAGTCCATAGGGAACATACATACATACATACATTTATATATATACAGAAATATAGACAGATATTCTGTACAACAAGAGCTATAATAGAAGCTATCATCCTTTTTCACGAATTCCGAGCTGCAAAAGGTAAGTGCTGCTGTGTAGAATTCAAAAGCCAGTAATTTAGTACTATTGGGACAATAAATAATGCAATAAACTTCACCTGTATATAACTCACTGATCTAGAAGTAAAATAAAATAAAGTAAGTTTCTATACCGTGAGCGTAAACTTATGCTCTCGTGTATAAGTTTTCACTCGGATATTGCTCATGCCATAGTCGAAACATTAGCCAATAAGGTATCAGACGAGAACTGATTGTGAGAGGAGATAGAGAAGTTAAGCTATAAACAGTATTGCCTAGACGTGTTTATAGCCTTATTAGAGAAATAGTTAGTCAGAGGTGTATCTACTTTTACATGACTGGGTGGGTATACCCACATTTTCCCGATTTCGTTTACAAGTATGAAATAAAGGCAACCCTATTGAAATCAAATGAAATGAAATTATTTATTTTGCAATTAGGATTTTTCAATCACTTTTACGCGTCTTTTTTAAACTAGATGGCGTCGGCATTTCCTATGACTATCCCTGAGAAGAAACGCCGAAACAAACTCAGGGGTCAAAGTCTATTTTAAAGTCCAGACAGATTGTAATGATGTAAGGTTTTATGTGAGACAAATATAGGGTGGAATAGCCTTTTGAAAAAAGTGCCATAACTATTTGAGCTAACCTGTCGCAACAGAGTGCAAGCATGCATCAGTTATCGTGAGAATTAATGAAATGAAGAGCGCTCAGCCTAGATCTCACTCACATTTACAATGTATAGCGGTTATATATAAGAAATAATTTTAATTTAAACGACATTACAATATCAAAATAATGAAGTAAATAATATAATAATTAATGGCAAAAATTGTATATATAAAAAAAAATTAAAGGCTAAAGAGCGGCTCAATCCCAAGCGTTTTTGTCATCTAAATAGTCCGAAATTTTATAGTATCCTTTTTTACAAAGTTTAGATGTAATTACAATTTTGAACTTCTTTAATGTTAAATTACGTATATCATTGGGAAGCTTATTGTAAAAGCGTATACATTGTCCCATGAACGAGTTGCTTGTTCTGTGGAGGCGCGTAGCATGTACAGCAAGGTTGTGTTTATTCCTAGTGTTCAAAGAATGAGTATCAGACAGTTTGACATTGCCATCTATCGGTAAAAAATCATGATCGTAGTTTGCCGTATGTCATTACCTACTTCCCAAAATCTAATCCTTACTAGCGACACTATCGGACGGTGTAATAATACAGCATGTTTTTTTTCCAAAGGTAACTCGTATGATTCCTGGCTAGGAATATTGTTTTTTCAAAAATCCAATAATGCAGTGTTAGTTTTCATCAAAATCGAGCTCGAGACTCCTTTGAATATTTTTCGCTATCCCTTATAGTTTCGGCTTTTGGCCATGCATGCCTACTTGAAAAATTCACCCTGTATGTATAAGTTAGTTTAAAATAAAAGATAATAAAGTTTAATTCTACACAACCACAATACTAACTAACAACTGCCTAACAAAAAATGTTTGCACAAAATAACTTCCTATCGAAGTGTTCACAGTGACGTGTGAAACAATCTGTGGATCCCTCGGAGACCCAGTATCGGCTTTTATAGCTTCCTCCCATATAACTGAGGATCCCCAATGACTGAGAGGTGGAAAAATGTTTCTGGATTCCTATATTCCCGCGTGTGCTTTTTCGACGCATAAAGGATTGCGGGAAATGATATTTGTTTTTGAAAATCTGTGGTATCGATTGTCGTGTATCATACTCATACGTAACCTGAAAAATTGTGGGGCGGAACAGGTATTGTTTCGGGCTTCGGCTGTTGACAGTTTACCTGTACTTTTACGTAACAAGGCCAAGCTTCATAGCTGCCGTGCAGATAAGTCGTTCTGATAGGTAAGCAGCGTTTTCTACGGTCGAACTTTGGATAGGTGACCGTTAAGCACTTAGTCTCGAATTTCATTTTTAAACCTATCTCACTTACAGTTTGTTACGGGTATCAGCAACGTAAAATAGTAAGACAACCGGTCTAACCATAGAGTATCCATTTCCATTTTAACCATTTATTTTTTTATGAAAATGGCGCATTACTTTTTTATTACTTCTTTATTAAATATCAAATATTTTTAGTGAAGATATTAAATGCATTTAAGGGAGTTTTGAAAAAGGTTTTGTTACAGTACCTATAAATATTGAAAATGTGAATAATAATATTTTTGCGTAGATAAAACATACATTATGTTTGATTTGCTTGACTGTTCCACCAGGTTGAACCGATCGAGAACACAAATCAACTGAGTATAAAAAGTTGATGTACCTATTTAAATTCTTTTTACATATATTTTATATCTTATAAAAGTAAACGTTTGACTGCCTCATTGGTCTAGTCGTCGCAAGCGCAATTGCTGAGGGTGAGGACCTGGGTTCAATTTCCGAGTCTGGCAAAGTGTTATTGGGTTTTTCTGTATGGAAATTCTCAGTTGCAGCACGGAGTCTGGAACTGTACCCGGCAGATCGCAATAGGCTCGCCACCTATGACATGGGACTCAATAACGGCATCGGTGAAATGTGGGTGTACAATAGTACACCTCTGCTTAACCCTTAGGGGAAAATAGGCGTGATGCTAAGTCATGTTATGTTAAAAGTTAACGTCCATTCCCAAAGAGAATGTTTGACATATTTTTTGCTCTTTTTCTGTTAAAATTTCCTGCTATTTACCTAGGTTAATGACGTTGTAACGAACGAAGCTTTGCAAATCTTCTTATATAGTGTTGTACAAATGTGTGTGTTATTTCTACCGATTGCGAGTACTACTAAGTTGGTGTTGGTTGTTGGTGAACGGTTGTTCAAGATAAAAAGGTATTTTCTTCATCGGTAACATTTCTATCTCATAAACAAGTTTCATTAAGTTTGAAAATTGTAATCATTGGATCCGTAGCTTTGCTCTAGCATTTCATTTCCCTTGGGCGGCTTCTATTGAGCCCGTAAAGACAAGCTGCAGCTATATTAATAGATACCTAGATTTTCCTTGAAATGAACATGGAATACTAAATTGGAGATACTACAAGAAGCACTGCATCTTGTTATTGGATTGTTTTTTAAGACTAAAAAAGCCGCTGCTTATCCTTTCGGAAAATATAAGCGTGATACGTAAATTTTTTGTTAATTACCAGCAGTTGAATGGTTCACTGATCTAATGATTGCAAGCATAATTGCAGAACAGAATTCAATTCCTGGGCCGGGTAAAGTGTAATCGGGGTTTTTGTTAGACAATTCTCAGTAGCTCGGAGTTTAAAAATGTGGCCGTGTTGATGGCATTAATATCGCCCCCTATTATTAGGGATTGAATAACGACATCAGACAAATGTAGATGTACAACACATTTGCTTAGCCCTTCGAGAAATGGCTTAATGCCATGTTATATTACTAGCAATTTAATGTTCTCCTTTAAATAAGCTAAATATGTTTGCGGTCATAATACATCCTGCTATCTCTATAGAACTTTGGACCTCTAACACCTCAGTCCGACATCTTAACCGTTCGGCTATAGTTGCTCCAAACATTGAATTATACCGTTTTTACGATGAGTTTAAAATTACATTTTGTAATTAATAGAACACATGAATATAAAACATACCAACCTCAAATAAGAAACGCATAAAACGTAAATTTCCCTGAAAAGAAAAAAAAAACAAATATGTCCGACAACCCCAAGAAACGAATGACGGTGGTAAATAAAATTATAGCCGTTACAGATGATAGAAATGAAGGCCACAAGTTGTGCGAACTTTAAATCTTTCTTTTACAACCGCGATAAGGTACGCAACGGTTAGGCGGCTTTCGGTTTAGGACCCCTGGCCCCAAAGAAACTTTGCCAAAGTTTACTTTGTGTTTACAATAAGTTGTTCAATTTTCCTCTAAAGAAACGTATTTTGATTTCGAAAACAGAACTTCAGTTGAATCTTCTAAATACTTTGAAACGCTTCAGGCTTTTTACTTTGTTCAGGAGAGTACAGGTTAAATAAATTGTGTTATTGGACCAACAAAATTTAGAAAATTCGATTCCGAACGGAACATCACTTGGAAGGCTGTGTTGTTCTAAGGCACAATGAAGCGAAAGATTAGAATTTGAAAATAGAACAGCTTAATTACCGATGTAGCGACAGGCGTAGATCGCGCGATAGCTTCTGTCAAACGTCATTTTCGTGTCATATAATGCATTGGCTGACAGTGAGATTGATGTTGCGTGGCTGTCGCGTTGCTATCGTTTTTTTACGTAATTAGGCTCGCGATAGTTGTTATGCTATTTTAATCCGTTTGAGTAAGTACAGTCTACACCAAAAGTAAGTGGAGAATAGACGAATTTCGAAATTTCTAAACTAACACTATACCTACCTGTTTTGACATCAAATTGTTCATCATTTACTTCTGATATTGACGGTATTTTTTAAATAAACTTCTGGATTCCGGTTTAAGGAAATTATAAGGCCAGAGTCATTTTGCAAAACACTCTGATATCGTAAAAAAAACATTAAATTTCAACATATTTTATCGCTACTAAAATTGGTATGTAAATGGGTTTTTTCGCCGTAACAGATATAGTTACGTACAGACACCTTGTCAGAGAAACTGGCAGAAAGTGTGATCCAATAGACAATTTATTTTCATTTGGCTCTAGGTGGAGCAAAGGTGTCATAAGCCTATTAATCTTAAGATGATCGCTTTCATGAAAATTTTATGTGAACCAACCAAAAGTCAAGTATACATCAATCAAGTATGTAGTAGTTATATCATTGTATAATTTTAGTTTCAACTCATATAATACCTGTTCTTGATGCATTCATATTATACACTAGCTGTTGCCCGTGACTTCATACGTGTCCGATTTTCCAAGCGACTTTTCCAATTTTTCTTTCCTTAAAAATCTTATCCTGATATTGACTTGATATTACGAAGTTTAAAAAAAAATGTGTGTATGTACGGTCACGGTCATAAATCCAGTAGCAGTTTCACAAATCTATCGTATAAAAACAAGTCGTACATACGACCTTTTTCTATAACAAACATATTGCACACATATACGATCTCGTATATCGCACTCTTTCATCATTATGTAGTCAAAAAGAGTGCGATATAATGATCATTCGCCTTAGTGACAAGTCTGCCATATCGCGACGGCGTATTAAGATACGGGTATTAATTTCAATCTAACGAATATGTGTTTATCTGGCTTAGCGGTTAACGCTAAAGTTAAGGTGATTCGCACGTTGTAGCCTGCGTTCAAATCCCGTGGTACCAATTCACTTTTTGTATTTTAATTATGAATTCTGAATGTCTACGATAAGTTAGACCCGATGAGTTGTTTCCTTAAGTATTAGTTGAACTTATTATTTACAAAAAAAGCAAAAATATGAGGGTGAATGTGAAACAATATAACCTACTGGATTTAATAAAGTAGTTACGAGGTTGTTGGTTGGTGAACTTTGTTACGAGCGTTTGTGTTATTATTGCGATTACCGTGTTGTTTATCTTTATTCAAGATGCAGGCAAATATTAGTATTGATGCCAGGGCAAATATTGTTGCTTTGCGTAAAAATGGGCTTAATATTTCTCAAATTGCAATTGAAACTGGCTTATGTGTAAGTTATTTTTAAACATTATAATTATGATGATGTTGTGGTGTATGATTTTATTATTAAATAAATTGCTAGTTGCAAGTCTGTAATAATATTTTTGTTTTTTAGAGAAATACTGTGAGCCGTTGGATAAAGAGGTTTGAGGAAGAAGGTAGTCTGAAGAGTCGTGTAAGAAGTGGAAGGCCACCGCTTATTAACCCGACTCAGCGACGTTTTATGGTGGAAGAATATGAAACAAATGGTTTCATTCCAACTAGAAAGTTTGCAGATCAATTTGATACATCATTGCGAACTGTTCGTCGTGCACTCCATGCTGAAGGTTTACATCATCGAAAACCAGCTCAAAAACCATTTTTGACACAAAAACACAAAGAGGAACGACTGCGTTTTGCTCGGGAATATTTGGATTTCAACTGGGAGACAACTATATTTTCTGACGAGAAGACTTTCAAATCTTGCCAAAAAGGAAGACTTCATTTATGGCGAAAAGACAGTACTCGCTGGTCTGAGAAAAACATTATTGCGAATACAGAATCAGGTAGAATAAGTGTGAATATGTGGGGGTGGATTAGTGCTCAAGGGCCGGGTGAGTTGGAATTCATACCTACGCGTGCCAACAGCTCTGATTATGTCGAAGTTTTAAATGACATAATGATACCTACTGTGCGTAATGTTTACCCCTCGGAAGACTTTAGTGAACTAAATTTTGTGCAAGATAATTGTCCGATACATCGTGCCAGTGTTGTAAAAGAGTGGTTTAGCCAGCACCCTGATATTAAAGTTATTCCGTGGCCAGCACGATCCCCTGATCTAAACCCCATTGAAAATATATGGGGTTTAATGGTTCAAAGATGGGAAGCACGAGATGAGAGATGTCTTGAGCAGCTTAAATCCCATTGCACTCAATTATGGGATAATTTACGTGGCACAGATACATGTGCAAACATTGTGGCCTCCATGCGTCGACGTCTGCTTAGCTGCATTGACAATAATGGAGGTCATACCAAATATTAAATATTATACTGTTTCTGACGGGATGTGCCGGTCGTAATATAGTAACACGTAAGTTAGTTTATGATTGTAAGATTGGGGTTAAGCTTCAATCTTCTTTTCTCTTTGAGAAAATGAATAATTAAGCTATAATCTCAATTAAATTAAAGGCATAAAAACAATTTTATTTTCATATCAACAAACTTGACACAAATTTTGGTTTTTTAACTTATTTAATAATAAATGTTTTTTCAAATTACCGACTATTATTTTATTTCAATCTAAAATATTATTCCTGTATAATTAATTCTTTTTTGTAATTTTCAGTTTAAAAGCTAATTGTATCAATTTTAACTATATATTAAGAAATATATATAAGTATAATATTTATATACAAATAATATTGATATCACATATAAAGTATATATGTAATTAAATTTACAATATGCATTTTTTATATATAAAGTATATAAATATTACTTATTATAGTAAATATATAAGTATAACATTCATTGAAATATAAAAAAAAAATGTTTACAAGACAAAAGTAATGAATAATAAACAAAATCGGTCCACCCAACCTGTTGGATTTCGAACCGACGGACACTCGTTTCCAAGGCATACATTACTGCACTTAACCACATGAACTGATGATAATGAGTTTAAATTTTGGCCTTAGTTACGGAATAGTTCTGTCCGAACACTAATATGAAGAAATCAAAACTATATTGTTATCTTTGTCTAGTATTGACCCCACACACTATCACCTTCTCGTAGCTATACTGTATGACTGGTAACTGTTTGCGTTGAAATCACTCACACATGTATGTATACGCGCAGTACCGTGCAGGCGAATATGATCGTTGACGTGCTACTGGACTTATGGCCCCAGACTGTACTTACGTACGCACGTAAGATTATACTTCTTATTTTTTTTTTATTGCCACTGATATGAAACACGTGTTACAGATGCACAAATATTTCAATAAATACCTTTAATATATCTATCAATTCCAAAAAAAATTTAAGAGTCATTTACCAGCCAACTTCATAGTGTCGCTTTTATCTGTCGGTGTGCGCGCGCATCGTAAGAATTCACAATCATCAAGCACGCCAAAAGAACCATAACTTCAAAAACAGCCAAATCGGTCCAACCGTTCTCATGTGATGCATTTACAAACGAGCTTATTTACATAAAATCTTATTACGGACGCCATCTTATTTTCAAAATATTGTGGTTTAATGAAAGCGAAATTCTAAGTCTATAGTTTCGATCAACATTATCAAGTGAAAGAAACTGAGTCAAAACTTTTACAACGTGGTCCAAAAAGTCTACCTACACTACATAAACGATACTTAACCGAAACCTTTTATTATGATATTTTCAAACGGAAAAATCCGATAATAGTGTTTTTCTTTTTGCATTGAAAGTAAATTTTAACATGATGATAAAGCAAAATAAAATATTCTAAAATAATTTCCTCCGAACTAATATGAGAAAAGCTTTTAGTGACGGTAATGCCCTCCGTATCATGCTAATACGCCTTATTAGAGCGAATGATATTGTCCGATACAGGTACCGTGCATAGTTATAAGATTATGGAGTGTATTATGGTGTCTCTTGCTGGTGTCTTCACAGGACCAACCCACCTTCGAATCATGCACCTAGATTCTCGACGTTTTAAAAATGCCTGCAAAGTGTATATTAGAAATCCTACTAATATTATAAATGTGAAAGTTTATGAGGATGGATGAATGAATGGATATTTGTTACTCAATCACGCCAGAACGGCTGAACGGATCTGGATGAAATTTGGCACAGAGATAGATTAGAGTCTGAAATAGTACATAGGCTACTTTTTATACCGGAAAAAGTACGAGTTCGTAAACCACGCGGGCAAAGCCGCGGGCGGAAGCTAGTTAAAAAATATACTTAAACTTTGAATATAAGTCTTCCGTAACAAATGGTTTGAAAGTATATCTAACATTGTATCAATGGTTCGTTATTCAGACGAAATTTTAGAGTTAATTGTAAATACTATACCTACCTACTTAGTCACGAACTGTCGAATAAAAACATACATAGGTATTTACCTATAGGTACGGGGTCACCAGGTATTCATGAAGTTTTCTCAAGAAATGATTGATTAGAGTAATTTATTATTTAATTACAAGATGTTCTTTTAAATAATATTTATATAAATCCCGTAATTGACCCCGTATACTAATTTCTTTGATCGACAGTACGTACACTATACACATACGGCTTTATTACGAATTAGCTCTTACCCGCGATTTAGTCCGCGTGATCTACAATATAACTTACACTCGGGAATAATGTAGCTATCTATCGGTGAAAGGATTATCAGATTCGGATCATTAGTTCCGAAGATTACCCCTACATACAAAAACAAAACAAATTTTATCTCTTTATAATATTAGTATAGACAAAGGTTTATGCTTAACCAGGTTTTAAACCTTCGAGCCCGGTTTTGTATTATAAACCTTACTATTTGTCGAAATATAGTTCCTAATTCTAAACCGTCAATTTAGTACTGAAGTAAGTTGTAAGTTTTGTATCAACCTATTTTCGTAGTAAGCGGATATTCGGGAATAATTAAGCGAAATGGTTCTGTCTTTAAACCCGGCTAGGCTTATTAACCACATATAAGCAGTGTATGGTGAAATGAGAAAGTTTGTAACATACCTACATCCCTTCACTCATCGGTTGACTGAATATCAGTTTGTGTTTGCTTACAGATAATGATAGAGCTAGTAACCCATTCTGATTCAACTACTACATAGAACCTTGTTATAGGATTATAACGTTAGAAATTGCTTGTTTTGTGGTATCAGTGGCGAATTTACATAGTTTTCGAAGGTTGGTAAGTCACACGTAGTGATAATTTATAATTTTTTGCGTCCATTTCTCAAAAAAGATAGAGACAGAATCGCCAGTGACTGATTTAATACACTAGGTAATGAGCGGACAAAAGGACGAAAAGAATACTGATGTCTACATTTCGTCACTTGACGATAGGAACTAAGAATAAAGATATCGAGTCTTAATGATAGCAAGAGAATAGAGGATCTCGTAGCTATCTAGCGGTGGACTTCAGGAACTTCAAAGACCACGTGGAATTAGATATCAATTATTCATATAATAATGTAAAATTACAATGTGTGGATGAATTCTCCTTATTAGGTTTGACAGTAGATACATTTGTAAACTGGAAGGCTCATATTCAAAATATTTCAAATAAACTGGCCAGATTTACATATGCATTATATGAACTTAAGAAATCAACAGATTTGAAAACTGCTATGACCGCATATTATGCTTATGCATACTCCTGGCTAAGCTATGGTATTGTAGTGTGGGGAACTAGTGTAGATGTAGGAGAACTCTTCATCTTACAAAAAAAATGCATAAGAATAATAGTAAATATAAAGGATAATATGAAGAGATGTAAACCACACTTCATTCAACTTAAAATGCTCACATTAACTTGTATGTATATATTGGAAATTGGCAAATTTGTTAGAAAACACCTGTCATTATTTCCACTAGCAAGTGACCAACGCCCTCAGCAACGTTACCTTCGATATAAAAATAAACTAGCAATACGAAGTTCTTCACTAACTTTATTCCATTCAGGTTCTTTTGCAATGTGTGTTAAAATATATAACAAAATTCCTAATATTATAAAAAATATAGAAAATGAACATAAATTTAAGAATGAACTGCAAACATACTTAATAAAGAAATGCTATTATAGCATAGACGAATATTTAACAGATAAATAATAATAATGCCCATAACTAAATAGCTACTATCTACAAAATATCTATAAAATAAGTACATAAATATTAAATTCAAGAGGTTTACAGACAAGCTAAAAGAAAATTAATATATATTATGGTAATATTTAGTATAAAATATTAGATGTGTAATTATATTTGTGTTTCATAAATAAGTGTTAGCATGTAAGAAACTTGTATAATTGTCTAACTTTGTTGTGCCCAAACAGGGTCCATAATGATACCTACTTAATTTTAATTTACCACTTAATCTACATTGTGGAATTGCAAATAAAGAATATACAGAATTTGAGGTCAAACCAGATCGCGATATGGTTTCATTACACGGCTTCATAGGAGTAGCGAATATTCTATTTACTGTACAAACCAAAACTACAGTGCTCGTCTTGCCATAGTTTTTTGTTGTTTGTTGTCTTGTTTTAATTATAAACTTTTAGTGAAGTGGCGTATAGTTGTGAATAAATGTGATGAGCGGTGGACCTTGTACGGTCTATCCAACCAAACAGTCAGTGTCACGTCTCGTCAGTTTTGCGGTAGAATTATAGCGATGCAAAGATTTGACTAAGCGAACCGAATTTCTAACCAAATCGTACATTACCATTGTTTTAATAAATATTTGTCTAGCAATTGCCTCATTGGTCGAGCGGTGAGCATGAGTCCTCGGGTTTCGGGTCTGGCAAAAGTTTTGTTGGACTTTTTTCTGTAGAAATTATGGAGGATGGCAGTACTCTCGCCCTCTATTATAAGGGACTTAATAACACAATCGGTTAAATTTGGGCGTACAGTCAGCATCAAAAATATGTACACACGTAGCGAAATTCAAACGCTTATTCTTGGAAAGCTATTGGTTAAAATCATAAAATTTAAATGACTATGTATTTTTATGTATCCGCAGATACTATGTGTAAAATTGGTCAAGATTTCAATCACTATTTCCTCTAAAAATCGCTTTGAATTTTATCAAGTGTCTTTTTGATGCTGAATGTACAATAGTACACTTCTGCCAACTCTTCGGGGATACAGGTGTGATGCTATGTTATGTTATCAAGCAATGTGATTCTGTTCTAGGCTTTGTGGTTCCCTTTGGTTGCGTACGTTGTTCGTAACTAAGTAAATATTTTAGTTTAAAAGCTATGAATTCTTTGGCAACTGAAAGTGAACATGCCAGGAATTTCCTCGACAAGTATAACCTTCACTTGTGGTAGGTCTTTGAGATAACAGTAATATGGGATCCCGACATCACGGAATTTATAGGAAAAATGTTTTAGTACAAGCTTTCGAGTTTTTAGAAGATTAGTATAAAATTTTAAGTTGGTCTACATAATTCATTCTTGGCTGTCTTCTCTTTCGTTTTACCTCCTTCTATTATGTTTGTTACAAATTTATAATGTCTTATCAAATGTGCCATCATTCTTCCCCTTCTTTTTTCTATACAGTGACGTAGAGAAATAAAGAAGCTAGCTTTGGACAGAACAAAATGGAAAATGTTACATCGACAAGTGCCTAGTACTTGAATTGAAGAGAGAGTATAAAATTTTATAGCATAATGAAATCTTCCAAAAATTTCGTAGAACACGAAACCAATGGTTGGTGGTTGTGATTTTACCACCATACCTATTAGTTGAACTTTATCAAATTGAGCATCAGTGTCCTTACATTTTGATATGATGACGATGTTTCTATCTATGTTAAGACCACAAAGCATGCTATGCTTATGCACATACATCCTTTGTAACCATACATTGGTCAATTGGTCGCAAACGCGGCAGCTGAACCTGAGGGTCTGGGTTTGAAAGAGTCAGAGAGAGTTATTGGGTTTCCGCCGTAGAATCTGCCGAACAATATTCCCAACTTCATGCTGCTAATGCTACGTTATGTAGTATAAATTAAAATACATAAACGGAAAACTTATATTAAACAAACAATGAAAAAATATAAAGAATGCTAGCCTAGATATTGCTGTTTACTTCAATCCCGGAATAAAAATGCAAATTAAATATAATTATGACACAATTACCAAAACATGTTACACTCGCAAAGTTAGAAAAAAATATCTGTAGCTTGGCAATATTTTTTACTGAAAAAATTTCATACAAACCCAAAGCTTTACAGAATTAAATATTACTTTAGACAGCAACGAATTGTTCTCAGGATCCCTAATGAAATGAAGCCAATCAATTGCTTTTTTCAACTCGCCACGATTGCGTTGAAATTCAATTCAATATTAATTGCTTGATCAGGAATTCGTTGCGATTATAATCGTCTTTATAAGCTGATTTAAATTTAAAGTGCTCGTTGAAAATTCTCAATCTAACTGGGTCCATTGATTTTCAGAGGTAAAGCGACGCGATTATCTTACGATGTTCTGGTAAATAAATATTCGGATCGGAGACCGGCTGACAGGTTTTATTATCAAGAAAAGAATTGCCACTGAGAACTGCGTACACACGTAGTATTGACGAGTGTAACAGATGGTAATCCGAATGTATTCAGGACGAATACATTTGCGCACCGTCAGTGTAACGTTGCGCTTAACTCTCGTCTTGTGTATTTGTAAAACAAAGCGACAAGCTAAAGTGGCCAGCTTGCAGTCATGAATAAATGTACGAATTCGTGTTTCGTGAACGCAACAGTGCGCGCGCCGTACAAAATATCAACTGTTATGAGAGAGGAAATAACGTGAAAAATGAAATGGCCCGAGACGACTTGGATACTGTAGCTTTTACGCTAAGATGTGCAAACTTAGCTTGCCGAGCTATCCGTTGCAGGTGGGACACATTACAGCCGCTTTGTTTTATTTTATGGTAGAAGGTTTCATATGAATATATATTACATAATATTTCTTTAACTCGATAGGTTGAACATTTGTTCTAGTTATAGAGTATTCTGAGTTTATTTCGGCGTTACTTCTCAGAGATAGTTTAAGAAAAAGACGTGTAAAAGTGATTAAAAATCCTAATTGCAAAATAAACAACTTAATATAATTTCTGTAAAAAAAAAAACGAGTAAATAACTGTGTATAAAATATAGGTTTTAAAATAATATCGACCACTGTATAAAACTAATATAAAAATATGTCTATCTGTTCAATGACCATACAAAACATACTACATGGGAAAAAGATATACACCGTGTATGTCTTCTATTTCCAAAGGTCAATAAAAATAGTTTATAAATATAGTGATTAGGTAGGTGCTAGCAGGTTTTGTTACAATGAAACCTATGCTCCTAGTTTCTAGAATTTTGGTGAATATAAAACTAGGCCAAAAATACGAATAAACTTTCTCGATTCTGTCACTCACCGCCTTTATCTGGGAAATCTTTTAATTAAAAGGGCTGTTTCGTTTATTTTATCAATAACAAATCCTGAACTAATTTGTTGTAAACTTGCTCTGGCCGTTATAAAATCAACATCAACATTAATATTTACAATTTGATTTTAACTTCTCTTTCGATTGTGTTCGTTCTTAAAGTAATCGTCGAATGTAATCGTAAATCAATTTTAGATATTTTAGTCTATTTTATCCGTAAAGCATCCCTACATATAATAAAATTATAACAGGCCGATGTCTCTACATTATAGATATTGGAGAAAATCTAATATGGGGGGTCTTTATTAGAGTAACAGTCTGTCTGTCTGTATATTTGTACAAACATCACGCAAAAACTACTGCATGGAATTGAATGCAGTTTTCACCGATGTATTGCTAGAGGCTAACTTAAAATATAGGCTCCATTTTACCGCAGGAAAATATCAGATTCTAAATTCCACGCGTACGAAGTTGCGGGCAAAAGCTAGTCATCAAAATAAAAGTTAATAGGTGTGCCATTGACATGTTACGTTACATCCCAAAACAAACAAACGGGACAGAAATTTTACGAGAATAATAAAGATTCCCATGGGAAATTGAAAAAAACGAACCGTTTCATTTGGACACAGTGTTTAAAAAACGTTGTCAAACGTATTTATAATGTTCGAAAATGTTTTTGACTTCTGTTTTTCTGTGTTAACAACACAATTTAGATTTTTTAGCAAAGAAACGTAATAAAATAATATGCTTTAAATCCATCAAAACCATACATAACATCCAGATTATACATTATACTCGAATATAATTATGTAACCAACGTCCCTAAGTCTAAAAAAAACTAATCACCTTCATTTTTCAAGAACCCAATAACTGAATCCACCAACACAATGAGCCTTGAACGTGGTCCAATAGGAGACAAATTGAACCAGTAAGCGGTTCGAGCATTTTATTGCTGCAATGTATCTTAAAGGTCCTTATTTGACGCTGAGTTGTGGTCCTAAGAACCGCAAACCGGCGCTAAGTAATGCAGAATGGCGCTTTGGTGACCCGCAGAGATCGCTGATTACTTTTGAAAGGGATTTAAAATTAATAAGGGTGGAAGGTCCTTTTGAAAGATTCGACATTCGCTTTTCAAACTTAAATTGAGATATTTGATTTGGAGTTGCGCAGTTAAATGTTTATGAAAACATTTGGTAATGTTATGAGTCAAGTAAGTTATAGCAATAATGCCTTTAAATGTTTATAGCGCACCGGAGACAGATATCACCTGTTTCGTTCAATATTTTCTTAATTCATCTATGGAGAAAAAAAAAATAGAAAACCTATTTTCAATCATCGTACTATAGAAAAGCGTTTTGAATGAACCAAATATATCTTTCTTAAAGAACCCGATAGTACCTGCGGGTTTGCCAAATGAAACTCATCTAAAAATATTTTCGCTTTTATATCACTAAGGAAAATCGTTACGCCTACGATTGACGATAGCTTAAAAATAACGCGTTTCGGCCTTTCGGGAAAATAAAAAAAACGGGAAATCATGTGTGAATTTATCTCTAAAATTCTATTTCTAGATTTTGTCTATAACATAGTAACATAGTTTTATTTTCAACTAGCTTTTGCCCACAAATTCGTACGCGTGGAATTTAGAATCTGATATTTTTATTTTTATTTATAAATATTATTATTATATATTTTATTTATATTATTTAATTTTAAGTTAGACCTCTAGCAATACATCTTTGAAAACTGCATTAAATTCACAAACATACAGACAGACAGTTTTGGCTTCTGTTGCTCTAATAAAGACCCCCCATATTAGTTTTTCTCCAATATCTATAATGTACAGCCATCAACTTGTTATAATTTTATTATATGTATAGATCATAGGTGTCAGGTCGCCATTTCGTCAACGGTTGCAACGAGCGATGACAATCAACGATGCGGTTTGTGCCCACTAATTGGTCCCTCAACAACATTTCAAAATATCTATAATTTCAAATCGGTCCTCTTTTAATTGCCGAAGAAGCTAGTCAGACGAATTTTTTCCCGTTTATTTTTTCAACGAGTTATTTTAATTATCGTACATTTAATATTCACCTTTTCAAATTAAAAAGCTGCGTAACAAAAAATTGTAACGAAATTAATTTTAATAAGGCACAGTATACCTAACAATTACTCCAGCAATATTGTATTTTCTGAAATTTAAATACAAAGACTTTATTTTGTAATTTAACGACACGTTCCTAAATAAATCTTAGAGATATTTTGTCGAAGTAGTCAGCCTACGTTATAAAATTTGGTTATTATTTAATAATTAACAAGAATTAGAATTCTTATGACGTAACGATTGATAGTTTAAAAAATGACATTAAAAAACAATTGAAAGAGATTATTTCGCCTTCCAAAATAAATTAATATATTGTTACTAGCTTTTGCCCGCGACTTCGTCCGCGTTTCAGTCGTTTTTCGTAAAAAAGTAGCGTATGTCCTTCCTCACGGTTCAATGGTTTTGATGTAACAGACAGATTAATTTTCGTATATGATTTCTAAGTAGCTTTAACCATTAAGGTTGCATACGCGACGGAAGCTTAAAAAATGGAGTAACTTCTCCCGTTTTCCCAACATTTCCCTTCACTGCTCTGCTCCTATTGATTGTAGCGTGATGAAAAGTATACTATAACCTGCCCAGGAGTATGAAGAATAATTGTACCAAGTTTCGATAAAATCCGTCGAGTAGTTTTTGTTTCTATAAGGAACATACAGACAGACAGACAAAAATTTTACTGATTGCATTTTTGGCATCAGTATCGATCACTAATCACACCCTGATAGTTATTTTGAAAATATATTTCATGTACAGAATTGACCTCTCTACAGATTTATTATAAGTATAGATGATTCACTAGGTACAGTTGTTGTACATATTGTGTATTATAGTGTTGCATCAATCAGCCTATTTTGGGCATACAAATAATTTTAAGATTTAAGTCATCTTGAAAGGAGGAGAACCAAAAATACATGTTATAATTCAACCCATTACTGTCCCACTGCTGGGCAAGGGTCTCTTCTCAGAATGAGAAGGGTTAGGCCTTAGTCCACCACGCTGGCCCGGTGCGGGTTGGCGGACTACACACACCGTTAAGAACTTTATGGAGTCCTCTCAGGTGTGCAGGTTTCCTCACGATGTTTTCTTTCACCGTAAACGCAAGAGATAATCAAATTCTGATCCGGACATGATTCCGAAAAGTCAGAGGTGCGGGCCGGTTTTGAACTCAGACCTGCATGGAAGGCAAGCTTTCAACCGCTAGGCTATCACTGCTATATACATGTACATAATATTTTTTATTCATTATCACATTTTTGGTGTACCTAATGAATTTATTATAGAGTACAAAGTACAAAACGAAAGGTTTTTTTTTTTTTTTTCATTTACATAACCCGCTTTGCCCTCAGCGATAGAAAACAAATTAGCATTGAAGACATTTTTCTTTGAAGCGTAAAATATAATGTGCTTCTTCCACATAAAAGCTAATGATTACCGAGTCCACTTACATAGTCCCTTTGTTTATTTCACAAGAACAGAATAATCAATTTGGTTCGTAAATTGATCGCTCATTGGAAAACAATACCATCCTTCGGCAGTCGGATAAAAACAAAATTATACGGTTTTTGTTGCCTCGATCTTCTGATGGACGGCCATGTTTTTTTTGTTGCAATTATCGATCTTTTTTAATTACCCCTGGCTCTATTTCGTCTGTATCGTGGGTGCAGTACATCTGATATGCAAACTCCCTGAAATATCTGTAGACCATACAAGTAATTGTTCCTTGCTGGAAACGAAGCGGCGACCCATAGCGCAGAAATTTGGTCGCTAAGTCACTGCACCAACAATGCACTCAATTTATACAACTGATATTATATTAGGGAATAGAGAAAAAAAAATATTCCTTTAGCGTTACTGAAATAAATATTGGAAAGTAATTTATAAAGGTATACAACAACCCGGAAATCGCTTATCCTGGGCTAGTTAATATTAACTCTTATTATATACCCAGGACCTTTGATCGAATAGTAGGTAATTTACTCGACCTATTTACTGTTCGATCCCTTCTACCGGTAGCCTGATTACGTTAAAAAGGGACAGCAACGCGACAACCACGCGACAGCAGCCTCACCGTCAGTCAATACATATTATGACACAAAAATGACGTTTGACAGTAGTTTTCTCACGTTTCGCTTCCACTAAAAACCGCGTTATAAATCCCTTTCATTTCGCCTTTCATCTATCCATCTTAATATTAGTAAGAATTCAAGTATAAAATTCTAGGACCAATGAAGCAGTTTATATAAATGATATGAATAATGTTATGACGACACGGTTGGCGCAGTGGCTAAGTGTTTAGCTTTCTGCGCTAGGTGTCGCTGGTTCGATTCTCGCACGGAACAATTCGACGGTCCCTACGTATAAAAAGTCATGACCAAAATTGCATTGTTTTTTTTTTTTCATAATTAGCTTCTGTTTACCCATATCCATAGAGATTTCATTAATAAATAAATAAATAAATATTATATTACATATCAGCAATCAACAATAAAAAAGTATTACTAAGTATTAATTTCACATCGTAGAAGCTTTAAAACGCTCTCCTGTAAACCTCGACTTTTGATATGACGCTTTGTACGTAGACACCGTCGAAATATTTGTGTAGCGACTACTACTCGCAATATGGCAAAAAGTAAAGCGCCATCTATTGGAGTGAAGCTACAACGACAAACACTGCATCACACTATGAGAGTTTACAAAGGTTCCAACACATAAACACCGTTAAGCTTCGGCCCGCCAGGCTAACCACCTTGCCTGGTCGGAGGATCCTCCCTTTTCAATGGAGGAACACCGTACCTCGTTTCCCCATATTTGTATGATCTACAGATAGTTGTTTCGGATCTGGTTGTGTGTGCATGTTCCTTGTATGTTTGTTCACGACAGAGGAGAAATCCTAGTGTAGGGTGTAGTGGGGCAATGTTTTTTTTTTTAACTTAGTTATCTAATATTACGGCGAGCTTATTTTGTAACAGGAGCACACATCATAATCTCTACCCGTGCGGAAAAATCACGAATGACATTATACCATCGTCTATCCTGGTAATATCCGGGTATACCTTAGCTCGAGGCGTGTTATGAATATATGGAATTTTGAATTGTTTAAAATTGGCCCCTTGCAACGCTTCTCAAAGGCCACTGAGTACCAACTACCTACGTCTCTGTCTACGGTTTGCAAATAAATGTTTGATTTTTCTAAATCTGACTTTCAGACCACCACACTGACTTTCACGTCTATGTATATTCAGAGAATTCTACGTTTTAGCGAATATAAATTGGTAAAGTGTGAATCGGTGTCACGAGTAATAAGGATTGCGTCAGAGAAAATAAATGATGTTGTTGAAAAATGAGAGAGGGCACTGTGTTTTTAGTATAATTGGTTTTCAAATGTACGTGTAGGAGATATATTTGACTACATAATAAATTTAGCCCATTACTGTCCCACTGCTGGGCAAGGGCCTCTTCTCAGATTGAGAAGGGTAAGGCCTTAGTCCACCACTTTGGCCTGGTGCGGGTTGGCGAACTACACACACCATCAAGAACTTTATGGAACCGTCTCAAGTGTGCAGGTTTCCTCTCAAGTGTGCAGGTTTCCTTCACCGTTGACTCACCGTGATTACATATGTAGGTATATATTTCTGTTACGACTAAAGATGTGTGTGAAATTAAACTTAAGTTTACCCGATTAATCTTAAGTTTATTTTCACACCCTGTCTTTAGCCGTGACATATATTTTATTAAATTCTGTGAAAGGTCAGACGGAATAAAAACATAACACCCTCGTTATGCAGTAGGCCCAATGTTTAGATCGCCCTCCCCTATATAACGGCCTTTACTTTACCTGTCTGAGTTTCAACTCTGACCTGCAACGGGAGTCTCAACAAATATTTGTAAGGAGTTGGAGTTCCGATGTTTGTTGCGTTTGATTTGTGTAATGGCATCTATGACATAGAGAAATTCTAATGCACGCTGCAGTTAAGATTAATAAATTCTGCACTCTGTATACTTGTAGTTTGAAGTCAATATTTCTTTCTTTTGTTGCGGGAATCCGCTAGATGCGGGCAGCACATGACCGGTCGATGTGGCGATGCTTGGAGGAGGCTTACTTATGTCCTGCAACGGACGTGTTTCGGCTGAGATGATGATGATTATGATTAATTTCTTTCTTTACTGCTAGCCTGTAAGTAGTGTAAGCCTGTTGCGTGCAGCGTTTTTAATCGCTTACACAAGTTCAAAAGCCAATGAAAATACGAAACTTATAATGCGTGCACGCATTCCACATTTTTTACCATAGTAACATGTTTTTCATATAATTTTGGCTTAAAACTCAGATTTCCTAGACTCTTTTGCTCTAGTCCTAAACCGTTAGACTTGTCAAATATTTAGCGAACTGACCCAACACCATGGAACAAAAGGCCGCATCTCTGTTTACCTCGCAGAAGATAAGAGCTTGGATCCAGTGCCGAAAAGCTCGTAAATTCCACAGATAACGCTTGTCGCTACCTGATTGAAGACCGTGAATCTTCAATAGATTGATGCGAAAAAATAGTGTGAACAGCGGTGTGAGCGAATGACGTCATTGAGAGTAACGTGAATATATTTCCGTATTCTAGTAGTATAATGCACCCAAGGACAATCCCTGGGTTTGCAGGACTATTGCAGAACATGTGGAGAAAAACTACTTGGTCTATTGTGATGGGATGGTAGTGGACTGGGTTCTGGGGAACTATGGAAACCTATGGCGCCTGCCGAAACAATGTCAATGGCAGACGGAGACTTTCCAATTCACTAACTGGGCCCCCCAAAAATAGTTGCTCGGGTCGCAACAAGAAGAGAGAAGAGGCTTCGCTGGAGTTTAAACTCAGATCACGTGCTCATTTAGGGTTCGGCATCACTGGCCCACTCGCCACTTACGCTCAGCATCCATCCTACGAGCAGAGCTCTGCTCTAACTCCACTCTGGACGGCCAATGAAGGCAAAACAAAGGCGAGAGACCTGTTCCTCGTCAGTGTTAACTCCAGCCAGCCAATGAAGGCAAGCCGGTGGTGAGGAACGGTGACTTCTCCTTGGAGCAGCGTACTGCGGGGTCGCTACTCCCCGTCATCTCGGTGCCATGTTATTATTAGTATTACTATATTTATATATTCGATATTTCACCGCGTTGTGTTGCTGTTTTGCTTGGGCGCTAGGCACGGCACGCGGTTGGCGCAATCGTTAATTACTGCACTACGTTTCGCGGGTTGTAATTTGGAAGAAATACGAGATAATAGATACATTAATACGGAGTATTTTGATGTAATTATGAATTATTCATATACCTTTTCACATGAAAATAAATATGATAAGATTTTTCAAATTAACGAAGCTTTACACACAAAATATCTCATAAATCTAGACGCTTTTACTCTACGCAGTCTATCTATAACATAAATGCCCACCAAAGTAGACCAGCTAGATAATAAAAAAATAATAAATTAAGATTACACCTAAGTATAACCATCACAACAGCGACCCATTTCTTCTACCGGCTTAAAAATCCTTATTTACCGTTGTAGCTAAAAATAAAGTCCATAATTATTCCTCCATCTGTTTAGACAGATCCTCTAAAAATGCTTCGCTTTATATTTTTTCATATTTCATTTAGTAAATACCCGTTGTCGCTGTCAAAATGATGGATTTCTACTGTCTGCGTGACGTCCAACGTTTTAATGGAATAATAAACAGGTACAATATGAATATTTTGTTAACTAATTATAATTGCACTTAGCAAACAAACTTTAGGAGCGATTTCGGTCGCGGAGTGGAGGCAATTCGTCGAGGAATTATTCATGTATAGATTTATGTTCAGAAAGATTGGGGTTTCATTGATTAATTTGAGGTTAATAAGGTATCCATTGCCTTTTTTTATATTTTAAACATACCTAATGAAACTTATATTTACGGCTGCCTCCTTGATCAGATGCTTGAAAACGCTGCTAAGTGAGTTCTAGGTTCAGTCCTGGGCTGTGACACTATGATTGGCTTTATTCTATTAGGAAATTCTGTGTAGCAGCCCGGAGTTTGGAGATGTGGCAGAACATTTAACTGAGTTGCGGTTTTTACATATGTTTTAATGATTTCTATACGTTTGTAAACTGTACCCACGCTACAAGAGAAATCTTAGTATGGGACAAAAATGGCTTACTTCTTGGAACTCCATCTTCATTAGTAAAGAAACAAACGATGAAAATGAGCCAGCGCAAACCTTTGTACATATCTTAACCACAACACGGCAATACCACGACAAGTTTAATTAAAAAACCGTAGTCACATACGCCGCGGTTATATGAGCAATTGTCATTTCTGCTTCGTACAACTCGTAAATTTCGTAGTCATCATCAGCCAGAAGACGTCCACTGCTGAACGAAGGCCTACCCCCAATGGGGTTGCCATAATGCCCACGCTTGCCAGGCGGCTTGGGGATCGCAGTGGCTCACTGATTAGTGAGAGGACGCTGCTGCCCATCCTCCGATGTCTAGCCGCAGTTTTAAGACGTACCCGGGTCTGTTACGAGTCCGGGTCCCAAAATTTCGTAGTAGTGGTTACACACGAAGCTAATTAATATCAACACAATTTTAGGCACTGTCTACTGAAATAAACTCTTTAATATACTACTGTTGCTGTGATGAACGTAAGCTATCTAAAAACCCCGTTCTATAACTATACATTTCTAACTTCTAAATAACACTGCTTTGTTTGCATACTGCTGATCTTAGTGTGTTAAGTTAGATCCTAAGGTACATACGGCAGTAGGAAATTCTGTACAGAGTAGACTGTACAGTCTCCCCCGGGACGTGCACGAAGGGGTGGCCTCTTTACAGTCATCCTCTCCGGGAAGTGCCCTTTAGCATGTCACCGTGGTGGGCTTCGGTGCGGTCTTCTAAGAGTTCCCGAAGCCCACTATATAGTGTCGAGGCGGACCACCATGGTGAGTCCGGCACACCCAACCAACCTTCAAATCCCATTTACCTGACCTAGTACATATGAGAAGATAATATAGAGAACAGATCGAGAGAAGAAAAGATAGAATAAACAACATGTTGTCTATGATGTATAATGAATTTCAAAAATTCGCTCTTATTAGCCGTGGAATGAGTACCCACAGGATTACCATATTCCTCAAAATTAATTCTTCGTGAAAATTTGTTCGGTGAAGCAAAATTTATTATGATTAAAAACGATATAATGTTCTATAACGAGTCTATTTTACATTTACCAAACTGAAAATTTGGTTCAATAAAATTAATTGACTGACCAAAATCAATCTAACCACTGAAGTACGGGTAGCTTTTACTTTTAACTAAGTAATATGTTTTGTTCATTGTATTCAAATGTTGAAACAAATGTTGCCAACTAAAGCGATGCTCCAATAAATAAGGGTCAGAAATTACCTTTGGTCAAGTGTTGGAGGCTTTACTAATGTCCTGGGATCCACACAAAAACCGTAATTTAAATTGAAATATAGCGTGAATTTATTCCCAGTATTTCAGTTTTTGCGTTCTTTGTGCGTTGTCATTAGAACGTTAAGTGAACACAATCGAGGGCTTTCTAAATAAGAGGAAACATTTCACAAATATGATGATTTCAGTGAGCAAATTGTTTGAAGCTCTCCGAAATATAATTTAATAAAAAAAAAATATATTGTATCCTTTAGCTTTTGAAAGAAAAACAATGACTCGAGGCAATGGGAAGCGTAAAATTGTTTGGATTCTTTCGAAGTAATACTCCTTTTATGAATAAAATACTCAAGAACCGAGAATGTTTCTCTCACAGTTATCGAGTTTAAGAACAGCTTGAACAGCAATTTTGGGTAAAAGGCTAAATTCGAGTTTGTAAGCAGATGCAATTAGTGTCTTGCGAAGTTTGTGGACACTTGAACTTTCAGTTTCCTTTTCCTGTGAAAATCTCAAATGAAACCCCTCAATACAGTGTTGAGTTACAAAGAAACATCAGAACACTTAAACAATTTTTTATTTAGTAGTTGTAAAATGTAATCTTTAAATTGGATTCACTGGTAACAATTGTAATTTGTGGAGTAACTAGCATTGAACATCATAATATATCCAATTACAGAAAAAAATAAACTAAATACTGGTATTTTGTAAGCTTGGTCAGCATTTGGTCCTAGATTCGATTTCCGAATCACAAAAAGAGTCACATTTTTCTGTTAAAAAAATCTCAATAGTAGTTTGGAGTTTATATTTGTGCCCGGTAGATGGCAATAGGCTCCCAAAATATTACGTGGAAATCAATAATGGCATCGACGAAATTATTCATTATAGACTAGGGTTGGTTAATAGCTCCATGCCCCACGAATGAAAAATACCGTGAATATTAAGTATGAAAACTTTCTGGCGAAGTAAGCTAACTTTTGCTAAGTAGTTTAAGTACTTTACCGAGTTTATTTATAATCCATTCTTACCAGATATAAAGGAAACTGGACGAATATTGCCTTAAAATTGAAGGCATATAACCATTAGTTAATACCTAGAACTTGTCGCAGTTAACTATTACCGTATTCTGATGACGTAATATAATCCATGGTCACATGTTCGCTAGATTGTCAAACATTTACATAACCTACGATCCTAGAAGTGATATTTTTTTTGTTTTTTGCTGTCTTACGTAAAAAGACACAACAGTTTTATTAACATTACAAAAAATCTAAGAAATGCGTACCGTATATTATTTTCGATTGATAAACAATAAAGCAGTGTTATTAAATTATTATTATTTGTCTCTTTTGGACTGCCGCATTGGTCAAGTGTCAAGTGGTTCGAAGCCCAACCGCTGAACATGTAATCTTGGGTTTGATTTCCGGGTCAGGCAAAGTTTATAGTGCTTTTCTGTGTAGTCATTCTCAGTAGCAGTATACTCCAGAGTTCCAGACTCCATGTCCCCATGTATTTGGGTGTACAATATTAAACCTATGACTAACCCTTTGGGGAATACAGTCGTGATGCTATGTCGTGATATAAACCATCTAGAAGTCGTATAAAGAGCTAATTGATTCTTTTCATAAAAACACAAGACTCTTTTACGTCTAAATCGTGTGTCTAAAGCCGGATATACATTAATATGTCGTGTTGTGTAAAAATTATGAACTCAATATTTTCCATACTTTCAAAGTGGGGACGCTAAGATGGAAACTTCGTTATTGAACAGCAAACCTTAATTAGATTACCGGGAGAACATTTGCATGCAAGTTCACAAGTTATTGGAAAAGTCACAGGTGCACTGAATAGCAGGCTTTTCAGTGGCCTGAAATAATTACCTTTTCGGACAGATGATCAATCTGTTGTTTCTTTTTAATGGACTTTAGATTTTGGTTCATTAAGGCATAGAAGGGTTGTTGAGAAATATGAATACAATTATGAAGGAAACGAGGTATGGTGTTCCTCCATTAAAAAGGGAGGATCCTTCGACCAGGCAAAGTGGTTATCCTGGCGAACGAAGCCCAACGATCGATGTTGGACATCCGTATATGTGTTAGAATCGTTGTAAACTTTCATAGTGCGATTCAGGGTTTGTTGTTGTAGCTTCACTCCGATAGATGGCGCTTTATTTTTTGCCATGTTGTGAGTAGTAATCGCTACAAAATGTTTAATAAGTATCTCAAATATTTATCGTATTGTATTTATATTATGTCTTCTCAAATGTTAAATCTATGTATATACATTTAACTAAATGTTATATTTAAAATAGATTTTTGCGATTCAATGGAATTTTAGTTTATTTTTTTAAACGTATGTTCCAGAACTCGGTTTGATATATTGAATTTCCTTTTACCACTATTAACCGAAATTAATTTAAAGTACACAAACAAATAGACTCCTACTTACACTACAGTAGGAGTGCATTTATATACTTGAAATTAGTGTAGGACTTCTGCAATACCTACATATATAGTAGCCTATTGTCTATGGTAACTTTCGTTGAATTGACGACACGGTTGGCGCAGTGGTTGAGAGATCGACTGCTGAGCTACGTGTCGCGGGTTCGATTCCCGCACGGAACAAATATTTGTATGATCTACAGATATTTGGTCTGGGTCTTCGTGTATGTGAATACACACCGTGCCTCGGAAAGCACGTAAAGCCGTTGGTCCTGCGCCTGATCTCTCTCCGGTCGTGTCGGATTGCTGTCCCATCAGACTATGAGAGTGAAGGAATAGAGAGAGCACCTATGTTTGCGCACACACTTGTGCTCTATAATATCTCCTGCGTAGTTGGCTAATCTCCGGTGAGATTGGCCGCCGTGACCGAAATCGGTCAGGAGGACATTATTATTGTGGTAACTTTCAGTCCCTTTTATGAATAGAACATACTCCAAAATATAAACTTTCCACCTGACTTAAGCGGTTTCGTAACTTAATACTACTCGTACTTAAATATATTAAGTACAAGTCATTCTACATCTCGTTAGCTAAAAGGTACACAAAACTAAGTAAAGCTTAAATGTGATTTACCACAAACTATCTCATTAACGCAAGTGAAATTACTAAGTAGAAACCTATTTAAAAGAAAAGTCGGCCTTCAAAATTTGAAGCTAGTTCTAACTTGACTATATGCACTTGTGTGATGGTGAATATTATGACGTGGAGAGACTGTTCATTTGTGTCCAATTTAACATGTCAATTAGTGATGTACATTATTAATATGTATGTCTTCTCCTAGCACGGGACTACAGAGTCTCGGACGTTTGGAAAGCGTGCGTAGTGCCGAAGCCAACACGTATCAGCCCTTTAAAACAGCTTTATTTTTATTATTTCAATAAATTAGAAAAAAACAAAAAAGCATCTGACTTTTCGAATTCGTATACGGATTAAATTTCCATTCCAGGCCAGAAGTCCTGGGCTTAAATGGAATGGAGCAGGTCTTTTTCTTATATGAAGACAACACGAGCTATCTCATGGCACTTGTTCATGCTGTAGTGGAAAAATTAGCCAGTCAGCAATAATGGTATCGAGGCTGATCGTCCAGGGTGGGACAGACAATTTCTTAATTCATCACTCGTGGAGGTTTTTCCTTGCACCCCAAACAGGGCAGGTCACATTTGTAGAATTTATCAGGACAGATGGGCTAAGGTCATCACGCAGTGGGTGCCTGAGGACTAAGAGGCCAGAGGAGAATTAGAAGAAGCAATACAACAAGAAGTGTGATAACAATTATGCTATTTATTTAAATATTCAAAATCAACTTACTAATAACAAAAGAGCGTCTAAACGTCGACGCAGACAGACAGGGTGGCGGTGAAGCGACTTATTAAGTAACAATTGAAATTCAACTTCAGTTACTTCAGTAAACGACTGAACTTGGTATAGTGAAGAAAATCTCGATTGATGTGGTTTTATTTCGCTATAGCAATATTCCTTCGTTTCCCCTTAAAAGGAAAAATTATGGGTACCCCTATAATAATAGTCCTTTGGCACCGTGCATTGTAAATATCACGCTATATTCCCCAAAGGTTTAGGCAGAGGGGCTCGTTAGTAGTCTTGGCAGCAGTCTATGCTACTGACACTTTCGGGCAAAAACCAGTCACAATTTAGCCAACTTAGAAATAAGTCATAGACACTAGAGCAATAAGGTAGTTAGATATTTTTGTCTTAAACACATTCCACTTTTGCAAGATTGTTAAAAGAGACTTCAAAAGAGTATCCATGGAGTTTCTTGTCGGTTCTTCTCCATAGGACCAACTTTTTGGAACCGTGCAACTAAAGTCCTCATCATCATCATCAGCCAGAAGACGTCCACTGCTGAACGAAGGCTTCCCCCAAGGTAGGGATTTGCCATAATCCCCACGCTTGGCAGGCGGCTTGGGGACCGCAGTAACTCACCGGTTAGTGAGAGAACGCTGCTGCCGTCCTCCGGCGTCTGGCCGCAGTTTTAGGACATACCCGGGTCCACTAAACAGACGTCGGATGGTCCACAGACTAAAGTCCTATTACGTTTCAAAAGTGCCTGTATTAGGTTTATTTGAAATAAATACAATTCTATCTATATATCTATCTATTTATTTAAGCATTTGCGGATTATTTATGTTTTCAAAATTAGCACACACAACACATTTATCACTAACACATTTATCACTAAATAAATGCCGCCAACAACATCATATTATCATTATTTAGTGCATAAAGTACTGCAACACGCACGTTGCAAGCGTTTTAGAACAAATTGAGTGTGAGTTAATTTAGTGCTGCCTTTGTTCACGTTATAACAATTTTATTAGCACTCATCGAGCTTAATAACGTCTTCATCGCCTTTGTTGCTTAATTATTATCTTGCGTCAAGCACAGTGTAAGGCGATTAAATTTACCTCAACAAAATATTAAATTATTTATTATGGAATTATTAGGGATTAGTAAAATTTGTGTAACTAACAAGCAAGAGAAACTATCATATATTTTTATATCAAACTTGTCCTGATTGTTTTGTTAAGGTATTATACGCCTGAGTAAGATTAGTGCAAATCTCGGGTACTTTACGTCAGTCAAAATTAAAAAGTCGTCTTGTTGCATCTAACTTCGTAGCATCGTAGCGATCGTAGAGTTTCGTAGCGAAAGTTGCTACGAGCTACTAAAACTAACAGTTCACTTGTTTTATTGTATTTCTTGTTCTTTCTGAGGTTATGTTTATATATTTTACGCTATTACTGTCTTACTTAGAGTAAATAGGCAATCAACTGGGCTTTATGCAGTCCACAACTAGGCAAAACACACTTACAAGATACACCACAATAGTAGGTCCTGCCACAGTTTATATATTAGGACGTCATTTATTAAACTTTGTTCGTTGTTTATATGATTAACCAATCTCAATTGTTCCAATTAGTGTGGTATAGTGGTCCTGTTTCATTATTAAACTATTAATAATGAAACAGGACCAGTAGATATTGATAATTTGTGGGTACACTTTAGCAGGGTAATTACCATCAATTGGTAGGTAAAACGATACTTTTTGAATATGGAACCGGCTTTTTGTTTGAATATGGATTCCTAATGGCGATGGAAATATGATTCTAAAATCAAACATTTCTTTTTTTTTTTAATAGAAACAACATTCGGAATGTTTTCTCATTATTTGAGAGGTTCGAATACCAACGAAGCATAACACATGCTGCCGAGTACGATCTAATCTTTTACAGATCTTTACAAGGAATACACGTAGCGCAGCCAGGTACAATTGGCCATACAAGTATACAACTGCCTTTTCAATGCTTGGACTGTGCTTTAAAGGTTTGAATTCTATAAGATTGTAACCAAGGAGATTTTAATACAGAAATGTACTTTGGAATGGTAAATTAAATAATTATTTTGTAGTATGATATGAAACCTGAGTGGGGGGAATAATTATGATGATAACATGAAAAACACTCCTATATGTTTGTAAAGATCCATGTATTCCCCAAAAGGTTAGGCAGAGGTGTACTAATGGACACCCATTCCTATTTCGTCGATGCCAATTCAGTTCAGTTCCAGATTCCGTACTGCTACTGAGAATATCAATGCAGAATGAACTATTAAAAAAATAAACTAAGTACATCGCTTTCTGCGCTGGGTGTCGCAGATTAGATAATGATACATGGAACTAATATATTTGTGTTAAACCTCCAAATAACTGTTCTGAGATTTTATATCCATGTGATATGTATGTATGTCTGTACCTACGACACAAATATGTGTTTTTGAACGAAAACTAATTACGTGTGTACTTATGTACGCACGTAATAAGTTATACTTCTTATTTATTTTTTTATTTTACAGATGCCCAAATATTTCAATAACTAGCTTGAATATAGCTATCAATTCCCAAGAAAATTTAAGAGACATTTACCAGCCAACTTCATGGTGTCGCTTTTATCTGTCAATGTGCGCGCGCATCGTAAGAATTTACTCTCATCGAGCGCGCCAAAAGACGTATAACTTCAAAAAAACGATTTAAAGGTTAGACAGAGATTGTTCTGTAAGTGTCACCTCCACTTTCATCAATGCCACTATTGGGTGCCGTATAATATAGATCGAGCCTTTTGCCGAAATCTATATTAATAACAATAGTTTGAATAAATACGAATTGAATGATACATATGAATAATTTAAGAACTAACAAATCTTCAGGGATTTCTATGAAATTATTGATTATTATATCATCTTGCTTGACAGATCCACATACGGCAAATAGTACGATTCATGTTCCTCAACTGTTTTACATAACACCATAACAGCTTGCTATGTGTTGTGTATGCAAATACACTTGCATATTGTATTCCAGCCGCATTGCTGTCTTCAGGAGTTCCCCGAGGAATCACTAAATTATACACCCAAGTGTTCAATATCAGTTGTGATAGTTAATTAGGTAGCGTATCGAGTTATACTGTCGGCATTATGTGTTACGGACACTCAGGAAGACCACAACAAAATAATACGAGTCTATTAGATTTTCGTAATCAAGTTTATTTTCCATATAATCTTAATCTTACTTCACAACACTGTATACAGATTATCACATTTGTCATTAGAGGGTAGAGACAACCTCGCACTTGGACTGTTGTCGAACGAATGCCCTTCTGTCTGATCAAAACGTCCCCACCGAGAAGTCTTTGACATTATAGTCTTGAATTTTCGAATCATTACTATCATACCCTCATTCAGTAGATAAGTTAATACGATACAATTCAGTAGATACAACTTAAAACGGGTAACATATGATATCAATAATGAGCTGCAATTTAGGTTTAATGATTGGTTTACACGACACAAGTAACCGATGTAAGCGTATATTTTAAGTTACAGTTTTTGTGATTGCTTCATTGGTGGCTTGCATTCTCGAGTCAGGAAAAGTATGGTTAGGATTTTCTTGAACTTTCGAAGCAGCCTAATTGTGCTCGGTATATAGTAATAATAAAACCTTTCAGGGAATACAGACGTGATGCTACGTTAAGAATAAGATTAATGTATTTTCAAGAAAGTGGATTCATGAAAATATAGGAATATGTATATACCAGGGGTGGCCAACTTGATTAGACTCAAGATCTTTTTTTTTAATTAGCGTGGTGAGAACCCATCTTGGGCTATCCTCCTATGACTCCTACCGGCTAAACTCACCACGATGGTCCGCTTCAACACCATATGGTGGGCCTCAGGAACTCTTAGAAGACCGCACCGAAGCCCACCATGGTGCCATGCCGAGGCATTTACCGGAGGGGATGACTGTAAAGAGGCCACCCCTGGTGCACGTCCCGGGGGAGACTGTACAGTGGTACCGTTGCCCTCGCTGCGAGACTCGAGATCTACTGTTTACTGACTAAGACTCTGTGCGATCTACCAGTTACATAATCAGAACTTCTTCACATATATATATTCATATCACACATAAAAATTATATTTTTATATGTTGGTTGTCTAGTTGGGTGACTGGTTGGCCACCCTTAGTATATCTATATATTGTATAGTATATATGTATATATATATATATATATATATATGTATATTGTACAATAACCCAAAAAAACTTTACAACTACATAATAGTCATAACATCACGCCTATATTCTCCGGAGGGTTAGTCAGAGATGTACTATTGTACACCCACATTTCACCGATGCCGTTATTAAGCCGTTCCAGACTCTGTGCTACTACTGAAAATTTACCTGACCCGGGGACCTCACGCTCAGCAGTCGCGCTTACCAATAAGACTGTCAACATTACACAGAATACCAAACAAATATCAGTATTACCAAAATTAAATCAAATGTACATATATGTATAAGTTCATGTGTGTATATAACGGTATGCTTACAAAACGGTGTCCGCACTGTGCAGTCACCAACTGCAATAACCTTGTACCAGCGTCATTGCATCTGTGCAACTCAGATGTCGTTGTTGCTCTCAAACTACTATTTCGTGCAATTTCCCCAGAAACTGTCTCGGACAACGAAAACACAAATGTTTGTAGTAAACTCCAATAATAATTCCCATTTCAAAATGTTAGGATTGCGTTTTATTTTGTGTTTAGCAACAATTTCGTTTGAAAGTGAGAAGCTTGTGTGGACCGTTTTGTGTAGCTTTTGTTATAGCAACACTTGGTTATAATATTTCAACGTAGAGATTCCCCGTTGTGGTTGCTTTTTTAAAGTCATACTACCCAATACAGCCTGGCCCGGGTTCAATAGTACTCTGTTTTTGTTTTGACGGCACGGTTGGCACAGTGGTAGAGTGATCGACTGCTGCACTACGTGTCACGGGTTTGATGCCCCCATGATACAAATATTTGTATCACCTACAGAGTTTGGGTTTGTGCATATGAACATTTTGATTTGCACGGTACAAAAATAATAAGTTGTTAGCGTGGGGCAACGATATTTCGTTAAAAAAGAAAAACAAAACGTTCTAAAAATAAAAATAAAAGTGTTGCCAAATATATATCTTTTTTTTCTTTGTAATAAAACAATTAATCTAAATAAAAATGGCAAGCCGGAACGTGTGGTGCTAATATTGTTAGGCCTGTTTTGGCTCATAAACCACGGGTCGAGGGTTTTCGGTGACAAATCTCTCGTACAAAAAGCATTTACAAACACAATATTTAATTATATCTTATGAAAAAATTCGTAAATGTACCTATAATATGGACAAAAATACCTACAATAAGATAGAATTCATACAATACAATACACTTCATTGCACACCATTAACGAAATATTATTCATGATAAATAATCAGTTCTTTGTACCTTCTGAAAACTTATCAAATTGTCCTTACGCGTCGCGCGGCACTGTTACCTCAGCGACAATATCCAGTTACCTCAGACATCATCCCGAACCGCATGCAGCCGACCTACGTTAACTAAGACACAAAGAAAGCAAAATAATTTATTTGACTGACTGACATTACATTATAATAGCTACCTAACTTGCCAATACATTTCACCGTCTTATTAACAGACTCAAATCATCTAATCTAATCATCCAACTCAGAAATCGATTCGATGTATGATGTAAGCATTTTTGAGATAGACTGTAATAGTTTGGTCGTAGATCAGCATCTCGTGAGTATTAAACAGATATAAAAGCCTTTTGCCAAAGAAAAAACATAATATTTACTTATATTTTTTTGGTATACTAAGCAATAAATCCAAATGACCTTGCTTTAGTCTAGACATTTTTTTCCGATAAAACTCGATTTTCCCTTGAATATATGATTTATAGGATGTTCTTATGATTTCTCACGTTCCTCGAATATTATTGATATACGTATGACGTAGTTACCTGAATCTAGAAACCCAATATATCTATTAAACACTTGATTGCACACAAACTCAATGAAACTCGTTGATATTGAACGAAACTTATGCTCGGATCGTCTATTTTCCCCGTACCTAAACTCTATGCTTTAGTAGTCACTCGAAGAAAATATAGATAGGTACAAAAGATTTCATTTAGGTAGGCAAAACATTTATATAAATGAAATCTTTAACATATTTATTCCTTTCCTTTTAGTTCGTTCACACAAAGAAGTCAAAGTCAGACTGTACATCATCATCTGCCTAGACTTTTCTTAACTACATTGCTCCCAGTCTAACTGGTTGCGGCTGAATATCAGTATTTTATACGAAGCGACTGCCATCTGACCTCTGCCGCCTAATTACTGAGTGTGTTTGTGTGTTATCAGACATTTTTTTGTCAGATTTTACAGTCTGTCTAATATAAGAAATAGCGCAAGGTAACAAACAGACAGAGTTACTTTCACATGTATAAAAGTGTAAATAGAAAGTGTTGATTTCCTTTGCAGAAGAACAGGCAAGTAACACCATTGTGACTTTTTTATACTGAATGCTTGACAATTACGGACAAGACTTGTGGATACATAAATTGTTGTCAACATTTTAGTAATGACTTAACTATTTAAAGCTAAACAGGCTTGATAACAATCTCAGTTATAAACTTTTGATTGAGACCCACCACACGGCACCTGTTCTAGTATGACGTATGTACCAACATCGCTCGTCTTAACCTTAGTGCAGAAAACAAAATGGCGGATACTGCAAAAAGGTAAAACAAAAATGGCATTTACGAGAAGCAAGTGCATTTAATATTAGCAGACCGTAAACACCCGCTTTCGCCACACTACGTCCTGCTACCACAGCAGCTCATAAATCAGGCTTGCACATTACAACAAGCCGCCTGCTACTAAACTTTGCATCAATTTACTAAACGACCGAAGTAGCGGACAAAAGCTACTCGCAACAAATATCTGCTTTGTCTCCTCTAACAGAATATATTCAAAGGGACAATACAAAAATAAAATTGGAGGCCAAACAAAACCTGTGGCAACACAATACAGTGTTGAGTAATGGTCCCGGAGTGAGTGTTGTCTGCGCAACGCTCGGGACCAGGTCGGGGAGACGCCGACGGTACTGAATTGATTGCCTGGTGTCACACCTGGAGCTGCAATACAATTTTATCACCTACGTATCTTGTTTAATATTGTTATACAAGCAGAAGTCAGAAGGAATTGCGTTACTCATATGTCAGGCGATGTTGTTTATAATTGCTTGCAATATGTGGCGCAATTGTCGGGGGTCGAATACCGCAGAAAATAAACATTTATGTAGCTTTCGGATAGTGATTCCGGGTGTGTGTATGTGTCATGTATGTTAGAAATAATAGTGCGATAAAAAATCACATACTTGTATACTTTTTCACTTTAATATTAAGTAATAATAAAAAACCTTTGTGGATTAATTCTTTACCGACCCGAACTGGGGATGGAAACCAAGATTTCACGCTAAGCAACCGCGCTTGATAAACCAAGGAGGCATACAGTTCTCTAAATAATTAAGCATCAGGCAGAGGTGTTCTATGGCACACCCACATATCCCCGATGCCGTTCTTGAGTCCCCAATTCTATGTAATTAGGGACTAGCCTATTGCTATCTAACGGGCACAGTTCCGTGCTGATATTAAGAATTTCCGTACAGAAAAACCCAATAAAAATTTGCCCGGCTCGAAAATCGAATTCAAGTCCTCACGATCAGCAGCGCTTGCGTTGTAAATGTGTGTTTAAATTCCGAATATGATTTGATTCTAATAAAATACACTTCCAGTTCATTGACCCGTGATAAAAGACGTTGATTCTACATTCATCGGCTCCCATATTACTTCACGAACTAACAACTTTCTTAACTTTTCTTTACCTTTCTTTTAGAACATACCTAGGTATTTCATTGCGAGAATAATTGGATATAGGATATCTTGAGCAACTTGCCCGAACAATTTCCAAAGTATTTTTGTATGATACTGCAGGACCTTAACATACTACAAAGTATGAAGAAATTCTTAAAGGGAAGGCGGTCTTTATTTCTGGTCATCACACCATACTGTGACTGTAAGATTTGTATGTGTAAACACACCTACGTTTACCTACTCTCAGATCCAATACAATTATCTGTAGGTCATGGAAATATGGGCTCCATGCACGAATTGAACCGAAAACCTGTGGCACTGAAGCCAAACGCTAACCTATGCGCCAACCAAACCGTCATTTTGTCACCTCCAAACTAGTATCAATTTCATTTACGAACTCAATAGAAATTTCGTTGTCGATCTTCTTTTTTCACAGTTTGAATTTATCTGGTCTTATAATACCTAATCTACAAAAAAAGGTGATGATGGTAGGCCATCATCACCATATTGCTGACTAGCTACTCTTTCCAATACGACATGAGCTTGAAGCAGACACGTTAGAAGAACGAGAATTAGCCCATTATAAGAACTAATCCTGCGTCGAAACACAGGTTGTACCTAAAATATAAAAAAACATCAGTAATGGCGGAACAACAAGCTAAAGCACTCAAAACGTATGATGTTGGTGGATAATTTAATTAAAACTCTAGTAAACTTTTTTTGTACCTTAAAAGCATGTAGGTCGGCTATATGCTTCAAGGTACAAAAAAGTAATGAAATAATATTTTCTCTTCGTCGGTCAGATGTAAAGAAATCTTAATCATAATTCAAAATTAGTCGTAAAGGCGCGTGAGCAAATTATTAGTATTGAAGTACTACAAAATATCTAAAGCGCGCGTTTGAAAATGTGACGTATTCATACGGACTTGGGGTTTAATTTATATTGTATTATCCTATACGCAACACGTGTGCTATGAAGCGACGACACGCATAAAGGTAGCGTTATTATTGACTTATCATTTAGATTTCTGAATTCAGATAACACTTGATTAGTATACCAGGATAACCGCAAAAGATTGCTAGATTAAAACAATTTCAATTATATTAAATTCGAACCATAAATCCGTTACGGATAGCCAGTCCCGAGAATTTAAAGTTCCTTACTTTATTAACGAAGTTAATAAGAATTCTAAGAGAGATATCTCCTTTTCTAATTCGGTTTAAAGTCTTCGTACCGACAGCTAAACTTCTGTCGCCTTTAAAGATAAATTGCAAGCTGCAGAGTGAAACCAAATATATTGTGGAACAATAAGGTGAACAGACACATTCTTGCAAGGACGCCCTCGTTTTGTTGAACTATTTTAAAACAGAATAAGAGAGAATGGACATTTACACAATATAATACAAGTAAAACAAAAAGTTGAACATTTCAATTGAATCGATTGTTTGAAGGGTTTGTTTTATCGTGGCATTTAGATTAGGTGGTTTTGACGTATTGTTGCTTATATTATAACACCGCAGAAATGCATTTATACGATTTTACAGGAGAAGCATTAGAACATTAAAATATGTACTTTTTTTCAAAATGCTTACCGTAACTCAAGCCGCAAAAACACTATGGCGACTGCGTAAGTTTGCGGTGTTTGTGCCAGGACCGGACCAATGATAACATTGGTGGTGATACAATTTTTGTATTCATGGAGTTTCTTGCCGGTTCTTCTCCATAGGACCAACTTTTTGGAACCGTGCAACTAGAGTCCTATAACGTTTCATAAGTGCCTGTATTAGGTTTATTTGAAATAAAAACAATTCTATCTATCTATCTATCTATTACAGCCTATGACTGGCGGATTTTTTAAAAATCCGGTTAACGCAATTGAAGCGGTATTGAATTCTCTATCCAATGATATTAAAACATGCATAACGGTAAAATTGCATGTTCTCGATGTTGTAAATATGCGACGGCTATACGTTACACATTTTAAGTGCAACAAAAGTGTCTCGAGTGACGAATTCTGTGATCGTCTGGCGTACCCTGGACAGTCAACTTTAAAACCAGCCTTGCTGACTACCCAATCCTTTCACTACAGCATGAGAGATTCCCAAGTGAAAATTTGTAACGACTTAATAGGAAAATAAACATTTCAATCTATTTTTTATTTCGCACATTTAGGCTATATATTATTATAACTAATTAACCCGCAGCCTAATTACCGATGTAGCGATCAGTTTGCGACAGGTATAGATCGCGTGATAGCTTCTGCCAAACGTAATTTTTGTGTCATATATGTACTTTGACGACACGGTTGGTGCAGTAGCTAAGCGATTAGCTTTCCGCGATACGTGTCGAGGGTTCAATCCCCGCACGAAACAAATATTTGTATGATCTACAGATAATTGTTTCGGGTCTGGGTGTTTGTGTATGTGAATACATATATGTGTTTGTAAACGCACCCACGATACAGGAGTTATTCCTAATGTGGGGCAACAAAATGTTTAGGCCAACAGTGAGGTTGCTGTCGTATGGCTGTCGCGTTGCTGTCGCTATTTTTACGTAATTAGGCTACCGGAGACCACACAAAATACATCTACCTGTCAGTCGAAAACGTAATACTGTACTAAGTAATAACAATTCGAAAAAATGCAAACACATAAATCGTAGGCACATTTTCTCATTAAAATATTCTCGAAACGCCTACAAAGGGAAACGGGGCGATCAAAAAGAGCGTCTGTTGTACGGTTTCTTCCACAAAATTTGCAGTTTTTCCTAATGTACCTATCAAGCCTTGAAAAATGTGAGCGTTTTTACCAGATGAACATCATTTTATTTCTCTTTTTCCCGTCCATTTTCTCGACTATTCATCATACGCTTACCTTAAGAGATAATTGAAATGTATTTTCAATTACAGAATCTGTGGCGTGGGCTAAACAATGAGGAAAGCTTCGTGTTTTTCTGTATTCAATTGTTTTATTTCAAAGAAAAGTAGGTCAATATTATCTCGATCTACATGCACATAAAATAATTGGTACTGCGACGGTGCTTACCTTTGTTAATATTTCAAAGCAAAGTTATTGCATTTAAGAGAATAAAGGGCAAACATGAAAAATTGATAAATTAAAAAATAATAATTATAAAATGATTCCATGAATGTAGTACGTGTCGTTGCGTAGTTTCATGGGAAAAGGCGTGACTTTATGTACGTATGTATGTAATTAATGAGAAGTCTGATCATGTCTGCTATTTATAAAACATATGTATATAATGTGGATATTAATGTTTAGTTTAATTCCAGTTCCATAAATTAACGATGACATTATAATGATGAACTGTCTCACTGGTGTAGGGATCGTAAGCGCGACTGCTGAGCGTGAAGTCCTGGTTTCGATTCCCTGGTCGGGCAATGTGTTATTGGGTTTTTCCATATGCAAATTCTTAGTAGCAGCACGGAATCTGGAACTATGACCGGTAGATGGCAATAGGCTTTCCAATAATCAGCGAAATGTGGAAGTACCTATAATAGTACACATCTGCCTAACCCTTCGGGCATACCGAATATTTATGGAATGTTCCCTAAATTTATTGAGTAATTCTACTTTGTTAATTTTGTATTAATTATTTTCATAGAGTGATACAAAATCCCGTGCTTACAGATAATTAAAATGTGTCAACAATATTATGTTCGTTGTGTTTCCAACATTATTACGTGCATAATTGATATGTTTGTGGACATGTTCACAGTGGCGGTCCGAGGGGGGGTCGCTGGGGTCATGCTCCCCCCCAAAATCGAACATGTTAAATTGACAAACCTTCTAAAAATAGAAAATTTTCGAAAATTTGAAATAAAATATTAAGTTCCTAATTAAAATAATGAAAGTCTAAACAATAAAATCAAGAATAGGTAGGCTTTTTTTTTATTTATTATATAATAATATTTTTAAATTATATTTAATTTTTAATATTTTTTTATATATTTAATTTTTTTGGTACTTAAATTCTAATTTGCTCAACTTTAAGATGACCCAAAGCTACTTTACTGTTATTATGACCCCCCCAAATTCTGGCTGCACCCCGCTTGCATGTTCATTATTGTTCATTGCTTCAGAATGTTTTCCCTATGCGACCATCGACTGTCGCAGGATTTGATGTTCGTTTACAAGTTGACCAATAATAAATTAGATCGTAACGAACTCGTTAAGCGTATTGAACTAAACGTTCCATATAAAATACCTCGGTAACCTATTACTAACATATTTCATAATCAACCATCCAAAACAAATATTGGGCTAAACTCACCGCTCAATAGATTCAGTACAGACATGAATTCGTTAATAAAACAGTACCAGATGTCGACATATAACTACTTAATATTTTAAACTAAGTTACTACACTCATTGGTCCAGTGGTTGCAAGCGCGTCTGCTATGCGTGAGAGCCGAGATTCAATTCCAGGGTTTTTTTTTTAACACATTCCCGGGTTAGGCAATGTCTTATTAGGTTTTTCTGTATGGAAATTCTTGGTAGCAGCACGGAGTCTGGAACTGTGGTTAACTCGTAATAGGCGAACGTATAAATCTGAGGCGATTTATGTTTTATATATTTAAGTTTTTTTTTTTCATATGCCATGTCGTGGCACACTAGCAGGCGGTCCACGGTAAGTGATCCCCACTGCCTATGGATACCTGCAATACCAGCGATACCACAGGTACGTTGCCTACCTTATTCAAAGAGGACTCTCTTCAATTTTTGTAGATATATTGTATACACAACCTCTATTAATAATTAATAATACTGACATTATAAGCAATTTTATTGTTATGAAACTGAACATCATTATAATATATTTAAGAAAAGTTTCACACCTCATCGTCCAGTGATCGTAGGCACGATTGTGAAATAAAAATATGCTATTAATCAGATAAATGTGCTTAGATAACAATGCAATCATGGTTTTATCTAATAACATTTTCTTTAGATTTTCCTTTTTGCGGGACACGATAGGCAGCTACCGCGCATTTTTCCTTTCAGTCCAGGAAATCAGGGAGATATTTTTTTTAAATATTCTTCGAACAATAGCGGGGACTCGTAAAAAGCGGCGCAATTGGTCGTGAGACTCCAGAATGTTCGTTGTGCGCCACAATTTGTTGGTGCTGAGATTTTCCGGAGCTCTTCCTGTGCATCACAAAGACATCTCCGACAATAACCGAACATTCCGTGTTGTCGACTCTCGCGAATGTAACCAATCTTTTTAATTAAATTACTGAAATAAAAAGCTGTCCCATTTTTTCTGCGTAATAGAATTATTCCATTTTGCGCTTCCGATTCTTGGCTTTTAAGTAGAAAAATGGAAAGAATTGTTTGCAGATGTTATATTGTATTAATTTGGTTATATTATTCGATTACATCTTCTGAATACATCTTTAATCAATACTACTACAAATTGGTACTAGTATAGCCAGCATCTTATTGATTAGTGATCCTTACTATTTTTTATATTATTTATTTTTACGCTATTTACAAACAGGTTACAAATTATAAATGTGAGCACTGTGTGGGGGTTTTTTATTTTATTTTTATCAACAGACTTTATGTTAAAGTTTCACTTAGTATTTATTTGACAAAACCTATATTGTTCTCTCATACTTCTTCCACATCATGTACATTACAAGATTGTTGAAAGATATTTTAAAAGAGTATCTACGGAGTTCTTACCGGGTCTTCTTCTTTGAAAAAACTTTTTAGAACCGTGCAACAAAATTCCTATTAACGATCTAAAAGTGCCTGTTAAAGGTTTATTTGAAATAAAAACAATTCTCTTCGTCATGCCAGTGTTAGGAGGTGTTAGAATTTGTATAAACACTTTTTGCCAGACTGCGTTGTTTTGTAAACTGGCATGGAAAATGTTCACACCATTCCAGCGAACGCTCGGCCAACTATACTGGCGAGTAGTGCCAACCACTCAATGTAAACCTGCCAATAGAAAATAAGAGCTCTCGATATAAATGGCTTGTATGCTGCAGATAAGGAAATATGGTTTTCAATTTCGAAAACCATCTTTTCAATCGTTCTCGGATTTTTATTTTCTTTCAGCATCCTTCTGAGATCATTCGTTTCAGCGACCATAGATCGAGAATTTATTCCTAAATCGTGTAATTCCATTTTGAGGACTTGTCAGGCGCATAAACCAGATTAGCTGAAAAATGATCCCGATAGAATTATGCAATCGCTATACAAATTGCACATTGTAAATTAAATTATTTTATTTGGCACATTTATAATATAAAAACGGAGAATAATATTTGATTACGCAGCTGTTCTTATAGAAATAACTACTTAGGAAACATTCTCCTCTCTTTCTCTCTCTACCTACGATAACTGTCTTTTGTTCAGAATTGATAAGATAATACAATGTGGGTAGACGAGATTTAAATGTTTTGAAATCTACCTGCATATTTTTAGTACGACTGAGTAGTACTGTGCCGTTTGTGACATATTGGTAGTAGTTCGCTATCGGTCGGAGCGGATTTATGTGTCCTACGGTAGTCAATTGGTGTGCGCACGCGTTGATTTTAGACTGTATTGTTATTAACTTACTCGAGATTTTTATTGCGCATAGAGTTATTTTATTGATACGACAAAGACAATCCCGTGCTAGTGAAAAAAAAAGTTATGTGAAGTGTTTCGTAACAAGTGGAAGTGACAACTCAGACGCCTGCCACACAGCTGTACGCGGCTTTGGTAAGTTTTTCAATCAATATTCGTTTGTAGCATTCAAGAGAGATGGCAACAACTTCGAAATTAAGCCAGGCAATAGAACGGTCCTTACATTACCACATAATAACCGAAGTAACACAATAATCTGCCGTTAAAGCGAACTAATTACAATAGACCCGTAACAATGTAGTAATTACCTACATAACTACATGATAATCTTATTAGGTACCTACATCAGTGCCTCGTCATTAAGGACTCGGCAGCCTTCACGATCGACTGAATTTGAGAACGCAACAGCTAGTTAGAAATTGAATAGAACTGAATGTGTAAATCTACAGTCTTTCTCGAACTTAGAATGTTTCACGACAATATTTAAATTAGAAAGAAATCAATTACTACACACAAATCCACTTTATTTAAGTGCACGTTAGAATTTTTTTACAGCTAAGTGACTCATTAGTCTAGTAGTAGTAGTCGCAAGGGTGATGAGCATGAAGTCTGTTTTCGGTTTCAAGGACCTCGTCAAGGAGTCCGTCAAAGTTTTTTTTTTAATATCTATTGGTGATTAATTTTGGTAAATACAGAGTACCGATACGTAGAATCGAAATAACTTGACTTACCCATCGAAATAATATGTGCAGTCCATGCAATGACATACTATTTCGACGGACCCTAATGTTGATATATGTATGAATACCGCAACTTTTGCATTTGGGGCAGCAATGTTTTGCCATATGTCAGAATTTTGGTTATTTAGGTAACGAAATAGGCAGATACGAAACAAGGATGTCGGCACTGTAGTTTTACAATACCCGTTGACACATTTACTAAAAAAATACTATTAGGCACACACGACGAACATTGCTGAAAAATTACTCTACTGTCTACTTGGACACCTGTCTGTCTGACGCAGTCTCAACATGATTGACTATCCCACTATTGGACACATAGTCCACCATTCTGGTGTACAGCTGCACACACCATCTGGAAAATTATGGAGCTTTCTCAAGTGCGCAGGTTGCCTCATGATGTTTTTCTTCGCAAGTGATTGTCAAATTCTGATACGCAAATGAATTTTGAAAAGTCAAAAGTGAGGGCCGGTTTCGAATTAAAATCCTGCTGCATGGAAGACAAGAGTTCAACCGCTAGGCCACTTGCTTTGTGAGAGCTTTAGGCACAATTAATGCACGGGATTTAGCCCGCTCCGAAACAAATGCCGCACAGCCGATCGAAAACGCGGATGAAACCGTGTGATGAAGTGATGGCTCTGAATAAATCAATCGGAGTGAGAAAAGGATTATGTGTGAATAGGTGGTAGATCCTACGTGAGTATTAACTGAGTAATGACTCAACTAATCTTCCAGGAATATCAGCCTTTACTTACCTTTGCTGTGATAGATAGTCTGCCGATTGAAAGCTTGGCATCCATGCAATTACCACTTGTACCAACTGTAAAACTGTGGAAAACATTGTGACGAAACCTGATCACATGAGAGGTTTCCAAAACGTTTTCAAATCAGTGTAGTCCACCAGCCTGGAGCAGGCCGATTGACCTGTTCCCAGTAGCGAGACAATAATGGGAAGGTTTAGACAAGAAAGGCCTCATTGAAACGTATGTTCTAATGTCCCTGATATAATTAAAACTCTTCAATATTTTGATGATAACCGTTCCAGTGCGAAACAAGGCCAGCAACTTAATTTCTGTAGACATACAGAAGTATATATAGCATAGTAGATATCGCTACTAAGAAATTATTAGCCCAGTCATCGTGTACCCTAATCAAAGGGTACAATCAAACCAAAACTCAATTATTACAATAAATCTATTGCCAGAGACTAACCAAACAATGTTATATTAAATCCCCAAAGGCAGCGCTAAATATTTCAGTTCCCTTATGTTCGGATACGCGATTCGTTGAATATAAATTGTATGAATGCATGATTGAATAGGAAATCTCATTACCCTAATCTCTGTACAAGATCTTGTAGAAGATCCCTGAATGATTGTATATTTCTAACAGAAAAACCCCCACTTTGCCCGACATAGCCAACTAGACCAGGTGGTAATTCGAAACACCTCGATCGAATCAAATCCCGACAAAAGAGGCCCTTTTCCATGGAAACGTCATATTTAATTTCTATCCATCTTTGCCTATGTTGTTACAAACCTAATAATAACATTTCCTACCAGTCATGAAGAACAGATCAAAATACTTACTCCTAAAGAAAATAAAACAATAGGTATCAATTGTTAGTTCAAACAAATGAACTCGCTTCCTCGAGAAGTCTTGGCGTTACAAATACAATCGGGTCGCCAAACAGATTCAATTCGATAGCCAACGGCACAACTAATTACAGACGCGGATGTTGAACTTACTAAGTTAGGTGCTTATTCCTTTCAGGAGCCCCCACCGGGCCATTGGACTGAATATTCATAACTGTTGAAATATTTACTGGGGCTCTTGAGCCCCGTAGGCCATCGCCTAGTCCTATCTAACCAAGTTCCGGATAATTGCGTTTAACTTGTAACTAAACGGCACACTATTAATTTAATTGTGATCTATTAACGATGTTAAAGTTGTTATATCTTGTTATAGTAACATGATTTCATGATATCCAGCTCTCTGATTCACAATCCCATGTGACAAGATATCATGAAAGAACCGCGAGCGTGTTATTTGAATGGTATTTTTTCACATGGCATACTGAATTAGGGTCGTAGGTTCGTTCGATTTCAGTTTTAAAAATGGATCTACGCGCCAGATTTGTTACTTTTTAATGCTTTGCTAATGTTGACATACAGCGTTGCAAGCCGTAAGTCACAACAGATTTTACAAAAATGATTTGTTAGGTCGTAATTATTAGGCACAGATATAAACGTCACTCATACGTAAAATCATATTACTCTAACAACTGGCTGCAGTTTAGCATACAATATATGTATTTCTGCCACAAACCCATAATAATACGGAGCAAAATAAATCACATTTTTAGAATTAACATAGAAGTTATCACTGCTTATAGACAAGAATCCTGAGTTTTACACGGTAAGACTGTGAGATAACCTTTGAACTTTAAAATGTATATATGCTTTTAAACCGAGCACCGAAGGCACTCAAAGTCATGTTAACCTCGTTTGGCAAAAATATTTGAAGTATCTACGTAAATATTTAAAACATTCAAAATATAATCTGGCACATGTATTTAAACAGATACCAATTGCAAAATAAAACCTTTTTAGAAGTTTTGGGCCACAATTTTGCTACTTAAACAACAGTTGTTATAGACACTTTAGGTTAGTGCAGAATTTTAAAAATATATCATCGTTAATGTTCTCATACCACGTAAGTAATTTTTTAGCACCCTTAGAATGAAAGTGATCTATCTCAAAATTCCTGAACAACCAAAATTGACCTTAAAAAGTATACTTTTTTGAAGACTTTCTTGCGCATTTCCCACAAATTACGTTTTTGACTTAGGTCACTTTAATATGCGTTTTGGCGGTTTTGACATTCTGATGGCATTTGCTAGAAAAACGGAAAGCTAATCAGAAACAGGCATCGTCCAGTAGAAACTTTTTAAATGAAATTAATATAAAATGGTATTGTATTGGTGTCTATGAAAAATTATGCAGTATTTTCACTCTCCTAAAAAGTTGTTATTTTTGACATACGTGGTGTTAAAACTTCAACGACGATATACATATGTACTTATTACAAATGTAGAACCTTCAGACACGCATTAGCAACATCAGCACATAATGTAAAGGCGTATAATTAATGATTTATTTATTAAAGAAAAGCCTTATCGTTCCGCAAAAGTGTGATGGATGGTCGTAAGAACTACTGATCGCCAGTTAGGGCATTAAAGAAAAAGAGGTCAGGACTAGATTTAAGCGACATTATGACATCGACCGAATGTGCGGACGGCCCAGCCACACATAACTGAGTCTGTAAAAAATATGAATCTAAAACACAGCCGGTAATAAAGCCGTCCTTCGGTAGCAAGCAACATCCTCCTGCAATTATAAAAAATCTTGGTCTCTTGAGTATATAAACAAAACATTTATGAAGTTCTCAACCATTATTTGGTTGTACAGGGTGCAGATAATAGATCCTGCTTAGTTATCTGTTCACTGTTGTGTCTTACGTTATGTAAAGATCCATTGGATATTATTACTTGACTCGTAAAGAAAATTACGAACTCGACGAACTCAACCCGTCATTACCTAATGCACCTTTGCAATGCTTTTAACCAACACGTTTAGTTACGCGACTACAAAGGTTGAATGGATTTCGCTGGGTGTATTTCTTTAGCGCGAAAAATAAAAGCGCTAGTGATATATTATGTACGCTTGTATTCAAGCCCATGTATAGTAAAATTCATTTGAAAGAAGAACATTTTATAATTACTAAAAATACTGGCGATTTATTCAATGATTATTGTAAGTACCTACCTTTAGTTTCCGGTAAAGTATAGGCTACTCTACTCATCTGTGTGTGTCGTAAAGCCCATCCCGGATTTTTAAGAGAATGAGTTGTACCTCCCTCCCTCTTTGTGTAGGTAATAATAACGTTGCCAAGCGATGCTGATTGTGGCAATATATGGGCAATATGTCCAAAACCTGTTCCATACACAGTTATTCATTTGTGAGGCCCATCCATGTTCTTTGTACCCACTATTTATGACCTGACATAATGCAACAAGACTGTGCAGTGTGGTGGTTTAACAAATTTATTAGGAGAGAAGATATTAAATATCTTCAGATCGATTGTGGTCTTCATGAAGTCCTGCTATTGTCAGAAGTAGATGAAATTAGTTACTTATATCTTCTAGAAGAGCCAATAAGTCTTATTACAAATCGTCAGCCATATTCTCCATATAGCGATAATCTTTGTTTGCGTTCTATCACATATTCGATTAAATATTAAGGGCCTTAGCGTATTGTAATGGTCTTATTTGATAACAAAACTATTGCCATTAAACTAAGTATAACTATTTTAGTATCATCATCGTTATACAAAATCATCGTTGTACAATTTTTTTACAAAAAGAGGCTAGTCCATTCACGCATAACGGTGTGCCTGTACATTTAATGTCGGATATCTTCAGGCACACCGTTATGTGGCAAATTTTAATGTGATATCTTTTGGTACACCCTAGGTAGACAGCTTACATTCCATTGCTGATTAGATATTAGGAAATCTTTCCACTATGACGCTAGTTATTCACATGTAATGGCTGTATATCTATTTACAATATTAGCCAAAGCACAAAATCGTCTAAGTACCAAAAAGGTAAAGGACAACGCTCTTCAATGAAAATGACTTAATTAAGATTATTCAATACATATTCATATGAAAGTGCTTAAACATTTAAAGATTACTTTTTCGAAAAGAAAAAACAACATAGATACCTACTTAAACTAATTCACAATGGTTAAGTGTGGGCATAAAAATGTAGGTATTGTTCCATTTCTGTAGCAAATAAATCGCAGCTGGCACAAAGCATTCGCACGGACCAATTTATGTCGATATTGTAGTGAAAATATTTCATTTAGTTTAACGAAAACGTTTGCCTTGTTCACTGCACGTCGCGGTTCGCGGGTCGCAGGCAAAGAAACCGTGGACCAAGGGAAATAACCTAAATGAATTTGGAGTTAGGTTTGAATTCCATGTACCTATTGATTTTATTTATTTTTATTTAAATTTCTTCATATCTCTAGCAGCAAGCCCGACTGTTGAGTATGAAATTCTGTTTCTGATTTCGTTGTTATTAGGCTTTACAGTATGAATATTCTCGATAGTAAATATTAAATTGAGAATACTTAATGGGACTCACTAAATGCATTGGTGAGTGAATGTGTGGATAAGTAGGTAAATAGGTACTGTATAAAACATCTACATATGTATCGTAGACTTCAGTGAGTAGGTACATATAATATACCTCTGCCTAGCTCTTGGAAAAATTAATGTGTGATGCTGTGTTATATTAGTTTTATATAATCATATGGAAACACGATTGTAGAAAACTACTACTACCACTAAGTATTTATTATCTACTACCTAGGAAGATAGGTACTGGTGGTGTTTTGCCACAATTCCCCAGGCAATTTCTGCTCAATTTCTGATAATTTTTCAGCATAATTATCAACTGCCTGTTGCTCCGTATTAGTTTTCGTTGAGCGCCGCGTCTATAATAGCAATGCGATACGTAATAAATAACTGCAGCAATGTCGCTTTTGAAAAAGCACAACATCGCTCTGAAATGTAGATTATTCAATCATTACCATATTAATATCCTAAATTGAATGAATAAAATTTTTCGGATAAATAATATTTAAAGATAAATAAGTAGATATTATTGACATTCTTCATGGCCGGCAGTCCGGCACTCATTTAAGATAAACGGTGTTTTACTTTAATATTACGAAGATATGTTTCTGACAAGTACTTCATTGGACATAGAAGAAGTGATAAGTTTATAACTACCTAGCATATCTACATATTTATCATCCGTCACGTATAGAATAAAAAAATATATTTTTGCATTTACTCTATTTAATGTTTACTTACTCGAGTCCACAGCATTAAATGAATTCTAACATTTTTTGCTTCTTGGCTCCATCACCAGTCGTTTTTATTTTTTAATAATTTCTCGTATAAATTTATTAAATTTTTAATTTTATTTTAGTTTAAGTTTATGTCACATCGTTGGTATTTTAGTCAATGAAATTTCCCGTTGAAACAACTTAAATGTATTGCATAGATCCCGTTTTTCATTGTTTATTAACGTTATTTCAGTCGAAGAAACAATTATCCGTTAAAAAAACTAGAATCATTGCATAGTTATTTGTTTCCAAACTAAACGTGTACCTATGCAAAGTTTTAGCCTAATCGGAAACCGGGAAGTGGGTCAAATTTGACTTCCAAGATTTTTTTACATAGTTAGTTACAGGTGAAGCTAATAAAATATAATAAAAAGCGTGTTAAAAACATGGCATGCGACCTAGCCAATAAGGCATATTTTTTTCTATTGTGATTGACGTCTGAATTAACTAGGAGTCAAGTCTTTTCTCCGTTAATACATTCGGTCTGAAGTTTCTCTTTAGTCTCTGCTCTAGTTCAAATATTTTGCGTCCTCGTCTCATTCGTTCTATTTACGTCACGTCAAGCTAAAGCAATGATGCGGAGAATACCTTGTATTTTATTTTTACAATAATCTGAATCAAATCTTCTTGAATAGTTACATGCTAAGTATTCCATATAATAATATGTTATTCTCAACTCATAAACTGAAATGAACCTATGTATGTAAGTCAATAAACTTATTACAACATGGAAGGCAAGAAAATATCCTTCGGTTTTATGAAAACTAAAAAAGTTGAGAAGCCAGTCACTCCAGTAATAACCGAAGAAAAAAAAGAGTACATAGAATGTGTAGAAGAAAAATCAATAAAAGTCGTCGGGTAAGTGTACAAGTTCTATTATTTACTTTAAACTAACCTACAATGTTGATGTCTAAAATAATCATCATCATCAGCCAAAAAACGTCCACTGCTGAACGAAGGCCTCCCCCAAGGGGGGGGTTTACCATAATCCCCACGCTTGGCAGGCGATTGGGCGCTTGGGGATCTCAGTGGCTCACCGATTACTAAGAGGACGCTGCTGCCCGTCCTCCGGTGTTTGGCCGCAGTTTTAAGACGTACCCGGGTCTAAAATAATAATTATAGTAAAATCTTCGCTTCTAAATCTATACCTTAATACAGTGGAGTCGTAGTCATGTACCTCACCACATTCATTTTAATGTAATGTGAATAGATTCTGTCATTATATTGCTTTGTCTAAAGTTTCACATTTCGTGTTGCCTATTCAGTATTCTGTTATTGACCTATACTTTATGGACAATAAACCAACATCAATAATCTACTACGAACTGTACTTATAAGGCTTAAGATAGGTTTAGACTTTTACCTATTGAGTATATTAAATTAAGTGACAGCCCGCAGCCAGACTCACATGAATGTATGTGTTTTATTACCTGAGAATTTAAATGACTGTTCTATATTAATGTTTGTGTCTTATACCCAACACATTTACTCAATTTGTGCTATTCAGTCAATTTGTGCTATTTTTAATTTTATTTTTAATAATAATATTCTTCAGGGGAGAAGTTGTGAAAGAAGATGAACCGCTAGTTATTAAAATGAAACCGAACACACTCATCACTGCAGAGAGGCTAAAAGAAATAGCTGAAAAGGTTGAAAATGCTGTACAAGAACCAGAGATCAAGCAAGAACCGGTTATAAAAGAAGAACCACCTGAAGTGGATGAGACGCTGGATCAGATGGCCATTAGGGAGTTGATGCAGGAAGCCAAAAAGAATGTGAAAGTAGAAGTTCCTGATAATATGGCAATCCCTACACCTGCTAAGCCTGTGATGACGGGAGAGAAAGAGGTAAAGCTGATTATAGTTTTTTTTTCTTATTCGTGATAGGCCTTTGCCAAGTTGTTCTCAAGTTTAAATCAAGATAAGCTAAAAAGCTCTAGCTTCAGACTGCAGTTACCTAACCTGAGCTAAGAACTGCCTGTTTTTTCCATTAATATAATTTAGTTTGTAGCATAAATATAACATAGTTTTTTTAATTTTTAATCGTGGCTAATTAAATTATTAAACTTAATCTTTTTATTCATGAACAATTCTATCTGTTTATGATAGCCTGGATTGTTAGGTGCTTATTACCTAATCAAAATGATGATGTTTCACATTCTTGTCAGCAAAAATATGGTTACAGTATTTTTGAAGTCTTATTTAATGCCTGTTTATGTCTTTAACAGTAATTAAATAAATTAAATATGTTAAACAGCTTCTTTTTTGTAATTTCAGTCTACCTTAGATGACTATGAATCTGTACCTATTCAGCAATTTGGCATGGCTATGCTTAGAGGCATGGGATGGACCCCAAGCAAAGATGGGTATGTATATAATTAATTAATATGAATACAAATCAATCGCCAAAACTGTATAGCTTCAGAATGCCAAATAGGTGCTGCCAGCACCTATTTGGCTAATTCTTGTTTGTTCTGTTTGTAATTGTCAAGACAAGGTTAGGGTGAAACAAAATTTTTGGAAAATCCGTCAGAAATTTGGATGGTAATTTTGTATGAATTACATTTTCTTCATTAGTAAATTACACCTGTGTGAAGCTGGGCCGGGTCGCTAGTTTTTAATATATATACCATTGTTTATGTAGTTGCTTTTACTCTACCAACCAACTGATTAATGAATAGTGAGAGAGAAGAGAATACAGATTAGTGGTTGTAAGCATGGCTGCTCAACTTGAGGTACTGGGCTCGAATCCTGGGTCAAGCAAATCCCTTATGAAATTCTCAGTAGCGCTAGAGCACTACAGTTTAGGATTGTGCCTGATAGATGTCAATACACTTGTCCCCTATTACATAAGACCTAATCAATTTATGTTTGTATGGTTTGCAGATGTAATGTTGTGCGTAACAAACAAGATTATTATTTATATAGCAAGGAAACTAATCAACTACTTTCTTACAATTACAGTTCCAAATACAAGCAACCTGAACTCCGTCCAAAAGGTCTAGGATTAGGAGCTGATAAAGTTATCAAAGAGAACCAAAAGAAGCAGTCAAAAGATAAGAAAGAAGAAGAATTAGTGATTGTTAAGAATTCTTTTGTAAAAATCACCACTGGGAAGTTCAGTGGGTTTTATGGCAAGGTAATATCATAACTAATATTATTATTTAACATAGTATTACTCCTGTTTGCGCCTATGCTGTTTTTAAGTCCCGTGTAATAAGCGGTCGAGTCTATTGCCATCTCTCAGGCACATTTCCAAACTGGGCTACTACTGAAAATTTTCTAACTAAAATACCCAAAAACATTACAACTGCCTCATTGGTCTAATTGTCGCAAGCTGTTGACATCAGGTGCAATGGTCCCAGGTCTGTCAGTGTAATTGAAATGTTCTGATTTTCTCATTAGCAGTCGGGAGTCGGAATTATTAACGGTAGATGGCAATAGGCTCCTCCTGCTCCATGAATCTCTATAACGGTATTTGTTCAAATTTGGGAGTATTTCACATCTCTGCCTAACCTTTAAGGGAATACAGGCGTGCAGTGCTGGATTAACCACGTAGCAAGAGTAGCAATTGCTACGAACCCCGCGCAAAAGGGAGCCCCGCGTACCCAAACCTACCTTCGCTTGAGAGTAATTTTTTGAGTGAGACTTATTAAGACGTGGCATATTTAATTTACTTGATGTCACAAAAACAAAACGTTACACCTGTTTTCCGACTAAGACAATCCACGTCAGACAATCGGTAACCGATTATTTTGTTGGCGAAAATAAAACACAGAATTTCAAACGGTAAACGCACAAGTTCTACAAAAAGTCACTTTATACTTAAGAGCCCGGCTTTATACTTAGAGATGACCCGGGTACGTCTTAAAACTGCGGCCAGACACCGGAGGACGGGCAGCAGCGTCCACTCACTAATCGGTGAGCCACTGCGATCCCCAAGCCGCCTGCCAAGCGTGGGGATTATGGCACCCCCCTTGGGAGAGGCCTTCGTTCAGCAGTGGACGTCTTCTGGCTGCTGATGATGATTATAATGACTTAAGAGCCCATAGCACGTCAAGGCCCTTCGATCGAATTTGCTACTTAATCCTCACTCGCACTGCAGACGTGATGGTATAACGTATGTTTTTACAGGTTTATTTCCACTGTTAGGTAGAATTAATTATTGTTGAATTACAGGTTGTGAGCTTGGATGAGGATAATGGACGTGTCATGGTCGACATTCCTATGAAGAAAGAAACGGTCAGCCTCAGTGAATTTATGATGCATGCAGTCACTAAATCAGAATACGACAGGGAATCTAAAGTTATAAGTAAGTGTTAATAACTCCATAGAAAAAATAAATAGCAAAAGTACTCGGCTATCCTAGTATTTGGAGTGTATGAATAATGATGCAAATGGGTTCAAGCCATTCTATGTGGTAGTCTAAATTTCTATAGAGGACGGCTATTCGCAGCAGTGAACATCAAAGGCTGTTATGGTACAGATATTCTAACTCACGAAGTCCGTTTGGCTATGAATGTTGTCAAGCGTGCACATGCACATTGTTTTAGTGTGCGTAACCTCGGGAGCGGTCAGTGACGATCGCGACGCGGTCCGAGTCACTAATGTTTTGAATCCACGCCAAATTGTTTCACGGAGAAACGTCAGCATGGCAACTAAACGTAGAAGAGTTGTCCATAGTGAGGTAATATTTTTTTAACTCTTTAACAATAACATCCACACTAATATTATAAATATATATATAAATAATTAATAATATATATAAATAATTGTTCAATAATATGTATGTATATTGTATGTATCTCCATTAGATTTTTTTTTCTGTAATATTTGTGCAATGGGTGGTTATGTATTGTATTATAAAATTAATTATTTAGATGTGGTTTTGTTTTAGGGTCGAAGCATGATAGCTAGCGTTTATAATTTCTTGCGAGAAGAGTATGAATTTACAAAACTATTTATGGAACCAAACTGTGATTTGTCTCATTTACGAGATATTACACGGCGTACAGCTGAGGCTACAGGTGTTTCTACAAAAACTGTCCAACGGATATTAAAAGAACAAAAGGGATTGCCTACCTCTTCATCAAAATAGATTTCTCCTATGAAGAAACTGTGATCATGTCGAAAAAATTTAACAAGATCACTTAAAATACTTCGATCTGGATTTCGAGTTCATAATTAATGTGCAAGATGATTCCGATGATAACGAAACCGAATCGGAATTTGAATGTTTATCTGATAGTGATGAAAAATGCTGAATTATATCCTATTTATTTTGTTTCTACGCTGTAGTACCTAAATATAAATATTTAATTACCTACATCTATTTGTTTTGTTTCTATTTATTGCAACATTAATAGCAAAAAAATGTTTTACCGCAATTTATTATTTCGTATTGAAACTTCTAACGCTCCCAACGTTTACACACACAAGCGATCGGTACATGCCACTAATACAACTAGAGCTAAACGGACTTCGTGAAATAGAATATCTGTAATGATAATGACGGATACTGGTCACGTTTTGGAACTAACAATCTTTATTATTGCAAAAAATTATTAGAAAATTCTAAATTAAAAACTTTAGCCTAATTTCTTTCACAGATTCAATTGAAGACGTAACTAACGACTTCATACATTTCCATACAAACCCTGTATCTTGAATGGGCCTGCAAGATCATTTATACCACTCAGCAAACAAAACAATTTAATTCATAACACTAATTAATTCATCAATATTTTAGACGCGGATTCATTCGAACAGTACAAAAAGACAGAAAAAGTATCACAGACGCCAAAACAAGAAGAAAGAAGTTCGACCAGTCAAAGTTCGAAGAGTCAAAAGAACGATCTTAATATGAAATCTGAAAGAGACAGAAGCAATGATGATTATAGACGACATAGGGAAGAAAAATCTTCAAACGGCAGAAGTAAAGACAGAAGAGAGAGGCCAAGAAGAAACTCTTCTAGCAGCGAAGAAAGATCTAGCCGCAGAAAGAAGAAAGACAAGAAAAGATACAGCAGTAATGACTCCCTAAGTTCTGTCTCAGATGATGATAAAAAACGTAGAAAACACAAGTCTAAAAGTAGAAAACATCGAAGTAGTTCCGAAGATTCGCGTAAGAGAAGCCCAGAAGGTAAAAGAGATATCGATAAAAAACGTAAAGGGAAAAAGAAGAAGAGAGATAGAGACCGCTCACCGAATTATAAAAAACATAGGAAGTAAGAATTAAGTGTAAATAAAGCTCATTTTAATTATATTGGTTGTATTATCTTATAATTTCACCTTAAAATATACCGACTTCGAATATTCAGATATAAGGACAGACGGATGCAAGTGGTTTAATTGCGTTCAGTGTCATATATGTAGCTGGTGGAAGATTTGCTTGCTTTTTATCATTTATCATTATCTTTTTATCAACGATTTTAATAATTTTGTATATTTGATTTCCGTGACAAAAATATTGATGTCGGTGGACATCGTTTTAAAAATTTTGAATAACTTCGTAACCTTTCGTTCAATATAGTTCCCTCTGCTATCAATATACAAACGATTTCGTAATAATAAGAAGATACCGGTATTTATCTTTCCATACCAATTTTCCCCTTTCTACGACAACTGGAAAGATGTATATAGTTCTTTACTAACAAACAATATATTTTCAGTAAAAAAGTAAATTTAAATTAGTGCCATCTGTCTATTCTCAATGAAAAGAAATTACTTGGCACAGATTTCACCTCTGCCAAAAATTTAGAGGTTTTGTGACATTTGTATCAGCAGATGGCGCTGTTTTCAATTAATAAGTCAAAATAATACCAGGTGGCGCTTATATCAGTTATTTTTTTAGGGCTCGTCACCTTTGATCTGTATATCTGTTCAATTTAACTCGTTAAGTTGTTTTTAATGCATAATACAATGCAATGTATGTATGTACCTAGTATTTTTTCAATATTCAATATTAATTAGGAACAAGAACATGAACTCTACCAAACTTCTTATTACTGTTCTAAAACAAGCATAGCAGAATTTTTAAATAACGACGTTCTGATTATTCAGTTGGTGAATATATTAAAAAGAGCAAAACCTCTCAACGTGTCCACAAAGCTGCACGTGACAGCTCAATTAACGAGCATTGTGCAACCCTGTACCACGATAATATAATCCCGTACTGACCAATACCTATTCGTTCGACATACGTGCTAAATAAAAAGTTTTTTTTTTTTTTAAATAGGTATGTCTGTATTTAAGTACAGAATAATGTTCGATAATTCTCCTATTTCGAACTCTTAATAGAGTATGTCTTAAGCTAGGGATTTCGTCGCTCCAACCCTAAGTAGATTTAATTCTAACCTAACCTAAGCCAAACTAAGGGTCCTCCGTAATCCCAATTTTATTAAGTAGGTACCTTATTTTTTTTCTACAGTAGCAATACGTACCTAACTAGTTCTTATATAGTCTGGGTCGAACAAACTTCGTCTGGCTTATATCTGATTTTTGCTTTTATATTCTTTAGCTACTGGTAGGGCTACTATATAGCTACAAATTAGTCTCAGTATAGAATTTCTTGGCTTTACGGCATCAAGCAAGAAATGTTTTATGAGACTAATCCGAGGGGTGCCTGGAGTCCAATCTCCTGACGTGTCATCTAGGCCCATTCTTTTTGTTTGTCTATAAGTTTAGTATTAATCTTATCTATTTATTTTCGTAAGGACATTAACTGTTGATAGCAGAAGCAGTGTACCTAGCCTTCCATGCACGAAGATCTCAGTTCACACCCGGCTTCAAATTTAAATGTAATTTAAATTAATAGTTATTGGCGCGATTACTTAGTATTTCCAAATCACAATGTGTTATTGTTCTACAATTTGCGAAAAACCAAAGGCGGGCTAAGCGAGCGCTTCCACCTTAAACGCGCTCGAAAATATAAGCTTTTACGAGGTATAATAGTGTTGCGCCTTATCGGTATATTCGTAACAGGCATAGGCGAGGTAAAATAAACCTTTGCCAGCCTTGACTTGACTCGCGTGACCTAATTGATAGCCCTCGAGCTACGAACTGACCCGATGAAATTATTTTACGGAAAACATCCCCCTTTACACGGTAGGTGAACGGTCGATGATTATAATTAACGGGGAAAATGTTATAGAGGAAATTAATTAATTGGATCGGTTATCATGTAGAAGGATGCTCACTATAAGTATCTATTTATTTGAAATTCTTTATTGTGGAATCTGGTTCTATTATCAAAGTGATTCATAAAGACGTCACTAAAATAAAATATTTTACAACTGCGTCTCTTATGTTAACGCTTGGGCTTGACTCAAGTGAATTGTGAAAAGCTGCTCCGTGCCTCCTACTTTACATACTAAAATATGCAATTTTCCATGAAAGTTTGCACGAATTTTTGCAATGTAAAACGTTTTATCATGTCTCACGAATAATTAATAGGAATAGCACATAGGCTACTTTTTATCCCGGAAAATGTACGAGTTCGTAAACCACGCGGGCAAAGCCGCGGGCGGAAGCTAGTCCTTTCATATATTCAAATAGCTTTCATGAACTTTATTACGCTCTCCGTAATAGCAAATTCTTGTAGGTATCTGTAATATAAGTCATCGTAATTTGTGAATTTGGCATGTTGTATATATGTGTGTAAGTCTTATTTACCATACAGTACTATAGTTTTTTTTTTTTTATTATAGGTATCTTGTCCCACACTAAGAATAAGTCCTGTATCGTAGGTGCATTTATAAACACATACATTCACATACACAAAGACCCAGACCCGAAAAAACTGTCTGTAGATCATACAAATGTTTGTTAAGTGCGAGGATCGAACCCACGCCACGTAGCGCAGCCAGGGGCTTATTTACCCTTGGGCGCAAGCCGCACCTCGCGCTTAGCTTAGTGCGACTTTCTTTGGGACTTTACATGACTGAAGAAATTTAAAAAAATGCCTACCTAATTAAGAAAAATTAAAACTCACTTGGTTGTAAGTTTGATAGACATCAAGACGCGAGGCTATCTTATGCCTGAACCGCCGGCGTCCGCGGCGGGGCGGCGGCGGCGTATCCGTCGGACTCCATCGCGACTCGGGACTAGTCGGGATGTTTTGACGTTGCTCGTGTCGTTTTCGTTCATATTCATAGGCAAAACCGGGTAGGGCGCGGGGCAGCGCTGGCGGTGGCGGGAGACTTGTTCAATTTATGGGGTGGCAAACCTTACAGGCCCAGAGCGCTAAATTTTAAAATACGCCACTGAGCACAGCAGTCGATCTCTGAACCACTGCGCCAACCATGCCGTCAATTTTGGACTGTACAGTCATGAAAATAAGTGTTTTTCTACTTAAGATGCTGTATAAATCGTTTGTAACAAATGTTTATAGGCCCATGATGATGATAATGATTCAACGCCGATTTTTCGAGTACCTAGCGTTCCACCGTTTCGTAACTGTTTACTTTTTTTTTGCCACTCTACTATTTCAATAACGGCAGAGCAGAGGTCGCTAAACGGCTAGGCATTGGGGCATAGGCAGCACTTCTTTGAGCTGCATCTAAATCCTCTGTCAAGAGGCTAAGAGCAACGCGCTAAAAGGGCACTCCAAGAAGTCACAATGGTTGTTTCATTTGTAAATTTGGCTACTTACTAAAAACCAAAATGTTCGGGTGTGATTATGCTCATAATAACCATAAAATAACTGGTTGCCTAAAGGACCTTTTCTTTTTTTTACTCTTTATAGGCCCGCCTTTGACCACTATCTCACCTGATGGTAAGCGATGATGTGGTCGAAGATGTAGCACGCTTGCCTAGAAGTAACCTACCATCACCAAATTGCCTTACAAGCGTGATGATAACGCTTCTTCATTCCACAATCATGAATTGTAAATGTAACGGCACGAAGCTACTCATTTACGGGCTATTTACAACTATGCAGTAAACTCGCTCGTCACGGAACGTAGAAGCCGCATAATGGCTACATTTTGCTATAAAGGCTCTTATCTTGCTCGATTTATGCCAGGCGAGTGAGATAACTAGGTGACTGTTACTATGTAAGGCACATTAGGTAACACTAGTGTCACAAATATCTTCCACGAAGTATTAAACAGTCATTTTATACGGTACAGTCTCTTATAGGGTGCTCTATCTATTACCATTTCATAACTCCTTTTTTCTTTAGAGAAAACTCAATGACATTTTGCCTGCTCTGGGATTCGAACCCAAGACACCTCGCTCAGTAGTCATAATAATAATAATCAAATTCCTAATATTGCGTAAATTATTATTTTTCCTCATGCGCTTAAAACCACGACAGGCACAACGTGGCGTCGTTTAATATTTTCGTAGAAATTATGTCGGTACTGATGGGATGGTGATTACCCAAAGATACATATTTTCCTATTTCTGTGGTTACCCTGAGTGAAAGTTCTTAGAATGTTATTTACGTTGCGTATTCTGTTCTTCGGGCCAACGATCTGTGAAGACCTCGGAGCAGTCCAGTTAGTACGAAGACCGTGGTTGGTGCGTAAAATTGAGACTTTTAAAAGTTCAAATGCTCCTCGTGTCGATGATTCATCCAGCCTGCCGCTGTATTTGGGAAAGAATAGGCAAGCCTCTTTCCTCTTCATTTTGCAATTGAATAATGTGATTACATAAATGATAATACAGCAGTAGCATTTTTCCAAAACCTACTGGGATCATCATCCCTCCGTCAACCGTTTGAGTGTGAGTACTCCATTACCATACCTTTTCTAGACACTGTTTCTTCTCAGTATGAAAAGGGGTTAAGCCTTAGTCCACCATGCTCGCGCTAGCTTGCTTTACAAACTACACACCATCAGTACCATTGAGAGCTTCCTCACGGTCCGTTTCTTCGCTAAAATTACCTGAAAAAACTTTTTTTTTTCTCTATTTGCTTCAGTTTTTATTAGATACACCTACAATAAAAAACAAATTAAAGTTGTTTATAAAATCACTTTATTTTTTAGAAGAAGTTTTCTGTAGAATCACACCGGAAGTAAGGTTTACAGGCAGGATATCACATTGAACATTTATCTTTAAACACTTAAGTTACTTGTGAACATTTAACTACAGAAACTTTTACATTGAAAATATATATTTATAATTTGTTTTGTAAAAGACACGTTTTACATACTGTGTTCCATTAATGAAATATTTTTTTCTCTCTCAGGTTAGACAATCGTGGTTACATTTTTCTACAATATATAAATATATATAATTAAAATGTAGGTATATAATAAATTTCTTATGACTATTGCAATGATTGAGGAATAACTTTGTCTTAAAAAATGTAGTTAAAAAAAACGAAAATCTTTTTTGCGCTTATTTTGTCGTAATTTTGTGCTTAAAATTATTATTAAAGATACTTATACATAATTAGATATATAAGAAAATTAAACCTGCGAAAATCGAAGTTCTATTTCATTGCATGAAAAGTCGAGACTGCTGTACGAAAATCAATTCCAAGTGTAGTATAAAATTAAAATTTTTCGTAGATAAGTATAAAATATTTTAGTATATAAATGATTTATATTCAATATAAGTAGAGTATAAAAGTTACATACAATTATTACAAGGTGAGGCAGGTAAAATACATTTCTACAAATAATTTAATTTTGAAATAATAATGACATTTATACATAAATATTGTGTTGAAGTGAGTATATTATAGACAGTTGTATAATATAAATACTTAGTTCTAAAAGTTACGAAGTCGCGACGATGTTACACGTAGGTGATTCACAGAAAATGATTTTTTCAATTTTCAGGTCCGTTTTTTGTGTCTAATCCATTTTTCTAGCAGTATTTCATGTTTGCCTGTTTTGTAAATAATTAAATGGATATTTAACTTAAATTACGGATATCAGATTTAAGCATTTCATGCTCATCAATTTGCGTTAATGATTCCAGAAATAATGTTTTACGTCAATGTTAAAAATTTAATACTCTTGAAGAAGATCCAACACGATCTTGCAATATGGCAGCATATAGGGAATCTCGTGCAAAATCCACGCGCATTCGTAACTTAAAAGAGTTCTTATTAAAAAATGCATCAAGTTTTTTATCCATACATTTTATTTATAAACGTATTACTAAAATACACCTTATCAACTATAAGCGTAATCACACCGATCACATTACACCATGTTACACCGTTTTAGGGATACTAAAGGAAGACTAAGGTTTTAGTGAAGATATCAGAAGGTTATCTACTTACAGTTTAGGGAAAATAGCTACTACACCGGAATGCACACAACTTCTTCCTCTTAACAAACTGGCACTCTACAGCTGTTAATGTAATATAAATGGGATCAAGGTCCGTATAAAAGAATGACACTACTATACTTGATACTTGAGGGCAGAGTTTGAGTGATGTATTTGTATGAAATGACAGTGAAATGTGCGCTCAAGTTAGCATAGATCACCTATGAGTGTCATTCTGTAATACAGACCTTGGAAAGATAAAAATAGATGTTAAACCTTTATAAACAAAGGATTTGGGCCCACAGAACCATGCTCAGCGGTAGTCACAAAATATGTTACATTGTATGAAACGACAGACTCAAATCTGTGCTTAATTACAGATCACCGCTTGAGTTTCGTTCTGTTAATGCTGGACCTTAGAGTTTGGAATGCCAGAAGGAAACAGCTATCCATTTGTTATGTAGTTTACTGTCTTAATATCTTTGGTTTACAATCAACTACGATCACAATTTGGATACACTCGCTAAAAAGTTTCACTCAGTTTAACGATATGTTGTCTATTTTTGACGATAACAAAGGAAAAGTATAATTAAATGCTACGATATTGGAATAATAACACTTATTCATTGAGTCTACGATATACGTAAATCTACAAGCAGTAATTCTTGATAATTTTCTCTTTTGTTGTGAGTCGTTACGTGATAGATATTCCACCCGACGCCATCTTAAGCGTGTCCATTGCTCGCTTGTCAAAATTCAACTCGCCATGAGGGGAATATAGCCAATTAGTATACCTACGCATTAATGGCGTCGCGTCGTGTGACATATATTTTTTTTCAGCTTGGTGGCATAAATCTTAGGCACAGATTAAAAGAAAACTGAGTATTGTTATTCTTTTCTCTTTCATTATAAGGAAAGGGATGTTCGCTCTCGTAAAATACTGTTTATCAACTTTAAACAACTTTCTTTGTTTCTTTGGGAACATAAATTGCTTCGTCATTGCTCGAGGCTTATCAAAACCTTAAAACAGTTATCAAAATCCTTTAAAGTAAACATTGAACTCAATGTTTAAAGAATCTCACGTAGCAATTAAATAAAAGAGAAGAAAATCAATAAACCCTATAATCTTTGTAATCCATACCAACCCTTTTAACATGATATCAAATAACTAAAGTTTGAAACAAAGGGGTTACTAAGAGTTCTCGTTTGAAGTGAGATGTGATCGGGTTAACGCTTCGAGAACGGGTTATTCCGAGCTGTGGTGCGGGCTGCGGCGGCGGCAGTTTGCGTGCAGTTGCATAGAGCGTCGAACATGCGCAGTACGAAGCCGCGCGCCCGCCCGAACCGCCTTTTCAGATTACCTGGAACAAATGGTAGGGTAGCGTTAATGGATGTCTTAGCACAAATGTCAATCTACCTACTTTGTTTCTTTTCAAATGTCAAACCGTAAATCTGACACAAAGGGGTTTTATATTATGTCGAGAAATGTGTTTTCTAAAAGGAGTGAACGGTATTAAGATGTTTGCAAGTTTCCGAATTTTCTTGCCCTTTCGTTTTCCCGGACTATTTATAGCCAAAGTGCTGTCTTGCTTTTCTTGCCAAAACATGGCAAAAACTAATAAATTTAATACAAATTATAGACTGCAACAACTGCAACAAATTAATTAGTCTTATAATTCGTGTTTTACAAAATGGCGTCTGTCTGTTACATTATAAAACTTGGAAAAATTAATGTACCTACATTCGTTATTGTATAAATGCAATTTAACCGGGTTTCTGTTATATTACATAATTATAACTACTATTGTAGTTACTGCATTTATGTAATTCAGTTGATTCCTAGAGCTTATCCACTATCAAAGCCTTAATCAAACAAGCATTGTTTGTATAACAGTTGAAATATGACCGCATGTCATGTGACGTCATCACGGAATCTCTGTCACGCGAGAAAGTACTTTGTGAACTTAACATGAAAACTTTGAGTGACCAGATCAAAACCTATTATGTGAATTCAGAATTTTTTAGTTACCATTTTATATATGAAAGGTAAATATTATTGAAACGGCTTTGTCTCTGAAAGTCTTCCCTTTCAGCGTGTTTATGGAGCTGTAACTAATTGGGTCTTTTGTTTTCTGCTTAATTTGTCTGGCATCCTTGTATCTCTTATTATTCCTTTTTAAATGAATACCTACTCCAACGCTTGTTCTATAATTGTTTTTTTTTAACTGTTAATACATCCTATTGACAGTTATGTACACTGTCCCTATCTCAATATAGTTTGATCACACTTTCATGTTTTTATTTTTAATTTTGAAAATGCGTGTATGGCAGCTAAAAACCGGTGTAGGTACAGACCTACGTTGGTTGGTTGGTACGTGGTACGTACCGACCACAGTTATTGACCACAGGGTCAACCACTGTGGTCGATACCATACTGCCACTAAACATTATGCAAAGCTGCTATTTTAATTATGTTTTCTACTTTATACGAATCATGCAATTATATAATAATATCATCTGTAATTATATAATATAACTCAGGAACTACTCATAAAGCCAAATAAATTTTACCCAAGAGCTTTTTGGCAATATGTTAAATCCAAACAACAAACAAACTGCTATCCGGCTGTAATTAAACTGGGTGAAATTTCGTCCGATAATGGGGTTGATATATGTAATATGTTTGGTGACTACTTCTATTCCAACTTTCAGGAGCGTAGTAATAATGATGAGCACCTATCCACGTTAAGATTTGTTGAATCTAATGAACAAACGACTAATCTCGTATCTGACATTTGCTCCATTGATGTGCGAGAGGAGGAAGTATTACGGTTGTTGAAGCAAGTGGACCTTAATAAATCTGCGGGGCCTGATAACATTCCACCTATCTTTATTAGAAACTGTGCCAAGTGTATATCGGTACCGTTAACCATTTTATTCAAGCGGTCAATTCAATTAGGAGTAGTACCTACAATCTGGAAGTCGGCGTATATAACGCCGATTCATAAAAAAGGACCTAAAGATTGCGTAGAAAATTACCGACCAATTTCTAAACTTTGTGTGTTCGCTAAGATTATGGAAAAAATAGTACATCGCCAACTTTCATCGTCACTTAAATTAAGTTTCTCGGAGCACCAACATGGTTTTTTAAAAGGTCGCTCAACCACATCCAATCTTGTTGTTTGTAGTGACTATCTTTCGGAGTACATGTCCATGAGGTCTCAGGTCGACGTTATATACACTGACTACAGTAAGTGTTTTGATCGAATAAATCATACACTACTACTGCGCAAACTGCTAATGGTTGGTATAAGAGGAGACTTATATAGATGGTTCGCATCTTATGTTGAAAATAGATGCCAGACAGTGGTGCTTAATGGTTACGCGTCAAGAACGATGCGCATCCCTTCTGGGGTCCCTCAGGGATCCTTGTTAGGGCCACTTTTATTTAATATTTTTATAAATGATATCGCCTGCTGCTTTCAAAATTCCAAAGTTATATTGTATGCAGATGATATGAAGATTCTCAGACAAATTGCAAATATTGAAGATGCACATCTTTTACAGGGCGATCTGGATCGGTTTCATGAGTACTGTGTAAGCAATTGGTACTACTAACTTAAACATCTCCAAGTGTTATGTTTGTTCCTTTACGCGTAAACCAAACCCTGTTAGATTTGATTACTTGATATCACAAACTCCCATAACTAGGGTCAGTGTCATCAAGGATCTTGGCGTAATTTTTGACTCTAAACTTCTCTTTGACTCACATATTAATAATATAGTCAACAAAGCATCTAAGGCATTAGGTTTTATTTTTAGAATTTCATCTGACTTTAAAATGATTAAAACAATGAAAATTTTATACTGTGCGTTTGTCCGTAGCCACCTGGAATATGCTTCACAAGTGTGGAATCCGAATTATAAAGTTTATATTGACCGCCTTGAAAGTATACAAAGGCGATTTTTAAGGTATACTCAATATCGCTCACATATTTATCTGCCCAACTATATAAGTAGGTGTATAAAATTTCACATTCTTCCATTACATGAACGAAGGAAAATAGCAGATCTTACGTTCCTATTTAACATTATGAATGGATCGGTGGACGTACCCGAGCTGGTGGGTAAGATTGGACTTCGCGTGCCGTCTGCATTTCTTAGGAGATCAGATCTCCTTCATCTACCTGTTGTTAACACTACGTACAGACAAAACTCATATCTTGTGAGAGCGTGTCGTATGTTTAACGCGGAGTGTCGGATAATCGAGCTTGATCTTTTTAATACTAGTATTATTAAATTGAAAAACAGCTTAAGCAATGTTTTCTTTGACAAGTGATTGTTTGTCTTTAAATGTTGAGTGTTTCTCTCAAGGTTTTGTTTTGCGTTTTCATATTCATATTTTTTATAATTTTTTTTTTGTTTTGCAATTTACTTTGAATTTTGTTACGATGAATGTTACTCAATACGTTCGCTACGCTGCATTGTCAATTTTATTGAAACATATTCTATAAGTGAAAACTTGTAATTGGCCATCTTCTATACAAATGTATTGCACAGTGAATTGTATTAGCTGTAAGTTTTCTTAAAATAATAAAATAAAAATAAAAATAAAAATAAAATAAAGCCTACAAATTTGAAATTTGGAAGGTAGTCTAGTCAGCAAACACACGCCATTAGGGGGACGGAATCGTGAGAAGAGCTAGTAAATAGTATTTCTATCTAATAATATCGCTTTCAAATCTAGATTCTTCTTTCAGTTCTCAACTATTTCTAAGAACATGGTGAGTCACATTATGTAGCACAGACACCAAAGCCTTTATCAAACGAGATTTGTTCTTAGGACGATTGCAACGTGAGCGTGTATCATGACGTCACATTTTTAAGTTGTTTACGTGCTTTGACTTTGCAAGATTATAAGATTTCATTATATTTATATATATTATCAGTTATAAATTGGATCGGTTGAAAGGTTACGAAGCCTTTTGTTGCCAGCTCACAGATAAGTCTACCACATAAGTAAACATTTTGGCATCCAAAGTTACTGAGCTTTGAGGAGTTCTATCTTGTTGAATAGGATTGACGACTAAAATATATTTCCCTAGGCTAAAATATATTTCCCTTTAGCAAAAATTTGGGTTTAAAATTATGCCCCAAGATTCGGTAAAGCTATAATACGCTTTCACAGTGTAATCATTTTTTTAATAACTTTGCCCCACTCCAGGATTAAATCCTGTATCGTGGGTCCGTTTACAAACACAAATATTCATATGGACATACACCCAGACCCGAAACAACTATCTGTAGATCATACAAATGTAGTTCCGTGCGAGAATGGAGCCCGCGACACGCAACAATAGAGCGCTCAACCACTGCGCCAATTGTGTAGACAAAATCTGGCTAATATCATCCTTTAAATTTTAAATTTTACGTTTCATAAGTTCCAGTGATAAGTTTATTTTAAATAAAAAATATTATGTTCTCTTCTATATTCAACATTTATTCAATACCAACAAATACCTTTTTTACTCAGCGAACACTTGGCTGATAATAAATTGTAATAGTCCATTTATCTGTAAACGTGACTGTAATTCTTATTTTTGTTACATTTTCATACTTTGTCTTTGTATTAACACGCTAATCTAGTGCTTCACTCTTTTCATTGTTTTAAATTGTAACTATGTCAAAATTTGCAATTGTTTTACTATTGACTTCATGTAGTTTGTGTAGTGGATACAAATTGTTATTGGTATTCCCTTTTCCTAGTGTAAGTCACTCGGCACTCGGAGAAGGTTATGTCAGGAATCTTTTGAAAGCTGGTCATGAGGTATGTCTAGAATTATATTGATTGTACAAGGCAATATAACCTGCAAAGCGATTTTTTAAATATATAAATTGGAAAGAAGATTGTAAAGAAAAATGCAACCGCGGGTAGAGATTAAACGTTGTGGTTTAGCTAGTAAACAAGAAGATCGCAGTTTCGATTTCTCACGGTCCAAAATCCAGCGGCGGCGGATCCAAAATTTATAACTTTAATTTAAAGATTTCCTAGATATTTTCAATTTTAATTTGATTGCAGCTATTAACAACGCTTTTTCGATTCAATAAACAATCTAAACTGATGATATTTTGACTTCTTTTCATTATATTTCAGGTGACATATATAACGCCTTATCCAATAAAAAATGCTACGAAAAGACTTCGACAAATTGAGGTGATGAATAATACCAAGATGTACCCAGGTATATAATTAATAATATAATATAAAAAATAACACAGGATTACATTAGTCCAGTAGTTACTAATGCAGCCGTGGGACGAGCCTTTGAGCAAAATGTAAATTACATTTATATGCTCAACAATTTTCAATTCCAAACAGATAAATATTCATAATTATAAATTATACGTCAACAGTCCTCATGGTTACAATTGTTCACATGGTTAGATTCAAAAACATAATTTAAATAAACATAGAAATTAATCAATTTTCTCATTTGTGAGTTCGTCTACTGCATTAGTTCTCAAAGTGGTCCAGGTGACCCCCAGGGGTCCACGGGAGACTCGACGGGGGTCTACGTAACAAAAAAATGGGGGTTGACAATTCAATTTACAATATGGTAGAAATGTAGCTGCAGGGGGTCCACCGGCACCAGCTAAATTTTGAAAGTGGTCTATCAGAAAAAAAGTCTGGGAACCTCTGGTCTACTGTGTAAAATACACACACAAACCGGGGCATAAAAGCCTTCAAGTCACATGGGCTTAATACAGCCATCAGGTAAATATGGTTGTACGCAGCACACATTTGGCTGAATAGACACGCCTGTATCTCCCGAGAGAATCTATCGTGGCTCAGGTGTGACGGTAATGTGTATACGAAGCGTGTCACTGACAGCCCATCAGGGGAAGTTATACCATTAATTCCCTCTCTGTCACTCAAAAACTCGGGTCGAAAAATTTGATGTAACCTACGACCAATATTTGTTTTACTCACTCAGTACTGTTCATCACTTTGCTATGGAGTTTGATACGCCCCTTCTTCATCCCAGCTAAAATATTAGGAAGCAACGTCAAAAGTACTAAAATTAGTCCATATTGAATAAACTCTTTTTGAATTTGACGCTTAATCCGCTGAACGGCTTTAGAGGTGAAGGAACATGATATCCCAAAAAAAAAAAAATTGACGTTTCTCGAGGCGAGGGACTAAACTTGGTACATATCCATCAGTCACACTATATACACAGTGAAAAGTTATCCAATAGAAACAAGTTCATACGCTGTCTCCCTAAACATATGTGTCTCGGTTGTCAACATTTCATTAATATTTATGCGAACATTTTACGATGAAATGGACGAACTTCTCCGACATTACCTATCTGTTTATTATTCAAAATTCTAAAGTTTGAAAGCCTTTACAAGGCTGGGAGTCACGAACGAAGTTTCCAACGCTGTTTTGTCACCTAAAACTGTGTTAACTAGCAAATATGTTATAACTGTTTCATGTAAATAATTGTATTTAGTTATACGTAGTGTATCCTAGCTGAATGTTATTTAGTGAGTTTCGAGAATAATACTGGTTGTACTAGCAAAACATCGGATAATGAAAACGAAACTACTAACTAAAGATTACATTAATGAAGCTTTGACCGACAATATCAGTTAGCTAAAGGTCATAAAAGCACATGTAAGTTGTGCTCGAGATATAATTGTTTTATTAAATCGGGCCTTTCACTCCGAAAATATTCATGATACTCAAAAGTAGTCATATGTCCATTTAAAAACAGATTGAATGGTTCATAAAAGATTGATTGAAATTCATGTTTTATACACGTTGAATAGCTTATTTGCAGTTAAAACGTTACAGATACATCAAAATTTCTGAACAAGGAACATTATATGGACGAAATAGAAACAGTCCTTAACATGGCTTTGAATATCACAAATGCAACAGTCATGCATGCAAATGTCCAGAAACTGTTAAATGATACTACAGAAGAATTTCATGCAGTTATAGTGGAGTGGATGTATAGTGAAATTTATGCTGGGTAAGTATATCACAATTGGGAATTAAGTTTCTCTAATAAAGCAAATTGAATGTAATAAACCAACGCATGACCATCAGCTGATTATAACCCTAAATCTAAAATATAGATGACACAATTAAAACTATTATTTTTTATTAGCTAGTAGATAAAATTATTTTATACGATCTGCATTTTAGATTAAAAATCTTGAAATATGTAAAACAGACCCATTTCACCGAAAGTGGACTCTAAAGAAGGGCCCAGATTATTAAACTAAAAGAGGATAAGTATTGTAATAAAATCTTCCGTAAAATATATTTTAGTACTTGCTTTAACTTCGAAAAACTTACGATGTTATTTTTTTAGCATATCTGTCCCCCACAAATTCTTTGACTTACATTAATTTTTCCAATATACATAGAAGCTCGTCGTAGCGTTTCCAAACTGAATATTTATGACTTCAGAGTTCACAAACTATCGGAACGCAGCTGGGTTTTAACAAGCGATGACACGGGTCGATTCACACTACGACCGGTATACTTTTCATTTTTCAGCAAGAGAAATATGTTGTAAATATTTTTCTGTCCCCGACATGAATTTATCGGTTGGCCACTGGCCAGCATTAAAAATATATTAAGTACGAAAACATCCATGAAAAAATAATGCAGTACCGAAATCCTTAGTTCTTTCATAGCCTTTCGATAGGTACAAAGAGTAATTTAATTGAAAGCAGCAAGCATTCTGTTTATTTCTGGACATGATAAAAATAATATAATAGTCTTTAGTCACTAGCGAATTAGACACCCTAAATTCAGCCTTCTGACTTCCTTTCTACCCCAAGTGGTTGCTGGATCTGTTACAGTCAAGATATATTGGCTACGTAGTTAGATGGCTATCTCATCTGTTGATCTACGTAGTTTTGTGGGTATGCTTGGAGAATCAGGGTGATGTAAACTTGGACACCTATTTTGCTTTTACTTCCTACAGCTATGACCTTTAACTTGAATAAATACTTTCAGGTTCTCTTCAGTCTTCAACTGTCCTCTGATATGGTCGTCTCCTGTGGAGCCCAATGCATTGACACTGATGCTTTTGAATGAACACCCAAACGCTTATACTCCCGGACTTTTGGCATTTTCCAACCAACCATCATCATTCTGGCGAAGACTGTTGGAGCAGTTTGAGTTCCTACATGCGAAGATTTATAAATGGTAAATATAACGAAGAGATATTTAAGGAAAAGACATGGTCTGTTATTAAGTAACGGCGAAAGAATACAACGTAAAGAAACCTGTTTGTGAAAAATGTTTTAATGGTGTATGTAATTCGCCAACCCACAGCAGGCCACGTGGTGGACTATGTAAAGCCTAACCCTTCTCATTCTAAGACCCCTGCCCATCTGTGGCACATTAAAGGGCTGAATGTTTATTTTTATGACGTATTCTTGTACCTCCTATCATATTCGTGACCTACTGCTAATTTACCTTCCATGTTTGGGATCCATTTGAAATCTGAAAAGATTGCCTCTTTGAAAATACTGAATATGGCATTATTAAATGTGTGATAAAGTATTTAATATAGAAATACTCAAGTAATAGCTACGCCAATGGATGAGCTATTAATGATTTACTACTAACGATAATGTTGGTAGTAAAAGCTAACGCTATAAAAACTGTCATGAAGGAGTGAGAAGAGAAGTACCATTATTAAAATATTTTTTATATTTTATGCAACGGTGGAACGTCGATCTATATAAGTAATTACGGATTTCATAGTTTAAAGTATATTCTCTAATACAAAATATCAAAAAGCATCATCATCATCAGCCAGAAGACGTCCACTGCTGGAAGAAGGCCTCCCCTAAGGGGGGGTTTGCCGTAATCCCCACGCTTGGCAGGCGGCTTGGGGATCGCAGTGGCTCACCGATTAGTGAAAGGACGCTGCTGCCCGTCCTCCGGTGTTTAAGACGTACCCGGGTCCCAAAAAGCAGTGTCATCAAAAAGCAGACAATGATAAATATCAAAAAGAGAAAAAAAAGAACAAATTAATAAAATTATAGACACCAGATGCTTATTTTTATTGTTCCCTTGATAATGTTTGTTGGCACTAATAAAAACAAAAATAAGCCAAATGCATTTGTCAAAGCGAAATCCAAACACTGCATTGAAATTTCAAACAAAGCTAAAGCTAAACGCGTTCATGCAAAAAAAGATAAAAAAGGAAGTTCAGTGTACCCAATCAATATGAAACAACCATTGTTTGTATATCAAAAGATGTAAATTCCTGTACTAATGGACTGAAGTCACTTTGATACAGTGGAAGTCATAGACAAATGTGTTACGTGCATAGACTTAGAATATCGCTTCATTCTAAATCTATGGTTACGTGACTCCGGTGCCATGACGTGAGTCTCTGTTAAGAAGCTTTTTTTTTCTCTATGAAGTTTGCGAAACATAAATATTACTGCAATATGTATATGTCTAAAACACTTGAGTTTGAATGTATTGGATTTCAGTTCGTCTAGACCAAAAAGGTGTCAATGAACTGTAGTTGATACTGAAATATTTGCAGGATTTTGTTTCTCAGTATAGACATTGAGAAAACTTAGGTATACGAGTATCTATTGTTCTAATAAATAATAGATTATGTTCTATTGTGAAATAGAAGATTTTAAATAATAAGAAAGAAAAACATACAATGTCAGTAAAAGAAAAGTATTAATAAAGAAGGTACTAACGTTCAAACTTTTGTTCAGCCCGTAAAAGAAAAATAAAATGAAAATTCTACAGGTTCTTTATTAATCTAATACAACCTTAATGCTATACTTATAATGAAAAACAGAACTTTGCAACGCAAAAGTTTTAATAAAACAGAAAACTTTCTCAAAGCTGAATATAATCCTGAATATGTCTGGCTGGAAAAACGGTATGTTTTTTTACTCCTCCTCAAATAAAGAATGATTTTATGATAGTGAACATTTTTGAAAACACGATTGGCGCAGTGGCGAAACTATTGGCATTCTGTACTTTATGTAGCGAGCACGATCATAATTATATTTATACGAAAAAAAACAGCTTGTAATTATTTTTATTCAAGTTGTAAGCTGAAAACTAGCAACATTGTTGTAAAGACAGCTCTGAAAATCAAAGTTACTTTGCAAACAATTTTTGAATTTTAATTCACTTAGTTACTGAATACAGTCAGTTTTCCTAATTTCAGTAATTTATAGACTCTAAAACTGTGTTCTAAATCTGTCGTTTAATGCGCCACGGCTATCAGTGACTCATTGTTTGCTAAATCACCACAGTTATTGCGCTCGCACGCATTGTATAGCGATGTCATATCAGGCCGTAAATCTTCTGTACTGTTTATGTGTTCTGTAGCCAACTTCTTTTTGAGGTGCACTTCATCATAAGGGGGGACCAAAACCTAATTCTATTTTAGATAGTTTCTCCCTTGATACTAAAACTCACTAAAATCTCGACTTTGTCCGAGCACTTGCATGTGATATTATACAAGAATTCGGACATGATTCACCTACTTTTTTCCCGATTCTTGTATATGTTTTTCGACATATCTCAATTTTGTCATGATTTCTAAAAACTCCGACTCATTTCGACTAATAAACACGGGCATCCCCTTTAGGGATACCAAGCCCCTGCATTGTTGCCTCTGTCACTTTCGACAGTCATGTTGGTGTCAGCAAGGTCTATTCAGACCTAAATACTTAACGCCCTGATACGTAGAGCATGACATCTCAGAAAATAAGTTACCGGCAATTTCATTCAACATAATTCAAGGTCCAATGCTAAATCGCATTGGATCAATACTGCATCAACAGAAAGAAAGAAAAATGTTGCCGTATAAACAGCCATTTGTTACAAACCCGCAACCAATAACAGAAGCGCAAACAATTTTCTTTGATCTAGAATTTATATTTCTGGGAGAATTTAAAGGCGTTTTTAACGTCTTTCAAAACGATTGTAAGGCGTAGATTGTAAGGCGTTGGCCTTACAATCTACAATGATACATGAATCATTTTCATAAATACTAAGTGTCTTGAATTTCCTAATCTAAGATTATTGGTAAGCGTTCATCAACATTTTAATTCAATATCTCATTGTAATTTTATTGCAGGTTACTCAGCGATATCGAAAAATCCGTGTTCAATAGAGCTTTTGGTCCAGTAATAGTTAAAAGAGGTGGTATTTTACCTTCCTTTGAATGGGTAAAGTACAATGGATCACTTCTGTTAGGAAATTCTCATTTTTCCACTAGACAGACATTCCATTTGCCACTGAATTATATTCAGATTGCTGGCTACCATATTGATGAAGAAACACAACCTCTATCAAAGGTAAATATATAGATATACTTAGAATTAGACATACACACATTAAGAAAAAAAAAAACAGGATAGATTGCTATACTATAAAGTCCTTTGAAGCTAGCATGAATTAGAAATTAAATTAACAGACTACAAACAACAGTAAACAATTTCAAATTACATTAAAATGTGTAACAAGACATTCACGGAGGAAACATACAGAATAAATAATAGCTTGTTTCGGGGCAAACGACAAGATCAGACGAACAAAATTAAACATATTATTATTTACGGTACGAATTTACGACCCCTGACATTATAATACGACTGCGTATTACGCAAAGTAAATACACGTTTCTCTCAAATATTACTCCTTACCATGTAACATTTTTTTCGTAGAATCTGAAAAAGATTATGGATGGTTCCAAGAACGGCGTGGTATATTTCAGTATGGGATCAATACTTAGAGGCAATACCGTTCTAGATGAAGCAGCCATTTTGGAAGTCTTTAATAAAATCAATCGAACTGTTATATGGCACCATGATGGAGCTTTAAAGACAGCAAAAAACGTGCATGTATTTAAGACGGTCCCTCAACAGAGTATCTTGGGTTGGTTGAACATTTTACCTCTTATAGAAACAATAATTATAATAAAGACTGGTATGGATTCGCTCAAGAATAGAATTAGAGGAAGGTTTTGTCCAGGAGTGAATTTCTTTTTTGGTGTAATAATAGTCTTCTTTTCACAAACACAATCCGTAACAATCGAACTTTTTACGGTCTACACTGAGGCTACAATCCTTTATACTACGAGTATACTTCTACAAATTCAAGTTCACTAGCGCTATAATGATCAGCAACTGCCTCCTTGGTCTACTGGTCGCGAACTCGGCTGCTGAGCATGAGGTTCTGAGTTCGATTCCCAGGTTACGAAAAGAGTTATTCAGATTTTCTGGAATTCTCAATAGCAGCCCAAAATTTGGTATTGTGCCCGGTAGATATATACATGGGATTTGATAATGGCATCGGTGAAATGTGGGTGTATAAAAATTACGCCTTACCCTTCGGAAATATACGTACATGCGTGATGTTATACGGTTATGTAATGATCAGCACTTAGACCAAAAATACATAATTTTTGTGCCAATTTTCAGCCCATCCAAACTGTATCCTGTTCATCACAAACGGAGAGCTTCTATCAGTCATCGAAGCTATACACTTCGCAGTTCCTATTATAGGTATTCCCATATCTCGAAATCAATTCAATAATATCGAAAAAGCAGTCAACCAAGGCTTTGCGAAAAAAGTTATCATCCATGAAATTACAACATTGAAGGCGGCTATAGATGACGTGCTTCGAAATTCCAAGTAAGTGAATATTACGGCGATAGTATTTCTTTATGAGGGTAGGATTTACGTGAAAGCATTTCCAGTTTCCATGTGTTAAATATTTAATGCAATGCGAGCCGCTTCTCTTTTCCAAATCACCACTTCACACGTAAATGATCAAGTAAACAGTACCTATAGAGTAAGGTTTGACAAAATTGTTTACAAAAAACATGTTGACTACACGGTTGGTGCAGTGATAAAACGATTAGCTTTCTGCGCTACGTGTCGCGAGTTTAATCCCCGCACGGAACAAATATTTGTATGATCTACAGATAGTCGTTTCGGGTCTGGTTGTGTGTGCATGTGACATGTATGTTTGTAACTGTACCCACGATACAGGAGAAACCATAGCGTGGGGCAATGTTTAAAAAAATCGGTGCGTATTTTGTCGATTGGTTAAAAGGTGTACCGTCTTTAGTCGCGTTTACTGCATTCAGCGCCGTGATTGGTGAAGATTTTGTAGCTGATCAATCGGCACGCAGAGCGCATCGAAGGACATTTTCATTTTGTTTGTTAAAAGAAACTTATACTAGAGCCTCTGAAGACACTAACATAAAACAATTTGAAGGCCTCGATTATACTTGATATTGTTAATATTTAATAGGAAGTTTTTAAGCGTTTTTGGTATAATGGTTTCGTGACTTGCTACTATAGTTTGTTCTTGTAACGTAATGCCGATGGTTATCAAAATTAGCTCAGCAAAAGTTTTCTATAAATAAAACATGAAGTTCATAAAAAAATTACTACACCGTTGGCGCAGTAATTGAGCGGTGGACTGCAGCGCAACATGATGAGGGATAGATTCCACGAAACATATATTTATGAGTTCTATAGATAGTTATTCAAGGTTTAGGTCTTTGAGGCTGTGAATATTTGTGTTTGTAAATGCACCCATAATGAATTATTCTATAGAGGAACGAGGTATGGTGTTCCTCCATTGAAAAGGGAGGATCCTCCGACCAGGCAAGGTGGTTAGCCTGGCGGGCCGAAGCCCGATGATTGATGTCGGACATTCGTATATGTGTTAGAATCGTTGTAAACATTCATAGTGCGATTCAGGGTTTGTTGTTGTAGCTTCACTCCGATAGATGGCGCTTTACTTTTTGCTATGTTACGAGTAGTTGTCGCTATAATTCCTAGTGTGGGCAATGATTATTAAAGAAACAAACAAACAAAAGATTATTACTTATATATTTTATTTGCTTGACTTTCCTGCTTTTGATTAGTATCCTATCCTACTAATATCATAAATTCGAAAGTCTGTGAGAATGGATGGATGGATGGATGGATCTTTGTTACTCTCTCGAGCGGAAGCTAGTTATTTATAATCATAAGAACATCCTATTTTCGTATTTAAGATTGTGTACAATGAAGAAACTTTTTCTTTTTCAAAATTCTTGTCTAGAATATTGTCTACATAATCTTACTTTTCGCTGCAGCGATTTATAAAATAAATCAAAAATATTATAACAGTAACGATAACGAGAGTTCTACTTGTAATTAAAACGTTTCTTTTGATTTCAGGTACCGAAAAAATGTGGAAGAACTATCTTTATTATACTACGACCGTCCAATGTCGCCTGGTAAAGAGCTTGTGTTTTGGGTAGAACATGTTATTCGAACAAGAGGAGCTCTTCACCTACGCTCCCTTATCCTTTTACCCTGGTATCACACTGCATATCTTGAACTTATCATAGTAATTTTTATAGCAGTTACTTCTTTTTGTGTATTGATTGTACTGTGTATTTCTAGACGAAGAAAGAACGACGATGATTTGAGTTTTAAGAAGTATATTTGATTAAGTATGTTAGTTGCAAACATGTTTTGTTTTACGCATAAATATCAGGCGTGTCATTAACAAACCACCAAAATACACCTTTCTTTGAAACTACATATTTGGAAAACGGCAATTATTATTTGTAATACTGCGACAGTGAAATCAAAACGAAACATTTCTAATTATTGAGTTTCGTTTCGATTTCCGTTTTGTGAGTAATAATATTTTACACTTCGGGACATTCAGTGCTTGTAGACTTAAATAACAATAAAATTTAAGCTATGTTTATCATGTATTCCTAGTTCTCGTATTATACAGTAAAGCATTGATTTTCTGTTTCCTAAAGTCAATCATGTCCATGCCAACATTTTTACGATAGCCAAATTATACCACAAAGTCAAGTTCGCCAGATCCTAAGCTGTAAAGGAAAATATTACTCTCTCCACCAAGAACAAATTTTCAAAGAAAAAAAAGTTAATATATAAAACGTGAGTTTCTGATACTTTCGACGCTTTGAGTTATCTTCGTTCCCATGTTATGTACAGTATTAAATAAACATAGGAAAGTAAACATTGTGATGTATCGTATTATGTAAACGGTAGTTTAAATATAAGTGAAATGTTTTCATAATACAGCTCCTGTACTGTTTATTTTTACTGACAGTGTTATGGAAGGTCGATGTTTTGTTTTTGAATAATATGGTTTAAAAGAGAAGGACTATATAGCAGTAGATAGGTAAACTCGAAAACTGAGAATTTAACCATAAAAACTCACCGGATATTTCGATGTAGGGACTTTTTATATTTAGAGAAATTAAAGGGAGGCAGTAGCATTAATTAATCATAACATGGATGAATGAAGGTATATAAAATACTAGCGGGACCCATTTCTAAATCTCGACATTAGCTTCACCTACCAGGCCCAACTATAACTAAGAACCTGGTGACACCATAAGTACAAAAAAAACATCAAAATTGGTCAAGCCGTTTAGAAGGAAAAAAAATACGAACACGCACATTGTAATTTTATATAGGAAGCTATGCCTAGTTGTTTCGATTCCATACTCGAATTTTATTTACATTATCTCCGAATTTAGGATTTTGCCGAATAATACCTATCACCTATATGTTTTAAGTCCGTTGCTCAAATTTACAATTTAGTAAAGGGAAACGACTACTGTCTAATCTCTGCAACTTTAAAAACGTGATCATCTGACCAAAGTTCAATTGTTTTTACGTAAGTAGCAATCAACCCTTTCATAATCCAATTACTTTCTCCCAAGATTATTTTTCTAATTAGACCATCTATTTCTAATCCATGTCTATAGATTCTTCATAGGTTATTTAGTTCTATATCCGAAACGCAATCACATTATACATGTTTTATAGGAGCAATATGATTATCTGATTAAGTATTAAGCAAGTTATCAGAGCGAAGCGAAACTTATACGAAAGGTAACATACAACGGCCATGTACACGTTATGAATAGTGTTATCTATAAATAGTGCCCTATTAGTCTAGTGGTTGTATGCATGGCCGCTCAGAATAGTTTGAGTTCGATTTCCAGGCTGCTAAAAGTATTTTTGAGGTTGTTTGCGTCAGTAGCTGTCCGGAATTTGAAATTCCAAATAATTTCATGGGATTTAACGACATCGTCGAAATGTGAGTGTGCAAATACAGTTCTGCCTAACCCTTCGGGAAATACAGCCTTGATGCTATGTACATATGTAGTAAAAGTAGGTTCACCTACGACACGTGGACAATCAATTAATTGTATATACATTCAACTCAATTACGTTCCAACGTCATTATCGTCACATGTTAATTGGCTACCCGTTCTAATATTAAAGGGATATTGTCAACACACATAAGCTCAGGTACCTGTTTGCTATTGACATGTCAAAACAAAGAGAATACGAATTGTATGTGTGCAAATATTGTATGAGCATTGTTACAAGGAGTTTTAAGGTTTATGATCAATCTGTTAGCGTGGTTGCGGTCAGAAGCTTATAAAAACGTGGGTTAAAAAGAATGAAACATTACAATTTTATCGTTAGATAGTTACCAACTATTTCCGCAGTGATATAAACCAGTTGTTCTATTTTAGTTTGCGAATCATTATTGTGTTATGTGTTGTACAATTTTGTATTTCTAGAACAAGAATATCATTATTTTAAACTGCTCATTTCTGTCCTCGAAAACAAAACACACTCCCAAAACAAAACACGAGCAAAATGGAAAAAAACAGCTTCGCATCCCCCAAAGAGAAATAGCAAAATGAAGACCCTGTTTCATATTATGGAGCGGCTTTTCCCTCGCTTCCACGATAAAAACAAAAAGTAAGCAAAGTGTAATATGCCTAGTCTATACAGGCAACGTAGCGTGTGTAGCAGCTATATTCTCAGTCCTCAATATCACAAAGTGTGGAACATCACCGCCTGCCTAGACATCCCTTTGTGGCGACAGTGACGAAATATCGATTCGGGCGCCCAGCCGTGCCGTCTCTCTCAAATTCGATGCATAATTTTCTGAAGCTTCGGGGTACCCAATTACTTCTATTAGTCCCCTTTGGAGTCTCAGAGTGAGTTGCTTGAAAGTTATTGAGGTGAACTTACGATAATAAGCAAGGAGAGCTTTGGAAACAGAGAGAGGAGAGTTTGAAAATAGTTTTCAGTGGTAGTTATAGGTAATTTGTCAATTAAAGTTTCAAATCGTTAATTAAATAATGAACGAAGTAGGTGGAACACGAAAACTGTTATTGATCACTTGAATTTTGTTGTCAGCTACTAGTAGGTAACAAAATTGACCGTCTGTATAATTATCTAAACACAAATAAATCCGACTTCAAGGAAAAAAAAAATAATAGATTTTCATAGTTTTTCATCATTAGTTCATTATTACTAAATTATATACCTACGTACAATCAGCATCAATAAGATTGATGAATTAATGAAATTCAAAAGCGATTTTTACAGAATATATTGATTGAAATCTTGACTACTACTACTACTACTTACTCTTACAAATAGCGGAACTTGCAAATGCGGATACATACAAATACATACTCATAAAAATTTTATGATTTTAAGCAATCCAGGAAGAATACAACCAAACTCAAGAAAGATTTAACCAAAATCAAGAAAGAAAGAAAGAAGAAGAAAGTTTTCCAAGAATAAGCGTTTAAATTTCGCTACATGTATACATATTTTTGATGCTGACTCTACATACCTTGGCATAAAAGTTAGATCAATATGACTCATAAAAATAGCAGTCATTGCATAGCAAAATGGTAATTGAGATAAAACGAGCAATTTTTCCTCACATGGAGAAAATAATTTAATTCCAAGTCAGATGAACGCGGAAAATGATATCCGTTGCTATAAAAATATCTGCATGATTCGTCATGCGTCCTTATTCCGGTATGGGTACAAAGAAGCATAACATAGTGTAAATAAAATGATCATATCTGAATAAGAATGTGGTATACTGGATGTAGAAGGCGAAACGTCTAGAGCGATGGTTCCCAAAGTTGACTGGACCGCGGTCCGCGACTCACCTAACAAAATGTTCCAAATTCGGGACTCACATCATGGTTTTCATGAAAAAAAAGTATATGCATGAAGGACTGATCAAACAAGACAAAAAAAAACATTCAGTTCTGATCCAAAGTTATAATTAGTATTTAAATATCATCATCATCATCAGCCAGAAGACGTCCACTGCTGAACGAAGTCCTCCCTCGAGGGGGGTTTGCCATAATCCCCACGCTTGGCAGGCGGTATTTAAATATAAGGAGTGCTATTTTTTTATGAGAAGGATGCATTTGTTTCTTTTTATTTATTTTTTGTCATTATAACATTAGCATCAACTTTAATTTTAGTTACTTTTAATCTCAATGAGTCAGTGGTCGCCCGCCGCTCGATCTGTCGTCTAATTTATCAAGGCCCACCTAATATTCGCTCACGACCCACCAGTGGGTCGCGACCCATACTTTGGGAACCGCTGGTCTAGAGTTATGGAGTATATTGCGAAATGACTATGGTATACAAATATACATAATTGGATTAAAGGTCACAGAATATAAATAACAGTACTACTAAAGTTGAAGAAGATTGAACTTGACTCACATCTCTGACTCTCCGAATTTATGTGCGGATCAATATTTGATAATCACTTACATTAACGGTAGAGGAAAACATCGCGCCGGAACTGTTACACCTGAGACGGCTCCATAAGTATCTTAATGGTGTGGGTAGTTTAATAACTCGCACCAACCCAGGGTGTTAGACCAAACCCTTTTCATTCTGACAAGAGACCCATGCCCATCAGTCAGCATATTATTTTTATAATAATTATGTTTTGTCAAATTTTACGGTAACATTTAGAAGCACTATATATCTTTACAAGCCAAACGATGCATAAAAAACCCTCATAATTATATTGTTAGGAATTGAATAAAATCTTTATGTATGAGAGCTCTCATTTATGCCTTACTTATGCAGAAGTCAGCCAGTCTAACATTATGAGCCGTAAACAAAGATGGTTATCACTGAATATGCAAATAAACTGATAAGGCCGAAGAGGAGCAAACAGCTTATGAAAAAGATATGAGGTGTAGCGCTGAATTCACATCTTGATTAAAAAGATGTATAATGCAATTGCGTCCTTATTTATTTATCCGAAAAGGCAATTTTCTTTTATATTTGCCTTTGGACGAGACATCAGAGCTTTAATTAGTAGCAACCGATTAGATGTCCATTTTTTGTTCGTCGTTTCGTTCAATATTAATCGTGATAACCAATTCATTGCCATCTGCCATTCGACGATACGGTTAGCGCAGTAGCTAAGCGATTAGCTTTCTGCGCTACGAGTCGCGGGTTTGATCCTCGCACGGAACAAATATTTTTATAATCTACACATGTTTATTTCGGGTCTGGTTGTGTGTGCATGTGAAATGTAAACTGTACCCACGATACAGGAGAAATCCTAGTGTGGGGCAAGGTTTTTGAAAAATTAAAAACTTCTATCGGGCTGCTTCTTACATGATCAAAGTCAGGACATCACACTCAACAGTCACTGTGACGACAGCTAAACAAATAAAGCATGTACTTAAACGAAAAATAAAATATCAAATATAATGTTCTAGCCATAAGATTCCTGTCACTATGAGCGAAAATCTACGTTTATTTACTCAGTTACTGAGTTGTATTGAATATATACTATGTAGGTATGTAGTTGGAATTCTGCTTCGCCGAGTGGACTTCAAAGTCGTTCAGCCGCTAAGTGATTAGATAGAAGGTACTCTCCTATAGTGCGAACTATACGTAGGTACATACCACGTATTCTGTACACTATGCAAAACAAAGGTTAGATAAAAAATACTGCATTTGCTACTTTTTAACAATAATACTAGCCAAAAAATGTAATGGTTACTTATATTTTATTAAAAAAAACTGCTTCGTGCTTGCAATCACGACTGCTGAGCGTAAGGCCCTGAGTTCGATTCTCGGGTCGAGTAGTGCTAGAGTTTTTCTGTATGAAAATTCTCAGTAGCAGCACGGAGTACGGAACTGTGCCCGGTAGATGACAATAGGCTCGCCCTCTATTACATGGGACACGATAACGGCATCGGCGAAGTGTGGGTGTACAATAGTACATCTCTACCGTGTCTCTACCTAACCCTTCGGGGAATGCAGGCTTGTTGCTATATTATGAAAAAAAAAATACTCCTCTACATTGGTATCAACTAGTAACGCCTAGAAAAACTAAACAACTTAGATATTCATTTCATAATTAAGATGGCGGCCTAATATTATGACGACACAACTTAAATATTATAATAGCCTTCCAAAAATATAAAATTATGTAGGCTTTATAGAATTTTTAAACAAATGTCAAATTAATTATTTCAAGCTATCTAAGCGAAACATTATGAAGTGCTGTGGCGTTATTAATTTTGTTATTTCCTATGGAAATTCTTACATACTTTAATATGACAGCCGAGATATTAAATAACTTGATAAAATCACGTCTACACTTCCATATGATACGATACTAGCTTAAGCAACGCTTGCCTCTATCAGTCCTTGGATGGGTGAACGTTCTGCACACCTATAGACGTCTCCGTGTCTTGAAAACTACATAAGCAATTGGTCGTTATTCGAATACCTATTACAGCAGCCTAAAGTCTGTCAATCAGTCTAACCTTAAGGTATCACTGTTTCCCGGTGGCAACGGAACAAAAGAGTGATTTTCACGATTTGTTTTGACCGTGAGGCGACCCCAACATAATTGGAATAAGACCAGAATTTTTTCAGTAAACAAACAGAGAGAAAACCACATTGTACCGATATACATAAATACGTTTCTGTAGCTTCTATCCCACGTATTTCAGAGAAAAGAAGACCCCAGATTTCATACACACAATATAATGTAATAAAATACAGAAGACCCGAATAAACTAGATAAGAAAATGTATGAAATAAACCTTCGTCAGTGAAGGCTATTTTCTGATTTTAAGGTATCAGTTGTAAGAGAAAAATGGCCGCCGACCTTTGTCTGTGGTTTATAACATGGTCTCAGAGGCCTTTTATGATTTAATGTGGTCGATGTACAACCCGCTGTTTTCTATTGATAATCTTGGTAGGTATGTATGTATCAGATTTGTTATTTTGATTCACACTTTATTTTGAAATCTTTCATAGTAATGATTGTTGTCATCAATAGTGTCATGTCATAGGTTTCAATTCTCCTGATCATCATAAAGACAGAGCGAGTGAATATATAATGACTGTGGGTGATTTTAAGGCTTTGTAGGTTTTACACGCAAATATGTGATGCGATTCAAATTCCACATCTTTATCAACCCAGTTTAGTGTGGTTTAATGTAGCTCTTGAACATCGTCCTCTCGAAAGCTTATCTAAGTTTACCTGCTTTTATATCTTCTTTGACCCCTAGTTCAAGGTTTACCGAGTCACTGTCGTTCAACAGATATGACCACTTGCCCAGGCTACTGCCACTGCAATTTACTAATTCTACAAGCTATAGCAATGACTATTTTACGACTACAGGATTACTGGTTTCCGTTATCATAACCATTATTCTGTATTAGTTTGTGGTTCACTTTAAAAACTCGGTTTCTTTTATATAATTTTAGCACATTACTATTCTAATGGAAATTTTATAATCTGGATAACGTAACATAGCATCACGCTTGTATCACCGAAGAGTTATGTAAAAGAGTACACCAATATTTCGCCGATGCAGTTATAGGGTCCCATGTAATAGGGGACGAGCATATTGCACAACCGGGCACAGTTCCAGACTCCGTGCTGCTACTGAGAACTTCCATACAATAACGCTTTGCCCGATTTGAGAATCGAACCCAGGACCTCACGCTCAGCAGTGAGACCACTAGACCTATGATGCATGAGGCAGACATATGAACTGCGTATGATTCCCAAACCAGATTTGCAAGCAGGCCACGAACTCAGAGACCCTCTTGCATGGAAAGCAAACATTTAATCCCAAAGCTAATACTCACTTCATTTAGATTCCTATAAATTCCTCACTTCTCTGAAAAATGTCAGTACTTAGAGTAGGTGCCCACTCCTGATCCTTACCGTCGTAAATGTACTACGTACCCTTTCAAGGGACAATAAGGTCAGGACCTTATTGTGCTTAAAAGGGTCAGGTGTTTAATATTTACTTCGAAACCGGCGCACTTGTATGAAGAGATGCATGAATTAGGAAGGAGTGAGTGAGTGAAGTGAATCTAAGGATGTTAGCACGTTATGTAATTTTTCCTTACTCAACACAGAAGAATGTTTAACATATTATGTTCATAATCTATTCCAAGCGGGATATCAAGGACATTACGTAACAGATTGAAGTAGAAGCGTTCTTCGGAATAATAAGTTTCCACCCCCAGTCGTCTACAGTTAATAAAACACATGCGAATAAAAGCAGTTTATCAAAGTTAGTAGAAGCAATAGCAAAAATTGAGCTCAGAGACCTCTGATAAAGATGAATGGAAGAAGACATTACGCCGTTCTAAATAAAAAGGGATAAGTAAAAGAAAAAACATATATAACTTCGTTAAGACCTGGCGTACTTTCTGGCAAACGATATAAAAACCGCCTCGTTGGTGCAATGTTAGCAAGCACGGTTACTGAGCAGTCCTGAGATTGATCCCCGGGTCGGTTATTGAGCATTTCTGTTAGAAAATTCTCTGTAAGAACTAAGAGTTCGTAGTTGTGTCCGGTACATTGCAATCGGCTCGGACGCACAATAACGGTAGACACCTCTGCCTAACTCTACGGGGAGAACAGGCGTGATGCTGTGTTGTGATAAATATGTGAACTAGTGACATGTGTGTTATCCTCAAGAGGACAGTGAACAAGTCAATACCCGACACGTGATACGAGGCAGTTATTGTCCTAAATTAATCTTTATCTATCAAGGCTTGTCTATCAAGATAAAAGAAGGTTCATGTCCGAAACCCATTAGAGAAATCGTGAAATCAAACAGTCTTCTTGCTTCCGCTTACTGGACTGTTATAGACCAATGTGAAGAAGTTACATAACTAAAATAAGGGCTTCATCAGCCGGTCCACGGATAATGCTGAACTTATGCTTCCTTTAAGACCACGCTAGCCTATCATGGTGATCGTCATATCACACAGAACAGGTTAGAGGTCCTAATGCAAGTTTCTTTTACGCATCGATCGTTATGCGGGTCCTTTGGCCCGCACAGAGCTCTTCAAAATCGGAGCTCTGAACGCGGTCGATGTGTAAAATCGAATGTGTAATTGTAAAAAGAAACCTAGATACACTAAGGCTACTGATGTCTTTTCTGTTAACAAGCCTAGCACAAAATATGGCTCGAATTTCGGTCATCATATTCTTGAAGCAAAAGATAGATAATTTGTGTATTAGAAATATCATCAATTTCTTCTCGAAGATCGCTTAAAACGAAAAACTCTGTTTTTATAATACGGTTTAAACAAAACAAAGTTTTAAATACCTAAGCTATTTACATAACCAACTCGTTAAAATTATGGTAATGATAACAATGAGTAATAATTACTTTTAAAATTAGTCGTCCATGTTAATTACTTCAACTATTTAACTTGTTGACAATGCATCCATTTTGTACACCAGACAGTTTATAGTATGTGACAGAATTTTTAATATACCTATAGCATCTTTACCTTCTAGAATTGAGTTAAGAAAAGGTTACCGCTAAATGTGGAGCTCAATGTTTTTACTGTGTTAAAAATATATATTTAAATAGTAAATCCTCATTCATCATCTTATTATGTAATTCGGGCGTACTCTCTGAGAGTCATTTGCCTACGTTGGTTTCGGCTCCTAGTATAACCAGATGCGGCTGTAAATCAGTGTTTTTACACGGAGCGACTTCCACTACCAATTAATTAGTCTGTCGTGAGTCTGCTCATGCTCAAGTGCTCCCAACTTCTTGACAAAATCAAGTGACAATCAGTATTTTCTGCACTCAGGAGAAGCGGCGCCGCCGACCTAGAAAGAGGTGGTGAAATCGGACGACACGGTTGGCGCAGTGGCTAAGCGATTAGCTTTCTGCACTACATGTCGCGGGTTCGATCCCCGCACGGAACAAATATTTGTATGATGTACAGATAATTGTTTCGGGTCTGGGTGTTTGTGTATGTGAATATACATATGTGTTTGTAAACGCACCCACGATACAGGAATTATACATAGAGCGGGGCAAAGTTAAAAAAAAAACGTCTAGGCATACCAGGGGAGCTGGTTCGAGGTCACGCAGGAAAGAGATACGTGGAAGAATTTGAGCGAGGCCTTTGCCCAGCTGTGGGACAGTTTGGGTTAACAAAAAAACGGAGAAGACAGAAAGCGGTGTAATTTCCTTGCGTTGTTGTTTTAAAATCTGAAATAGCTTTGTTTCTATGCATTTTATCTTATCTCTTGACGTAAGTACACTCAAGATGTAATATCTTGAGTTGTTGAGAATACTTTTTAGTCCTTGTTGACATTATAGATAACTACGAGTATCGATTAACTGATATATATGCTTTACACAAAGATTGATAAGACCTACCAATAAGATTTAGTAGTGTATAACACTACCCCTCAAAAACTAGAGTTAGCGACTTGCATCACGCCTGTTTTCCCCAAAGGGCTAGGCAGAGGTGTATTATTGTAGACCCACATTTCGCCGACGGTGTTATTGTGTCCCATGTAATAGGGGGCTAGCCTATTGCCATCTACCGGGCACAGTTCCAGACTCCGTACTGCTACGGAGAATATGCATACAGATAAACCCAATAATACTCTGCCCGACCCAGAATTGAACCTGAGCCTGTACTCAACAGGCGTGATGCTATGTTAATAAACATGTAATAAAACTAAAAGCATTATAATCGTATGTGAAACGAGATATTTTCACGTTTATTACCAAAACTTAACATCAAAAATTATCCCAGTGAAAAACTGATTAGGTACCTACATTGCTTTAATTATAACTGTGGTTGCTATTAATTAACAAACAATACGATAATTAGTTTACTTTTTCAGACGTAAACTTACTGACGTCTAGTTTCTGAGTAATAATTAATTAAATAAATTATAACTGATATATAGGGTGAATTTTTCATCGGGCGTGGATGTCTATATCTGAAACTATAAGAAATAGCGAAAAACAATAGATATATATATTTTTTTTTTTTTTTCAAAAATCCAATTATGCAATTTTACTTTTCATCAAAGTCCAGCTCGAGACTCCTTTGATTATTTTTCGCTATTCCTTATACTTTCGGATTTAGCCATCCACGCTCACTTGAAAAATTCACCCTGTGTATGATATACCTTTTTGCTCTCAAGGTCACAAATCCTGGCAAATCCTGTAAACTTTTAGTTTACCTTAAGCATCGGTACAATAAGAGTTATTTCTGAATGACGTCATATGGGCCGCGCGGCCCATACGCGAGTCATTCGGTATATCATTATTATAATGAGCTAACTAAATCTTATTAAAGAAAAAATATTCATGTGTGTTTACACCTACGATTGTCTGGCGCAAGTCGACTATTGCAGTTGTGGAGCCAGTCAGCTATGGTGGTATTGAGACTGATTGTCCAGCCTCAATATCACCATTGCGGACCGGCTAATCTTTTTACCAGCATAATGTATCGACAGCATAAACTGACCGATTTATCATAATAATAGAGAAAGTAGAATCTCATCGGCTTTTGTTTATCGAGTATTTCAATATGAAGCGTCTAGTAATCTGCCTAGTTTTTTCTAGGGTCTAGTCTAACTGGGGTCGGATTTTTAACCGTATTTTACACGGAGCAACTGTCATCTCACCTCCGCCACACACTGGGAGACACTGATAAGTACTCTAAAGTTAGACTGGTTCTCAGACTTGGTTTTGTGTTCTGCTAACACCCGTAACGACTGTCATACGTATTCGTATGATACCCGGGATTATGTTTTCCGAGACACGAAGGGTCTATGTGAAAAGCGCTGCTTATACTCGCATGTATGAATCCCAAATGTATCCCAAAAATAAGGAGGAAGTATAGCAAAGTAAATCTGGTAGTAAGATATGACTGCTTCTGGAATGTCGTGAGACATGCTAACGACCCAAATTAACATTTATGAAGGCTACGTCAATTTAGAACAACAGTTGTATTACAATCACCATTGACAGTTAATGGACATACGGCCTTATTTAGAAAGGTCACAGCTGAAGGTAACATCGTAAATAAATATTTTCCTTCCGAACTTTCCTTAACACAAAACAATAACAGGTAGAAAACAATGTCAAAATAACGAAACGAAAATCCAATTCCAACAACAAAGTTAAAAAAATACATATTATTTTTAGATTTATTTACTCACGTACAATATTTTATCAACTGAATCGAAGTCAACAAGGAACAAAGATTGAACTCAACCTCTCTATAGTTACGGGTGTCAGCAGGCAAAAAAGTCTGACAACCAGTCTAACCTTCGAGTATCAGTAATTGAACGGCGGAGGTCAGGTCGCAGTCGCTCCGTGTAATATACTGATATTTAACCGCAACGGATTAGACTGGGAGCCGACTCCAATGTAGTTAGGAAAAGGCTAAGCAGATGATGAGGTAACCCAACCTTATGGTATCTGCGTGATTACGTAAGGGAAACGAATTTCCAAGTCAACAAGCGGTAAAGGGTCACCACTGTCCGTGAAAATCTGTAACCTACTCTGCCCCCGATAGGAAAAAAGACGCATCTAACATTTTTTCCAGATTTGAGTTATATACATTGCCGGAATCAGAAAAAAAAGGCGCATCTGCCTGTATTTTTAATATTTTTCTAACTTCCTCCAGTGCGATTTTAGCACAACAAAATAGGGCGCTTCTGTTCATTTTTTTACACCCGATTGAAGATGAAAAGACGAATTATTGTGAAACTTAATTAAAAAGTCGCATTTATGTAGATAATGTCCTTATACTTTATAGTTTTTTTTTAGTTCAGTAATATAAAAGGCGCATATTTGTCCCTATTTCTAAAAGGAAGTTAATAAGACGCAAATGCTCATTTGCGTCTAACCCGCTAAAAAAAAACTACTTTCAATTTAAGAAAAAAAGACCACATCTGACCACTTGCGCCCTATTTACTTCGTAAAATTATTTTAGCATAGGCGCATTTGCCATATGCGTCTTAATACTTTACGTTGAATAAAAAAATACAATATGATATTTAATAAAAAAGGCGCAAGTGCGCAGAAACGTCCTTTTTTCCTAGAATTTTGAATCAAGCGGGGATTGTGCGGGTGTCGGGCGGGGTATGTTTAGTACGGCGCCTGACCAGTTTCTATGTCAGTTGCGCCCGAGTAGGTTGTAGGAGAACGACGTGTCGCGGTCGCGCAATTTTTCGCAGCGTGATTCGTCGTAACAAAGTAAGTATTTTTTATTTGAAAAGTTTGTTTGGTGTTGTGTGTTTTTTGTGATCATATTTAATTTTCGTTTAATAAAAGTAAAGTTTGATGTGCCATAAATCGCTTGCAAACACTTAACGTGCTTTATAACGCTTTTTCTAGTGCATTCTAACACAATTAACTGTTGTTACAGATAAAACTAACATGAAAAAAGGTCGATGCTTTGAGTTACTTACTAAAGCTTTAGCTTCCACAAGTACGGAAAGTACAAATAGTACTGCAGTAGAAAATACAGAGCTAATTTCGCTGTATCCCTCAATTAACGACCAACATCCTTACCAAATAAGCCATGGTGAAGAAATTAACCACGTCTCTACAACTGACAGTGTTCTTCCGGATAAAGTCTGCGAAAATACCACCACTGCAGCGACTATCAGCAGCAGCAGCAGTTCAACAGTAAGTGAATTTGACTCTGATGATTCAGTTTTTGATAAAGATTACATTCCACCACAAAGAAAAAACAACAAAAGTAGTGTTATCGACTCTGATTCAGATATTGATTTCATAGAGAACTCACAACAAAACAACATTCGCATATCAGAGTCACCTGAACTAGAAGATTTTGCGCCCGAAACTCAGACTGACCAGGATTCTGAAAATGTAATCCAACTTACCAAGAAAGGAAGTGTACGTAAACGCAAACATTACGATACTTCATTGCGAGAGCGTACTAAAGTTAAGAAAGAGTTAAAGACTAATACCAAATATTGCGTTAAACCAGGTTGTGGTGAAGAATGTAAAAAAAAATGTTCTTCAAATATATCTGAAAACCAGCGAAGTATTATAAACAAACAGTTTCGTAATTTCACCTGGAGAGAACAGTACATATACATAATTAACAACACATCTCAAACTATACCTGCCAGGCGAACAAAAAAAAATACTAACTCAAAAGTAATTAACCGAGGAAAAACTATTACATATTTTATGTTGAATGACAATAATGAGAAAGTAACGGTATGCAAGATTTTTTTTTTGACAACCCTTGGATTTGAGAAGAAAAACGACAAGGTTCTGCGAAACGCTTTAAAACAAGTGCAAGTACAAGAAATAACGGATATGCGAGGCTGTAATCCTAACCCTAAAAAGATCGATAACAAGCCCATCATTGATCACATTAATTCTTTTCATCCTGCTGTATCACACTACAGAAGGGTACATGCACCAAATCGAAAATATTTACCGTCAGAACTAAATATTCGTGATATGTACAAAGACTTTTGTGAAAAAATGGATATAACTGAGCAGTCCGCTCCCGAAGACTGTGTATCTTACGATCACTACCGACGAGTTATTAAAGAACTTAATATTTCTTTCGCAAAACTAGGCAATGAGGAGTGCGAAATATGCGAAAAATATAAATTACATAACCCTGCTATTATGGAGATCCGTCATCGAAACTGCACCGAATGTAAAGAATACGAATTACATCACAGAAGATACATTTTAGCACGACAGAAATACGATGAAGATAAATCTCGTCAAATGAGTATGCAAGACCAAACCAGTGACGCTATGTATTACTCAGTAGACCTAGAAAAGGTTATAATGTGCCCTCGTCTAGATGAATTCAAGGTTGCTATATTTTGCCCAAGACTGATTTTATTTAATGAGAGTTTCGTACCTCTTGGAGACAAGAAATTTCGAGGCGCGAGGGACACATTTGCTTGTATCTGGCACGAAGCAATTGCTGGCAGGAAAAAAGACGACATCATAAGCTGTTTCCGAGCTTTTTTTTTGCATTATCGTGATGTCAAGCACATAACACTGTGGCTTGACAACTGTGCCGCTCAAAACAAGAACTGGAGTCTTTTTTCCTATTTATTGTATCTGATAAACTCAAGCGATGTAAATTTGGAAACTATCACCCTGAAATATTTGGAAGTAGGGCACACTTACATGTCAGCGGATGAATTTCATCACCAGGTCGAGTTGTCACTCAAAAAGAAGAAAAGAATATATGACTTCGAAGACTTCCATCACGCGGTTTCTGATACTCATCGTAAAATTACTGTAAAGAAAATGGTCGTCAGTGACTTTTGTAGATTTGAAGATTGCTCTTCTTCCTACAAACTTCAAAATATGACTCCAAGAGTATATCTGAGTAACATGTGCGAGGTCACTTTTCGAAGGGGAATTAATACAATAGCATTCAGAACTGACTTTGATGGCATAGAAAGAGAACTGGACTTCCTGAGAGTGAAAAACATTAAAATTGGCATTCCAAGACCAGTAATAAAAACTCAATTCAGAGGAGTTAATGAAAAGCGAAAATCTGATATAATCAATCAGTTACTTTATCTTATGCCAGAGAACCGAAGGGCGTTTTGGCGAAATTTGCCAGTTAATGATAACTCTGTCGATTTGATTAACGATTATGAGGAAGATGTTGACAAATAGGCACACAAAGCAACATCAGCTATTTTTCTTTGGATGCAGTGAAACTACATTTACTTCGCTGGTTAATGCTATCTGTTTAGATTTTTTAGGTTAGACAATATTATTTCAAAAAAATAATTTTGTACTTATTTTTAAGATTTCTCCAAGGATTGATAAATTGTCTGTGATTTTACGTTAAAGTTAGATTTTAAGAGAATCTAGAGGAAGTTAAGACTGCTGTTTTTTTTTTTTTTTAATTTTTTGATACTGATTTTATAATGTTTTTCATTTTGATATTTTAGTAACATAATTATCATAATATTGTTTGTAAACTACTTTTGAAAACTACATAAAGTAATGGGATTATAATTCGCCTAAGAATGTTATTTTTTTAAGATGTTTTTGTTATAATAAAGATATAAGAGACAATTATAATAGATATGTATCTATTTAAGACTGATTAAGTTAAACTTTGCTCAAGTTTAATACATAGTTCTGATTTTCATTATAATTTACTGTGCCATGGATAGCGTTTTTGTTTATGTGGGTCAAAAGATTTTAAAATAAATATTTGACTATATCGATTGTGTTTTATTTACAAATAATAAATTAGACTATGGCTTATATAATAATGTCGAACCTACTGTACTATTTCGAACATACTACCTTAGATAAAAGGATTATTAAATAATTTCATAAACATTTTATCTAAGCCAAGGGTTATCTACATACTTTTGTAATTCTTAAGAAAAAAGGCGGAAATACCTTTATGCGCCCATTTCTGTTAAAATCATATACAAGATAGATAAACTAAATACTTAGAAGAAAAGTACAGCCAAAAGCGTTTGAAATTTAAAGGACGCATCTAGCCACTTACGTCTATTCAATTAAGTATGTAATATTTTTCTTAATTTTTTTTGCTAAGATGAAACTGTTTTTTCTTTATTTTTATTATAATAATTTAATAAATTCATATTATTATGAAACCAAGTTAAAGCCTATTATAGTGGGCATTATTTTCAACTTTTAGTATGTAAATATTTTAATTTACTCAAAGACAGCAAGCGATTTCCCGTTTCATTCAATAAAACATTTTTTTATCCGTTTTTACTTTTTGTTAGATACGTCTTTTTAACTATCGGGGGCATGAATACGGATGTGTTCCCGACCAAGACCTAAAGTTTAAATGCCTAACTCAGTTTTAATTCAGGTAATTTAACTGACTCTTCCTAACACCTGAAACAACTACGTATACACACAGTTATATGACAGATGAATCAAGTATAATATTACTGTAGAACTGCCCCAGTCGCTGGCAGTAACATGGAACTCATAGATACGTGATAACGTCTTTTTCCCATAGGTTGGGCAGAAACTGCGGAACGCCTCGCCTCGTAAGGATCATATCCTTACATAACCCATGTATGCCGGTTGTGAGTACCTACTGAAAATCTAACCTTCTTGAAAGACATCACTAATGAGGTCCTTTTAGGGCGTCTCCTGGCATTTCCAGTGACTGTCGCGCTAAACTCCACTAGCACAAAACCATTTTTAGGTATGTAACAAGTAATGTATCTTATGATCTGGAATGAAGACTTCGTTGGCCAGTCACCGTATTGAACCTCCACTGCTTTTAATATATGTCATTGTACCGAATTATCCTCATTTCGTGGTATCTAACAATAACGTTACGAAATTGAGGAGAATTGAAGGATTCTGAATAGACGTCGCATTACTCACAATAGGAGCGATGGCTCGAGGAACCATTTTGTTCAATGAAGGTTCAGAATATTCTTGTAAGTCAAAGTTGCTCCGAAATCAGTTGGAATCAAAAAGGATATGGGAAATGAATCGTGAAAATCATTGAAGTGGAAAGCAAGACTTGGAGTCTATAGAAATACGTTCTAACGTTTCCTGATAGGAAGGAGCAAAAAGATTAACAAGGAGTTATTCCATGTTCTTAAAGATAGCATTTAAATAGCAATTGGAATTTTAATGAAATAAAAACATTAAGGTGGTTAATTAATTTAAAAAGGAATATATTTAGATACTCCAAAAAATCGTGTCTGCTAGATAGAGTCGATATTTAGAGTCAAAAAAGTCACTCGATGAGATAATTTTAAAGCAATTAGTCTCACGCACTATTTACATACTTATAGTTATAAAAGATCCCAAGGCGAAAGGTTTTTAAACTAGGTCAGATTTAGATAATTAAAAGCACACTCATAAAAGATTAAGATATACCTAAGCTACAAGTAGGTCAAAATCCTGAGTCTCTAAACAAAACTTATCTGCAATTACAAGTAGCTGATATAAAAATAGGACCCGGGTACGTCTTAAAACTGCGGCCAGACACCGGAGGACGGGCAGCAGCGTCCTCTCACTAATCGGTGAGCCACTGCGATCCCCAAGCCGCCTGCCAAGCGTGGGGATTATGGCAAACCCCCCCTTGGGGGAGGCCTTCGTTCAGTAGTGGACGACTTCTGGCTGATGATGATGAACGATGATATAAAAATTATTTGATAATCGCTAACTATGCTTCAGGAACTTCATCAAAGTAGAAAGATTTTTCATACACACTTTGAACTCTCATCCCCTTATAGAATTTGGAAATATCCTTCCTTAGCCAATGCTTACACCCTTTAGATCCTGTCAAGTTTCAAGGTATTAGGTTTTCGAAATCTCTGGAACTACATATATAATACCACGCACTCTTATGAGTGGTATGACGCTTTTTGAACGACCCCAAATATATTATTATTATAGTGAAACAATGTACAAATGATAATAAGCGTTTTGTTGACTACGATGCGGAGTGTGTTCAGTCGCTATTGCCGGGTATTGTGTGCGCGGGTAATGATAAATAACTTCATTTCGAAGCTAATGATGAGGTAGTGTAACAACTTCAAAACACTACCAGTGCAACGATGTAATGTAACACGACACTACTTACCGCTGCATCAGTGTAATGTAACACAGCACTATATGTAACACATAACACTAACAAAGACTCTGGCGTGCCATCGAACAATCATACTTCAATAACCTTATTACCTACGCTTCTATGGCCACATTAACTAGGTACTGATTCAGCATTATGTGATTTAAAACGTCATATCAGACCAAACGGCTGCAATGAACGATCATAACGCTGTCATAATAACTTGGAATTTTGTCAGCGACCTAGCTTCTACAATCAAACAAATTGGTACTTGAGTTACATATGTCGTTAACACAGGAGGATGCCAGTCAACCACTAGCAGGGTAGGTACTACTAATAGGGAACCGTAATGGCTTATTATTTTTACTTAATTGAGGAAAGATAACAATACAACTAAATAATTAACGTATTAATGAGTAGCCAAATGTCCATTACGCTTCCACATAAATATGTATTAATATGTACTTAGTTACATTATAGGAAATGAAACCTACGTTAGCCTACCTTAAAACTTTTCCGAAAACCTAGAAAGACGATATATATGTATATAGTAAAAAAATGAAGTCAATACAGAAAAAATGAACATGGTCAGTGAACTGAAAATGTCTATGAAAAAGCTAAATCATTGTTACGGAAAAGCATCGACGAGGTTGGCATAACGGCACCAAGATATGGAGCAAATCGATATTTCAGGCTTACACGTACAAAAATTACAGTATAGTACTTTGTATGATAAATTATACTATATTTCATATTACATAGGTACACGATATCTAAACTAAAGTAATAATAGCAGTAAGATAGACAAAAAATATAGGTACCTATAAAAATTAAAAAACAATAACAATACTGAATAAACTATACTGAACAAAATTTCGTGTACAATAAACAATACTTATATGAGAAACAATAACTACCAAAGCAATTGAATAAATTAAAGCATTTTAATGAAGGAATAAGGCATTATAAATGATGAATTAACTCATTAGTTGAGTGGTAGCTAGAAAATGTAACAAAGCTTGTATTCGTATTGTAGCTCATATTCGTTGGAAAGTAAGAAAATTATAGCATAACTAAAAATATTTATAGCGACCATATATATAAGTTTATTATAGCTCATGATACCTGGCCTGAATTATAGACCTGTCATCAATGAATTATGATACTACTACCTTTAATTTTAATAATATTCATGATCAGATAAAATAATCTTCTTCATCTATTTAGTGCTACACTTTTTCGTCTTCTGAGGCCCTAGTGTAAGTTTCTATTGACAAACTCGATTTAACGCAACGAACGCGTTTGGCGCTCCGTACCCCTAGTTTAAGTTTCTTTTGACAAATTCGATTTACTACATCGAACGCGTTCGGCGCTCCGATTGGTCCGTTTCGTGCTCTCCGATATCGGAGCGCCGCCGCCGCCCGCGCCGCCGGCGCCGTACCGCACACGCTCAATGCTCTGGCCTCTATCGGTAATAGCTATCTTAGATTAGCCATAGTGCCCCAGACGATCTCAAGTATCGTCATCCATGAAATCTCTTTCCTTGGTCTATAATAAATACTAAAACTATAGTAAAACTCCGTCAGTCTATATAAAGTTGTCTGTCTGTCTGAACACTTTTATCGTAAAAATATTTCAACCAATTTAAAAAAGATTTTCACTGTAGCACTATTATAATCAGCAGTGATAGCCTAGAGGTTGAACGCTTGCCTTCCATGCAGGAGGGTCTGGACTAAAACCCGGCCCGCGACTCCCGACTTTTCGGAATCATGTGCGGATCAGAACTTGATTATCTCTTGCGCTTACGGTGAAGGAAAACATCGTGAGGAAACCTGCACACCTCAGAGGGCTCCATAAAGTTCTTGACGGTATGTGTAGTCCGCCAACCCGCACCAGACCATCGTGGTGGACTAAGGCCTAACCCTTCTCATTTTGAGAAGAGACCCTTGTCCAGCAGTGGGACAGTAATGGGTTGAATTTATTATTATTTTACTACTAAAATCACGTGGACGCAGCTCTAATGAACAAAGACAAAATATTATGAAAATATTATATTGACTGCTTCATTGGTCTCGTGGTTGCAAGCGCGACGCTGAGCGTGAGGTTCTGGGTTCGATTCCCGAGCCGGCAAATTGTTATTAGGTTTTTTGTACGGATGTTTTTTTTTATTGGTTATTGCCTCGCCCCCTATTACATACATGGGACTCAATAACAACAGCGGCGAAATGTGGGTGTACAATAGTACCTACACCCCTGCCGTACCCTTCGGGGAATACAGGCATGATGCTATGTTATAAAATATTATTACAAAACAAAAGGGTGTAGAAAGACATTAATAACGAAAAGTATAGCCATATAAAAGACAACGCACTAATGCTATCGCCTTATTATGTCTGGTATATATAATATAGCAGATATAACATAGAAAATATACGTACTGGCCATAAAAACTTTTTTATTACGTTAAAAAGGTATAATGTACTGAATCCAATCTCATTTTAAAAGTAATAATCTTTGACATGTAAACATATTTTACCTGTAGAAGATTAAGATTTTAACGAGGACATTTAGGAGAAATATTTCAGCACTATTGACTTTTGGTTTGAGTACCGGTAGATGGCAATATGTTCAGCCTAACATGAGACTAAATAACGGCATGACGGCTCAAAAACAGAATGACTCAAAAAAGACGCAATGTTATATTATGATATTATGAATCATCGAAATTAGTTTCTCTCCCACGTTTCTTACTGAATCAGCTCTTAAATAAGAAATTACACTCATAATTTATAGTATATTTATGAGTGCATAAGTAGTTCTCTTTACGGTTGCCTGGAAGAGATCGCTGATTGCGATAAAGCCGCCCATTGTACATGCTAATTGTAATTTTTATGTATATGTGTTTGGATGACTGTGGCAATACGGCGTATATCTATCTATCTTCTCAAACTACATAACTATTATACAATATGCAATTACTCTTACTAAACCCATTACATAATCAAGATCCCTTTGTAATAGAAATTGATCCCAAATAAGGATCAAGCCCAAATCTTCGGACTTAGAATAAGACACTTGACTGATATCCGAACTTAATTACTTAGGTAACCTTAAGCCCTACTTAGTCCTCCACATTACAAGCCGTATTAAGTAGTATAGGTAGGTACACAATTTGATTTTAAGTTATCTTACAAAGGGATTCCAATTAAGTAACATCTACTTATTCACGGTAAGCGTGAATAGATGTTCCTTAATTGCCACTTTTTGGTCGTCGCAAGCGTGGCTGCTGAGCATGAGGTCCTGGGTTTGATCTCCGGGTCGAGTAAACTGTAATTGGGTTTTCTGACTCGGTATATGCAGGGGCGTATTTACCCTAGGGCCAAAAGGGCCATGGCCCGGGGCGGCAAGCTGCGAGGGACGGCGCAAGCCGCACCTCGCCCCAGCTTTGTATGACTTTCTTTTGGACTTTATAATTCTGAAGAAATCTAAAAAAGCCTACCTAATCAATAAAAACTAAAACTCATTTGGTTGCAAGTTTGATAGACATCAAGACGCGAGGCTATCGTTTGCCTGAACGGCGGGCGGCCGCGGCGGGGCGGCGGCGTGTCCGTCGGACTCTATCGCGACTCGGGACTAATCGGGATGTTTGACGTTGCTCGTGTCGTTTTCGTTCATATCCATAGGCGAAAGCGGGTGGGGCGCGGGGCGGCGCAGGCGGCGGCGGGGGTGACGCAATTCGTGCTTCACTTGTTTCAAATTTTTAACCGTCTACCTTCAAAAACAGAGTTAACAGGCATTTTCTGGGCACGCTCGATCCATCATAGACCTCATCAATCGCTTGTCATCAGGCGTGATCGAGGTCAAGAGCAGGCCAAAATAATAATTTAAAAAAAAACCGACTTCAAAAAGGAGGTTCTCAATTGGAGGACTGTAAGTTCTTTTTGTATGTTTGTTACGCGATTATTCCACCAATTATGAATTGATTTTGATGATTATTTTTTCGTTTGGTAGGTCATACTTCAGAGGTGGACCCATATAAATTTTTATCGAAATTGATGCAGCGCTTTTTGAAAAAATCAACAAATTTTTTTTTTTACACAGATTACGTTTTGGTTTGTGGTTCCCTGCAAAAGGTTGTTCTTATTAAGTCAGGTATTGGCATAAAAAAATCATCATTTCATGATGCTGAGTTGATGTTTGGGATCACTCGATATATTTTAATGAGTCCTGTATATAACATTTGGTATAGAGGGTCTGATGCTGGAGCCAGGAGATAGATAATGGAACTCTTCAGTAGTTACTAGTAAACCCCTCGAATTTGAACCCATTTTAAACCGCTAAATGGCAAGACTATCACTGTATTAGCTACCTATAATCATTTTAATCGTTCCATTTCTCGTAATGCTTTTTCATCATGTGGTCGGCTAAGTAATTTATTTGGTTCTAAATCACTAAGTACAATACCGTCTAAGGTTTTCACTAAACTTAGAGCAACATGCACTTGACCTTTACAAAGTTTTTCAAAAGAAGCATCCTTACTAGGTCTACCAATCAGTCAAAATTTAAAAATAATAAAAAATACTTAACAAAAAATAATAACCGACTTCAAAAATCTCAACAACAACACTAACTAAAAAGCAAAAAAGAAATGTTTTTAGTTAGTGTTGCTTTTTAGTTTTTGAAGTCGGTTTTTTAACCAAATCGGATTAAAACAAAACAACAAACAAATTGCAGTGCGGAACGTTCGTTTTCCGTGCCTAAAAGAATTAAAAATTATTTACATTCCCGTTTAAGTGCAGAACGTTTAAACATTTTAACCATTATTAATATAGAAGCTGACTTGACAGAATCCGTTAATTATGACACTATAATTGAAAAAATGGTGTTTATTTCTTTTTTCGTTTTTTCATTCATAATCATCATTCTCAGCGCACATCAACATACTGCAGAATTTTATTTTTAACCGACTTCAAAAAAGGAGGACGTTCTGAATTCAACTGAATGTTTTTTTTTATATTTGTTACGCGATAATTCCGTCAATTATGGTAAGATAAAAAAATAAAAAATAAAAGTGTTTGCTTTTTTCCGTTAATTTATGGGGCGGCAAACCTTACAGGTCCAGGGCGCTAAATCTTAAAATACGCCACTGGGTATATGACAAGTATAGGCTCGCCCTCTATTAAATTGCACTAAACAGCATCAGTGAAATGGGTGTACGATAGTACTCATCTGCATCACCTTTCGGGCAATACAGGCGTGATGCCGTGTTATAACAAGTATCGATGTGTCTGATGCCGTATTATAACAAGTATCGATGTGTCAGTAGTTAAGAACAATCGTGACTCCGTGAGAGTTTCATCTGTTGTTCCCGTTAGATGACAATTTTTTGCCATAGCTTGTTCCGTTACATTTTTTCCTTACAAGTAATGTTCCGAAAAAAAGTCTTTACACGAGTGTTACGAAACTCTTGGCAGACTTTTATTATGAATGTAGTACTATGTAGGTAGGTTTGAACGGAAGCATTTCATCTCCGCACTGACAATTGTTTCCTCCGTGCTTCAACAATTACATTACGGGGACCGATTGCGGATTCATCTTATTTTGCTTCGTCCTTCTATACATGCTGAGTTATGGTATTTTGAAGACTATTTCCATATGTACACTTGAAAAATAGGTATGGATTTAGTTCTATTTTTTGGGAGCTACATCCAATAGCTAATAAACGCAGCCGATCAGTGAGTTTTTGACAGTTTTTAGATTAGAAAACCGTCAAAAATTGTAGACCGGCAAAGAGTGTGGCATGTAGAAGAAAATATTTGGTTAAGAGGCGTAACGATTTTACAGAATTCTTAAAAATGATATAGGCACAGTGCCTTTTCCGTTGCTTTTAGCATTCTAGTTTTAATCAAAAAGCCAATTTCCGAGACGATCGTGCACAGAAACGGTTCGTAAAGTCCCGTAACAATCAATTTTCCTGGGAATCTGACATCTTTATGTACCACCTGAGGCAACTGCTGCGTTTTATATGTAAAGCTTGGATAAAGGAGTAGTTAAATTAAATGTTATTTTAGTGTTCCTCTGTTAGTGCAAAGTAGGTGCACAGTATTATCAAATCTTATTGCAAAGTTTATTAAACTGACTGTAGAATATGAGGCAGCCATCTTTTCTGATAGCATAAAATGATACCTGGGAAAATTTTGTGCACTGATTGTGTCCGATCGAATATCAACATAATAGTTAAGCCGTGGGATAGGCCCATCCTTGCCGATATAATTGGTTCAAAATCTACGTTCAGACACCAGGGTACTTTGCGCAATTTGGGATAGTGGAAAATTCTGAATTAATTGTTAATGTAAAAAACTTTAGTGTTATAGATGTGATTTGTTTAAATCTAACTCAGTTTAAATGTAGGTACCAATTTTTTGTTTGCCATACTTACTTAATCAAATTATTAAATTCCAACCTCAAAACTTTCCCAAAAAGTCTTTTCCTAACATGGATTCGAATGGAGGCCCACAGCATGTGGTACCAAATGCAGACATACATGATCCTTAAGCCATGAAGTACAAAAGTAAGGCATCGAGATTAGCGTACAGCAAAATCACTCAAAACAATAAGTAATTACCAATGCAATTTTTAAGCCTTATTTATCTCCTGTTCTAGTAGTTACTAGTGCAATGTTTAACCCGTCAAGTTATGCAAATGAGACACAGTAGAAAATCTATCGTGTCTCGAAGCCGGGTGCCGCGTTTCACATGTGTCTTGAATTAAAGGATGTGAAATGGTAAAATTAGAGGAAGAAATTATGTTACAAGAGCGATTCTTAAATTAGAGCCTTCCGGCAACCATGCTGAATAATATCTCCAATAACAGCTTGAACAACTGTCATAAGAGCGCTTATGACAACACCAATAATTAGAATTAGTGGCTCGCCCAACCAATTGAGAACTTAACATACCTATATATTATAAACTATGATTTATCGTGATCAACGGAATTCTGAAGGTCCAGTACATCTACATAACGCAGATTCTGTTGTTTAAATTCCACTGCCCGACGCAGGAGTCGAACGCAGAAACTCACGCTCACGCTCATCATTACCCGTGCTTGCGACGACAAGACCAAAAAAGGGAGCTTTTTTTTAAACAAAATAACCCTTACCCCTCTCTAGGATTTCTCCTGTATTGTGGGTCAGTTTACAAACATACATATCACATGCACACACAACCAGACCCAAAACAACAATTTGTAGCTCATACAAATATTTGTTCCATACGGGCATCGAACCCGCGACATGTAGCGCAGAAGGCTAATCGTTTAGCCACTGCGCCAATCGTGTCATCATTAATTATTATTGAATAAGTTTCAATGTCGTAATCCAGCTTTACCCTATTTACTATTATCTGGAGACCCAAAATGATCTATCATCATTGGCTCTATTACCAGACTCATTCGAGTCACAGCTTTAGGGCCCACCCAACCTCAATCAATGTCACGTACCGAAGTGGGTACTTACTTTTATAGCTTTGTAAGAGCCTTCACTCTATAAAATTAATTGTCAGTAAACTCGAGTGTACACAACAACAAAAACAGAAAACAAAATAATGAAGAAGTCCATGGCTTATGTTAAAAATATGTTTTTTAAAACCAGATTTTGATTATTAGTTCTGAGAATTTATTGATTCATCAGACCTTGTTGTACTTCTGAGTAGGTAGATGTTTACGAAAACATGTTATTGCAACATGTTTTTCTCGACTTTTCTGTCTTTGGCGCAGTGGTGAAGAGCTTGGAGCGGGCCAATAATGATACGGAACGCGGCGTAAAATCGAGAAACTTACACTCCCTAGCGTAAGTTTCTAGATTATACGCATCGGCCGCGTGCCTTTGGGAATTAACAAATAAATTACAAATCAAGCAATTACTTATCTATACAAATTGAAACTTGTATTGAAATATTTAATCAAACTGCTATTGGACTTAGCTATGTTCTAAATACAATATAATGACGACACGGTTGGCGCAGTGGCCAAGCGATTAGCTTTCTGCGCTACGTGTCGCGGGTTCGATCCCCGCACGGAACAAATACTTGTATGATCTACAGATAGTTGTTTCGTGTCTGGTTATTTGTGCATGTGACATGTATGTTTGTAAACTGTACCCACGATACAGGAGAAAGCCTAGGGTGGGGGCAAAGGTGTATAAAAAAAAAAACTTAAGAAATCATTTTTTTTTATTCTTTAACCTTCTTAATTGATTTTTATTTTCCGCCAGTATTAGTTTTTAGAAATGTCACATTCTGGTCTCTCCAGTTAACAAAATAAATTAAGTATATGTACTTATATACTCGTAGGTAATGATTTTAATGATACCTCATTTGCCAAGATCTCTACTGTTTCGACTCTAAGGATAAAGAAGTACTACTAATATGATTTACAAAACTAACAAAGTTTTAAAAATATAACCAACCAGCATTCAAATCCTAACTAAAAATGAACCAGAAAGTTGAACATGAAACCCGAATGTTTTACGCTTGCAACGAGGTTCTATACGTGCCAGGTCAAGCGTAATGGATTCTGTATACGAGTTCCAAAGTTAGAGTTTGCAGTTAAATTATAACTTTATCTGCGTATAAAGTGAGCCGACTGTAGGAGAGCGATGTGTGATGTTACAATTTTTTTTTTTAAATTTCATAATTCTATAACATAGTACTTGTATTGTCCCGAAGGATCAGGCAGAGATGTACTACCTATTTGTACACCCGTATCTAGGTACAATAGATTTCGCCAATGCCGGTAGTGAGACCAATGTAATAGGAGCCTATGGTCATTTATTAGGCAGAGTAGAATGACCATACAGAAAAACCCAGTAACACTTTGCCCGACCAGGATTCGAACCCAAGACCTCACTCTCAGCAGTCGCACTTGCAACCACTAGATCAATGCAGTCAGTGTATGCAGTTTTGCAATAACTTATCTGACTACAAATTAAGGTAGATAAAAATGAACACGAAGAAATATAAAATAACCATTTAATTGGTAATTGAAGTTCAAGAACCCATGCATGAAAGTGTAATCACATTAATTTGTGCAAATAAGTACTTGAATACCATAAAGATAGTTGTTTCTGACAGTCTCTGAATGAAATATTTACCTAAGTAGACAAACTTATAATCACGATACCAGGATTGTTTAAGCCATCAATATCAACCCGTCATTATTACAAGCAAGCCGGATTTAAGTTGATTGAAATGACGTAGAGACCCAAGGAAAAATATACGTATAATTCTTACACTTCGCACTTACGTAAACGATTCTAGATTGAAGTGCTCCGTTACAATCTCAGGATTACGAGATAGCAAGCTCCTGGAATTACTACTGCAAATGCGTTTATTTTTTTTATGAAGGTAACGTAACTTGCGTAATTATAGATTAGTACCAGCAGTAAATGAACTTTTCATAATTTTGAAAACGATAATTTTGTTGCTAACTTAGTCGATAAAGTTATAAAAAAATATGCTGGCTTTTTGTTCTTAATTAAGTTAGTATTTTGTCGGTTAATTAGCAGCTGATATATTTAAGCGTGTTCTAAAATCATTATTCAATATCGTACAGGCTATATTCTTATTACCATTTAAAAATGTACCTACAAAGATAGTATGTTTTATAAAAATACTATTTCGATGCGACACAAAATTCCATATTAAATGATCTACGAAAAGAATTTTAAATACTAAATTAATGCTTCATGACAGCAAGTAAATATATTTTCGAACAGACTTATTCCAAAATTATTTGGGCTTTCTCCCATATGCATATTCCTAGAAACGCCCAATTGACTGTAAGTTTATACATAATATATAAGAAGGCACAATATTCCCCTGCATTTACAACTCTGAAAATATCCCCATAGTAAAGTCACCAGCGTTAAAATTTTTTTTTGTTGTCGCCTATAACATTATGAAAGTCGTCGATGTATTTCACTTAGCGGCTCGCAATCTGAATACCAAGCAGTTCAGGGTTGTCTCTGACTTGAATGTAATGTAATGTGTCTTTGGTGTAGCGTGACTTTCGATCCATGATTTATGCGAAGGCAACGTGTATTTTCCTTGTATCATCGACATTAGGTCTACTTTATCATTGTAAAGAGATGATATTGAAAACTGAGTTAGTAATCATGAGTATGTTTCTACGTCGTCATTTTGAAATTAGTCTTATGTATTCATAATATTTTAATATCACTGTTGTATGATTAAGGCTCAAATGTTTATGAAGTTAATATTTAAGAATAAAACGATACAAGATATACACAAACCGAAAATAAGAATAAAGTCATTTGAACAAATTAAACTCCTTAACATGTGACACATCCTCAAGTGAGGTGGAATCGAGGGGAAGGTTCAAAGGACACAGACATTTTAAAATAAAATAAAATAAACTTACTCGTACCTGCTTCTTGTGACTCCTGTAACAAAGAAATTTACTTCAATATGATAATTATATGAAAAGATATCATATCAGCAAAATATTTAAAATTAAATGCAAAAGCTTGCAATTGATAAGAATCTAGTGATTTTGAAAGTCCATTGAACCAAATGGTTCTTCTAATGTAGTTTAAAAAAAGATGGTCTGTTGATTGTGCTTGTCGTATCTATAATAAAAGTGGAGCGATTAAAAACAGTGATTGTTCAAAATCAACAGCGTCGGCTATAAATTGCAATGCGAAAATGTGCGCTAATACTAAAATAATCGTTGCTATGTAGGTAATGACTAACGTCACGCAACCTATTCAGAAAAAGTATAGAGAGCATTATAATAGATACAATAGAATTTATACAGAACATCCGCTATATAAAGAATATTATCTTTGATAAAAGGAAGATTGAAGATAAAAGGGCATACATTGTACAACTCAGTCCAGAATAATGTGGAATAATAAAAAACATTATATAGAATATGAAAGTGTTTTTCCAGCTAATATCATCCAATAGATATCTCATTGCTTTGTTATCAGAACAATAAAGATGTTTGTTGTGTAGTACAAAGCCTAGATAATTTGGCTGACTATTATATGTAGCTTTAATTGGTGGTGCCAACATTAAGTCTAGAACCATCCCATATGATCGATGAAACAGCAATTCAATGTATAAGTAATAAATACTTCACATCACGTTTTAACAGATAAACATAAGCCGATTGGCCAGCATAATCTCACGAACATTAATACAGTTTTACCAAAACATATACACCGATAAAACTGGGAGATAATTAGCTTTACTACTATAAGGGTTATGAAAAAAGATCGATTCATTAAAATCTTGATCGTACGGAGATTTATGATTTTATAACGTAAGAAACGTTTACTTGAAACTCAATGAAAAATTAATTTCATGTATCTCGCTCTCCATCATTTAACGGCATCGATGAAAGATGTGAAGCTGTATCGATTGAAATATCGTTTAAAACTAGGTAGCTCGGTGTAGGCGATGAGTGAAGATATTAAATTTCTATTGAAAATATAATGAAAGACATGCAAAAATATATTTGTGTTCAAGTTTGATATGTTTCAAGACAGTCTTGAGATATGATGGAATAGCATTGCTATTTGGAATAAGCCAAATGTTGCAATCTACAGCAGCACTACGCCACTTTTAACACTTACCGCCCTATCAATTCCATTTATTTCTTTTCCTTACGGGGATAAATATACATTGATACTTACGAATTTACTTCGGTCTTTCTCTTTTTGTTTAAGTTCAGCCTCTTTCTTTGCTTGCTGTATGAGTTGCTCTACAAATTCAGTTGCCTCCCGAAGTTTCTCCGGGTCGCTCTTGAAAGCGGCAATCCGCTCAGGCAAGTCTGAGGTCTCGCTGTCCTGAATCATTTTGAACAGATTACTTTGCTTATTATTATTTTGCGGCAGGTGTAGTCAATTGCTGCAATCCTTGTTTAAACGTCCGTTGCACAGAACTCAAACAAACTAAACCACTATAAATCTACAGATTTAAAAACGTTAGTCGGATTCGAGAACCGAGCGCGCGTTCCGGCCATAACTTTACAACGGAGGGTTATCGCCCTTCACTTATTTGGGGAGTCTCGTTTCGGGGGTGGTGTCTGTCATTATTTGTGGTGCCCTCAGTGAGGGATTGGAAAGAGCGAGAGACGTGTGGTAGCGACGAGGGCGGCGGAGGTACTGACGCCGGGCAACTGGATGCTCGATCATGCGCCGACGGGCGGAGCGACTTGTACCGCGCTCGACAGATTAGCACTAATCATAAACGCAACCTATGACCGATCTTCAGGTAGCATCTACAGGTTAATAGATGACCCGTTGCGTGTAATATGCCGCTCCAGAATTTACGAACGAACGTACGCGTATTTAAGATTATCGTTGCTTCAAAAAGGAATGCAGATGCCATATGAACATAAAAATCTAATGTTAATTACAGTTTACAAATAAGCTGTTGTTATTTTAACAACAATTCTAATTGCACGAGTTATCATTCCGAGCTATTATCTCATTGAATAGAGAATATTTATAAGAGAAGCTGTTGTAGCAAATGTTTATTTATTTTAAGCGAATAATGTCTGACTTTATCTCGATGAGACAGATGTTTACGCTCAATAAACGTATATTGTATTTTGTTGTTTATATATTGTATGTACCTACCTCTCATATACCTTCGCTTATAAGTTTTTCATGGAAATCACATGGGTATAAAAAGATATGGAATATTTACGCATTTATGTATTTTACATGTATAAAACATGATTATAAACGTGTTTACGTTTATACAGATAATTATCTAGTACAAAGGTATAGTAATACTAATGCTTTGCCTAATTTAGATGCACTAAGTGAGTATTAGTAATCGGTGATGTGACCCTAAAAAGGTACCTAATTGCATAAAATGGATCGGCTATAAATTTGCCATAATGTAACCTAAATAACGTAACCTATTAAGTACTTGATTAGTATGGGTATTTATATCTAAATTAATTTGGAGAGTTTTTTTTCTAGTAAAGCAGAAGCTCGTAGTACGAATTGATACATCGAACTCCAGTTTAATAAAAATTGTTACAAGAAAATAATTTCATGATTTCATGGTCTAATAGTCGCGACTGATGAGCGTGAGGTCCTGTGTTCGATTCTCGGGTCGAGCAAAGTATTATTTGGTTTTTCTGTAAGAAAATTCTCAGTAGCAGCACGGAGTCTGGTACTGTGCTCGATTGATGGCAATAGGCTCACACCCTATTACATGGGACTCAATAACGGCATCGGCGAAATTTTGATGCACAGTAGTACACCTTGGCCTAGCCCTTCGGGGAATACAGGCTATGTTATTTTAGGATTTTATAAAAAAAAACTGCGTACAATGATGTCAACCTAATATCGATCTAGATTTATTATTCTTTCTTAAAGAATTTCCAATATTTAAGTTTTAGCCCGCCAGGCATTCCATATCGATTCGTTCGGAGATTTCTCCCTTTGCAAGACAACACCACTACAACTCTAATTCTCTTACTACTTGCGGTATGCTCTAACTTTACATTACACAGTTTTATAGCAAAAAAGGTAGAACCTGTCATCCTCAGATGATCATCGATATGATATTGTATTCAAACCCCAAACCACCCATAAATCATGCCATCCTAAACAATAAAATGCTCATAAAAAATCTATAAGTTTTGTGCGCGAACCATTCGTCTGAAAAAGCAACCTCATCAATGATTCAATATTCTTGGTTGTAACATATACACTGAGGTAATACAAAACGAATTCGATTGGCCGCCATACTGCAGAGCTTGACAACCTGATTACCATTGCAAAGGAAACTCGACGGGACGCAATAATATCACACATATATTTATGACAAAATCGGGAATATGGATTTGGAGCACATGAATTATTAGATTAGAAAAAGATCGTAGCCCATAGATCATACAAAATCTGAAAAAGTATTTACATATTTATGCCTCTACCAATATAAGTACCAAGCTATAAAATCTATGGTTATAATGCCCTTATCGACATTTATGCAGCGTTTGCTATAAAAAGGGTTTAAAAAAATAAACTTACCAAAACGTTCGAAATTTAAAATTATGGGAATTTACGAGTAGTATTTTATACTGCGCGCCTGCAATGTCACATAACCTGACTTATGCAATACTAATTAGATCATGTCAGGTCATATCGCAGGGAGATATCGATATTCTAAGATTAGAATAATTACCAGACAGTTTGACGTTAAGATTTATAACGATATTCTCAACTATTGGAGCCATAAAATCTTGAAAGAATTGTTACCCTAGATCGTTTGAATCGGACATAGAATTCCACTGAAAGTTACACTACTATAATTGAGAATTACAAATCCTAGGTTTACGGCAGTGGCGTATTTTCAGATTCAGCGCCCTGGGCCTGTAAGGTTTGCCGCCCTATAAAGTAACGGAAAAAAGCAAAAACTTTTAATTTATAAATAAAATCCAGCAGTGTGTTGATGTGCGCTGAGAATGATGATAATGAATGAAGAAAACTAAATAGGCCAAAAAAAGAAATAAATAAACACCATTTATTAACCGACTTCAAAAAAGGAGGAGGTTCTCAATTCGACTGATGTTTTTTTTTTTTTTGTATGTTTGTGAACGTATGTGAAGTCGTTGTTTCAATGTCGCTATTATAGCAGCAAGGTATATTACTTTTGACCCGGGTACGTCTTGAAACTGCGGGCAGACACCGGAGGATGGGCAGCAGCGTCCTCTCATTGATCGGTGAGCCACTGCGATCCCCAAGCCGCCTGCCAAGCGTGGGGATTATGGCAAACCCCCCCTTGAGGGAGGCCTTCATTCAGCAGTGGACGTATTCTGGCTGATGATGATGATGATGATATTACTTTTATGTTTTACTTGGCATCGACTTCAATATTCTTTAACTACTATATTGTATAATAAAACATTTATTTTTTGCTTTTTAGTTAGTTTTGTTTTTGAGTTCTTCGAAGTCGGTTTTTTTTAATATTTAATTTTTTTTCATATTACAGATTGGTTAATTAATTCTTCAATTACACTGTCATGATTAACGGATTTTGTCAAGTCAGCTTCTATATTAAGAATGGCTTAACTATTTAAACGTTCTTCACTTAAACGGGAACGTAGATAATTTTTAATTCGGAAAACGAACCTTCCGCACTGCAATTTGTTTATTGTTTTGTTTTTATCCAGAACAGATTCTTTTTGTGTGCGAAATTTCGTCAAAATCCTTTGATTTAATCAAAATTTAGCAGTTCGATTGTGTGATTCAGTCAAAAAAATCCAAACTTTCACATTTGTATTATTAGTGGGATTAGTAAGATTATCATTTACTAAAAAACCAACTTCAAAAGACTAAAAAGCAACATTAACTAAAAAGCAAAAGTTGAAGAATATTGAAGTCGGTGCCAAGTAAAAAGTGATAAACCGACGCATTTGGCGAGATGCATATGCCGTGTCTTTTCCACAATTCGCCTAAAACTCGAAAACTTACGCGGACTCGTTGTTTCAATGTCGATATTAGCAGTTTAAAATGAGTCCAAATTCGAGGGGTTTACAGGTAGCTACTGAAGAGTTCCACTATTTATCTCCTGGCTCCAGCATCAGACCCTCTAAAACAAATGTTATATACGAGACTCATCATCATCAAAATATATCAAGTTATCTCAAACTCGGAAGTGTCATTCCCTAACTCTTTACCGTTGAGGAGTACTATCAAATCAAATCAAAATCAAAATCAAAATACCTTTATTTTCAGGCTACTATGACATCCATCATCAACTCAGCATCATGAAATGATGATTTTCAGATGCCAACACTTGACTTATTAAGAAAAACCTTTTGCTGAAGGGAACCACAAACCAAAACGTCATCTGTGTATTTATTTATTGCTTTGGTTGATTTTTTCAAAAAGCGCTCATTCAATTTCAATAAAATTTATATGGGACATCTGAAGACCTCTGACCTTTGAAGTATGACATACCAAACAAAAAAAGAGTAGACACAAGTAAAGCACGAATTGCGTCACCCCCGCCGCCGCCTGCGCCGCCCCGCGCCTCACCCGCTTTCGCCTATGGATATGAACGAAAGCGACACGAGCAACGTCAAAACATCCCAACTAGTCCCGAGCCGCAATGGAGTCTGACGGACACGGCGCCGCCGCCCCGCCGCGGCCGCCCGCCGTTCAGGCATACGATAGCCTCGCGTCTTAATGTCTATTAAACTTACAACCAAATGAGTTTTAGTTTTTGTTAATTAGGTAGGCTTTTTTTAAATTTCTTCAGGCGTATAAAGTCCAAAAGAAAGTCGTACAAAGCTGACCGCGAGGTGAGGCTTGAGCCGCCCCTCGCAGCTTGCCGCCCCGGGCCATGGCCCTTTTGGCCCTAGGGTAAATACGCCCCTGGTTTACGGCTGAACGAGGCAGCTGTGGCGTATTGTATTGATAAGGTAGCAAAACATACAAGAAAGATAACAACAAGGGAACAATTTAACAAGGAAAATATTATGCAATTTTTAAATTTAAAATACGTAAATATTTATCCATCGGTGCACGTGTGAAACTGACCTTGATCTTATTACGTGTTTATTTTTCAATTAGTTTCCGTGATTCAATATTTAATTTCTTAATTTTTTGTCTTACTCTGTGTGTGTGTACAGACCTACTTATAGAATACTAGCTTCCGCCCGCGGTTTCATCCGCGTGGATTAGGCAACCGTACATTTTTTTGAGTCAAAAAGCAGCCTACCTCTATCGGTTTATACGGCACGCCAGTAAAGCTCCCAGTCGGCATGATTTTTTCAGACATCTTCAACTATTATCGTCATATTTCAGTCAATTTACATAAAAACTTAACGAGTTATACACTTAAACGTTCCTCATGAATCACTCTGTCTATTGGTGGAAACTGTATGAATATCCGTTCTATCGTTTTTGAGTTTATCGCGAATAGACAGACAGACAGACGCGGCGGGGGACTTTGTTTTATAATATGTAGTGATACCTAGACAATAAATGGCAATGAATTAATAAGTACTTAATCACACAGAATGTTATCCTACTTCCTATCCTATCCTACTAATATTATAAATGTGAAAGTTTGTGAGGATGGATGGATGGATCTTTGTTACTCTTTCACGCCAGAACGGCTGGATTTGGATGAAATTTGGCACAGAGATAGACATTTTATCCCGTGAGAAGGAGGGTAGAGCCGGGAGCAGAAGCTAGCTAGCTAGTTAGCTATACATAAAGAGGACTTATCATTACAAAAATGGGCTGATCTAGGACAATGTGACTTAGAGGCAGTGTTCATGATATTGATACCTATCAAATTATTATAATATTATATATATATATTTAGTACACTTAATTTAAGTTCCCATAACAACTTCTGATAATATTATGAGAACCCAAGAACTCAACATATAGAATGAATGAAAAGAATTCATTAGGATGATATACAAATCAAAAAAATTATAACAGAAATTTATTTACAAACGATTCCTTCTATTTCTGACATGAATGTTATTGTTTTATTCATTATACTCAGTTGTGAATAACATAAAGTAGCTTCGTTGTTTAATAGGTAGGTACCTACTATTCTATAATTAAACACTAATACACGCCATAATAAGTAGTTAGGTATGAGTGCTCGGCACATGAAGCAAGGATAGAATTATTTTATTATTAATAGAAAAAAAAACTTCTCATTTTTTATTCTCAAGATAGTACTTATTATAGTGTCTGTGTTCTCAAGTGACGTAGAATAGACACAATAGATAATCTATTGTTTCTAGCCAGACAAAATTAGATTGCTGCGAAAAAAAAATTACGCGTAACATTTTCTCCCTTCACCAACCTTTTTAACGTAATAAGATTAACATGAGGACCGGAGTGATTGTGATTATCGAGCACAGCCGTCGAATAAGTGTCCCATACTTACTTAAACTCTTTAATAATATAAAACCTGAAAATAGGTCGAGTTAACACCAGGATAAATATAAACATGTTGATGTTTCGGAGGCCATCAATATTTCGTTTTATTTTTTCACTTATCAAAGTTTACAACAATCAATTACACAAAAACCACTTAATTATTGCTAAAACAACTCTGTCGTTTGTATAAAACACGCATATTTTTTATTTTTGTTTCGCTTGTTTAATCATAAGTTTGTAAACAGAATCTGGTAATCAAAGTAAACCAATTCACTGAGTAGTTACTTATCTACTTACGTACCTACGGTTGTTTTTCATAGACATGTGATCCAAGTAAAGGAATCTAGTTCCTGTGGTATTTGAAAGTCATAGCATGGCAATCGATCACGCAGGCCACCCACCTCCTTTGTCGATGTAAAAAGCGACTCAGTCATTTCTTCAAAGGGTGACGTGATCTGTAACATTCGTGAAACTCAACGATAGCGGTAGACCTATATTCAGCAGTGAGATGTTAAATGGAAATGCATGGTTCCCGCTACATATACCATTGAGGTACGATAACAAAGGTTATTAGATTTAGTAAGTTTAGTTTTGACTGATGACACGGGTCGCGCAGTGCCTAAGTTATTAGCTTTCTTCATTGTCGCGGGTTCGATTCCCGCACGGAACAAATATTTGTATGATCCACAGATACTTAGTTTTTTCAGGTCTGGTTGTGTGTGTAAGTCATAAGTGTATGTTTTTAAACTGTACCCACGACACAGGAAAAATCCTAGTGTGGGGCAATGTTTAAAAAAAATATAACTTCGCGAATTTTATTCAAAGCCTCCACATACTAACGCGCGTAGATTTATCTAATTGTGAACGGCAAAACGCGTTCAACGCTTGTCATCTGAACGTGGCCTAATTGATACTTTAGGCATCAGGTGCTTAAAGCTTTTTCTAGTGATTCTGAGCATTACACCCAAGGATCGCACCTGTGCGACGCCCATGTTTAACTGAAAAAGGTACGAATAATGTGACATTATGGAGCTAAATAAACATACTGACCGTATGCTGCCAATACCTCCTAGGTGATTTGAGGACAAGTTTACAGGAGACAACAGGGGACAACTGCAGTGATAGCCTAGCGGTTGAACGCTTGCCTTCCATGCAGGAGGGTCCGCGTTCAAACCCGGCCCGCACCTCTGACTTTTCGGAATCATGTGCGGATCAGAATTTGATTATCACTTGCATTTACGGTGAAGGAAAAACATCGTGAGGAAACCTGCACACTTGAGAGGGCTCCATAAAGTTCTCGACGGTGTGTGTAGTCCGCCAACCCGCACCGGGCCAGCGTGGTGGACTAAGGCCTACCCCTTCTCATTCTGAGAAGAGACCCTTGCCCAGCAGTGGGACAGTAATGGGTTGAATTTATTTATTACAGGAGAACATAAAAACGGAATATTTATTAAACTACAAATGGTATTTATAAACCCAAAATACAAATTTATTAATTATACATAAGCTTAATATGGTAAAATATTCAACTCACGCTCCTTTGGGGCTCTAGGTAAGTCAGAAGGTATTTCCATAAAAAAATATGGTAAAAATCAGATAGATGTTTTTTCTTCTTTATTCCGCGTGCTTACACCATCAACGAAGTAACACTACATAAAAGTGCAATAATTTAGTTACCGAGCAATGGTAAATTGGTAACGAACATACCCAATTTATTTTATCGCTGCTATTAACTGGGTACTTTACTAACTACGCTAGTTCAGAAAAGCCCAAACATTGGTGTCGTAAAATCTCTTTTGTTTCACATCGCTGAATGAAATATAAGGCAAAGCCAGGGATACAATAACTACCCACACCTACGCGTGTACTCTGTGCGGATAGACCAATCACTTACGGTGGATGTTGTGTTTGCTGGGATTGTATGTGAATGTACATAGGAAGTATAGTCACATACAATTTTAGTATGGTAAAAATTAAAAAAAATGTATATAACTTGACGACTACAACAATCGTGGAACATACATGGAATGATTCGTGTCTGTACCTATGGACTGCTTGATACTATTTTTTGGTACCACCTGTATATATGTATTAGTAAGTATTATATTCCATTACAAGAGTCTGTACTCCTTATTTTCGAAGTTTGCAGATACCAAAAATAATATAATTAATGCTGGCAAAGAATCTTGCTACAGACAAGATTTTGTACAGAATAATAATATATTTAACTCTACCCTTGTATGTTGCAGATAAAAAAACAGTTATTTTGATTTTTATGTACCGTGTTCCCAGTTACTTCTCCCTTTCCTGTAATGTGGTCTGATTTATACATAGAATACGAAATTCTAAGTCAACGGATTTACCACAATTATGAAAACACTCTCGAAAATCACAGGATTTACCTTCGTGTGTTATTTATTTTTATCTTGAACCTAAGGTCTGAATTTATAACTCAAAGAGATAGGTCTACATTGATAGCATCATTGAGGTATTGTCCTTTAGGTACAATATTCTCTCGAGGCCTCTATAACAGGCACAGCACGTGTGAACTATCCCTACTTACACCTAAGCCGCCTGACCTTTCTATTGTTCGCTCGAAATCCTCAAACAAACGGGTGTGAACGTTGAAGAGCACACCAGGGTACAATCATTTTATCTAAGATAAACCTTTTCCAGTTCTATAGAAAAAATACCTATAGGCCGACCGTTTAACTCGCGTATCGCCTGCGCGGTAAGAAGGGAGCGGGGGCGGGTAACGCTACACACGGAGTCAATAATCCAAAGATTTATCTCGAGATAGACATTGTTGGTAAAGAATAAAATAATAAGTATCTTTTTTTTATTAAGCGTTACCCGCCCCTTCCCTTCTTACCTACCGCGCAGGCGATACGCGAGTTAAACGGTCGGCCTATACTTACCGTTATTCTAATTAGAGAAAAATAATGTTAAGTATACTGGCAGCTACTTACTTTTTTTTATCGTGCTCATATCCTGCATCCTGATGCAATACTCTTCGCCTTGGAGGATGCGAGACTCTTACCAATTACAATCCAAGCACCATGTTCCTTCCGATGACGATATTTTGTGGCTGGAGGCGTAGGATTAACCCACGCATTTACTGAGCTATCGTCGGGAGCAAGCCCCGAGTCCAAATGAAATGTACTACTAGTTTACTGGGGGCAATTTGTTTAACCCGTAATCCAACGTAAACTGAAGGTATTTTGTATTGCCTTTACATTTGTAATAATATAAAACTACGGAAAAACTGTTTAAATGTGAACAACTCAAAGGTGTCAGGGTAGACGATTTCTGTCATCCCCTGGAATGTACTGCACCACTATAAAGAAGGCGGACATGTGCCAAAGGGCGACCAATGCGGTTTTAGTTATAACCTAACCCTGGGGATCAACAACCTTTTGCAGCAAATAATATATACTATCTATATACACATAAACAATTCGAAATGCGGTCACAAACACCGTCCCAATAAAATTTCACTATATGCATTACAGTTAACAAGTGGCCGATAATTAAATAATAGCTGTCCTAATATTTGAGGTAGTTGCTCTGTCATTTATCTCAAGGTCACATAATAATATAACCATAGACTGTTGATGTTCTGTTTATTGTTCTTGTCAAATACTGGAAAAATTCAGAGGATTTTGTCCATCCATTGCATTCCAATGCAATAGCTTAATTTGAAGAGTTGGTCTCTTCAATACCTAGATGTGCGATTGTCACTTGTCACTGACCTATACTTTGATCCGATGAAACGGCCTAATGGGTACCTTTCATTGATAGACATTTATTCAATTATTTTTATAATATACCAATTCGCTGAAACTTATGGATCTAGTACCCATTTGTTTCAGTGAATTGGTTTATCTTCGTATCCAATTTGCAACAAACTTTACCCTATGGACTAGTGGGTATGAGTGGCGGATATGAGTGATTATAACGGATGTTTTTTTTTCGACTTGTAATCCAAACTGCTAATTGTAAAATGTAGTTACATGTTTCTGTTTGTGAAAATGTGTAATGTCTGAGTGCCTGCTACATTTTTCTAAAAACTGAAGAACGAGTCAACCCAAATCAAAATATAATAACAACAGGATTTAATTAATTCTCAAATAGTCGTTTCCTAAATAAGGTTTAATGTCAAAGTTAATAGTTCAGAGGCTTTGTAACCACCGGTCTAAAGGCGCAGATTAATGCTCTAATACTGGTGTAATATCATCGTAAACTCTCTTAATACAAAACGCAATTATTTAGTTAGTTTAAGGAGCTTAAAGCCGAAACACAAGGGCATATTCCGTTGTTGGACCGAAATATAATATTTCGATCAGTGGAAACCCAAGCCGAGCTGCTTTTTTTCAATGTTTGAAAATGGATTCTATAAAATTAATATAAGTACCTTAATAAGTGTGTACCTACATATATATACATAATATGAATGCCAATTAAAGACCAGATAACAGAAAATAGGTAATAAAATATAATTAAAGTATTCGTCTATTAATGAACAACATCAGAAGAATTTCTCAACACTGCTTCTTAACCGGTGGCCTGCATGGGTCACAAGGGTCGTGAGCTGCTCCGGTCGACGTCGAGGGCTTTTCTTCATGACATATTGGTGGACATGGAGGCTCTGCTGGTGCCTTCGCAGGGCAAGGCGGGGGCGGTGTTGGTGGAGGTGTACATGGATCGGGGAATTGTATATAGTAACAGTGGCCATCGAACCACCACGGCATTCCTGGGGTTGGTGGACAAGGGAAGTTTATCTGCAAATCAATATCATCATCATCATCACCATCATCAGCCAGAAGACGTCCACTGCTGAACGAAAGCCTCCCTCAAGGGGGGTTTGCCATAATTCCCACGCTTGGCAGGCGGCTTGGGGATCGCAGTGGCTCACCGATTAGTGAGAGGACGCTGCTGCCCGTCCTCCGGTGTCTGGCCGCAGTTTTAAGACATACCCGGGTCATTGCAAATCAACATACTTATTTACATTAATAACAAAAAAAAAAGATAAGGCGAAGCCCTCTCACAGTGTTTTTTTAACCTCAAAAAAGTGACATCCGCTTTTTATTGAATATTTCTACTCAATAGTTCACTACAAATGCACGGGTAGAACTCCCATGTGTCAATTTTGTATACTTTATCTTTTATACTATACTTTTGTAAACATTTTACCCGTCCGGCAGATGGCAACTGGCTCGTCTCTTATTCTGCCCCCCGCTTACAGCAAACCCTGATAATGATTTTATTGAATTTTGATTTGGTTTGCGATATTTGTATTTGGATTGTTATTTCAAAACTAATACTTTTCCTATGTATAATTACTTATACTACTTAGAATTTCGCTTATTACATTCTCAATCTTTGACTTATACTAAATCTACCATATGGCGGCTTTTCTGCTACCGATCAGTATTTACATATTTATGGTACCAGTCTACCTACCTACATATATGGTGCAGGATGTGCAATGCATACGGGCGCACGGTCTCAGGGGGCGCCGTGCGCCTCTCTCGGGACTTAACGGATATTGATACAAAAACAGCGCATTGTTCTAATTTAGAAAATAAACTGTGTGGGTTCGTAATACACGCGGGCGAAGCCGCAGGCGGAAGGTAGTCCATTATAATTGCACCATTGGCACCCGAATTTTGATGACATTTTGATCGGGCGCCTTCTAGAGGGCGCCAGGGTATTTTTTTGCACTCGGGTGCTACAGGGGGCTAGAGCCGCCCCTGTATGGTACTTTATGTTTTGAAACTATTTCTTTCTATGTTTTTGAAATCCTCACCTCTACTGGCTTTGCGCATGTGCTCGACTTCTTTGAGCCACCTGCTGCTCCTTCGGCTATAGGTGCCACCACCGGTGGTTTGACAGAACCTAATGCATTTCTATTGCCATACCACTGGTTAGAATATTTATACTCTGGCCCACGAGGGATATCTGGCGGAGGAATAGTCCTAGGCGAAATCAATGGCGGAAAGCGATTGTGATAAACATATTTACGACCTAATAAAATTTCACGTAATTTCGCTATGCCTGACGAGACATCTCTAAAGTCCCATTTTAGTACTTTTTTACTCATTTATAAAATCAATGTTATGTAAGTTCGATAATTGCACGATATTAGATCAGCTTGATGACGTTCAAATAAAATGTCTTTATTTACACAAAACCATAGACTTAGAATTTCGACAAAAACAGTTATACTTTATATGAAAAAGTTTTAACACAATAAGTTTATATTACCTCTAACCGATTTTATAGGTGTTCTAATTTTGGTAGGGCCGTTCGTTAACTTAGCGCGTAACCGCTTGAGCTAGTTCGAAAGTAGCAGTACACTTTAAAGCAGCGCGTTGTAAAATCGGTACCACTGGATTGGAGCAACCCACTTTTTGATCTATGTAACAGACTAGAATCATGAAGTTTCAAAAGTGCATCTAAAGGTCCAGTTGGAATAAAAATCGGTGACTTTGCTAACCCGTATTGCTACTTAACGATTACAACAATAAAAACGTTAATTATTTTTATTATCCTTGACAGCCTTGTGTTTGTTGCTTTGTGCATTGATGCGTTAGGTTTGATCATACATACTTATTTTATATAGAATGGAACGCAGCTTACAGCTATATTGTTGGAACGTTCAAAGCCTAGAACTCAGGCGATTTTAATTATTGTCTTATTTTAAATTAATGATGTATTAATAAATATACCACATTTAAAAATAAAAATTATAATTGTCTTTACATAAAGAAGTATATAGTTACGGGGATTTCCTGTTTATAAATTATTTTGAGGTTTCCCCGTGTAACTGAGGTAAATGGATCTAACAGAAGCTCCATGTTTTGTTTTGTCATTTTAATAAAATGTGGTTTTTGAACGTATGCTAAACTTAAACTCCCGCGTTTTATTAGATCTGTCAAAAGAAAGTTCATCGTGTTTTGTTGAAGTGTGTTGTATTTATTTAAAATTGTTATTAAGTATTTTCGTACATATTAACCTTATTTAATGTTACAATATAGTTTAATTTAGCTAATTAACAATGAAAACTAGTAAGTCGCCGGAGAATACAGAAGTTACGCCATCAAAAAAGAAGCTGACACAAGCCAGACTTCCATTCAAACTAATTAGCGATGTATCACCAAAACCAGCTATTCCACAGGCTCGAAAGAGGAAGCTCTCAGCTCCTGAAACTGAGCCGGTCACAAAAGTTGGTAAAATCAGTAAAGAAAATGATATAGTCGAAGATCCAGTTGTGATTAGTGATGATGACAGCAAAAGTAGTGAGAATCCGCCCAAGGAGGATAAATCTATGAATCCTTTTGTCAAATTAGTGGATACGGCGTGGAAAAAGAAGCTTCAGAAGACAAAAAAGAAGAAAAGTGGGAAAAAGAAGTTTCCAAAAACTGTTAGTAATGGTTCTGTAGAGGTTGAAAGTGGGACTGAGAGTGTTGATAACAAAGAAGACGATACTGAGATGATGGATGTAGATGAAGCTCCTGCCACACACATCAATGGTTCTAACAGTGATAGCGAGACTAACAAAGAAAGTTTAGAATCATCACAATCCAACAAAGTTACCAAGAAAGCAGAAGAAGATAAGGTAAATGTAGTAGTTATTCTAGAAGATTCAAATAATCCAGATGATATCAAACCTGCTGACACCCAAATCACAGAAACTGATGACACCTCTGAGAATAATGATGATGAACAAAAATATATACAGAAAGATGAAGATCAAGACAGTTCTACCATAGACAAATCCGCTGACCAAGAAACTAATACAAAAACTAGTAAAATATCACCTTCCAAAAAAGTACCAGCTGAAAATCAAGTCACACCAAAACGGAGTGCTAGAAATAAAGCAAAGGCTGAACAAAATAACAATTCTAAAGGATCACCTGGTTCAAAACTCAATGATTCAGTTGGTTCTAACCCGACAACTCCGAAACAGACCCCTAAAACTAGTAGGAGTTCTTCGGTCACTAATAGCCAGGGAGATGTGTCATTGAACGAGTCTACACCATCTGTGAACTTAACTCCAAAACAGGTAAGGCTGTTTCTCAACTGCTAAGGAAGGCAATTTTATCTAACTATTTTATTGTTAACAATTATGTGCAATGCGGTACTTTGGTTCTACTAAATTCTTCCACTTAATGCATGCTTGTGTAGATATTTCCATTATTCCATTCATCATTGTAGTATGGCTTGTAAAGTAACAGTCCCACTGGATGATAATACTGCCTATCGTCTCTTATTAGTTATGAACTACATAAAAGTATCTATTTTAAATAAGTAATGTTTTATTTTCAATTAAACAACATTAAATAATAATAATTTATTTAATATCAAACACCCTGGATCTATATTTAGTTATTGAAAATTAACTCAGATTGTATATTAGTGTGACATCAGATCTTAAAAATAAATTAACATTTAGGGCTGATTTTTCAATAGCTTAATAAACCACAATTAAGTTATTCCTCTGACATGTCCATACAAAAACTTCCAAATTCAAATTACTTACAGATTTTTCCATGCTCAGACAAAAGAAAAAATCAGGCCTTGGTTAAATAATATTGATTTCATTATTATTTTCATTTGAATAGTGATATAAGATTCAACATAAGTACAACTAATAATAATTCAATAAATTCCATAAGGTGACATAAACCTATATCAATATATATTTCAATAACTTATTTTGCTAAAGAAGTGCATTCTGTATCTTTATAACAACACACTTTCGGGTTATAATTTTTTTCTGTATTCTTAATATCATTATTTAACTTTTTAGTGCCTGATTGCTCTAGTGGTCGCAGGCGCGACTGCTGAGCGTGAGGTCCTGGGTCCGACTCCCAGGCTGGGCAGTGTTATTGGGTTTTTCTGTTTGGAAATTCTCAGTAGCAGCATGTCCGGAATTGTGCTTGGTAGATGGCAATAGACTCGCCTTCTATTACATAGGATTAATAACGGCATCGGCGAAATGTGGCTGTACAATGGTACACCTCTGCCTAACTCGTCGGGGAATACAAGTGTGATGCTATGTTATTTAACTTTGTTGGAAATCCTTAAAATAAATAAATATTTACCCAGACTTTTCCCAACAAAATTGAGGCCAGTCTGACCGGCTGAGGCTAAATATCACAACAATAAATAAAATAAAAAATTATTATTAAGTTTTTCTGTTAGCAAATTTTCATTAGTAGCACAGAATTTAGAATTGTACCCAATAGAAGGCAATGTTCAGCCTCTATTATATCTTTGCCTAACCCTGTGGTGTGCTACATATGTATGTAGCACACCACAGGGTTAGGCAATTTTTATTAATTTATTTTATTTATTTATTAATTTATAATACGCAAAACATTTGCGTATTATAAAACAACATTGGCATGTGCCAATGTTGTTTTATAATACGCAAATGTTATTAACATTATTTTGCATAAATAATTAAGAACTTTTGCTTTAAACCTTTTCAGGTACAAAAAAAGCTAGAATCTGCCAAGAAGCGAGAGGAAAGGGAGAAAGAAAAACAGGAAAGGGAAAAAAAGAGGCAACAAGAAAAAGAAGAAAGGGCTAAAATGAGGCAAGAGAAGGAAGATCAAAAAAAACGGGAAAGAGAGGAGAAGGAAGAGGCTAAGAAAAAAGAAAAGGAAGAAAAAGAGGAACAGAAGAGAAAGGAAAAAGAGGAAAGGGAACGTCAGAAGGAGTTAGAGAAGAGTGAGTACAGTACTTTAGTTTTTTTGTTTTGCAGTTCTGAGATTTACATAATAAAATAATGCATCTTGTAATTTCAGAACAAAAAGAAGAAAAGGAAGAGCAAAAACGTAAGGAAAGAGAGGAAAAAGAAGAACAAAGGAAAAAAGAAAAAGAAGCGAGAGAGGAGGAAAAACGCAAGAAACAAGAGGCTTTAGAACTAGAGAAGCAAGAACAAGAACTTAGAAAGAAAAAGGCGGCAGAGGCATTTGTTAATTTCTTTGTTCCAAAACAAAAATCTGAAAAAGACCAAGCTACTGTAGCCTGCATTAGCAAAACCAACATGCTATCAAACTTCATGATAAAAAACGATATGAGATTAGCCCCTTTGGTCAGAGTTGATTTAAGTGATGATAAGAAAGAGGATTTAGTTAAATTTATAGAAAAGCAAAAGGTGTCAGAGAAGGGTTTATATTTGAAGAGTCTGAAGAATGGGTTGAGTAAGCCGCTGTCATCTGGCAAGACTTGGCCGATCAGTGATAAGGATGATGATGATGTTCTGATTGTTGGTAAGATATTTTTTTGTTTATTTTAATGAGCTCTGCTCATATGCTTGCATGAATCGGTCCGTCAAGTTGGGTGATTGTAGAATCTACTCAATGACTTTTGTAGCAGTCTATGGAGAGGAGAGGCCTATCTAAATCCCAGGTTTTCCTATGGTAACCTCAACTAACATTAGCTAATAGTATGACGTATGCTAAGACTATGACACCGTCGTCAATATAATTTCATTTTGATAGTTGATAACGAATAAATTATATCGATTCATTGCATTACGATGCACCGAACGCATCTTGCATGAATCCGAACGCGAACGCAAGATCGTCAATAATTTTGCAAGGCGGCGCCACTTGAGTTTTCTTTTTTTTTTTGCTTTGACATTTGTGATTTTGTGTGTCCGTTTTTTCTCGATTTTAACCCCCTTTATGTTTCGGATTCTGTTAAGTTTTTTATTTATCATTAAAACTTAAAATATAGAATAGGAATTTTGTAAAAGATGTATACTTAGCTAGTTTAATCTTGAACATATGTAAATAAAATTAAATGTTGATTAAATACAATATCTACCTTGTTTTATTATAATAAATGTGTTAATTGAATAATCGTAATTTATTAGTTACTATTCGTCATTTGTATTAGAGTTGTAATTATAGTCATATGTTTTTGTCACTATTCCCAATATTAATCAATATTTTGCGGTTGCAGAAGATGAATTGCCTCCCGTAGGTGTTGCAGGCGAATTATTAACCTGCGAGCCACCTCAGCGAGAGAAATTAAAACCTAAGCTGCTAAGTTTCCATGAGAACCGACGCCCGCCATATTGGGGCACATGGCGCAAGCGAAGCACACGCGTTGGGGCTAGGCGACCTTTTGCACAGGACGTGGTGCGTATTTTGTTTGACCACTATTTCATCTGCTGATATGCGACTGATAAATCACGCTTGCCTATAAAATATTGCGACTTAAAAAATTTCTATCACTCACTTTTTGAGTTGTCAAATGTTGCCATTTGATTAATATAAACGGCCTATTGACGCATGTAGTTTAGGAAAGTCAGCTGATTTGCTACTTGACTTTGTTCTTTGTTGTGTTTGAGTGCTATGAAAAGGCTAGTCAATCAACAGGCATCAAAACTTCTTTTTAACTTATAACATTTGTGACCTCATTTGGGATACTTAAATAGTCTTTTTGTATAAGCCATTTGTCTTTAATGGATTGTTAAATGTGTACATTTCAGAAACACTTGGACTACGAAGTCGACAGTGATGAGGAGTGGGAAGAGGAACAAGAGGGGGAGAGTCTCGACGGCAGCGCCGCTGGAAGTGACGACGAGCAGGATGCGGACGAGTACGAGGTGGACAATGTGCTCTTTGTGCCGCACGGATATCTTAGCGACGAGGTTAGTACACCGTGTCTAGAACTAGAAGGCGAGTCTAAAGGGCAGCGCCGCTGAAGGTGACGACAAGCAGGTCGCGGACGAGTATGACGTGGACATCGTGCTATTTGTGCCGCACGGCTATCTCAGCGACGAGGTATAGCAATATATTATGAACAAGAAATCTCGCCTAGACGGCAGCGCCGGCGGCAGTGACGTCGAGCATCGACGTGGACGATTATTAGGTGGACGACGATTACGATACGATACGATAAACGATTTACTTTCTTTAATTACAGGAAGCTACGATGGACGAAGACGACGTATTATCCCTCTCGCCAGAAACACAGAAACAAAGACTGAAGCATTTAGAGGACGAATTTGAGTCTGAAATGAAGAAACCGACGGAAAAACTGAAGCCGAGGATGTACGGGTTACTCTGGGAAACAGCTGACGGCGGGAAACCTGAAAACTGCGTTGACGCGCTGTGGAACTACTTCGGTAAACTGGCCATGATCATGAACGATCCCACTCCGTTGCTTCAACCAGCCAGTGAGCCTGAAGACAGCGAAAAGAAGAAAGTTAAAAAGAAGAAGCCTCAGAAAGAAACAACAGACGGCGAACCAAAACAAAAGAGTCCGAAAGCTGATAAAAAGAAAAAAACTAAACCTGAGGAAAAAGAAAGTAAAACACCTAAAACTGAAACTAAAAAGAATGTTCCTGAAACAAAGAAAAATCAACCCGGTATTAACATGTATTTGACAAAATTAAAATCGTCATAAATTAATTCATAATCTTAATGCTTAGCTTCATTTTACATAGGTTTTAAATTTTTTTAATAAGATATATCGGCTTTACTTAAAGTCTGTAGTTTCCTAATCTCAAATCTCTTTTAATGTCTCCGGTAAATACTAGCTCACGCTGCAACGTTGAATTCAACATACATCGTTCCATATACGTAGAAAAAATATATATGCATGAATGTACTCCAAATTTCTCTCCCATATAAATAAAAATATACATGTAGATAAGTAAATATCTTTTAAAATATTGTCCTTTTTACTTTATTCATCATGCAGTTTACATGACTGCAGAGATTGTAGCTCGGTCAGCGATGTATAGAAAATTATTATTTTAAACGTAGCCATACATACTACGAGCTATTTTATATAGGAAATATAACATTTCTATGATGTTGCGAACAAATCATAGACTGATAATACTTAGATAAATAATTAATGTTGTAATATTGAGTGTTACTATGAATATATTATCCTATTGATTTTAATATGCTGTAAATATCACTTTAATTTCTCTGTATAGGGACAAAAGTATGTATTTTATAGATATTATTAATTAAAATATTGATTTATAGTATTTAGTTGTTTTATTTTACGTGATCAAACCCTCCGTACGACAAGAACAATTATGAACTAGTCGGAATACGAAACTAATACGAATACATATTTGCCTATTCAAAAATTTGCATGTATCAAGTTGGTTCTACGATGGCAAGAGTAAAAAAGCTCGATAAAAACTTCAAATGTATTTCCAAATATCTACCCCATCCTCATTATTACATTGGTCAGTACTATTGACGCAAGCTCATGCGAGAGCGATTCATTAGTAAAACAGGTAATGGCTTATTATCCATATAAACATATGATTACAATACGAGGACCAAAAATTATGTTACTATATCCAAACCACTCGATTCTGAAATAATATATCCTAGGACATTATTGACTTTCTAATTACAGACGCCCATGGTCCAAAATCAGAAAGTCAAAAATATTAATAATAATCAATTTAATAATCCTAATAAAAAAAAAAATAATTTATAAATCCGATCCGTCTGCTCGTTTGCCGCCTATGACATAAAAAAAAAAAAAAAAAAAAATTCTGATCCGATTATCTCTTGAATTTTCTTTTTTATAAACCAGAAGTCGTTTCGAATAAAATAACTCTCACAGAGTACATTGTTATAGCTGGTGGACGACTCTGATACATTAACAATGTGTTGGAGCCTGGAGCCTTGACTGATATAATGATAATAAACTAAATCTAGATAGACCCAAACTTAAAGTCGTCGATCAACCAGTCGAGTTTACGAAGACGAACACCGTTTGGAACTTTGGACGGTGTAAAAGGGTCTTTACCTGTCATTGTCAACTGTCAAATCGTCATTCAATAACGTTCTCTTTATCATTCGTTCTCCTCTCGTATTGCTGTCAAAAAGTTATCTGTCTGTGTCGTTTGGCAGACGAATTTTAGTTTTCCGATTTTCTTTATCGTTTTCCGATCGTTTACTATAATTGTGCGTATTGTTTTATTTTTTTATGCAAGTAATATAGTATTATTTGTTTATGTAGAAGTATTTGCTAAGAAGATGCAGTGACAAAGGAACCGCAAGTCTTATTCCTGTAAGTGTAAATTTTATTCGCCTACACCCTTCTTAGTTCTTACAACTTCCCTGACTCATTGTATTGTCACGGCTATTATTTTTTGCTAATTCTGGATCGCAATTGCATTTTTACTTGTTGCATGCAATGGAATAGAACTCGTAATGTGTATACGCTGTTCGCTTTTTTCTTGTAGGTATCCTTGTAGGTGATAATAATTGATAAAATCGAACCCGCAAAAAAAAAATGTATTCGCGTATCCTTTGTTTTTGTACGTTTTGTACGTATGTAATAAGTTTAATATATCTATTATTATAACGACGTAATATTATATACTCACTAAATATAGCTATTTATTCGCAAAAAGAAACAATAAAGTTTATTTTCATGTGAATTTTTAAAACTTCAATCTCCCGTTCCTGGTTCTAATTCATACATTTTAAACTGTACATTTTATACCAATTTCCTCAATAAAGGAAATGATGACTAAATGTTTCAGCTTAATCTAATTGTTAATTGTGTAGGTAAAATGTTGCACTGAGTTCTTTCAGTCTTTTCTGAGTTCTACTTAGCTAGTCATAGTCTATCTAGTTACAACCCTCCCAAGAGAACTAACACCTTCAACTAGTAAAGCTAAAAAGTAACAAATTTATAATAATATTATTTTGTATATTTCTAGCTAATACCTTGTCCCATATAAGAACATTTCATGGGTTAAAGCAGCAGACCTTACTTATCCAAGATGAGTAAAATGTCAAAGAACAAGTTGAATCTGACCCTGCCACCAGGGTCGATTGACACTGCACCAGCTGTCACACCATCCAATATGACACCACAGCTGAAGTCTGCCACAGCAACTGAGTAAGTTAATCTCTTCTTGTTGTGTCAAACATTACATAAAATTGTTTTAGCCCAATAGGTCACTTCTATTGCACTTCAGTCAGTTTGAGTTGAAGTGAGTATTCTGATATTAGTAAACATCTAGGACTTAACAATGCTCTCACTATTAAAATTAAAGTAGGTATAGACCAATTTTGACAGTGTGGTTGAGTGATTGACTGCACTGTGTTCAATTTCCGCATGTAACAAATATTAATATGATCTACAGATAGTTGTTTTGGGTCTGGGTTTATGTCTTTATGAATATTTGTGTTTGTAAATACACCCACTATACAGCAATTATTCTTAGTGTCGGGCAACATTTTCAAAAAGAAAAGAAAATAAATAATGGTTTAGGCATTTGACTACCAGTTGATCCTTTCTCATTGCTCTATTGAAGTGTACCCACACCCATAATAGAATATGTGTATACCCAAGCTAGACATATTCACCAAAACAATAAGGCTTGCTTTTATGAACTGTACCACTTCCTAATACTCAAACATGTTGAATATTCAAGTAGCTGTTAAAAAAAAGGCTCATGCTGGCACTGTCACTTTGATTTAACAAAATGACAGATTGTGTTGAGGTGCATGTTAGGTGATTAGTATTGTTATTATAGTACAAATTGATAGTGTGAATTATTGTTCTGGAATGAGGACAGCATAGGGAAACTGCATATAAGAAATTGAATTTATGAACCAATAACTTGTTAATAACATATCGCACCCTTAGAATGAAAGTGATCCAACTAAAAACTCCTGAACAACCAAAACTGACCTTAAAAAGCATACTTTTTTGAAGACTTTCTTGCTCATTTCCCTTAAATTACATTTTTGAATAAGATCACTTTCGTTCTGAGGGTGCGATATGTTAATTTTAAGATTATTAAACCGTGCACCTAGAGTCTCGACTTTTTAAAAGTGCTGACAAAGGCCCAGTCCCTGTTGAAATAAAAAATGTTGACTTCATTATTTGAATTTGAGGACACAATTGGCTTAGTGGATAATAGTTTTTATTAGTATATATGTTTTATTCTCGCAGGGAACAAATATAGTGTTATCTGCCCCATGATATGGGATAAATCCTAATATGGGGAATTTTATATTAAATATGATTTAAACTACATAACTTATAAAATCAATTAATTAAATTAATAATTGTTAACTACAAAGTTAAATATATTTAACTCGCTTTAATTTGAGTCATTTTTTATATGCAAGTTTATGGTGACATATGTCAAACTGAATTATAATTATACCCACAATATTACCATTTATCATGTTCCGAACAATCACCTCTATCCAGTTCATGAGAATGGTTATTATATTTATCAAATTTCTTAATAGCTATCATGAATTTTGTAGGCGGCAGGGTTTGGCTGGGAAGTCTAAGACCAGTATTGAAGCCCTGACCGAAAGGTTGGAGCAGATAGAAATGGATGACACTCAGAGGCGCAGGATAGAAGTATTCCTCTGCCAGAAGGAGAAGATCGGCGAGCTGAGTGATGACGACTTTGAGAAACTTGGAGAGTTAGGTAAGAAAATTAAATTATACAAAAAAACAAAATATATTTCAAATACTGTGGTATTATCACTAAAGCTTACAAATTATCTTCTGGTTTTTGTTTCATTGGTTTCTCACTGATGATGATTGTTGCCCCCTGATGACAACTTCTTTTTTCTTTTGGTATACTGCCAGGTTGCCCTGTCTTCAGCAGGACATCATGAAGTGTGGTGTTCAATGTGTTCCATATTTATGATACAATATAAGAATCGGAGCATGTCCTTGTAGTCCCTTCTTTTACAAAATAATAAAATCACAATTTTATTGGTGCATATGTTAGACAGCCAAGCTGTGCTATTCATTAGCCATTTTCGTCTTAGTTATGATCTTCATCTTCTGGATGTTACCAATATTTTACATATTGCAATGCCCAGATGCATTCTTATAATATTTATTGTGGTTGCATGATGATACTAATTTCAGTATACTTTATTTACAGGTCAAGGCAATGGCGGCGTGGTGATGAAAGTCCGCCACAAGTCGACAGGTCTGATAATGGCTCGCAAATTGATCCATCTAGAAGTGAAGCCAGCAATCAAGAAACAGATCATAAGAGAGCTCAAAGTGCTGCATGAATGTAACTTTGCACATATTGTGGGTTTCTATGGAGCATTCTACAGTGATGGGGAGATTTCTATATGCATGGAATATATGGATGGCGGTTCATTAGACCTTATCTTGAAGAAGGCCGGCAGGATTCCTGAGTCTATTCTAGGTAAGTTTCCTTGATTTTAGTTCTGGGATTTTTTGAATTTGTGTTGGGGTTGGGTGGACGCTAATTGGCAACAGCTCAATCAGCTCTTTAATACCTATGGATGATTGTTGATGGACGTGTCGTGGGTTCGATTCCTGCACGCAACAAATATTTGTATGACCTAGTGGGTAGGTAGGTGTTCCTTGTAAATGCACCCACAATACAGGCTAGTGTGGGACTAAGGTTTTTTTTCTAGTATTAGTATTTTAAGTAGAAGATTTAAGTAGGAGCAACTGGGGCCTAATTCCTATAGTTAAATAAGTCTGTTGTTTGTTTTTGGAGACTTAAATAATATAGTTAGTCAACTCTAAATATCTGTGTGTTTAGAATGACTCAAATTGGCGACAGTGTTTTGTTATGTACTTTTTACATTCTTTAATATTGAGTCATGTATTTCTTCGTACGGGCTGCCTCATTGGTTTAATGGTCGCAAGCGCGGCTGCTGAGCGTGAGGTCCTGGGTTCGTTTCCCTAGTCGTGTAGTGTCTGTTTTTTTTTCTGTTTCTAAAATTAGCCACAGTAGTAGCCCAGATTTTAGAATTGTGTTCGGTAGATGAAAATAGGCTCCGCCCTATGACATGGGACTTAATCATCATCAGCCAGAAGACGTCCACCGCTGAACTAAGGCCTCCCTCAAGGGGGGGTTTGCCATAATCCCCACGCTTGGCAGGCGGCTTGGGGATCGCAGTGGCTCACCGGTTAGTGAGAGGACGCTGCTGCCCGTCCTCCGGTGTCTGGCCGCAGTTTTGAGACGTACCCGGGTCAATCGTATCTGGGACTTAATGACAGCAATGAAATATGGGTGTTTAATAGTAGAACTCTGCCTAACCCTTCGGGGAATAAAGCCGTTATACTACGTGTATCTTCATCCGTTTCATATAGTTATTCAGATAACGTTTCTTCAGTCACACAGTCTCAATTAAACTGTAATCTAAATGTATATTTTATTTTAATTAAGTTTGCTAAACAAGTTTTCTTTATCTGTATTTTAAAATGTAGACAAAAAGGTACCTTTTGTGTGCAATTGACTGTGTTTGTATGTATGTTACCTTATCACGACTAAACTACTGAACCGATCGTTATGAAATTTTACAAAGGCAAATTTTTACTATTGCAGCAAACCCCTAATAAGATAAAGATAAATAAAAAAATCCACGCAGACAAAGTATGCATAGTTTATATATGCATATGTTGTATATAATTAACAAAAATATAGATATTTGTGTGTTATGTAGTCCTTGTCGCAAATGAAAGATACGTCATTCATGTTAGGATTTCACGGGTTCACGCCCGCCCTTCGTACCACCCCCGTAGCTCGAAGTCCTTCGTCCCCTGTTGTCCGGGCATCATGGGAGTGTTACGAAGAATGAATTTGCCAGGCTATAATTGCACACAATTTGTTTTTTTTCCTATAAACTGTGTCCCAATCTAGGATTTCTCTTGTATCGTGGGTACTGTGTACAGTTGACAAGCACACAACGCATATGCACACTCGAAACAACGACACGACAACCCACGATACACTGCGCCAATCGTAGTATAAATTTAATTCATTACAATAATTATAAATCTTTCAGGAACAATAACATCAGCAGTATTAAAAGGCCTCAGCTACCTTCGCGACAAGCACGCCATCATGCATCGTGACGTCAAGCCGTCCAACATACTAGTGAACAGTAACGGAGAGATCAAGATCTGTGACTTTGGAGTGTCGGGGCAGCTTATAGACTCGATGGCTAATTCGTTTGTGGGGACCAGGAGTTATATGTCGGTAAGTAGTCTTGGGAAACAGCGAGTGTTTCCAACATCAACATGCTCTAAACATTGCAAAATGTAATTCTTAAAAACATCAAAAATGCTCCGTGGTTTACAAGGAACTGCGACGTTCATGAATACCTTAATCAAAACACAGTGCATCAAGAAGTGAAAATCTGGGCAAAACGCTACAGAACATGCCTAGAGAATCATCTAAATCCCTTGGTGCAAGCGCTTACAACGTCGGATCACAAAAGGCGGCTGAAAAGGCTGGCTGTAATGGACCTTAACAACTAGGACGTGCTGCCATTTTTAAGAGGGATTTCTCGTTGGAGAAACCACTCTGCACTGCCAAATCCAACAGCAAATTTGCTCATAGTCCAAGGACTGATCGCAGATGAAGAGAAAGAAAAAAAAGTAGTCTTTGAAAGCAGCTTGGGTGAGCATGGATGCGAAGGGTTTTCTAACATAGGGCCCTCTCCTGCAGCCCTATTTGACTGCCTCATTTGTCTAGCGTATGACTGCTGAGCGTGACGTCCTGGGTTCGATTCCCGGATCGGGCAGTGTTATTGGGTTTTTCTGTAAGGAAATTCTTAGTAGCATAGATGGTTTTATTTTTTGGAAAATCAACAATTATCATTGGAAATTTGGATGGCATTTTTGTATGAAAATTTCAATAAAAAAATGTGCCGAAAGTAAATTGCACCCGTGCAAAGCTGGGGCGGGTCGCTAGTCTAAAGCGAAATACATCTTTTTCTTCTTTAACACTTACTTGTCTCTTTTACCCTTTATACTCTATTCTCTTACAGCCTGAGCGACTCCAAGGCACTCACTACTCGGTGCAGTCAGACATTTGGTCTCTGGGCCTCTCGTTAGTGGAGATGGCAATAGGAATGTACCCCATACCGCCCCCTGACGCGAAGACCTTGGCGGCGATATTCGGTGGACAGAATGAAGACCATTCTCCTGGGCAGGTTAGTAATCTTATTGTATAAATATTTGATGACATGGTTGGTGCAGTGGTTGAGCGATCGATTCCTGCGCTACGTGCCGCGGATTCGATTCCCGCACGGAAAAAAATATTCAAAAGAAATTTAAGAAAATAAATCTACATAGCTACCGTGCAGATCGGTCGATCTGCGAGGTTAAGCAGCCCTTGACGCCGTCAGTCTTTAGATGGGTGACCACTTTTTACATATCGAGACCCCTCAGTGCCTCGGAAAGCACGTTAAGCAGTTGGTCCCGAGTGTCATACGAAGATCTATGACAGTCGTTACGGGTGTCAGTAGCCCAAAAAATATGACAACCAGTCTAACCTTAGAGTATCAGTGTCTCCCAGTTACTGGGTGGCGGAGGTCAGAAGGCAGTCACTCCGTGTAAAATACTGATATTCAGCCGCAACCGGTTAGATTGGAAGCCGACCTCAATGTAGTTGGGAAAAGGGTATGCAGATGATGATGAAAGTTTATTGCAAATTATTCGCACGTAAGCCAAGTATTTGTATTACGAGTCTCGGTACGTGTTAGTTGTGTAGTTACACATAATTTTACTCGTAATTGTACATATAAAGAAACATACTTTGATCATCGATCCACATTTTGGCATAACCTCAAAAAATGCCTATACATTCTTATCAAACTGAAGTAATTCTCTCCAATTTTCTATAAACAAAAACTTCGAAAATAGCACGTCCACAATCTTCTGCCCTATAAAGCGAACTGTAGTGTTCCTTTTACCAATTTTGATGATAACTCCTTTATTTCGTCACCATTACAGGCGCCAAATTCTCCCCGTCCGATGGCAATATTTGAGCTGCTGGACTACATCGTGAACGAGCCTCCTCCCAAGTTGCCCGCGGGGATCTTCTCCGACGAGTTCAAGGATTTCGTGGACCGGTGCCTCAAGAAGAACCCCGATGAGAGGGCTGACTTGAAAACGCTGATGGTCAGTCTCTTATAATTGTTTCACTATGTACCGTCAATGGCGGACTTTGAAAAGTCGAGATAAGTCTTCATCTTTATGAGACATGTCCAGCAGTGGACATTGGTCTCAAATCCTAAAAAAATTATATGCATGTTTGTATTACTGTGGTACCGGGACTTATCCCGGTACCACAGTATAATATTATATCAGTTTTATTATAAGCCTTAGCTTATAATAAAACTGATATAATATTATACTGTGTGTATTGTTTTACAAGCGATCACAATCAATTTGTCATATAAATTCTATTAAAAATTACTCTGTGTAATCTGAACACTAGTTTAAAGTACAAGTATTCGAACATTTCGAACGTCAATATGTGTATGGAAGATGTGCTGTCTTTAGGATAAATCCTAGCCATACAACCTCTACATTACTATGGATGCTCTGAATTGTTACAGAAAACCCAACATAAAAACCTCATATCACTGCCTAACCCGGAAATAGAACCCAGGACCCCACGCTCGAATTATTGCTTGCGACTATGTAATACGAAAACTATGTTACAAAAGCTCTTCCAAGCGGACGAAGTCGCGGGCAACCAATAGACTTACATAAAAGCTCTACATTACAACCTATGGATGTGATTGACCAGAGTGAATTAGTAGTAATCTAGTAATATCAAATATGTATGAAACTTATATTATATAACGCGTTGTAGCGGGGTCTCTGTGGGATAAGTCTACTCATATACTACCCGATAGCAATTACCTTGTATCTCCAAATCTCCTGCCTGTCGAACATGAGCGCCGTGATATAATGATGCATATAATGTGAAAATATGCACAAGATTGGACAGCATTTTGTCACTGGTACAAGTCTCCTACGATGGTATTTTGTGTGCTATGCTAATTAACTTGGTACTTTACACAGAACCACGAGTGGATCCGCGCGGCGGACGCGGAGAAGGTGGACATCGCGGGGTGGGTGTGCAAGACCATGGATCTCATGCCCTCCACGCCTAACTCTAACGTGTCTCCTTTTTCTTCATAAGCTGCAAGAAGTGCATACTTTCATCAGCGAAAAAGGGTTAGAAGAAAAATATTATATTATTTTTGCATGTAGTTTTGTTTTTTAATGTGAATCATCTAATGCGGCGGGTCAGACTGTCTTTTATATTCTCTCTGTCTGTATTTATATGGCGTGGCGACGCATGACGTGGCAACGCGTCCCCACGCCATATCATAGTATGAATCAAAAATATTTGCATAAAAGGAGGTTTATTAAAGGAAATCAATTTGGCATGATCAAAAACAAAATATTCAGGTTTATTTGAAAGAAAAACAAAATGTTCTTTATGGAAATGTACAAAATAATATCCATTTCAGTATTATTATGATGTTGTTATGTCTAACTTCCAGTCGGTGTTGGTATGGGTTATTTAAATAGTAGATTGTTCACCAAGAGAAGTAATTAATACCTATATCTGAGATTAACAGTAAAAATACAGAATAATATGCAGTAATTGATTTAACATGTAACAGGAAATCAGAAAAAAAAAGACAAGTTCTGGCAGCTTTTAAACAATGACACACTTGAGCATGAGAAAGGATTAAAAAGAAAAGCTTTACAGATTTCTAAGATCCTTAGTATTAAAATCGTTTTTCCAACATATATTACGTAAAATCTACAATTCTCTTCGAAATCTTCAAAACTAATTATCGTAAGTCAAAAAGCTTATTCATATTTTTTTACTTATATTTTATTCGATAGAGTTGTAAGTCGGCCTAATGTCTCCTGCTGTCAACTTTTCTTCTAATGACGACGAAACGACGAAACATGTTTTTTTTTCTTTCTTATTCTGTATTAACTTTTGCCCGCAACTTTCCATAATAACATTAACAACCCTTTTTGAAAATTGAAGCTTTAAAACCACAGTAAGGCTTGAGTTTTGGATAACCGTTTCTTTGTTTATCTTTCACTTATATGAAAACTTGTTAAGTTTATTTCTACGTTGATGTGTCAAATTTTATGTTTCTTCTTTCATTAATACAAATCACTTTCAGTGCCTAATTATTTATACAATTTGCAGGTCAAAACATTTCCCAAGAGAAAGCGGGCGACACAATCAGTGAAGACGCTGGCGCTGAAGAATAGCTGCCCTGAGACCACGCGATGACAGAAAACAGTGTGTCAACTCTAGATACCATTGTCCAGTACCAGAATGAGCCAGACAGGCAGGCGAACACTCCACATCATAGAGACGTGATCCTGCATCCTTGTTGACCTTCATTTTAGAAATAAAACAATTCGTTTTAAGTACATTCCTTCATATTGCGTGGAGTAAGAAGTAAATGGAATGCAAATACACGTCGAGATTTAAAAATCGAACTTACAGTTTGTAAGTTGTCAAGTGACGTCTGTTATTGGACGATCGGCGCGTGAGTTATGCTGATTACGACGGAATTTAGAGTGCGTATGGGCGTACGTGTATCAGTATTCCATTTGATTACTTCTCATCGACATTAAGTACATCGTAGCTCGTGGTCGATAATTATTATTGAGCTGTACTGAGTAAATTACATCTAGCGTTATTAGAAGTAGATCAGTTTTATTCTACATATCAGGGTAGTCACGTCTCATATCAAAACGTTTCATTAACACATTTAGTAAAAAAAACTCTTCGGGAGACATCCTGTCATCGAATCGAAATTCAAAATTAATATTTTAATTTATAGAATTGGCTAAAATTTAAGGTAAAATCTGTAGGGGGTTATTGAAAATAATGTGTTACGCTACACTGTGAAATTGCTATGAAACTGCGAAGTAGCCGGCGACACAGTCAACTGTCCATCGAAAGAAATTAAATATCGATATGAAAAAAAAACGAATCGAAAAATCGCTTAAATAATCAAATTAAAGGTATAACTGTTTCGGCGGCTACACATAGGTGTTTGACTTTCCTTTTCATATACAGGCTATATGATTACGAGAAAGTTTATTAAAAAGGTAAATACGTGTACTGTAACCAATAGCACGGTGTCTGATGATAGATAGGGGTATAATACTAAAACATAGTGCATTCGTGGACGAACTAATCGAGGTTTTATAACAAAAAAACGACAACTAATCGATAAATGGTCAAGTAGAGTTGATTTAACTAGTCGCAAGTCGAAAAAATGTTAGTAGTGTTTTGACATATTTTTCTTTGCTGAAAGTGCGTAATTCATGTCAGCTGGTACCTGTTATTTAAATAGATCTCGGATGCGTCTTATTGACCATTCGGAGCGTTGGAATACTCAAACGGCCGCGGAAAAACGCAGCCGTGGGACTGTTCCAAAACTCAAAAATTATCATCTTATAATCTGTAAAATAGAATGCATTTTTTAGAGATTACACGAAAGAAAAAAAAACGAAAAAATAAAAAATCGTAGGTATGTTTTTTCTATTATTGACGTGATGCAATTTTTTCCGTTTGGTTTGTTGTGTTATTCGCTTCGTTTTAGTATGTCCGCCATTAATTTACCCGCCCTGTCCCGAGCACCTAGTGTAGATACACACTTGAAGCTATTCACTAATGTAATGTGTTTGCGCTGTTGAATGTATGAGTGAATGTTTGTTCATTCTGTATTTGACGTTCCACTTAAGTTCGGATTCACTTGGTTTGATGAACACAATGATTCGTCGCAATTAGGGTGTAGTTACACTATTTGAATTCGAATTTTGAAAGGATCGAGCGCCCATTTTTTATGAGTCGATTCGCTGCACTATGACATATTTTAGTTTCCCAGTGTGTGTACACCTCCTTCGCTTTGTGATCGCTATTATTTGCCTGGTCTTCCTATAGTATTTAGAGCGTTATGTGATATGTATTGTGTGTTTCAGGGTTTGCGAAGTGTTTTGCCTTTTATTATACCCAGCATTTAATATTTTTTAGTGTTATTAATTAGATAATTTGACGGTGCTTTTATGTTATCACAGACGTGTGATCATACTTAAAAAAAAAAAAAAAAAGATTTGTTTGTATAAATGGTCTACTCGTGATTTGTAGGTAGGGTCTAAAATGTTTTTTTTTTTTTTCAAAAAAAATATTGTAATCATTTATCTGTAGTCGTCGTGTTAGGTTAAGTTATACTTATAAATAGGTATTGTATTCCGATATTATGTTACCTATGAATTTACAATATCGAGAACAATTAATAAAGGCGAGACCTCATTCTTAAATGAAGTAAAGTCAATTAAATAATATATTATGCGTTTTTGTATACAACGCGAATGTAGCCCCTTCTCCAGTCGTATAATAGTGAATAACAAATGTATGCATGCTAAATGTAGGTTTGCATTTTGTACTCATTTTAGTTGATAAAGTAAATAGCTTTGTTCGCTATTATGTTTATTTAGGACTGAGGTTTCTCTTATAGAAACGTATTAATATTTTATTAATGGTTTTATTGTATTCTGTTGTTAATTAAGAGCGAGCCAGGGGTTCACAACCCCTGACTTAATTTCGTTATCTTTCAATATTAAATATTATGAAAGATGGGAAACTTCCCAAAGACAGAATCTATGTTTGATAAGTTTTTACACCGTAAAGCTATTTTAGCTCGAAACTGACTGTGTTTGTTAGTTTATAATGAGTGTATGAACAAAACAAATCAAAATCTGAATTACTTTGAATTTTTTAAGACTTAAATACAAGCAAACTCAGTAATGAAAACACCAATAACGATTGTAATTTTAAGTGATTTTTTTAGTGTAATCGATTTTTATAGTTGCAAGTATTTTGTTATTTATTTTGACTATACGCTTCTATATCGAAGATGCTTTTATTATCTACAGTAATTTCAACGTTCTAAATGATTTTCGAAGCACATTTTAATGAGAGTACTCGTTTTAAAATTATATCACAATCGATCTCTATGGGCGGTCACGAAAATCGATTATTAGTATCGATTTATATTGCGCTTTAGTCGATTTTCCGACATCGCCTCTTGAATGTCCGCTCGATATTATATTGATCATCCCATGAATGTAACTCCAGTTATTTTATATAAGCTTCTTCGTAAGGTCTGTAGTTAGGTACTAATGTACAATTAAATGTTAATTATAAACAGCTCTCGTTTTAATTAATTTCTCAAATTAGTTGCCAGTTATAATGTTCGCAATTAAACTCAATGAAAAACTTAATAGCAGAAATTGTAATTACTGGGTGAATAGTACGCGTAGAAGCGTCGGTCGAGTCGGCCCCTGGCGTTAACATTAAAATGAAATATGCGAAGTTGAATTGCAAAGAGGTTGCAGGGGGTGCCTCCTTGCCCCTCATTATAAATGTGCGTAAATATTGTTACTGCGGAGGGCCTTTTGTCGGGCCTCATTAAGAAGCCATTACGAGTTCGAGTTTAATCCAAGCGGTGACTTTTTACGTAAATGTCAAAATATGCTTGTTGGGAATTAGTCTTACATAAATGAGTGAAATATTCTCGACAGCTTTTGGAATAAGGTAAAATATTATTTCAGGAGCAATAAAAAAGCATTTTATAGTATTTATTTATATTTTAATTACCAACAAGAAGTATATAGGTACTTGTGTATGTGAACACGACGACGCGATTTGCGCAGTGGTTGAGCGATCGACTGCTGCGCTTCGTGTAGCGGGTTCGATTCCCGCACGGAACAAACATTTCTAAGATCTACAAATAGTTGTTTCGGGTCTGGGTGTATGTCCATTTGAATATTTGTGTTTGTAAACGCATCCATGATACAGGAATAATTCGTAGTGCGGGGTAAAATTTAAAATAAAAAAGAATGTACAATAATTATGTTTGTAAGTGCACCCACGATACGGGAATTAATTTAAGAGTGAGGCAATGTTAAAAAAAAATGTTCAGTTTGCTATTGCGATCCCGATAATTATATAGGTATTACTTTGTCGACTATCAGGCAAAGGTAGCGAAATTATTCCTACTGTTTACCTAACCAACCTCATTTCCAAGATCGAGGCGATTTAACTTCCCCTTTGATTTCCTCTTGGTAGTCAATATTCTTACGACGAAAACCTGTATACGGCATGCAAATTCGTCTCAATGGTTTCCTATAGACCTACTTATTCCGTTGAGGAAAATCTAAAGGAAATTAAAGAGAAGATATAAGCTTTTTTGGGGGTAGAAATCGCGTGAAACTGAACCGACCTCTTTTAATCCTAGTATAGTGTTGAGTGTCGCTTTTCACAGGGTTTTCATGGTAAGTGTTGAAGTTTGTTTGCGAACTTGGGCTTCGTACTCGTGGCTACCGCGAACTTTGACATTAGACACTCACTGAACAAAGTTTAGTTAGGTTCATTAACAATTGTATAAAACCCTTTGTCGGTTTATCTGAACATGTAAGTTCATATACCCAATTGGTTAATACAGCATGTTTTGAAAAGAAGCTTTTATGTTGGCGATAAGTTTTCGATATTTCAGCGTGAAATTACGGCGCTCGTGTAGAAAGAACTAATCGTTTGGAAAGATGGTCTAGAAATTGAAAGCAGTTTTTAGTGGAAATTGCTTCGAATGATATACTAGGTACCAAGTAGATAGTACAGTAACAGATACTAAAATACTATACCTAAGTACTAGTACTGTACCTATGTACAGTATCTACAATTTTTATGGTAGATAATGATGTAAAACTCTAGAAAGCAGGTTGTCTATTAGTCTTTTAGGGTCATTCACCTCATGATCAGGCCAGACACCGGAGGACGGGCAGCAGCGTCATTAGCGTAACATTTCATAACTACCGTCTGGGTGGTAGATTAGGTGTGTACCTATCATTGGGCACCAATATCAACCTACCCTCTGTTTTTATGTATGATCCATACGTAGTATTCTACATAAGAAATCTCGCACGCATTTCCTAAGGGGGTAGGCAGAGGTACTATTGTACCTACAGCCGCAATTCGCCGATACCGTCATTTAGTTCTATATAATCGAGCCTATTGCCATCTATCTGGTACAATTGCAAACTCCGGGCTGCTACTGAGAATTATCTAATAGAAAACCCCAATTACACTTTGCCCGGTCTGGGAATCGAACCCAATATGTTACGCTCAGCAGTCGCGTTTGCGAACACTATACCAATGAGGTAGGTTACGTAGTACTTATTGTACTAACTTAGCGTACCCAAGCGAAATTCTAAGTTTATGGTACTAACAATAAAATCATACTGTTTTAGATTAGGTGATAATAGGTGGAGCGGTGACCGCAGTAAAACCAATTTTAATCCAATATTTAATAAACCTGTATCTGTATGTACACAAAAGTTACCAGTTACCAGTTCAATACTTTACCAAATAAAACCAGATACCGACTTGCGATGAACCGAGAAACCTCCGATGGAGAATTACCTACAGTTGTATTTGGACAGTGCACGTAACTATGAACGCCATAGTGACAGACATCTTCGCGCTTCCACAACCGAAAATTACTACAGACCTGTCATGACGTCACCTCTTGTCTGAACAATTGACAGCGACGTCGTGTTCACCACGTGATTCATTACTCGTATAACGTAAAGCGTCCGTTGTGACGTCCAGTTTACGTCTCATGGAGCGGTCGCTCGATGTAAATCAATATACGCTTTGCTTACGGGAGTGATGTAGCCGCGTACACAGAATATACCAGTTAGATACATACCAGATCAACACCTTACCAAACGAAAACCGTTACCAGAATACCAAGTTACCAGTTACCAGTTACCAGTTACAGGTCACGAAGTAGGTATGTACAAAGGGAAATAAAACACGACATATGAAGTAATTTTAATGTTCCGATCCACGGATAATTCGGTCCACCATCATCGAGAAGAACCTGTAAAGCACTAAAAGACTTCTCTCGCCTAAGGACAGAAGAATGGCGAATTTTATGATGATGCCAAACTTTGTTCACTAAGTTTGGCAACATAAATTATGATGCAACGGCCAAAAATCTTACTAGCGTAAGCTTGATGCTTGCTTAAAGTACCTATCTAAGTTTCTATAACCTAAATAAGAATTAGCATAACTTTATTGTTAAAAATGATGAGAGTTTCCGCGTCAAATGTCATCGGGATCTCGTTTCAAATCATGGCTGTGACGACCACGCCATAAGTAGGTCAATCGATATGCCATACAGACATACTCCTCGGAACGCTGATTATAATAACAATAAGTGATCACAACTTTTACTTTTCTCCACATTGTGCTAATAAACAGGATGAGCATCGACAGGTTGATGATTTATGTTTTTGTTTGTTTCTGGGGGTTGGAATAGGGAAATGGTTGTGTTGATTGGTAATGTGCCTTATCATAATGAATAATGACGTATGTATATGTAAAAATATGCTTTATCTAGTGGCAAGTGCTTAGCGTTAGGTCCTAGGTTTAGTTCCCGGGTCGGCTACAGTGTCTGAAGTTTGAAATTGTGAACTACACTGCCAATATAATTCTGCCTTACCCTTCTGGGAAAACTAGCGTGCAAGTTATCATCACCATTAGCCATGGTCCACCACCCCCTACTCCTGAGTACGCTCATGATGTCCCTGACCATTTGACTGGCAAAAAAGTGTTGAAACTGAACAGTCATTATATCCTCCTATCTACCGAAGTGTTTTTCGGGATGTACATATATCTGTTCGGTGATTCGGTTTATGAAACTATTTCTGTTAATTTTGGGAGCATTATGATGTCTATCTCAGTATCCAGTTAAGGAATAATGCCAACACAATAACAATAAATAACTCTTAATAATGGGCACACTATATCACTAATGTAAGTAGCTATAAACATTGTGTCCCTCAGAAACTGCAATAAAATAAAACGATTCTTGGTAATGGTTTTTAGAAGAAAACTGTTCCGCTTCGTATGTACCTATTACACGTAAAGGAATTGTTTGAACTATGTCCCACAATTGTAGATAAAGGCAGCGACATGTTTAGATGAACTTTTCGCTAAAACCATAAATATTTTTATGAGAATTAAATAGAAACACAATGCACAGACAATCTCGATTCGATGAGAATTTTTCAAATAAAACCTACTCACGATGGGCCCAAATTCAAATGTTGGCATAATTGGCAACACTTTATCGTATCCTAGGCCCGGTCCTTAGATATGCAGTAAAATAATAAGTCTAAACGCTACTAGAATTCTAAAAAGTACCTAGTAAGAAAAGGTTTCTACCTACTTAGATTAACGAGATGGACCGCTAGTTATTTTTATCAAATAACTTAATCTCCAAGTTATAGGCACTAGGTATAAGATAGGCGAACACCTTAAAAGTAAATTAGGCCGGGATTAGAGATCCGATCTGTGGATATCCGAGGACGGTGGAAGCGCAAAGGCCCTCCCGGATAACTGGGACAGCTATCTATCCATAGCATTCAGCCGCCGCTGCGCGAAGGTAATCTGCCGGACAGCCTTTTATTTTTTGTCAGTCGAACGAAAATGCTTCTCTTTGAAAGTTTCGCTGGAAATCCTGTCAAGAACAATGTGGGTGACGTTGGCTGCGTCTGAAAATCTCCTCGTATTTTTGAGAATCCGTATATTTGAGATGGAACGATTATTTGTAAAATATCTATGATGGAGTTAGGTATATATATATATATGACGTATTTCGTATAGTCGGATCTACGATTTTTAAGACAATAAATATATTGTTTGTCGGTCGCCGGTGCCCAATTCCTGACTTAGAGTTTAGTAAAGTTATAAATATGATTTTTATTTATCTTTCACATTTTCCATTTCGCCAAGCCATACTAAAGACGTCGAGAAACTATCAACATAAAATCCCTTAGTATTTTTTTTACGACACCCGAGGGACTCAACGTGGTAAAGTTTATTTCAAACCAGAAACGATAGGAATGGTTCGCTTTATGTTGAAGATGACAACACGAGTAAAATATTGGGAAAAATTCAATGTAGCCAGCCAGCGCTTTACTTAGTTGTTTGTTATTCCATTTACCACGCGTGAAATAAAAATTGCTATGGGTAACCTACCAAAATGGGTGTAAGCATACTGATGAAATATTTCTATGAAATCGACCCTTAAGGTGGCACCGCATTGTCAAATTAATACTGATTGTCAAGCCCTACTCGATTTTACGTGGAATGAAGAATGGAATAAGGTTTATTTTTCTAAAGCCTTCGCACACGCGACGTGATGAATACAAAGAGGAAATCTTTTCTGGTGACAAGGAAGCATTTTTTGTTCTTTTTTTTTTGCTTCGAGGACTTTTTGATCTTTTTTTTTTTCAAGATTCATTCATACACATTTTCAACAATACGGTAAATTAATTAATGTTATTTTGCTTCTTCTTTTTAACTGCCTCATTGGTATCGGCTCAAGCGCGGCCGCTGGGTGTAATTGTTATGCGTTTGATTCTCAGGTCGGGCAAGGTTTTCAGTATTAGGTTCTCAGTAGGAGCACGGAGTTTGGAACTGTGCCCGGTAGACGCCAAATTATTTACTTTTGCTGGCAGTTAATATTAATAAAATTATCATCAGCCTTCTCATTGCTGGGACTGTGGACTAAAGGTTGGGTGAGAAACTGAGACGTTATTCACCCGCAAGTGAGCAAGCGGTGAAGATTGGTAAATGTCAAAACTGTTAAAATTTCGGGGAGTAGAACATAAATTTTAGGTTGGCCAAGGACGTTTTGCTTTCCCGTTATAAGTGCGCACATAAAATATGAATTAATCTGATCCCTGTATTCAACTAACAAACTATATACCAACACTACTTTAATTGCTTCTATCATATTATCATATTTTTGTAAAATAAGTATTTATAACGCCTATTAAAAGGACATAGAATTATTATTGAAACGCTATTCTAATTTCATAAAAAAAAATTGGGATAGGTATCCGGTGCATCTCTAGGTATTGTCTACTTATAAATTCTAAATTAAACAATATCTAAAAATAATATTTAAACATCTCAACTCCAAAGGGGAAAAGAATGTTTTGTCTGCGTTTAGTCAGAATCACTTCGTCAGAATTGCACTTCGTTAGAATTGCGTTTCGTCAGAATTGCGTTTCGTCAGAATGGCGTTTCGTCAGAATTGCGTATCGTCAGAATTGCGCATCATCAGACTTGCGTATCATCAGAATTGCGTATCGTCAGAATTGTGAATCATCAGAATTGCGTATCATCGGAAGAGATCTTCGTCAGAATAGCGTTAAGTCAGTATTCAATTTCGTCAGATTTGCGTTTCGTCAGTTTTGCGTTGCATCAGAATTGCGTTTCGTCAGATTTGCGTTTCGTCGGCATTGCGATTCTTCAGAATTGCGTTTCATCAGAATTGCGTTACGTCAGAAGAGCGTTTCGTCAGAAGAGTGATTCATCAGAATTGTACACGAAAAACAGGGGGCATTTCTTAAACTGTAGGTACCTATTTACTAGAGATGCAACGAATATGAAAACAAGATATGTCAAGAATCTGTTTTAATTATTGGGATCCGTATTTTGAGATGAAATCCTACGAAAGATATTTATTAGTAGGTAGATACAAAGACACGATGTCAAATTATTTACTTTAGGGGAGCTGTATAAACATCGGGTAGTTAGGTTAAGTTAGTTAAATCGAAGTAGTTCTTTTCGTACAAAAAAGTTCTTTAGATGATTATATACCTACGATATTTTCATAACAAATAAGAAAATTCTAAACTCCGAGCTGATGCTGAGAATTTCCATACCCAGAAGCTCACGCTTCGCAGTCGCGCATGCGCCCACTATGCCAATGAGCCAGTTATATAGGAAAACACTACAATTATGATTGCTACCTACTTAGATTAACGAGATGGACCGCTAGTTATTTTTATCAAATAACTTAATCTCCAAGTTATAGGCACTAGGTATAAGATAGGCGAACACCTTAAAAGTAAATTAGGCCGGGATTAGAGATCCGATCTGTGGATATCCGAGGACGGTGGAGGCGCAAAGGCCAAAGGATAACTGGGACAGCTATCTATCCATAGCATTCAGCCGCCGCTGCGCGAAGGTAATCTGCCGGACAGCCTTTTATTTTTTGTCAGTCGAACGAAAATGCTTCTCTTTGAAAGTTTCGCTGGAAATCCTGTCAAGAACAATGTGGGTGACGTTGGCTGCGTCTGAAAATCTCCTCGTATTTTTGAGAATCCGTATATTTGAGATGGAACGATTATTTGTAAAATATCTATGATGGAGTTAGGTATATATATATGACGTATTTCGTATAGCCGGATTTACGATTTTTAAGACAATAAATATATTGTTTGTCGGTCGCCGGTGCCCAATTCCTGACTTAGAGTTTAGTAAAGTTATAAATATGATTTTTATTTATCTTTCACATTTTCCATTTCGCCAAGCCATACTAAAGACGTCGAGAAACTATCAACATAAAATCCCTTAGTTGTTTTTTACGACACCCGAGGGACACAACGTGGTAAAGTTTATTTCAAACCAGAAACGATAGGAATGGTTCGCTTTATGTTGAAGATGACAACACGAGTAAAATATTGGGAAAAATTCAATGTAGCCAGCCAGCGCTTTACTTAGTTGTTTGTTATTCCATTTACCACGCGTGAAATAAAAATTGCTATGGGTAACCTACCAAAATGGGTGTAAGCATACTGATGAAATATTTCTATGAAATCGACCCTTAAGGTGGCACCGCATTGTCAAATTAATACTGATTGTCAAGCCCTACTCGATTTTACGTGGAATGAAGAATGGAATAAGCTTTATTTTTCTAAAGCCTTCGCACACACGACGTGATGAATACAAAGAGGAAATCTTTTCTGGTGACAAGGAAGCATTTTTTGTTCTTTTTTTTTTGCTTCGAGGACTTTTTGATCTTTTTTTTTTTTCAAGATTCATTCATACACATTTTCAACAATACGGTAAATTAATTAATGTTATTTTGCTTCTTCTTTTTAACTGCCTCATTGGTCTCGGCTCAAGCGCGGCCGCTGGGTGTAATTGTTATGCGTTTGATTCTCAGGTCGGGCAAGGTTTTCAGTATTAGGTTCTCAGTAGGAGCACGGAGTTTGGAACTGTGCCCGGTAGACGCCAAATTATTTACTTTTGCTGGCAGTTAATATTAATAAAATTATCATCAGCCTTCTCATTGCTGGGACTGTGGACTAAAGGCTGGGTGAGAAACTGAGACGTTATTCACCCGCAAGTGAGCAAGCGGTGAAGATTGGTAAATGTCAAAACTGTTAAAATTTCGGGGAGTAGAACATAAATTTTAGGTTGGCCAAGGACGTTTTGCTTTCCCGTTATAAGTGCGTACATAAAATATGAATTAATCTGATCCCTGTATTCAACTAACCAACTACCGACACTACTTTTATTGCTTCTATCATATTATCATATTTTTGTAAAATAAGTATTTATAACGCCTATTAAAAGGACATAGAATTATGATTGAAACGCTATTCTAATTTCATAAAAAAAATTGGGATAGGTATCCGGTGCATCTCTAGGTATTGTCTACTTATAAATTCTAAATTAAACAATATCTAAAAATAATATTTAAACATCTCAACTCCAAAGGGGAAAAGAATGTTTTGTCTGCGTTTAGTCAGAATCACTTCGTCAGAATTGCACTTCGTTAGAATTGCGTTTCGTCAGAATTGCGTTTCGTCAGAATGGCGTTTCGTCAGAATTGCGTATCGTCAGAATTGCGCATCGTCAGACTTGCGTATCATCAGAATTGCGTATCGTCAGAATTGTGAATCATCAGAATTGCGTATCATCGGAAGAGATCTTCGTCAGAATAGCGTTAAGTCAGTATTCAATTTCGTCAGATTTGCGTTTCGTCAGTTTTGCGTTGCATCAGAATTGCGTTTCGTCAGATTTGCGTTTCGTCGGCATTGCGATTCTTCAGAATTGCGTTTCATCAGAATTGCGTTACGTCAGAAGAGTGATTCATCAGAATTGTACACGAAAAACAGGGGGCATTTCTTAAACTGTAGGTACCTATTTACTAGAGATGCAACGAATATGAAAACAAGATAGTATGTCAAGAATCTGTTTTAATTATTGGGATCCGTATTTTGAGATGAAATCCTACGAAAGATATTTATTAGTAGGTAGATACAAAGACACGATATCAAAGTATTTACTTTAGGGGAGCTGTATAAACATCGGGTAGTTAGGTTAAGTTAGTTAAATCGAAGTAGTTCTTTTCGTACAAAAAAGTTCTTTAGATGATTATATACCTACGATATTTTCATAACAAATAAGAAAATTCCAAACTCCGAGCTGATGCTGAGAATTTCCATACCCAGAAGCTCACGCTTAGCAGTCGCGCATGCGCCCACTATGCCAATGAACCAGTTATATAGGAAAATACTACAATTATGATTATTATTAAAAGTCAATGCTACTCCTTGACAAAGTCCTCCTATCCTTTTCTCCACTTCTCGTGATTCTCCGCTGTATTTGGCCAGTCTTAATGCATCAAATAAATAGGTAAATAGAAAAATAAAACACCTTGTATGATGGAGGAGCTGGAGATACCCCATTCTCCTGCGTTTGGTGATATCCATAGCAAAAAGACTGGTCCTGCACTGCTGATCGCTTGAAGTTCAAGCTCAGAGTCTTTCGCTGGACCTGGAATATGTTTATAATTTTTTTATTTTATGAAAAAACCATTTCCACACCAACATTTTTCAACACTAAGAATAATTCCTGTATCGTTGGTGCGTTTACAAACACAAATATTCACTTGCAGTAATACCCAGGCCCAAGGCAACTATGTGTAGGTCATACAAATATTTGTTCCGTGAGGAACTCGAACCCGTGACATATGTATGTAGCACAGTAGTCGATCGCTCAACCACTGCGCGAACCATGCCGTCAAAATCTCGGCATCATCGGTGCCAAAAAATAATGTAAGTAGAAAAAATAAAACATCTATTCACGTACCTGTATTTGGATGGAGGAGATACCCAACTATCCTGCGTTTGGTGTCATCGATAGCAAAGAAACTAGTCGTGCGCAGCTAATCGCAACTGCAAGCTCCTCCTGCGAGTCCCTCGCTGAACCTGGAATTTTTCGCAGAAAGGTTGAAAACCTAGAATTGTATATAATGTTGAATATAGGAATTTTAATTGTATATAATATTGAATAAATCACGTAACTTTAGAGAATGATATAAATTGTTCGTTGTTAAATTTAGTTAGGTACAATAATAACATTACACCTATATCCCAAAAATTTCTGCAGAGATGTAAGTACCTACGTACTTATGTAGTAAATTCAGATCAGAGAGTCTCATGTAATAAAGGCAGTGCCAAATTAAGCAAGCGTGGGGCCCGTAGCAAATTCTATCGAGGGGCCCTTAATCTGCTATGGGCTCAGTATAAAGTGTCTTATTGTAGAATTTTTTTTTGTGCCTTTACCGTAGGAAATTCTGTTTTATTTTCGCCAACAAAATAATCGGTAAGCGATTGTCTGACGTGGATTGTCTTAGTCGGAAAACAGGTGTTAACGGTTTACGTTTTTGTGAGATCAAGTAAATTCAATATAGCACGTTTTAATAAGTTTCACTCAAAAAATTACGCTCAGTCGGAGGTAGGCGGGTTTGGATACGCAGGGCCCCCTTTTACGCGGGGCCCGTCGGAATTGCTACTCTTGCTACTTGGTTAATCCGACACTGAATAAAGGGCGAGCCTACTGCCACACACAGCTACAGTTCTAACAGAAAAACTTAATAACAATTTATTCGATAAGTGGATTAAATCTAGGACCGCACGAACACAACACCAATGAACCAGTTCAGTAACAAGTAGGTAGAATAACACATTAATATAATAAAAGAATTTTAGGAAGGTAGGTACTTGAAACTTTGTAATAAAAGACTACTAGCCTAGCTACTTTGGCTAAAGAAATTTTTGATCTTGATAATCAATGACCACATAGGTACACCCTAAGCTTACTGAAAATAAAAATATACATACCTACTTATTTTCATAAGTTACCTACTTAGAAAATTTCAATTATTGAAAGAAAATTGTAGGTTATTATTACACTTGCACATTGGACGAAATAAAAATTAATGAGGATTCTAAACCAAAAATATAGATGTAAGGGAAGGTCAAATTAAGGTCACTTACTTGCACTTATCACATCGCATTGCATCGTCACAGTGTTATTAATTTCGCTTCACTGTCGGAACCTGGCGTAATCCAGTGATTCTTCAATCCTGTGTACCGTCGACACCCTCTTGATAACCTAGCACATCGAAAAGGTAGACCGATATTTGTATGATCCATTACTGCCAAAATATATCTTCACTTCAGTAACTCGCGAGCCTTATTGGCGATTGTCAATGAGCTATAATACAAAAACCTTGAAATTACTTGCAATTTTGATTAAAAAAATTGATTAGTTGTAAGATGCACGACCGTCCGTCTTTCGTTTCAAGCTTAAATGAAAATATTAAAAAGCTGCTGGTAGATGGAAAAAAATATTATAAAAGCGCCTGATTAATTTATGAACGCAAATATGCTATAAGAAAACAGTAGGCGATGCGCCAAATTTTTTATAGTTTAGATAAAACAGGATATGATGTCCGTGTGAAATTCTTTCTTTACAACAACGAAGATTGATTTCGATCACCGGTTTTGTAAGTTTCTACGTTTTTATAATGTTTTGGATTTCTTTACCTGCGGTTCCGGCTCACAATTAAAAGCTTCTTAATTCGTTGGTATTATTTTATGCAAAGTATTACTCTCGCCCTCTTTCTAACAATCACAATCTCTCAAAAGTTCTACATACGCACAAAAGTTAGTTAAATTCATAACAAACGTATTATACGTACATATATAAATTATTCTCTTATACGTACATATATATATTGCGAGTACAGTACAAAATATACAATACGCGTCACCGTGTGTGTATAAATCTTTAAACGAAATGAATGCGTATAAATCAAGGGCTTATTGTCATCGAAATCATAAAAATAATGAGATCTGAAACGAAAACATTGGTTTCAAAAACCATGATTTCTTAGAACAGGTACGTAGGTAGGTATACCTATATGTTACAACGTTATTTACGAGAGGCAGGTAAATAATTAATATATTACATAACATAGCATCACGCCTGTATTCATCGAAGGGTGAGGCAGAGGTGTACTATTGTACACCCACATTTTGCCGATGCCGTAATCTTACGCAATAGGGGACCAGCTAATTGACACCTACCGGGCACAGTTCGCGACACCGTGCTGCTACTGAGAAGTTCTATACAGAAAACTCAATAATACTTTGCCCGACCCGGGAATCGAACCTAGGACCTCACGCTCAGCAGTCCCACTTGAGACCACTAGACCAATGAGGCAGTCAATAATTTAATATTATTATTAGCACATATGTCAAAAGCAGTTCCTATAGAATCAAATTTAACCTTTTTTTAAGAAACTTAATGTAATCTCTCATTTACTTTTCTGCGAAACAGAAAATTAAACTCTTGTCTCGTAGAAAAAAGTAAAAAGTGTACTAAAACCAAATTCAGTATCTACCTACTTACTTAACAGCAAAATCTCTAGAACATTATTATTTTGCGGCAACCAAGAGTAAATATTAAGTGAATGATTCATTCTCCAGATAGGTAGGTTTAAGCTACCAGAGATAATTCTAAAGATTTATTTGTTTATTTTGTTTTTTGTTAAAGGTTGACAAAAATACTAGAAAGGGGATGGGAAGGATTTCTGTTTTGGCTGCGGGAGCATATTGTTCTTTACAATAAAAAAAAGATCGCGATGCTAAAATACACGATGAAGAAGCAAGATCATATGCTTTTCAGAATCTTTATATATTTACCTTACTTTTTTTTTACCTGGAAGAACAGAAAACCATTCAATAACCCGTCAATCGAAGAAAATGAAAATCAATAGAAAATATATTGTGTCGTTACCGGGCGCCGCGTGTGTCTTTATGGATTAAAGGTCAGTATTCAATCTGGTCAACTACCGATCGACACCTGTAATTCATCTTATGGAGCGTCGCAGCACGTCCCGGGGGATTACGGAAATCGTCACTCCCACTACATGCTTTTATTGTCCTTGGAATCGCTTGGTGGCACATCACTCCCTGTCGACTTTGATCGCAAATCCGTCTGCCAAGCATGGTGATTATGAACCCTTAGCTCGGACATTTCAATCCTGCATAATGTTATCTTAGCGTGTTTACGTGGGATTGAAATATTCTTTTATCTATTGAAAGATTATAGTCTGGAATAGCACATAGGCTACTTTTTATCCCTGAAAAATGTACGGGTTCGTAAACAACGCGGGCGAAGCCGCGAGCGGAAGCTAGTATTATAAATGCGAGTTTGTGAGGATGGATGGATTTTTGTTACTCTTTCACGTCAGAACGGCTGAACGGATCTGGATGAAATTTGGCACAGAGATAGATTATAGTGTGAAAATGTATAGGCTACTTTTTATCCCGGAAAAATGTAGGGGTTCGTAAACCACGCGGGCGAAGCCGCGAGCGGAAGCTAGTATTAATATATATACTGTACCCTGAGCACGAACGTTTCAGTACTGTGTATACAGATACTTAAGATTACTGTGACTTGAGCAGAAGCATATAAATCCTGCATCAACACAAACACTGCGCTTGGATTGTTCGTGCTTCGTACTGTATCAACCATACAGGAGAAATCTTAATGTATGTTGGGGTAATCTTGGCTGTAATAAAAACAAAAGTACGCGAGGACAAACTGGTTGTTTCATTGACGAATTTAATAACATACTTAATTAGGTATCAACAAATATTCCCTACATTTTGACGTTGACAATTTCTAAAGTTATTTTCAAAGCATAAAGACGCCTTGGTTCACGAAGTAGTCAGCGTCAAAAGACCAAATAAATTGAAGGATATTGAACGGAAAAGCGCTCTTTGACGACCGAAACATCGTTTCAGTATTAAAATGATCACAAAGGAAAGTATAACTTTACCTGTAAAATGGTAACAGCAAGCCGGTATAATTTTATACGTTTTCGGCGTTGTTAAAATACTGTGAGGTAATAAACGCCAGGTCGAAACGTCAACTAAGTGTACTACGAAAATGTTAGCGTGAAAGTCTTTGTTCTAAATTCATGATGTTGCAAAGTTATAAATAAGAATTGCGTTTATAATTAAATTTTAATTTCTAATTTTCCTTGTACCCTTTCCCTTGGGTTCTGTGAAGGACTAAAACTGTATGAAAATTAAATTTTATTTAATAAATTTCAGAAGGCTGTCATACAACATTTCCTTCGAGGGGTTACAGACTTATAATATATTTGTACTAGGGATATTATATTTGGAATAGAATATTTTTTGGCAAAAAGTGGTAGTGGTATTTTCATTTTCATTTTTACTGGCCTAAAAGCATATATCGTCGCTGCGCCTGCCAAGTTCCATATGTGCATTTTTTACGAAAAAAATCTCTGTAAGAATCTGTCAAATCTCTGTAATAAGTCGTTTTTATAATTTGATATAACTTTATAGAGTTGTGTACCTAATGAATGTCTTCAATACTACATTGTCAGTTTTTTTATTTAATATATTGTTTAAAAAATAATTAGTTTTATGTTCTTTCTCGAAACCTATCAAAAATCACAAATGGAACTTGGCAGGCGCAGCGACGATATCACGTAATTTTTTTCCGTAAGATACAGTGTAAAATTGCGAGGAAACTGGGTTAAATTGAGTAAAACGTGTTTCTCTACTAAAATATGACTAAATTCTATACAATAATACCTATTTATCGTGGTTATGCGAACGTCGCGCCGGTTCCAGTAATCACTCTTGAGACTGCACATAGTCCCCGTGGACTGAATTAGAATGAATGTTCTTTTACCAATTTTAGTAGTTCTCTAGTTATTTAAATAGTTTTTATTGTTCGATTTTTTCAATGTGATTCTAGACTACTAAGCAAATGAAATAAATTAGTTAAGCTAATCTTAAATAAAGTAATTAAACAAATTCTTTATTTCATTTTAATAAATCCATCGCAAGTATTGGTTGTATTTATACTCAAAATATGCATTTTGAACAACCTCACGCGAGATTCGTGGTTGAAGCCAAATCTCACGACACTAGGGGGAGAGCGGGTCAAAAAATCGCTAAAATCCCCTCACACAATTAATGGACGTTCCCTACTGGAACTCAAGAACTCACCAATGAGACAAAAATTAAGTTATATAATTAAAAATATGAAGTCAAAATAAAGTCAGTCGCAAATGGTCCTTAACTTAATTGCTCCGCTTCGACAAGCATCATCTCGCTTTAATAAACTTCAAAAACGAACACAAGTACCAACAAACTGTATAGCGCCCTAAATTATTTGCGCAGGAGGGGCCCGAATTCATAAATTAGGGAAGGAGTGTCAAAATAAGAGGCGCCTTAAAAACAATAAAGGTGCTTTGAGTTACAATGGGTATGAATTAGACAAGCTAAAGAATACATTTGAAAACAGTTTAATGAAAATGATCTTTTATCAGAAAATATAGTCTTTAATGCAAATTAATTGAAAAAAAATTAATAAGAATGCTACAAATACAAAACTTTTGTTCTTTGCAACGGTTAACGAGCGTTATTTTTGAACTGAACGTTACAGTTGCATGCATTTTATATAGAAAATTCGTGTACGAGGTAGATGCCACCTAGAAATATTCATTGCTAATCATGGACCCCCTGATCAGCCGTTATAATGAAAATGGGATGGGAATACTGCCATAATAACAAGGACTGGTGATGAATATTTTGGAGCGAGACTTTATATAGGTGATATTTGTGTTCGTAAACGTTTAAAAAAATATTTCAAAAATAAACCTAAGAACTCTACATATAGCTTGATATAATCATACTCAAACGTTGCGTCTGTACAATAGAGAGGGTTCATTTAGAAGTTAGATAGTCGGAAGTCCCTTACAAGTTTGTAACTGAATTTCTGTGAAGAAAATAAATGCCTATCACTTATTTGAAATAACTCCGTAAAGTACAGACCGACAAAGTTTCAGATATTAAAAGGAGGAGATCCTCACTTATCTACTTTTAAAAGTCGGTAATGAGCTCTGGATTTTATGCAATAAGTAATGTGTAAATATTTTTTTCTTATCTTAGCTTTTTACACTTTTTAACGCTATTTAGAAAAAACCTCTAAAACCGAAGTTCAAATCAAGTCCTAGGGGTTAGGTTAGGGTCCTAGGTTCTTAATAAAAACGTAGTGCAATAAATAAATAAATAATGCGAAATATTCATTAAATGCGCAGACAACAAAGTGGGGCTCGTTTTGTTTCTGGAAGAATAACGAAAATAGCTGCATTTTGAAACAATAGGCTATACTGCATAAAAAATAAATTCTGATATCTTGTATGGTATATACATTTCCTTCTAAAAATTCAGTAAAACCTAATGGCTTGGATATTGAAAATAAAACATCTATCACAATCAAACAATAAGTATGTCAATGGCAATGAAAAATCATGACGTCACGCTTTTGTATTCCAAACATTTTTAAAACAAAATGTCGTTTTTGACAGTTCATAAAAAGTAATTCTGATGACTAGTAGTCATCTACCGGATTCTACCTATAATAATGATGTTAAATAAATGTTTTCTTATTCACAATAGACTGAAGAGAAACCTTACCTAATTATTTGAATTGTCCTGTGGGTGTGACCTATATTATCTACTTTACCGAAAAAATATAAGTACTATATATAATACCTGTTACCCATATAACTTCCACGTGAGCGAGCGCGGGTATCCATAACGCTATTCATATATAATAACAACAAATTTAGAGAGCCATTGAGATTATTTATCTGAACCCAAATCAATTAAATGCTCCAATGAATTGTCTGCCACACAATAGGTACTCTATCCACGTTTTGTAGCCAACGAAATAATTCTGCGTAAAATATAATATATTATCTATGGACTTCGTTAAAAATATATTCAGGTGCTTAACGAAATCCTTCATTCCGATCTATAAAGGATAAAATATTTCAGCATGATATTTTTCGTTCGGTATTTAAAAGTTTGCGGATTTACGAGTTTAAAGAGTTTCGTTGAATATTTAACATTCTTTTTTTAAAACATTTCGCTGTGGCGTTTTTAATTTGGCCACGGACCTTGGGGCTTGATCCTAAATTGTAGTGAAAACGTTATTTTCTCGCCACCCCAAAGCGAAATCAGGATGAAAATTTAATTTGATTAGGAATCTGTCGGGAATTTGTTAGGTAAGCGAGGCATCATGTAATTTAAATGTTGTCTGTACAAGACGCAAATAAGGCCTGTTTATCCATTTCGGGTCAGCATTACACGGTTGGAAAATGCGATGAATTTTAAAAGGGAAATAAAGAATGTAAAGTGGGACCTTTTACCCCAAGAGCTTAGCGACATGTTTAATATACCTATTTAGAATGTAAAAGTGCCAACGGTTGTTGAAAGACAAAAATAAATGTTCTGAGATTGATGTGATGAATGATGAATGAAGCAATCCTGAATTTGAATACTTTTGATCCGTGGCGTTTTAAGGTACTACTTACCTATATGTATGTATGAAAAGTGGTATTAATGTGTGTGATGTAGATGATATTTTGTTTCAAATTAGAAGGACGACGCAGTTGGCGCAGAGGCTAAGCGATTAGCTTTCTGCGCTACGTATCGCGGGTTCGATCCCCGCGGGAGACAAATATTTGTATGATCTACAGATATATGTTAAGGGTCTGGTTGTGTGTGCATGTAACATGTATGTTTGTAAACTGTACCCGTGATTCCTTTTATAATAATAATAAAAAAAAAGCAGATTTGTTTTTTTAAAACATTGCCCCGCACTCACACTAAAAGGTGTATCACTAGTTATTTTGCCTGAATTATAATAAGTACATAACATACAGGATTATTTTATAGGTCTTTAAACAAACAGATTGTATTAACCAACTGAAATCAACTAACTACCTAATTACATAGTTTTCTGCCTTTTGAACTTCCTCAACTATAATTACTAAAACAAAAAGCAGTCGAAAAAAAGAACAGAATTTCGCAGACCACATTCCTTTCAGAATTATTCCGAACCGCTGCTCTTTAGCATTGCTCTGTAACCTTCTAATTTCGCGCCGGAATTTTGTGGAAATAACAACGGTACAAAAATTTTAAGGGTCTATTTGTACTGCAGAAGCACATAGAGTATCAAATTAGCCGAAGGGACAACATGGCCAAAATTCCCTGTAAGTCGTGTCGTTTCGACTAAGGGTCCATATTTTACTGGGTGCTCGTACCTGGGGTCTGTCGTAAAGGGAATTAATGAAATCCCTGCTGTTCAATAAAGTACGGTACTAATGATATAGCTTACATTAATTACTTTGGCAAAAGTAATCAATTTTCTGGATATCGTAAAGTTTCATTTACATTTTGTGACAGAGGAAATCCGAACGACTTATCAAACATTTAAAATTTAGGCGTAATTTTGATGGTATCTGAAATACTTTGTTTGAATGATGGGCCCAGTTGGATTGTTCTGAAGATTTTGGTAATAATTAAAGTCAAATAGCGAGCAAGGAATGTTTAAGCTGGCGGAAAGGGAAACAGGGTTTACGATGACGTCATGGAACCACAAAGGCGGGTTTCGGTGACGATATGTGTTATGTTAAGGTAAATACATGCCTTGAACAAACATGTTGAATGTTCATATGAACCGTATTGTAAGATTATGTTGTTTTGCATCTATACTATGTTAATATTGATTTTGCTCGTTTGCAGTTCAAAGGGGACATGATTTAACTGAGGCAAGAGGTAACTGACGAATCAACAAGTAGCAATAAATTGTGGCGTGTGATCTTTAATCAATTTCTTACTCCACTATAATGGTTAAAAAAACACGAGTCTCCCAAAACGAATATTTGTGGGACATAAGAACTTAGATGTAATAATTCATCTAAATCCAACGTATTTGTCAAACGAATAACAAAATGTTTATCCTAATCGCTTTAAGTATCGGTAACAAATTACTGACAATTTATTAAAATTCCCACAAGACTTCTTTCGCAAAATTCTGTTGTTTCGTCCACCAGTTTGATGGGGACGGCCATTTATTTTATTTATGTTGCCATCCACATTAACCCTCGTAGGGCTGCTACGCAGAATAACCTAAATGTTGGGTATAATGTTAAAGTTGTTATAAATTCAATTGGGTAATTATAAACAAGGATAATTTCAGTTTTTTCTTGTTTCTGTGGTCATGAAATGAGGAAGCTTTGAAACCTTTCTCTTCTCGATGTATGAACTGGTTTTTCTTAACGTATTATTCTATTTTTTATTTTCGTGTCGTTAGTTAATTTTTAAATTGTTCGGCCAAAAATATAGCTTAACTGGTCACCATTAGGCCCTTCGCATTACAGGAGACAGGATAGTTAGAGCACAACAGCAGGTGCTCAATTGGTTAATTCTAATATATTAGATATTAAAATATTTTTTGAATAGGCTCGTGTGTGTCGCGGCAAAATAACCGCAACTAGATTTCCTTCCAGTGTTTTGGTTTATATGTCAGTACCTACTTTTGATCGGTGTAAATGCCACTAGCAATAATTGGGTAAGGATGAGCAAGTAATTTTCAAAAACTTATCCGCCATTTTCTGAATATTTTGTAGCTAATTTCACTAGGGAATTTTTAAGAACTAAATAACTGTTTATTTTTTTAATCTTTCACTTTCAATTTGCCAACCCTAAGTAACCCACGCGACATGAGGCGTAACATCGGTCGCTATTAACTATCTAATGCTCCTCTATGTGTATGGTGCTGTAAGTTTAATTGGATTATAAGGCCAAGTGGGAATCTGGCTTTATTTTAGTAGGTACAGGCTTCTAAGGAAGAACATTAAAAGACGAATTAAATCTTCTGTCGTGTGCTGACAGCTCTCACATGAATATTTCTCGTGCTGTAGTGGAAAGATAAGCTATTTAAGGGGCTGACTGACAAGGCGTCAATCTAGGAGGCGGAGTAACATAATCACTTCTTGGTATTATAATTCGTACTTAACACAGTATACTTTTTATTCTATTTTGTTCGTAATTTATTTACATTATCTCTCTATAAAACACAAGAGAATATTTTCCCATAGGTGCAGTCAAGGCGTTCCGTTGCATAGAAAACTTTCACTCTGGGTCATTAATACGTTTCTTTTAACAGTCTCAATTTTATGCATTGTTCGCCTTATGCGTACCGATTGGGTCGCTACTTTTTTAAAAATAACTTTGCCCATCACTACGATTTTCTCCTGTACCGTGGGTACAGTTTACAAACATACATGTCACATGCACACACAACCAGACCCGAACCAACTATCTGTAGATCATACAAATATTTGTTACGTGCGGGGATCGAACCCGCGACACGTAGCGCAGAAAGCTAATCGCTTAGCCACTGCGCCAAACATGTCGTCTGAACTCTTCAATCGGGCGCCGAACGCGGTCGCTGTATGAAGTCGAGATTTTTTAAACAAAGTTAAATTAGGGCCCCTGTTCTGTACATAACGAACTGAGCAACGAACCGAGAACAGAGAACTGAACTGAAGTTTCATACAGCCTTTTTTTCATATTCGTGTTAGATTGTTAGACATTTTAACAATTTAAAACATTTTCCATGTAATTTTCAAAGGCCATACAAAAAATGGAAGGTTTTTATGTAACAAAAAGGTATATATGAAAAATGGTGACGGTATATTTTTTTGACACGTTAGCTGAAGTTAATATAAAACGTGACACACGCCGCGTTTAAGTAACGAAGTATGTAGGTACGTAGCAAAGGATTATAAATTCTGTTTTAGGGTTCGGCAGCAGTAATAATTATAATCCTATTAATCCTACTAGATGTGTAATCCTTGTGAGAATGTATGTTACTCTTTCACGCAAAAACGACTGTACGGATTTGGTTGAAATTTGGAATGGAGATAGCTTATACCCTGGATTAACACATAGGCTACATTTGATCCCGAAAATACACTGTTATCGCTAGGTGGTCAGCGTTATTTTAAACTACGGGTAACACCGCAGGGTGCATTTATCTGCACTATATAGTATTATAAAGCTGAAGAGTTTGTTTGTTAGTTTGACCGCGCTAAAATCTGGAACTGCAAGATCCATTTGAAAAAATATTTTTGCATGTTATAGCCTATTTATTGAAGGTTGTAGGTTGCTTTTTATCTCGAAAAAAAACACGGGTTCGTAATCCACGCGGGCTAGTTCACCTATAAAACCACATATCATAAAATACATAAATTGTTACATTGTACATATACAGGGTAACATGAAAAAACCGACAGGGCTTTTATAAGAAACATATTTGTACACAAACCTATACTCTGCTATCCATGCGAAGCGGTTAGCAATGGCTTCATATTTTCCACAATACGTACTAAAATCGATTGCCCTGCCCTGCCATACACGAAGTAAACAAACAAACAACCTTTTATGTTACCAGCAGGGCGCTAAATAACCTCTATTTATTTTATTTACACCATTGACATCCATTATGTAGGTTTTATACCGTATAACACGCAATCTTTGTGCGAGGCTTACTCCATTACTGTTAACGAACCCTGTATGTACAATATAATAGGTCAAGTGTTTATACCGAGGAAAGTGGTCGGTAACTAAGGCCGGAGTCCATCTTGGGTCCGGTAACGTTGTCCGGTTACCATCGTGATGTTTCGGAGTCACGTTCCAACTTACATAACATTTAATGATCAGTAAATATTTTCGACACAGAATTTCTAACAAAACAAAAGTTGAAAAGTACATATTTTGTTACAACACTGTAGAGACGGATCGATTCCATAATCCCCCTTAAAAATTGTCGAAAAGTTTCACATCAGGTGCTAATTAAGAAAACGTTTCTTTATTTCGTTAAAAAAAATACTCAAAGTAAAAACAAAAACAAATCGCCGTTTTATAAATTTGCATAGTCTAACAAATGTGAATATAAATAGACCTATTAATCTGTAGTATCACAATATAATTTAAGCACGAAGCATCCATTAGTTTAGAGATCGTTAGTTTCAGGTAATATGAACCTTACCCAAGTTACAGCACTCGTGATTTACGTACAAATTAAAGTGGAAAATATGTAAATTCGTCGGACGGGGCTTGTTGGCCGTGGCCTACATCTGTGCCTACACTTGGTTGACCAAAGGGGGTCATTCGTTTTATCCGTGGCTCTTCATTTTCATTAGGGACTGATGTCTGGTAAAACCGCATGATTGGCCGTCCTTCGAGCCCTTTTCACATGTAAATATTTCGTTTGAAGGGTGGACATGAAAACTAGAGAGGAAGTATTGTATATTATACTAGCAAACCGGCACGCGTTATTATGGCTCAGTTATAATACATGAAATAACATTAAAAATATCGAGGGTGAGTTTTCGGGATAAAAATTATTCTATCTCTCAAGTTGGGCCAAACAATACACATTTACAAAATTTCATTAAAATCGGTTTAGCGGTTTCGGAGATTAGCGTAAACGAACATCGTGACACGGGATTTTTATATATAAAGAAGATATTACGTAGTGTAAGGAACTCGTATGTACATAATATAATAAGGGCTCCAGCAGATGATTGACTGATCAACACAATAGTTTGGTTGTAATGTAAAACCTTGAATAATGAGTTGGTGTTGTGTGCGTAATTCCGTATACCTACGTACGTCTTTTGTAGCTAACTTGATACTGTAAGTGGTGTTACATACTCTAAGATTAATCCAGCACTAGATTTTGTCCACGACTTCGTTTGCGTATATCTTGTTTTGTTATTTTCTTTTATATTTGGTGTATATATTTAGTGTTTTGTTGCAATAGTAAAAATAAGCCTATGAATGAATTCTTTTTTTTTTTAAACCTTTCCCCTCCCTCATATTAATTCCTGTATCGTGGGTGCATTTACAAACACATATATTCACATACACAATGACCCAGACCTGAAACAACTGTCTATCTGTAGATCATACAAATATTTGCTCCGTGCGGGAATCGAACCCGCGAGACGCAGCGCAGCAGTCGATCTCTCAACCACTGCGCCAACCGTGCCGTCAATTCTCCAGGCCCCAGACTAATTCTTTATAAATGTTTCGTAACGATACGTTCAGTGGTTAAGTCGTGATGACGTAACAAATAGACACAGTTACTGCCAGTATCTTGGGAAACAATCAGTACCTATCTAGATAAACAACAGAACAAAGAATACGCGTTACAACTTTGTTTTTAAGGTCAATATAGTGCAAGGATCTATTGAGGAGACTCCAAATCAATAATGTTCATAAAATTTAGCATTAATGTCCCATTGAACACATTATTCGGTCCGAACATTCATTCATTCATTCAAATCTATCTTCGGGCACAATCTCGAGACAACTAAACACATTTCGAAAATACTTACGGAACCCATTATAATAATTTCATTTCGAAATCAGTTTATTCGGCGCACTTGCGTATACATCGTTATTGACACTAAATCCAAATTAATAGTAATAATTAAGGTATATTGATTTGAATAATAATGCGCTTTGCATAGAAACAGCGTGTTCGTAATTAAGCTGTAATTTTGATTGGTTTTGGATATAATTTGTCATTAATATGATGTTAGGATTTGTAGGATTTATTACATTACATTTAAGATTTCTCAGTAAACTTGTAGCTTTATAGGTTTAAATGGGTGATTTGAAATATACGCTATTTCTGTAAACAATACCAAGTGTAATCAATTTGCGACGATGGTTTGGTTTAATAGTCTCGTCTGGTTCTAGATTTAATCCTGAGTTTAGATTAGAGTGTAAGTAGAGTTTCTGAGAAGTTTGGTACAGTATAAGTAAAGTTTCTGAGAAGTTTGGTACAGTATAATTTCTAGATACTTTTGAACACCAATAAATCCTTTGTGAACATTCTTTTTTGGTTAGAAGCCAGCATAAGAACGATCGATGCGTTAATTTTAATGGTGTTAATTTAGTAAATAACTTTTTCATTTAGTTACAGGTAAATATCGACTGTGAACTGGCAACTGGTACTATTTCATTTTTGACAACATTACAGGATTAAGAAAGTTTTTTTAGAAAAGATGTTAGTACAAATTGAATGAATTCGATTTTGGCGTCTAATTTTGATTGAAGCAACTATGCTTTTTGCAGCGCTGCCGGGTATGAAATAGTTTAGAATAGTATAACCAAGTAAAATCCTCATAAAATCGAGATAGGACATGTTGCCAGTTCACAGTCGATGTGTTTGATATGACTGTATGGAAAATGTACAAAAAAGATTAATGACTTTCTTCTGCTTCTTCTGTTTAGTCGGTATAAGCATATAGTACGGTACATGAGAATGGCTCATACTGTAGCAAAAAGATTAGTCAGTCAGAAATGGCTGGATTGAGGCCGAATGTCCAGGCTCCTTCTTTGCACCCACCCTTCTCTACATCATTTATAAGGATGCTTATTTTTTTTTGTTTATTTATTATTAAATTGTCGCAGTTCTATTTGCCTTTCTTATTCAGCAATGGCTGTTTACTGACATGTCATAAATTGTTATTCATACCTGCAAGCTTTAACAGCGTGCATGGACGGCATGGTTGGCGTAATTGCGGGTTTGATGCCCGGAAGAAACAATCTATGATACAGGAGATATCGAGATGTTTGGATTTTTTTTCTTTTTTAAATAAAAAGTTATTAAACTCAATGTTATTTTCCAGTGTCTGTCCGTATAATTACTTTTTCTGGGTACGCCATTCACAATTATCGCCGCAAATGAGGTGTATATCAATTGTGGGTAGTCATTACTCAACAACGGCCCATTACTCTTTTAGTGGTTGTATTAAATATAAAAGTTTCCACTCAATAAAAGTTTTATGACCCTTAATGAACATTATTTGGTTTTATGAAGGATATATGGAGGTATAAATATTACGACTCGATTAGAAAAAGTGGGTCACCATAGCTTTTTGCGCTGCGGGCAGGCCGCGGGTTCGATTCTAATGAGATAAAAATATGTATTCTATATGATTACAAGTATTTACATTTTTTCGCATATAAGCTGATTTTTGCAAACACTACCCATGGGCCACAAAGGGCAAAGTAAAAAATAAAATTTAACAAAAAAATATACGAATGTTGTGAATGTGTACAAATAAGTAGTTTTTAAATTAATAATAGTTTTTTAAAACTAAAGATTGCAATCAATGCTTATGTAACCTTTAAAATACAGGGTGGCTAACGAGATAATGCTTTGCTGACAGTTCGTTATCGGGCGGCCGATGTGAGCTTGGCGCCCAATTTATTTTTAACGTTTTTTTATAGTACTCTACTGGTACAAAATCTACAATCAATTTAAATTAGTTGTAGTAGTTTAGCGCAAAATTTGGTGGTATTAGGAACGCATTCTTCATTTACGCACAGGACGCAGCGCACTTTAAGTGTATACATATTTTTGAAGCTATTTGTACCTACCTATTATTGCTGTTAAATGTGGAACACCAAATAAATACTTATGTGATTTTATGTAGCAGATCTAAAATTAACTTGGTACGTAGGAGGGTAGGGCTAGAGACAATAGGATTACTGTCGCAAAGGATGTCTCCCATTCCATTTCAAAACTAATGAATGTAAGCCCTACAATTCTTCATTGTTAAAGTCCTTTGTCAAAGCAATTTTGATGAATTTAGCACAGAGGTTTCTTGAAACCAAAACCTTTGAGTAGATAATTTCCAGCGACTAAAAACAAAACAGTAGGTACGGGCGCGTTTTTTATTTAAGTTAATTCAAAATGCACATTTATTATATATTTTTAGGTTGACGTGTCTGCGGTCGAAGGCGAAAGAATCCGCGCACGCTATACGTACTTGATATAGAGAAAAAAGGACCTACATACAAGTAATTTGAAAAATGCAAACTAGTGCATATAATATGCAAGATATACTATGAACATGCGCATACACCCAGACCCGGAACAACAACAATTTGTTCTATGTGGGAATCGAATCTGCGACACGCAGCGCTAACACCTAATTGCTTCGCCATTGAGTCAACATGGCCTTCAATGTTGCACTATACTCTCCAGTACATTAATATTACAGTTTCTTTGTATGTTACTTACTTCTTGTTTGAATACTGAAATCAATCAACCTTTATTGATAAACTATTCAATTATATTCTACTATTTATAAATGACACAGCTAATTAAGTCGATCTCTTTTTGATCTGTATAATTTCGTCGACCTCTCATAAATGTTCGTATTAATCCCGACTCGAAATAAGGTCCAATTAAGCCAAAAAAGTTCCTATCTCAAGCTCTGACTTAGATTAATGTAAAAGAAAACTCTAATTACATTTTCACCGACCTGGGAATTCAACTTAGAACCTCGGAATCGATGTTTCGCTAAGATTAAGTTAATGAAGCTATAATAATCTGACTATAGAGATTACGGAAGTTTGTGCAAAGTTTTAGTTTACAACGGAGTTATAGTTGCAAAGTGGATTATGGCGCAAGCGCGGATCACATTAAATATTAAGAAGACTGAGCAAGTTCATTTTCAAGTAACTATGGAATTTTCTAGTGGTAATTAAATTAGAATTTCATCGGATTCAGATAATAGCGCGTCCTTTCTCTTTGGATAATGTTAAATTAATCAGGCACTTGGAAATTTTTAAGCTATCTAAAAAGCTAGAGTCTAGACCAGCCATACTCAAACTTTTTTTTTCTTGGGCCACTTTCTGATTGTAGCTGTGTTCCGCGGGCCGCTACATAAATCACAACATCTATTATTTAGATGTTAATGAAAAAACCTTTAACTGTTTATTTAAATTTTAGTGAGAATGATGATCACGTGTGCAATCAGTGCCCTGCGCCTATTATTCCTGCGGAATTTTAAATAGGTAATTGGCTTAGTAACTTCGTTAATAGAATTTGAAGCTATAACGGATGAGCCACTTTCGAAAGCCTGGCGGGCCGCACGCGGCCCGTGGGCCGCCGTTTGAGTATGGCTGGTCTAGACTAATTATGGCGAACTCCAAACTTTCTATCAAGACCAAACGTAGAAGTTTGACTTAAGCTATCTATAAAAATAATGTTATTCTCCTAGTATATTATCGCGTCGACAAAATATTACTTAGTATTACATATCTATATAAACTAATGATTACGTAACTCGTGAATGCAATAATAATATGTCTTCCGCGAACCGTAATTAATTAATACATATGAATACAATCGTAAATCTTACTTATGTAAAAGTTAATAATAATACTATGGCATTCATTTCCATGTGAAAACTCGTGCCGTTAAAAGAAGAACTATCAATCTTTGAAGACGAAGAAGAAGGAGAAGCATATGGGATAATGTTGCTGGCCCTCTTGACATACTTAAATAAAGTAAGAAATATAATTTATGTGGTTACTCTGTTCTATCTTGTGGTGTCACATTTATAGAAGATGTGACATCACATAAAATAACAGAGTTATAATATGAATATTAAGTCGAGAAAGATAATCTAAATTTCATTACCTATCTTGGCGAGACACGAGGATGTCGACATAAGGAATTTGGACTCAGCATTCTTAGAAGCGATAGTTGTTACAGCCAATGGTTCAATAGCCAAGAACCTCGACCAACACCATAAGAGGCTCTCAATAAAGGGCTGGATCAAGGACTTGATGCAGAAGACGCTACACAGCACGCATTGTGATGATCCTCTCCGGAGCCCTAGACATCGGTAGCTGTTCCTGACTATATTTGATAATGTATTTTTAATCGTATTTGAGTGTAATAAATATTTTTAATATAGTAAACCAAAATTCTATCAAGGCACTTTATGGCAGTATAGGATATCTTCATTTCCAGAAACTCAACCACTTATGCATTTGTTATATGGTGGCAATCATAATAACGGTAGAGTAATACACACATTTTAATTCAACGTAACAAATAAAACTGTTTGCCACCAGTAAAGTTGTTACTGAGAAAATACTTCGAACGGTAAAGCACCCAATAGCCAGTATTCAACTGTGTATCACCGGATAAAAGTTTCGGGATCCGAGTACCTGAATCACGAAACAACCGCTTTATTTCAAAGGATTTCAGTTGTGTACTGTATTAGTTTTAAACTTGAATGAATCCTATTCACTGCAAAACGAGCTTTACTGGGACTTCTGTATTCGTCTTTTATAGAAATAGGTTGATGAATTTTATACACTATTTGTATTAGAATTGTTACAAAAAAAAATAGAAAAATTATTGACAGAAGCATGGGTTCAAATATCAAACCCCGCGTGTAATTTTTAAAGTTCTCTTAGTGTAAGAGAAATTCTAAGTCTTACCTACATAAATAAGTACAGATTTAACTTTTTTTTATAAAATTATCCTATTTACAAATACGTACACGCTATATAAATAAGATTTTATACTTTATGTTAAGGTTATTTTAATCATACATTGTATGTATAAATTTGAAATAACTTTGCGTAAATAGATATAATCTTTATGCTATTTTTCATTGCTATCTAACCAATACCTATACTAATTGTAGCGATGATTGGTTGAGGAACTATCTGTCAGCCATTTAGATTGGCCATCGAAGATAATTAATTAACAAATCAAGCAATTGAGCGACGTAAAACGTTGGTGTTAGCCGGCCAACATGTGGTAAGATATGTTCGCTTGGCCTAAGGCCTCTCATTAAAGCCTGGCTCGAGTCCAGACCAGGACAATGGAGGACGCACTTAACGTGATTTATTAGGCTTGTTTGTTTGTGGACAATTATTCTAACTTGGCTGGGTATATTGAATGTATTTCGTTATGAATGTGGAATTATATTGGAGTTGTAAATGATGTTGTGCACAATAAATACAATGCTCCCGTAATTTTCTATTAGAGTTGCTAATTGAATAATAATATGAGTATTTGCCGAAATTAATAGCACGTGAAGAGAATCCTTAAACTTCTAAGGATTTATTATTTGAGAACGGACGAAGACTTGGAACCATTCCCATAAGTTCTAAGCTATTTAATACGTATATAAAAATCTTTGCGCGTGATGATCCTGCTTCATTTAGGTATGTACTTCTTTCACAGTTTTTTGACAAGATATTTTGGTCTTCTTCTTCGCGTGGATTTTGATCCCAAATTCAAATGATTTTTGACCAGTACTTCCCCACGTCAACAGACTTATCCGTGACTTTGCGAAGGTCTTTTAGAATGCAGGTGTTGGTGCACAACGAGCAAGACAGAATATGAGGCATTAGTTGTAGTGTACCACCGTTACATAGAGTCTGGTCGAAATATCGGATATTTTGGTACAGGTTCTACATAAACAAAAGCGTGTGAAAAAGGAGAAACCGAGATACGAGGGAGGATATGTATTATAGTGAGTGCAATGTTATGAACTGATCATGCCAGTGTATTGAGTGCCGATTCTTAGAAGAGACTGGGACGGCACCCTTTATATCACTCGTTACCTAAGCTATTTTCTTTAGTCACGCTTGAATAGGGCGCGCGCGCACGTCGTCGCGCTGTTTACAAATAATTGTAGTAAGTAATTTCTGAGACTGACCTAAATATTAATTTGGTCTTAATGGTTTCTGTGACTAGATCCGAAAAAATAATATTTAATTAAATAAATAGTGACTATCTATATCAAGACAATGAGAATAAATCCATTATTGCAAAATATATCGCGTTATTACATAAATATTTAATTTTATTGTATTTCACTGGCTTTATCGATATTGATGCGTTTCTCTTTACAGAATTGATCTGAAAATCTTTACATTAACAAAATGTACAGATTACGATCGATTGTACTACGGCTGTGTGTGTGGGTGAGCCTGTTGGTGGTATGTCGGGCCCAGAGCACGGAGCAACTTCTCGAACAAAACCCTTGCACGAGAAAGACGACTTGCAGCGACTGCATCCGGATGCCCAGTTGTGCCTGGTGCTTCCATTCGGACTTCAATGGGACGCGGTGCTTAAACCTTGCTATCGACGGCACCGCTGGCTGCGATGAAGCCTACATCTTGGTACCGGACAACCAACGCTCTGTCGATCCAATGTACAATCTGGACTTGAGTCGAAGTACGATATACAATGACATTACAATCGTAAAAGAACCAATTGGTTTAATGAAATGATGATTTTTTTATGTTCAATTTCAGCTAAATCCAGAATGGCCGGCTCATCGTCATTTGCAGAATCTATGAACGCCATAGGTAGCAGCTTCGCGACTTCGGCTTCTTTCTACGCTCCCGGTGCCGGCGCAAGCGAAACTCTCGTGCAGATTAAACCACAGAAGATCAAACTCTCCCTCAGAATGAGTAAGTTCTATTACTATCCATATTTTTCTACTGATCGTAAAATATTCTGTGAGTATTTAATATTGATAATTCAACAAGCTATGATAACCAGTTCGCATTCAATGTCATATATGATTAATTAATCCTACTGTATATATATATATATATATATATATTATATAATATTATAAACGCGAAAGTTTGTGACGATGTATGGATGTATGTTTGTTACTCTTTAACGCAAAAACTACCAAACGGATTTTGATGAAACGTTACAATGATATAGCTTATACATCAGAATAACATAAAGCCTATAATTTTATAATGATATTGCGTAAATTGGCCAAATTATAACGAGTGGCCACATTATAAGTGTCAATTATGTCGAAAAATATTCTGGCATCTGAGGACTTTTTCGGTGTGCGCTGCATAAACCGTTAAAGTTACACGAAGATAATGTAATGGATTGCTCTTATGCAGTTCTAAAAAAATTTACGCAACTAATTTATCCGATTGTAAGTTCGCTGTTTTTTATTCCGGACGTGGACGGAAGCTAATTTCAATCCTCACTGATGAAGTTTTGTGTTTTTCCCAGATCAAATGCAGCGGCTTTCCTTTCAGTACTCCAGGGCTCAGGATTTTCCCGTCGACTTATACTACCTCATGGACCTTAGCAGATCTATGAAGACTGACAAGAAAAAGCTTATTGCACTGGGCAGCTTGCTGTCTGCTTCATTGAGGAATATGACTTCCGATTTTAGGATCGGCTTCGGGGTTTTTAGTTCAAATTCCAGTTACCAGAATCTGATGCCGCTCAGCAATGACGCGGAGTTCTTCGAAGTAAGTATGAGGGTATTATTTTCTTTTCATAAGATATAGACTAATCATCTAATTTGGGGCAAACAGGTAATAATCACATATTGTAAAATTCTTGGGCAATGTTTTATTATTTTTATTAGAACTTGCCAGTATATATTTTTTATTTAAAATTATACCTCCACTGTAACTGCCACTTACTATTAACCGACGTAAATCTCAAATGCCCACTCACACAGTAAGATAAATATTTAAAAAAATATTGAACCCCAAATAGTAGAGCAGAAAGCCAAAGTCTTAGCCACTGCGCTAATCAAGCTACTCTATTTATAATAAAGTAAACATGATAGGTAGATTCACGTTCCAGTATTTACAAGCCATCTTCTGAAATTCAAATTTAGTCATCTGTCTGACAAATTAACTGTTGACCCACAGAAAGCGATAGCGAACGCCACCGTGTCAGATAACTTGGGTGCTTCGGTGGGTGGTCTAGAAGCTATTATGCAAGCCGTTGTGTGTAAGCAACAGATAGGATGGCGCGATCAGGCCAGAAGAATTCTTGTCTTCTCCACTGACAGTGACTTCCATTACGCTGGAGACGGAGAGGTAACCACATACATATATGTTTATATGGAAAATAACTTATAGAAACATTTTTATAATGTAACAAGTAGATATAGTGATTACATGGCTTGCTTTATAAAAATTGCTGATATCAATTCTATTCTTATAAATTGTATTCTTTACATATTGTTTTACATTATGTCATTACTCAAAACATTGTGATAACAAAGACGAAAGTTATCCAACATTTTTATCAACTGTTTACAATACAAGGTGCTCTTGCTAAAAATAGTTAATCAACTTTGACCCCAGGTCGGTGGTATCGTTCACCCCAAAGACGCTGAATGTCAGATGCAGAACAATATCTACATGCATTCGACCCTGCAGGATTACCCCAGTGTTTCAGTGATAAATCATGAGGTAACATAATTGTTCTGCATTGTTTACATGTACAGAGGTTAATTCATATCGTACTCTTCATATTTTTTATTCGATCTAGGTTCTTTGGAGTGGTAATTTTCTTACTATATGAACATAGAAACCGTTTTGAACGGGTAGGAATTTTATAGAAATCTGATTAAATATAGCAAGATCGTTAATTTGTTCTTTAATTTCCGTCACATAACGAATGATAATACTGTAAACGAAATTTTGCCTTAATTTTAACTTCTTGATCATTTTATCATCTTCCACTTAATAATATCTCTGGAACTCAAGCCGCCTTTTTGGAAGAGAAACCAGGCCGCACTACGCGATTCCGTAGAAGACTGTGAACATCTTCATCTTTTCTTACACCTCTTTTTGTGTGCAGGTGAAGAAGCACAAGATCAACGTAATCTTCGCGGTGCCGGCGGGACAGATAAGCAGTTATGAGCAGTTAAGCAGGCACATTGAGGGCTCCAGCACGGGCGTGCTCAGTAACGACTCTACCATCATCGACCTTGTCCGCGAACAGTACAATGTTTGTACACTTTGTAATTCTCCGCATAACAGCACCCCCAGTAGTCGGTTGTAGTTACCATTATGCCAAAAAGTATGAAAAATCACGCGCGTTTTCAATAGAAGTACACTCAAATGCGTGCGCACGAGTTTTTCATACTTTTTTGGGTTATGTACGGAACGATACGGAGGGCCCGTGTCTAAACTGACATCTATACTCGGTTTGTTTAGGTACTTAACTAAAGGTAAACAATCTTGATGTGTCTTTTTAATATTTTTTGTTTAAAAACTCAGTTTAAAAATAAAACACGACTAAAAACCAATGTAAGACAACAATAACGATTACCAAATAACTGAACCACTAGTTTAAGCAGTAGTTTATTTGTTTAATATGTGTTTGTGTAAAAAGTCACATCAAGATTGTTTACCTTCAGTTAAGTACCTAAACAAACCGAGTATAACTCTGTGACTGCTATTTAAGTATCGGGGCGTTATCTTGCCTGGAAGAGTACATTAAGCTATTGAATGTCGGCTGAGAACTCACCGGTATTTAGGAGCCTGGAATACTTGTTTAATCTTAGGTTACTAGGAGAATGATTTGTTCCCTATAATGTTTTAGTATCTACCGCTTTTGTATATAGGTACTGGAAGTGAATCCTAGCATAATTGTGAGTAGTTAGTAGTTCAATAATGTAATCCTTGCATTACCATTTTTAATTGGCAGCCATTTGTTGTTTTTTGTATTTTGACTGCCTCATTGGTTTAGTGGTTGCAAGCGCGACCGCTGACCGTGAGGTTGGGTTCGATTCCCGGATCGGGAAAAGTATTGTTGGATTTTTCGCATGAAAATTCTCAGAAGTAGCACGGAGTCTGGATTTGTTTGAAATGTTGTATTTTCATAACGTTTATTCTAACTAGATATATTATTGCTAGCCTTAAAGTGTATTTGGGTTTTTCTGTATGGAAATTCTCAGTAGCAGCACGGAGTTTGAAACTGTGCCCGGTTGATGGCAATAAGCTCGCTACCTGTCACATGGGACTTAATAACAGCATCGCCGAAACGTAGGTGCAGGCGTGTGCTGTGTTATGTTATTATTGCCATAAAATTAACTTTAAATTTGCAGTCGATTACGTCAACGGTTGAAATGAAAGATTCGTCAAGTGACGCTGTACACGTCGTGTATCACTCATCCTGTCTTGACGGCGAAGAGCTCATACAGACGAATAAGTGCGAGGGCTTAAAGGTATTGCAGTACAACAAATCCTACTAATATTATAAATGTGAAAGTTTGTGAGGATGGATAGATAGATGGATGGATGGATGGATCTTTGTTACTCTTTCACGCAAAAACTACTGAAAGGATCTGGAATAGCACATAGGCTACTTTATATCCCGGAAAATGTACGGGTTCGTAAACCACGCCGGCGAAGCCGCGGGCGGAAGCTAGTGTATTATATGTATTCGTGTGTGTGTTGCCTTCCATGTACTTAGGAAGGTCTGAGTTCAAACTAGTGGTGGGCTGTAGCGGCTTTCTTGAATAACGAAACGGAACTGTCTATCGGATATCAGTAGCGGTTGTTAAAACGTTATTTTAGTAAGAACCACGGAGTAAATACGAAGAGGAGATGTTGTAATTCCATTTCCCTATGAAACATTGCGTGACATTTTGCGGGGTGAGGGGGTGTTAGATCCCGCCCACTTCTTTATTTTCCATCTGCCGGTCTATAGCGAAACTACTCTCTCGTTCTGTCGATTTTACTTTGTAGTTATATAACTCTCTCACGCTAGATGTCACTAAGTGCAAGATGCAACAGGGTCGTACTCAGAATTTTCGTACAAAGGAGTAAACTTTTTTATTTATTTTTTAATTAATTTTGCGAACCATCTTGATACGTATTTTTTTTTTATTGAAATAGTTATTTCATCATGAAAAAAAAAATGTTAGAATAAAAAGCTTTTTGATGAAAGACGAATGAAGATTATTAGTTTTTCTCTTATTTCTAAATGACTTATTTTGTTAAAAAGACTTACCAAGATTGTTTACAAAGCTAGTAATTTTAGAAAAAAAAAAACACTTTCCGTTTACGCGACAATCCATTCGAACCATTAATGTCAAATAAATAAGTAATACCAGACTAAATCAAAAGCCGCATGACGCGAAAAAAGCTTCATACTTAACATGATTTTTTGATGTGGTCAAGTAGGCAAAACTAATTTCAGAGGCAGAATAAATAATAGACAAATTATAAAGAAAAAAAATTAGTAGCAAAATTCAATTTCCTGCAAAAATAACTGCCATGGTTAGTTGTTGTCGGTTTGTTGCTCTATCGTTTTCTACGGTTGCAAAATGCTTAAAACGAATATCATAACAGCATCCGTTCTGTTAAGTCGCAATCTTTAAATTCTCCTAATTTTCGTAAACATAAAATTGTATCGAATACACTAAAATCCCTTATTCCCTTATCCCTTATCCCTTATGGGCTTTAAGTACTTTAAATTAAGTAAACAACAACACCATACTAGTTGTCTTGCGGAGGGAAAGTACTTTAAATAAATTATTGTAGATAGAATATTTAATTTATATTTTTATGTCCAGCGTATTTAATGTTTTAAGTACTTTCCATTTATGAGACAGCCGCGGGACGTTCGTTAAAATAATTGTATTCTAATTACGGCCCTGTCTTTTGTTATGTTTATGTTTGTTGTTCATAATTGACGATAGATGGCGGCCTGTTTAAAATTTGATATAAAATCTACAAAAATAATATTTAAAAAGTCTTTAGGAATGAATGTTAAACAAATTTCAGTATATATGATTATTAAAATATATTAATACTGAGCTCTACGTACCTAAATATTTTTAGTTCCCATGACACAGTGTCGCCATCTAATGTCGGGTAGAGAATTATATTTGGAAACGCCCTCCCTAAGAGATTTTTCTAGAACTATTTTAATAAATTACGCATGAAATTACTTACAAATTAAATGTGATGCCATCCATAGCATCAGAACGTCTATCCGAGTAGTTTTTACAAGATAAAACACAACACTTCATTCTATTTTTTCTTCTAGCGCGAATATACCGTAAAATGGGAAAGTTTACAAAGTTGTGTACAGGACGAACGCCAACAATACACTGACTAAGGCCACGCCTACGTGATGACGTCAGGACCTTGTTGGAGTCACAGTGCACAGTTGCTTAGGCCGTCTCCTCTTTGTATTTACTCCGTGGTAAGAACCAATAGCGTGGTTTATGGCACTCAACTACGGGTGTAACGAAGATTTCCGAACGTTGGCTGTTTTGTGTCTGAGTGCAACGCGATTGAGTTGTTAGCATGTGTTCTGTGGATAGATGTTAGCAGGTTATTTCAGAACGGTGAAATGAGCTATCCGCTATTGTGACGGTAGCTAGTTTCAATAACCTTTACGTCGCGCAACGACCACCGCTAGTTTAAACCCGGCCCGCACCTCTGACTTTTCGGAATCAGGTACGGATCAGAATTTTATTATCACTTACGTTTATGATGAGGAAACCTGCACACCTGAGAGGGCTACATAAAGTTCTTGATGGTGTGTATAGTCCGCCAACCTGAACCGGGCCAGCGTGTTGGCCCAGCAGTGGGACAGTAATGGGCTGAATTGATAAATTTATTTATTATATATTTTGTCACAAACGCGACTGCTGAGTTTGAAGTCCTGAGTGAGAGCCCCAGGTGTGACGGTAATAGTAGATTTTTCTGCTAGAAAACTTTTATTTGCAGCCCAAAAAATATAAATTTCTTGCACCCTCTATTGCATGGGACTTAATACCGGCACCAACACCATCCTATGTTACATTTTTTTTTATTAATTTGTAGGTGGGAGATATTGTAGAATACACAGCTGATATTACGCTTAAAGAATGCCCGAAAAACCCCACAAAGTGGAAGGAGACTTTTAAAATATCTCCCGTCGGCACCTCGGACAGTCTCATTATCGAGCTCGAGATGATCTGTAGCTGTTCGTGTGAGGAGCCTGGACATTATGTAAGTCATTCTATACATTAAATTGATTTTTATTACATCGACTGAATCATTGATCTAGTGGTTGCAAGAGCGGCTGCTGGCTGTGAAGTCCTGGGTTCGATTCCCGGATTGGGTAAGTGTTATTGGGTTTTTCTGTATGGACATTTTCAGTAGCAGCACGAAGTATGGAACTGTGCCTGATAATCTCTGATAATCTTCGCATCGGCGAAATATGGTCGTATAAAGTACAAAAACTACTGCTTAATCCTTCGGGGAATACAAGCGTGATGCTCTGTAATGTTCTATATGTTAAATATGCTTCTTTACATTAAATCAAACATTACTTCTTAACGATGAGTATACTGCAACTAATCGCGAATTGGTAATTAATATAGGCGCCGAAACATTAACGGCGTTTACCTTATGTTTAAAATAAGCCATAATGAAACTAATTTTCTATAGTTTTGTGATTTGGCAGGCTTTCAACGCCAGTCCTCAAGTGTGCAATGGCGCGGGCGTGTTAGCTTGCGGAGTGTGCGCATGCTTTCCGGGCAGATTCGGCAAAAACTGCGAGTGTTTGATCCACGACGGCATGTTGCCGGATCAGGAACTCGGCTGTCGCCCCACCAACGCCAGCTCCGACCCACTGTGCTCCAACCGCGGGACCTGCATATGCGGAACGTGCGAATGTAACGCGATGGAGGATCCGCTCCAGGTGACAACTGTTGGCCTAGCCTTTTTCCACCTAAGTTGAAGTCAGCTTCCAGTCGAACCAGTTGTGGCTTAATATTAGTATTTTACACGAAGCTACTGCCAACTGACTGGGAGACACTGATACTCTAAGGTTAGACCAGTTATCAGTCTTTGATTTCCTGACACTGGTAATGACTGTCGAAGGTATTCGTATGACACCCGAGCATTTGGCGCTGCTTTACGTGCTTTTTGAGACACGGAGGGGTCTTGATGTGTAAATAATCCTATGCAAGGAATTGGGGCATGCGCTGCTTTACCTTGCAGTTCGACTGATTTGCGCAGTACCTATGTAGCTACGAGCCCCTCAAGAAGAATTTTCTTTGTATCTAACAGTAGCAAAATATATAAAGACATATTTCCTATTCTGATGGTTCAGAAGTAGGTACAAGTCATTAAATTACATATTAGTGTGTTAATTTGTTGCAGTATGAATGACGGATTCGTCATTCAAATATAATATGTTTAATTAAAAACATTTCGTCCATATCAGGTGATCTCCGGTGCATTCTGCGAGTGCGATAACTTTAGCTGTCCTATGCACAATGGGGTGTTGTGCTCTGGGCCCGATCAAGGTGAATGTGTATGCGGCAAGTGTAGCTGTAGGACTGGGTACACCGGCCCCGCCTGTCAGTCCCAAGGACCAGACGCTCTGCCGTTCGCCGGGTAACGATTATAACGAAAAACTCATCATGTACTATGTTGCATTTAAAATGGCGTTTAAAGTGAGTACAGCTGTAATGATGAAAACGATTAATAAAGATATGTCTTAATATTATCGACTGTTATTTTCCCATTGTTATTCATACTCGACCGCTTATTTTCCGTTCCAATTTCTTAGAAAAATTAATAATAGAAGAATTATAAATCAGTTGCCTGTCAACACTGGAAACTATGTTCTATAATGAGGAAACACGCACCGCAAGGGCGAGACGTACAGTGCAGGATGTCTAGATTTCTAGAAGATTACGGGACAGTGAGACAAAATATACATATATGTATATAAGAATAGTTTCTAAAAATAACCCAAACCACTGAGTCTCGAATTTGAATTTTTACTCAGAAGTAAATTGGTGGGAACACATTCTGAAGCCGTACACGAAATATTGACGATTTTAACGCATGTTATTTTTTCCATAATTTTTTTAACTATTGGGGTTTGATTAATTTTTTTGTGTATTATTACAACGCAATATACAAATGCGTGAATTTATTTAAACTTCATTTGCCACTGTACAATGCAGACAGACTACGACGTAGGTGACGCAATGATTATTTTACTCCTCATGCTACGTTGCCGTAGTACATATTCGATTCACTACGAGGTACGAATAAAATCGAGATAACAAAAAATAAAAACCGACTCCAAAAAACTCAAAAACAAAACTAATAACTAAAAAGCAAAAAATAAATCTTTTATTATACAATATAGTAGTTGAAGAATATTGAAATCGGTGCCAAGTGAAACATAAAAGTAATATACCTTGCTGCTATAATAGCGACATTGAAACAACGAGTTCACGTAAAAATTGTCGAGTGCGAGGCGAATTATGCGTCGGACACGACAAATGCACTTCGCCAATCGTGTCGGTTTATCATTGCATGTTTTACTTGGCACCGACTTCAATATTCTTCAACTACTATATTGTATAATAAAAGATTTATTTTTTGCTTTTTAGTTATTAGTTTTGTTTTTGAGTTTTTTGGAGTCGGTTTTTATTTTTTGTTATCTCGATTTTATTCGTACCTCGTAGTGAATCGAATATGTACTACGGCAACGTAGCATGAGGAGTAAAATAATCATTGCGTCACCTACGTCGTAGTCTGTCTGCATTGTACAGTGGCAAATGAAGTTTAAATAAATTCACGCATTTGTATATTGCGTTGTAATAATACACAAAAAAATTAATCAAACCCCAATAGTTAAAAAAATTATGGAAAAAATAACATGCGTTAAAATCGTCAATATTTCGTGTACGGCTTCAGAATGTGTTCCCACCAATTTACTTCTGAGTAAAAATTCAAATTCGAGACTCAGTGGTTTGGGTTATTTTTAGAAACTATTCTTATATACATATATGTATATTTTGTCTCACTGTCCCGTAATCTTCTAGAAATCTAGACATCCTGCACTGTACGTCTCGCCCTTGCGGTGCGTGTTTCCTCATTATAGAACATAGTTTCCAGTGTTGACAGGCAACTGATTTATAATTCTTCTATTATTAATTTTTCTAAGAAATTGGAACGGAAAATAAGCGGTCGAGTATGAATAACAATGGGAAAATAACAGTCGATAATATTAAGACATATCTTTATTAATCGTTTTCATCATTACAGCTGTACTCACTTTAAACGCCATTTTAAATGCAACATAGTACATGATGAGTTTTTCGTTATAATCGTTACCCGGCGAACGGCAGAGCGTCTGGTCCTTGGGACTGACAGGCGGGGCCGGTGTACCCAGTCCTACAGCTACACTTGCCGCATACACATTCACCTTGATCGGGCCCAGAGCACAACACCCCATTGTGCATAGGACAGCTAAAGTTATCGCACTCGCAGAATGCACCGGAGATCACCTGATATGGACGAAATGTTTTTAATTAAACATATTATATTTGAATGACGAATCCGTCATTCATACTGCAACAAATTAACACACTAATATGTAATTTAATGACTTGTACCTACTTCTGAACCATCAGAATAGGAAATATGTCTTTATATATTTTGCTACTGTTAGATACAAAGAAAATTCTTCTTGAGGGGCTCGTAGCTACATAGGTACTGCGCAAATCAGTCGAACTGCAAGGTAAAGCAGCGCATGCCCCAATTCCTTGCATAGGATTATTTACACATCAAGACCCCTCCGTGTCTCAAAAAGCACGTAAAGCAGCGCCAAATGCTCGGGTGTCATACGAATACCTTCGACAGTCATTACCAGTGTCAGGAAATCAAAGACTGATAACTGGTCTAACCTTAGAGTATCAGTGTCTCCCAGTCAGTTGGCAGTAGCTTCGTGTAAAATACTAATATTAAGCCACAACTGGTTCGACTGGAAGCTGACTTCAACTTAGGTGGAAAAAGGCTAGGCCAACAGTTGTCACCTGGAGCGGATCCTCCATCGCGTTACATTCGCACGTTCCGCATATGCAGGTCCCGCGGTTGGAGCACAGTGGGTCGGAGCTGGCGTTGGTGGGGCGACAGCCGAGTTCCTGATCCGGCAACATGCCGTCGTGGATCAAACACTCGCAGTTTTTGCCGAATCTGCCCGGAAAGCATGCGCACACTCCGCAAGCTAACACGCCCGCGCCATTGCACACTTGAGGACTGGCGTTGAAAGCCTGCCAAATCACAAAACTATAGAAAATTAGTTTCATTATGGCTTATTTTAAACATAAGGTAAACGCCGTTAATGTTTCGGCGCCTATATTAATTACCAATTCGCGATTAGTTGCAGTATACTCATCGTTAAGAAGTAATGTTTGATTTAATGTAAAGAAGCATATTTAACATATAGAACATTACAGAGCATCACGCTTGTATTCCCCGAAGGATTAAGCAGTAGTTTTTGTACTTTATACGACCATATTTCGCCGATGCGAAGATTATCAGAGATTATCAGGCACAGTTCCATACTTCGTGCTGCTACTGAAAATGTCCATACAGAAAAACCCAATAACACTTACCCAATCCGGGAATCGAACCCAAGACTTCACAGCCAGCAGCCGCTCTTGCAACCACTAGATCAATGATTCAGTCGATGTAATAAAAATCAATTTAATGTATAGAATGACTTACATAATGTCCAGGCTCCTCACACGAACAGCTACAGATCATCTCGAGCTCGATAATGAGACTGTCCGAGGTGCCGACGGGAGATATTTTAAAAGTCTCCTTCCACTTTGTGGGGTTTTTCGGGCATTCTTTAAGCGTAATATCAGCTGTGTATTCTACAATATCTCCCACCTACAAATTAATAAAAAAAAATGTAACATAGGATGGTGTTGGTGCCGGTATTAAGTCCCATGCAATAGAGGGTGCAAGAAATTTATATTTTTTGGGCTGCAAATAAAAGTTTTCTAGCAGAAAAATCTACTATTACCGTCACACCTGGGGCTCTCACTCAGGACTTCAAACTCAGCAGTCGCGTTTGTGACAAAATATATAATAAATAAATTTATCAATTCAGCCCATTACTGTCCCACTGCTGGGCCAACACGCTGGCCCGGTTCAGGTTGGCGGACTATACACACCATCAAGAACTTTATGTAGCCCTCTCAGGTGTGCAGGTTTCCTCATCATAAACGTAAGTGATAATAAAATTCTGATCCGTACCTGATTCCGAAAAGTCAGAGGTGCGGGCCGGGTTTAAACTAGCGGTGGTCGTTGCGCGACGTAAAGGTTATTGAAACTAGCTACCGTCACAATAGCGGATAGCTCATTTCACCGTTCTGAAATAACCTGCTAACATCTATCCACAGAACACATGCTAACAACTCAATCGCGTTGCACTCAGACACAAAACAGCCAACGTTCGGAAATCTTCGTTACACCCGTAGTTGAGTGCCATAAACCACGCTATTGGTTCTTACCACGGAGTAAATACAAAGAGGAGACGGCCTAAGCAACTGTGCACTGTGACTCCAACTAGGTCCTGACGTCATCACGTAGGCGTGGCCTTAGTCAGTGTATTGTTGGCGTTCGTCCTGTACACAACTTTGTAAACTTTCCCATTTTACGGTATATTCGCGCTAGAAGAAAAAATAGAATGAAGTGTTGTGTTTTATCTTGTAAAAACTACTCGGATAGACGTTCTGATGCTATGGATGGCATCACATTTAATTTGTAAGTAATTTCATGCGTAATTTATTAAAATAGTTCTAGAAAAATCTCTTAGGGAGGGCGTTTCCAAATATAATTCTCTACCCGACATTAGATGGCGACACTGTGTCATGGGAACTAAAAATATTTAGGTACGTAGAGCTCAGTATTAATATATTTTAATAATCATATATACTGAAATTTGTTTAACATTCATTCCTAAAGACTTTTTAAATATTATTTTTGTAGATTTTATATCAAATTTTAAACAGGCCGCCATCTATCGTCAATTATGAACAACAAACATAAACATAACAAAAGACAGGGCCGTAATTAGAATACAATTATTTTAACGAACGTCCCGCGGCTGTCTCATAAATGGAAAGTACTTAAAACATTAAATACGCTGGACATAAAAATATAAATTAAATATTCTATCTACAATAATTTATTTAAAGTACTTTCCCTCCGCAAGACAACTAGTATGGTGTTGTTGTTTACTTCGACTTCAATATTCTTCAACTACTATATTGTATAATAAAAGATTTATTTTTTGCTTTTTAGTTATTAGTTTTGTTTTTGAGTTTTTTGGAGTCGGTTTTTATTTTTTGTTAAAAAATTTAATTATTTTACAATTTTGAGTGATGGGTAGACCTAGTAAAGACGATTCTCTTGAAAAACTTTACAAAGGTCAAATGTATGTTGCCCCAAGTCGAGTGAAAACCTTAGACGGTATTGCACGATGTGATTTTAAAATCAAATAAATTACTTAGCCGACCATATGATGAAAACGCATTACGAGAAATGAAAAGATTAAGACGACTATTGTAACTAATATTGTGATAGTTTTGACTTTTAGAGGTTTAAAATGAGCCCAAACTCGAGGGGTTTACTAGTAGCTACTGAAGAGTTCCACCATCTATCTCCTGGCTCCATCATCAGACCCTCTATACCAAATGTTTTATACGGGACTCATCAAAATATATCGAGTGATCCCAAACTCGGAAGTTTTATTCCCTAACTCTTTACCGTTGAGGAGTAATATGACATCCATCATCAGCTCAGCATCATTAAATGATGACTTTCAGACGCCAATACCTAACTTATTAAGAAAAAAGCTCAAACGGGCTATTTGTCTTACAATATTTGAGGGTATCCCTCGATTTCCCTAGGATCCCATCATCAGATCCTGACTTGGTGATAATGGGACCAAATGGGAAGCATACTCTTTCAAACAAAACAAGAATTTTTAAAATCGTTCCGTAATTGACGGAATAATCGCCCAAACACTATGTAGCTGCTATCAACCATTAAGGAGTTCCCTAAACTGTACTGCACCTGCATCACGGACCTTGCAGTGGCAGTCATTAGCCATCTCGGTGTAAAGATTTTGTCAACACGAATAAAATAAGCCCAAACACGAGGTAGTTAAGATGTACCGTTGAGGAGTTCCCTCGATCCTCTGTCGTCTCCATCATCAGATCTGCCCTAAACCTCCATAGTATTATAGTCTCATCAGATATACACATAAATATCAAGTTTTTACCCCATGGTCGCTTACAATTTTCAAGAGATGCCCTCGATATCTCAGGGTTTCCACCATCAGGTCCTGACCTGATGACAATGGGACCAAATGACAAGCATATCCTTTCAAATAAAAAAAGAATTTTTGAAATCGGTCCAGGCGTCTTCGAGAAATCGAGTAACAAACATAAAAAAAAAAAAAAAAAAATACAGCCGAATTGAGAACCTCCTCCTTTTTTTTGAAGTCGGTTGAAAATAGATAGATAATATCTATAAAGATGAGTAAAGACAAACATAGGTTTATATCACTCGCAGATACAATCAGACTCAAAAGAACTATCTGTAGATCATTCAAATATTAGTTCCGAGCGGGAATCGAGTCTGCGACACAAAAGATTACCTTTTGTGCTTAGCCACTACACCAGTCGTTTCGTCAAATTACACATTATACCAACGTATGTTATCTTACCCTTGAATTTATCGAATGAATAATCTAGCGTGGTGACCCTACCCTGAGTGGATCGGACACATGGCCTGAGTGGTGTGTTTCCGGGGGATTACGGAGCATTTGATGTACTGCCCGTTATCAGATTATGAACTTAACCACAAGTTCCTACGCTTCCTACGAGAGGTCTGTTGTAATGTTAGTACACTACTTGTCGTTCTATTAGGAACTAAAGGATGCTTTTGCTAGCTTTTGCGTTGTATTATTAGAGTACAACTGTTTTCACATAACAAAGACATCTTATTGTACTTTATTATGAGGAAGAAAAAAGGATGTACTAAAGTTTTGTGTCTCAAGCAGCAGAAGCCTACTAATCCTACTAATATCCTGTCCTATCCTATCCTACTAATATTATAAATGCGAAAGTTTGTGAGGATGGATGGATGTATGGATCTTTGTTACTCTTTCACGCCAGAACCGCTGAACGGATCTGGATGAAATTTGGCACAGAGATAAATTATAGTCTGGAATAGCACATAGGCTACTTTTTATCCCGGGCGAAGCCGCGAGCGGAAGCTAGTATTATAAATGTGAAAGTTTGTGAGGATGGATTGATGAATGGATCTTTGTTACTCTTTCACGTCAGAACGGCCGAACGGATCTGGATGAAATTTGACACAGAGATAAATTATAGTCTGGAATAGCACATAGGCTACTTTTTATACCGGAAAAATGTACGGGTTCGTAAACCACGCGGGCGAAGCCGCGGGCGGAAGCTAGACATTATATAAATGTGTTAAGAATCCAACCTTTTTCACACTAGGGGTCGACTCCAAGTTTAATTAATTGCGCAAGAATACCAATATTTTATACGAAACTACATTATTTGTAATAAATAAATACGAACTGCCATGTGTAGGCAAGCTTATTCTTAATTGACGGTACTGTCGTGTGGCGGTTTGATTCCCCGACGGGATAAATAATTGTATGATCTACATAATAGTTGTTAGGTCTGAGTATGTGTGCATGTGACAAGTGTGCTTGTAAACATTACCCACGATACAGTAAGAATCCTGATATCTCTGGAAGGTTTCTTCTGTATAATAATGATTTTTTTAAAGTTTATAGCTTAAAACTTTTTCTTCGGTTTTTCATAACTATGTAACGCATCATACGCGTTCGGCGCTCCGATTGGTTCGTTTCGTGCTCTGTACCAATCGGAGCGCCTAAGGCGTTCGATGCGCTAAATCGAGTTTGTCAAAATAAACTTGCACAAGGGCTTCAGGTACATTAATTTGTGCACGAGTCAACAAGTGCATTAATTCAGGTACATTGATTTATGCACGAGTCTACAGGTACATTAATTTGTGCACGAATTACCTATTCTTAATTTTTCAAACAACACTACTCCGAAGAAACGAAATTACTAAGGAACTGAAATATATATAGAAACAAACTTAAGCGTTACGGACGGATTACTAATTAGTTACGTCGTGAGGAAACCTTAATTAAAATATAAGTGAAGAGACTATCAGACACTAATCAGAGCTACAAGAAGTAATTAGTTTCTGTTGAATAGCGTTGTAAGACAGAATGAATTTATGGCTTCGTCACACTTCCAAAAACTGTTTTATTCATAGATTTAGCATAAGCGAAATTCTAAGTCTATGGTTTTATTGGTCTAGTGGTCGCATCCGCGGCTCCTAAGCATAAGGTCCTGAGTTTGATTCCCAGGTCAGCCTGCAGTTCGGCCTATTACAAGGGGCTTTATAACAGCATTAGCTAAATGTAGGTATTATTAATATACCTCTGCCTAACCTTTCCAGGAATACAGGTATGATACTAAACGTCACACTTTCATTTTCCAAACTGTTAGACAGGTGACTGTTGAAGATCAACACTTCACCAATTATTAAGACCATGTAATGAAGACGATTTCTAAATCTAAGGAGCTCAAGTAAAAAAAGTTCTCAAAAGCTGCCTGAGCTTTGAAATGACATGAATGTGCCCGGATCTGGAAATTAAAACCTAGACCTCACGCTCACCCGAGATTGAGCTGACTATACAGCGGTCCCCAAACTTTTATTGCCACGGAATCCTAATAAAATATATTATATTTTATACCAGCTTTTGCCCGCGACTTCGTACGCGTGGAATTCTGAATCTGATATTTTCCTACGGTAAAATGAAGTCTATATTATAAGTTAGACCTCAAGCAATACATCGGTGAAAACTGCATTCAATTCCATGCGTTTTTGCGTGATGCGTGTACAAACATACAGATAGACAAACAGATAAAAATTCTAAAAACTGTTGTTTAGCCTTCTGTTACTGTAATAAAAACCCCCCAGTTAGTTTTTCTCCAATATCTATAATGTATAAACAGCGGCCTCTTATAATTTTATTATATGTATAGATAACCAGCCAATAACCTTACGAGTTCAAGTTGTTGACTTTTGGATCCTCTTTACATATTTTTCCTATTTGCCAGATTTGTTTTAAATTAAATTCCACCGACCCGAAACAACTATCTGTAGATCATACAAATATTTGTTCCGTGCGGGAATCGAACCCGCGACACGCAGCGCAGTAGTCGATCACTCAACCACTGCGTCAACCGTGCCGTCAAAGCCGTTGTTCGCTTACATTTTTTATTTAATTATATTTATTTATGGGTCTCCAACAAAAGCTATACACACAAATAAAATATTAAGTATCAATTCAAAAATTATCCTTCCAATAAAATGGTTAGATAAAAAATTAAAAACTAAGCTACCAAGTTAAATTAATAATACGAATCTAAAGAGGGATTTAATATAAAACAAATTGTCATCACCACGGGTCCTCATATACCGGCTTTGGATTAATTTCCTTTACTGCAATGCGGTCCAGGGGTGCGTTGTAATTGAACGCAATTTACTACTGCAGGTGCCTGTGTCTCATATCAATGGGCAAGCCGAATAGACTGCAAATTGGATAGCAACATAATCTACTGTCATTGGAGCTGGCATAGCGTAGCATAGCGCAACAATTAGTGGTGGCGGCGGCTATCTTGACCGCTGTACGATATCGCTAACACTAGAAAGGCATAAGTGTTAAGCATTATAATTTGTAGCTCGGTATACCTAATGAATATGGTTAGTCGACTCTACACGTGAGCAGAGGGTTGGCCTATTTTTTGGTCAAATAATCAGCATTGCCATACAGCGTGGCAACGCTACCAGTCTTCTGGGCACACTGCCGGTTGACAGCGATGGGCAGGAGTATTTTGATGCGTAATGTTTTTTACAATTTTTACTTTTCTAATCTGATCAGTATGTAAATATAGTTTAATGTGTTAGTATTTTCAACTTAAATATATCCCATTTTGTATGAATATGGTTTGGTTATGTTTTGATGTGATTGTGAGAATATGGGATCATTTTTTGACTGAGCACAACAACCAATTACAAGACCAATTTCGACTGCTAGACCAATGGCAGTATGTTTAATAAACTTGACTTATTATTATTTGACGGCACGGTTGGCGCAATGTTTGAGAGATCGACTGCTGCGCTACGTGTCGCGGGTTCGATTCCCACACGGAACAAATATTTGTATGATCTACAGATAGTTGTTTCGGATCTGGGTCTTAGTGTATGTGAATACACACGGTGCTTCGGAAAGCACGTAATAGAGAGAGCACCTGTGTTTTCGCACACACGTGTGCTCTATAATATCTCTTGCGTAGTTGGCTAATCTCCGGTTAGATTGACCGCCGTGACCGAAATTTAGTCAGGAGGAGATTATTATTTATTAAACTTCCCTTAATTTAAATTGAAATTTCCCTTAAGTAAAAGCGCAGAAGTTGAAGCGTAGAGAATTCTTAGTATTCTTAAGTATTGAAGCGAAATTAACTTTTTCCATGGTAACAGGGAATGGTTGCTACTGGAATATAATATGTTTTTCCTTATAATTTTATAAAGTAGAGATTCTGTGTAGGTACTCCTTACACATAGGTACATATTACGAAAAGAGTGAGTGAATGTATATTGTTATAAGTGGAGAGGCGTAATGCTGGATATATTTAGGACAATAAGAATTTTATTGTTTTAGATTTAATAACTAAAACGAAAACACGAGAAAACAAATACGTATTGGCTAAATTTTATTTTAAAAAAAATTGTGTGAATTATGTTTGTGTAGGTCATCGGTAATAAAAGAGCTACTAGCTAAAGGGCTTCCGGACACGTTAGAGGATTTGCGAGGTTAAGCAGCGCTTGCTGAGGTCAGTCTTTGGATGGGTGACCGATTTTTTACAAACAACTGGTCCCGGGTGTCATACGAATATCTATGACTATACTTCCGCCTGCGGCTTCGCCCGCGTGTTTTATGAACCCGTACATTTTCCCGGAATAAAAAGTAGCCCCTGTGCTACTCCAGACTATAATCTATCTCTGTGCCAAATTTCATCCAGATCCGTTTAGCCGTTCTGGCGTCAAAGAGTAACAAAGTTTCATCCATCCTCACAAAATTTCACATTTATAATATTATAGTAGGATTTATAATATTAATAGGATGATAAGTATGGTGTATATCTAAGATTTATATGTAAAGTAAGTAAATGGCGACAATCTAACAGAAAATATGTGTGAAACAAAACACAATCATTACTTTTTCCGAAAACTCCAACCAAGATGGAGTGACGTCGCTAAAGTTGCATATCACCATAGCTTTACGTTTGGCGTTGCCATAAAAGCGTATGGCATGGATACTAATGTGTGTAGTTCCATTCAAAACTGCATTAACGGTAATGGCTCATTCACTTTAGTCGATTCGGAACGCGCGAGATGCGCCAGATTTCTGTTAGACCGTTCAGTGTGACCCGCATTTGGAAAGTGAATTCTGTTTAAGCTAAACTGCTAGATAGTAGTTGTGTTTTGTTTCAATAAGGATCATTATTTTTTATTAAAAAAAAAATGCCCCACATTAGGATTTCTCCTGTGTCGTGAGTACAGTTTACAAACATGTCACATACACACACAACCAGACCCGAAACAACTGTCTGTAAAAATATTTGTACGTTCGGGAATCGAACCCGCGACGCCTAGCGCAGAAAGCTAATCACTTAGCCACTGCTTCAACCGTGTCTTATTAAGATCTTTGCTACGAGGCTTTTAGCTTCTATTGAAAATTGTTACAGGAAAATTGTTTTTGTCGGATACAATAATATCACAAATTGACAAGATATTTCCTAAATAACGTTAAAAAAAACGTTGCCCCGTTGATTTTTTCTTTATCGTGGGTATGCTACACGCATACAAAACCAGACCCGAAACAGCTTTCTGTAGATCACACAAATATTTTTTCCGTTTGAGAATCGAACTCGTTACACGAAGCGCAGGCTCCTTCGCCAATCGTGCCGTCATTTCGCGTTTCGTAGGTTTATAGCGGCCATCTTCTAGGATCGTTGTATCAAGGTTGAGGAATACTCGAGCTAGACGCCTGATTAAGGCCGGCAGAGTAAGGTGTTGAACTACTTATTCAGTGACACTGACTTAAATCTGGATATCTCATGGATGTGGGATCTTCTTCGTCTAGATCATTAGTTCCCACAGTGATCCAGGTGGACCCCCAGGGGTCCATGGGAGACTCGACGGGGGTCTACGTAGGCGTGACAAGAAATGGGAGTTTACAATTCAATTTGTAGCTGCAGGGGGTCCACCGGAACCAGTTGAATTTTGAAAGTGGTCTAAGAGAAAAAAAGTCTGGGAAACTCTGGTCTAGGTATATGTACCTACTGTTCAAAAGCGGATGTCGAAACATAATTGTGGAAAAGACGTTCAATAAGCGGACTGCATTTATAGGTTACAGTCTATAAATAATCAGTAAGCAGGCAGTTGGTAAACGTCGGGGTTTGAACCTAGCCTGCGGGAGTTCTATTTCGAATATGATCGATTGTTTGACATTCTAAATTTTTTATATGTCCTTTTCCCGGGTTTTGAAAATTTATATTGTTTAATTATACATACTTTATGTTTGTTGCGTTAATATATATATTAACGCTTTGTACTTTTTCCTTTGGTGTACAATAAAGAATACTCTGTCTATCTATCTATCTATCTATCTATATTTTCTGGATTCGGTTATTTGTAGGATTCTGCTTAAGGAATCTATGGATGTACATTGTACATATGACCTCTTAAACTTGAAATGATTCTTCCTATGAACAGGTCTCAATAAACAAACGGTAGTGCAGTAAGCAGATGATCGCTGTCTTGGATTCTCACAAGTTCATTTAACTGTGAAAATATCGAACGTCTTTCAATAAAAATGACGACTAACCCCTGCACATAGTTTGCTACTCTGTGGCTTAGCTTGAGATGAGAGGTTATTATAATATAATAATATCGTTGGTGTTGGCGGTATGACGCCACGTCCGGCGGTGGTGACGCTATTTCCGGGTGTCAAGTCCCGGCGTCAACGCTTCCGCCACGGAGCTAGCCGTGCCTGAGTGAACAAACATTGGTTTTATTTAGATACCCGACTTACGGATCGGGTTTGAAAGCGCTTCGCTAAATACTGTGCTGAATTTATTAAAATATGATTCGCTTGAAATTTAAGTCATCATATTTATAGGTATGATACTGGCTTCCACCCGTGCATTTTTTATGGGCGGAACCCTATTTCTTTCTTTTTCTAAAATCATAACAATTATAATATCAGCTATCGGCCAGTGAAAGTCCCGTCAAAATCGATTTAGCCGTTTCGGAGAATAGCCGGAACAAACAGAAAGATAGACAGACAAACATTTTAAACATTATATATATATACCGTATAATATACATACATACTTTCAACATTTAGTAAAAAGCTGTTATATTGGCATTACAAAAAGACACTTCAGTTTTTTTTTTTCACATAGGTTAAAAAATATTGGGTATGGGCTTCTTTTCAAAATGAGAAATGAAAGGCCTTTTTCCGCATTGGTGGTGTGGGATGGCAGACTACACACAATCGAGAACCTTATGCAGCAATCTTAGGTAATCAAATTTTGTCACGGTGTTTTCCTTCACCGTTATAAGAAGTGATTTGACGGCTCCGTTAGCGCAGTGGTTAGAGATCTACTGCTGCGCTACGTGTCGCGGGTTCGATTCCCGCACGGAACAAAAATTTGTATGATCTACAGATAGTTGTTTCGGATCCGGGTCTTTGTGTATGTGAATACACACCGTGCCTCGCAAGGAACGTAAAACCGTTGGTCCATGCGCCTGATCTCTCTCCGGTCATGTCGGATTGCCGTCCCATCGGACTATGAGGGTGAAGGAATAGAGAGAGCACCTGTGTTTGCGCACACACTTGTGCTCTATAATATCTCCTGCGTAGTTGGTTAATTTCCGGTGAGATTGGCCGCCGTGACCGAAATTCAGTCAGAAGGACATTATTATTATTATAAGAAGTGACAATCAAATTCTGAGCCGCACAAGAATTTCGACAAGTCTGAGGTGGGCTCATAACTAAAACAAAAATAAATAAATAAAATCAAACCTTAGTTGATCGCCTATCTACACAGAGGACACCCGTCTCTTGTTCCACTTTCAAGTTCGTAATATCTTTCTTCTTTTCTTCCAACAGTTGACGGGTCCTCCAAGCGATATGACCTGGAATAAAAGTACGCAGTTCATTGAAATGTGAATGAAGCCAAGTGGAATGGCTTGAGAGCAGACTCCGTTATGAAATCACAAATTAATGTAGGCTACGAACCAAATAATCTTACTAATTGGTTAACAGATAATGCGATGCTGACTGATGTGATTTCAGCCTTTATAACGATAATTATTTATTCGGCAGATTTAATTAATAATCTATCTTTAAAAAAGTTAGAACCTCATGCAACTTTGGTGCTCAAAGCGCACACAGATACGTAAAATAACAAGTTAATAATTCTTCTTCTTCTTCTTAGCAATCTAGATATAAGCTCAGAAGTTAGCTCCAAGAACTAGAGTAGAATAAACCTTTATTCATTTTTTGTGAAGTTCTAATATATCTTGATATTTTACGTGACATAGGGCGAGAGCCGTGCTGCCTTCGACGTGACAACGTGACGCTGTTTGCGATAACGTACCGTGACGAATATCAATTCGAAATTTGAATACGTGACTGACGTCTCTAACGATTGTTTCTTCGATTTCATTCTAAATTTCTTCTTGTATATAGTGATTTGGGAGTCTTTGTGTGTGTACAATGTTTTCTAAACGCCTGGTATATAGGATGCCGAATTATAAATAAATTCGCAATTCACTTGATCGTGTAGTCGATCCGAAAATGTGTGTACAAAAATTTATTTCTCTCAATCGAAATCTTAGGAACCAAAAAGCCTACTAAGTAGAGTAGGTTCCTTTAACAGTGTACACATACCCTAAGAAGGTATTTTCCAAAATTAAACCTTCAGGCAGGTGAAATGGAGTTATTATGTTAGAATGAAAAATCTATCTACCCAGATGGAGTCGAAGGAACAGCTAGTAAGATACAAGACGCTAGAGATAACACGTTAATAATCGGGTGCCAAGTTATATAAGGGACATAATATTTGAACGATGTAGACCTTTTAATTTTGTTTCTCATTACCAAGCTTCTCTAGTCTATAACATTCGCGGCGTATAACGTTCAGAGCTCGGACATGATGTATCTGTGCGACGTGATACATCGCGTGCCAAGAGCTCATTCAACTATAATATTTTAACCTCATGAGCTCACAGCATGTTACTGCATCATTTCAGTTTACTACGTCATCGTAGAGCCTATCTCTTCTCGATTTTCTGGTCAGATGTAAACATTTTTCCATTAAATATAGAATGTTTATATAAAAGCATTTATGTAAGATTCTAAATCCGGATCCTCTACCTCTAATGAGAGTCTAATCGGATTTTGTCCATGAGGAGGTTTGTCTGAAGACTACGTTAAGATATCCGACGGCTGAAGAGACTAAAACCTAACACAGCAATCTTGACGCATTCATTTAGAGAACGAAGACAATAGAAACTATACTAATTGTCCTTCTTATTTGTTGCGATCTTAAGGCTTAAGATTCACTAAGCCCCAACTCTACAGTTCTTGCTGCAGCTGTTGGCTTGAGAACAGCCAATTGCTCATGCTGCAGTAGGCTAGCCAGGGTACGTCTCTTTCTTTGCACCGTACGTAAACGAAATTTCGCTTAGTGTTTTTCTTCCAATTAATTTTAAAGTCGACTTCTCTTTCAGGCGCTCTTCACTACTATCTAAGTGGTTAACTATGGTACGAAGTATCGTATAGGCTAGTAAGCAATATGTGACCCACATAAGAACAGTATATTTAAAAAGGTCGACAAACAAAATTCATACGTGATTATGTTACTCGTTAACTTATGTATTTTAATAAGTTTGTTCGAAATAAAGCTTGCTAACTCGCGGGACGTGACCAAGATTCTCGCAGTTAAGCTAGAGCTTACTAGAATTACAATTTAATTAAACTACCTCGGGTACATATTGCACCTGGCGTTTGACATTAACGACCAGTTAGGTATCTTCTATTCGCTCGTTAGAAACATTTTCAGAGAATAAGCCAATTTAATCTACGTTTAGGTAAACGTTGTTCTTGCAGGGAATCACTTAGTGTTCAATAACTACACTTATACCTCTCGCAAAGTCAACCCTAGCTTTGAATTTACGGAAAAAATAGGGCGTGCTTTGCTCCTCATTTATTTGTTTACACCACATAACACAGACAGGAGAGATATTTACATTCTACATAATATAAATTGTACTATGGGACTAAGACTGAAATTATCTGACGATGGAAAAATTGGTCTTAATTATACTTTTATGGAAAACAATAGGTTTCATATGTAGTCTGAAAGCCTACTTCCAGACTCGCACTTTATCATACTGATTTCGCAGTATTTATCTGATACTACAACAAAGGATTTCTCTGTTAAGTACTCATTTTGGTAGAAGTATTAATTACTAGATTCATTAATCTAGTAGGTAATTGATAATACTAGATTATCATCCAACATGTTAAGTATCTATTAATTATTAAGCTTAATATTACCGTTTATAAATGAAAATAGTTTTTTACAAGTAACAAGCGGAAAACGGAATTTATTAAAAGTACTAAATAATAAAGTAGGTAGCTATAGTAATTGTATTATTAATAAAAGTGTAGAAAAAAAACAGGCCTCTGTAAACAGTGTCCGTAAATTAATATTAATAACTCTTAGGGCATGTTGCTACAAATTAATAACTCTTAGGGGCCGTCCATTAATCACGTGAGGTTCGAAAGGGGGGAAGGGGTTTGGCAAAAATCACGAAATATCACAAGGGGGGGTGGGGTAGCAAGATATCACGTGTATTAATATAGGTACTACAAAAAATACACGTGATTTTGGGTGGCGGGGGGAGGGGTCCTTTCAAACCTCACCACGTATCACCAAGGGGGAGGGAGGGGTTAAAAATGCTTCAAAAAAACATCACTGGATTAATGGAAGGCCCCTTATCTAGACATTAAATAAACTAGAATGCAACAAAAAATAGCACTTACTGTCTAGAAACTCATAAAGCAGATATTTACACAGTCTCTTTGAAAAGAAACCAAGATGCACGCTTGTTGTGTCTGTCACGGAATAAAATGTACAAAACATACACAAAGGAACGTGATCTCGTGTAGACGGACTTTAAACGGATATTAAAAATGTCGGTAAAATTGTTATAGAATTCTCAATATGTCTGCTGGAGCTGGAAAATGGAAGATTTAGTACGAAATGTATCAAAAATGTGTTGTTAAATCCCTTGTGTGTTTAAATATTTTTGATTGTGATCACCACGAAATACTGCTAATAGATGTATGGCTGCAAATAGTAAATATAAGCTTACGTTTTTATCTAGGACCCAGGCTAGCTCTTTGTAAAATTTCAAACATACATAGTTACGTTCACATTAATAATAGAGTGGATTAGAAAATCTGAAATGAATGAGTGAAAATTGATTTAATTTGTGATTTTGTTATAAATCTATCAAAGATAATTCTATACAAACCATTAATTTTCCATTTTCTCGGTAAAACTTAGTACTCCACGATTTCAAAGAAATAAAATTACTACGTTCCCGTAATCAAAGATACCTAAAATAAATCCTATCAAACGGAATAATGGAAGATAAGGATAACAATCCCATTAAAACCTACGATTTCCGGTCAATTTCCTGCTCATATTCGTACTAAAGAGTATCAATCTCTAGTACCCGGGGAATCTCTGTGTGTATTGCGAATCAGTCCATTTCCTGTACAAAAACTAGCCCTGTCACTGTAGCTGCGAAAACAAACGATTTTTACTAAAACAAATGTACGTGCGAGTATTTGTTTTACTCAACTGTTACTCACGGATTTCCTCGTGAATTTAGACAAAATTATTTGGAGTGGTTTCGATGTTATAGTGTGAATTGATAGGTATGCCGATAGTCTGAGGCATTGATTGAATTTCAATTTCAATTTAATGGCTCCGTCGCAATGATGTTGATTATGCCCATGTCAAAAAAACAAAAGAAATGTAAAAAAAAAAAATTAAAACAGAAGAATGTTGAGAATATTTTGATTGTCTTCTTCAAACAGGCAAAATTAGAATGAGATATATCAGAGCTAAACTTAAAAGAAAGCGACACTCATAAATGCCGATTCACAATACAAGTTAACTCGACTTAAGCGCTTCATTTCTTCGGTCTAATACTTATTTTGCCGGTCGCTCGGAAAAAGGCAAAAATATTCTAACTCACGTACGAGTCAGTAGTTGGTTCCGTATAGTATTGGCGTCAGTATCGGTAACTTTTAGCGCGCTGACTAAGGAAGTAGCTGCTGTGGGTAAATTGGAACACGATTGAAGAGCTTTTTGATCTGAGAGCACACGTTCCTAGTGCCAAATCAAGATTATGCACGTAACTCTACTATCCACCACGCCTGAATCTCCAACTTTTCTAATTTATGTGCTGGACTCAAATATAAGTATTGCCAATAAAATACGTAACTATAAAAACAATTTGCGCTAAAAAATTATTTAAAACATCGACACTGTTTCCTATATTTTTGGACAAAACCTACGGTTGACAATTTGATTATTACATGCTATAGGTACCGTGAATGCGAAGTTTAACATAATGAGGAAACCTCCACACCTGAGAGGGCTCCATATATTTCTCGATGGTGTATACAGACACCACTACCAAATACCAAGACCGAGTGGTGGACTAAGTCCTAACCTTTTTCATTCTAAGAAGAGGCCCGTGCCCGGCAGTAGAGCAGTAATAATAATCAGAAGTATTATGTATACCTAGTGGGTGTACAATAACAAACAGAACACCTCTTTCTTCCTAGAGGAAGTACGTGATCTTTAAAAAACGTCTAAAAACGTGACATGTTAAAACAAGTAGTAAAGAAAAGTGAAGCGATGATACAGTTGAAATAAAAACTCTTTTTATTATTCTTATGCAAGCACTTTCAGCTGTGAATTTGTTGCGCCTGCACCGCAAGGCTCTCCTTCGCTGTCTGGTCACGTACACCGCAAATGCAGACCTCGTTTGAGAAAAATACATTTACTCTACCTTCAATGTAATGCACTTATGTAATCATTGTTTTATTGGAAAAGAAATACATATGCAATATATAATAAGACAATTATTACTTATGGCTATTATTTTGTTCATGTATATATAGGTGAAGTCGAAAAAGAGATATAGTATGTATATATGTATTATATACAGAGCCACCAAATATGTATATGTAGGCACGACGGCACGGTTGGGGCAGTGGCTAAGCGGTTAGCTTTCTGCGCTTCGTGTCGCGGGTTCGATCCCCGCACGTAACAAATATTTGTATTATCTACAGATAGTTGTTTCGGGTCTGGTTGTGTGTGCATGTGACATGTATGTTTGTAAACTGTACCCACGATACAGGAGAAAATCCTAGTGTGGGGTAACGTTTTTTTTAAAAACGGTAAAGTTTTCTAAAGATCTGAAGATGGATTTATTAATTAGAGTTTTACGTAAATATAGTTCAAAACTATCTTCTTAATAGTCTTCTTAATTACTTGAATGCATATAATATATAGGTAAGCAAATAGCTTAACTGTAGATACTGAAAATTAACCATTAATTATATACTTTAAAATTGTCAGCTATTCTCCAGGGAAAGAGACTCCATCAACGACGAAAGCCGATCGCGATTATCGTTTGGCGTGCCCGGGGCAGTCAGCTTTTTATTTTAAACTTTTCCCCACTCTAGGAATCATTCCTGTATCGTGGGTGCGTTTACAAACACACATATTCACATACACAAAGACTCAGACCCAAAACAACTATCTGCAGATCATACAAATATTTGTTCCGTGGCGGGAATCGAACTCGCGACACGTAGCGCAGCAGTCGATCTCTCAACCACAGAGTCAACCGTGCCGTCATCGCCGACTATCTTTATTATCACGGCATGAGTGATTCTCATGCTTGCAAGCGATTCTCGTGCTGACTTGATGGAAAAAGATCTTCCAGCTCGGTCGATGACCGAAATACGAAAATAAGATCTTTATCGTATAATTAAAACTGAGTTAGGTATAACAAAGTTGATTGAGTACACCGTTTTATGAGATCACTTTGAGCGATCTTATTAAAGATACAACAAAACTAGAACAAAAGTTCAACCAGAGTAATTTGTAGAGAATACTGTAATTACTAACAAAAGCTTTTAATTTTCTATAGTAGAATGTTAGAAGACGCAATATAATATTACTAAAATTTTGGTATCAAAACACAGCATGTAATTACACGTAATTATACGGCCCAATCAGAGGGTACCTTAATTTAATAAACTTGGTTTTAAGGTAAACAAGGTCTTGTTTATCATCACTTGAATTAGTTTGAAGTATGTTGGCATAGAGCAATATGCTTACACGAGCAAATATGACCTACATCCTATCAGTCCGTAAACCTCCATTGCCAAAAATCGTGTATTCAACCCATATAGGCGCAGCATAAACGGATTGGTGATCGTTGTGATGATGCCAGACAGCGGCGTGCACAGAGCTTTGCAGGGTACCCAGTTTTTTTTTTTTTTTATTTACTTACCTGTAATACCTACTGCATGTTGATTTTGGTTCGTCGTCTTGTCGATTAAATAATGATATATATGATTTGCCACCTAAAATATATTATAATAAATATTTATCTCAGTCATGTAGGGTAGGCAGTGTCTTTTTGTCTTTATAAATCCCATGCCACTGATGGCAGATGCACATCCATCATCATCACGGAACCCTTGGTAGCCTTCGCGACACCCACCATAGGGAGCTTACAAAGCTCCCTATGGTGGGTGGGTAGCACTAAGGAAGCGCACGCAACAGATCAAATTGTTTTATTTAAATCCACTAAGTCGAAATATTTAATTGGCAACTTTGAAAAACCAAATCGAATCCCACTCATTGGGTGAGCAACCTTGTACCGATAACTATTATTTAATCTGTGTTGGTAACGTACCTTGAAGGACTATTTCACCAACTTCACCCTCAGTAGGGTTAATTAGGGACGATTCAATGGACCATTATTAATATCTCGTTCGTATTTACAGTTGGTAAAATAGAGTATAATTTAATATTGAACTTACTACTTTAACTATAATTATAACGGCCGTTGTTCGTGACAACGAATAGGTTGATAACAAAATTATACGCTAATTATGCAAATGATACGCCATGCATTTCAATGATCATTGTAAACAAATATTTCTGTAGTGAAGGTATTGTCACATTAATATGGAATAGAATAATTTTCATGATATTCCAAAATGTAAAGGTGGCTCCCCACGGTGCGGATCAGCAACAAGCTTGCACTGAGACGCGACGCACCGTGTGAAGACGTCCTTGGTAGGTACCGTATGTAACACGCGTCAGTTCTTTATAACATAAATATTAACTATAATAAATGAGTTAGTCGATTGTTAAATTTAACTTTACAATCATTAGTCTATAGTATATTGCTGTCATTTGAATGTCAGTGAGATGTCATTGAAAAGACATGAGTCAATCGCCCACCCGTCGTTTAACGTGCAACAACGTAAGTAGCCGATTCTCTAAATATGAATGTGTACTGTATTGTATATGGCAATATAACTGATAGTATAGGAATTCTCGTTTAATTTTTGCCCCTTTCCCTTCTGAGTCGTATCACGCAAATGTGTCAATAGTGGTGTGTCGGATCATCGGTGAGTTCAAAGGTTTGGTGCGAGCTTGTGCGCGTTCTCGTTCTCTTCAAACTTAGAACTTGCATAGACCGACAAGAACTGTGGAAAGAACTTTCGCGGTTCGCTATCCGTGGTCTTCGGCCGTTGACAGTATCATTCCTTAAATAATGCACAGTGGGAAGCCACCTTTAGGCGACATAAATATAGCTTTGTCGATGGGTAATTGGTCGTTATTGCAGCCAATGGCAGTTCCAATATTTTATGATGTATACATTTGGGAAATAAAAGTTTTGAAATTGGAAATACGACCATGAAACATATTTTTAAATTCTTGGGCGTTAAGTAATGGCTTAGAGGCGTTATGTAATTTTGTACTGTGTAATTACGATGTGTATACATATAATATGAGGTTTATTTTCAATAGTTATTAATTAATTAATCGTTATAAGGTACATTGTTTACTGACAGCACCAACGTTTTGACGTCTAGTATTGTAAGCGATTCATTAATGCGCGTGACTTTTAAATTGAAAATACTCATTACGAACGTAATATTTTTTGAATTGAAGACTTTATTCATATCAATGTATGATAAAAATTATGTGTCACGGATAAAATTCAAAGAAAATTTTATAGGACAGTTGTATTTTGGATTCAAAATTCACTGACATTAACGAAACGGTTACAAAATATTCGTATTAGGCGTAGGCCTGTAGAGATATGATTATTAAGTAAAGTGTAAAGATTAGACAAAGAAATATCGTCAAATATTATGTAAACCCCTGTATATAGACATGTTCAAAGGGATTAAGATTATAAACAAACACCATTCACTTTAAAATATCTTACAATGCCGAATCAACAGATTAATTAAACGGTATTTCACAGAACTGTTTCAGAAATCAATCTAAGTTTATTCATGTTTAGTCTGAACACCTCTTTATGTAAATTGCAACTGAACTAATTAATTTTGTGTAAACTCTATTTGAATTTTGATTGGACGACTAAATTAACTTTATCAACTTAGTTTTTCATCTTACAAAGTCTATTTATTTGGGCTTTTTTAATACAAGTTTTCTTGAATTGAGGGAATTCGACTTAGACTTGAATAAACCTACTGAGAGGATATTTTATTATTCAGAGAGAAGCCGACTTATTGGCTCAACATAAACATTATATTTTAAGAATAAATATTGGCTATCTAGATCCATCCATTCTAAAATAAACCTGTTCTATTCTTTCAAAGATTTATATTTTCTGTTATGTTATATAGAAGTATAGGCAGGTGCCTAGGCTAAAAGCTGCCTAACATATAGACATGCCATAGCATCAGATTCCCTAAAGGATTAGGCAAGGGTGTATAGTATACCCACTTTTCGCTGGCGTCCATATTAAATTCCATGTAGCCGAGCAACTCAGCACAATTCCAAACGGAAACTTAACTTCAGATAATATACTGGGCCTGGGAATCGAACTCAGGATGTCACAGTCAGCACTCGCACATCAGACCACTTGACCAATGAGGTTTCATTTGCTTATTAGGCTTCTATGTTAGAAAATTCCCAGTTGCAACCCGGACTTTTGAATGAGCCCGTTACATGATACTAAGGATGATTATTTCATAAGGATTAGTACATGGGACTTCATATCGATATCAGCGAAATGTGGGCGTCCAATAGTACACCTATACCGAACCCTTCGGAGAATACAGACGCAAAAGTTAATAAATAATCAAATCTTTTTATATTGTTGGCACAACGGGTAATCATTATGACGAGATCCTAAACCCACCTGCAGACTCAGTAAAAAAAACGACATCAATGCCATCACCGGAGTGGGATGGCATCTAACGAGATTTTAATGCGATATTTCGTATTTGCATAAAACACAGGCTACAACTTTTTATAAACACTCGTTGGGAATAATGTCGATACAAGTTTTTGTAAAAAGAATCGTGTGATGACTGAATAGGTATCGGTTTTGGATCGCATTTGAATAAATATATTGTTTCTATATTTTTTTGAAGATTTGTACCGATATTAGTTTGAATAGGTACCTAATTTATACAAATGTATAAAAAAAAATAACAAATATGAAAAAACCGATAGACCTTTCTAAACGCTTGGTCGACAGTACACGTGACCAGAGGGCTGGCCTATTCTTTGGTCAAAGAATAAGCATTGCCATTCAACGTGGTAATGCTGCCAGTCTTCTGGGCACGTTACCATTCAACAGCGATGTGGAGGAGTACTATGACGCCCAAGTATTCGTTTAGGATAGGTTTTTTCATATTTGTTTTTTTTTGATACATTAGTATTAGTTGTTAGTTTTAAAAATAGTTTTTTAATTTTTTTAATTAAGGTATGTAAAAGAATAATAATACCTCTTGGGAAAATAAATCTTTATACAGGAATGAATTTTTCAAGTGGGCGTGGATGGCCAAATCTATCTATAAGGAATATGGAAAAATGCTCAAAGAAGTCTCAAGCCCGATTTTGATCATAACTAACTGCATCATTGGATTTTCGAAAAAAACAATATTTCTCGCCAGAAATCGAACCCGTTGATTTTGGAAAATAAAACACATGCTCTATTATTACACCATCAGATAGTAACGCTAATGAGTATTTATTTCCGGGAAGTAATGGCATACGACAAACTAAATTAATTTACGATACCTATATTATTAAACAGTTTTAATTTTCATCAAAATCGGGCTCGAGTCTCCATTGAGTATTTTTCGCTATTCCTTATAGTTTCAGAATTTGCCCATTCACGCTCACGTGAAAAATTCACCCTGTATATTTTTGAATACGGTGTACAATATTATATAAGGGGTGTTTCGAACTGCCTTATTGGGTTAGTTGCAAGCACGGTTACTGAGTGTCTTAGGTTCGAATACCACGTCTGGCAAAAAATTTGACTTGCCTGTTACAAAATTCTCACTAAATGCGTAGTTTTTAATTGTTCCTGTAAGTGGCAATAGACTTGCCCCTGTTACACGGGACTTAATATCATAACATCGGAAACGAACCCAAGACTTCAGGTTCAGTCTTTATATCGGCTTCAGAATAATTTGGGTATACATACATCAATACACGTTTGCCTAAACCCTTTGATAAGTAGTAATTATGCGGGTCCAAAATCTTTATTTACTCATCGTAACCCACAAAACGCAGTTCCGCCCCGGCGGCATACAGATCAAAGAATTTAATCCAACATCATAAAACTATCCTCCCTACACAATTCAAGTTTTAATTACACGCTACAGTCCTACAAAGAGATAGGTATTTAGATTTATATTTTGAAAAACAATGCCCCTGAATATTCATGTACCGTGGGTGTGTTTACAAAAAAAATATACCCATACATGCACAAATCGCACCCTTAGAATGAAAGAGCCTAATTCAAAATTCTGATTTTGCTAAACTCACCTTAAAAAGTATACTTTTTTGATAATTTTCCACAAATTGCATTTTTTTGACTTAGTTCTCTTTCGTTCTGAGGGTGCGAAAAGTCTAGATTGTACCTCTATCACGAGTTTTCTAACTATTTACTATCATAGTAAAGTAAATTTTCATGATAGCGATTTTAGTTCTTAACTTGGTTACATTAGGGATTAGAGTCGCTTATGTGACATATGTGTCATAATTAAGTTTTGATTTACTATTTACGATATTATAGAGATGTCATGTTAGCGACTCTAATCCCTAATGTAACCAAATTAAGAACTAAATTCGCTTGCATAAAAATTTACATTTACTATGAAAGTAAATAGTGAAAAACTCATAATAGAGGTACAGAAACTATTATCTGAACGTCACACAAATATGTGTTCCGTACGAAGAATCGAATCCGTAACTAACATCTACATAATATATTATTTTGATAATATGTACACACAGTTGAACTATATTAATTTGAAACCCTATTTTAAAAAAAGTCCATCAACAGTTTTTTAAAAAACTTGATCTTTATACTATATCGTGAGAGCTCTGGCCGAGAGCTATACTTCAGATATCTGACATTTTGTGCAGAGGGTGATTAAATAGGAAACATGTTTTCCGGGCAGGTCATCCTCGGCACGCAGTGTTTGTAATTTAGATTTCTGACGACACGGTTGGCGCAGTGGTTAAGCGATTAGCTTTCTGCGCTATGTGTCACGGGTTCGATCCCCGCACGGAAAAAATATTTGTATGATCTACAGATAGTCGTTTCGGGTCTGGTTGTGTGTATATGTGATATGTGTGTTAGTGAATGTGGGGCAACGATTAAAAAAAAAACTTATTTTTTTAAACCAATGGTACTAACACTAGAATATAAGCTTTTTGTAATACTAACCCAATATGGATCACTGTTGTCTGAATTAAATGAATTTGAATTTATCTGTTGAGTCTTACCTGTTTGGTTGATACCTCTTTTGTTCTACAATATGTAAAGTGGTTTGCAATAAAATCCAAGTTGCTAACATTAATTCCGGACTGATAACCAGTTAATCTTGACACACAATGAAAACTATGCCAAAGTGTCGGAGGGGTCTCATTGATCGCCTCATTTCCTCGAGAGCATCGTAAATTCTGGCTACAGACAGGATCACATCAACCAGAGATGTTCTCCCTGTTTATTAAGATATTCATCATGTTTAGCTCTATCTCGCTAAGACATTTTTATAGCGAGTCTGAAAAAAATGAAAAAGGTTTATGGATTCGTATGGAATCATCGTAACCTGCGAATTAAAAATGTTCATGATTGGTGTACGTAACAAATTTTGTCAAACCCGGGAATAAAACCCAGGACTTCCCACTTAGTAGTCGCACTTGTGACCACTAGACCAATGGGGCAGTCAATACTGAATTAAATAAATAATATAATCATTCCAACGATGTTAAAGACTTTTAGATATTATCACAAAGATGCCAGAATTTTAATGGTGTTTTAGCTTTGAAAACGCATTATAAATGGCTAACCGAAATATCCTAAATGAATCTGCAGTCCGACAAACAATATATTTTCTATTGTCTACTTTACAGTCAATGTTCTTCAAACTACGATTTTTTTGCCAAATGTGACGTACGACGTACGTACGATATACACGATTGAATGTCAATCGGAATATCCGACTATTCATGCGCAGTGAAATTGTGATCGCAGTAGAATAATCATATTGTCATGAATTATTCACAATTCAGAACGTACCAATACCATGCTCAAGTAGCTTTTCACGACCCTCAAGAAATATAGTCAAGTGGTCCATTTTTTATGTAAAGGTATACTTAGTAAGGATTCTTTGAAAACGGATAAAGTACTTCTCGTACTATTTTGAATAGCTAGGGTAGGTTGTTCAGATGATGCGAATGTATGTTGGTTTGAAGAGCTGATCCCAAATATTGCTTTCGGTTGGATAGCTAAGAGTAATACAAAATAACTCGGCGTGTTGATAACATTGTCCTGATGTAAGTTTCCCAAATGAAGATGAAGAATGATGAAGGAGGACTGACATTCTGTGAGCATTGATATCATGATGGTGTGTGTAGTCCGCCAACACGCACCGGGCCAGCGTGGCGGAGTAAGGCCTAACCCTTCTCATTCCGAGAAGAGACCCTTGCCCAGCAGTGGTACAGTAATGGGTTGAATTTATTTATTTATTTTGACTTTGTAGAAACTAAAAAGAAAACGGCGTGGCGCAATACGCCACACAATGTGGATTGAAATCCTGCTCATGTCAATCATTTTTGAACTTTTTGTCATAACTTGTAGACGCAATTTCCTACAAGCATGTGCAAACTTTAAACTCACTCAAACCATATTTTTTAAATTTATAAGGCGTATTTAGGTTCTAACCCTCATTGACCCTTTGATAGTTACTTGTAACAAAACAAAATGGCCAATTAAATTCAATTACAAACACAGATCAACAAATACGCAATAGCTATAATTATATTCACAAGAAGTGATCTGTTCTGTTTAAAACCAGGTCACGGGGAAACAGTTTGCATTATACAGGGAGGATTACGAGGGACGAGCAACAAAAATATAGCGAATTAATGTAAATTGCCGCGGCGTATCGCTTGCGGGCCGCGCCGGGAGGCAAACTACAGTAGCCGATTTAAATTGTCATCGATCTTGTGGTGTTTGCGACTTGAGAATTCCCTTTCTAAGAAAGAAAGGTTGGGTTTCTGGAGGATTTTTACGTTATCTTCGCGACAATCGAAATTAAATATAATATGTAAAGTTTGGTCTTCTGATTCACGATTTATTAATTGGCGTATTAAGTACCTAAGGGATTCCCCGAAGGGTTAGGCAGAAATGTACTATTGTACATTCACTTTTCGCCGATGCTGTTATTGAGTCCCATGTAATAGGGGGCAAGCCTATTGCCATGTACCGGGCACAGTTCCAGACTCCGTGCTGCTACTGAGAATTTCCATATAGGAAAACCCAATAAATCTTTGCCCGACCCGGGAATCGAACCCAGGACCTCACGCTCAGCAGTCGCGCTTGCAACCACTAGACCAACGAGGCAGTCTAAGTATTTTCTATAATTTTATTTTTTCTCTCTCTTTCCTACATTTAACTAATAATGCTATTCATATAACAAACGAGTTCAGTTGCTCTTCGCTTTCAACCCTTAATGAACCTATTAATCGGTAGTTTCAAGAGTTTACTTATCAGGAAGCTTCATATAGGAACAAACGTTTGCCATTATCTCAACTCGCTTCGACCTCATAAAGGAACCAATAGAACTGAATTAAAAATGCAATTAAAAGTTCGTTTGTTAGCAAACAGGCAAATGACTATCTTGAGACTAATCTTGCATGTAGAATCAATTGAAAAAAGAATATGAATCCAGCTTTGTTCATGCAAAGGGCCAGTGTCTCATTAAGGCCCGTTTGTGCCGGGGATAAGGCATTATACCGAATGGTAGATGCAATAGGTTCTTATTGAGATGGCTGCATGTGTTGATCTTGTTGCAAAGTTCGACTTTGTATATATTGTTCCGTATACGGTTTTGTTGTTATATGCAACGGTTTATCGAAATTGCTGATTGTTATTTTAGCTTTCTATTCGCTTTAGTTTTCATGAGCTTCAAAATCTGGTTCATCGGAAATGAAATGGAATGATTTATTTTGTAATTAGGATTTTTCAATCAATTTTACAGGTTTTTTTATATGCATGATAGCGATTTCCTATGACTACCTCTGAGAAGAAACGCCGAAACAAACTCAGGGGTCAAGGTCTATTTAAAGTCCAGACAAAATCGCAGCTTTATGTGAGAATAATGTAGGTTATTGGATGAAAAAGAAAAAAATACATTTTATGTAGATTAGTATTAGTATTCTGTCTCTTTCTCACAACCTGTTCAGAAACTTCTCTTTTGTTCTAACATACCTACTTCGAATATAACTAGAAATTAATTAGGTCCCATAAGCCCGCACGTCCTAAGGACACTGCAAAGTGCTATAATAGTAGGTAACAGATGCGTACAATTCCCAAGTGAGAACTAATGGACGTGAGGCATAAATTACACCAAGTTACTAACTAAACACATAGGCATTTTAATGATTGCCTTCTAGAAAAGAACCCGCACGGAATAAATATTTGTATGATCTACAGATAGTTGTTTCGGGTCTGGTTGTGTGTGCATGTGACATGTATGTTTGTAAACTGTACCCTCGATAACGGAGAAAATCTAGTGCGGGGCAACAATATATATATATATATCATTTCTTCATCATCATCCGCCAAGCCTTTTGTCAAATACGTTGGGGTCGGCTCTCAGTCTGACCAGATGCGGCTCAATATCAGTATTATACACAGAGCGAGTGCCATCAGACCACCTCAATTACTTGAAGAAACTGATACTGTAAATTTCGACCGGTTGTTAGACATTTTGGGCTGCTGCTCGGGTTACGATCGTCATATGTATAGAGGAACTATTCCTAGTGTGTAATGTTTAAATATATATATCCCTATTTACAAATGTCGCAGAGGTGTATCTACTGTACTTTATACTCCCACATTTCGCTGTTATTAAGTCCCATTTAATAGGAACGAGCCTACTGCAATCTACCGGCTGTATCTCAAAACTCCGGGCTGTTACTGAGTTTTTTAATATTTAACCAAACCCAGGACCTGTCGCTACATAGGGCCGCTAGTTCGATTACCGCACGGAACAGATACATATTTGTATAGTCGACAGATAGTTGTTTCGTATCTAAGTCCATCTGAAAATTTGTGTTTGTAGACACAAAACAGTACTGGAATTATTCTTAGTGTGGAAATGCGTGTCAGAAATACTAAAAATGAAGAAAGCTATATTAAACCCTCTCTTACCACGCAAACCATAATAACACAGGTATACGTACATGCATTGTGGTCTGTGCCGTACATTAACTCAACTTGGTTTATGATTACATAATGTTGCGGTCAGCTGACGCCGCCATCGCCAGCCCGAAGCGATGCGGAGGGTTAAGAACGATGAATGTGACAATACCGTGTATTGAGATATACGAGGGTTATTTACGATTGGTGTGAGAGCAAACATACAATGATGTATACTACCTATAGCTGAAGCTTTTATGATCCTCTGTCGGTTGAACGAGTAGAGATTGTAAACTGCGCCTATATATTGGAATAGTTTTTAATTAGTTTTTGGGATTTGGAATTTGAAATGAGTAATGTTTACTTTAAAATTAATTCTATACCACTCACTCAGTAATTGCGAAATCTCGGCACATAAAAAGTACTGCACAACTTAAAATTTAAACTATTTTAAAAGATTTTCTAAAATTGATCAATGAAAAATGATTGAAATAAGGGTATGAAATGACGGTTTAGCTTGTTTGAAACATCTTTCGACGCCGACAGAGCTCTGGGTACAGATAATTTTATACAATAATATATTATATCAGGCTCAACAGTTAAATATTTTCTATTTCATTACGCATTCACAAGTATCTTCTCCTTTTACATAGTAGGTAAGGCTTATCTGTAGCCTGGAGTAGACAAGCTAATAGTCCACGTGGTGGTCTTTATGTGTTTATATTTCTACAACAGATATGTTTTATCATTTTTTGCTTGTCCCCGACTGCAGTACCTTTAAAATAATTCTATAGATTTTAGAGATTGTTTTTCGCTTTTCAGTTGATATTTTTAAGGCAGTCGGATTTTTGTTTAGTTTCTTAAAACAGTGTTCCTCGTTTCTTTTCTCCTGTGTCGTGGTTTCTGTTTCTCACGTGAACACGGAACGACATGACCGACACCCGAAACAACTATCTATACCTATGCAAATGTTTGTTCGAGTGACAATCGTACCTTCATAATTCTTATGTAACCAGATCGAGCTGTCAAAACCACACGAATTGCTATACATGTGTATATGTAGAAGTAGCTATGTCAATAGCTATACAATGCCGCACAAAGGCGATACAATATCCTTCCTATTGTAAACCGGGAGCGGTTTCGGTAGCTTTAGAAGTTTTAATAAGGCTGAATAGGAAACGAGTTTAGCGGTTCAAGACTAGGCTTCTTTCTTATGGGTAATATTATATGATGTTTCGCTGCTAGATGAGGGCGTCTATTTTGGCCACCATCATCGAGAACTTCATGGAGCTCTCAAATGTGCAGGTTTTCTTTCAGTGCTTTCCTTCATCGTTTACCCAAGTGATAATCATAATCAAATTCTAATCTGCACATGAAGTTCGTGCCGGTTAGATACTTGAATGGTCGTAACTTTCACCTGCTAAGCCATCACTGTTACTCTAAGAAGATAGTAGGTACACAGAATAGGTATATAGCTAGCTAGGATGAATATTTTTAGTTCGTTGAATTTTTTTTTGTTATATTCTAACTGGCTAACAATTTGCGACTGCTTGTCAAGATAACAAAGGTGCTTTGGGCTTCCTTAAATTCGGTACTCATTCAGGCATTAAATATTAACCCTCTTACTAACAATAAGCGAATTGGGGTATAGGCAATAATAAGTAGCAAGGCTTCTAGGCCCACAAGGTACTTACTTACGAGTACTGCATTAACTTTTACTAAACTGACTACAACCCGTTGGCTGCCAGATTAGGTACGAAGCGTTTTCCTCGAATTTCTTTTTTAATTTACAAGGCTGATAAGGAACTTCAGAAGAATGACTTTGTAATTTTTATTTTTTTCTGAGTAGAATATTAATTAATGCAAGGGAGATAAAGGAATTCCGTTTGAAATAATTTTGGTGTTTTTTTTTTTGGTAACATCAAGGTATTTTTGCTGTCATTGTAGAAAATTGAAGATTGAAAAAATAAATTGTATGGTACAGGGCTAAAACAACCTTTGTGAAGTAAGCTCCCAGCTTGTAGGGTCAATAGTAAAAGCGTTCAGTCCTCAAGCGTTCAGTCATGAACACATATATAAGCACACAGCACATATGCTGACCGCCATACTCCCGTTTGCTTTTTATCATCTCAGAATAGAAGACGCCTTTGACAGAAGATTCGTTTCACAGTTTTTTGAATTTAGTAAAATATAGCACGAATAGTTGCCGAACTGTGAATTTCCTTTAATCATCTCGAATTTATGCATCGACTGCGGTCAGTGTGCCGATTGGCCCGCTTCGAGCTATTCACGGAGTGCCGGACGTGGTTAATGCGTACATTCGAAATGGTAACAGAAACTACAAAACGAAGCATGAAACAAAAAAGTCTTGCAAAAATATTATTATCTAATTCATCAACACAGCGAAGTTGTAACTCAATACTAAGACTTCATATCACCGCCCACATCCACAAAGTTAATGCATAAGTGAATTAATCCATTAGAAAGGAAGCACCTGAGGCGTGAAGTCCACAACTTTCGTCACCGTGTGACGTAATATAGCGATAATGAATTATTCATGGCTTGCTTCTACGAGCTTCTTTATGAACTATTCACGGTGCTCGATGAGGAACAGGAGTTATCTCAGAGCAGGAGTCATCTCAAGGGACTTATGTTAAGTTGGCATCTTGGTATCTTTTATGCGTGGAAAATGCAGATGCAAAATGTAAACCTTTTTCTTGCTTCGAGGACCAAAGTTTAGCTTTCTCATAGACTGATCCTTTGTTATCCTTGAAAACTATTTCGGTCGACTGGTACTCGATTCGTCAGGTACCTTTACAATAGTGAAACCTATACCATTATAATAGGGGTTCACGGAGTGAGACTCCATAAGTGAAGAAACCTGAGATAAGCTGGCATACCCTGGGAATTGGGTAGTCAGCCTCGAAATCATCATTGCTAACTTCTTAACCTTTCTACATCATCATCATCATTAGCCAGAAAATGTCCACTGCTGAACGAAGGCCTCCCCCAAGGGCGGGGTTTGCCATAATCCCCACGCTTGGCAGGCGGCTTGGGGATCGCAGTGGTTCACCGATTAGTGAGAGGACGCTGCTGCCCGTCCTCCAGTGTCTGGCCGCAGTTTTAAGACGTACCCGGGTCTAACCTTTCTACAACGGTATGAAATTTACATATGATACACTTAGCAAATGTTTACTAAATTAAAATACTCCTTATAAATTTAATATTTTTTCGACAGTAATCTCATTTAGATTTTTAGTTCTTGTTAGCTTTCATTACACAAAATTATAATATTGTACGGAACCTCTCACGGGAATCGCCCATACTGGTATAAAAAGTAGCCTTAGTATTTTTCTTTTATGTAGATTTTGTACAAACTTTAATCGTTGTCTGTAGCCCTTTGAGACGTTGTGGACTAGTTAAAATATAAGTAGGGTGTATTGTCACTGTTATATGCCGTGGTAGTAAGCTGAGCTAGTTGAGTTTGGTGTAAGCGGATGATTTCCAATTTAAGATCACGCAGCCGAACTTGTGGCGAAACTGAGCCAGTCATAGATCTACAGCCATTTTTGGTGCATTAATCACCGTATTTACCAATATATTCTGTACAACGATGCTCTTGTTGGGACTTTACGTAGGTACATTTAAACTGGAGACGAAAATCCATACACAATGCGCAAGCGCGCCACATTCCTGGTGGGTCGTTTTAAACATTGCCCCCCCTATGATTTCTCTATGATCGCGGGTACAGTTTACAAACATACATGTCACATGCACACACAACCAGACCCGAAACAACTATCTGTAGATTATACAAATATTTGTTCCGTGCGGGGATTGAACCTGCGACATGTAACGCAGAAAGACAATCGCCTACCCACTACGCCAATTGTGTCGTCAACATAGATAGTTCAATGCTGTCAGTTATGCATCAAAATGTTACGTAATTTTTACTAAAACTACAGGAATAAGAGTTATTTTTTCTTTTCTATAGGTAACATAATATAGCGCCTATATTCCGTGAAGGGTAAGATAGAGGTGAGCTGTTGTACACCAATTCACATATAACAGTGAGTAGATCGAATGTTTCAAATAATGTCTGGAGCACCGCAGATATGATAAGCACTATATGAGTAAAGTAATAATCTCGTAACCATTGGAATATAGCAGATATTAGTACCGCGATGTGAACACTGATACAAGAGGATGCAGTAACTATTGACATAACATCCCCGTTTGCTACAAATGGGCGATAACTACAATATTGCATGGCATCTTCCCAAAATGGAAGACCCAAAACAATTTGAGGACGCTTATTAAAAAAGTTTGGTACTCATATTTTAACTATATTGAAAATTTGTGATATAATGTAGAAGTTTCACGGGATGGCCTTAATTTCAATTTTGTTTATGCTTGCGCTTTAGTACTTGGGACTTAGAAAAGGCATTGGCAAAATCGGTGCACAGAAGAAGATTTTCTGCCTGTTCTTAACTCAGGGAATACTGGTGAAGAGTAGCAGTGTTGTTGAACTTTCTCTGCGGCAGAACTGTTAAAACTCCTGATTAAAACAAAGTTTTTTTGTCAGTATAAGACCACGAGAAATGAGTCTGTGGTTCACTAGAATGTCCACGCTCTATTGCATTTGAGCACCACAGTATGAGAAACATTCTTCCATTCTTTTCTTTTTTAAAAAAAGATTACCCCAAACTAGGAATAATTCCTGTATCGTAAGTGCGTTTATAAAGACATATATTCACATACACAAAGGCCCAGATATAGAATAACTATCTGTAGATCATACAAATATTTGTTCTGTGCGGTAATCGAATCCGCGACACGTAGCGCAGCGATCGATCTCTCAACCAATGCGCTAACCGTGCCGTCAACATTAGTTTAGGGTTGCCATCCCCAAATTTTGAAAACCAGGATTTATAAGTGGAAATGCCAGGACATTTCGGTTTAAAAACGGGACGTAGTATAAGAAAAAAGTATAAGAAAACATTGTCAATGACACTTAATGAATAGCAATTACAATCTTTAAGAAATTATCTTCAATTAAATTATATAATATAAGAAATGAAATGAAGGATTAAATGATAAAATTATAAAATAACGCCGATTATTAAACGCAAGGTTTGAGGAAGTAGTGGGGCGCGAATGTCAAAACACAAGACCTTACGAGGAGTCTTTAAAAAACCCAGGACGCTACTTAATAACTATCCAGGACAACCCAGGACACTCCAAAAAGCAGGACATGTCCTGGGAATACAGGACGGTTGGCAATCCTAGTTTAATTTAGTATGCACTAACGATAACTTTCGCTCTTATATTCAAAGTTTACAATACGTTTCAACGGTATTCAAAATATTGATAGCTGTCGGCAAATTAACATTATCTTAACGTACACGTTTTATGTCGATCTGCCGTTTTAATCAACGCAGACAAACAATTGCGCTTTTTCATTGAATGTATTTTCTTTTTTTTATGGCTGAGGCGGCAAACGAATAGACGGATCGCCTGATGGTAAGCGATTAACGTCGCCCATGGACACCCGCAACACCGGAGGAGTCACAAGTTCGTTGCCGGCCTTTTAAAAAGGAGTACGCTCTTTTCTTTTTCAAATAATAGTCACTCAGATCTCGATTAATATATTTTGTGCGTTACAATGAACGAAAATGTATATAATAAAATATGTTTTACAGTAAAACATTAAATAAAAAAGCCCGCAAATCGGATTTTACGGTACAAAATCGCAAATCCCGTGTCGTTTATAGTTGGGGAGAAATTATAACAAAATGGCAGATGATATTGACTGTGGCGAATGTGGTCGCGGATCCTGCTGTGTGGTCAGCGGTAGCACCGTGTGGTCGCCTTTATATCCTGTGGTCGCCAAAATGTCCGTTTGTCATGTCACACTACACAGTCACTCTTAATATGAATATATACAATTGGAAAAGTAAATTGGAACAGGCGGTTCCGGTCATTTATTGTTAAATGAATGAATACATTTTTGCGTTACATAAATTCTGGCCATCCAAAATTAATGTACCTGTATGTGTCTCTAATTATAAATGAATTTCCCGATGTAAATTGCGATGTTTGTAGCTGCAATTACATGAGCTTTTATACGTTTTTATCAACTTTTATGCGTTACATTGCTTCGTGGATTGTGTGTTACATTTTCTACGTCGATCAGTATGTGTATACGACTTGTAAAAATAATGTGGAAGCAACTTACTTAATTATGGATTTTTGGTAATATTTTGAGGGAATCTAACCTGTTACTGAGCCTTATTTGTCTAATAATACTGACTGACATCACAACTGACCATCGAAGTACTGCGAGAACTAGTTTTGCAGTTCCAACTACCTACATACTTGCAAACACAGGTAACTAAGCATTGGACATTGCCTTTAATAGAAACTAGCTTCCGACCGGGGCTTCGCCCGCGTGGGTTACGAACCCGTACATTGTTCCGGGATAAAAAGTAGCCTATGTGCCCCTGTGCTGTATTCCAGACTATAATCTATCTCTGTGCCAAATTTCATCCAGATCCGTTCAGCCGTTCTGGCGTGATTGAGTAACAAATATCCATCCATCCATCCATCCTCACAAACATTCACTTTATAATATTAGTAGGATTAGTAGGATTTTATTCTAAATTGTGTAAAGTACTACAACTTGAATGCATAATTATGTAATTTGACCAATTATATGAAGAAAGTTATATTAGAGATAATTTGCAACAAATTTGATCCCAGCGAAAATCTCCCTAGTTTATCACGTTAATATTGTTGCAAACTGGTTCCATTACCCATCACAGAATTAGTCCAATCACAAATCGCCCTGTATATAACGCAAATTTCCTCGTTTCATCTGTACATCCTCCATATAAAAATATTACAGTGCAATCTATCTAGGCTCCAGTATCGGCATCAATCACGGAAGAGGCACTTCGGCATACGTCCGCTGTCCGCTTTTATATCGGTCGTACTGTCTCACAGTTGAATAAACAAACACAGCATACGGGTATTTCACTTTCCAGTCCCACTAAGGGATTCGGTCCGGCGACTAAGCCTATGAGAGCTTCAAATGGATCACCTAAATGGATCGCCTCTCGATTCACTAAAATTCTGTTTTATGTTGGAGTGTAGTGACAGGTTTGATACTAAATCAATGCGTACTTCAATTGGGAATCATTTGGTCGATCAATAGCCGCCGCGATCCAGGTTTTTTAAAATATTTAAACAATGAGTGGTATGAAGAATAATTTTTATGTAACCGATTTCTCTGTAATCTAGGTTGCAAGCGGTGCTGCTGAGCTTGAATCGATTCGAAAATAGTGGGACATGTTTGCTACCACAGATTACCAAAATCTACGTTACGATATTACTATTCGACTCACGATGCAGAGATAGGTATAAAACGACAGAATAGATAGAAACGACGGGGAAAAATAGGGATACAACACTAATCGTTGATATAAATCGAATTCATTTCAAAATTGGATCGTAAACGATTCGTAATCGATTGCTGCGGTAAGCCCCCGAGTTTATACACTGGGGAATTCGTGTTTAATTTTTTAATATTCACGCGTTCATTTCGTTCATTTTCGTTTCGTTTCGTTCATTCATTCGGGCTGGAAACTTGTCCCTTTATTATTCAAAATGTTTTTGGCTTGTTTATTAACAACTTGGATCTTGGTCGTAAGCGTGGCTGTTGATCGTGAGGTCTTCAGTTAAAATGCTGAATCTGAAGAATATCGGTCTAGGTATATTGGACTTTTTGATTGGTCTAGTCACCGCAAGTTGCGGCTGCAGAGCGTGAGACCCTGAGTTTGATCCCTGGGTTGGACAGTGTTATTGAGTTTTGATGTCAGAAAATTCTCAATAGCAAGCTGGAGCTTAGAATTGTGTTCGGTGGATGATAATATACAATAGACTTGCCCCTATTAGATGGGACTTAATAACAGCATCGGTAAAATGTGTGTACAACAGTACACTTCTGCCTAACCCTTCGAGGAATATAGGCGTGAAGCTATGTTATGTATATTGCCTTGACTTTTTTATATTGGTATAGGTAAAGGGATCATTAAACGGGATCTTTAGAAAACAACTTACGAACGTGGATATTTACGAACTATTTACAAGATCGTCGTAAAAACAGAACCAATTTCAAAAACACAACTCGAAAATCCTTTACAATATCAAAAGGGAAATTCTGTTTATAAAACTAGTGATGACTGGTGAGCGCCGACAAACGTATTTCAAAAACAGGCCGAAATAGGGACCACTGGCCTTTCACGAGAGCAATCGCTCTTTTTTATGTTCGAGTCGGCGACAATGACAAATCGGCGCGAACTGAACTGTTCATCCGTCTCTTGACCTATTTCACGAATGAGTGCCGAAACCTTTCGGCTTACCCAGTTGTGACACTAGTTCAATGTGTACGTTTTATTTTAGGTACGAGGAAGATGTGCGAGTAGGCTTTTGGAGTTAAGTTGGCGACACACCTGTGCCAAAAAAAAAAAAAATGATTTCCCAGACTTTTTTTCTCATAGACCACTTTCAAAATTTAGCTGGTTCCGGTGGACCCCCTGCAGCTACATTTCTACCATATTGTAAATTGAATTGTAAACCCCCATTTTTATGTCACGCCAACGTAGACCGTCGAGTCTCCCGTGAACTTCTGGGGGTCCACCTGGACCAATTTGGGAACTTTTCGATTTTATATAAATTAAATAGTTTTAGAATGTGAAGAAAAATGACAAATCAATTTACCAAGATATTTCATCATTTCATGTATCCAGAGATACCATAAATTCCTGAAATAGACGATATATTATATATTTCAGATAAGTAACAGTCAAATTCCACGTACAAACCCAAGATTAGCTATCTGTATCTCCAAATTCAGATCACTCCGAAATCGAATGTCCGTACAAAAACGGCGAAGGCTTACAACTGCGATCTATAGCTCTCCTCCAGATTAAGTAGGACGATCGGATTTAAGACGGGGGCTGTTGTGATCCAAGATCTGTGGGGGCGATAGAGCACGTCCGATGTACGTCCATAACGTACTGCCGAGTTGGAGCGATGCCATAGTGTTTATCTACACAGTTATTGTTGCTGTTACGCAGATTTTTTTGAGTAATTGGATTTGTTCGACCCAATTCGGACATGCAGTATAGATTTTTTATTTTGGGATTTTTTGAAATATTTTTTAGATTAAGCGATTTCAAGTAATTTATTTCTTTTTTTTTTTTGTTTCCGATTAACTTTTATATATTTTATTTTCCGTTAGTCGTAAACAGATTAAATGATTTGGATGAAACTTAGCACACAGATAATATTCGTATGATCTGCAGATAGTTGTTTCGGTTCTGGGTGTTTGTGTATGTGAATATGTGTTTGTAAACGCATACACGACACAAGAATTATTCATAGTGAGAGACAACATTAAAAAAACAATGTAGCAACCTGAATTCCCGTATCAAAAGTGATTATAAAAAAAACATTACCCTCCTTTGACAGCCAGTTAATAAAGTAAAATTCTTGGAAAACATAATAGCTTTATTTTATGGAAAATACAATATTTAATTCACTCGAATTACTCGCATAAATACTAGGAGAATCTATTTATACTCCATACTAATAAAGGTGAAATCGGATTACTGCCGAACAAAAAGATATTGCTAACAATATAACATAGTGTAGAGTAAACCTTTTATATAGAGGGTGTTACACTTAATCCATTTATCTGAAGTCCATTAACCGGGGACTGATATAATACATGGATATGTTTTGTTAGGGTAGTGATTGAAACTAATAGGGATGTCCATGGCGGTACGTACGTGCTTCATAATTTCAGTAGAGTTTTGATGGGTTAAGGGCAGTAGCAACTTCACCTCCTGAAAATTATAGTAGTAGAAACACATTGCTACGTCTTTACTCAAGCTTGTATCCTCCGTATGTAGGCATAGGTGTACTATTTGTACACCCACATTTTGCCGATGCCGTTATTGAGTACCATGTAATAGAGGGCGAGGCTGCCCCGAACTGCAACTAAAAATATTCATACAGGAAATCCCAAAAACATTTTGCCCGACCCGGGAATCGAACTCAGTCCAATGTATTTTTGTTACCGCTAAATATACAGTTGTTATAATAGTGTCGCTGTAACACATTATAAGGTGTGGGTTTTGTTAACATCACAAGAGGTTAAGGAGCATACGTGTAATTGGTTTTAAAAAAATAGCATTTGTCTACAATAGGAATAATTCGTGTCGTGAGTATGTTTACCCAATTAGTTACATGCACAAATACCCATCGCTTACGTGTCAGTGAGGGTTCTGACATGACAATTGCTTATGTCATAATTAATAACGGGACTTGCGGCCTAAGATATGCTGGATGTACGGACCAAACGTGCGTGGAAACACTTGACTTTGACCTTAAGCTGATTTGACGTACTAGGTAGTGTAAAAGAGTCAAGTGTAAAAGAGGCTAACTTATACTGTTTTTTTTTTTATTAACTTGTGTCCTTCTATACTTTGGTATCGTATCTGAACTAAGCTTTTGCGCCACGAAATAATTTTGATTTTTATTAGGTAAAACTGTAAGAAACTACACAAGATGCTAAAATTTATACCATCGGTTTATCTTGCTCAACCTTAACAAATATAAACATTTACTATGTCGTATAAAACCAAGCCGTTGCTTTTCGCTGGTTAGGTAAAAGGGGATAAACACGAATATTTTCAAATAAACAAACACAGGCAACCGTGCAATACGGGGTAATTCTGGCAATAACAGGGTAAATAAATGTGACGTTTTATTCACACATCCCCCGTCTGTTATGAAAATTGATGCCTGTTCTTTTGCCGTATATATATAGCGGATAATACCTGTTTATTTAAAACGCTTTTGTTCTTTTTGTTAGTATTGTAAAAGATTGTGTTGTGTGTTTTTGATGTTACGAGAAATTCATAAAACCGTTATTAAAAAACAATTGAATATATTGTTTCAAATTCGCAATTTCGATACTTGATACTTTATAACTTATTTATGAAGAAATCAGCATAAATCTAAACCATCAACTCATTCCGATCTTCCAATCTCGTGACAATAATAAAAGCAATCTAATCAAGATTGATATAAGAACTTTCGTTCGGAAATCTCAAAAGGGGAACCAAGTAAAGTTTGACGGGTTTGGAGTGATATTGATAACTTTTGTTCAAAATTTTCGGGAAGCTTAATTTTTTTTTTTTTTTTTTCTTTTTTAAAAAACATTGCCCCACACTAGGATTTCTCCTGTATCGTGGGTACAGTTTACAAACATACATGTCACATGCACAAACAACCAGACCCGAAACAACTATCTGTAGATCATACAAATATTTGTTCCGTGCGGGGATCGAACCCGCGACACGTAGCGCAGAAAGCTAATCGCTTAGCCACTGCGCCAACCGTGTCGTCGAAACTAACTAACTGATATTAAGTGTATTCAATCGTAAGAAATGCTTCTTTGGCCAGACAAAATTTTCGCCGTATCAGTGTATATACAGGGTGGATTTTTGAGATGGGGCAGTAAGAACAGGTACCTTAACCGTTGTAGCTACAGGAAAATGTTCTTAGAAGACTGTCCTTAGCTTTTGGAGATATTTTGAAAAAGTGTATTTACAGTTAACAAGAATATGCTAATATTGTATAAAAACCTTTTATGATGCCAATCTCCTATGCTATCTTGTTTCTTATAAGGATCAAAAGACTAGACTACATAAAGAAGTTAGACTAATAGAAATGTCGGATATTGCTGAAAACTTTTACAGCGGGGGACAGTTTTTGATTTTTTTTAATAGAAGCCGTTCGCATTACTTCTTTGTGCGAGCAAATTATAAAAATAATTTGGAAATAAAATTTTGATTTGGGAGAGAGATCTATTTTAATGTTTCATTGTGAAACTTCTTCGTCTTTATACAATCAAGTGTTTAAGTATCAGTCGATAATTACTAGTTACCTTATACATATTACTTATCCGCCTATTTCAATGTTTTGGAAGTTCGATAATCGGATATCGGACGTCAAATCCGGAACCACTGAACTGAACTAAAAAGGTTCAAGCAAACCATTGGAATCGCGTGATATTCATCCAATTTGATGCTTTGAAAATATGCGTCGGTCCATATGTTTTCCAAGTTACAAGTTACCAAGAAAACACGCTAGCTTATGACGATAAAAATAAATAAGTTTCTCTTCTCAGAATGAGGTCATAAGGAGGGTTAGGCTTTAGTCCACCACACTGGCTTAGCGCAGCACTGAGAACTTTATGGAGCCTTCTCAGATGTTCAGGTTTCCTCACAACGTTTTTCTTCACCGTTAACGCAAGTGATAAGCAGTTTCTGATCCGCACTTCATTTCGAAAAGTCAGATGCGCGCCTGAGGGTCATGGAAGACAAGTGTTCAACTGCTAGGCTATCACTATTGCTTTCTACGATAAGTAATAATTATTTTTGATGATATTGGTGTTGATGTTTAACATTACATATAAGTCAGAAATTCTACCTCATTTGTCTGGGGGCAAGCGTGACAGCAATACATGAGGTTTACGTTTCTATTCCAGAGTCGGAGAAAGTGTTACTGTGTCCGGTAGATGGCAATGGATTCGCAGCCTATTTAATAAGACGAAGAACGCCTCTGCCTAATCACACACACACAATAAATACACCGATCACAATAATTTAGAAGCAAATAAAAAAGTACAAACGACCTCCGGGTTCAAGCAATAGTTATTGCAACAGTATTTTAGACTCATGTAAATAACAATGGACCTTATTCAAGAGATACGGAACCCTAACCCGAACATCTCTTGACCATTTATTTTGACCTTAAGCTGTTATGACAGACAACAGAAATGGTATATAGATGAGGTATTATAGTACTTAGTATAAGCAATTCAGAGCATTTTTTTACCAAATGGTGATGTTTTCGGCCCTCGGCCATCAATTTCATATCATCCCTTGAATAATTTTTCGATAAAGTTGTTGAATATATGCCTGACACCGATAGAGGTACGATAGACGAGTGTAAGTTTTTATTGATTACATGAATAAATAATAAACGCTCGTTAAATACCTACTTATGCCGATAAAAAGAGGGATATTTGGGTAACACGGTGCGAATAGCATCATCAGCATTACGCCTTTATTCACCAAAGGGGTACCTTGAGTAGGAGGAGTAAATTCACAGCGAATCGTTTCGCACGTATACGCACGTACGTAAGGTGCAGAAGGAGCGCGCACCGCGTAAGAATTTGGGGACGAATTCGTAATCCGCATCAAAAATTTTGCCGCTCCATTTCCCTTGATATATTCACTAGCTCTGAAGTTCGCGTGTAAACTGGACGCAACCAAGGAGTCTCTAGTATCTTGACGAGAGACAAAAGGTAAACACTACATTTCGCCTATAACTGTTAAATTTAGAAATATATATATTTATTATGAAAAATCATGTAAAACTCCGCAACGGTTAAAATAAATCCATATGAGAACTTTTTTTTTAAATCCCATCTTTACCTATTTTACGGCACAGCTTTTAACCACCGAATGTATCAAAACGGAAAATAGTGGAAGTAGGTTACTTTAGTTACTACTATTACTTTAGTTATTTAGTTCGAGCCTTCTCAATTTTGGCAAATATTATTCCAATTTTGAGTCAGTAAAAAACAAAGTTTCTTCGCTCGAAAAATAGGTCACGGCAGCCAATTTTAGTGCTGCCAGATCAAATTTGATTTTCATAATATTTTGCCCTAAGAGCCAAATAGTAACTTTTTATAATCATGTTGTTTTCATTATGGAATGATATATTATACACTGATAGATATCATACGAAGGTAATGATGATTTCAGCAAATAATGACCATATTTTTGAAACTCGTTTTTGTAACTAAATCTTGTATGATCAACCAAATTTTTAAAGAAAAGGGTAAAATGTCTAGTATACGTCGGGGCAGACAACCCTAGTAGCAAAATATGACATAAACCCAGCGTGTTTAGATAAGATAAAACAGGCAGTAACTAATATACGAGGAATTCCCTTTTTTTACTGTACATAAAATAGTATCTACCAATTTTCGAGATCATATAGTTGGTAAACGATGTATCTCCCACAAAGTTTTGTATTAGCATAAATTGACTTTTTGTAATACCGAGCCTTAGGTTTAGGTTAGTATTACATTTCTGTAAATATTTACCATACGAGGACTTTATTATGCCCAGTTTAAGAGGATACCTGGACACGTTAACGTTTTTAAGATTTGGGGATCTAAGCAACTTGGTATGTATTGTTCTTGTATGCTTAATATTTTTATCAAAACTTGGCGACAGTATGTGGAGGGTCTTGTTTATTATACGTACGACGGCTACCATTCTCTTGTCGAGTATTTTTTATCCTAAGAATATTTTGAATATTTTGGCTGTTACCCGTTTATATTAATCTGTTCGGCTGAACGGGTAAAATGGACGGTTCCTTTCACAATGTAATATAGTGTAAGTTTATGATAAATAGTTTATATGTCAAATACTCTGTATATTTAAAATATTATATTATATAAAGATTTATATTATTGTTAAATATTTCTTTGCTGCTTCATTGGTCTAATGGTCGCAAGCGCGACTGCTGAGCATGAGGTCCTTGGTTCGATTCCCGGGTCGGGCAAAGTGTTATTGGGTTTTTTTCTACGGAAATTCTCAGTAGCAGCACGGAATCTGGAACGGTATTCGGTAGACGGCAATAGGCTCGGGCCCTATTACATGGCAAAATACTTTTTTTTTTAAACTTTGGCCCACACTATGTTTAATTCCTGTATCGTGAGTACGTTTACAAACACCCAGACCCGAAACAATTATCTGTAGATCATACAAATATTTGTTTCGTGCGGGGATCGAACCCGCGACACTTAGCACAGAAAGCTAATCGCTTAGCCATTTAATTAGATACTAAATACAAAATTCACGCAAACATAGTCTCGGACAACAAGGAGTAGGTAGTTAATAATAAGTGAATTTTATTGATAAAATATGCTTGATCAGCATCATGACATCAAGGAGTTTTCTTCTCGATTGACGTCTCGTTACAAATCGAGAGTAGGTTTATTGCCTACCACGACAAATTCTTTACTAAATTTTTTGTTGAAGGAGGCCTCAAAAAGATTTACCTAGATATATCAAAATTCAGACGCTTATTTTAGGAAAAGTAGTGATTGAAATCATTAAATCTACACTACCCATACGTATATGTCTCGTAACTACTGATGAGAGTAAAATTTTCCCAAGAATCAAATATGATTTCTTCTAAATATCACTAAAAGAAGTTTGCTAAGTTTAGGTATTATATCTTTTTGAGGCTAACTGTACTTAAGCCAAGTTCTCAGTATCAAACTTAAATATTTACGGAGACTATAATTATATCGGTTACGTTGTTAGTAATTGAAGTAGACAACTTGTAGCGAGTGGTGGCTTGAGTCGATCGTTTAAACTTCAAAGTGAGAACAAACAGGTTAGATGTCAAACATCAACTTATGTGAACTTACGGTACCACAAAAGATAGGTTCTGCTTTATGTGGTTTTATAATGAAAGTCTATATAAACAGGGATTCGTTGGGAATAGTTTTTTTTTTTTTTCACTTCATAACGTATAAAAAGCATCACATAACCAGGACTTCACGCTTAGCAGTCGCGCTGAATTCATTGTTTAAAATTTTTGTCAAGTCAAAGTCAAAGTCATTTATTGTGAGACAGTAGTTACAAAAGATGTTATTTCTATAATATAAATAGTACCTAGTGACACTGCCCAACCATGTCAGGCGTACAAAAGAAAATTACATGTATGTGCTCTAATGAATCATCAAATTTATACAAACAAAATCTCGATTAAAATATTTGCATACAAAAACTAACAGCATAATCTGGGGTAGTGCCCCCGCCAAGACGAGCCAAGCGAAGCGCAAGGGCACTACCTACCTTTTCTCGAAGTGTTTCGTCGTTTTTTTGAACCTTCATAGAGTTGGTTTCCGATGTACCAGATAGTTCATATTCTCAGGATATGATGTCAATAATAGACTTATTAAACATACAAAGTCTCAATTGAATAGCTGTAATACTTTAGATTTTATTGATATCTAAAATAAACCGATTTCGTCACTGACACACTCACGATAGACTGACACACTGATGATCATCAAAATGTTTGTCTACTTCCTGAGGTGCTAGAAAACTGAAATTTGGTATGTAATCTAAGTTTAGTATACAACTTGTTTGAATGAGACTTTCACCAATTCTATGAATTAGGACGTCAGCTATAGTTGAATATAATCGCTTAAGAGCGAAATATCGCCCTGATTTATCGCTTATGGTAATCAGTAATCCATCAAAGAAAAAAGGCTAAGACAGAGAATGGGCTATGAAAACCGGCACTGCTGATTTGCAAGAAATACACCCCAAAAAAAGAAGAAAAAAATAAACACTACAAAGACTGCCTAGCAACTTACAAAAAAAACTGATTCATTTTTACTGATATGTAGAATTTGTGAAGTTAGGGTCGGTAGAGTTAAGCCGTGTAGATTAAGAAGCTTGGCTCTACATGAGATCTGATATCTTTTTCACAGGGCAAACCTTATGTGGTCGTCTTGGCAACATTTTACATGAAATGTTTTTGGTGGTAATATCTATCAGAAAGAAATTCGTTAATATTGTAGTAAGGTCTAATTACTAAAAAACCCATATTTTTTTTCTAAATATCAGAACATCTTGAATTTATATAGGTAATATATTTGGGTATCCTATTATATACTCTCGATGACATACCGAAGAAACTTTTAGAGAAAAGGGCTGTTTTCGATGGCATATTTACAATTTTATGTTTTTATGAATATGTTTTTATTTTGACAAATGTTGCAACTTCATAGATATAGAGCGAGGGCAAGGTTAAAATCTTTAATTTTATAAAATGGGGCATACAACTGTCTGGAACGCAAATACCGCAAATCGCTCTAAGGCATTTCTTTTGAGCTTTAAAGGCAAAATCTTTATGTGTAGCATTACCCCAAAAAATAAATTCATATACAATAATTTCGTAAATTGGAAATTTTAGGACGTTTGTTAATTTGACGTGAACCATTTTGGGAGGCGGGGGAGTCATGTCCCCTAGGACCGCTCCCCCCTCGGACCGCCACTGCGTTTGCGCCTACTACATCAATGGTAGGTTACTCTACATTACCTATACGTAGACTATGTGACCAAACTTAAAATCTCATCTCATTGGTCAAGCGCGACTGCTGAGCATGGCGACAGCTAAACATTTTGTCTGACCTGCAAGTGAAAGAAATGCCGTGAAAAAAAAAACAAAAGAGAGTGCAGGACATTGTGACAGTCCATTATAATGAACATGATCCTCAGCAAAAAGAAGCATAATGAAGAAGAAAATGTTAGCCACCTATCGTCCACTGATTAGCCTTTACGAAAACCAAAAGTAACTCTTTCACAGATTTTTTATAACATGAACGAAATAACAAACCATACCCTGTTATATTTTTCCTATGTACTTTGGGAATGGAAATTTTCGAACGTTAGCTTGTTTTGTATGCATGTTTAGATATTCAATGTATGTGCAGCCTAAAATTCAGTCCAATCTATATTCCAACATCGAGGCCAGTTCATTGTGCTCTGCAACCTATTATAGTGTGGACGGAATAATGGACTCCCTGCGTTGTAGGGTTGACAAGATATACGCAGGGTGCATAAAGATATATATTGAATTTATGAACAGAATACCTAAATGGGTTATGAGGGGTCGTAGCTGAATAGAACGATTACTCTATGGCGGAGCAAGATATGGTGTTCATACATTGAAAAGGGAGGATCCTCCGACCAGACAAGGTAGCTAGTCTGGCGGGCCGAAGTTCGATGATTGTTGACGGACCTTCGTTTAAGAGTTAGGATCGATGTAAACTCTTATAGCGATTCAGAATTTTCTGTTGTCATTTCACTCCGATATATGGCGCTGTACTTTTTGCCGTGTTGTGAGTAGTATTCGCTACAACTCCTGCAATTTAGCTATAATGGAGATATTCCAATTAGATATTCCAATGTTGGAGTCAGACAACTATCTGTCGATTATACAAATATTAGTGCCGTTGCAGAAAGTATATCGTCAAGTTGTATACATGTGTTTTAATGAACCAGATATTAAATCACTTGGTACAAGTTTGTTTAGGTTCAAATATTATCCGAAAGTATGAGTTTCATCCAGTATTTAGTTCGAACAGTTTGTGGGAAAGGAAAATATAATGTTCTCGTATCAGTTGTTTATCTTTCCCGCAAACTAAAGTGGAATGAGGGATGGGTCGGATTGTTTATCGATATCCTTATGATATAGATATCTATGATGCTAGAAATATACACGAATTGTGCTTTGAAAGATCGTTTCATATTTCTGTTTGGGATTTACGTAACTTTTTATGTGTTTGAACCGTCGCATTGGTCTTGTGGTTCCAAGCATGGCTGCAGGTTAGGTTCCTGGGCTCGATTCACGGGCCACCAAAGTGTTATTAAAATTTTCAGCAGGATCCCAGAATTTGGAATTGTGGCTGATAGATAGGACTACGCTCGCGGCTATTAGTTGGGACTGAATAACGCCAGCGGCATAATGTGGCTACACAATAGTACCAATACTTCTGCCCTAAACCAAGGGGAATACAGGCGTGATGTGATAGGTATGTGTCAAAAGGTTTATTTACTTCTAGTTGTCTTATTAGTTTAATTTTCACAAGCAAGGGTGTCGAGTGTCGGTCGTCGGGTTTCGCAGGTCTGATAAAGTGTGGATTTTTCTTTCAGGAATTTCACAGTATAACCGAGATTTGCACTGTATGACCCTCGCCGACGAGTTCTCGAGTGGTGACCGCGAGTAGGCAAACGTAGTGTAGGGCGCCCCACGGCCAGATGGAGCGATGACTTGCGAAAGGTGGCTGGTAGAAAATGGATGCGGAGAATCGAAGACCGGACTCAGTGGCGCTTACTGGGAGAGATATATGACCAGCAGTGGGTGAATGTGGGCTGATAATGATGATCATGATGATGACCCTCACCCCGTCGTATTTAAACATGACTTTACCTTGAGATTGATGCTGATTTTTAGTTCATATTCAAGATCGTCAAATCACGTCAGGTGCCAAACATCGCGAGAAAAACTTAACCCTCCTTTCAACTTGTCGGGTAAAAAGTTGATGAAAACCATGCAAGAAGTATGGCCATCAGTCATATCCGTCTGTGGCCGGGACATGCCATTTATCAAAGACCCGAAATCTACATGACTAGGCCAGAATTGGGACTTTGCTTTCCTAATAATGTTTAGTTAGTTTCTTTACTGACTTAACTGATTCATTTGTCTAGCGGCCGCAAGTTCAACTTTTGAAAGTAATCGGGTTCAATCCCGGTCCGACAAAAAAATTATTCGTTTTTCTATATTAATATTCTCAATAATAAGCTCTAATGTTCGATAGGTTTTACTATTTTTCGTCCCAATACTGTTTGTGAAAATACATACGATACGATTGCGCAGTGGTTAAGTGATTGGCTTTCTGCGTCACGTATCGCAGGTTTATATACCCGTAATGAAAAAAATATATTTTTAATGCCTATAGAGATTTTATTAGTTGATAACATCTGCTTGCATAATATATTATTTATTTAACTACTGCATCACTGGTCTAGTGGTCGCGTGAGGTCCTGAGTTCGATTCTTCGGTTGGGCATAGTGTTATTAATGTTTTCTGTACCTTTGGAAATTCTGAAGAGTAGCATGCAGTGGCGTGCGGTGCATAAAGACAAAAAGACACTGCCTACCCTATATAACTCAGATAAATATAGAGCCTAGCCTCACTTACCAAATGTATAATTAACTATTATTATCTTATTGCGTCAACCGATATTAAGAGGCTGGCGCTTGCTGTGGTCAATCCTTGGACGGCTGATTGTTTTCGACACATCAACATCTCTCCGTGCCTCGCAAAGTACGTTAATCAGTTGGTCCCGGGTATCGTATATGACTATCTATGACAGTTGTTACGAGTGTCAGCAGCCCAAAGTTTGACAACTTTAAAGTATCAGTCGCTCCGTGTAAAATACTGGCTACCGGTTAGACTGGAAGCCGACCTCAATGTCTTCGGGAAAAGGCTAGGCAGATGATGTCTTAACCGATATTATTTAAAGTTACTGAAATCAATTATTAAAAAACTACTTTCAGAACTTGCGTATATTCTTCACACGTTGTTTAAAGCGAGATGAAAAGATGAAATAATGATGAAATCTTCATCGATTTGTATCAATTAAGTAAAGCATTAGTGGCAGATCAAAATTTTAATTAATCTTGACAATAATTAATCTAGACGATCTTAATTTTACTCTAATTAAGTGTAGTCAATAGCCTTAATCAGATGAAGTGTTCCATAATTGAACAAAACTTTTTTCAAACACTTTTACACGGGTAAAATATAATTAGGTAGGTACGTAGGTACGTAGATACCTACCTAATTATATTTTGATAAAAAGTTAAATGGAATTATTTTGATAACATACTTTATCTGCTCATCTAAAAAATGTTTAAAACCTAGGCCTAAGGAAAGGAAATCTAGGCCTAAGCCACTAGTAAAAGGTCACCATCTGCCTAGCCTTTTCCCAACTTTGTTGGTGTCAATTTCGAGTCTAACCAACTGGGTGAATAGCATTACTATACACGGAGCGACTGTCATCTGACCTCCGCCACCCAATTACTGGGAGACAATGATAGTCTAAAAGGTTAGACCGGTTATTAGATTTTTTAAGCTGCTGACACCCGAAATCACGGTCATCGTATGACACCCGGGACTAAATGCTTAACGTGCTTCAAGAGGCACGGAGGGGTCTCAAGGTTTAAAAAAACGGTCATCCATTGCTTGCAGATCGTCTGAACAGCGATTTTCTTCCGTATTTTAATCCACACACAATTTATGACGGAAAAAATAACACAAATGCGGAAAATGACGGAGACTCATATTTCCGTGTCGCGTGATAATTACGTCAATTTGTTACGTGACGTCAACGTTGCTGCAACGCGTTGCGCAGCCAGTGGAAGAGATAACCGAATGTTACCGAGCTCCATCAAACATGGTTGTATTTACTTTATTAAAGGTTATGTGAACGTTAGATTAAATGTTTACTATTTTTGTTTTTGCAACCACTATTTTATGAGATTAGGCCGTCTGTACGCTGTGTGTTGGAGCTGTAACCAAAGGCCCAACGGACGCATTTATGTACCTATCATCATTCCGAGAAACACTTTTTGTGCACCCTTCAGCAAAGTATTAAAACCATATTGTTAATATAGTTTGACCAAAACTTAAATAAATAAAATAAATATATCATATCATATCATCACGCGTTTATTCACCAGAGTTACGCAGAGGTGTGATGTTAATTATATACTTACTAAAGCCCGGAGTGCTATTGAGCATTTTCTAACCGAAAAACTGAATAACATTTCAACCCTGGAAATCCAAAAACCAAAACCCAAAGCTTCGTTTATATATAGTACTCGAACGTGCTTTCGCCGCGTTGGTTACTTTAGCTTGACTGATAGTAATGCTTTGGTCCAGGAAATTGAAATCCTCATGGGGACGCAGGACTTAGTTAGTAGGTACGTGATACCGTGCTCCCTGTACACACACACACACTCCTTTGCTTAGGTACTGTGGATCTGTTTGTCTCAATATAAAACTAGTATTTTACTGAACTCCATCAATGCCTATTGGTCGTAAGCGTGGCGGTTGAGTATGAAGTTTTGGTTTTTATTTGAAGGTCGGGCAAAGTGTTATTGGGTTTTCTGGGATTATGTTTTTCAGAGCTCGGAGTTAAGAATTGTTCCCAGTAAAAGGGAATAAGATTAATATAATAATAACTCCTCTTTTGCGCTCAGTGTAGTTTCCGAACACTCAACTCCGTACAATGGTTGGGTGCAAGACATTGCCAAGCAGCGATAACACCCGTAATTCTTACATAGGTAAATACTATAAACCTGTTTTCATTTGCAGTAAAGTGTAGTGAAAAAGATCAACTTAAAGTTTTCAAACGTAAGTTTTATTCCTCCTGTCAAGTTCAATAAAGCAGATTGAAGTTAAAAAGAATAATATAAAAAATAACCCCGCGAAATCTTTTGCTCAACTAAAGACCACTTTAATATCGTTGAGCCACAAAAAGCCAATTTTTATCAAAACCATATGAAGTAAATTGTTTTGACGTCTTCTCGCTTTCCCTTCGTTATTATTATTTAATAACTGTCAACGTCACTCGTGGCAATATCGGAAACCTTGTAAATTGACAGGCTCAGGGACTAATCACACTTACGCAAGCAGCGAAATGAAAAGGCAACTAATAATTTATTTTGGCGTAACTGCGAAACGGAAAACTCTATAAGTAAGTTACGGTATTGATCCTGACAAGTGTAATAAGTCCCTTTGATGTCTAATAACTTGGAATGGAACTTCCGCACTTAAAAATCTCCAACGGATAAAAATACAATATTAATTTATAATTAGGTATAGGTAATTGTGGCACATCTAGTTTCACATTTGTTTTTATATAACACTAGCTTCCACCCGCGGCTTCGCCCGCGTGGTTTACGAACCCGTACATTTTTCCGAGATAAAAAGTAGCCTATGTGCTATCCCAGACTATAATCTATCTCTGTGCCAAATTTCATCCAGATCCGTTCAGCCGTTCTGACGTGATTGAGTAAGGAATATTCATCCATCCATCCTCACAAACTTTCACATTTATAATATTAAGTAGGATATTAGTAGGATAAGAATTAGGATTAGTATGATTAGTAAGATATTAGTAGGATAGGATAGGATAGGAAAGGACAGGATTAAAGTTCTTGACCATCATAGGGTACTAAAAGCACGATAGGATTTTATAATCACCCTTTATCACAATTGAAAAAAAGAAGTCTTATTCGTTTTATTCGCGTTATTTCCATTTAGACTGAAAGTACAATTTTCGCTTTTCTAAAACTCCGATAGCACACATTTTGCTGATTGAAAAATAAACTAGAAAACTGAAAATAATAAATCAAGCACGCAAAATATCTAAAAACCGTTTTTGCGTGATTTTATTTCGTTACAGAATTTAAATATAGGAGCCAAGAACAATATTTCGTCCTACATATAGGAGGATAATAGAAAAAAAATGAAATTCCCCTGCCATATTACACATGTGAAATTATGTTTTGCATGAAAGGTATAAATTTAAAAAAAAATATCTATAAGTACTTGACTGCCTCATCGGTTTAGTGGTCGCAAGTGCAACTGCTGAGCGTGAGGTCCTGTGTTCGATTCCCAGATCGGGCAAAGTCTTATTGGGTTTTTCTGGAAATTCTCAGTAGGAACATGGAGTTTGGAACTGTGCCCGGTAGATGGCTATACGCTTGAGCCGTATTACATGGGACTCAATTACGGCATCTGTGAAATGTGGGTGTACAATGGTGCTACTCTGCTTAACCCTTCGGGAAGTCCAAAGGTAATCTTATGTTGTAAGTACCTACTGTATTTTTCTTTTTCGACCTTTTTAGATGTCGTTTACTTTTTTCGCAGAAAACTTATTTTTATTAATTTTTTACACAAAGTTTCTCTCCTTCAAAGGCAACATTCATTATCTCAATATTACAGTTTAATACTTGAAATAATGAGAGATGATGTTCCTTATAACTTTTCTTTATAAAATACCTTTTTGTAAAATTAACCCAATCCTAAATATTGGAGGCCATTAATGTTGTTGAAATATTGATGGCACTGACGATGACCGTGGGTTTAAATCTAGACTAGCACCAACGGATCAAACGTCAAAAAAATACTATGACACGACCTTTCAAAATATTGTTACAAAATTCTTAGTACCACAGTTTGGAATAGCCCAGTAGTTTGTTTTTTATTTTTAAATAACGTTGCCCCACACTAGAAATAATTCCTGTATCGTGGGTGCGTTTATAAACACAAATATTCACATGCACAAATACCCAGACCGGCAGCCTAATTACCGATGTAGCGACAGACGTAGATCGCGCGATATCTTCTGTCAAAAGTCATTTTTGTGACTTATAATGTATTGGCTGACAGTGAGATTGCTGTCGCGTGGCTGTCGCGTTGCTGTCGCTTTTTCACGTAATTAGGCTGTGGAACAACTATCTGTACATCATACAAATATTTGTTCCATGCGGGACTTGAACCCGCGACACGTAGCGCAGCTGTTGATCGCTCAACCGCAATTTGGAAACGCTAATCGATAAAGCATTTCATTAAAAAAAACTTTTTTGGCTCGTTACGTAATCACGTAGGTACCTCAGTAAACTTTATTTGTACTTCATCTATTAGATTTTCCTTTTGAATAAGGCTTTGTACAAGCTGGGAAATATAACGCAGAACGCAAAACTCAAATTTTCACCTGTACCGTATGTGGCTACATTCTGTGCGATTTTGTACCAAAACTTTAGGTACCGCACTAAAAACGCAACGCACCATAGCGTTAGGCTGGTCAGCAAGAACAATGAGTAATTAACTGAAATCACAGCATATAGTATTACGATAGGCACAAAATACAGAGTTAGGTCTGTATACGGACGGCCTTTCAGTCTTTGATCATAACGAAGTCGACCACAGGCCTTTGTTGCAATATTTGCTGCTGACACAAGTCACATACGGGCTCTCGGATAAAAACAATGTCGGTAAAACTCGTTAGGTCCCTTCGAAGAAAATGGCGCGGGTTGGAAAGCTTGCAATATTAAATACTGGATAATGGACTTCATGAACGGGTTCGGAGAAAATAGTGCTTTGTTTCGTACTAATTAATATCGTGCATACACTCTCACAAAGATGTTGTAACGTTGTAGAAAGATTAGCTAACCAGGGTAACCCAGGATTAGCTATCCAGGTTAACCGCACAGGGTGTTAAAACAGATAATTGGCTAAACAGATTTCCCCGATTCGTATAACTTAGGAATCTTCAAGGCCAGAGTAAATAGTCATTATTTGGGCTTGCATGGTTCATCCTCGGCAGCACGGTCACTCACCACCAGGTGAAGTGCTGCCAAAGGCGATCAAATTAGTTGTAAAAAAAAAAAAAATACAATAAAGCAATAGTTTAAAGTTTGTGAATTTGATTTATATTCACATCGCAGTGTCTAGCCGTTGTCAGTTTGCCTTCCTTTCTCTGTATATTAATTTGCAGCTGCAAGACTAATTTAATTTTGCAATTAATGTTAAACTTTCTTTTTATCATGACTGCGTCATTGGTCTAGTGGTCGCTCGGTTTTAGAGCGGGAGAGAAGTCTTGGGTTCAAAGATTTTTATTATAAAAATCTTATTAGCAGTCTGGAGTTTGGAATTGTGCTAGTTAGATGGCAATAATTATTGATTGTTATTATTAATTGTAGAAAAAGTAACATTCTCTATTTATTACGAGACGAGAATTTTAAAGATTAGTAAACAAAATGAATATATTTTTTTAAATAAATCCCAATTCCAATTTTGAAACGCCTTCACGTATATTAGGTGTATGCACCATTACATATTACGTAATGACCAAATGCAATATAGATTGACCTAGCAACATCCATACAAATTCACCCAATCCTTTTCGTTTCAATTTAATTGATAGTCTAATGAAATAAAACGAGAAACATATTGCAGGTTATATTTGTTTTGTTTTACCTGTCAATCTGTCGCAGCGCACTGTAACTGCCGACTGTCGAGACAGTTTTCATTGGATCGACATTAAACCAGAATGTTTAAATAGCTCAGTTGCGTACAGCTGAACTGACTGTTATTCCTTTTTTATAGAATCGTCATACATCCATCCGTCCATCCATCATGATTTCAAAATAAGAAGAATTACATAGCTAACAGAATTATTACGTTTATATTTATTGTAAACTTTAAAATTTACAGTCGTAACGTTAACAAAAAACGTAGATTAACGTAGAGATGTATGTATGAGGCTTTTTTTATGTATATAAAGCATCTGTGCGGCTTTATTCTATGCAATATTTAAACAACCGAGGAAGCATTCTTTTTTAAATATTGATTAGGATTTGACTTATGCTGCTTAAATTACTGACGTTTTTCAATTTTGAAGCACTTTCTATTGTATATACCTATATAAAGAATGAGCACCAATACTTGACCATGCCAAATGTGGATTTACTACCCAGATTGATCAATCGATCGAGCCTTTAATATAAGTATACATTAAACGAGATTTTCTGGAATTCGATCTGTGAGCATGGCGGTGAACTTGGTTAGGTTCACTAGTAGGTATAGCATCCATGCAATACTTATCGAATGGTTGACACGTGAGGTCAACTCACACAGTTTATTACTTAAGATAATGTTGTTTGTATCAATTAATACTTTATCATCGATGTCATTAATGTTAAGTGAGAAACATTAAGAGCTTTATTATGGCGCCACGACCATTCTTATGTAACGTGTATGATGTCACGCAATTCAGTTGAAGGGCTTAGACGACATATGTATTAGATATACACTTACATAGGTACAGAAATACAAAATGTGAGTTGAAAAGTAAAGTTGCGTTCAGAATTTAAATATTATTAAAACGTCCGGCAGCTTAATTACGTAAAAAAGCGACAGCAACGCGACAGCCACCCGACAACTACGCGACAACAGTCTCACTGTCGGACAATATATATGACATAAAAATCGCCCTCGCGCGATCAACGCCTGTCGCAAACTAATTTTGACTACATCGGTGATTACCTAGGCTTCGGATCATTTCAATTAGGAGATTCTGTGTCGAAGGTTCTTTATTCAATTTGCCTCCTAATGTTGTGGAAACTTCTGTGAAGGAATTACGGGTCAGTCCAGTACAAAACGGCAAGCTAATGGAAGTTGCAGCCAAACTAATTAGCGTAATTCAAACCAACAGTACCAACAAAATGATCAAGCATATAATTTAATGTGAATTGTTTGGACAGCACATTATTCTCCTGCATGAAACTTTCACCCCGCGAACGCCCCGAAAAACATCGTGCACCATTTTGCGGGGAGCGACATTTTGTTTTTTCTTTGTTTATAAAATTAGCTGGAGCAATTAGCGGCTACACCACTGCCACGGGTAGCAAAGTTTATTAAAAGAAGGCAGTTAATTTCCTGTTAGTCCCACAGTAAAATAAGTAAGTACAAAATCCGCACTATTATAAATGCGAAAGTAGCTCTGTCTGTCTGTTTTTTTATCTCATCACGACTATACTATTAAATCGATCGTAATTAAATTTTAAAAAGAGATAGGTTGGGGCCTGGGTAAGAACATAGGCTTATTTTTACTATTGCAGCAAAATACTTAATTAAATAATTAGTACTATTATTAATGTGAAAGTAACTCAGTCTGTCTGTTTTTTACCTCATCATGGCTAAACCACTGAAACGATCGTAATGAAATTTTACATAGAGATAGCTTGGGACCTATAGAAGCACTTAGGCTTATTTTTTACTATTACAGCAAAATACAAATTTAATAGTTACTACAAAATACAGTAGCGTGAATAATTACTCAGTCGTTTAATTCTACCGACAGATATTTTCTACTTGTATCAATCAGTACGTGGCTTTATTCACTCATTTGTAGCGCGTACAAATAATGACAGTTTGTTTATAGATACCTATTCCATTCCCGGATCCTTTGAAGTCATATTGTTCGTGACTTTTCGAGTCAAAACAGGCACGCGTAATTACGAAATACGAAATGTGCACAGCTGTTGTACGTGGTATATTTAATATTTTTATTGTTTATCTTTTATTTTCGTCTTAGTAAGTATGTCAGTTTTTTTTATAGAGACGATTTTCGTTCACAACGTTGAAATTAAGAACAATGGTGAAATTATATCACACCCTTGAAAAAATAGAATAAGAGTTTTACCAAAAAGAAACTTAGTATTATAATAAATTTTCACGCTAAATTCACGTTGCAAGTCAAGGTCACTAAAGGTGGATTTTAATAACAATGTACATATTTTCTGTCTTTTTATCGGTCTGTCTATATTTCTTTTAAAGAAATTGTTCGATTCTTGCCATTTGATAAAGTAATAATTACATAGTTTAAATGCAAACCGCACTAATGTATACTCGAACTTTTTGAACAACATAATTGTCGTCTAATCGATATTCATACATCCTTGTGTCTTTGTTACGAGTTCCGTGATAATAGAAACTGTGTATAATTTACGTATAATATAAGTAAAATTTACTTACATGATAATCAATTCTATACAATCATATACTGATATTATGAGTTCATTCATTTTTTTAGTTTTAAATGTGGAAATAAGTGTAAATAAGGAAATATTTAAAAGAAGTCAAACATCCTTTTCATTACGGTAGCCAACTTTTGTAAATTGTACTCTCAGACTTTTTAATATTGTGAATCATAATAATCGCGAGTTTTTTAATAAAAGTGTAATCTGGTTGTGAAAGTTGTCGCCATATTTTAGAATTTTGGACATTAAAAAAAGAAGTGGTGTTCAGTGATAAATTATTATACTGGGTGGATTTCAGAAAGACAATTTATTGTTTTGTTTTATCTGATACTAAGAAATAATTACGTTATGGTTTCAGAACATTAATCTGCGTGAAATAATTGTAGGTAAGTACATAACATAGTTACTGGAGTCTTAAATCGCTAGGTGCAGGAAACACCAAAAAGATGTATATCATAATGAAATTCAAAAGCAATTTTTAAAGGAAATAGCGATTGAAATCTTGACCAATTTTACTCATAGTATCTGCGGATACATGGTCATTTAAATTTGATAATTGTAAACTGTTTATAATTGTAAATTGTTTTTCAAGAATAAGCGTTTGAATTTCGCTACGTTTATACATATTTATGATAACATTTCCAATACAATTAATTAATTTTTAATTTTGGAAATCATTCCTCTTGTGTACTTAGTGTCGAAGTAATAAATGTTAAAAATGCACCAACTTCGGCCATAGTGGACAGGCTCCATTATAATTTAAAATTGCGGTAATCTTCTTTCTTGGCAGGAAAAATGGCACTCCGCTTCCGACTCGTATATTTTTTCTGCAAATTACTCACCGTAAGTGCCTAATGGCCCATCTTAGAAATGCACACTGTTCGAGCTCTCTTTCATGGTCTTAAAAATGTAATTTCAATTAGCGGACAGTAAAGTCTTAAGTTATGAATTCTTAGCAAATAACACTTTTATGAAACTCGATGCCTACTTTATTGATCTAGCATCCGGAATTTCAATTTATTGTACACCCACGGTATATCTCTACTTAACCCTTCGAAGAATACAGCCATGATGCTATGTTCTGATATAACCTTAATTTATAAATACACACAGGGACTCCGGCACTCCGGCGCACATATAATAGATTTTCTATTGTGTCTAATTTTCGTAACTCGATGGGTTAATACAAGGTGTTCGAAAATTAGCTTTTTAGTATCGCGCAAAATTAATTTTCCTTGTCTAGACGTTTGGCTCCTGAAATTGTTGCGTCTGAGAGGTGGAAAACTATTACTTTAGAATATATAATGAAATGATAGACTCGAGTTCCCTCTTAAAGACCTTCATTGGAGCTTCATGAATATTAGAGCAACATTACCAGAGAATTTGTGAGCGTAATATTCATTTTACGGTCTTGTACCGAGAGCATAATTGAGAGTAATATTGAACAAGCGTGAAATAAACAAACGAGGTCATATACCTAATAAGTAAGGTTATTTCTCAGAGCTTCTTAAGTCCATGGAAATCTCTGAATTACGAAATTGAAAGTCAAGTCAGTTAAGTATTGATTGGATCATAGTTCTATCAAAAACGTTCTGTCTCAAGTTCTTTAGTTATATGTTTGTTATATTAAACAAAGGTATTATGCTGATGAGCGTGAGGTCCTGGGTTCGATTCCCGGGTCGGGCAGTGTTATTGGGATTCTCTGTATGGAAATTCTCGGTAGCAGCACGGAGTCTGGAAATGTGGCCCGTAGATGGCAATAGGCTCGCTCATTATTACATGGGACTCAATAACGGCATCGGTGAAATGTTGGGGTACAATAGTACACCACTGCCTAACCCTTCGGGGAATACAGGCATGATGCTATGATGAAGATGATGATAAATAAATTAAATAAAGAAAAAAAGGTTTATGATTTGTAAAATAACTTCAGATTTTATCTACATAAGTACATCAAATACCTACTAATCAATCAAATTTCTTTCTCTGTCGTGAATCTCAATCAATTTAAAGTACAAACGGGATTGTGGTATTGACAATGGGTCTATTACTGGGAACGTCGAGTATTTTTAGAACATCTCTAGACGAACCAACAGCGTTTCCCGAGTAACAACAAATCGCTGCGATTGCGAACTCACCGCTTCGTATCGAGGGTACTTCACAATCTACCAGTAAACGGTTTCGAACGATTTAATATCACAGAGTTTTTTTTTAAGAAGTCACTTATTTTTCAAAGAAGCTCTTATTTAAATATAGCTTCGTTTTTCAAAAGCATTAACGTTCTTCTGTGTGTTTTTTTTTTAATAGCAAGCACGTGTCTATTTATAAAATTACATAAGGTAAGACTTCGCTCCCACACTTCGTTATTATTTGCCGAGTTGTTTTTCATCCAACGTTTAATTTGGAGGAAAAGAAAATAGGTATCATCAAGCATAAAATGAATAAATTCTACAATTTGTAATTCTCAGTCAATAAACCCTCAGAAACTAGAAAGGACGAAATGCATTCAATTTTCGATTCAAACCAGTTCAAAAAGGTACCGCACATAAATAATAGTCATGATATATGTAGGCAGTCTGCTGAGACCCAATATTCAGGGTGATTCGGGAAGCACGTCCGAGGAGGATTCATATTTCATCCCTAACACTTCGCAGCCGCAAGGGATGAGCGAGTCTCTTGTGCAAAACACTTGTCACGATGACTGTACTGAGTGATTGTGTTATCAAGCAAAATGGAATAACATGTCTAAATATCTCGAAAGCCTGAGATATTTAGGGAAAGAATTTATTCGGAAGCAAATGTTACGTGTTATTTTAGTACAGAATACGTACATAGAAACTTTGTTTTACGCAGATTGTTGCGTCTATTCTGTTTTCTTCATTACTCTGTGACATAAAGTACGCAAGTATTTGTACGTAAGTAGTTCCCAAGGAAAGTATGACCGTTATTTCCGTAGTGAATGTAGATTACTGTTATACAAATTGTGCTTGGAAAAAATAAAGCAGCGAATCCCCCAATCAAGGCGTATCGAATTAATTTGGTAGGGTTCCAAGAATAGCAAGTAATTGAATCCTTTAATACATTTTCATCAAGGAAAATTACGAACATTTAAATTGTTGGGTTTTAATTCTGACAAGTCAAATTTAATTACAGCAAATTAAAGAGACAAGAATAAATTCTTGTGATTCTATAAATAGAATTACAACAATTATGTAGGAATCAACACGCGTATTAATTTTTTAATATACCTAAGCTACAATTAGGTAGGCCGTATGCTTGTTTGCTACCTTCCTGGTATATACAACAATATTTTTAGTATTTCTGAAAACCGAAACAAGTTTCAAATATTTTCATTTATATTCTGTATAAAAAAAAATCATAATAAAAACTCACAAAGTTACAAGCTTGTTGTTTTGCCTCGTTGTCGTCCCATAAACATGATCATCGTTAGTTTTCGGACGACTAGAACGACGAGGACTATTGGGGTGAGTGTAAATGTCTTATTTTGATTAAACGGATTTTTATTGAATTATAATTTATAGAAATTGGATTGCTTTGGATTGTAGTTAAAACTATCTCCGTGAATAACTTACCTGAAATGTCGAGGGTAGCGAACACGATCTAGAAAGCAAATCCTTGGGTATGTCTTAGTTCTAAAAACCCACTTAATATCCAGTCCTGGATGTCTTGTGCAGGAATAACAATTATGATTTATAATTATCCCGTCATTGGATATGATTTTTTTATAAACTGAATTCTTGAAGATTGACATTTTATTTATGTTTGTCAAATAAACTAACGACGAAACTACGAAAAAGTGTATGTAACATGTTAACGATTCTAGAGGTAGCAACACTGAACGGCTGTGCAGCCGAGCGGTGACGTTGATCTTTGACAGATTTGACAGCGCGGAGCGCGGGAAAAGGACTTGTTATTACTGAATGGAGATTCAGGAGTAGGCATCGATAGTCTTAGATACGGTGAAATAAACGAAATGGTTGACAGAGAGCTAGTGTGTTTTCTTACAAACATAAGTAAATGTAACTTTTTTATGGTGATTACATCTACCGCTTTTAATTTAGACCAAGGACCTAACCGAGTCCATAACTTGCCGCATGTCACCCAACTTCAGATTGGGACAAAAGGCGGAAATACTCGGTAACGTTTCAAAACACTGTTTGTCTATTTTCGAGTCGTTTCAATGCAATCCTTTTAGAAAAGTATTGTTACAGATGATCGAAAGTTTCACCGAGGTTTGGTTTAATGGAGTTATTATTTTCTAAAATGTGGAAATTGGGAACGCTATTTATACTGATAACTTTCAATTAGTTACAAAAGTTTGTTCTGTTATTAATTACTAGCTTTTGCCCGCGACTTCGTACGCGTGGAATTTTAAATGGAGCCTATATTTTAAGTTAGACGTCTAGCAATATATCGGTTAAAACTGCATTCAATCCTATGCAGTAGTTTTTGCCTGATGCGGGTACAAACATACAGACAGACAGACTGACAATAATTCTAAAAATGGTTGTTTTGGCTTCTGTTGTTCGAATAAAGACCACCGTATTGGTTTTCCTCCAATATGTATAATACATATACAGACATCGGCCTGTTATAATTTTATTATATGTATAGATAACTGAGTCATGGTCTTGTGGTAATAAGCGCAGTTGCTTTACTTGAGGTTCTGAGTGTGATTCCCAAGTCGGGTAAAGTGTAGATCACTTTAGCCGACTTTCTTTTTAAGAAAAATCTTAGGATTTGTGCCCGGTAGATGGGAATATGCTCGCCATCTATTACATGAGACTTACCCTTCCTAACTCCTCCACATAGGCGTGAAGGTATCTTACATAATGTGGTATGTTTATAGCAAATTTTTCATACTAATATACTTCAGCAAAATAGCGAAACATTGAGCGTCTCCCAGTGGGCTACTCTGAATTTCGACTTTTGAGTTGAGTAATAATGTTCAAAGTTTTGAAAATTTTACCAACGCTAGGTATTTAAATTATGTTTATTACTACCTGCATAACTGGGCTAGTGATTGCAGTGAGACTGCTAAGCATGAAACGTGTTCAGTGGATGGGTAATACGAATCTATTGTATGGAATTTATCAATGGTATCAGCTAAATGTGTACAATGGTAGGTGGCTAAAAATTCAGGCATGATGCTGATACTTAATATGTATATCTAAAAATAACAATGTCCGGTGAATTTTCCTTATTCTCAAAGTATATACAGAGGGAATTTTGCTAGTAGACGTGGATGGTCAAATCCTAAACTATAAGCAATAGCGAAAAATACTCAAAGAGTCTCGAATCCGATTTTGATTTGATATTCCTAGCCAGGAATCGAACCGAAATCAAATTGAAGGTTGATTTTAGAAAAAAAAAGAACCCTGTATATAAATACTAGCTTCCGGTCGCGGCTTCGCCTGCGTGGTTTACGAACCTGTACATTTTCCCGGGATAAAAAGTAGGCTATGTGCTATTCCAGTCCTGTTCCATTCCTATAATCTATCTCTGTGCCAAATTTCATCTAGATTGGTTCTGGCGTGGAAGAGTATCAATCCAGACATAGACATAAAAGATCCATCCATTCTCACAAACTTTCACATTTATAATATTATTAGTAGGATTCACGCAGTAGTCCTCATTAGAAATACTCCATACATTCTGTCTATTAGTGAAAATCTAATCGAAATTCGTCTTATAAAAGCGGGCATCCATGTATTTTCCTATGAAGCAAAATAACTATTAATTAACCTCATAGAACTACATATTTATACTAAGTAAAGTAAGTATTCCCAACTGTACGAAGCGTGGTTCTCTATAATCTATACTATCTCTACGATAATACACTTATTTGTATAATTAGGGTAATCTTGTAGAGATAGGTAAAAATGTGGGTGTGCAATAATACTCCTCTGCCTTACCCTTCTGGGAATACAAGCGTGATGCAATGCTATGTTAAGTAAACAAATGAAAAATGTAAAAATAAAAATGTTGGCCGTTAGTTTGGAGAAATGCAACATCCATTTCATTTTTTCGTATAAACACAACGTTTAATATTAATCAACACTATAAAATAAGGTTCCATGTCTCGGCGTTCCTCTAACGTTGCTCGTGTTTGTATTATACTATTAATTAACCAAACTGTTCCGTACCATTAACGTGTATGTACCGCCATCTAATAAATTATTAACAACGTCGGTACTTAAGCAACGAATACGATGTTTTGGTTAATTCTGTTTCCTATCTTAACCCATCAAGTGATGCAAAGCACAAACAAAAGAACATATATTGTTTGTTCGTTTTTGATTTCCGACTCCGGATAAATTAATAAGGGCGGTATAGATAATTAGGCAGAAAATTTAATCTCTTCTCTCACATAATAATGGTATGTTTTGTTTGATAAAACCTCATCACATTTATTCTTTTTAGCTTATTGACTATTTATGATCTGAAACTTATTGTTCAACAAATAAATGTTTTCTGTTATCTGATTTCTAGTGGATAGCAAATAAAATAGCAGAAGTTAGCTAACGGATTTTATTACAAAGACTGTGCTATCGGGAGCAACCAGTAGTAATTCCAGCGTTTTCAGCAAAAAAGTCCCATTTAACTGTATTGACCCAATCCTTCGCATTTATTGTCTACTATAGGTTAAATATACTAAAATTTGGGATTGGTATAAATGTGTTTTACCCATTATTTACTACTATTTATGAATCCAGCGACCGTTAAACAATAGATTTTCTATTGTAACTGAGTGACTGCGTCTCTTGGCGGGTTAACTTCTACATGTTTTACTTAATAATAAAGCTTTAACATAAGCGATGAGTGATATCAATCTCAAAGCAATTGAAGAACAAGTAAAATATTATTTTAATTGTACAAGATATGCTATTCACACAATGTTATTCAAAGAGAAGAAGAACAACGTAACGCTGAGTTTTATAACAACTTGTTGCCTCGCATTCATTGATATAAAACTCAAGATACGCGAATTAAATGTTAATAAAAGTGTCACCAATTTCTTTTAATAAAATCACTTTAACATACCTACCGAAAGATAGAAATCCCCTCTTCATCTCAAAAACAGCATGCGAGTAACGCATGCTATCAGTTTTATAAACCGTTTTTAACGATCTTGAAATTATATTTTTAAGATTTTAAATTAACACTCGGGAATATTTCAGCTCGTAGCTACATTGTTACCGCGCAGATCCGATGATCTGCAAGGTTAAGCAGCGCTTGACGCGGTCAGTCCTTGGATGGATGACCATTTTTCATATATCGAGACTCCTCCGTGCCTCGGAAAGCACGTTAAGCAGTTGGTCCCGGGTATCATACAAAGACCTATGACAGTCGTTACGGGTGTCAGTAGCTCAAAAAGTCTCTCACAATTTCGATTTGCGCACGTTTTTTCATCTGTTTTCAGTCACTGGATGTGCATCATACGTTTTTAAATCAAAGTTCGCATTGCTTACCCAACCAAACTTCTTGCTGTTAAAACTCGTATTTACAGAGTAAAAACTTAAACTTAACATGAAGCTTGAATGCCACTGGGGTTTGTGAATGGTCCGAGCGGAGTGATAGATATCTGTTTCGTAAGTTTCATCTCTGTAATAAGCTTATATGCTTATATTCAGCTTTGTAGACATGCACCGTCAGCATCAGAAGATACATTGTTGAACAATTTTGAATCCAAATGACAGTACGGTAGGTGTAATGTTTGATCGATCAACTCCTGCACTATTTGTTGCACCGACAATACAGGAATAATTCGAAAAGAGGGACAAAAAAAAATGCTTTTTCTTCGACCTAGTGTTTGGGCATTCTCCTTCAAGCGAAATCCTGCTGACTGCTCTGTTAAAATGATCAAGAATATATAAAGACTTTACAACAATAACTGATTTTCGAGTCCTTGAACTTTATTATCACTAAATTTCAAACTTCTGAAATAATTATGGATATGCTGACGGTAGGTACGTACTAAAGGTGGAAGGAAGGAAATGAGAGAGATATCCGTGTAAGGAGCGATGAAACGCGGTGAAACATAGCACTCGAAACAAAACTTGAGTTACATCCTAGCACAGGAAAATGATGTCAGCTATTTACGTGCGCGACTGTACGTAATTATTTAAGCTATTTTGTCTTCTTGTTTCGTGTTGAGAGTTGTTATTTATTTTACTTAATGTGGTATCACGTCCGTATTCCTCGAAGGGCTAGGCAGAAGGATGCTGTTGTACACCCACATTTCAACGTTGCCGTTGTTAAGTCTCATGTAGTACTTAGAAGGCGAGCCTATTGCCATCACATGGGCACAAATCCAAACTCCATGCAGTTGTTGAAAAATATTCTTAACTCCCACTTTAACTGACATAAGACTCGAATTCCTGACATCAAACTGAGTAGCCGTATTTACTTATTTCAGTGTTTTTAGTGTACATTTGGGGTTATGATATACTGGAACATCTCAAAAAAAAAAACTAATCAATTTGTGAACGAACATACAGACATTTTCATCGTATATACAGTTCGGCAACTAATCTAGCTATACGTGGAACTGCCTTTAACTATTACTCGGTCGCTTGAATATGGTGCGATTATTGGACTCATATCAATGAATTTGGTTTCAGAATTTAATTTAGGAAGTGGAACAGGTAAAAATTTAATAAAAGAATATTCGACCAGTGAACCTGTCTGATTGAAAATGAATCCATAAAATATTTTGCGTTAGCTGCATAAAAATATTAAAGTTATGCGAGCGTTATTCATGAACCATTTTTACTTTATCATAGGTAAAAAATATTGTTTTAAGGGGCAATTCGCACACGAAATTCGAAAAAAAATTACTGTTATTACAATTCGATATTTTTGTGTGTCAATCTATGCGTGTTTCTTGGTTTGAAGGCAATTCAGCTAGTTTATTAGGGAGGCTTAGGTAAAAAAAAATGATAAGTGGGCAAATGTCTTTGTGTTCCTGCTTTATGTTACCGAGTCCATTTTTGCTTACTGATTTTATTCCCGGTGCAGTTTGCTCCCGAAAGAGCGCTGTCTGGCTGCCTCGATCTCGATCTCGATCGCATCGAGCAAGTTTGCCAATGGAAGTGCCGACGTCATAATGTGTATCCAAAAGAAGAATTCGGAGATAGCTAACGGAATCGTAAAGAAGATTTCGCAGTGCCCGAAGTCCACAGTGCTAGAGAGACTCATCCTCTTAGTAGAGAGCAGGCTATAACTCTAAGATTTTTTTTTATATATACTTCTTCTCCTTCGATTCTTTGGTATTTATATAACTAACAAATGTAAAAGTAGACTAACCTAATATAATAATTTAAACCAAACACAGTAACCTATTTCTTGAAATGACTGAGACAATATTTCTGCGAATCGGACCCTTGGAATTTTGCCAAAAATTGAAAAGTTACTTTAATTTCCAGCATACTGTATGAGGCACCATTTTATATTCCTTTTTTTATATTGGTTCGTTATTGATACACGTTAACAACAATTTTATTTTGCCAGGAAACTACATCTACTTCATTTTATTACAACTTATTTACCGTAGTCCCAATTGTTGAAGGTAAAACGTTACCTTTAGCTATGTCATAAGGTAACGTCTGTTGACTTATTGCCTGGGACATACATATATATACATATATGTATATATATATATATATATACTTTACATACGAAAACTCTTTGAAATTCGAATCCGAAATTCAAAATTAAAGATATTCATCTAATAAAAAATAATTTTGGATCTTGAGTCACACTCACACTTGACCAGTTTATTGTACCTAATATAGTTAACCCTAAATATAATTAATTAAACTTTTATCGTATAATAGTGGTTTTAAGAAAATTTAATTACTTGACAATGGGCTATCTGTTTTAGCTGAGGCGCTTATGTCTATAATTATTTGGAGAATTATTTGGTCTGAAAATTTGAAAATAGAAGACAAGAGCCGACTGACACGGTTTGTTAACAATCTTGATGATTATTATATTCTCATTATGATCAAGCATGTAATAATCAATTTGTTTATGTATAATTATTTAGCAGTATTAAAGGAGGAATGAGAACACTTTGTTAATGTCGGACTAGAATCCCTTTTCATTAGTTATCTAGGTCAAACTCAGAAACAGGTTTCATCATGTTGCGTTTTGTATAACGCGTGATAAATCCAGCCCCCTGAAAAGTTAAATATCGGCAGCACATCAACGACTCCTCTGATATCGGGGTTATTTATGCCCTTACCACCGCATGACGTTCGTATCATCTGGTGTAGAGTGATAGGTGAAGTTAAGAAATAAAAATCTTGATTCCGACGTAAAAATGGTGTAGAAAAATCAAGAAGAATTAAATGGGAAGTAGTAATAAAAAAGTAGGCTGAGTATAGCGCCTAAATTATAAAAAATCGAAGCGATGGAAATGCTTGTCATCCTTATGCTCGAAATCGTAACATCTGGGGCTTGTTTCATCATAAATAAGAAAATCTTATTTTTTTTTAAAAACTTTGCCGCACCCTTGTAATAATTCCTGTATCGTGGGTGCGTTTACAAACACATATATTCACATACACAAAGACCCGAAACAACTATCTGTAGATCATACAAATATTTGTTCCGTGCAGGAATCGAACCCGCGACGCGTAGCGCAGCAATCGATCTCTCAAACACTGCGTCAACCGTGCTGCCACTTCCAAATTTGATGAGTTTTTTTAGCAATAATTGCACTGTGTTAATTCGCATCTGCTATACAAGGTGAGCGTCGGGTCTCATGTTCACGTAGATAGGTACGTGTGCGCTCAGGTAACGATAGCTTTCGCTTCAAAATACATAATAATTAGCTAACTATTGCTAGCTTTATTTTACCAAATCTAAATAATTTTATTAAAATGTATAGTATCTCTTTGTGTATTATTAAAATACCCGGGTTTGAAACGACATTTTCAACAAACAATCAAAACTAGGAGTTTTTTTTGTTTCGATTTAAAATATGTCTTTAGAAATAGTATATTATGAATGTGTCTTTTTTTTCAACCTTCCCCTCATTATGAATAATTATTCCAGTATCGTGGGTGCGTTTACGCACACAATTATTCACATGGACAAACACCAGCCATAAGGTATTGGCTGACAGTGAGATTGCTATCGCGTGGCTGTCGCGTTGCTGTCGCTTTTTAACGAAATTAGGCTGCCGGAACCACTATTTGTCAATAGTACAGATATTTGTTCCGTGTGGAAGTCAAACCGTACTGTAAAAAAATAGATAACCACGGGGTATTAAAAATGAAGTCATAGTATGCAGATAAACGTAAACGTATGTTTTACACGGTTGTTGACAGAACTGTTGAGACACACCGACACAATACAAAGACACGAGGTCTGCAAAAATCAGAACAGAAACTGTGATGTGTTTGATGTTTTGATATAGAATAAGATCGTTGCACTTTAAAGTCACCTCTTCAAAACCTTTTTGTGTATTCGCACTCTATGTATTTATTACTCTGTGACATAACCGGAGCCGTCGTCATGAGATATAACTAGGGTTCCCAACTTTTTCTACGAAAAATAAAGTATATTAAGGTCGGAGAACTAAATTAACAGTATTTTAGAAATGTAAACAGTTTTTTTTGGTGTTTCAGAAACATATTTTTTGGAGCTTCTGGCACAATTTAACAATTTATTATCATTTTTATAATATTACTTTTTTAAGTTTTATAGCTCCGAATACCAGCGGCCATAAAAACAGTATTTTGTTTTATTTTTATAGAACAGTAATAAGTTATAAAAAAAAGTATAATACTGTTTTTAATAGTATGGTTGAGAACCCTAGATATAACAAATTTAGAACAGATAAATCAACATAATTATTATTACAGAGATCAAAGGGATATGAACGTTGAACGTGATTCTAATCAGAGTCACCAATTAACATTAATGTGTAAGCAATTATATTGTGAGCTATTTGCGTAATAATATGAATTATTATGACATATTAATCAGTAATTAGGGCGTTTAATTTTAGAATATATTATGGTTTATGATTTAGTTTATATTAGAAAGGCACAGATCTTATATAGGAGCTTTTCAAAGATCTAAGTATCTACGTCAAATCAAAATGAGAGTATTTTTTAATTAGGCAGTTTAATTCAATATTTCTTCGGCACGTCCGTTTTTGGTAGGAGTAAAAAGTACAGCAAGCTTAAAAATTAAAAATATCCCAATATGACCCAATTAAGCAGTAATCAAAGTCAAAGTTTTTTGTTACAACTTTCACTTTTCAGGCACTTTTAAAAAGTCGAGACTCTAGGCGAACGGTATAATTATATAACCTATGCCTATATCTTTGGAGACCGAGAAAGAAGTACTTCGACCAACTGAAGGAGAAGGCAAACATTGAGACTTATAAGGTAGCAAAGAAAGTGCACAGAACTAAATTAGATAGTGATTGCTGTACCGATAAGTGCCTAGTGCTCAAATAGAGGAGCTCATATCATCATCATCTGCCTTGCCTTTTCCTAATTAGATTGCATTGGCTCCTAGACTAACCATTTGCGACTGAATATCAGTATTTTACACAGAGGGGCTGCCATCTGACATCCACCACCAAATTAGACCTCTAAGGTTAGACTGGTTATCCAGTTTTTTGGGCTGCTTACACCGTAACAACTGTCATAGGTATTCGTATGACACCCAGGACCAACTGCTTAACGCAGTTTCCGAGGCACGGAGGGATTTTGATAAGTGAAGAAAGGTCCTTTGACCTTTAGCCGTTTTTTAAAAAGAAAACGTTGGTCCATTCTAGCATTACTCATGTATCGTGGGTACAGTTTACAAACATACATGTCACATACACAAGCAATCAGACCCGAACCAACTTATATGTAGATTATGCAAATATTTGTTCCGTGCGGGAATCGAACCTGCAACACCTAGCGCAGAAAGTTAATCATTTAGCCACTGCACCAATCGTGCCGTCAAACAAAAACTGTCAATAGTTATAATCAAACAACACTGATATGGTCAGTGTTATGCATACGCTGCTTAACCTCCAGATCGACTGATCTGCGTGATAGCATTTACGATACATTTTATATGTATTTACGAGGTCCTAGATCTGTTCTAATTAGCACCGAACAATAACACCAGGAAACAAAACAAGATACACACACACGTACCTCGAAACTAAAATAAAAAAACACTATCAAACAATAATACCACATTACGGTTTAATTCGCACTGAAATGGACGCTGCATTTTAGTTTCGGTTTTACGTGACTCATTTGTTGAGGCAAATAGGTGCGGTCACTACCACCATGTGGCTCGTGGCTTGTGCCATGTGGTGGTCACCATAGAATTATCAGGCACAGAAGGCTAACTCTGATAAAAGCCAAAAATGTATCAATAAACTGTGCAAAACGCGCGCATCTGAGTGAACTCATATCCTAACGCTTTGGCTGACCCGGGAAGGGAATCCAGGACCTCACGCTAATTAACACAATCTCTTATTGCGCGAGAATTGCCCCCCTGGGTACTGCATTAAACCTAATTGTAAAACTGTACCAGTAAAATATTAGTAGATGGGTACCTATTCTACACATTTTATAGTCTAGCGACTGTCGGCTACGGTAATTCTTCTGTTCATATATTGTGTTCTGTTAAATTAGCTTTAACGCAATATAATTATTTTTTTCTTACAAACTTTGTCCTTATAATTACGAACACAACAAAAAAATCTGTCAAATCAGTCCAACAGTTCTCGAGTTACTCCGTCATACATATTGTTAAATGGTGCAACATATGTATGTATTAGTGCAAATATTTCCATATGTGTGAAAAAATATTACATTTAATTTTCTTTTTATTATTTGTAAACTAGATTTTTGTTCATTGAACCGAATACAATAATCTAACATTTAAGCTAGAAATACATTGAGGGGATCACAATGATAAAAGGTCGAAATAAAGTAAAACCTTATTTGTGGTAAACATAAACAGTTTTCTTCCAACCACCAAGAAAAACGCGTGTTTTTTTAAGGATACCAGCACTAGAAAGAACCATAAAACTGGTTATATACGATTTTCCCTTCATCTCCTTCATACAGTTTATGTAAAAAATATGTATATTTTTATCTTTGGCAACACAACGTACGGTGAATGGTGACCACTTAACATCAGGTGTGCTGCGCTCGCTTTTATGTCCCTTTGCATAAATATCATATTATCTTCAACATGTTTCATAGAAAAAATACTATGTAACTCCTGTACCTACTCTCGTAGTACCCATGTGATGTTTTTTATATTTTTTTCTAGTAAAAGTAGTTGAACGCATTCTGCCTAATGAATCTTAACGTGTCCATTGTGATGTGGTTTTGAAGCGAACATCCCTACATCCAAACTTTGTAATTTCTATTATAACATTAGTAAGGTTCATTTTCGTGTTTCGTTTTTTTTTGTACTAATGTATCCTTCAGGTACTAGATTTGTTACGTAATTAAGTTTGTCTAGATAGGATATACTTTGAGAGAGAGAATGTTTCTTTTCTAAAAGCTATCTATTATCTTTTACCTGAAGACTAGTTGTAGGCTATTGAAAATAAAGTGTCATGATGAACGACTTTTTTAATACTATTTATCGATCCCAGTTTAGTGTAAATATTTCGTATTCTTCATTCACTATTGAGTTTGGGTCTTTTCTCTTTTGTTTGGTTTTTACCACTCTAAGATCATCAGATGTGTCATCACACATAAATAAAAAAATAGGCGCTAAAACATATCAGCAAAACTTTATCTATGCTACAATAATAATTTCACTGGCAATCGCTACTTACTTCTTATTATTTTTTTAATCAAAATGTCAGCTAGTCAATGGAAACAATTGAAAATTCTGTCACTATTTCTTCTCACAATACTTAAAGCATTCTGACAGCATTACCTTCCATTCATCACCAACATAATCCAGACATGAACTGGTCTCCAGGGGCGCAGTGAGCGTCTAGCAAAGCTACGATATTTCTAAAACTAAAACAATTATCCTCTTATTTACTTCCATATTCACAGTGTGCCAATAACAGTATATTAATATTTCGTACTAAAGACAAAACTTTTTTCTTCGAACTAACTTGTATCAACAAAAACTTGCAGAGTAACTGCTTATATAGCAATTAGTGTATCAACTTTAGCCTATATTGCCGCAGTAAATACTCTGCTGAGGCAACATATCCTATCCTACTATATAATTTTATAAATGTGAAAGTTTGTGAGGATGGATAGATGAATGGATCTTTGTTACTGTTTCACGCCAGACCGGCTGAACGGATCTGGATTAAATTTGGCACAGAGATAGATTATAATCTGCACTGAATAGCACATAGGCTACTTTTTATCCCGGGAAAATGTACGGGTTCGTGAACCACACGGGTGAAGCCGCGGGCGGAAGCTAGTTAGCCATAATATTATTCTAGACTGAAAGAAACGTAATACAAGTTAGGTAGATTTTCCTCAAAGTAAAAAAAAGTTTGTTTTGTGTAATGTAAATTTCACCTAGCAAGATGAATAGATCGACTCGACTCGATCGGCAGTATTTCAGCATGGATTTTACCTTACCTAAGTTTTTGAATTGGCGAGGAAAATAAATATCCAAAGAAAATGTTGAGCGAAAGAAATCCTTACTGCATCGACGGTATTTCTTTGCCTTTGTGTATAAATAAAATTCAATCTTATTTACGTAGTTTTATAGTTTATTTGTGAATGATATATTTATTTATCTACAAATATCAATTACCGAGATACCTGGGTATAACACTGATAATGATTCGGATGATTTTATCATAGAGGGGCAATTGGGTGGTAAACGACAGTGATACAGACGGAAGGAAGCGCAATAATATCAACTGTGAGACGAATGTATAGAAAATCGTTCTGTTTCTAATTTCTCAGTAACGACTCTCAGAAATGCCAAAGGACTCGTCCTGTTGACAAGTATGAAACAAGTACTGTCAACATCAAAACTAACTGATTCAGTTGAGTTTCAAGATTCCTGAACTAAAGTAATTAAACAAGATATGCAACTAGAATATTTAGTTATATAATATGACCGCAAATATATGCACATGCAGAAGGTCCGATCGAACTGATCCTTTCAGATCCTGATCCGATCAGAGGATCGATTTGGGTTGCATGTTACATTATATTTGCGGGCGGTAGGGCGGTGCTGCATGTTGCACCCAAGCCTGAACTAGTTTGGCGGAATTAAAACTAAATATTCTAGTTGCATATCTTGTATATCATGGAATTCCGCAAAGCAACGCCAGATTCCATTAATTAAACTAATTAAATACACAATTAATCAGTTCTGACATCTGACTAAGTGACTACTTATCACTTACTATTTGTTGACTTTACTAATGCGTCGCTAAAATTAACGTAACGTTCCCTGTAAATACACGTCTACCACTGAATTAAGTAATGTAACTTGTGTTATACATTTCGTCGTGACAACCTTGACTTGTTTTGTTTAATGGAGGGCCTCCACTCGCGGGGTGTCACTTACGAACTTCAAGTAACGTCATTATGACAAAGGAGGGACGTAATGGCATTTTCTCCCTCAAAAAAGGGCAATTTGGACAGAAAAGTATTTGTTATAGCAATTTTAGAGTGTCAGCTTCTTTTTTTATTTTGTGAACGAAGAATTGGGTGCGAGAACTAATAAAAAGTTATTATCGACAACGCTGTTTTGTTATGATATTGCTGCTCGTAAATGTAAACATTTTCATTTAATTATTGAATTAATTTCAAATACTTAGTACGTAAACGGTATTATCAGTGGCGGTCCGAGGTCGTGGGGGTCTTGACCCTTCAAAATCATACACGGCAAATTGAAAATCCTCCAAAAATAAACAATTTACAATAATTTTAAACACATTAAATTCCTGCTTAAAACCTCTAAACAATGAAATGAAAAATAGGTAATAGTATAGTTAATCTTTTGTGACATATCGATACCATAATTGCTGACTGGCTAATCTTTCCATTACGGTATGAGCGTTTCCCATATGAGTCAGCTCGTGTCGACTCGACAGAAGAAAATGTGTTTCAAGTCTTTTCATTTATATCAAATTGACAATGACAGGTATAACTTATGAAGCGTCAGCTTTTATGAATACGGGTGTGTTTATTTTGTGTGTTTAACAATTTAAGTACACCGTCGGCTCAGTGGTTATTTGAGGACATTGAAGACAAGGTTGTCAACTACCGCGGTACGTGTTGGAGGCTCGATTCCCACACGGAACAAATATTTGTAAGACTTACATATAGTTGTTCTGGGTCTGGGTATACGTGCATGTGAATATTTATGTTTGTAAAGGCATCCACGATACAGGAATTACGCACGGTGCGGGGTAACGATAAAAAATCAAACAACAAGTATCAACCCTGCTTATTATATCGGATAATAGGTAGAAACTCACTGATCAGTCATATAATATATCACGTCAATTCAATGGGGAATCGACTGACTGGTCTGACCTTGTGAAATATTGCCTCTTTTATACACTAAAGACGTTTGCCCTCTTGAGAAATGTATCTTGTTGATTGTTTGAATATAATACCCATATTGTGATGTTTAGACAACCCTATAAATAATAGTTAAGTGGGTATCAGATAAAGAAACATTTTATTATGTTGTGCAGAGCAATCGTTTCACTCGTTGATATGCCATATAACGCTAATGGAAATGAATTTCAAGACGAAATTAAGAGACTTAAGTTTTTGTTAGTCTTCGTCCCATATTACATATTAATACCTGTTTCGTCCGTTTACAAACACAATTATTCAAGTACACAAATACCCAGACCCGGAACAACTGTCTGAAAGTCACAAAAATATTTGTTCCGTGCGGAAATAGAGCAACCAAGCTGTCTAGTTCGAGGAACCGAGTAATTTTTTTTCCGATCATGATAATCACTTCCGAACGACATTGCCACAATGTCATCGATTCTCACCGGCGACGGCGCTACAAGATAGACCGCTACCCCTGAACAATTCCAATGTGGCTAAGCGATTAGCTTTCTGCGCTACGTGTCGCGGGTTCGATCCCCGCACGGAACAAATATTTGTATGATCTACAGATAGTTGTTTCGGGTCTGGTTGTGTGTGCATGTGACATGCATGTTTGTAAACTGTACCCACGATACAGGAGAAAATCCTAGTGGGGGGAAAAGTTTTTAACAAAAAAAAAAAACGGTAGCTACGATCGAGGTCTAGGAAAAATCCTACTAGAAGTGCAGAGAAATTCAGGTTAACATACATACATTTAATACATCGAGAGAATTCATAATAGGAACATAATAAGCAAGATATATATGCCTAAGTACGACATTTAGGGGCTTAATGACGTCATAAACGTATGCAAATTATGAATTACTGCCGCAAGAATACAGAACTTTTTCAGCCACAAATGTTTCGCTAAACCCATAACAGTGAAATATTATAACAAGTCCATACAAACGACCAATCAAATTCCTGTATATTACTATGTTGGAATGACTACTTGAATTAAACCATAGCTTTTTTTATCTTCTTTTTATCTTTTAATAAAATAAACGTTGCCCCACACTAGGATAATTCCTGTATCGTGGGTGCGTTTACAAATACATATATTCACATGGACATACACCCAAACTCGGAACAGCTATCTGTAGGTCATACAAATATTTGTTCCGTGCGGGAATCGAACCCGCGACACGTAGCGCAGCAGTCGGTCTCTAACCACTGCGCCAATCGTGCCGTCGTTAGCAATCGTAGCCGTCGCAGCTATTTCGATATAGAGTTAGTTTTACTTTAACTATATTTATATTGCTTTTGTTCGTACTTCATTGACTGCATCATTGGTGTAGCGCAATGTGCCATGGCACACTGGTGTACCGTGGTCATTAGTTGGTGTGCCTCGGAAAAATAAGGTTAATTACTAATAAACATTGGTTTGTTGATTATTAATAAATATTGTTTTGTTGATTAATAATATTATGTTGTAATGTAATGTATATAGACCCGGGTACGTCTTAAAACTGCGGCCAGACACCGGAGGACGGGCAGCAGCGTCCTCTCACTAGTCGGTGAGCCACTGCGATCCCCAAGCCGCCTGCCAAGCGTGGGGATTATGGCAAACTCTCCCCTTGGGGGAGGCCTTCGTTCAGCAGTGGACGTCTTCTAGCTGATGATGATGATGATGAATATTATGTTATATATTTTATTATTATTATATTAAATATATTATGTTGATTAATATTATATAAACATTGATCTTTCATTTATGGTGTACCTCCAAAATTTTCCGATATCCTAGATGTACCTTGAACACAAAAAGTTTGCGGAACACTGGTCTAGTGGTCGTAAGCGCGACTGCTGAGCGTGAGGTCCTGGGTTCGGTTCCCGGGTCGAGAAGTGTTATTGAGTTTTTCTATATGGACATTCTCAGTAGCAGCCCGGAGTGTGTAATTATACCCGGTAGATGGCGATGGCTCAGTGTGGGTGTACAATAAATACACTTCTGCCAATCCTTCGGGGAATATAGGTGTAATGGTATATTTTGTTTTGAAGCCAATCTCATTGCCATTAAGAATAAGAGCTGAATTAAAGCGACCTCCTTTTAAAACAAACCGTCGTCTGTCGCGTCACAGCAATGAACCAAAGTGTTTGCAATTACGTGGACAAATGATGTTAGATGAGCAAAACTCACTTATAAAATAATGTGAAGAAATACTGCCGACGCGAACGGCTCTGGTACGGCTCCAAGCAGACACCGTTTTTCACTTTTATGTAACTAGTTAATTTAGCCTCTTTAGTTGGCCGGGCTTGTACCTTCTACCGTGCGAATGACTGGTACACGCCCGTGCAAATAAATTAGGGTATATTAAGTTGTATTTTTTTTAAATACGTTACCCCTCACTAGGAATTATTCCAGTTTCGTGGGTGCGTTTACAAACACATATATTCACATACACAAAGACGCAGACACGAAACAACTATCTGTAGATCATACAAATATTTGTTCTGTGCGGGAATCGAACCCGCGACACGTAGCGCAGCAGTCAACCTCTCAACGACTGCGCTAACCGTGCCGTCAATGCCGTCGTATTATCGTATGACTTGACTCGTGTTACTGAAATACCTCCCTTTAAATTACGCTTTATGTTGAAAAATAAATATGAAGTACTATAATTATTTTCTTTTTAGGTGTTACCTAACTATGAAATCTTTGGTCTCAATCGTCAGTTACGACTTGTTACGACTCGCCAAAATGGAACATTCCAATTATATTTTTTGTTACCTGTATATTTCAATGGCAAAGATATACGGCCATTTTCAAAATGGCTAACGTTAATGCGGCGCATGTACTTTCTAAAGTAGGCGACTTTACAAAAAAATATATAAACATTTAAACTGAGATACATAACATAGCATCACGCCTATATTCCTTAAAGGGGAATACAGAGGTGTACCCACATTTCCCTGAAGCAGTTATTGCCATCTACCGGGCTCAGATCTACATTACCACCAAAATCCAATTACATTTTGCCCGCATCGGCAACCGAACTGGAATCTCACGCTCAGCAACCCCGCTTGCGAATACGAGATCAATAACCAGTTAAAACTGAAATACAGAAGTAAGTTTGCACGTATCTATTGCGAAGATCGTGTGGGGGTATTGTTAAAACTTTCAGTTAACAAGAATAGTTTGGTGTACAAGTCTGGAGGAATTCTAACTAATATAAAACTGAAATTAAGTGATACAAACTTGTAGATATCGTATTTGAATCTTTTATGTTCTGTACATTTCTAAATCAAAAAGTTATGTGATCATTTGAATCTAGAAAGATAGATAATAAAGAGACGTCACGGTTAGCGCTGTGGTTGAGAGATCGACTGCTGCGTTACGTGTCGCGGGTTCGATTCCCGCACGGAACAAATATTTGTATGATCTACAGACGGTTGTTTCGGGTTTAGGTGTATAAGCAGGTGAATAAAAGTGTTTAAAAAAACATAACAGCTTAACTTACATAACAACATTCCTCATAATGGTGTTGGCGAGGTGAATTATATTTATGTACACTCATCATTTCGCCCACGCCGTTATTGAGTTCCATATAATAGGGAGTTAGCCTATCGCCATCGTTCCAGACTCTGTGCAGCTACTGAGAATTTCCATACAATAAAATTCAATAAAGCTTTGCCCGCCCTGGAAATCGAACCCATCCCAACGATCAGCAGTCGTGCTTGCGACCACTAGACCAGTAAAATAAAAGAAGTCAGTTAGATCCATTAAGTAGGTACTAGGTTTTTAATGCTCGCTATGGATATACCAAGGCAAGCCAATCAGGTGTCGAATCCTATCCTATCCTATCCTACTAATAGTATAAATGTGAAAGTTTGTGATGATGGATAGATGGATGGATGGATGGATGGATTTTTGTTACTCTTTCACGCAAAAACTACTGAAAGGATCTGGATGAAATTTGGCACAGAGATAGATTATAGTCTGGAATAGCACACAGGCTACTTTTTATCCCGGAAAAATGAATGGGTTCGTAAAACACGCGGGCGCAGCCGCGGGCGGAAGCTAGTCTACACTTATAATAATTCTGTAGAGAGGTCAATTCTGTACATGAAATATATTTTCAAAATAACTATCAGGGGGTGATTAGTGATCGATACTGATGCCAAAAATGCAATCAGTAAAATTTTTGTTTGTCTGTCTGTCTGTCTGTATGTTCCTTATAGAAACAAAAACTACTCGACGGATTTTAACGAAACTTGGTACAATTATTCTTCATACTCCTGGGCAGGTTATAGTATACTTTTCATCACGCTACAATCAATAGGAGCAGAGCAGTGAAGGGAAATGTTGGGAAAACGGGAGAAGTTACTCCATTTTTTAAGCTTCCGTCGCGGGTGCAGCCTTAATGGTTAAAGCTACATAGAAATCATATACGAAAGTTAATCTGTCTGTTACATCAAAACCATTGAACCGTGCGGAAGGACATACGCTACTTTTTTACGAAAAACGACTGAAACGCGGACGAAGTCGCGGGCAAAAGCTAGTATAGAATAAAAAAGAAAAAGAATAATTGCCCATTTGTTTCGTTAATGTCATTCTCTTTGCAGTTAAACTTTTTAGGAATGAAGGTAATGATAGGCATCTTCGCAACCTGTAACAACTTTCCGATAACCATCCATGAATATATGTATACTAGCTTCCGCTCGCGGCTTCGCCCGCGTGGATTACGAATCCGTACATTTTCCCGGGATAAAAAGTAAACTATTCCAGACCATAATCTATCTTAGTGCCAAATTTCATCCAGATCCGTTCAGCCGTTCTGTCGTGAAAGAGTAACAAAGATCCATCCATCCATCCATCAATCCTCACAAACTTTCATATTTATAATATTAAAAGTAGGAAGTAGGTTTCCACGCAAATTCTTCTGCGGATTTTTTTCTTGATAAATGTGAGGTTGTTTAACATAAAATACAACTCTGGGGATTAATGTTTTCCTGATATTTTGACTATAGCAATAGCAATTTTGATTCGTAATTGGGTAGGCGGATTGAGGTGGTTGACTTCGTTTAAAAATAGATCCTATGAAAAACATTCAGTTATGTAAATAGCCAAGTTCGATAGTCGTAAAAAGAAATTCAATTATTATTGTTCCCAAGGTCGTAAATCGTTTGAAATTCAACAGAAATGTTTTCTTGAAACTTAGCTCAACATTCTTGGCGTCAGACTATTGAAATGTTGAGTTCGTTTGTATACCTACCTATATTTTTATTCTTAAAAAAAAACTCACTCGGGTTACCCTTGTTAACAAACATACATGTCACATACGTACCTACACCCAGAACCAAAACTATCTGTAGATTATGCAAATATTTGTTCCGTGCGGCAATCAAGCCCGCGACACGAAACGCAGAAAGCTAATCGCTCCACTGCGTCAACCATGCCGTCAAATTTTATTATGTACTGAACGTATTCATAATGTCCGGGTAAGGTCCCGGAACCCGTAGACAATAGATTTTTCTATTGTCTACGCTGGTTGATTCACTATGTGTTGGTGGAAATTGTTTTAAGTGAGGTAATTCTAGTTGATGGGTTGCCGGGTCGGGCAAAGTGATATTGAAATGCTAGAAGCACGGTAAAAACAAAGATAAAACTTTCAATATAAAATACCTAAGGAAACCGGCGTTATGTGAGTTTCAGCAAAGGAGATTTTCTTTATAAAGTGAACCTTTTCTCTTCTTTCGATAGGTCTACAGAGTGTTTTTTTTTCATCTGAGGTCTACAGCGACATATCATTTCCATGGTCTACAGTTCCAAAAAAGTTCCATTTGAAAAATAATATATACTCTTATAAAATAATATTATTCTAAAAAGGGATGTGGAACGCTACACACAGAATTTAGACTTTGACCCATCAGTCATCTTATTTTTTTAAGAACATCAGCTCTTCATTATACACAAATTTTATCACCTATACGGCAGTGATAGCCTAGCGGTTAAACGCTTGCCTTCCATGCAGGAGGGTCTGAGTTCAAACCCGGTCCGCACCTCTGACTTTTCGGAATCATGTGCGGATCAGAATTTGATTATCTCTGGCGTTTACGGTGAAGGAAAACACCGTGAGGAAACCTGCACACCTGAGAGGGCTCCATAAAGTTCTTAACGGTGTGTGTAGTCCGCCAACACGCACCGGGCCAGCGTGGTGGACTAAGGCCTACCCTTTCTCATTCTGAGAAGAGACCCTTGCCCAGCAGTGGGACAGTAATGGGTTGGATTATTATTATTATATTAATTATCACCTATCAGAACATTTCTAAAATCGTCGCGACCACAGAACACAATAAAGACTATATAGCTCATGGAAATAATATGTCCTAAAATCTAACTAAACGGCGCCGACGCGGTGACGACTAGTTTCAATAAAACCTTTATTTTAATTTCTTAAAAAAACTTCCTGTCGTGGCCATGATATAAAATTTCTGACACTCCAGAACATGGATTCATGACAGATGTAAAGACTACATTGTCTCGTGTCATTATATTTTGATAACGTTTATTATAATTTTTTACGTTTACTTTTTACTTTTACCTACATTTTTACGTATTTATATAACCGATGATACGAACAGTAATTGGTATTTTTCGTCGTATTATTAATCAGGTGAACATATTTTATGAAATAATATTAGGTATTATGCTCCAATCCTAATGAAATTTCCTTGGGTTGTGCTACCAGTGTTATTTCCTCTAATACACTGTGTACACAGAATTAACTTATAATTTAACATAAGGCACTTATAGTAGAGACTGTTTTTACATCATAATGCGTAAGCGCGCCGCATCACTAGTGCGACGAGTAACGGTCAGTTTCAACAGGCTCCTGAATATGATTGCTAACATGGTGGATTGCCCGTACGTATTTCACTGTTGCCTGTTGTTACTTGTTATTAACCTATATGATTCTGAAACTTGAAATAAAGTTTATTCTATTCTATTCTTAGTGTTGACTAAAAGTGCCTTATGTTTGAATATAACCATCCCACAGCTGAACACGAGTTTCTTCGGGAAATAATACCCTTTTCACTGTACGATTTGAAAATATATACTGTTAATTATACAAGAGTATGCTGTTGTATTATATCAGATAAGTAGTTTTATCAGAGGATTCGCCACCTCTTCACAATATGTAACATTGGCGCACAAGCGATACTAGTAATTAGGGCTTTTAGGTTATTCGGGCGGAGAGACGCTCCAGCGTCATAGCCGAGGAGTGAACCGAACATTTTAGATTTTTCCTTAGGTATTTTTCCACCAATTAAAAAACACTCTAATTCAAGCAATAACAAATTACTATTCATAATATGGAGGGTAACTTATTTTTCTTTTTTTTTTCAGTTTTGCAGTGAACCATGTGTCGAACGGTGAATGCACTGCTACAAACACCAATATGCGTTATAAATATGACAGTGAGGATCTTTATGACTATCGTCTGTTTGATAGAGAACGTGATCAGAATGATCCTAACGACAATATACAACTTCATATCGTTTATGATGCAAATGATATCGCTGATACCTATATGTATAGTGTTTATAATAACGAGCAAGCTCAAATGTTTAATGTGTGTGGGAGGTAGCCCCTGCTCGGCCAGAGGTGGTAGCAGCTGCACTTTAACTATCCTTGCTTTGGTCGTCCTTTACTTCATCTTTAAGTCCACGGGTTTTCTGAAAACAATTTTCGATAGTCTCGGCTATAAACCTAAGTGAATTGTTAAATGCCGTGTCCCTGTGATTTCCCTGACAATTTGTATTAATTACATTCGATAAGTGAAAATGTACTCCCACGAATATAGCATGTATTCAGACGCATACAAATGGTTCTTGATAGCTATTTGGTGCCAAAGTAATATCAATGATATTCATCTCATTACTGTCCCACATTTGGAGACGATGCTCTTCTCTGTATGAAAAGAGTGAGCTTTGTGCACCACCCTGGCCTAGGTTTGGCGAACTACGCAGACACACCACTATGTCTGCAGGTTTCCTCATATTTTTCGTCATTGTTAACATAAGTAATTCAATTCTCAAAAGTACCAAAGTATTGGAGCCCTACACTCCTGCTTGAAAGGCTTGCTTTCAACCGCTACGGTTAAGCTATATCACTTGGAGTATTAACAAATATATTATATACCTACGTGACTAAAATATATTAAACTTATCTTTTTACTTTGTATGTAGTGAAGTGAGATTAATACACTTTAATTACAGTATTTACATACATTTATAGCTACTGTTTTTATTTTATTATAGACTTGCGACCCGTCCCGGCTTCGCACGGGTAGCAGAGCATATACGCCTTCATTTTTTTCTGTCGTAGTGTCGTATCTGCCTGTTTCGTCGTGCATTTACTCGGCTCACCCAGTAAAGCCCCTAGTCGGCATGATTTTTTCCGACACCTTGCAACTATCTTCGTCATTACAAAAAACCTTAAGAAATTATACACTTAAACCTCATGAATTACTCTGTCTATTGGTGAAAACCGCATGAAAATTCGTTCAGTAGTTTTGAGTTTATCGCGAACAGACAGATAGACAGACGCGGCGGCGGCGGACTTTGTTTTATAATACCTATGTAGTGATTGTAGTTCTAAATTGTACCGTATTTGTCTATGTTGAACAGATACCCTGTTATCTATATAACAGCTATCTCACATCTTCCGGAGATCCCCACAATAATAAATCACTCTCCGACGACAACTTTACCATACGAGACGGAAAGTTTTTTTTTTTTTATACATTTTCCTTCCTATTAATAAATGTAACGGGCATGTGTCGCAAATGGAATTCGAATGATCTAGAAGAAATATGGGAGGATGATGTCATATTGTGTGAACTTTGATAGTCAGCGGCGCGCCGACGGAGCCATGTTTCCTATCAAGGCTGGAAATATACTGAAAATGAATACCTATCTACTACATCATGCGACTGGTATTTTGTGTCTATTTTGCATGAAATAGGCTTAGGTGGAAAATGCTTTATTTATCGAAAATGTTCGCTTATGAATAAAAAGGTAAAAAAGTTAATTGTACTTATAGTAATCATATATGTATAATGCAGTTTTTTTGTATGAAGCGAATTATCTAGTCATGTATTCAGGCAAACTAACAAAACAAAAAAAAGGTCCTGGGCTCGAATCCCGGAAGTAGCAACCTGGAGTTGGGAAATGTGTTCGAAAGATGATAATAGACTCGCCACTCCATATTACAAGAGATTCAATAACGGCCAATGGCAATAGCTGAACCTATCCAAACCTCGACAGAGCATATGTTAATGCTGTGTTTTAATGAATGTTAGGAAACATATTGTCTGATTTTTCGTAGGCAGTACGTACAGTCAGCATCAAAAAGATGTAAACACGTAGCGAAATTCAAACGCACATTCTTGGAAAGGTATTGTTTAAAATCATAATATTTAAATGAAAATGTATGCTTATGTCTCCGCAGATGCTATGTATGAAACTGGTCAAGATTTCAATCACTATTTCCGCTAAAACTCGCTTTTGAATTTCGCTACGTGTATACATCGTTTTGATGCTGACTGTACCGTGCTTCATAATTTTTCTGTTGCTTTTATTTTCTGTTTAGTATTCCAAAAATTGTTGGATTGTAATAAATGTTTATTACTAAAACGTATTTCTTGCCTCAATGTAATTCTTCATTACAACATTACTTAATAACATGACGGACTCTCCCAGAAATCCGTACATATTTTCCGACCAAATAAAAACAGTATCAACTACTATAAATACTCGAGCGAATTCTTTCTAGAAAAATCCACGGAACATTTTCAATAGATAAACAACGCAGTGTTGGATGCTAACAGTTTTATAGGGTCTCCAATATACTCGTCCATATTGGAAATGGGAGTACAAACGGTGGAAAACTATCATTGCGAAGTTAAACGAGTAGTGCATTAGATGAATTGGATGTGGTCGTGTTCGCTTTCAGGCGGAGTCAATTAAATGATTGGCTATGTGTCCACACTGTTCGTAGAAAATATTAGTCATCGTATCGGTGGTTTGGTGTAGTTTTACTCGTGTGTTCGCCTGCGAGGACGTATGGATTTTTTTGAAAAGTTACAAAAATGTTGTAATTGTCTCGTAATAAATAAACAAGTTACTAAAATTGATTTAGTTGTCCATTATTAACCTACTACTTACTTTCAGGATTCAGATTCAAGTTGAATATTTTGTTAAGATTCATGCCGGTTATTCGTCATAGGATCAAATAGGTTCTATAAAGAAGAATAAGTGCACGGTTCTAAACAATAGTCCAGTTTAGACATAACATATGTAGGTGTCTGAATCTAGTTTAAATTAAATATTGAACTGTATTATATTATCTACCCTATTGCACATCTTGGCGGTTGATTTTCGAAAAAACCGCTCTTTAATTGTCTTTATTTTTAGTAGCTTAGGCTGTGTGTTGTCTATCCGTTAGACATGAAACTGTTTTGTGTATAGAGATTTGTTTTTAGACCACGCTTTTACGTGAAGTCCATTAATTAATTGAAAACCCTATGTCTATAGAGTACTTTCGGAAATATTAGTTAGTCATCGGTACTTTGACAAAGGTGTAGGTCATATTTTGTTTGTATGGACTAATTTCATACTATTTGCCCGATGGGATGGGTCAAGTTTTCCCACACTGATAGATTAGGTTAGGTACCTTCACTTTACGTATTTAGGATGCAAGGAAAGGGCCTCCAAGAGTAACAAAACTCGAGTTCGTCTTGATACCATCATTACTGATTGTCTAATCTTCCTTCTACGGGATGAGCGATTTCCACGTAACGATTCATAAGAAGAAGACATTAATTCAAGTTATATTGGATTAAAAAAGCAGTGATAGCTAGTCAAACTTGCCTTCCATACAGGAGGATCTAAATTTGAACCCAGCCGAATCTGACTTTACGAAATCATGTGAGGATAAGAATTTGATTATCACTTGCATTAACGGTGAAGGACCACATCGTGATTAAACCTGCACACTTGGGACGCCTCGCAGCCTTCCCAACGTTTGTTAAATGCATTGCATTACAATGCTGCGATCTGCAAAGCTTGGGCACTGTAACAATATGTCGTTAAACATTTAATTAATCGCTCACGTGGGACGCTCTTTTTAAGTACTGGACGTTAACGAGCTTTCTTGATTAATTATTGAAAAGTAAATATGGATTAATATAATTTATCCGTCCCAAGCGAATAAAAGGTAGCTTAATAAAATGAATGTTAAATGAACAGCGGGAATTTAATTTATTATGGGGTAGGTGTACCTTGTTAATGACCAGAAATGTTAATATGTACAACTTTGAATACGTTGTCAATCGTGGACATATAATTATATATTATGTTATGTACCTACATATATACACTGTGTAACAAATCACGTATTCACTGTCAATGTATTAATGAAATGCGGTTATAATATTAAGGTATGTTTCGTCACTAGCCGATTAAGTGACCGATATTTGTAAATAAAAAAATACACTTCAGTCTGAATCGGAGAGTCTATCTGCTAGATTTACTTATCAGACACTCGTGAAACAGAAATTTGAACGCGTTCATTCAGATAAGTCGTGGATAGGCAATCCGCCAATTTATCAGCAACAGAACCTTAAAGTTTGTTTTATTTATTTTTTTGATATCTTTATCGACATTTTCGAGTCGAATTTTTGAGTTTTCCATTATATTTAATGTTAACTATGCCTTTTCGGAACGTAATTTTATTGCGAACTAGCTTTTGCCCGCGACTTCGTCCGCGTTTCAGTCGTTTTTCGTAAAAAAGTAGCGTATGTCCTTCCTCGCGGTTCAATGGTTTTGATGTAACAGACGGCACCGTTGGCGCAGTGTGTTGAGAGATCGACTGCTGCGCTAGGTGTCGCGGGTTCGATTCCCGCACGGAACAAATATTTGTATGATCTACAGATAGTTGTTTCGGGTCTGGTTGTGTGTGTATGTGACATGTATGTTTGTAAACTGTACCCACGACACAGGAGAAATCCTAGAGTGGGGCAATGTTTTTTATAAAAAGAAAAGAAAGAAAGATTAACTTTCGTATATGATTTCTATGTAGCTTTAACCATTAAGGGTGCACACGCGACGGAAGCTTAAAAAATGGAGTAACTTCTCCCGTTTTCCCAATATTTCCCTTCACTGCTCTGCTCCTATTGATTGTAGCGTGATGAAAAGTATATTATAACCTGCCCAGGAATATGAAGAATAATTGTACCAAGTTTCTTTAAAATCCGTCGAGTAGTTTTTGTTTCTATAAGGAACATACAGACAGACAGGCAAGAATTTTACTGATTGCATTTTTGGCATCAGTATCGATCACTAATCACCCCCTGATAGTTATTTTGAAAATATATTTCATGTACAGAATTGACCTCTCTACAGATTTATTATAAGTATAGATAGGTATCACATTCTTAGCCATAGATAACAAAGTATATGACGCGTATATGAACATCATTTGATCGACATTTAGCATCCTTTGTTTATATTTTTCTAACCAGCAAAACTTAATCTCTATCACAACACATTCCTCTCAGAAATGTGGATCAACTCACACTGGAAATAAATACCCGTAATGTCGGATTGGTATATCGACGCTTTCACTTCATCGAAGTAATGCGTTTTGACTAATAGCCAATTAGGGTAATATAGGACCGCTAGTCTAAATAATGTTTCACACATGAGATACATTGTAACATGATATATTATATAGGGTACTGTCCGATTGCCATATAAATCACTTTGAGCAATATTAGTTTGAAATAAACACTATATGTTACAAGATAGATTGACTGTATCAATAGTGATATGGATGCTTTATTGGCCTCTAGACACACAACATCAACACCTGTGTTACGTAGGCGACAATATTCGGTAAGGCCTACATTAGGTGACGAAGTTAAGGCGCTAGGGCTGGCCCTTTCTGTTTAAGGGGACGCTATCTGTTACTAAAGTTGTGTACTGACTCATCCTTAGTTTAGCATTATAAAAACGGCCATTAAATATTACTGACCATCTCATTGGTCTAGTGGTCGCAAGCACGACTTCTGAACGCGAGGTCCTTGGTTTGATTTCCGGGTTGCGAGTGTTATTGGGTTTCTCCGTATGGAAATTCCCTGTAGCAGCACGGAGTTTGTAGCCCGACCTCTTAAACAAAACGTAAGAGCAATTTGTAGCAATCAGCCACTGTCATAGAATAAAATCGTCAAAAATAAAATCTCGCTAAAAGCACGGGATAATAAAACGAATAACGTAACCGAATCTAGACCACATTATTGCTCTCAAGTGTAGGTACTCACGAGATTAAAGACAATACGATATTTCTGATACAATTTCTGCCTGCACTTTAGGTCGCCAGTCAGCCGCATCTTGATCAAATTCATTACAACTGCGAGAGCTTGTGCCTACTTGAACAATAGAAACGATATACGGCTACATAATAAAATAATCTTAGTAGGACGAGCCAGAAACAAAAGCCAGTAATAACATACTCATCTTTCTTTTTTACTTACCTTTGTTGCCACTCTTCTGGGAAAAGGTCTGCCCATTGCCTTACAATTACAGCCCTCTCTTAGTGTTTCTCTCTCTGCTTTCTTTAAGAGTATCGTTTAGCTAGCTTTTGACAAAATTATCTTGAAATACGCGCAAAATAGGTGTTTGGGCGTTAACGTTTCTTACATCTAAATCATAACGAATTAATTTGATTTTGGTCTCTATTGTTTTGTCAAAATATAAAATAGATCGCGCTGTTATTTAATTAAATTATCACAGGATGAGTTTAAGGAAGATTTTTAGTTAAAAAAACGCATTTTGAGGGTTAATTATTTCTTAATCTATAAACAATATAAAAAAAAACAAAAACGTTACGACCTAATTTTTACGTATGTCTATAACATATACAAATCAGCAAAATCAGCTCATGTTTAGGGGGGTAAAAACTTTAACGGATTTTGTATGAAAACTTTTAGCTAAACTATATTCTTAATGATTTACTACCAAATTTAAATCGCTGATAAACACAAACAAATAAAAACATTTCGGCAGCGTCCGCACTACTAAAATCAATATAAACTAGGTACTCCTATTTGGACGTAAGCCAGATCTGAGCACTTGCGTACCCGGCCTAATTCAGCCGGAATGACACTAACATGACCCATATCGGACAATGATTTGAATTACAATGAAGCTTGTTACCTCGTACTGTGCAACTTCTAAGGTCAAAATGAGTACGGAATCGTAATGAGGGGCACAATTGATATTTGGTCCAGTTTGTGGGGTCTTCGTTTGGGTGTCATTGATTTTAGAATAGTAGGATCTTCTTGATTTATAAATTGAATTTTTTATATAGAAGGCAGCGCTTGCGCGTCTTTTGAAGGTGCGAGAGACCTTCTAAAAATACCTTTAGAAAATTCACCCCCTATTACGAATCAATAAAATAAATGACCTGTTTTCTTCGAAGGGTTAGGCAGAGGTGTACTATTGTACACCCACATTTGGCCGATGCCGTTATTCAGTCCTATGTAATAGGGAGCCAGCGTATTTCCATCTACCGGACACAGTTCCAGACTCAGTGCTGCTACTGAGAATTTTGATTTTAGTTTTGACCCGAAATCAACCCCAGGTCTTCAGCAGTCGTGCTAACAACCACTAGACCAATGAAGCAGTCCAAATGCCAATTCAATTTCAAATTCTTCTATAAGTAGGTACCCACATATTGATAACCGAATGGAAGAGTTGTTAAATTAACTACGATCAAGTACCGTTCTTGGAACGGCAACTTCAAAGTAAACACTAGGATCGTATTGTCCAATAAAGCTAATGTATCGTATAATTGAAATTGTGCCCACTCGATAGAGTTCACGATTTAATATCGGGGCCAGTGGTTATAGTTCAATCGTTTGTTTTATCGATAAAACATCGATACTTCATTAACTCGTTGTAATTGGTGACGTAAATGTGATGGCGAATTAACATATAAATCGTAGTTTTAATCAATGTGAAGTTGATTGGAACAAGTAAAGCAATATGTACAGCCAGCATCAAAAATATGTATACTAGTAGCGAAATTCAAAAGCGATTTTTAGAGGAAATAGTCATAGAACTAATTTTCAACCAATTTCATACATAGTAACTGTGGATACTTAAAAGTACATGATCATTTACATTTTATGATTTTAACCAATACCTTTCCAAGAATACGCGTTTCAGTTACGCTATGTGTACCTATACATCTTTTTGATGCTGACTGTGCACCTAATACGAATTTGCAAATTACGTTAATATTATAGTAATAGTTTGCGTGAGCTCGCTAAACTAATAGATTTTTGATTGCAGTCGGTGGTATAATTTCAACTTTTTGTACACTACACTGTACAAACCATCCACTAGCTGTTTAGAATGTTATTATTGCTTGTTCCGCTTACCTTCACGCAATTGTAATAAAAATAACTATAAAAATGCAAACAATATTTACTCATACTAATTGGCATATAAGTTACCTGTTTACCTACAACTAATCATAATTTATATTTAAAAAGAAATAAAATGAAATTTGTTCCGTTTAAAATAGAGTACATTATGGTGTTGGGTGTTTCTACAATAGATTTTCTATTGTGGCTCCCACAGAGTGGGCATGTGTAAAAGTTTAGCAATATTTTACAATTGTTAATAAATTCAAAATACAATTAGCAATTTTACAATGAATATCAGATAATTTCGATATTAAATTTCAATTAATTTTAATGTATAATATTTATAAACTCCCCTCCTATTTATTGAATACAAATTGATCCTTCGCTTTCCTGAACAATATTGGCGTTTGAAAAATACGTGGTTAGCTTATCATTTTTTAACCTTCCCGGATTTATCTTTCCTATTCAATTGTACAGAAATAGTGAAACTAATAAAGCCATATTCACATAAACAGTACTAGAAATCTGCAATCTTAACCACGTAAAGCCGTTGGTCCTGCGCCTGATCTCTCTCCGGTCGTGTCGGATTGCCGTCCCATCGGACTATGAGAGTTAAGGAACAGAGAGAGCACCTGTGTTTGCGGATACACTTGTGTTCTATAATATCTCCTGCGTAGTCGGCTAATCTCCGGTGAGATTGGCCGCCGTGACCGAAATCGGTCAGGAGGACATTATTATCATTATTACTAGAAATCTTTTCTCAAACTTTTCCGTCTTTGAACAAAACTCTAACAGCTTTAAAGAAAACTTCCATACCTCAAAATCTAACAAAAGTATTGGATTTTAATTTGGAACTGCTCTCTTGGGTTTTGTACCACATCTGCTGACACGTCTTTTTACTCTTAACTTTTTCTCTTGTATATTTATTAGTCCACACTATTATAAATGCGAAAGTAACTTTGTCTGTCTGTTTGTTACCTCATCACTACTAAACTATTGATCTGATCGTAATTAAATTTTACTGAAACGTAGCTTGGAACCTGGAGGTGGTCAAAGGCTTATTATCACTATTTCAACAAAACACTCATTAGATAATAAATACACACAAAGTAGGGAGTAACAGCTAGTTACTAACAGAATTGGTAGTTCATATCTATCGTTTGAACTTTGGACCCGGTTCAATCCATGAGGAAAAACGTGTTAGGATTTTGGTGTAGGTGTGATCCAACAATACATAGTTTGTTGTCTTCAGATAGACAAGTAAAAGTTGAGTATTGATTTTGCTTATTATAGGAATGAAATCTTATTATTTTCTTTAATTAGTTATTAACCGGTTGAATATTCCAATTCAGTTTCAGCTACGGCGATCTAATTTTGAGAGCATAGATGTTTTGCTATCATGTTATGACTGATGTATTCTATTTTCGCTGAGAAATTCTGTGTATATGGTTTGTTTTCAACATTGCCAGTGTTCTCTTATAGAAAAATATGTTAATTATGAACAAACTATTAACACAGTACTACTTAAAATATATTTTTAATAAAAAAAGTACATGCTTTTCACTTACTTATCTCTCATACTCCGTAGCGATGCCACACGCCGCCGCGCCCGATTAGCTTGCTAGCTTTTATATCAAACGTCAGTACGCGCCAACGCCTCTGGTTAAATCTGCGAACATACACAAAACCTGAGCCTGGGTGGATAATATCTAAGTAGATATGTACGTGAAGCACTATTGCCTGAGAAAACTATTCTCCGCAATATGATATATAAAGCAAAAAGACATGGCATTAATGGCGGAAACGGCGAAATTGTTGGCGCAGTGGCTAAACGATTAGCTTTCTGCGCTATGTGTAGCGGGTTCTATATCTGCACAGAACAAATATTTGTATGGCCTACGGATATTTGTCGGGTCTGGTTGTGTGAGCATATGACATGTATGTTTGTAAACACTATCGAAAATCGAGTGTGGAGCAAGGTATTTTTTTAATTTTTTTTTAAACAGTACAGGTACAGTTCAGAAAGCCGTATAGCCGCTCCTGTCGAGTCGGCATGAGCTAATATTAAACCAAAATCGCCGGTGTAAAGATTAGCCAGTCGGCAGTGGCGGTAACAAGGGTGTTTCATCACTCGTTCTTTCTTTGCGCCCCAACAAAACCTGATTACCTAAATAAACAACAGGTAACGTACAAGCAATGAAGGCTCATTAAAAGCAACTTACACACAAGATATACACGTTCTCTTAATATTTTCAGAAAATACATTCCTCATACGCTTTCCGGACCAAGAATTCGAGCAAAACCAGGAAAGAAAATGTATTGAACATTTTCTTGAGAACGCCTGGTCTAGTTTTATTAGTGTTAATTAGGGATATTTTATGAGTAGGTACCGTATTTTTATGAAGAAAAAAACAAGGTAACATTTGTCAACAGCATAATAATCGTAACAGTAATCTGGGATATGTGACGCCCAGAGCTTAAGGGTTAAGCTGTGAAACATGAGGGTTAAGCCGTTGAGAAAAATCTCGTTCGTGTTTATGGCGACAGGTATATACGAGTGTGACATATAATATTATTGTACAGTAAAAACAGTTATTTATAATACCTACTTTACGCTATTGACCATTGTACTGTTTAACTGTTATGGTATTTGAAGTAAAGAAAGTATATAAAAAAACTTTAATATATTTACATATTTTGGCCCAGATTTAAAGCCAGAAGAACCGTGTTTTTTTTTAATTCCACGATCGAATTGCGGCCATGACAAACGTACAATTACATAGCACGAGAATATATTAAATTTTTATCCCTCCAACTCAATTAAATGTAGAATGATTTACATTTGTGTTTACATTTATGCTACACCGTGAACTACCCTTCTCTTTTTATCTGCTATTTTGTCCATCCTAAGGTTGCCTGCAGAAATCGCCCCTTGTATGGACATCTCTATTGATTTCCAGTTTTGTATATTTTTTCTGTTTCTGTTTCTGGTTTTGTATTGTATTGTAAAGTTTTAATCTCATAGCCATCAATAAAACACAAGATCAAGCATAAAATATAAGAGAAAAAATTGATAATAATCTAGGTTTTATCAACAGGACACCTAACTATAGGAAAAATAATCCAAAGGCAAACTTTTTATACGCTTTACACTCCGTCGAAAGTAAGTCGTAAAAGGACTTTTCACGACCAACTCATGTAGTTATTCTCGAGCTACAAGTTAACATAAGTTTTTGTGTCGGCATGAAACGAAGCCTTTCCGTGCCTTAATAAAAAGTTGAACACTAGAACTCGTTTTATTTGATAACTTATAACGCCTCGTGAAATAATGTAAGTACTATGGTCCGTTAAATATTTTATTACCATAAAGAAATTAATAAATAAACATTATATTTAAGGCAGCATGATCGGAAGCGTTCAACCGCTAGGTTATCAAGCAGTGATAGCCTAGCGGTTGAACGCTTGCCTTCCATGCAGGAGGGTCTGAGTTCGAACCCGGCCCGCACCTCTGACTTTTCGGAATCATGTGCGGATCAGAATTTGATTATCACTTGCGTTTACAGTGAAGGAAAACATCGTTAGGAAATCTGCACACCTGAAAGGGTTCCATAAAGTTCTTGACGGTGTGTGTAGTCCGCCAATCCGCACTGGGCCAGCGTGGTGGTCTAATGCCTAACCCTTCTCGTTCTGAGAAGAGACCCTTGCCCAGCAGTGGGACAGTAATGGGTTGAATTTATTTTTTATGATCTGAAGTTGAATGACAAGTAAACGGTGAGACTAAAATACTGGTATTGGTTTAATCTCTCAAGGAAACTATTGATGCGGTACTGTTTCGTCAGGGGTTGACCCCCCGCGGTGCGCAGAAAGAACTTACATATCGTCATTCGAAGGGTTTTTTTTTGTACAACCCAGACATGCAGACGAAAACTTGCTCCCGAACATTGTTACAAAGAGGGTGACAAGTTGTGCAAATATGACCTGACCAGCATAATAAACTTGAGCAAACTAACACGGCGTCGGACACGCTCGCAGGTAAACATGTATAAATCTCAAGCGCAATATGCTTCTCAAATATACACTAACCCGTGTATAACAGCGACTAGTGTCGCCCTCTTGAGTGAACTATTCTGACCACCCAATACGTATTTCCAGTCGAGAATACATAAGACCGAGTTGAAATGGAAAAGCTTAGTTGGAAAGTGAGTCTTGGCAATTTGCCCCGAAGGCATTACAGTTTAATTACAAGCAATTCATACAAAGTTTCGATAGTTACCAGAAGTGTTTAATAAAATAACATATCGTCACGCCTGCATTCCCCGAAGGGTTAGGCAGAGGTGTACTATTGTACACCAAAATTTCGCCGATGTCGTTATTGAGTCCCATGTAATAGGGGGCGAGCCTATTGCCATCTACCGGGCACAGTTCTAAACTACGTGCTGCTACTGAGAATTTCCATTAAAAAGTGTTTTATACCTTTCATATATACAAGGCAGCGATGTAAGTACGACTATAAATGAAACCACATATATAGGATTACATTCTGAAGCCACAACTTGTTACAGTACACAACTTGTTGCATAATATTTCACTTTGGAAATTTTAATGATGTCTTGTAGGTAAAACATATATTACTGATTGGATTCAATTGTTTTTATTCGTGTGTGTGTGATGTGGTTTCATTTAATATCGTACTGCCGCCACCCTGTATGTTCACACATAGTAACCAGAACCCTTTTCGTCGTACATGCAATAAGGAAATAAAGAAAACCGATATATTTCACTTTGCTAAACAAATCTTTGACACATTCTAAAGTTTCTAAAGAATCTATCCCTAAGGGACAAAACTTATATGGACACACGTATCGTACCCACAATTCCACCCCGCGGCGAGATCAGCCAGTCTCTCTAAAAATACCAAAAAGGTTTGAGTCCATCCTCGGCCATTGCACGACATTTTCGATAAATATCATTTTCTATCGTTTTCTTTTTTGTCTGATTTTGTTTCTTTGATTTTTTGTTTTTGTCACATTAGAGGCCGGTGATTTCTGAAGATCCTTCTTATTAACAGACGATAAACGATATCATTTATTTCCTTTAAAATAATTAGGTATACATAACAATCTACTAAACATATTTACAAACTAAACGACTTACAAAAAATGTAAAAACAATATACACAAACACATGTAAAAATGCTATAAGATTTATATTTCGACATTTAAATGACTAAAAGTAATAGGATAAAACAAAAAAGAAACCGTAAGAAGCCGATCGACTAAAACTTTTCATATCTGAGGATTTTCTAGTCAAACCTAAGTGTGACTAAGGTTCAGCCTTTGACTGTAACATCTACAGAATTCGCGAACTTTTCTACAAAACTGTCGGATCCCGTATTTGTTTCAACTCCAATGTTTAAGTTTGTCTGGGATTAACCAGAGACGAACTAATTAGACACTTATTAACAACAAAGAGGCCTTTGGGATCCCAAAAGGTATCGTTCTGCTGAGCCACTAAAACGTGATGAGATTAGTTCTACTGTAATTGCCTTTGTAAATAGGTCACCTAAATTTTGTTGGAATACGGAGAAATGCATGTAAATACCCGAGTTGGGGCAGGCATCCAGGATTGATTTAAATAAATATTAATCTTGATGTCTTTTATTATATGTAATGTACCATGTTTATTATGACCATAAACAATAGTGGCTCTTCAAGATACAAATATCGTTTCAACCTTCTTCAAATGCGGTTTCAGCGTATGTTGATTGACTGTTATTGTTCATAAACGCATTATACTGTGTGGCTAAAATGAGGCTTATTTTTGTATTGTCTATACAGATACGGAGAGGCTAGTACTGAGAAATTTTCTAATAGAAAACCCCAATAACACATAGCCCGAAACGTTGATCGAACCCAGGAACCCTTGTATTCAGCAGCTGCATTTACACCACTACACCAATATACTCTTTGAGATAGTCCTTTATCTGAATTTATATACTATATAGCGCCTCAACCCGGGAGCCAAAGGTCTTGTCCGGCCTCTATGCTAATTGTCCGAAGTTTCACAAAGGGTGCCGGGAGTTGATCCCACTTGTTTGTGTTGGGGCTGTGGCTCAGTGTCAACCGTTTAGCTAGTTACTAAGGCCAAATAAAACCGATAGAAGCTTCTATACGATTTATTGACTGGATCAAAGTGATATTAAGGAGGTGCAAGTAAAGATACTTTACGGATGACGAACCCTGATCGTTTGGCACACCGATGACAGCATCAATACCAAAATTACTGACTGGCTAATTTTTCCACTACGACTTAAACGATTCTCATACGATATTGGCATGAGCATGAGTAAACTTTTTCAGCTAAACATACAACAATATTAATTTAATTCAAACATAGATCATCATAAGCTTTTCTGCCAGATATTTAGCAGTCAGCAGATATTGAAAGGCTGACTTCTGTTTTACTTCTCCGAAATATTTCCAAGAGAGTTCTTAGAGTAATCTGGCTTAACCAGGACACTCTGATCCGCCCCTCAAAACATTTCTACGATAACTGAATCTAATTTCACAATTCACATACCATTCTTCGAACCTATTTTGGCACCGGTTTTGTCTGGATTACTTTTACTTTTGCCGTTTCTGTCCTTAAATCCTGCTACGGAATTCTATGTGATGGGTTTTTTTAAAGAATTCAACTTTGAAATATGAACGATATTCTATCCAGAACGTAGACGCTTCAAAGACTGCTATAGTGTTCGGTTATGATGTATGTATTAATTTTTAACTAGCCGTTACCCATGACTTCAACAGCATGTATTTGATATTTATTACAAAATTAGTGTTTAAAAATATATAGCTTATATCCTTTTCAAGGTCCCAGGCTATCTGTACGCAAAATTTCATAATTATCGATTCATTGGTTTAGTCGTGATGAGGTAACAAACAGAAGGATTGAGTTTAAAAAAAAAACTTTGCTCCACACTAGGATTTCTCCTATATCATGGGTACAGTGGTACAGTTTACAAACATACATGTCACATGCACACACATCCAGACACGAAACAACTATCTGTAGACCAGAGTAACTTTCTCATTTATAATAGTGTGGATAATTTGAAAGCCTTTGAATTCTAAACTAACCTAACACATTGTCCCAGAATCGTTTAAGTTTATACTCGAGTAATTGTATTAAGTGGGCTCTTAGGGCTAAATTACCCATCTATAGCTAAATTGCTTCAGTACAATTAACCAGTACACTAACACTTGTGATAACGGGAGACATTACATATAAGTGACGTTTCACACTTGAGACTTTTCAAACGATGCCATATAATGAAACTTATTAGAAAATAACAGTTACAACGTAACATAACATATCATCAAGCCGGTATTCCGTTATGGGTTAGGCTGAAATATATTATTGTACTGTATATTAATTTCCCTTGTTATAGGGGGTGAGTCTCTTGCCATCTACCATGCACAAAGCCAAACTCCGGGTAAGTACTGCGAATTTCTTAACAGAAAATCACAATAAGGCTACCCGACTTGGGACTCAAACTAAGGACCTCACGCTCGGCAACCGCGCTAATGAGCACTAGACCACCAAGGCAGTTAAAAATATCAATAGCAGTAGTAATAAGTTCTTTGAATGTATGTACAGCGTATTTGCTTGACAGAGTGAGAAATTGTGTTCATGAGATCGTTGCAGTTTGAAAATACCTATGTATTTATTAATACCTGTTAAACTGGATCGATCATTTGGAAGAGACGGTACATTTCTGCCTACCCTCAAAGTTGCAAGTACTATCCTAAACATCTATGTTAATACAGGTACCATATATTTGTATTCGTGTATTACTAATCAAATTAATTGCGTCCCTAACGCATAATCTGTTATTTAACGTGAGTTAGTTGAACCGACCACAACTGAGATATTTCAATTACTGCGATTCGAAACAACTATTCCAAACTTCGGTCATTCACAAATCGGCCGTTTAAGGGTCAGTAAGTCAGTTTGTAGTCACATAACGAGCCCTTTAGTAGTTCGGCATCGTTTATTAGACAGTCGTAAACGTGTGTAAACTGTCTGACACACACAGATGCGCAAAAGCGTCGGACCCAAATTGTCTGGGGCGGAGTAGAAGGCCAGATGGTGGAGACTTTATAGTACAACTATGCAATTACTACCCGCTGTAAAGGCGGCACACACTATTCTAAAATACAATTCGTTGCTCGAGATAATTTCCTCTGGGTGTTGCTCTTTGATTCACTACAAGTTCATTGTTCGACACAAAGTTTATATACCACCAATTGTCTTCTCTTAATTAAATTTCGCTTAAATATAATTGAATTAATAATTGTATGAATAATAAACGACGCAAATGGATTGGTGAAGGGCAGCACGAAGGAATTAATTAACGAATTATGGCACAGGTGGGCGATGAACGAGTAATTTAATCCGGATATCGTGTCCGGTTTACTTATGAATTTTGAAATAAATTATTTTTCATACTCATTGAAGAGTTTTCGGTACTCATCAAACGAAAGTTTTAATTTGCTTTTCGATAGCTATGAGTATCTAATAACAGCTACATTAATCTAGGGATCGCAAGTGAGGCAGCTGAGCGTGAGGTCCTGGATTCGATCTCCTAGCCGGACGAGGTTCTATTGGATTTTTGTGTAAGAAAATTCTCCGTATCAGCTTGGAACTCAGTAACGGCATAGCGAAATATCGGTGTATACCTCTGTTTAACCTTCTGAGGAACACATGCTATGTTGTATGTTATGCAGTATCCAATAATTGCCTAAAGAAAGATCGTAAGATGTTATGACGCGTATTATCCTATCATTTCCGACCCTCGATCCCTTTCTGCTAACTAAATTCTTCCAACAAAATTGCTTATTGTTCGTAGAAGTGGGCAATAAGAAGGCAATTTCCTTTCCTAAAAAAGCCGCCCACGATTAATTGAGGAAAGGCTGGTCGGATGAAGATGAATTATAAACATGACAATGATGAATAGCGATGGATGAATGTCACCTTTTCATTAAAAGTGATCAATTGAAATACCTAAACGCCCGTTGGGCCCGCTGAGAGTATTAATTAAATATTAATTACTTAAACATCCTATTGTGTCTCTTTGTCTTTGTTTAGCGAAGCGTTCGTTTGTTATGAATCCTGTGAGTGATTCAAACAGGCATCCTTAGGTATTTGTTTAATTATTTTCGGTAGTCCCTTTTGCAATAACCGACTTTTGATATGTTCTAGTTGGAATGCCTTTTGTTTTACATGTAGAGATGGACATACTTATGATGGTCCTATGGCATTGTTTGGTTGGTAAAAAATTAAATAAACTGCCTCATCAGTCACAAGTCAAAGTTTTTTATTTCACATGGGTCTTTGCAAGTACTAAACAAGCGCAGGTGAACGTAAGACCCTGATATCGATCTCCGGGTGGTGCAGTGTTATTGGTATTTTAACTTACATTTTCCGTAGTAGCCGGATCAGTTAGTTTTACATTGATAATTTATGAAGCATATAATATAAACTAATCTGTTATCACTTGACTGGCCCTGTATGGTGAGCAGTCCAGATCATCGTGAAGGGGAAACCTGAGTACCAGTAGATAATCATCATCATCATCTCAGCCGAAATACGTCCACTGCCATAGGCCTTCTGCAACCATCGCCATATCGGCTGGTCCTATACTCCCGTATCCAGCGGGTTCCTGCGACCTTCACCAGGTCATCGGTCCACCTCGTGGGTGGCTGTTTTCTCAGTAGATAATAATATGTTTGATTCATGGGACCTCTCAATTAAAACGATCAACGTAATTTGCTCTATTTTCCTGTTTATATAACATAGCATCACGACTGTACTAGCCGAAGGGTTATGCAGAGGTGTACTATTGTACACCCACATTCCACCTATGCCGTTATTGAGTCCAATGTAATAGGGGGCGAGCCTATGGCCATCTACGAGCACAGTTCCAAACTCGGTGCTGCTACTGAGAATTTCCATGCATACAGAAAAGTTCAATAACACTTTGCTCGACCCGGGAATCGAACACAGGACCTCACGCTCAGCAGTCGTGCTTGCGACCACTAGACCAATCAATAAGGCAGTCTAGTTTATATACCTAGTCGCCACAAAAGACCAGCGCAAGTGTTCTAGGACTAAAAACTCAAAAACGTACGTAAGTAGTAACAGCTTGGTCTATCGTTTTCAAATACCACAATTATCCATTTCCCTGTACGTAGAGAGACAAGGAAGTTTGTAGCTTCTAACATTCGCAACTTCCGTGAAATTAATATTAATTAGAACATCGCTTATAGCAGTTTACTGCTGCTCATTAAAATGGTTGTAAAATATAAAATGCGCATTTATTTTGTCACAGAGCTCGAAGTTAACGCAGAACAGTATCTAATGTTAGCGCAGTGGTTAAGCGATTAGCTTTCTGCGTTATGTATCGCGGGTTCGATCCCCGCACGGAACAAATATTTGTATAATCTACAGATAGTTGTTTCGGGTCTGGTTGAGTGTGTATGTGACATGTATGTTGACATGTATGTAAACTGTACCCAAGACACAGAAGAAATCCTAGTGTGGGGCAACATTATTTAAAAAAAAAAAAGTGTAGCGGAAAAGAAATTTTTATATATTATATAAACTTTTTTTGACCGTCTCATTTGTCTAGTGGTCGTTAACGTGACCAGTGAGCGTGAGGTCCTGGGTTCGATTCCCGGGAAAAGTCTTACCTATTAGGTTTTTCAGTATTGAAATTTTTAATAACAACACGGATTCTGGAACTGTACCCGGTATATGGCAATAGTCTGCCCCCTATTACATGTGACTTAATAACAACGACGAAATTTGGGTGTACAAATAGTACACCTCTGCGTAACCCCTCGGGGAATACAGACGCTATGTGTTTATGTTATACTTTTTTTGGGCTCTATTAACGAATTTCCAACGAAAATTATATTATGTCAGTCATTGATTGACGCCAGCGCCATCTATATCCATCGCCTTATTGGGTAAATAAATCCAATACAAATATGATTAGGGTACTAAGGCATTCAATAACGGATCAACGTTGTATGAGTAATGTTCGGGCGAAGGTTGTCAAACGTGAGGTAGCTAATGCCACAGAGTAACTATGTATATACATTGTTATTTTATATAGTTGTACATAGCTTTTGATATTAACAGCCCTGTCACACAGTTTTTAGCGTGTAAAGTACAAACATTACATATCTTTTATAATAACTAATACTCTTGTCAAAAAAACCACATAGATAAGAAATAATTTAAACATACATATAATAATAAGGAATATATTATTAAAGCGCTCTTCCTCGCTACTTGTTTAAACTTTTGCTGTGCCCGACAAGGTCCATAATATTTTCTATATTTAATACTTACCACCTGTATGACTGTGTAAATTATTGGAATAAAGATTTAAGATTTGAAATTTGAAGCCTTACCAGATCATAATACAAGTATTTATAAGTATTTTTAGGGATGAAAACATGCAAATTTAATTACTAGTACAGAATAGCGTAACTTTCTTGTCTAATGTTCGTAATTATTAGTAAAAAGCTATAATAGATATAATTATTATAGATAAATTAATTTTGAAATAATGAAAAATATATCTACATGTCGCTGACATGTTTATATTTTGTATTAATAAAAAAATCTGCATAATAAATGTCAAATATTTATACAATGAAATTTTGGCTTAAAATTTAAGAAAGCGATTAATAGGTCTGTTCTAAAAGTAAAAAAAAAACAAAAATTGTGGAATAAGGCAATAAGCAATATGAATACTCAACTTCTTTAGAAAAAATTAAAATTGGAACGTCCTATCCTGATTGCGATCTCCCGAAATGCAATATCGCCACAGTCTCATTATATATGCTCTGTCGTGTACATAGTGAGTGTCATAACGCTGTATCTTACTTTAGTCTGAAACAACGTATACAGGTTGTTGTCGTAATAACTAGTTTGTGAAAAATTAAACTTACAAAACGAAATGAGTTACATACTCAAATTTATCTACTGAAGTTAGGAAATTTGAATTTGAAATTTTATGATTTTCGAAAAAAAAACATTTTTGTTTGTGGCAACTCATGGTTGGGTTAAGATTCAACTCAATCAATTTCACGCCCATAGTATGAATGTCAACTGAATACAAGGCTTTTCTTCGCCTTTAATTTAAGAGATAAGCTCTTGACGGTGGAGAAATCGCTACTACCTCTTTCATCTAGCTTCGTTTGGGCCTTAATACGACTTTCATTACGAAATTAAAAATAGCGTTTAATATTAGGAGTTTTACAATGTATGACGTATAAATCTTTGCATTGTCATCGAGTACTATGACGGACGACTGAAAATGTAAGCTCGATTTTCAAAATAAATTTCAAATCAACTTTTTCAGGCAATAAATGAGAATAACGTAACTGATGAAAAATTATTTAAGTCATAATAACATTCTTCTAAACAAATTTAATACTTTTCGACTTAATTAAAACATTGAAGCTAATCAAGAGTTTCTCGATACTATTCAATGTTGGCTAGACGCAACATTTTTGTGTGGAGTCTAATAAGTAATTGTTGTTAGCAAACTAGTTAGAAAGAACCACAAGCGATTTGTTAAGCTATTTGTTGGTTAACTTATAATGGGTTTATTTTCACTTTATTCAAATGCTATTTATTCGTTTAACGTATTATATTCATGGCGTTGACGACACGGTTGGCGCAGTGGTTAAGCGATTAGCGTTCTGCGCTATGTGTCGCGGGTTCGATCCCCGCACGGAACAAATATTTGTATGATCTACATATTTCGTTTCGGTTTCGGGTCTGGTTGTGTGTGTATGTGACATGTATGTTTGTAAACTGTACCCACGACACAGGAGAAATCCTAGTGTGGGACAACGTTTTTTTTTAAAAAAAAAAAATGGGTTAATTCATTTAAGTGGACTCATTTTCAGTTTGATTTGCCGGTAGTCCGGTTAAAATATTGAACTCCCCAAAAATGCACGTGGGATTGTTTTTATATATTTGTTTAAATATGAATGTACCTCACAAAAGTTAAAGTTATTCATACCTACATATAAAGATATTCGATTGCCATCAAGAACAATTTTTTTTGACTAAGTTTCCGCCTTTACCGGTCTAGTTTACAGACATAAATCTGATATACAACGGCCGACAGCTAACAATTTATTCCATCCGAGAATCAAATCCGTACCACAGAAAGCCAATCGCTTAGCCACTGCACCGACCATGCCGTCATCTACTTCACTAGCAGTAACCTGAAGTAACCGCTCTCTGTGGTGTACTAAAATCCCACAGACTACAGAGTCCATAATACGTATTAGTGAGGTCGTGGCCCAGACAGATAGCCTGTAATTGACTCCCAATTTCTGACTGAATTCGCCAGACGAATTCCTACGATAGGTTACGTTGAACATTCTATTGATGGACGTTTCATTAATAGTTGCTCTTTACTGTGCTACGTCTATATCATTTTGTGAGTATTAGATTTAACTAGTTTTGCCCGTGATTGTACCGCTTTTTTTTACTTGAATTTCTTTTTAATATAAGGCAATTAAATGGAATTGTATGGGGGTCCCTTATTAGTAGCTTTGGATCAGTTGCTAGTGCGTTGGTGACTTTTTAGATTGGAAGAGAAATTTCATTTTTTTATATTTTATATTTTTTTTTTTAAATGCGTTGCCCCCTCTAGGATTGCTCCTGATCGTGGGTGCAGTTTACGAACATATGTACAAGTCACATGCACAAATACTTTGACCCAAAATAACTATGTAGATCATACAAATATTTGTTCCAGACGAGAATTGAAACCGCGACACGTAGCACAGAAAGCTAATTTCTTAGCCACCGCGCCAACCGTGCCGTCAATTCAGTTCAACACATGCAGTGTTCATTTCACTCCTGCTATTAGGTAGGTAAAGTTTAAGTTTAAAATCAGTTATTATATATTTTTTTGGCTTAACAATGACGACTCATACTCACAGACAAACGAAAACATCTAATATGCGACAACCCTTCTCTAAATCAATACATATTGTTACATACAACACGGGTTATATCTACGCGATAATGTTTACCTACTAATACATTATGAGGATATAATAGGCTGTGTACTATTAATAATGCATGAAGCGTATCCTGTTTCACAAGATGCCTTAAGCACAATTTGTGAGATATAATATCATATTGTGGGTCCAATGTATTTTGATATGTTATTGATTATATTGTAAAGCTAGCTTCCGCTCGCGGCTTCGCCCGTGTAGATTACAAACCCGTACATTTTTGCGCAGAACCCTAATTCGTTTTCTAAAATAAAAGAAGCCTAAGTTATACAATCAGCTATCCGCCGGCGAAAGTCTCGTCAAAAACGGTCCTGTCGTTTCAGAAATTAGCCGGGACAGACAGACAGGCAAAAACCTTAAACATTGATTTTTTTGTTATTAGTACCCTATAATACTTTCATATGCATTTAGTAAAAAGCTGTTATTTTGACATTACAAACAGACACTTCAGTTCAGAATATATGTGATTTACTGATGTATATGTATACTATATGTATACTTCTGCCTAGTCACAAGTGAGTCTGGAGAGCATGAGACTGCTTCGGATCTTGGGTCTGATTCCTGGGTCAGCAAAAATGTTCGTGGATTTTTCTAAGTATAAGAAATTTCTCAGTTCCTCCTTCCTTCAGGCCTCGTATTAATTAAGGACTTATATAGAATTGCTTTTATATGATTAACTAGCAAACTGCCCCGGCTTCGCACGGATAGCAGAACATATACGCTTTGCACATAACCTAAACCTTCCTCATTAATCACTTTGTCTATTGGTGAAAACCGCATCAAAATCCGTTTAGTAGTTTTTGAGTTTATCGCGAACAGACAGACGCGGCGGGGAACTTTGTTTTATAATATGTAATGATTTGGTTGTGGAAATTATTATCTACTATTATTTTCCACAAGTAAAGCTACTTAATGCGTCAAATAACACGCTCAAATCTTGTCATATATATATTAGATAAGGGAAATGTCTATCCTAAATTAATTTCCTTACTTCGCAATTGTTGCCTTCCGGGACACACGATAGTAACAATAAGTCTTTGTTTACATAACAGTAGCCACTTATGTTGAAAAGCTTATTTTTTTCAGCACGACGATTAATATTTTGTAACTTTCCTTAGCAACTGATATGAGGGTGGATACGCGAAATATATTTATTTGATTTTCGGTCTAAAACACTTAATGAATGCAATTTATTCATTTTTAGTTTTTTTTTGATCGTCTCATACCTTTTTCATCGCTGTGTTTAATTAAGGAATGGTCGAAATAATTATGGCGCTAGAAATTAGAAAAATGTTGAATATACATAATTATGTAGGGAGGTGCCAACATGTATTTTTTTTAGTTTAGACCCAATTTTTGAGTGACAAGGAAATTAAAAACAGTATACCTACTTCAAAATTTCATCGAAATACTATTTTTATGCTAGAAATAATAATATCGATATTTTTAAAATATCTGAAACAACCCTATCTAATCTTTATATTAGACAGTTATTAAAACTGCTGCTATTATTATATAAACTATTCATTTTCACATTTTTAAAGAGAAATATAAAAACTGAAACAATTGACACAGATATTAACAAAAAAGAAAACACAAAGTGTGACGTTTATATAAAAAGACCTTAACAAAGCGGTGTAGTCCTCGAACAGTTCCATTAAATCGAATGAGGGTGTTGATTTCAGGAAATAGTAGCTCGGATTAGGACCCTCCCTCTTCAGTGGCCGTAAATAGGAATCGTGTTGAACATTCATTTGTGTTAGTGGAGGGATCGGATGATATTACGTAAACAAGTGCAATGTTGAGTTGAGTTTTCTTTGCTGTGTTATAAATATAATGTTATATCAGCGAATCAGTGACCTAAATATCGTGAAGATATGTGAATCGTATTTAACTTTTGTATGTAAAAATTAAGGTGATTAACATTGAGTCAGTTACTGACTTCAAATTTAAGACAAGTCAATGCTGACTGAATCCAGGCATTGTGTAGACATGTACTTATCAAATCAGTGCAGCGCTGATACGTCAGCAGATTTAAGTCAGCTCAATTCCAGCCGCTAGTAATATGTTTAGTTACCAACTTACAATGACGGCACGGTTGGCGCAGTAGTTGAGAGATCGACTGCTGCCCTCCGTGTTGCGGGTTCGATTTCCGCACGGATCATATATTTGTATGATCTACCGATAGTTGTTTCGGGTCTGGGTTTTTGTGTACGTGAATATATGTGTTTGTAAATACACTTTTTCAAGCCGCTCGTAAAAGAAACAGAGATATAGAGGGAGAGGTTTCCATAAACTGCTACGTGAGTAATTATTGAGGAAATATTGCGAAAGTTTTATTGGTAATAAATATCCTTGTAGGCAGTGTGTTTACGGAGAATGTTGTTTCGATATTCATAGGTTCTTAAAGATAAAAGGCATGAAATATTATGGAGAATTTACCAATTTATGACCTGAACCGTACCTCATAGTCATAACTATTGTCAATACAGTATAAAGGGACAAAAATTGCCGGGCACAATTCCAAACTTCGCGCTGTTAATAAGAATTTTCTTACCAAAAAATCCAATAACATTTTCCCGGTCCGGAGATCGAATCAAGACCTCACACTCAGTAACGGCATTTGCGACCAGTAGAATGAGACAGTAATATTATAAATTGTAGATAGGTAGACTGCCTCATTGGTCTAGTGGTCGCGAGCGCGACTGCTGAGCGTGAGATCCTGGGTTCGATTCCCGGGTCGGGCAGTGTAATTGGGTTTTTCTGTGTAGAAATCCTCAGTTACAGCATGGAGTCTGGAACTGTGCTCGGTAGATGGCAATAGGCTAGCCATTACATGGGACTCAATAAGGCTTCAGCGAAATGTCAGTATACAATAGTACACCTCTGCCTAACCCTTCGGGGTGTACAGACGTGATGCTATGTTATATTATGTGTTATGTACATAGGTAGGGAATTAATTTTTGTATCAAAATGCATTTTTGTACTACTAAAACTAGACTGTTACATAGGTAATATATACAAGTAAAATACCACTTATTCATTCACTGACCAATCACGAAATGTCTGGCAACGTACAGCTAACGAACTTGGAAGACAGAAGGCTCATTATAGAATGTAGTCATCAGTCAAGAAAAGATATCCCAAAAGATTCAAAGTTTGCATGAAAAATAATTTTATGCTGAGTCACGAAAACAGATAGTTATTAATATACAATATTTAGCAATTGTTTGGTACATTATATATAAAAAAACAATGTTTTTCAAGTACATAAAACTATAGATATTGTTAACTGTGAGACACTGATTAATTCCATTGACTGACAGATATATCAAAGCTCTCCACATATTAAAAATACTCCGAAAGCAAGATTTACAATGCTTCTGGAAATTTAAACAACATTTCACCAATACATTATTCTTGCACGCGCATTGCCATATTTTTACAGAACGAATTTTACGTAGTCAATCGGCAGACGGCTTAAAAATACGTCGGCAATTTCACGGCTATTGTTTATCGTTTTTTTTTTTGTCCGTACTGGCCACCTTACTTGTAAATCCAACTGAGTTTTATACGGTATACATTTTCATTCGGTCAAGCCCGGCTAAAGATAAAAAGGGACGTACGCAGGGAGCTTTTTGAACTAGTTTCTTCAAAAGTCATGAGATCTGCACGCGGTGCATCTAATTATTGATAGAAGCTTAGAAGCGAAGCTTTGGCGAACGGTATCAAAATTAAGTAGTTCCTGAAGTTAGACTAATTGTTAGTTTTATTTTTTATAAATTCATAATTACGTTTATCGTCGTACTATCCTCGACACCCTATATACTTCGAAGATATATATGTACATACGTCGTCGAGAACGATTTTTAGTCTCTCAATTCATTACCGTATTACTGAGGTGAAGGTAAACTACGTGACGTCATTGCAAGATGGTGGCGCGTGGACAGTCGTTTCAAGGGAGGTGATTGTGACGAAGCGCAATCTTGTGCGAGCATCGAACATATACACTTCAACACTTCAGTTTTGCATGTCGTGCAAAGTTATTTAGTTTTTCTGTATGAAATGGGTTTGGAATTGAGCCCGGTAGATCACAATAAGCTCGTTCTTTATTGCATAGGACTCAGTACTGACTACAGTAGTACACTTCTGCCTAACCCATTAAGAAGCAATCTTGATGTTAAAAAAGTCTAGACACTAGCAAAAAAGAGCAAGAGTATCCGAACCTGGAGTTACACGATTTTCAAATCTCGTCGATTCGTGTCTTGTTTGAGTCCTACACAACTCGATTACTCACTCCCCCTCATTATTGTTCAGCTAATGTTCATGTTCGGACGTGTCGCGTGGTATCCCTCAACGCCTATTGAACAGCGCTATATCGATGTAAGCAGAAAGCGGTATATGGTAGGTATATATATATATAAACTAGTACACTCGCCCGACGGCCGTACATAATAATATATAGTATCTCCTTCAGTCTTATCGGTTAGCCAGAGCCGTCAACACGAATATATTAGTTATGATCCTTTAAACTCAGCAGAACCTTTTGTTGACGGGTTAAACCTTTCACAGAGCTCCATCCGAACGTCTCTTTAGAAAGCTTTCAAGCTAAAGAAAAACTAACTCTATTGGTTCAAAAAATTAATTTTGTGCGAAGGTAAATGAAATTCAGGTTTCATTTCTTTAGTCCAGAGAAAATATTGAGTTTCTGAAAAGAAAAATGTACGCGAAGCAATGTTAATTAATGTGTTAATTTTATTTCGAGTTGCTTTAATTTATGAATTCGTCCCTCGAGAGATATTTCACGTGAAACGAATTGTCTACTAAATCTAGTATAAAATAGTTCGAATCATAAATGCAGCACATTTTATCTGACCTTGAAATAGATAGAACCTTTGACCTCACACACTGCAAACATCACATCAGGCTTTTTCCCACAGGTATAGGCAAAAACTATAGAACTCCATGTGCATGATCCTTGCATAGCACTTTTGCTTCATCTACGTGTATCGCTTTATAAATGCACGCCGGTTTTGAGTACTGCGCACCTGTCCCTATTTCTGTACATTACTGTTCTGCTGGACGAGGATTTCTCCTCAAATGAAAAGGGTTACACCTTAATCCAGTGTGGGTTGGCGGACTAAACATCTCCACATGTGTGCAGTTTTCTTCAACATGATATATTTCACCGTTAACCGTAAACTAAACCGTTCAACAAGGCAATCACTGCTACATGTTACCAGTATTCTAAATATCAAAACCGGCAGCCTAATTACGTAAAAAAGCGACAGCAACGCGACAGCCACGCGACAGCAATCTCACTGTCAGCCAATACATTATATGTCACAAAAATGACGTTTGACAGAAGTTATCGCGCGATCTACGCCTGTCGCTACATCGGTAATTAGGCTGCCGTTTTCCATGATCTTCGTCATTCGCAAAATTATTAATACCCTAGTGGTTGCCTAGTGGCCGAAATACGACCGTATCAATTTTTAAATTGAACATTATTGAGGTTATATTGTCAAAAAGTATATAGGTACCTCTGTAGTCCTTGCATATATTTTATTTTTAATTTTTTAAGTGACATTGATTTGACATTGGCAGTATGAACGTAAGCAATGAATGTTTTATTTATTTTAATGTATTTATATCAAATAATACTTATAAATACATTTTAGCTTTCTGCACTCCACCTTCATATAAACTTTAACTATTACTCACACTCCTCCGTGCGCGCAATATGCTTAAAAAGGGGTATATTTTTTTTTCACGTACATATATATAGATATAGATATCACATTCCAAACAACAAAATATCCATCATTTACAAACTCCGATAGAAGTTTTCCACACAATTATTCCGATGGTTGTCTGCATCGGCCTGCATTCCCGCAAAGAGGAATATAAAATGGCGTAGAACTGCGGTTACCAGTCGGTTGCAGCGCCGATACATCACGGCGAATCCCTAGGGATGATTCTTCGCGTTCTGTTCTGTTTTTTACCGCATTCATATTACCGCAGCACTATTTCATTGGCCTACAGTAAATTGGGTTCAGTCTATTATGGAGTTCTTTAATTTTTTTGGTTTTTTGTTTGTGTATTTGATACTAGGGATACAATTCATTACCTATTAGCTGATCCAATTCTGTTTCTATGACCTTCAGTGCTTCCAATGACTCCTATATCGTGGGTGCATTTACGACCACAAGTCATCATAATTATGCACAGACAGCCAGATCCGAGACAACTATCTGTAGAGTTTAAGGTATGATCCATGTGAGAATCGAAACCGCGACACGTAGCGCAGCAGTCGATCGCTTATCCACTGCGCCAAACGTATTTAGTTGTTCTTGATTTTCTTGGTATTAAATATGATTCCCGGTCTATTACTACGTTGCAGAACCATTGGTGGAATGAACCCTTACAGTTTAAATTTCATTTTTAAATCAAATTTTGTAAGTCCGCTTGTTTCGATTCCAGTGAGTTATCTATCATTAAAATGTTTATTATTATGGATATTAAATTCTACAGTGAAAAATTCCACATAAGAAGCAAATTTAAAATAAAAAGTATCAACTTTAGCAACAGAAATCCTGCCAGGGGATAAAACATTTTTACTCACAATGTTAGTTCCCGTTTAACTTCAATGAAATATATTATTTGATACGTGGTACACTTAGAGGACCTTTTTACTGGCAGTGTGCGCACACGTGCGACTAACGATTGTTCTTCAGATGCAATATACAGGCTAAACTGTGTTTTATTGCATCGTTTGTATGCTAGATTACTGCCTTTACGTTGCGCAGGCTTTTGAAACTTTTTAGATGTTACGTGTGTTGTACTCTACCGAATTGCTTACAAAATGTTGTTTACCCCTGCAAATATTACACATGTGTGCCAAACATTTTGCGGAAAAAGTAATCCAGTGGAGGCAAAAATCATTTTTATCAAAGAAAGTAACAACATATTATAATTAATTCTATATAATAAAGTGTGTTTATGTATAACTATAATTGATAATGTAAACTTGTAGTTAATGAAATAAATCGTCTCTTCAACGCCATCTTGTTTTAAAACCAAAAGTTGATAAAGAACTTTAAACAGAGAATTGTATTATTTAGACAGGATTGAGATTCCTCAAATCTTATTACGGATCGTTGGACATTGCTTAATTTGCTTCAGTAAACATCTAAAAGCTTAAAATCGTAATTTCGGGTTATTTACAGTGAGAAAACGTCTATTAATTTGCTCATCGTTAAGTTGGAGGCATGGAAACCTCCCCGAGTGAGGTACCTCGAGTAGTATAACCTATTACGAAGATTGGTGACTGGCTTCATTCGTTTATTACGGCATGAGCAACTCTCAAAATGTGTAAATGGCTCATGGGCCTTCAACTCTTGCGCTACGTGTCGCGGACTCGATTTCCACATGGAACAAACATTGGTATTACCTACAGATAGTTGTAGTGGGTCTAGGTGTTTTATTTAAAATTCGTATTCATAAACGAATCCACGATAAGTACAAGAATAATTCTTAGTGCCTAAAGAGCTAGGTATTTATGTAAAAAAAAAAATTACATCCACACAGTTAAGAATCAGAAACTCATCTGGCATTTATTCCTGGCTGGCTGTAAGTTTTGTTTTCAATTCTCTATCAGGCGTCATCTGAGTTCACTTTCTAATGTATAATTTATTTTCATACGCCTACCGCTTTCCTTATATCTTTACATATTCAAACTTAAATCTCTTCATGTAACGCGCTTTAAGAAAGACAAATAGTTTTGCTTACATTTGGAACGACTACCAAAAAGTTTCCAATCACAAATTTACCTAACAAGCCACAAAAGATTCTCGACGCAGTAGCGGTCTGTGCCATCAGTCATGGTAGTCCACAAGCGTGCTTGCAATTTATCAATGTAAAGTGAAAGTTTGCAGCGTCGCGCATCGCCGCCGCCGTCCGGCTTCCCTCTTTCAAATTCCAATAAGTTCCGCTCAACCCGTATATTAATCTTCATCGTGACGTTATGAAGTTATTAAAATTATAAATCACAAGAACGTCTCAGTTTCAAAACAGGCTTAAAGGCTCTAGTACGATTTTTCCTTGATTTCGATCTTCGGTAACGTAAGACGGCAGACACGGCGTCAATTGTCATCTACAGTGTTTCTAAGTATATTTCATTCACCTATCAATAATAATGTATTTATAGCGGTACAGTAGGTACATATAGGCACATCATCATCATCTGCCTAGCCTTTTCCCAACAAAATGTCATAGGTCTTCATATGACACCCGAGACTTATAGCGTGCTTTCCAAGGCACGGATGGATCTCGATGTGGAAAAAATGGTCACCCATCCAAGGACCGACCGCGGCAAGCGTAGCTTAAATCTGTGTGGTAGCTATGTAGCTACGAGCTATACATATGCACATAGTACATATACATATTATAATATTTCCAAAGTACGGAAATATTGAAAATGCAACGCTTTTGCCAATTTCCTCTGAACTTAAGCACTGAACAGGCATTGAAACTGAAATAAGTTTTGTTTTATTAATAGTTTTGTTTTATTAATTGTTGAAATTTTTTATTGCAGAAAAATCAGAGAAACTTTTGAATGGCTTAAAGCAATGGGCATTCGTTTAAGACTTTTTATGTTTGTTGAATTTCAAATAAAATAAAAAGTAGATAAATGTATCCTGTTGGTATACCAATAAATAAATAAAAAGCAATTTTTTTTTAAATGACTTCATTTGTATATTTGTATTTTGTGAAAAAATTAAATTTACCCTTACTCTGTTTTACATTCATCTCTTTTCTAATAAAAGTGGAAAACGAGTAATAATTTGATTATATATTTTATTTATTTGTAATGGCGTTCTCGGAAACGGCTCTAACGATTTCGATGAAATTTGCAATATTGGGGTTTTCGGAGGTGGAAAATCAATCCAGCTGCGTCTCGTCTCTATAAAAGTTAAATACTAGAAAAAAATTGTCCCAAGCGGATCTTCCGTCGCCCAAATATTTTATATTTAACTGGTTTTATTAATCTCATAACTACAGTCAGCGCTCATGGACTTTATTGGCCTAATTTATCGATTTTGCCCCAAACAAGAAAACAACGATTTAGAACCAAACTAAAAGTCTTGTTAAATGAACCCAAATATATTTATCTAGAAATAATGACCCTTAATTTAGTAAGAACCGAACTAAGCTGACTTTTTACTTTTGAACCGTGTTCTTAATTCAAACGTAGGCAAAAAGCGCAAATTACCCAAAATAAATCTTTGCCGGCCAAGAACATTTAGCGTTTAAAAACGGACGTTAATTTATTCGATCCCGTTATCTTTGAGCAATTAACGGAGTTTTTTAAGGAAATAACTGGTGTTCCTAGAAAGGCCTCGTTAATCTCGCTTTGTCATCACTCCATCCAGCTGTCTGTTACAGGGAATTATTTCGAAGTAAATTTCTAGCGAAATGTCTTCCCAACTCGTTACAGTCTGCCTCTAGGGTTACTGGTATTAAATGACACCTCTTGTTGAAACTATCTGGACGTTTTGTTAGTATTATTAAGTTTCCAAAAGCCAGGGAAACATTTGTCACAACCCAAGCGACCCGAGGTTGTCATGTAGTTTCGACGGTGTCAACTCCACTATTTCATTAGTGTCGCAAAAGACAACTGTGTCCACCAATATACATATATCTCGACTGTGGTGATTTTGTAGCGGTCAACTGCAAATCTCAGGTTGTATGTGTGTTTATACCTCCACCCTACACGTGCGCATTGGTCAATTAATAAAATATGAAACCACAAAAACAGCGTGCCTCGTTACAACTGTGTTCTTCTCTTATATCTTACTAGAATTATGGAATAGTAGAACGTATACTGACGAGATGGATAGTTCATTTAGTTTGATTCAAAGAGTTGACTGGCTCGCTGTGCCCGGTTTAAAGGCTTAACATTAGGTTAGACTCCCCTGTACCCCTAACTTGAATATTTTGATGTCTGGTATCATAATCGTTTTGAAAGTAATATTTTTTAATAATATTATTTGTAACAAATCTTAAAGCTCCACTAATTTTCTTTATTATAACATTATAACACTCACATATAGTGTAGTCTTTCTCAATTCCCTTCACGATCTTTATTTTTTTTTCATTTCCATTCCATTCTGTTTAATTTCCTTAATAACAAGAATACGACAAAACTAAGATTTAAATTAAATTTCACCAACCGCTACTCATTTCACCTAAAATTTCAGGCTGAAAGGTTCAACAACAGCGATGGCGACAATGGAGAGTAAACAGCCTGTGACGTTCCTTCATCTCATTGAGAAGCGGTGGCAACTGCCATCCAAATTATCGGAACTATAATATCGCCTGCTTTTGTTTCACGAAAACATTTTCTATCAGGCACTCAAAGGGAAAATTGAAAACTTATGTAACTGCTTCATTAGTCTAATGTTCGCAAGCGTGACTGCTGAGCGTGGTCAGCGAGCAGTGTTATTTAGTTTTCTATGAGAAAATATGACACCCTAATAAATCCAGCTAAATATACGCACAAGAAAATTAAAGAAAAGCCTTGTCTTGTCCTAAGTAGTTTCTTTTTTAAGTGGCCGGTTCATTAAGGTGCTCTTAGGCGGTTTTTTTTTTTACCATAGATATACATTATAGTCTCAGCCTAAAAGTAAGCTAGAAGGATTCCGCTATCATAGTACTAGAGTACCTCTAACGAACAAGTATAAACATTACAGCTCTAACATATAAAAATCAGGCGTTTGTACACTTGGTTGGTTTTAGTACAAGAGGACTAATTAAACGTCTACTTTTATGCAAATAGTGGACTAGTTTCGTTACTTTGGAGGAATGTTCTTGACCCAAATGGCTGACCGGCAAACTATATGCCTTTTTTGGTACAGTACGGTGCATAATTTAGATAACTAGTGAACATATTTGATCGTAACAAAACTTCTTCAATAACATTTTATTTTTTTTCTCTTCTAACCATTACCACGTAGAAACAGAAAACATTAATTCATTTATTATTTATTAAAAGCCCATGTTGGACTACTTCTGGGCAAAGACCTCCCTCCCTTTCCTCCATTTCTCGAGATTCGAGGTTCGTTGTCGAAATAATAAACTAGTAAACAGAATATCTGTTAGATTAAAAATGACTCTACTACATCATTTTTCATCTAAATTTATATGAATCAGAGAGTTTATCAGCTAAGCTTAATTTACGTATCAGACACTTGCGAAACAGAAATAGTAATGCATTCTTTCAGATAAGTTGTGGATAGCCAATCAACTAGTTTATCAGTAAGTGGTGAACAAGCACTTATAATGAGAAATGTGACACTTGTAAATAGGAGACGAGAACTTGTGCATACCTTTAGTTATTCGTAGGAACTTACCTGACTTCATTACCGGTAAGTTTGAAGTTTCCAAGTTAATTACACGGCTTTGGATGCTGAACTGTGTTTGTCTAGAAGTTAAAGATAGTAGATAGCTAACTTGGGTACATTCTGCTATATAAGTTGCTTTTCAAAAGTGTTTCATGTATAAAATATATGTACTATACTGTACTTGCAGCAAATTATATTCTTTACAATTATAATTTTCATTTATGTATGTAGGTATGTAATATCTATTTAAAAATGACAAAAATGTTCATCAAGGACGCTGACAGTACTGTACTCATTTGTTTAAAAACTAGTTTTAATTACGGAGCCTTTAATCCGCAGCTAAGGATAGAACAATTTTGTGTGCACAAAAAGAACCTCTTGGAGTCACAGTATCTACCTAAATACGTCAACCAGGGGTAGTCCAGCTTTCACAAAAATTTGTTGATTTCTTGCCTCAATAGCATGAGCCATTTTCATACAGGAAGACGAGATGATAGAATGAGAAGACAGAGATAGAGAAGAAAAGCTCCGTTTTTTGCCGCGTCAACACGAGCTTGTTGTGGTGGAAAGATTGGCCAGTCAGCGATGGTGCTGACGAGGCTGACCGTCCAGGGGGCGACAGACGATCTCAGCTATCGTCATTCATGGAGGTTCTTTACTGGCACCTTAAGGTTTAAGTAAGTACCGAGGCTATTCTTAGTTTTCTAAAATAGCAGTAGGTAGTTATTTAAACGCCAATCACTCATAATATAAATAAGGATAAATTTTCGTACGAATCAAGCTTTAATTAAAATGTCTATAAATATTTAGTTACTGGATAATTTCCAACTAAAGGTACCTATCATTATGAAGACAAGTAGTGATGTTTAGAAATTCCAATTTAGAATTTGAAACTTTAGGTAATTCGATAATTTTACAGGTAGTAAGTGTCCCCGCACTTCGTCCGTGTAGAATATTTTCATTCCAGAATATCCCAGAACTTCCCACCTAAAATACCAAAATGACGAAGAGATGGGTTCTGTGTTGACCTGGCTGACCTGACTGGGTTGACTCTTTGACCTCTTGTTGTCGTCAATAAGTACTAGTTTTAATGAGTCTATTTTTAATAAACTAGTAATATTATAATTTTATCGACTGCTGAACGTGAGGTCCCGGGTTCGATTCCCGGGGCGGGCAAAGTGTTATTGGGTTTTTCTGTATGGAAATTCTCAGTAGCAGCACGGAGTCTGGACCTGTGCCCGATAGATGACAATAGGCTCGCCCCCTATTACATGGGACTCAATAACAGCATCGGCGACATGTGGGTGTACAATAGTCACCTCTGCATAACCCTTCGGGGAATACAGGCGTGATGCTGTTTTATAATTTTTTTATACCAGTTCATGGCGAAACTTAGTTAATATCATCTTACACTTATAATGTTATCACGTTTGAAACAAATAAATACTACCGTTTCTATTCTAATTTGATATTTGGATAACAACGACAAGTTCTATAGACGGTAAATAAAGAAAAAAACAAACAGTAGTGATAACCTAGCGGTTGAACGCTTGCCTTCCAAACAGGAGGGTGCGAGATCAAACCCGGCCCGCACCTCTGATTTTTCGTAATCATGTTGTGGATCAGAATTTGATTATCACTTGCGTTAACGGTGAAGGAAAATATCGTGAGGAAACCTGCACACCTGAGAGGGGTCCATAAAGTTCTCGATTGTGAGTGTAGTCCACCAACCTACACCAGGCGAGTGTGGTGGACTAAAGCCTAACCCTTCTCATTCTGAGAAGAAGCCCTTGCCAAACAATCGGACGGTAATGGGCTGAATTTATTTATTTATTAAACGAAGACCTTTTGTTACTAAAAAAGACATAAGCTGTATTTCTACATCCATAAAAATTATCTCCTGAGATATTTTTCTGTCCAGCTTACAGATAAATAAACACCGCTCATCTGTTTCTCACCACAAGAGAAACCGTTATAAAGTGGTTGAGAAAAAGCTTTGTCTCACTTATTACGACACAGAAATCTAAGCACGAAGCACTTTTTTAAATTGTTTTGAAGCAGCTGAAGAACTCACTTATCTTTATTAGGTCATAAGCCGTGACGCACTTTCATCTATCGTATCGCTGCAACTTTTCCCCAAACACGTTTGGCAGCCTAATTACGTAAAAAAGCGACAGCAACGCGACAGCAACGCGACAGCCACGCGACAGCCACGCGACAGAAATTTCGCTGTCAGCCAATACATTATATGACAAAAAATGACGTTTGACAGAAGCTATCGCACGATCTACGCCTGTCGCTACATCGGTAATTAGGCTGCGGGTTGGCTAACAGTCTAATCGGAACCCTTTGATTCAAAAATTTACATTGCGCAGTATGCTTTAAAAATCACTCCGCTTGTTAACTGAAACAAGGCAATGTACATTGTTGCATTGTCAGATTCCTGATTCCGATTACGAGCGTCTAACAGAATTAGCTATCTGGATTTTACATTTAATGTACCACATGACTATTTCAACCGAATAATTAGTGAAAGTTAGACCAGTCAGTCTACTAGGCGTCTTTCTAATCGCGTAAAATGTAAATATTACAACCATATGATCCAATGTCACCACAGTATAACAGACGGTTAAGGTGCAAATCAGCCGTTTGACAATGGTTTTTTATTAGTAACCGGCCCTTTTCATTTTAATCAGCTGTTATAGTGTCGTTGAACATGGCCCTAAGACTATAAAGATCTAACAAGGATTTAATAGCCGGTTTCTATAAAACAAAACATTTCACCAATTCGTAATGAAGAAAACGTATGCCGTAAAAGTAGACATCAGACGTTCAACTTTCAGTTATTTCAACATTTTATTTTTTGATTTACTGCTTAAAATTCCGTAACAAGATTATGATGTAGCCGTAATAGAGTAATAGTATATGATGAAAAGTGAAAGAAGTTTGAATAAATCGGCTTTAAGTATTAACCATATCGTCAAGCAAGGATAACATATAGGACCAACATTGCACATAAACCAGCGCTCCCCGAGGTCTTCGCTATAACAGCACTTTTATTAGATAAGTACTGTGCTGAAAGTTGGTACTTGGTAGTTCACGACTTCTACGTGAGCTGCAAGTGATGAAGACGGTACATCGATATCCCTGTGGAGTTTAGTTATGCAAACTTGAGTCCTGGAATTTAACCGATGAAGTCAAGCTACTTGGAGTTTAAGTTATAAATGCAAATAAATAATAAAATACAGATGCAATGTACAAAAGAAGAGAAAGAAAAGAAGAGCAGTCAGCACGGTTACAAAACCTTTTTGATCGATAGACTATGAGCAAGACGTTGTGCTGAAACGACATAAAAGAAAATAAGATACAATACGGAACAATACGGGCCTATATTTATAAAAAATCATTTCCAGTGCATAGTTTGCACTAGACAATGTATTGACAAGGTAGCTCAAACAGGTGGCATCGGTTTCGTGCCGTGGGAATAGCCACTGCTCATTCGGTGTGTCGACACCGATTTCAGAATTGAATCCAGAGCTGAGAGGCGGTGTGTGCTGTGGGACCAACTGTATCCTATGGGACCTATACCGGAGTTAGTGGACTACCTAGAAACTGTCGAGTAAATATTAGATATTATAGATAGTCAACAACAAACGGTTTTGAAAAGTTTGAGTCTAACAACTTTCCGCGTACTTTTCTTGGTCCGCTGTGTATTTGGTTACGAGATACGCGATATAAACAAAACGCACACACATATATTTCATATCGATCATATTCAAATGAAATTATATCCGTACTAATAATATTTCGACAACAAAAGCTTTCGGAACATCGGCATGTCAACCACAGTGCGGTTTGACGTTTGGAGTATTCGCCACGCGTTTTTATATTCGGAACGTGGCAAGAATTCCGAACGGTCCATCTATCGGCATTCTTTTTTTATACAACTAACTCCGAATGTCGTCGTTCTTTCAGTAAATGCAATTTGGCGGGCACACTATGAAAATAAAGAGACTTTTTCTACTTTATGTGACAAGTAACATCTGAAGAAAGACGTGATTGCTTTTGATTTTGTTAGCTGGTGTAGATAATCTATTTTATTTGGAATTCTGTTACTATTATATTGGAATGTGTTATGATGAATGTAAAATTTGCAAAATTGAAAATGAAAATTGGTCTTTCGAGCCGGAAAATTACCTGTCACACATACACCTAAAAACAATATCATATACACATGAAGGCTATTATTTATGAACGTTTTTACGGCGAGAAAAGTCGAAAATATTTCTAGCCGCCTTTATTCAGACTAGGTCACAACATACGTAACGACAATATTTCCTACTTGTCCTTGTAACAACGTAACTAACTTTTATATCATATAAAATATGTGAGACTGAACACTCCACTTAAAGTAAACTGACCTATTTCAAGCAAACCATAAAATAGTACTAAAGGTTACTGATTAAAACCATAAAATGTGCTGCTAATCTTCGTCGCTTCAAGGTACAGGCACACTACTAAGTTTTAACGTCAGTTTAACTACAAATCTAGAGTTTTATCGTATTCTGGAACATACAGTCAGCCTCAAAAAGATGTATACTACTACTAAATACTGAAAAAGTAGTGATTTAAATAACAAAATCTTAGCCACTCATTCATAAACATTATATCCGCAGATATCATGTGTGAAAAGTTCTAAAGATTTCACGAACTAATTCATTTAAAATTCAAGTCTGAATTTCGCTACGTATAAACATCTTTTTGAGGCTGACTGTACGTAATATCCAACGGGAGAATATATTTACAGTAGGTAGAGTCAGAATCAAAAATATGTATACACATAGCAAAATTCAAACGCTTATTGTTTAAAATCATAAAATTTAAATGACCATGTATGTTTATGTATCCGCAGATGCTGTATATGAAACTGATCAAGATTTCAATTACTATTTCCGCTAAAACTCGCTTTTGAATTTCGCTACGTATATACATCTTTTTGATGCTGACTGTACGTAATATCCAATAGGAGCACGTATTTATAGTACTCCTAATTGTAGAATTCCAAGAAATGATTTTACAATGAAACTTGGACAGAATGAATTAATTCTTTTTTCTTTTATTTCTTGTTCCTAAGCAATCACGTTTTTTAATTAAAAATATAAAGCTTCTAATGAAAAACATAAAAGTGTCACCGCATTCCAACAGAGTAGCGTTAATGCTGAAAAGTGACAACAACTCAACGTCTAGACCGCCAACTTGCAAATGGACATTTGTGATTCTGAAATCTGCTTTGAAACCGGTTGAACTATCGTGGCGAAACTTTGTTGTCGAAGCTTTTTATATTCTTTAGCGAAATAATAAAATGATAGCGTTTTGTTTGATAAAAAATGTGGTATCCGTACTGAGGAATTTAGAACGTTAGCATGGCTGCTATTTGCGAATTCTGTGGTGTTTTAAAGGTTGAATGGCGGTGATCACTTCGATTTCTTTATATACAGTTGAATTATAAAAATAAGTTACAGTCTACATGGGACTTAATAACAGCATTAGAGGAATGCGAATGTACAATAGCACACCTCTGGCTAACTCTGCAGGGAAAACATGTTTTCAAGGCCTTATAAAAAGTAAATCACTTGCTTAACAAAATAAGTCTTCCATTAACTTCAAGCTAGTATTCCACTATAACACATAATAAAGTAAAGTGTTATTAAAACTTGTTTAAAAATAATCTTAGCGCTACAAACTACAAAGTCTCTTTGCACTACGAAGCTACGACGTAGCTGTCGAGCTACATAAACCTAACTCGTAGCACATAGCTACGAGCCCCGAGACGGCTCATATAAAACCCTCATCAAACCAAAAGTTATTGTTACTAAAATGAAATATGAATTTCGCGGAAAATTTTAGTCGTCTTATTAATGAGACACGTGAAATAAAAAATGAAAAAGAGTGTGCTTTGTGGCATACATACTATCCACTCCATTGTGTAATATGTAACTTTTGCCGCCAAAAATTGCGCAGAAGCACGTTATCGCGCCGCAACGTACTCGGGCCTCAAGTGGGTGTAAACAAACGGGATTTTTGACCGCTTCGAGAGGTTTCTTTAGAAACAAACGACTGTTTTGTTTAGTTAAAGAAATAGCGCACATATTTCAAGTGTTATTTGAGTAGTGTGATGACATAAATATTTATAAAAAAATACTAGAAGTTGACAGACAAGCAAAAAACAAAGGAGTTGTGCTAGAAAAACAATTTTAGTTCTGAATTTAAAGCGATAACATACGTTTTTTTTGTTTTATTTATAATGTATATCAGTTAACCTTTCCATCTAGCATTCAATAAATACAATATTGATACTAAAAAATATAATAAAGACATTTTAATCTCGGCGCAAATTCATCGCAATCTGCCGCGTATACATGCGCGATCTTCAAATCCATTTTATAGAAAATCTAGACTACTTAGGACAAAAATAAAGCCAGTTTACAAATGAAGAAGTCTTTAGCTTCAATAATTACTTAGAAATATATAACTTACGACGGAAATGTTATTAAAACAATTTTTAAAACAAATATTTACTAACGAAAAACAGTCATCAACTTTGCAGCGTGATTATCGAAAGTCCTTTACTTTTTTTTAGAAATACAAAATAATACACTTAAAGAAGAAATCCTCTACTTTTTATCCATAGGAATATCTTACATAACATTTTCAAAAACAGTATTACAAAATGTGAGAAGTCGCGCGCATGTACGCCGTAAAACAGCTGGCCGCCGGACCATGCTGCTCCGAGTACAATTTTTCATACTTTTTTAGCACGCTTGATTATTAATTTATATAAAATAATTTAGAGGTATAAACAACGATTATTTTGATGTATAAAACTTAAAGAAACATTATGAAATGAATAACTTACAGCATTTTCCAAAACACTCAACGTCGCTTCACTTCACGTCACTTCACAGCCACGTACACAACTCGAGGCAAATAATTATTTTATATATATCTATCACTTCACACTCACTTGTTTTTATTCACACAATAGGTTTCCGCACTATCACTTTACACGTAAAAAAAAGCTTTAAGAATGAAAGACAATAATTACGTTAATATGTTCATAATCCCGAAAAGTCAACCGCACGGCGCGCCGTTGACTTTTAGACTGCGCTCGCTTGGTTACAATTGTTACCAGGCGACACTTTGCGTTGGCGCGTATCGTCCCGTTTGGGACGCGACGCAATGCAGTGGCTATTAAAGTCTTCATCTCATCGGTCTTCTGTTAGACACCAAATACCTGAGAACCAATCTTGTCTAGACTGTCTTATTTACTATTTTTTGCCTTGCCTTATTGCTCCTGAGTTAGATTCTCAATACGGACAAAGTGTCATTGAGTTTTTCTGTTAGATAATCCTCGTCGGAAATTGAAATTGTGCCCGGTAGATGGCAATAGATTCGACCCTATTACATAGGACTTAATTACAGCATTGGCGAAATGTGGACATACAAAAGTACACCTCTGCCCAACTCTTCGGAGAATACGGTGTAATGCTATGCTAGCCATTTATTTACTACCGTCGTTATTGGTTGCCTAGCAACAAGTTCGCCAAAAACAACCCCACATAAAAGTTAGTAAAGCTATGAAAGACCTCATTTAAAAATAATGGGAACACTACTTTGTAATAGAGTTTAGATTATTATATTCGGTACTTATACACCGTCCGTCAAAGTGAAGTACCGGCCTCGTAAAATTGTACCAAGAGTACAATGTTTAAGTTATGACTAGTAAAAAATTGGACTCCACTTTATAGTATTTGCAATGAGTATCAGCGAAGATACGCTTCAGTACGAAATAGTTATTTAACGAAACTAAAAGCTAAGACCGGACAAGTCTAGATTAACAAATTTTTTGTCTTGACTGCTTCATTGGTGGTTGCAAGCGCGACTGCTGAGCGTGAGGTCCTGGGTTTGATTCCCGGGTCTAGCAATTGTTATTGAATTTTTCTGTATGGAAATTCACAGTAGCAGCACGGAGTTTGGAACTGTGCCCGGTATATGGCAATAGGCTCGCTCACATGGGTTACATGGGACTCAATAACAGCATCGGCGAAATGTGGGTGTACAATATTATACCTCTGCCTAACCCTTCGGGGAATATAGGCGTGATGCTATGTTATGTTATGTTGCGTTAAGTCTAAGCTAATATATGGAGTTGAGATTTAACGGCACGGTTGGCGCAGTGGTTGAGAGATGCCTGCTACGTGTCGCGGGCTCGATTCCCGCATGGAACAAATATTTGTATAATCTACAGATAGTCGTTTCGGGTCTGAGTCTTTGTATATGTGAATACACACCGTGCCTCGGAAAGCACGAAAAGCCGTTGGCTCTGCGCCTGATCTCTCTCCGGTCGTGTCGGATTGCCGTCCCATCGGAATATGAGAGTGAAGGAATAGAGAGAGATAACCTGTTTGCGCACACTTGTGCTCTATAATATCTCCTGCGTAGTTAGCTAATCTACAGTGAGATTAGCCGCCGTGACCGAAATTCGGTCAGGAGGACATTATATACGGAGTGAACAGATTGGGCTTATGTCAAACAACTTACCTACGTAATGTTCATCAGGAATTGTTCAAATACTTCATTCCTTCTTTGTTTCAGAAGCCATCCGTTTATGCTAAAATGACTAGGGGCAATTCGCGCGCGTTTCGACATAAATCTCTAATAGAGATAATGTTTTGCTGAATGAAATAAAATCTCGACTGCATCCAACAACTGTTGCATTTTGATCGTTGGAAATAAAAACACGTTTAATTTGATAATACAAGAATTTAGCAAAGATAAGCCATATCTGGCTTATATTTTCCATACATCTCAAATTCGAAATAATCTCAAATCGCGCGAGAATTGCCCCCTGAACTAGTGACCAAACGGCAAAATATGCGCAAAGATAAAAACATTTGAAAATACGGTTGAAAATGTAAAGAGGGAACTTTTAATGTTTAAAATACTAATGAAGAGCCATTACTGTGTGATACATTAAAAGTAATGTTTTAATGCTACTTATTTTGCCATTATGAATTGTAAATAGTACATTGTTACGACTCTTCGACGTCCGAACTCGTAATTAAACAGCTCTAGGGCTTTTCTGTCAAAATTGATAATGGCATGTCGAAACTTGGCAATTAAACTAATTGGCTCGGTACACAAAAAAATGTTCGCATAATTCTATGTATATCAATGCTTTTATTTTTGCTCTATATTATTTCTTTGTTTTATATAAATTTGTGATGAATAATTGGCATTTTTTTTTAATGCAACCTTTCAATTTACTCAAGGAGTTATTGCTACTTAACCGAAATAAACAACGAGAGGTCGATATGGGCCTCAACCAATCTTGCAATAATATGAGTTGATTAATCAGCTCACATGCAACGAGTATGTTTCAGCAGAAATACAGAAAAAAATGTAGGTTGGTGATAAAAATGTCCATTTGCCATTTCTTAACAAATCAATATCATATTATTTAACCCTTACAATGGTAAAAGACCCCTTGTATATTTTTTCTCTTTTTTTCTCTACCTGACCGGTCTACCTCATTGGTTTACGTGATGTCTTGGGTTCCATCGTTCTTCAGGAGCACAGGTATGATGCTACGCTTTTTTATGTTTTCAAGCATCTACGGGTACCTAAATGTCGTATCACGTGACGTCGTTTCTAAGACTACGAAAATTCTACGAGTATACTTTACCGAGTCTTACCGAGTTTTCAAACCGATTTAAAAATGATCTCCGGCCGCAAAACACAAGGAGGATGGGTGGATAAGCCATAAAATCACGTATCGTTTTTATGTCAGTCCTATAAATGACAACGCGATAAGATAAAACCTGACATTATGCCGGGTTTGTCGTACTCACCCGTACGAATATATTTTATTACTTTACTTGTTAAGCACTGATAGTCTAGCGGTGGAACGCCTTCCTTTCATGGAGGAGGGTCTGAGCTATAACAAGCCCGCAAGTCTTTTCAAATTAAATAGTCTTTTCAAATTATTGAATCGGAATTCAATTATCACTTGCCCTTTACACTCCAGCTGGCTCCATAATTTTCTCAATTATAAAACCGCACCAAGCCTGGAAGGACCACCCACAATTTCGTCTACTTGTATTTGGTTTTGTGGATCTCGACAACAGTGCCACCTACCGGATCCAGCTATAGCTGAGAACCGTCCAGGTGACATTATAAGTACAAAAAAAACATCAAAATCGATCAAGCCGTTTAGGAGTAGAAGAATTATGAACACACGCGTACCGGAATTTTATATATAAAGATGAAAATTATATTCCAGGTTTTATTAGTTCTAGGTTGAAACTGTAAAAATCCTTTTATAGTGGCCATAAAACCCATAAAACAACTCCAACTTTCAAGTCTTAAGCTCAAGCTGTTTGTTCTAGCCTCTGTTTTAATATAAGTACTATTCAACATTTTTGAAATCTTATATAAAAACCTAAAATCATTTTTTGTATGAAGTTAAAGAAATATAAAAAAAGGTTTCTGGCTCTCTTGAGAATTTTAACAATTGTGCAAAAATATTAAAATTATAATTACCCAAGGGCGTCTCAGGGTTATAAGACCATTTTAAAACACGTTACATAAAATGCATACTTGAAAAGACATTTAAGGACTTTGCTGAACCGCACATTATTCTTTAAATTCTTTTAGGCTCGAACCGTACCTTATTTCATTACTCGACAGTTTCTAACCCTGATCCCTTCGGTCGTAAATTAATGCGTATTCTGTCTCATAAATCTTTTCACGCTTTAAGAAATACAGTAGATATCAATAAATGGTTAACTCGATTAGGTTGAAAAAGAATTAGGATTTCAACAGTCGGCCATAACTTAGCATTATTGTACAGAGCTATAAAAATAACAGAAATCAAAATATGTTTTTTTACCTCAAAAGAGAAGGGAGGGTAACCCTGAGGGAGTATTAGGTAATGATTTATACTATTTTCTGATACCTAGTTTCTTCATAGTTGTAAAAAAAACAGTAGTGAAATAAAAAGAATTTCGACGTATTTTTTTTAAACAACTTAAACATAACTTAGCATCACGCTTGTATTTCCTAAAGGGTTAGGCAGAGGTGTACTATTGTACACACACATTTCGCCAATACTGTTATTGAGTCCTATGTAATAGGGGGCGAGCCTATTGCCATCTACCGGGCACAGTTCCAAACTCCGTGCTGCTACTTATAATTTTTATACAGAAAAACCCAATAACTCTTTGCCCGACACGGGAATCGCACTCAGGACCTCACGCTCAGCAGTCGCGCTTACGCCTAATGAGGCAGTCGTAAGAAAGCGTTCGTTTGAAAAATGTCGTATAAACCTGTAATTGGCATATGCTTGATTTATTTAATGTATATGCTGTTGATGTATCTCATATATAACTAGCGACCCGCCCGGCAGCCTAATTACGTAAAAAAGCGACAGCAACGCGTCAGCAATCTCACTGTCAGCCAATACATTATATGACACAAAAATAACGTTTGACAAAAATATCACTGATTGCTACATCGGTAATTAGGCTGCCGGCTTCGCACGGGTAGCAGAGCATATACAGTCAGCATATTTTCCGACATCTTCATCTATCATCTTCCCGGGTATCATACGAAGACCTATGACAGTCGTTATGGGTATCACTAGCCCAAAAAGTCTGACAACCAGTCTAACCATAGAGTATCAGTGTCTCCCAGTTACTGGGTGGCGGAAGTCAGAAGGCAGTCGCGCCATGTAAAATACTGATATTCAGCCGCAACTGGTTAGATTGGAAGCCGATACCAATGCAGTTGGGAAAAGGGCTAGGCAGATGATGATCTGCAACTATCATCGTCATATCTGCCAAATTACACAAAACCCTAACAAATTATACATCTAAACCTTCCTCATGAATCTCTCTGTCTATTGGTGAAAACCGCATAACCGCATGACAATCCGTTCAGTAGTTTTTGGGTTTATTGCGAACAGACAGACAGACGCGGCGGAGGACTTTGTTTTATAATATGTAGTGATCTAGAATGCCTGCAATCTAGACTGCCACATGTCACAACAATAGTCGAATGTATTGGAACCGTGCGTCTGCGTACGATAATTTTGTGCGGAATTTTCCAATAACGGCCGAGATGAAGACGTTCGTCGCGTGAGGGAATGCGAGACGCCGAGCAATGTACATCGATTGAACCTCGCTTGATTACTATCAGCTCGAGGAAATTGAAACGGCAATGGACTGCATACCGTTGGTCGTGATAGGTTCACGGGGGGAGATTTACCTTGTCCTTTTTAATTGAATGTCTATGTTTAAAATTATGCTTGTGGGGACTTATATTCTGTATTCTTTCTGAAAGTATACTGTTACTATGGCCTCTGGCTTACTATGGCAGAAAATGATCGAATCTGGTATTCATCTCGATCTGCGGGAACTTTAATAGATGATATTATAGTCAGTGATATAAGTAAATGAACGTTTAAAGTTAATTATTGTTCTTGACTAAGTAACCATTACACTTGTGGAAAAGTTAAATCTATAATAATTGATTACAAAAAAGTATCCATTTATCAAGTTTTAATTAATTTTTATTTACATAACACTTCTTAAATTTTCAAACTACTTTTGATGTGTGTGATGACTATACCATTGCCTTTAATATCTACCTAATGTATATTCCTACCTCCAAGGTCCCAAGGAGTTGCTAAATGAAAGAACAAAAAATTTTTTTTCAGGACCTGGACGTGATATTGATTTCAACCAAACGACGGGATTATAGTCTCGTTTATACGAATATCCTTTCATAGACTTGTTTAAGAATGATGCTTGTATATTTTATGTGGATAAACCTCTCGCATAACTCCAGAAAAATCTGAACAAAGCCTCTCGCTCCATCTGAGCAACAAACTAGATAAACTCGATTTCATATGCTTTCAATTTTTTTTTTTTATATTCATCTTCATTTAACACAAAAAATTAATTGAAGTTTTAAAGAATGATTGAAACTGAACAGCAACCGATACAAACCATTGTCATCTGCTTAGTCTTTTCCCAACTACATAGAGGACGTTTTCAAATCTAACCAAATGCGACTGAATTTCAGTGTTTCTTTCGGTTTTGTTTTCAGACTTTTTGGGCTGCTGACACCGGTAATGACTGTGACGTGACGGGACGAGACGACCCGTGACGAGCCACGGAGGGGTCTCGATGTGTAAAGAACGGTCACCATCCAAAGACTGACAACAGCAAGCGCTGCTTACCCTTGCAGTTCGACCAACCTACGTGGTAACTATGTAGCTACGAGCTCTTCGTTATATATCGGCTTATTATGGCAACAAAGCTTTCCTCGATTTTCAGGAGCAAATACAATCATTAAATTGCTTCATAATACTTTGTTATTCAGTGTAATCTCTTTTCTGAAGAACACAAGAATATTTTTTGTATTCCACCAACATAAATATTCTTGCCAGTATTTATTAAGATTCCTTAGTAAGCTATGTAGAGAAGAATTGGCAACTTCAAACGTTTCGTTCACATTCGGTATTTTGGTTTGTAAATTTAAACATGCTGTCAAAAACAAAACGGGTGGAATGGGAATTCATGAATTAAAAATTCTTAGGGTTAAGTTTATTTGATATCAGGAATATTTTGGGACTATTACCTATACCTTATTTATATACAAATATAAAAGGCACAATTTACACAGGGTGACCCCATGATCCAGTTGATAACTGGTATCTGGTACTTAAATAAAAAAAATGTAATTAAAAATATTTCAAAGTACTTCTTAAACTAGCAAATTAACACTTATGACGCCACGGGCCAAAAAGTTTCAACAAACTACCAGGAAAGTAGGCCGCACTAGAGGTAATTAAATTGTTATTACAAAATTATGAGCCGTCGTTCTCACTTTTATATACAGGCTGGTGACGATAGCATGACATTAAATAAACTACTTATTTTGTATCAAATCAAATAAATTAATCAAATCCGAAGTTTAAAAAGTCACACCACACAAAAACCCACCGAAATTTTTAGTTTTAAACATGTATAACATAAATAAATATTACATTTAATATCAATCCTTTCGACACCACCCTGTAGGTTTACAATTAAACAATTTTTAAATTTAAGATTAAGATCTATATATTTTTTACGCGAGGAAAGATTAGTTTGTGTTATTTTATTGGTTTAGCGGATGATTTTACATAATACAAAAGCCAAATGAAGATGTTAAGACCTCCATTAATATAAATTACTCATAAGCCCTTAATCGCTGCCTCGCTGGCCGATTTGCCGAGCTTTGGGCTGGTATCCTTAAATAGGCTTTGATTAACATTTGAAACCCACGTCTGCATTTTCCTAAGATACTAGACTGTTTGAAAAAGTCAGCCAGCATAAATGGGACTGGGCAGGACATGGCTGCCATATGCCGATCGAACTGTGGGCACAAAACTGATGTCCCGAGGTAGAATACGGACGGCACGGTTAGCGCAGTGTGTTGAGAGATCGACTGCTGCGCTAGGTGTCGCGGGTTCGATTCCCGCACGGAACAAATATTTGTATGATCTACAGATAGTTGTTTCGGGTCTGATTGTGTGTGTATGTGACATGTATGTTTGTAAACTGTACCCACGACACAGGAGAAATCCTAGTGTGGGGCAATGTTTAAAAAAAAAAAAAAGAATGAAGTGGTCGTAGCAGACCACGAGTGAGATGTCAGGACGAATTGGATTGGACTTGGAGTATCACGAGAAGTGGAGAAAGAGCCGCTGTTTTTCTACCATTTCTCACGACAAGCCTTTAATAATAATAATTGGCATCATAACTTCTTAAGAGTTTCAACCAAATGGATGAATTTTCTTAAAGTTATGTTTATTTTTTCAATTTAATTTAACGCCATAAAAAGCCACGGGCATTATAAAAAGCGGTTTAGCTTACGGGATCAGCGTCATTAATTCAAATGTCTACGAAATTTCAAGTTTTGGTGTAAAGGTTAATCAAACGTGACGTTGGAATAAAGAAAATTAAAAATATTAATTATTCTGTTTGGAACTTGCGCTTTTTGATACTGTTTATTTTTTAACACTTCGGGCGATAATTAGCTAGATGAATACATAAAAAATATATTACAACACCAATGTATATGAATAAAACATAGAAGCTTTTGCATCTTAAAAAAATACTCTGAGATTGGTCGTCATGTGAACTTTATGAGATCATCCATCCAACTACGGGCACGTCATGATTGGCGCAGTGGCTAAGCCCTTAGCTAAATGAGCTATGTTGGCTCCATAGTTAATATATAAAAATACGAGTATCTTTACAGGATACCTATACCTATATATAGGATGCGATATTGTAGGATTTGTGACAAATATTTGTTTTGACTCTTGTGTGTGCATGTAAAACAAGAGAAAGTCTAGCTAAGGATAACATTTAACAAAACCTTTTTTTATTTTATTGGATAAACTTTTCTGAAGTTCCTAGTTTACCGATTTTATCCCTGGGTCCCCTTTCTTTCTTATCCTTATTAACTTTCCTAGGACCTATCAAAGTCAAACGTTATCTGGCTCTTCAAAGCATACAACCTTCTCTCCGGACTTAAATGCAACGTGGTCGAATGATTTCAAGCGAAACACGATAAGTCACTGGTTCTATCTGTCTTTACGCTCATTTCCCGCCACGGTTTGGCGAGGCTCCAAGCAGTATCAAACTAAATGCCAGTAATACTAAAAGCTCTATGTGGCCAAGCAGTAAATTAATGGCCCCTAGGTTGAATTTCGTAGCAATTACAAATCAATAAGGAAAGTGTAAAGGAAGATTTTTAATGAAACTAAAGATGAGATCTCACAAGTTGAGAGAAAGAAAAGGAACTAATTTTGCATGTTTTTTTTATTTAAAACATAGTAAAATCAAACTTGTGTATCCATTATATGTACATATGACACTGTTGGCTACTCCACATGGATCGAAGGGTTACACACTGGCGTACGATTGTACTCCAACATTTCATCGAAGCCATTATTAAATGGCTATATGCACTAGGGGGAGGGGCTGCTGCCATCTTTGCTGACTGTTCATATGTGTAGAACATCTACAGGGTGTAGTGTCTCGGGGCGATAGATCACGTCTTTCAAATGTGTCAACCATATTGCGCATGTGTGACGTTTATGGAATATGTCGTCTGTGCTACTGTGTCGCTAACTGAAAGTAATGTCTGTCACCTCCTTGGTAACTTGACGTGATAAAAGCGCAATACATGGTGTTTCAATTTGGTATATGACATGTATTCTTTTTGGGAGGTATACAGGTTTATATTTTAATGTGGTGTTCATGTTTATTGCACTGGTTTTATCGATCATGCTTGAAATATAGATATATAGATTCATTTTTACTTCGTACCTAATTATAGTAAATATAATAACTAAGTATTTGTTTAATTTAAACTATGTTAGCTCTTTGCGCCTGAAACACAGGATTTCCTAGTACAGGCACACGTGTTAATACCTAAGTAAGGATCTAAGTAATACTTTTTGTACCGTAGTATTATTATAGTAACGTTTTTAAATCAATAAAGATTTTTATTTATAATCAACAGTCGACCAGTAGGCATAGGTATTATGTTTTTTTTTTTTTCAAATTGTGTTTATGTAAAGGTGCTACTTGTCGGGAGTTCGATTTTGTTCTACTAATATTTATACGGTCCTATTTTGCGGATGTTTGTGTTTGTAAACTCACCTATGATACAGAAATAATTCCAAGAATCCGCAAGGTTACCAAACAAACATGTGTTATCATATAAACTTAAAAATTAACAGAGATGTATTTTTTTATTAACTTGTACAACAAATCCATTGCGTTAAACCATTTTACGTGCTTAAAATATTCGTTTTGCGAGAGAAAAACTGTTGTCAATAGCGTATGAAGAAAATTCGTAGGTACACATATGAGAAGCCCACGTACAATCAGCGTACGTTAAGTTAAACTGAATGCAAACAGACTTACTACGTTCTCACGAAACGGGTTTTGACATCTACATGTGTACATGTCATAAACTCGTATTTCATACGGAAAATTCTGTAAGATTTGAAATGAAAGTCTTTATCCTTTAGATTTCATACAGTGTTTCTGAATACTGTGACAATTTGAAATGTTTGCGTTGTGTTAAAAGTATGTTTGACAAGCGTGTGAGATTGTATTTTATATATAAACTGTTGTAGGTTATGTTTATTTACGACAGACTAAGGCCCATGTTCACCAACAATATATATAAGGACACAAAACGTTTGACATGAACTTTTTTGTGAGTAAACGGCTGATTTCGTTTTAAACGTCTGTTATAATTTTGGTGAACATGACCTTAAGTATGGGAACTGATTTTGGTGACATTTATTAAGTTTAAGGATTTCTCACAAAGGATGTACACAACATTATTCAATATAAACTAGAGTATGATTCTGGTCTGTGTACTCCTTCAATTACAAGAGACAACAGAATTAAACCGACAAATGTATGAAGTTGTACATAAGTAGCTACAATAACAAAAGTCTCATAAAAAGTATTTATTACAATTGCCTTACTTTGGGGATATCTTCGCTCTTACTTCACCAATCTGAGATCCTTATCTATGATCTTTGTAAACTCATAACGTAGCATCACACCCATATTCCCAGGGTTTGGTAAAGGTGTAGGTACCGCATTATAAGTATACACACATGTCCCCGATGCCGTTATTCCAGAGAATAGAAAACAAGCCTATCGTCACCTACTGAACACAAATTCAAACCAAACTCTGAGCCACTATTGAGAAATACATAAAACTTTTTTTGCGGTAGTCATGATACAGGACAAATCCAAGAGAGCGGTACAAGATACGTTTCTTTAAAAATATCTACTCATAACATATCACGGCGCTTGTACCCCCGAAGCGTTAGGCAAAGATGTACTTTTATACACCCACATTTTTCCGATACTGGTATTAGGTCCCATGTAATAGGGAGCGAGCCTATTACCAACCAGGCACAGCTCCAAACTCCGTGCTGCTATTGAGAATTTATATACAAAAAACCTTCAGTAGCCGCCCTTGTGACTAGTAGACCAATAAGGCAATAAAAAAAACATTACACGTACGCATACCGTACACAAGGTATGTATTTACACTCTCTTTTTTACAGAGTAAATTAAGTATAAGGCCGAGAAACGTCCGCAGTAACATGAAATGATGCAGTAACACGCTGTGAGCTCACAAGCTTAGAAATGTTACAGTTGAATGGGCGCTTGGCACGCGATGTATCACGTCGCACAGATACATCATGTCCGAGCTCTGAACACTATATATCGCGAATATTATGGATTGAAAGTTCCTACTGCATTCCTGTAGTTAGAAATTAGTGATAATAAGTGATGAAGCAGTATTTTCTTCACCTATATTATACATAAGAATACCGCTCCCTCATTCACAGAATCATCAAAAAATCTGAGTAACTGTAAAGCTCAACAGTTTGAGAGCGAATTTACACAAGAAATTTTTTATAAAACAAAAAAAAAATCAAGTGATACATTTGAAGTTCGTGGCTTTGTTTTCGATGCTTAGCTTGCCTGTGACAAACAATAAATAATAAGTTTTTTTTTTTATGACAGGCGGCAAACGAACAGACTGATCGCCTGATGGTAAGCGATTAACGTCGTCCATGGACACCCGCAACACCGGAGGAGTCACAAGTGCGTTGCCGGCCTTTTAAAAAGGAGTACGCTCTTTTCTTGAAGGTTTGAAGGTCGTATTGGTCCGGAAATTATTTCGTTGGTCCGGATTTTATTTCTGTTTACTTAAAATTGATTTGTATTAAGACTATTCATAGATATTTCAAAAATTTGTTTGCATACTTAAAAACGATGCTGATGACGAGCATGATGATGATGAAGTTTTCAATCAAATTTCGGATATATAATCATTAGCCTACATACAGGCCATACAAAAAAAAAATATCATTGTCAAACAAAGATATATAATGGATCTATAATTCGCATAAATTAAACTATGAATCTTCTTTTTAACTCATTATCACTTGAAAGAGCGCTTGACACTCGATTCACGTCGCATACATTTATAACATTCAACGAAATGAACGCGTTAATTTTAGATTCGTTATTTAAATTCATACCTATCTACTTATTTTTTCTAAAATTCTTTCAAAGATGGCTAATTATTGTAAAGCCGAACCTTGTCATTTTGAGAAGAGGCCCTTGCCCAACCGTGCTGAATTTATTTTATTTTTTATTCATTATTGTGAATGTAGTCCGACTCGGGTGGGATCTTCAATGCGTTTCTTATTGTTGATTTTTGTTTTAACGCCTGTTTTGTCCGAAGTGTTAAACAGAGGTGCACCTTTGCCGACCAAATTTCATCGATGCCGATTAGTGTCGTGTAATAGGTCAGCCGAGCCCACCTGTCACAATTCAAAACTCCAGGCTGCTACTGAGAATTTCACACACTTTACGCGACCCAGGCATCAAAATCAGAATCTTTCGCTCAACATTTGCGCTTACGACCACTGCTTATACCAATATGGCAGTAACATTTGTTCGTTCTAATACTCCATTTATTTAAACAACTGACGAAATATATAAGGCCTATTTAGCTAAGACATAAGTACATTTGTATATTAAAATACAGCAATACCTCGAATTGCGCTACCCCGGCTTACGTGAACCTGGAGATACGCGATTTTCAAATCTCGTTGATTCGTCTTTTGTTAATCGAGTTCACAAAAAGAAAGATGTTCTCAATCAGGTTGTATTTTTTTTGAGTGTTACACATCTCAATTGCCTACTCCTCGCTCATATTTCTGATCTACAGAATGTGTGCTTGTTGAAATTACATATACCTCGACTTACGCGGTTATCACTTAGCTCCACCTATCGCGTAAGTTCGGGGTATTACTGTATGTATTTTATATGCGTATTAAGTTAAAGAACTTAAACGGTTAATCGAAATGATCTGAAAGTCTATACGAAGAAAGGGTTTCAATTCATATTCTTTCTGTGGCGGGCCTTAGGCCTTATGCCCTTATATCTTTGTGCGAAACATTATAAGACCTAAAAATTCACAGGAAAACACCACACAATGCCTACAAAAATAAACAATAATGAATTTTTGACAAGCGTGAGTAAAACTGAAAATAGATCGGATAAATTTGACATTTGAAATGTCAAATGATTAGGAGAATACCGATCAAACCGCGTTCAAGAAGACGCTCTCATGACGTGCAATAGTAGAAAACCATTAAATGCGCTCGCGTGCCGCTCGCGTGTCTGACAGCGTTCGCCGATGCTAAGAGAATACGAAAAGTGACGTTTTGATCGAAACTTGACTGCAACTATACGTCAACCGAGCGTCTTTAGTTACGTGAATTAGCCTGCAATACATCTGATAATATTTTTATACTTTATATTATAATAAACAAATTTTTCTTTTTCACCGCTTCACTTACCTAATGTACTCTCGTAGTTAGCACAACTTTAGCCAGGTAGTGCTAACTTTTTAATTGAGTTGCGAACACGAATGCCGTCAAAGTGTGACTTTCGAATGTTATAGAGCAGTTACAAGACGCCCCTTATTCGGCCTTGTTGTGGAACTCCCAATTGAGATCCCGATCGAGTTAGCTTTAATGTTATCACCTACAATAACTATGAATTCCGATAATGGACTCTTTGCTTAGTAATGATCACGGCGTTTAATGGGTTGTTGAACTTGAAATGTATATATAAATAAAAAAACAATTGCCGTATGTATGAAAGATCGTCTCTTGAGAACGGCTCGACCGTTTTGGCTGTTTTTGTTTTGTTTTTTTGTGATCGTAATTGTCAGGACAAGGTTTGTATAAAAGAAAATTTTTGGTGTATCCACCGGATAAGTTGTAAATTTGGATGGTATTTTTGTATGAAATTTCTCATTTTCTTAATTAGTAAATTGCACCTGCGTGAATCCGGGATGGGTCGCTATTTTTGATAAATGCTCTATGTAAAAGTAATAACAAAAATATAAACAGTCATGCAACTCATAGATCGTTCATAGAGATAGATAGTTCATAGAGTGATAGATTTTATATAGTATATCATCACGCTTCTATTCTCAAAGGATTAAGCAACGCTGTACTATCGTACACCCACATTTCGCTCATTGTTATTGCGTATTAACCGTAAAACCAACAAAAAAAATAAAATACTGTGCCCGAATCAGAGATCGAACCGAGCGCCTCATGCTTAACAGCCGCACTCGTTACCCAGCTTAGATACCCAGAGGATATTAAATATACAACGTGTTTACCAATTTTCCTTTCTGAGTATACATTTTTTAATCTTCTCTTATTCAATACTAAGTGAGGATGGCATCCGTGTGTTTATCTTATAGCCCACCAATTTGGAGTCAGAAGTAACCGATAAAGGCAGAAACGTCTAAATTGTTCCTAACAAGACGGCGATGCTATTTGCATAATGCACACATTTCTATCTCTTCTTAACAGTGAAAATTCTGTTTTAAGCAAATTGAAGCCCTAACATCGGGCGTTTAATGAGGTACAAAGCTTTGACGGCTTTCTTTTGGAAGAGGGTCTAATTTGAAATAACATATTCAAGCAGGCAATTCTTAACAATAGAGTGCTTTCGGTAAGTGAATTAGGCAAAGTAGAAGGCAAAAAAGAAAAAAAGAGAAATGAACTTAAGATAGAAGAAAAAGGTATTTTAGTTAAAGTGAGTCTTAGATCAATTAACAACTGGAATAAGTCATAAAATTAGGCATAAAATGTTCCGAGAAGCATAAGATATTCATAAAGATTTTGGCTCTTGGCTTGGATCATCGTGTCAGTTTAGTTAAGATTGATTTTATGATAGCTGGATAAACCTCAGATTAGTTTATTACTCTGATACCTAAGTCTGGGATTCAAATTAATAGTAGTTAAATTACTTTTATCTGGGCTTTGAAAAATCGGTTCTTAGTTTGGTTAAAGAGGAACAACAATTCTGGGTATGAACTAGGGATGTTACGGAGCTTCGACTCCGAATCCGATTTGTCGGAACTTCCGATTAAAATTACACCTCCGATTCCGGCTCCGGTTCCGATGTATCAAAACGGAGGTATATATCGAAATTACAAGTTATGACTTGCTATCGCTGCAGCGCTACCGAGCGCTTTCTACGTGACACTAACAACTGAAGGAGTATATGTGTTCTGTGCAACTGATGAACGAAGAGTGAACGAGTTGCGAAAAGTTTCTTCTTTCTTATTTATTTACATTTTATATTCGTAGATTTGCTGGGAATCCGAATCCGATTCACTTCCCACTACGCGGAGGTCACTACGAGAATCTCCGACTCCGATTCCGCTTCCGATAAATCCACCTCCGTAACATCACTAGTATGAACTCAACTTCTAAATAAAATCACAACCCATACTGACACAAATCTCACGTAGCTACACGCCTATACTGCTCGAAGGGTTAGGCAGAGGCTGATGAACTATTTAACACCCACATTTTGCCGATTCAATTATTGATTCCTATGTAGGTTATAGGGATCAAGCCTATTGCCATCTACCAAGCACAACTCCAAACTCCAGGCTGCTACTCAAATTTTCTAACAAAATACCCACTAATATTTTTTTTCGACTTGGGAATTAGACTCAGGACTTCACGCTCAGCAACTGCCCTTGCAACCATTAGATCAATGAGGGTCAACAAGGTCTAACAAACGAAACCATGCTAACAATACAACTCAATTAAAGTTTACGTAGGTACTCAATATCGGCAACCCCTTGAAATGCTGAACCATTTCGGGATTCCCGTTACGGCCGTGATTGCAATCACTGTTACTGAAACACTTAATTGTAACAGAAACATTTTGTTCCTACAAAATACTCAGGTTTTACGGTGAAATGGAAAAGTCCAATACTTTTCTAAAAGTATTTAAGAGGACTGCACAAATATTATTATACTTCCATTGCATCTATTTTCAGTGCCAGATTAAGCAAGCGCGAGACCCGTAGCAAATTCAAAGAGCCCTTGATCTACTATGGGATCTCAAGTATAAAATGACTTTTTGTAAAACTTGTGCGTTTACCGTATGAAATTTTGTGTTTCATTTTCGCCAACAAAATAATCGGTTACCAAGTGTCTGACGTGGATTGTCTTCGTCGGAAAACAGGTGTGACGTTTCACGTTTTTGTGACATCAAGTAAATTCAATATACCACGTCGTAATAAGTTTCACTCAAAAAATTACGCTCAGGCGGAGGTTTGGATACGCGGGGCCCCCTTTTGCGCGGGGCCCGTAGCAATTGGTACTTTTGCTATGTGGTTAATCCGGCAATGTCTTTTTTGTGGAAAAATATAATATCAAACAAATAATTTTCGAATTTACGATGAAGAGAAAAAAAAAAAAACAATTTATTAAACTGCTTCATTATGCTAGTGATGCAACTGCTAAGCGTCCTGGTTTCGATTCGATTCGATTAATGAGTCATGCAAAGTGATACCGGTTTTTCAGCTCAGAGTTAAGAATTATGCCCGATAGATGGCAATAGGCTCATCCCCTACCAATTCAATGCAAATATCTTCTAGGAATACAGGCGTGATGCTTTATAAAATTTATATTTAATGACAATATTTATTCATTAATTTTAACATATTTGAACCTATGAAACTTCATTAATACTTTACCATATTAACAGCGTTTTAAACAGATCTGTTCTCAAATCATGTTCTGGGAACAAGAGGCCGTTGTAATAAATAACGGGAGCTTGGAGCCCGAGTCAATTACCGTCACTTGTTTAAAGGGAGAGTTTGTTTTTCTTTTTTTAAATATAGGTGTTTTCCTAACAGCGTTTCGTAATTGCTCCAACTTTTATGGAATATGGTGAAATCAAATTAGTTTCGCTTACCTACACGTTGAAAGTTCGCGGAAAGTTTGAAAAAAAAATTTTTATTTCCATTTTCTTTACAGCGTAAAGGTACGTGGTAGATTTTTTATGCACATTCTAGGCATGAGCGCCGGGAGGGTGGTGCAAGTAGGTGCACTTGCGCCTGGCTTGGAAGAAAGTAGGTACATATTAAAAAAAACTAGAATTTATCTCTGAGGAAATGAAAACTAATTTCATCGTTTACACCAAAAAAGCAATAAACAACGAAGCTCTGTTCTCTTATTCTATTGCTAGTTTTATATTCGTTTGGTCTAAACCCATCTTAGGGAACCCCCTAAAAATAATCCTACCGGCGCCCATGATTCTAGGTACCACTGATTTGTAAGACTAGCGACCCGCCCCGGCTTCGCACGGGAGCAATTTACTAATGAAAAATATGATAAGTGCGCTTGGCAAATATATGTATTAAATAAGTAAATTGAATCATTTCATCACATCACATCATTGCCTCATTGGTCTAGTTGTCGCATCAGGGTTGCTGAGCATGGAGGTCGTGGGTTTGATTCACAGATAGGGCAAAGTATAATTGGGTTTTTCTGTAATTCTCCATACCAACTCGAATTATGGAAGTGTGTCCGATTGAAGGCAATATTCTCGCCACTTATTTTATGGGTCTTAATAAGGGCGTCGGGAAATGTGGGTGTACGTATAGTACACCCACATTTCCCGACGTGCCTAATATCAAGCAAAGCACTTCCTCTTCAGTTTAAAATCAATCTAACTAGACTTTAACTCACAGTTCAATAGTTAAGCGAAGTTGCGAACTAAATTTGCTGGAAAATTACTCGCATTTAGTTAAATCTTAGGTTTAAAATTGTATAGAACAATCAGTTAATACACAAAAACTATTCCAAGTACTCAATAACGGCCTTATTGGTCTTGTGGCTGCATGCGCGGCAGCTGAGCGTGAGGTCCTCGGTTCAATTCCCAGGCCGGACAAAGCGTTAAACCGTCAAATGTCACAAATGACACAAAACCGGCAGGGCGGTTTAATGGAATTTTCTGCAAAAGAAAATCTTAGTCGCAGCCTGGAGCTGGCCACCCCGTATTACACGGGACATAATAGCGGCATCGGGAAAACGTAAGTGTACAATACACAAGCAATACCAACAAGCAACCCGTTCGAGCTATTGGACTCGCCCATGCCGTGGTGGAAAAATAAGCGAGTCGGCAATAGTGGTAGTGAAGCTGTCTGCCGACGTGCTCAACGATCTCAGGTATAGCCTCTCGTAGAGACTGTTTCTTTGCGGTAATAAGTAATTATTTATATATACAGGGGGGAAACATTTTAATTTTAATTTTTAGTATTATCTCATTACGTGTTACCGTGCCTCCACCTTGGGATCAAGCAGCGACCGGCGGGACTAAAATCCTGGTAACACAATTGGGGAATACCTATCTAACGTAATGTAACGTTTAATTAAATAAATGTAATAATCAAAAGCATTGTTCAGTGTTACGTTTGTGAAATATGCAGTATATTAATGAATTGTTTTCAAACGTTGAGCTTTTAGTTCACAGATAACGTAATAGATGGCGTTATGAGTCGGAAAAACATTAAGTACTTGCTTTATTTCTTAGTATTATTTCTAGTTAAAGTTAGTACTAAATTGTATATTATTATAGGTAAGACAGAGTCAGATCTCTTGCTCATCTGATACTTTCAAATGTTTACTTATTAATTATTACCATCACACCCCTATTCTCCGAAGAGCTAGGCAGAGGTGTATTATTATACACTCACATTTCGCCGATGTCGTTATTAAATTCCATGTACCGACGAGCCTATTGTCATCTATCGAGCAAAATTTTAAACCCCGGTATGCTACTGAGAATGATCTAACAGAAAATCCCAATAATATGACACTATCAGACCTAGAGATCGAACCCAGGTCCTAATGATCAATTACGGCGTTACGAGGTTAGTATATTTTCTCTTTAGTTGCTAAGATAATTCCTATCTTCTATATAACAATAATCGCGATTCCATCCAATTAACTAATCACAAAGTTGTTCTTATTAAAACAGAAATAATCTCAGCTTATGAAAAAATTTTCTGATGAAGGAGGACCAGTATACACGTAATATCCAATTACGTTTTATTATAAGAAAATAAATATCATAACATATCACTACGCTTGTATTCCCTGAAAGGGTTAGGCAGAGGTGTTGTACACCCACATTTCGCCGATGCCGTTATTGAGTCCCATGTAATAGGGTGAGAGCTTATTGCCGTCTACCGGGCACAGTTCCAGGCTCCGTGCTGCTACTGAGAATTTGAAATGAATGAATTTGAGATAAGTGAATTTGAGAGCCCCATATTACATGGAATGCAATGACGGCATCAGCGAAATGTGGGTGTTTAATAGTAAACCTCTGCCTAACCTTTCGGACAGTACAGGCGTGATGCTAAGTCATGTTATGTGATGCAATGTCAGTCCATTTGATACCTTATGTATCTATATAAGATGTTATGTGAATGTTCATATACCTCAGAAATTTGATGCAATAAAATTTAAGAACTTCGCTGCAGCAGTAAACTGCAATATTGCATTTGAAGTCAAATATGATGAAATTTATCCCGGAAATGGCGTATATATGAATTTGTGAGCTATTAGGTACTTCGAGCGAATATAGTTGGGTATGTATTCGTATTATAGTTGAGGCCGGTATTAAATTTTGTTAGGCGGAAAACCTTTTGTATAGCGAGCGCCTGCATTCAATATTCGCTTACTAATTGGCGCAATATTGAGGCTTATTGAAATATAGACGCTCGTGTTCGGTAAGTTTTTGGTACCGAATATGTAGGTACTAGGGCCTACCTATACAGATATTAAAGAGCATTCCGGCATCCAGCAACATAAAGAAAATCAGAAGTTTTAAGTATATGTAGCAAATAATAGCCAAAAGTGGCCTAAAGTTGGAATATTCATCTTACTGTCACACTACTGGACACGGGCCTCTTCTCAGAAGGAGAAATGTTAAAGCTTTTAATTCAATTTCAAATACATTTTTATTCATGTAAACCAGGCACTTATGAATAGTCTGGCTCTAGTTGCCAAGTTCCAAAGTATTGATTTCCAATGGAGAAGAACGGGCATGAAACTCCATGGTTACTCTTTTTAATTCGGAATTCTAATTACGATATTAATTTATACATTGATCTCGAACAACAATTATGTGAGTAAAATTTAGTTCAAAGTTCTTAGTCCACCACGGTGGCATGGGGCAGGTTGGTGGACTACTATTCTTTTTTATGATTGTCTCTCGCAGTTATCTCAGGACGCTTTTACTGCTTACGGGTTAATGGCGAGACCAGAAGGGGTCTTCAGCCGAGCAAATTAAATAATACTAAGCAACACTGCTGAGGAGGTCCCATAGTGAGACTCGAACCTCGGTTTAGTTGCAGGGGGACAGACAAGAGAGAACTTGCTGGATTTGATTGTGTTCGGGGACTACACACACCAAGATGTTTATGAAGCCCTAGGTTTGCAGGTGTTTTCCTTCAAAATGATACAAAAAGTCAAAGGTTTGTGATTTGAAGTCCATTCAAGTATGTACTTAAGTCAATCGTTAAACCGCTAGGCAATTAGTGCAAGTTCTAAGTAATACAATAGTAATATTATGTTACAGAATTACTGATCACACACACACTGAGTTTTAATGTTGTTTGTAGGACTGTCTACATTGAAAGCCTTGCATTGTGCTCTGGACAAACTTCTAAGTTATGGGTACGATATGCGAGTACGTAGTGACTTAACTTACTTATTTAATATTGTTGTACCATACAATACGATGTTTATGTCTGTACAAAACTTTGACTAGTGTATACAGGGTGGTCTTTTTCAAAGATCTGTATTGCTACATTAACCGTTGGAAATAAGCAGATTTTTTCTAAGACAACCATTTAAATTTTTTGTGATTTATTAAATTTAGTTTTATTTACATATTTTTTTCTGTGAAAAATATCGCGATAACGGAACATTATAGATGAGAAAGTGCATGTTTTTTTTAAATTATTTCACGTTTGAAGATATGTATTAACATTTTGTGTAGTCATTTTTGAAATTCTCATTGTATTGTCAACCCAACACAACTTTAGAAGACACTGACTTAATTCTATATTTATAAGTATAAAACAACGGAGTCAGACATTCTGACTTTACATGAAAACGAACACGCTTCCTCACATATGGCAGTATCATTTTAACGAGAAATTCGTCGTTTCAATAAAATATTTTTATATGTCACGTTAAATTTTCCCCGCGATTTCTGCTAAACGAAGCAAAAACCGATAAAAAATGCACACATAAGACATACTTGGCTACCGTTGCTGGCAGCCAAGATAATTTATCGGAGCAGGATTTAATGTGAAGTTTTTATTAAAAATAACGTTCCCTGAGAATAATAATATGGCGTAGGTATTGGTTATTGTGAAGAGGATCCTGGCAATGAGCCCGAACTCATGGAGGAAGTAAAAGAAACTGTCATGAGGCGAAGAATTTGTAATACTACATTATATTAGGCATAGTTGGCGTTAAAAGTAGGTACCTATTATTGTATAACGGCTTTATAATTTTTAGCTTTTACCATTAAATATTATAAATTGCACGTAACTTTATCGAGAAGAATAAAGTGTTTAACGACTGCATTGAACTGAAAACTACTTCAAAAGATGAACATTTCACATTTTTTATTGAATCATTAGGTTTTAAAGGCCTGAGAATCTAGACAGACTGCATTTAACGTCAAGATATTAAGTAATATGACCAAAACATAACGACTGTATTCTTTAAACAGTTACCTACTGTGTCACATACAATTTTTGCAGTTGTATTTATTGAGATCGATGTTAAAGTGTTGTGGAACTTCTAGGCTGATATTAAGAATTCCTTACAGAAAAATCGCACTCCTGGTATTTGAACGAAGAACCTCACCTTCACCTGTGTTTGTGATAGTTGCTAAAAATGCTAGTTTCAAAGAACCCTTTAATTTAAAATAATATTCTCGCCTAATCTCTATAGAATATGTTAGAGCAAGCAAGATAAGCCGATGCATTTTAATGACTCCGCCGTTAGAGTGAAACAAAACAAATCCAAAGTATTATCGGAACACGATTCGATCGATATCGGGTATTAACAAGGATATTTAAAGGTTTATCTGGATAGAGTAACTAAGTGAAGGATCTTGCTGTAAGATGTATTAATACTCTCTTAGGTAAACTGAACGGTGTTAAGGAAAGTTATATGTCTCTACTAATGTTCAATGGATGAGAAAGGACAACCATTTATAATATTGACAGCACTGTTGGTTATCATACAAATACCTAAGACAGTCGTCACGGGTGTCAGCAGTCCAAAAAATCTTACAACCGGTCTAACGGTTTTCATGGCCCGGTTGGCACAGTGGCTAAGTTATTAGCTTTCTGCGCTAAGTGTCGCGGGTTCGACTCCCGCACGGAACACATATTTGTATGATCTACAGATAGTTGTTTCGGGTCTTATTGTGCGTGCATGTGACATGTATGTTTGTAAAAATGTACCCACGATACAGAAGAAATCCTAGAGTTGTACCTTAGAATATCTGTGTCTCTCAGGCATTGGGTTGCGGAGGTCAGATGGCAGTCGCTCCGCGTAAAACACAAGTATTCAGCAGCATCTGGTTAGACTGAAAGTTGACCTCAACATAATTGATAAAAGGCTACGCGGATGTTTACTGGACGGCTTCCTAATGCAGCAATCAGTTTGCGACAGGCGTAGATCGCGCGATAGCTACTATCAAACGTCATTTTTGTGTCATATATGTATGTAGCCAACAGTGAGGCTGTTGTCGTGTCGCTGTCGCGTTGCTGTCGCTATTTTTACGTAATCAAGTTGCGGGTCAGGATCTCGATTTCCACACACCAAATATATTTGTATGATCTACAGATAGTCTTTTTATGTTTATAAACATTGTGGGTACAGTTCACAGACATAAATCTACATCAGTATTGTGATAGTTTGGAATTGTGCTCGGTAGATGGCAATAGGCTCGCCCCGTTATACAGTGGGGTTTTAATGGTAGCATTGGCAAAATGTGGGTGTACAAATATTACCCTAACTAATCTACCTATACCTCTAACTAAGGTTGAAGGGAATGCAGATGTGATACAGTATTAATTGACGATACGGTTGGCGCAGCGGTTGAGCGATCGACTGCTGCACTACGTGTCGCGGGTTCGATTCCTGCACGGAACAAATATTTGTATGATCTACAGATAGTTGTTTCGGGGCTGGGTGTATGTCTATGTAAACGCACCCACGATACAAGAATTATTCCTAGTGTCGGGCAACGTTTTTAAAAAAGAAAAGAAGAAAGAAAGAATTCTTAGTAATCTGAGAGATCATTATTTTATTACAACGCCTACATAATAAGAAAATTGAAAACCTACACACAGATTATCAATAGCATGAGATATAAGATACAAAGCGCTATCCTTTGAAATATGGAGCATCCATTTGGCCAGTGATCACTGTATTCAAATGCATTCAGCCTCGCAATGTATAGCTTAGTAACGAAACCTGAAGTACAGCACTTCAGCCAGGCTATCAGTGAGACGGGGAAGATACTACTAGCAAAAAATCATTCGCCTCAAAAATCCATTGTTTCAACAGCAATTCAATATTCATTTGTTTACGAACAGCACGGAGATCTATTGTTTTCAGTTCCATTAATATAATTATTTGAATAAAATGTACTGTGTTTAATTGCAAAAATGCAGGAGAAACCGTGTCGATATTTCGCATGACGTTGTCTTTTGTTTCGTGTATTTACGTTTCATAAATGTGTGTTTGTGTTATGTTATTGACCTGTAATCGTTTTTGAGGATAATAAGTACATTACATACCTTTAAACTATTGATGGTTGGTCCAGAGATTCACAAACACAAAAACAGTCTGGCAATAACAGTCCACAACGATAAGGGCGTCAGTATATCATCGTCTAATTCATGCTTAAAGTAATATAGCGTAACATTATTATTTTCACAGTACAAAATGCACAGAATAGTTAAATTAAAACACCACCGAACTCAAACTGACAACTTCGTTAAAAGATATCGAGATATTCAAGTCGAAGGTAAAAAAAATTTGTAAGTACCTTCAATTTCCTTTTTTCTTTGTTGACCAGATCACTGTATATCTAGGTCAGAAGTTCGGAAATATGTTTAGTATCTATATTATTAGCGAAACCTAATTTTATTACAATAAAAACTACACTCAAACTGACAGTTAGGTCGAAGGATAATTGCCTATTTTTTTGTAGGGCCGCATGTAGTTCCTTTTTTAAAATTTTGTAGATACCATTTTTTTTTTTTTTCATTTCTTTATTGATTGATATATGAATTCACTGTATAGGTAGGTTTTAAATTCAACAACTATTCCTATATAATCTGTGCCATCAATATGTCTATTCCATCGAAATAGTAACTGAACATATTATTGATCTATTATTTTTAGTGCGCGCCTCGTATTTGTGTAAAACACTGTCGAACTGCCAACCTCTGACATTAATATTGACTGCCGTAATCAACAACTCATTAAAATTTCATGCCACATTATTCGTTCGTTTAATTCGTATTACTATAATTATGAAATAGTAAAATATATTTTTATTCAAGTAGACGAGTTCTATATCTAAATATATACCTATCTCTGGTCTACTTGAATAAAAATATATTTTTGAATAGTCAGACTCTAGTTGCCATGTTTCAAAGAAGAACGGGCAAGAAACTCAGTGTTACTATTTTAAATTAATTAATTCTATCCTTCTAAACTATTGTAAAATATCGTAATAATAAGTAAATAATAAATACGTAGGTAATATTAAGTACTAAGTAGGGATTCAGTTTCAACAGAATGAGACCTCAAATAGATTTCAGATACTCACCTATTGAAAATAATTAATTAATACCAAGTTTTCATATTTAATTTGAACTTGTTCAACGAGCAGATTAATTAAAGTTTGACTTCGAAATTATTAAAATTATCCATGTAGGGTCAACAAACCCAATAATACAGATGAATAAGTAGGTAGGTACGGAATACTTTTATTCAGAATGGGATATACCTTAAAAGTTTCAGCAGAGGTTGATTTAATTGTATATTGTACATCTATCGGGCATTTCCAAACTCAAGAACTGGTATAGACAATTTAAGAAAATATTTAGTCTACGATGGTGTTCGAACCCAAGAACTTACGCTCAACAGCCGCAGTTACAACCACTACACCAATAAGGTAATTACACCGTCATACCTATTTATTTATCTATGTGTAGATATATATTTAGTTGTCTAACAATGAGTACATTAATATATAAACTCCTTGCATTCTTAAAGCTAAATATCTCATCACTTACATTCAACGGCGTGCACAGAGTTTTTATACAGGGTAGGCAGAAAATTTTAAAAGCTTACTTACCAATAATACCTTCTGCATGTTGCCATTGGTTCGTCGTCTTGTCCATTAAATAATGATGTATGTGATTTGCCACCTCAAATATCTTATAATAAATATTTATCTGAGTTATGTAGGGTAGGAAGTGTATTTTTGTCTTTTTGAACCGCACGCCACTGCTGACAAGAGAATACAGCATGCACTGAAGGTTGGCTACACACAAAACCCATTGATAATAAAGAAGGAATACACTTATTCCCTTTTTAAGGTAAACCTACCTACAATTAATTCGTAAATATCATATCCTATGCATAACGAAGCAAGCTGTCTGTATGAAAAAAATCCGTTTTCACATACAACCGAAACAATATTGCAGTACAAAATCTCATATGTAAACGAGCATCCCAAGCCCTATACTCTTGACTTCAGTGCTATGTTAAAAGATCTCGAAACAGGAGATTGGATCGTTCGCTTATTTTTCCCAGTCGGCCAGTCAATATGCTATAAAAAGCGTAAAAGCCTCTAGCTATATAAAAGGCTTTAAGATAGGTTCACATGGTTTGTTTTATAACTCAACCTCGACTCAACGTAGTGGACAAACACTGTTTACGATCTGTTAACGGTATCAGAGTTGCGGTATATGGTAACACTAGGGAACCCAACTTTTTGTACAAGAAATAAAGTAAAAAGTAAAGTAAACAGTTTTTTTTTTTTGACGTTTTATAAACATATTTTTGGAGCTTCTGGCGCAATTTAACAATTTATTATCATTTTAAAATATTGATAAGCCTCTCTACACTTTAAATTAATATTAAAATAAATAAGCAGCTCATTCTTTATTAAATCAAAAGAAGTAGAAGAAAAAAAAAACAGTATTTTGTATACTTTTTTTTATAGAACAGTAAAAGTATTAACAAGCGAAAATAAGTATAATGTTGTTTTTAACAGTATGGTTGAGAACCCTAGGTGACACGCCTTGAGCGACTTACTATGATTTTATATGAGGCAACCGAATTGGGTCACACAGTTGACGCCTTTTTAGAACGCGAAGGATCACTGAAAGCAAATCCTTATTCGATAATCTCCATTAAATGAGCCGGAAGAGATGTGGAACCGGATCTAATTATCTTTTTTTATTTACGACATCTTCGATATCATGTTCACGCATTTTCATTGCAATGTACGTTATTTTATCAAACATTGGATCCAATTAGCGTGGTACCGAAGTTTTTGTATCAGGAACAAAAAAGTTTAGCAACTTCTGAAAGGAAAATTAAGGCTCATTATATTGAAATTAAGTTCGACGCTCAAGAAAGGAGAAGTTTGAAAATTAACAACATTAAAGAGAAGTAGAGAAACAAAAATTGTGTTTTTTATTTCGATGAAATTGGGGTTCGTTTAAATGAGATGAAACAGCCGCGTACAATGGACGAAATATCGAACTTAGATGATGGGGAATAGGTATATAAGTACTTACGCTACACAAGTGATGTGTTAGGGGAAAGAATATTATTTTTCTCCCCTCTATATAATTATTGGTATTTTCGGATGAATCTTGAGACTACTGACAACGACGCAGGGGTACTACACTGATCATTGATGCAGTTTATTTTCTAGAAGAGACATTCGGGCTAAATATCTAAACTAGCTGACATTCTGCTCTCTCTACTAGCTGATACAATCGTAATTCCTAGTAGGCACAGACAGTGCATAGAATCATAAGAGAAAGAAAATAAAAAATGAGAATCTCTATACTGAAAATCCTAACCTTTATTCTTTTTCAACAATTACCCAATTACCTAAAATATCAGGTATTATTATTACCTAAAATAATATATGGGTACCTACCTAATTGTTATACAACGATCTTTAGAAATAAGAAAAAATCGATTCAACCCATATAAACGCAACAACTTGTGGCAAAATCATTTTTTTTACCTCCCTTCTAAAAGTTTCACTAATGTATTTGCCCAGAAAACATTTTCTAACCATAAAAAAGCACCGTCCCTATTTGTTTCTATACATACTTTTGGGTATTATTCGGAGTAACATTTTAAAGGGTTAGGTGATTCGGAGTTGAATACTAGTGCACCAAACTTACCGACAATATGTTCAAATGATTTTCAAGTAGGTATGAGATACACTTCCTAAAAAAGCTTGCTTACTTTTTAATCTCATTCATCGACAAAAATAGTGTATTGTAACTTTCAATATATCTTATTTGAGCAAATGAATTAGGTACATGTTTTGAATAAATTGTGACGGTCAATTTTGTTTACTGAAAATCCCAAAAATAAATTCTTTATACTCATCAAATAACTCCCACTAGAATTTTCATCAACCGTACTATACTATTGTTGGGAGACGGTCAGGTTATCGACATAACTACCACGATATTCTGAAGCCCAATATTTGTATTGGAGCCCTAAAAGCATTGTAACATTTAGAAGTGCCGTCTCCACTGAGGGTAACTCCGTTGATACTCGCACCTCCGTATAGGCTTATATTACCCAATATATTAGCTTTATTGATCGTTGGACTGACGCCTATCGAGGGAGATTCCCAACAATGGCGTTGGTTGGGTACGTGAGGATACATTATACGCTTACCTACACATCGTGTTTTGGTAAGAACTTGTTACAAAGTAGGTGTTGTGTTAATATTGAGCAGGTGTGATCGTGTAACATGAAGAAATAAAATATACCTTGTTTCGATAATTAAATAACTTGAATTGCTGCTTTATTCGCCTTGTGAAGATCGTGATGTCGTAGTTCGATTTTCGAGTCGGGCAAGTTGTTATTGAGTTTTCTGTATGGAAATTCTCAGTAGCAGCCGGAGTTTGGAATTGTACCGATTCGTTCGCCCCGCTCGCTAGACATAATGTGGGTGTACAGACACCTCTGTCTAACCCTTCGAGGAATACAGGCATAATGCTATGTACCGGTAGGTAGGCGAGTAAGAAATTGATTCAGGTAATTCTTTTACCTTAGGTTGTTATCAAATTATATTTTTCCTTTGTGTTTCTGGTGAAAAACCGAATGCGTTTTAACTATTCCCATAATATTTACCTCTGTGTAAAGGTCTGTAAAACATAGGCTACTTTTTTACTTACCTTAATTAAAGAACCACATTTCGGCTGCCATTTTTCTGAAAAAATCTTGCCATAAAATTCCATCCAATCACTTTATTTTCGTATTTACTTCATTTTGCGTGATCATAAAAGCTCCAATTATATTCCAACAGAAAGCATGGAAGTAATGAAACAGCATATGAAAATAGGAACTCGTTTATTTACATACATAATATTTACATTGTACCAAAACGGGCTCGGCACAAACACACAAACAAACAGAATGGCATCTTGAGCAAATACACCTAAGCTAATATTATGCGATTATTATGACGTCACCTTACGAATAATAAAGAAATATAAAAACTAAACTTTAAAAATTAAAAAATAATTTGAGTCTCTTTGAGCGAATCTCAAGTCTTAACATCTAAATTTGCGGTAAAAAAGAAAGAAAATATAGAAAAATAAGTAAGTAAGAATTTGAGCAAATTAAATTACTTCAACTTAGAAAATAATATCCGTTGCCATCTTGATGGGGTGGCAATTGCAGCCCCTTTTAGAAATAATAAAAGCGCCCCCAGTGTCCAAAATAATGGGGTCCCAAAATAATTTTTAGGATAGTAAGATTTTCATCACCGTTTTTGAAATGGAATGTTTCTTAATACTCTATTTGACTTTATAGACTAATCTAAATAAAATATTCATAGTACTTACTAATTATATAAGACGGAATCTGTTTATTACAGTTTCTACCGCCGATATCAAAGAAAATCATAAAAATAATGTCGAAAATGTCAAGGAATAGAATAAAGTGTTCAAGAGTATGTTTCAGCTCTTTGGAATAATTTTAAAATTACTAAAATTTTTGTACCAATTAAAAATCTCATCGAACTTATATTTAATACTCTTACGATAAAAATATCCTAAAATATTGTGAAAATCGCTTGCTTAATATCACAACACGAGCCCTGCATGAGTTTTGGAATCTCCTAATCACTAACGTTCACTTGATCGATTAGTTCGTAATACTTAGGTTGGAATGTCAACAATGGCTATAAATTTAAGTCATCATCCGAATCGCTCTCGCTAAAATCCTTTAAAGCTTTGTGTATTTCCTCCTCGACCTCCAGCGCACTCTGCAATTTATCATCTGCAGCCAATTTATTATAGACTACATTTGGTTTGTAATACCCACCACAACAGTACCTTCTACCGACACAGGATAACATGACGTACAAACAGACGGAACTGACTACGAACAAGACAACAGCAAGAGTAACGTTCAATCTATAGTGCCAATTAGCGTCGCTTATTTGCGATACTACCGTTTTTGGGTAGCAGTAGAATTTCGGTGCGGTGTCTGTTAAATTGAAGAGTTGAGCGTCGTCTAAACACGACAAACATTGATTGTTGTGAGGGCCCACGCACGTGGCGCATGTGTAATGACACGGAAGGCACGTGAGAGGGGACTTAGCGTCGGTCTCGTTAGCCGCAGCCTCCATATCTAAAGCTTCTAACGCGGTCTGCTTGGGGGCGTCACCGTACTGTCTTTTCATTATGGCTCCCTCGGAATAATAAGTTAGATTACGTCTTCTTGAACTCCGTTCCATTGTAATCTCACTGGCGTACGTACCGTCTGGACAATGTTTGTAGCATCGACTGGAGTACAAATGCAAGCCCTTCGCGCATTCTAGTGAAAGAAAGAGAACAAAGATATTTAATTACATGAAACAATACAGCGACAGTCCTTCACCACCCAGCACCTTTTTCAGCGTCCATGCAGCTTGCTATCTCTTGCCAAATGATGCTGATGCACGTCCGAGCGAGACACGATGTCAGTTCACAGAGAGGGAAGCAAGTTTTAGAAAACTTAGGAAAGGTATCATAGAATCTTGTCACTGATCTCAAATAATTTTGTTCATACATATATTGACGAATCAAACAGTTTATGAAAACAAACAAATGTTAAAATAGAACTAAACATGCAAAGAGACGTGCACAAAATTAAATGAAATCAGACAGAAATAAAGTTCAATTTCATGTGACGTAAATGAAAAGTGAGAAGAAATTAAGAATGTTTGACAGAATGGTGTCAGTGCAAAACTACATTTACATGTGAAATTAATAAAGCGTGGATTGCGGTAATAACTTATTAATCAAGCTTGGTCTAAGCAAAGCGAAACATGCAATAAACAAATGTAATAAAAATAAACAAAATAATTCTAATGAAACACAGTTTGTTTTCTTATAACAACACGTAATGCGACTAACTGCTTAAATCTAGTAATCAGAGACAAGACCCTAATACAATATTGATGTTAAAATGAAAACCTGAATAAATTTTGTAATAAAAGATTGTTTTTATTATTTCCCGTTCACATTAGATTCAATATATACAAATTATGCTTCAACATTTACATTAATAGATACAGTTTATTGGGTTGTTACTTAACTTCGAAATCAGTGATCAATTTTACATTTTACAACAAAATTATTATAAAAGTGAGCCTTTTTGATGATTTCTATTCCATCGAGCGATAGTTAACGGTTAAATTAACATCTTGGCTTGGAATTTGAGGGAAATGATGTAAAAAATCATACAGATGATGAAAAAGTATTCTAGATACTTATATTATTTAAATTACTATATTTTAACTACCAGTCGATGAGAAATCATGAACGTTCAGTCGTTTTCAATTTACAGGTTTGTGAGCAAATTTGTACAAGTCTCCAAATTTATTTATATCGATACATACCTACTTATTATTTACATTTATTTTTATATTGTTCTATGCTATATGGATTGGCAATCTTCGCTATGATCACAACCACAATATGCAATTATGTTAAACCTACGTTACGTCCAAATACATGAAAACTACATTCATTTTATATAGTGTTTATCTTAGAATAATTTTCGTCACGGACATCGTTATTATTATTTGAGTTCTTAAATATAAAGCGCCCGACATTTAAATAAGGAGTAATTACCTATGATGGATATAATTTGATTCATTAACACAAATTAGTTTTCGGTAAAACGTGCGTGAAAATATCAAAAGACAATGGGCCTTCTTACCGTCTATTAAAATGTTTTTACACAGTTATATTTTTAGGAACAAAAGTTACTATGGCAGCCAAGGTCTATCCTGTTACCATTTCACGATATAGATGACAATATACTCGTAAGACACTGTACGAAAAACATTTATAAAATCTTTTTTATCGTGGTATTAATAAACTTTATTGAACTCTAAAATGCAAATAGTGCATAAATATTAGATCAGCGCCGCCTAACTGCTTATTGAATTCAATATGAAACTTAAAACAACGCATATAGCGTTCTTAATGGTTCAAAATCTTTCAGTGATGCCGTGACAGGGGTTAATTATGCTACGATAAACACATCGCTGTGGATAAGGACAATTTAACCAACGAACTTATTATAACAGATATGTATTCCTGTTCAAACGTACGTAAAGGCGATTTTTTCACATAAACAAAAAAGAAATAGCTGTAAGAAACTTTACATCACAAAGCACTGAAAAATAATTGAAAAATATCGCCAGAACGATGCCGTAAATAAATCAGAACATTATTTACCCTAAAATAAATTTTATTCTATTACTTTATTATATTATCTAAATATATTCATTAATAAATAAATTAGCTTATAAAACACGTGAAGGGCTACAGTAAATGCGCTAACATTTGGTATCAATTTCATATTTCAACGTATATCGATACGTTCTAAGTGAAAATATAAGTTGCACAATTAAATAACGATAAAAAAAATCTACATGCTTTAAAGTTTCTAAGAAAATGAATTTTATTTAAAGTACAAAAATCATTGTCAATTGAGCCAAATTTTGGTCACAGTGCAAAATATCCAAATAAACGTTAAGTACATACATGGGCTAAGTTACACCACATATATATTACTATAATAATGTATTGATAAAAAATAAACTCTAAAAATTGTTCACTCATACTCGACATTTACACTTTGCAATTACTCGTGAAAAATGGACGTTATCGACTTGATATCGTAATTATACATTATTATACGTAATTGCACTTGTTCACTAGCTCTTCATTATAATTTTGCCAAAGAACTGATGGTTTATACAAATGAACATATATTATATACTTAAATTGTAACACCTTTCGAGAATAGGTACTTATTAATTCTAGCTGCCAATTGTTAGTGTATGATGTTTTTGTCTCTATATAAATGAAACAGACACTTTTGTTAAGGGAAAGTGCGTTATAATGTAAAGTCCATCTACAAAATGTATGGAACTGAGTTTTTTTTTTCTTTTATAAATCCTTCGTTAGAAAAATTAATTGAATAAAAATTGTATGGCTTAAAAGTAAACCTATCTCCTAGTACACCAACAATGGACAAATGTTTAAAATGAAACGGACTGTTTACCCACACAAAAGTTGATGTTAAACGAATTATTCTGTATTAAACGTCTGTTAAATTGTCAGTAGACTTGGGCGTTATTCTACCGATGTAAACACACCTTCACAATGCATTTTTAACTTTCTATGAAACTGTATGAAAAATTCCGTATTAAACCAGTCGTTAGTGACTATATTTTAGGGATGTTTATGTGATTTGGACTTTACATCGTAACTGTGACTGTAAACCAGTACAGGATATTCCCTTAACGAGTACGTAAACCTTAAGTACGAAGGCTAGGTATGTTGCGCGGTATTATTCGCTAACTATTGGTTAACATTCTAACGTAAGTTTGGTCGCATATATTGAGCTGATTTTGGCTGGCTATCTGAACTAGTCAAACCGTGATATAATTTTCTGTTCACAATCTATCTATTAATATTATTATAGTTTAGTATTAGTAAGTATTAAATACGTGCTTATTTGAGAATTTAATAAGACTATAAACGTAGAAACGTCCAAACCACTTTTTAAAGAATTCAAAGGTAAAACAAGGATTATCAGGTAAACTGTTTTCATGAGAAAATGTTTCTATATAGTCTGAAGAAAATTTGGTGACAAAAGAGTTAGTTATAGTTACTTAGATCTTACCTTGTTTTTGGCTTCAAGGCGATTTCGGCTAGAACGATTAAGTTCCTAAGTTTGGGACTATGGATGTTTCGTTAGCTATATAGCCTATTTTGGCTAAGAAACTTACGGTACCATCGACAAAGTAGCAAGAAGGTAGTGCATGTATGTGCCAAAATAGATCGGTAGTCTATTACCAAATAATCAGTCAAATCTGCAAGGATTTAGACTAAGCCCAGCCCAATAGTATTATCGGAACGTTCCATAAGGCCGATCTCCAATACTATCAAAGCAATGAATGTATAGTTTCCGAATTTGGTCCTTTAGCCCGTTTTCTTTGCGGATCAAAGCAACGCTTTAGATACAATGGAGGTTTAGTACGAATTCATCGATTACTAAGAAACCGCAACATTCCCTAAGCAACCGCTCCCTAAGCTCCTGTCTATTGATTTCACAAAAAGCCATCTATTGACTTTAAACAGTTTCGGGTGGAGTTTACTAATATTTTCAGTCCAGATATTAGCGCTGAAGTTTTTATTAGGTTCATATTTTCAGAGAAAGTTCTTATTTTCGTATATATTATAATTATAATTATTCCTCCTTTCACTGTAATTGTGAGCGTAATTAACGGTACCTATTGACCCAATTAACCTGAAATTAGTTATTAGAATACAAGCCAGACAAAATCAGCACACATACGACGGCGGTGCCTAACCACATTGTGTTCGGACAGCAGCATAACCGTAACTTAAAACAAACATATCAATAATAACAGCTTGTACTTATATATAAACCCGGTAAATTTAACTAAAATCACAATGTCTTAAGCGCGGCTAGTACTAGGGACCCAGCGCTGTGACGGCGGTCGGTGTTAGGCATCGCAAGCACGGCGCGCGCGGCGGCCGCGAGCCGCGGCACGCGCTTCTTAACTCTAACCTTACACTAGCAGTTAGTGCACAATCGCGCGAACTTAGTCTATGGGGCTGTCTGCGTTGAGTAGTATTATTGGAATTTGGCTGAAAACGCAACGCGTCGGCCATGGACATTAACAGGAGGATGAAGAGGCACAAACCTAGGCAGTGCGACGAGTGTGGCGCGAGTGTTGCGCAACCCGACGAGTTGCCCGTGTACTGCCCCGCGCTGCCCGGGTCCACCGCCTCGGGGGGACTGTCTTCGCTTATCTAGCAAAAAGGAATTGTTTGTTAGTCATCACTTCAAAATCACGCTCCCTTGTCGAGTTTTTGTAAGTAAATTTCCTGTAAGGATATACAGTTCCTTTTAATAGGATTCTATAATAAGAATAAAGGCAGTCTTGGTAATTTTATTACATCAATACTAAGAAAATAAAAATAATAGAGGCAGGATTATTTATAAAGAAATTTAATTAAGTAACCAAAGAATATTTAAGAAAAAGTATGAATTTTGCGTGACTAAGTAAAACAATTTTGGCGAGATACTCTTAGCTAACCTACTTAATATATTGTAGTTTCAATTTACATTTTAATAAAATGTTAGGTCTACTTCATTGTTACGTAGAAATATTAATCTATGAACGTTTTAAAAGAAAATACGAAACAAACTAACCGAAACTTTAGGTACAGTTAACTAAGATTCTACAGTTGTTAGAACACACTTTTCATACCATTTAACTTTACCGAATTCTTCATTAGTTTTCACCAAATCCCAAATATCTATGTCAAACGGAAAGAGGCGTTATTGATCTAATTATTTGAGAATACATATCCTATGTATTCGTACAACAAAAGTTTAGTACATAATTGGACACGAAATCTGTTTTATTTACATCACAATATTTTGATTGATTTGTTTTCTTCAAGTTAAAATATTCTCTCTCTTAAGAATACTGTTTAGAAAATATATCTTTGATATATTATTTAAATTTAAAAAACTGCAATTTTCATAATCTATGGAGAATAATAATTATAATCTATGAAGAAAAAACTTCAACTCGATATATCATATTCTTCTCAATATGATCACTTGGGTATAGTCGTTTTCTTTTTACTACCAACCCAATGAACACTAAAAATACAGCAACAATCTCCATAAAGTTTAACATTTCATCGTCGTATATCTTTATCAAATATAATCAAGTTTTCATAACACTACAGAATGTTTCTTTCGTCAAGAAAATTGAGGTTGGCAATGACATGCCTATGCCAAGCGGTTGAATTGAAACTGAACAGGGAAAGTACTATTAGCGTAAATTTATGAATCGCGTGTGAAGTATACCCTTGATAGCAACGCAAATATTTCAATATATTGGTATCTTAAAAATATTGTAAGTTAAAATCTCTAATGATAATAAATTATAGTACAAATAAATAATACTTTGTTAGCTCCGGTCCTCGTCTCAAAACACCAAATTTCGTCTCAAGGGTATCTTAAATTTTAAGCTAATAATTTTAGTTACGCTAATGGGCGCAGTTTGGAAAATAATATACTTAATAGTATTTTGGAACTGATCTTGTAACATCAAACAAGATTTGGAATTCGCCAAAATGTTTTGTCTATCTATTTCCAAGAATGGTACCTACTGTTTGTTTTGACGGGTTCTAGGAAACCCATGAAATACTAGTTGAGAATTTATTGGCATTCTATTAGATTTATTTACATAATTAATCTGGTACTTTATCTGAACATAAATTAAATGACTGAATCGATAATGGTTTATATAGTTAATGACCCAGACTAAAAATAATCTACCTACGTAATCCAGTGCTTTTTGTGGGCTTTTACAGAGACATCCGAGGGCTAAATATTACTTCAGCTGAATAAGCATGGCATTAATTGACTACAAACACCTTATATCAACTATTAATACTAGCTTTTGATAGCAATAAGTACTTTGAAATCCTTAACATATTATAATTCTGCGAAAACTTCTACAAAACAGTTCTTGGTACCCATTCTCTGTTCTAGGATTTGACAAATAGATCCATTTAAAGGGAAATCCACTTATAGGCAGTTTTCAAGCGCTACATTATGTCGCGAGCGATAATCTAACGTATTACTCATCTATCACGTAGGTACAGTCAAATAAATAGACAAGTATATCTACTGCGTTACCAGATATTGACGAAAATTTCTCAGATAATTGGATAAATATGATTAATTTATTATTATTATTAATTTATTATTATTGAAAATTTCCAACTACATATGTCAAGCATCAAAAACTGCGTCCATATCAGTGAAAAATGTATTACTATTATTTTGACTACTGAGACTCGACTTCCATCATAATTAAATGATTAAATATGAATGGATGTCCGGCTATACTGTAATACTATTGTTTAATATTACCGTTTTCTATTGCAGCCTACACTTTTGTCAATATACAAACGAATAATTTGATTTCATTCTGCACTGATTTTTCCTACACCAAACAAAACCCGCAACGCCATGTTTTTGTTTATATGGATACAGCTTAAGGGCTCTTTTTGATGTTGGTTCAGACTAGTTGAAAATAAGCTTCAGTACCAGCAGCCTTATCAAATCAACCGTTAAATTCGGTAGATAACGCAGTACTAAATTATCAAATCTAACGGCCGCAGTGAGGATACATAAATTAGCCAATTAGTCGAGTCAGTGGTCGATACGGTACGTCGGATTGGCTTAGCCGCAGACTCGCTCTCTTTTGCATCTATCTTAAATCGATAAGGCAAATGTAACTATATTCGCAGTTTTTAAGAGGTTTTATTTTGTTTCACTTTGTTTTGCTCAAAAAGTATGATCGTCAGCCTAAAAATAAAATAAACGTACATGAATTTACGGTTTGCATACACAGTTTCTGCTAAAACACGTAGTGATATACTGACAAATAAGGTTATTTGGTCTGTAAAGTCTGCTCCGAGTTCTCCACCAATTGGAGCAATCGAAATGGAAATTACTTAAAAAAACACTAAGCCCCGAGATCCATTCCATCCATCCATGAGAAGCAAGAAGTGACTGAATCTTAAACAAGTACAAATATTACGAGTACATTATTTGCCCGTATGTCACTGTGTAAACACTTTCATAATAACACATTAGACAGTCTCAATCAAGATGGTATCTACAATATAGGTACTGTCTAGTAGTTTTCTCCGTCTGCCTGAGTCCTAACACTTTGGATATATACTAGTTATTTTCCCCGACACTCAATAATGTTGGGATTAATCCTCTATCCTCCATTTTCACGCCCATTTTTTTGTATATTATATTTTTGCGTCATATCCATTAACGAAGACTTGTGTTGCGTAGAAATTGTGTGTAAACGGGTTCGGTGTTTGTATATTTGTAAGAATCACGTTTTGGTCCCACATAAAATTTTATTTTATTTCCTTGTATTGCGGACGGGCTGTAATAACAGTTCAATGGCTCGTTTTAACACAGGTGTTATGGAGACATTGTAACGTATTTTCGCTTTGAAACCTTACCCTCATAGACTTTGGACTGTCAGTAACGTTTTGTTATATGCCATTATACAAGGTGTAATAGAAAATCGTCATTTTTTTTAATAAGCGAATTTATCTTAGAAAATAAAAAGGAATGGCCTAATCTATAAAAAGATCAATACCGCCTATATATAGCCTATATATTTTCATTACAATTGGTACAACACAGTTTGCGATTACACCGTGTATTGAGGTTTCAAAAAAGTACTGAATCTCATAAAAATACAACGCTTTTTAATTTTATTTTAAGTATATCAAATGAACTTTCTATTTTCTAACTTTCTACTTAAACAACCTTTTATGTATCTTAGCAGAGACAATGGTAAGCTAAAGCTTTCTTACCAAGCATTATTAAAACTAAGTGTGTGTCTAGCTCATCTGATTCAATCCTGTGTTTACACAATGGCACAGGTGTTTGAAACAATAATACCATACGCATTGCCATTGTCCAGTTATTGACATATCCGCTTTTGTAACGTCCAAATGTTTGCACAGTGTGTAACAATAACAGGAGGACAATGGTACGTGGCATCATATGTATAGATATGTAAAGACTACTGGATCAAAAAGATAATCTATTAGAAAGCACGATGCAGAGATTCTTGTTTGAATTAGAATTATCCTAATTTGGTCCTTTGATCCACATTTCGTCCTTGTGAATATTAATATCGTTTACTTTACCATAAATACAATTTATGTTTCTATTTCGCTTTCGGTGAATTTTAAATACTATTCCATAGTGCATCCTAACTGAAGGAACAAAATATGAATCAAGGATTTGTTTGCAAAGAGTAAACAATAAACAGACAGTACAAACTCACCGTGTGCGAATGCCAGACGAGCGTAAGGTCGTCGTCGAGCGCATTTTGTCTCACTTCTTCCACAGAGTCGGGCTCGTTCGCGCCGCTCCATGACGTAACGCCCGCTCCCAAAGGCGCTCCAGCCACGCTCCCGCCCGTATTCACTCCCGGCCTCGCTCCTCCGCTCAAGACATTCGTCTCAGGAGAAGCGTCGTATTCTTGAGGCGGCGTTTCCGTACCGTAGAATATGAGCTCCCATTGGGTCAACGGACCCGCTGAATAAATTATATCAATTAATAAATTGGTATCATATTTTAAAACTGGTTTTAGACTAAAATAAAGCAACTTAAATCGTTGAAGTTATGACGCAGTTACGTATACAAAGCGTGCTTACAATACTAGCAAAAGAAAAAACATTGCTTTGATTTACATCAATATTACTACAACAGTAAAACAACAAAAATAAACTCGAAAAGTTCACATAAACGAAATCAACTGTCGCTTTCTACAACATACGTACAGTTAATTACATAAATTGGAAACAAAATTCAATTCAAACTGAAACTGTTTCATTAAATAAAGTTCCGCTACGAAATAAAATGTAAATAATGCAAACACACGACATGCAAAGAGCGGCGGAGTCTGGAACAGAGATAATTGACGTGCAGGCTCAAACTAGCGGCGAAACAAAACGGTCGGCTAAACGAAGGGACACGACATGCAGTGCTGGTACCGTGGGCTTGCAGCGGCGCGGGGTATATGCGCTGGATCTTTGGGTACTGCTCGAACAGGCTGGACATCTTGCGACCGCGCGCGTCCGCCAGCGGGTCCGCCAGGTCACCGCGCAGGTTTAAGCTCAGATCGGCGACCGTTGATGTAGTTACTCGCGCCGTCGTACTTTCGATTGGCGAACGCGTCGCCGGCCGACTCTGTTTCGACTTTTGCGAATTCCTATTCGGGTTCTTGGAGTTTTTATTCTTTTTTCGCTTCACGAGGCCAACGGTGTACGTGGGCACGATCGGCACTGGTTTCCCTCTATTGTTTTTGCGGCCAGCCTGCACCACGACTGGTCGCGTTGCGTTGCCCTTGTTGCGTATAATTGGATTGCGGAACGGTATTGGGTCGTTTTTAGCTGCAGGCGTGCTAGTCCCGTATAAAGTTAAAGACCAATCTTGCAACGTTGCTCGCCCTAAGATGTGGGATTGAACAGACAGATATTGATTTATTTTATATTTTAACCAGCTACCGAGGATTAGTGGTAATCTTTTCGCTCAATAGAATGTTAAGTAGTTGGACTATTTGAATAAACAAGCTCCTGGGCCGTCGTTTTAAACCTTTCTTGGGTCTTTAAAATTTCCAGACCGCCGACTTTTGTGACAAGCCATTCGTTATAAGATGCGGTCGTAAAAAGTTTGCGGATTTAAGTCAGACTTTTTGTTAGATCCATTCATTAAATGATTATGTAGGAGTATACAGGGTGTATATTTGAAACCGTGCAACCTTGAAGAACATTATTATACCAATATCAGACTCTTGTTTGAATTTTAGAATCACATATGATTGTCCTTGTCCAAACCTGCCGTTATCCAAGTAAACACACTGTATAATTTCCCTGTGCTTACCCATATATCGTCCTTCGTTGGTAACTTCTAGCTGCCAGACGCCCAGCGGCGACTCGCCCCACATGTGCACAGACATGAAAGGCCACGAGTTGAAGCCGGCGCGCGACGAGTCGTGCGGCCTGCCGGAAAATTAACTGTCTAATTACACCCAGTGTGCGAGCGGCGCTAGTTAGCGTCTTGTGTCGGCTTTAATAAACTTAACAACTAACTGTGTTCATGATTAATCGCTCAACCTGAAAGTAGTTTATTTCCATATGCTACAAATAATAATTAAGCAAATTGTGGTTAATATCAGTCTATGAAAAGATTTATTTATATATATACGGAAACATTTTGCTTACATAAGAAGGGAAAAGGTATTTTCTCGAGTTCCCCACGGCAAATTAAATAAAGTCCCTGACTACGAGTTACCTTGTTGAGACTATTGCATAACATAACTTAAACAGGTAATATAGCACATTAGTTCCCAAAGTGGTCCAGGTGGACCCCTAGGGGTCCACGGGAGTCTCGACGGGGGTCTACGTTGGCGTGACAAAAAATAGGGCTTTACAATTCAATTTACAATATGGTAGAAATGTAGCTGCAGGGGGTCCACCGGAATTAGCTAAATTTTGTAAGTGGTCTATGAGAAAAAAAGTCTGGGGACCTTTGATATAGCATCACGCCTGTGTCCCCGACGGGATAAGCAGAGGTGTACTACTGTGAACCCACATTTTGTCAATGTAATTATTAATTTTATAGGGGTCAAGCGTATTGCCATCAACCGGGTACAGTTCCTAACTCCGGGTTGTTTCTGACAATGTCTTTAGAATAACCCAATATCACTTTGGTCGAAATTTTAACCGAGGACCTCACGCTCTACAGTCACACTTGATGAGGCAGTTAACGAGACTACTGCTTGAAGTAAAAACATCTACTGACACCATATTCCAACCAATTGTAAAGAAAACAAAAGAACACGCATGTTATGTGGCTATATTGTATTACCTTATATCTATATCTACCTATAGGCTTACGCAGTACCTATATAGCATGAAAACATCAAAACAATTATGACCATTCCAATACGTTAGCACGTCCATTTTGACTTCAATAGATTGCGCATTTCGTATTTGCGGTCACGTTGTTCCATGTCACGGCGCATCACATAATATACAGTCGTGCATTAGCTTTGAACAAACACAGTCAATATTTAAACAGTAGGTGCAGTTTGAACAACAATGTGTTTATATTTATTCGGTGTTGTCAGTGAATTCTTTCGGATTTAATACGATATACATACTCAATATTATGACATTTTCATTGTAAAACAATTGCAATTCGAATTTTCTATAGCGTTGTGAAACCACTTTTTAATTGGTGCATATTACTATACAACCAGTCTAAATTAACAGAAATTTGACTCTGATATTTAAACGGTATTAAATGCTAAATATAATCGCAACTCTCAACGCCATAAGCCTTATAATATTTATAAAATATTTAAGAAACCATCAGTTTCATTTAAAAAAGGCGTTTAAACATTTACGTAACTATCCCTTTAGAATCCATAGTTTTGACTCTAAAAGAAAAGCTATGTACAGCTACTCATAAGTCTGCATTATTTTAGATTCCAAACTTCAAACAAAAATGAAAAACCTATCCTAAACGAATACTTAGGCGTCAAAATACTCTTCAACATCGCTGTCAACTGGTAGCGTGCCCAGAAGAGTGGCATTTCTTGTAGTTTTGTCTATTCGATCTAGAGAGATCCAGCCATTTTGTCCTTTGACATCCGAATCTTGGTAACCATTTGCTTTGCATGTTGGCTCTAGTCCGACACCTACATAACTCCCTTTGAGACACAATATACGACCATTTACATTGATATATACCTATAACTTTGACGTGCCATAGCCGTTGTAAAGCTGCCAATGTAGACCCATTGTGTGCTGGAGCCATTATACCTCAATTACCGTCGGCTCTCCGATCTACATACATACCAACGACCTCTGTAGTGCGTACTAGACGGTACAGGACAAACAGGTTCAAGAAACACTTGTGTTTGACATTTCATTTTCGAAGTATTTCTATTTTTATATTGTTCTTTGATGGATTTTTGAATAGATAGCCTTTGATCGTGCATTCATAATGCTGCAGTTGTGATATGAAACATGAGAGGAAAACCTCCGAACTAAACCAAAGACTTTCTTCTACAATTCCTTGATCTTATACACTAGACTAGACGCACTGACAAATACGGTTTAAAACTTTATTTATCTAAGATTACAAATCACTTACGAGGAGAAATAAATTACAAATAGACATTTTATCAGTTTTTGGTACACTTACTCCAAAATTCACAGCACCTGAATAAATGTAAACTATGAAGTGATTCACTTACCTTGGTGCAAGTAAAGTGACCTTGGTCCCAGCTGGCGATGTAAGCGCGATGCGCAGGTCACCGCGTCTTGCTGCGGATAACGACACGCGCGCTTGCACGTGCTCCAAGTAGTTGACACCGGGACATGCGCCTACGTCCAACTGTAGGAGAAGAAGCTGGTTAAGACTGGTAGGGTGAAGACCGGCGCATTTATAAAATCGGTATAGGAGTAGCTAAAGGTTTCAAATTATCATGGAAAATAAAGGGAATAAGGCCTGGTCGTAGGCATATCAGGGATTAATCTCCTTGAATCTTCGCATTAAAGGTTAGGGTGGAAAATAAAACATATTAACTTGAAATCGTCAAATCTCTCCAATATTATATTTCTGTCGAATGCAATTCAAACATGATTCCTAACCTTGATTGTAGATGTATTTCGTTCGAGACTTGCGCTAAAATGCAATAAACAGTAGGTATACTATACATTTCGGTTTATGCATAAACCCTACTCAAAAATCGGGCGCGGGATTAGTTCTTTTACAGGTCATAATGAACATTGGGCAACACCTTACAAATCGAGAGTTAAGAACGCCAACACCTAATTACAATACACGCTCGTAGTTTTACTATGTATGTATATACATTGTGCAGTACGCTTTAAAAGTCAATCCATTTGAACAACGGAATAGCGCAATGTACATGAACTGGCAAAATTGAATCAGTTCTGATTACGAGCATCTATCATAATTACCTAGTCACCGCGATGAGTTTTTACGCCATCAATCCGCGACCTATGTGGCAGTAGCTTTAATATACAATAATATGCAACGTCGTACCACGAGATAGCTCAAGATACGTTTGGGACTAAATTATACCACTAGTCAGAATACTTGATATTTTAATGACGCTCATACGTTCGTTGATTTACTGAATTTAATATGGCAGTGGACTTGGTGTAATGAATGTACTGCACACAGACGCGAATGGCTATGTATGGTAATGTGTGTGTGAACGCTTTTCCGTCTCCATTAGCATAAACTGGGGAACCCCGATAGTGATACTAAAAGGCTTTCGCAGTGCATAATATTATATTACTATATATATTATATTATACTACTTAAGAAACATTACCCTACTTAAGAAACATTACCTGGCGCTATTATAGTTTACCCCAGACTTGCTTCTTCATGGCTTGCAATTATACTTATGTATTTGTTGTGTTTATGTATCTATTTATATTTATTTGTAGTATGTATATTACTTTAGCTTCATAATATTTAAATTTTTTACTTTCATTTTTTAATTGTACATCCAGACTGCCCGTTGTCTTTTTAACCTGCTTCCATCAACTCCATTAGGTTGCCTGGAAGAGATCGCTTTAAGCGATAAGGCCGCCCCTTGTACATTGTCTATTATGATTCCGTTTGTTAATTTCTTTTGGTGTACAATAAAGAGTATATTATTATTATTATTAATATTACTACTTATATCAGATTCGTTATAACGTAGCTAATGTACCGAACATTAGCTTTTAAGAAGCGATTAAAAATCATTATTGCTAAAGTTCCGCGTCTTAAGAATTCTATTATAATTTTATCGGACAATTAACTTCGGAAATCCTGGAAGTTTTCAGTTGGTTATTTTCATTAAAATTTCACGACTTCAGTTTGGATTTGAAAGAAATGTAATATAGGTAAGAGTTAATTGTCTTTATCCGGCTCTCACATTAATTTAAACACGTTTTATGACTGAGGCTTTTACACACATTATTCACCGCGGCTTTGGTGTCAGCCACATTTGTCGGCCGCATCATCACCAGTCACGGCTTATAACTTACCATCGATCACATGTGACGAATGCTTTTCGCGTTTATTTCACGACCACATAGATTTTAAAACATATGAATTTGCATTCTTCGAGTTTCAGGAGCCAACTAATTGTACCTACGGAGGAGATTTTTTTAAAGGTAACTGAGGTTATGGCAATGTTCAAAACCTTTTTCCTATTCAAACTCAAACGTCAAACAAATAGGTACATATGCGAGTTCTTAGTTCAAAAACTTCTTCACAACAACGGATTATTCCACAACTTGACGACACGGTTGGTGCAGTGGTTAAGCAATTAGCTTTCTGCGCTACGTGTCGCTGGTTCGATCCCCACACGGAACAAATATTTGTATGATCTACAGATAGTTGTTTCGGGTCTGGTTGTGTGTGCATGTGACATGTATGTTTGCAAACTGTACCCACGATAGAGGAGAAATCCTAGTGTGGAGCAACGTGTCTTAAAAAGAAAAACTAGAGAAAAGTAAGAAACCTGTAGTGTAACAGAAGACCGGGGCGGCACTGCTCGCTGTGGTCTGGGAGCGGCAAGCTCGCACCTCCGCTGTGGAGGCACTGTTCTCCAAGTCTTCGCTAGTCGCACCATGCCGGTAGCGTCCAAGAGCCCGTAGCCGAAGGAATGCGACACGTTGCGACCGACGCCGTTCACTCGCCAATCACCACCAATGCTGAGGCGTTCGGGACGAGCCGTGCGCACAACTGGATAGAGAAAGGAAAGTTAAGTCTAATATCTAATGGTTTTCGTCAAATAAAATAAAAAACAAAAGCATAATAAACGACTTTTTACATTCAACTATTTACAAATTCCAGATTAAATTTGAGTAAGAGGCTCCCATGGTTGCTACGAAACTTTATTAATAAAATTGAAGGATCTTCAATCAATGGGCAAGATCCTTCAGTGGGCTACAATCAGTATAACACGTAGGATTAATATAGAAAGTGTTTCTGTCTTCGTCTGGGGCACTACTTCGTCTGGCTAGGTCAGCCAGCTACCACCATAGCCAACTCAATCGTTGGATTGCAAATTAAATACAGGACAACATTATTACTCTACAACCGTGTTATATGAAAAGAGCATAAACATCATACCATATAAATATCCAACATTCGTGTTGCTGCGGTTTTATTATGAACCGCAGATGCGGAACATATCATATTTGGGAGTGCTGGGTGTAATAATGAAATATTTGGGTATATAGGTATACCAAGAATATTAAGGCAAAATTTTCATGGAATTTCACGCATAGGTGGAACAACAGTATTTAGTGTTGTATGCATTATGCGCGTGACGCTAGAGCCACCTAGTGTCCCCAACATATTATGGTTAACGTTCCATTATCTAAAACAGTGGGTTAAATCAGTGGATCTGCCAGAAACTGACTAAAAATTATGTTCTTTCTTTCTTTCGTTGATTAATGATTCAATGAAAGACGTTCCTAGAGTAACACAAGTGGCCATACCTCACATATTTAGACAAAAGTCTATAGAGTACTTCATGCAAATAGGTTAGTTGTAAAACTAAAAAAAATGGAGACAATATTCTGAATATTTTAGCGACCTATAGACCTAACGAAACAAAAGCAAAACAAGACAGTGTTCAAGCGTAACTTTAACAATTTCACTAAACCTCAGCAATGGAAATGGATAGGAAAAAGGATGATCCGAATGAACTGGGTATTAAACAGAGTACCTACCTGTTCAAACATGACAAAATAACACAAAAATGTCGAAATCAGCTTATGAATAAAGCCTCATACATAAATGATTGTTACGCAGCTTTAGCGCATTCAACAAAGTTTTGATATCGCGACGAACCTACATACAATAGGTACGAGTACTTATTACGTAGTACGTAAAATCAATTCTGTATTAGTTTTCCAGTAGTATTATTACTGGAATATAATTAAGTTCAATGATTCTGTGCGTAATCGAGTCAAAATAAACATTAAAACACGTTTATGTTTGTGTAATATATTATTTTATATGACAGATTCTAAAGGTCTATTGAAGGGAAAATTCTGGAAAACATTTCATAACCCTGTTGTCGTCCCATTTGAATGGAATTGGGAAATTTTGTACCCTTTCCCATTATAAAGAATCTAATTTAAGAAAAATATGGATTTACAAAAATAATTCCGTCTTATACAAATAAACAAGATTCTTGTTCGTAAGGATGTGACGTACAAATTTGAACTTTATTAGAATTCAATTATTGACAATTTTTCGCTGAATATGATCGGCTAAAGTTTATGAAGATGTTGATAAAGATAGCGCACAAATATAATGTAGATAGGTACTCAAACATTGCAAGGTTAAGCAGCGCTTGCCGCGATCTGTTCCCGCAGGCTTTTCACACATCGACAGCCCTCCATGCCTCGAAACGAACGTAGTTGGTCCCAAGTATCATACGACTGTTACATGTAACAGTAGCCCAAGTAGTTTGATATTCGCTCGGTGTATAAGTAATACTGATATTCAACCGCAACCGGTTAGACTGGGAGCCGACACCAATGTAGTCGACAAAAAGCTAGGCAAATGATGAGGCGCTCAAAGATATTGACACTGGATTACTACTAAAGAAAAACTACTTTACCTAATAAGAGTCGGGCACTATAATAGTTGTCTTTGTATTAGTTTTAAGTTTGTCTAGGTTACCTATGTTATCTATATCTTTGGAGTCACATACCGCGATCAACGCAAAAAGGCATTCGCGATAGACTGTTTGAGCACCCCTAATACAGACTTAGGTAAGCATAGAGGGTTTAAAAAAATATAGTGATCATTTCTTATTTACCGCCGATGTCGTAATAATAACTCAAAATCCTCTATTTGACAAGCTTCAGATAGGAGCTGATGCCGAGGGTCGACAAAAATAGCTCAGAAACCCATAAAGAAAATTGCCAACTAAAGGAACGCGAGAATTATTGCCGAGGCGGGGTGGAAATCCGCACAGATCATTGGTTTTACGTCGTCATACTTTGGATTTTATTATTTGTACTATAACATTATTGGCATAGCGTGGCCCAATAAAAAATCAATCGTAAAACGAGAATAACATGCTCATTGATTTTTTCGCATTATTGACTTCCATCATTTGAAATCGGCTTATTCATATATGATTACACTCAAACCCATGGTGTGTAGTACCAAAGACCGAAGTTATGTCGACCTGGATATGGATTACCATACAACCCCCATAATTTTCGAAAATGAATTTGATGCTAATTTTTCAACAGCTGGATAAACCTCAGTTATTCCTTTGATAATTCCATATAAAAACTGATCTAATTTCAAATTAACAGCCAGATAATTTTTGTGTTAAAAAATAGGCCTCATATTCCCTATTTCTGTTAAAAATTCAACAAATATCAGGACTGCCTCATTGGTCTCAAACGCGACTGCTGAGCGTGAGGTCCTGGGTTCGTCTCCCGGGTAAAGTGTTATTGGGTTTTTCTGTATGGCAATTCTCAGTAGCAACACGGAGTCTGGAACTATGCCCGATAGATGACAATAGGCTCGCCCCCCTATTACATGGGACTTAATAACAGGTGAATAGAGGCGTGATGCTATGTTATGTTCAGCAAATATGTGAAGGTGTCAGCTGACATTAATGTAACACCAATCGATCGAAACTATTATCGAAAGTAAGGGCAGGTTTTTTTATAAATACCTATTCGATTTGTTCGTTGTTATTACTCTAAGTTTATTCTTAGGATTCAAGAATTCTCTCGTTTTGTGCTAAAACGAATACAAGGTTGTCTGTCGTGTGACATGTGGGTAGCGTTCATTATAACCGCCTACAAATCCGCCCAACACTTAACTACTGAAATAACAATACTAAATGTGGACTTTGAAAAATGATTTAGAGGGAGATATTGCCATGTTTTGCGAGCAAAATGGTTCTAGTATAATAGTCTAAAACACGGTTTATCCACTCAACTCTATTCTAGCTTAAACTACTAAGTGAAGTGAACATTAAGATGTGATCTATTCATACTAAACCTGGAATGTATATTTATGTGTCAGCTAACTTCTTTCGAACACATTTCTTACGCATCTTTCTTCAGAGAACCACAAACAACGATTAAATATTAAAATATTACATGAAAACATACCAATGTGCTGCATATCCCTCCAAGTAAGGTCCCTGTTAGCTTGCAACGCTAGCGCACAAATACCGGCAGCAAGCGGCGCCGACGCAGATGTTCCGGTGTGACCCGCGGTGCAAGAGTGATGAAGGTCTGTTGTTACCACCTGAACAAACACAGAAAATAATGTAAGTAATGCTTAAAAAATTTATTCATATTGTTTAGTACTTGAATTGTTAAAAGTTAAAGATGCTTGTGTTATGCACACAAGAACAGACAGAATTTACCTTATTCATAACGATTTTTCATAAACCTGTAATAACTAAAATGTCTTTCTGTTGTCCTCGCTTTCATTCATATGAAAGTGACAATGACAGATCTAATTCATTAATCGTTTATAGAACGTTCGTTTCATTCAATATCGCATATAACATGTCCCAAATATCTTATAACATCTCTTATGAAGAACTAATTCATAAGAGATACAATTACAACACAAAAAACACTCTAAATCAAACCTTCAATAAGTACTACCAGTCTGACAGCCCTATACTCAATATTAATACAATCTAATTATTACAAGTCACTATTCGGCAACTTCTTGTTTAATATAAGGTCGGTCCCACAACATCTCAATTTCAAGAAAATTAATACACCAAATATTACTAAGCTAAAACACAAATGCCAAATCAATGAAACCCTACGATGGCTCTCAATCCTCTGGTTTAGATCTAGGTATATTTATCAGCAGCCTCGTTTACTGGAAATCGAATTATCCCTTTCTCACTCGGAGAAAATATAGCCTCATAAATAATAGAATAACAATACAAGAGGATGTGAACGAGAAGAGGGAAAACCTCGCAATCACGGACATACGAGTATGTAGAATATCACGGGTTTTGAAAGTAACACGTACTTGAACAAGAATTTGCTTCCTAGGATAAAAGTTATTCGAATGCTATAAGCTTTCATCACAACATTCATTTCTCAGCGGCTCCACTCATTGGTCACAACATTGGACCCAACGTTGTCCCCAATACTGAAAAACCCCAACATGTACACCAACAAAATAATTTTAGCCTCAACAAAATAATTTATCGATATGTCGAATGAACGATATTAGGATCGGTGTTGGGGCCAACATAGGCCATGTACAAAAATTGAAATTCCATTTTTCCCTTTTGATTACCTACATGTTTTTGTTTAAATAGGCTAGATAAAAGTCAATAATTTTCTATTAAGCCGTCAATAGCTGTCAAGAACTTGGAAGTGACGATAACAGCCAAATCGCTTGTCTGTTCAAACCTAATGTACCCTAGTACCGTAGATTTTCCCGGAAGGAATGAAGATATACCGAATATTGTAAATGGACTACGTAATTATATCGACATGTGAAACTTCGTGGTGCCCCATATTTAATTATTGGTATAGCCAACTTGGATAACCTGGATAGGTAGAGATAATTTTCATGAATAAGTAGGTAGGTACTTGAATTTACCGGTCTTACATATCAGTAAACGTCTGAGCACCCATCTACTCAGCCAATCTACCATGTTTCCATCTTGATACAGTAAAGGTTCTAGCGTATCGTCCGAATAAATATCCAACGGCTACTTTTCGGACCCAATAGTTTATCTATTCGAAACAATTTCGTTTGTCCCAAAAGTTTATGTAACTTTAATTGAGTAAGCTAGGCCTATACTGTAACTGTGTACACAAATTCGTAGAAATCCTATGCGTTGGATTAACTAGACCAACCTTATAATTTATCAAATCACACATAATTTTATTTACCCCACATCCCGTGCTAAAAGGGCAAAGGATGTTATCAACATCCTCTGTAAAACCGTGTAGGGACGGACGTAACTACTTTCAGGATAAGTGGAATCGAGGGCCGAAATAGGTAAAAAGGTAGAACCCTCAGTAAAAAGATGATAATAGCGAGTTTCTTTTCAAAATCCGCGAGTGAATGAATATATTTCGCATTTTTACTAACAATAATACACGGATGACCAGTGGCGTGCACAGAGTTTTTGGACAGGGTAGGCAGACATTTTTAAAAGCTTACTTACCAAAAATACCTACTGCATGTTAATTTTGATTCGTCGTCTTGTTGATTAAATAATGATGTATGTGATTTGCCACCTCAAATATCCATAGATTGACTGATTTATAAACATATCAATTTGCGGATGTTCGAATGTATGCGGAACCCGAAAATGAGATAGTGCAATTTTGTAAATGGTTTTCCAAAACTTGTATCTGAGAATTTGAACGCGTCTCAATACGATTTTTTCCAAAGGTGTGATATTTAAGGGAAGCTTCTAAGTGTTTTTCAGATTGATCGTGTTTTTTTGCTGCCGTAGGGAAATTATGAATATCGGTATAACCTGCGCCGTTCCAGACGGTTTTATTGTTTGAAAATAGTGTATTGAATTTACGATTGACCTTACCTTTAGTTTGTATTAATTGCAAATTTGGTGTACAACGGCCTTTCGCGATCACTTATTTTGTTTTTCACCGAAATATGGTTTTGAAAACGCATCACTTTTTAATTTCTGTACACACACACCACCTGAACAACTTTTACAGTGAAAATATTCCATTTTTCACACTATTATCAACGTTAAAATCTTAAATACCTGCTATCACAAAACTAGTCAGACAAACAAAACAATAACAATGGCAACGACTCGGAACGCACGAACGAACGAACGTCAGTATTAAAAAATAATACGACCAAAAAGTAATGGTGCTTTACTTAGCCCTAATAAAATCATAAGATGCTACTTTTTAAAACAGTCACTTATCCAACATGAGTTCGGAAGTCTTCGGCAATTGTCGTAATTCGTCGTGTTGTGTAAATAAGACAGTGGCTACTTTGATGTTTGTGTACGTAATTTGTAACATTGTGTGCCAAGTAATTATAGGAACGCACACTCCATTGTATTCGTATGACAACGAGTTTATCACGAGGCACACATATAAATTTTAAGCCATGAATATTTTGCATCTTTCCCGTTAGACGTCTAACGGCGCTAGTGCAGCGCAAAGCGATCTTGCGTCGAAATGTACGAAAAAGCAGGCATGTATCGACGATACTTCGTGATACCACCGATACTCGACAGGTGGAGCTGATTTAAGATTTAAGATTTTTTTGTTTATTGATAGTAATTGCTTGTAGATAAAATATTAGATATTAGAATAAAATAAAAACAATATAATAAATATTTATCTGAGTTATGTAGGGTAGGCAGTGTCTTTTTGTCTTTATGGACTGCACGCCACTGCGGATGACTGCCTCTTTGTAAGTATATACAACAAATGCCAGGTGCTACGATATATGTATATATACCCCTTTTGCTTCTGCCACATTCATACATCTTTTAATACATGCGTAGCTACATATTAGTCCCTTTTGAAGGACATAACCAAAAAATTACAGCGTTATTCATTCGAGCGTCTCCTTAACTTTCATAAAAAGAGTTTTCGCCTTTTTATTTTTTACTAGGTGTGCTAATAATAATAAAACTTTTTGGATAAAAATAATGAATCCTCAGCACGGATGTTTTGACGTCTGGTATATGCGTATCGTTATCGTGTGTGAATTATGATTTAAATATACTCGCTCTGAACGTATTTTTTTTTTTGAATTTGTAACTTTATTCATATTTAACTTAAATATGAATAAAGTCTTCAATTCGAAAAATATTTGTATCATACTTAAATTATTTCAGTATGTTACAAATTGTCTGTCACGCATAAAATTATAACAAAATCATATTGGACAGTTACGGTACGGATACGTTTCCATACGTCAAAATATTCGTGATAAATCATAATTACGATGGATAATAAAAACATGCTGAAAATAGAAAACATGTCATTGATCTCGGACATCTCAAGTTAGACGTTCATCTTAATAGACATCAAAGAAAATGTTAATTGAAACATGCAGTTTACTTCTTATTTGCGAGAATAAATGTCACAAACGAGAAACACTATTTCTGTATCTAATTTAATTTTATATCATAGCATCACGCAAGTATTCCCCGAAGGGTTAGGCAGAGGTACAAAGCAGTTAACTCAACACCCAAATTAGCTGCTGCTTTTATTAGATCCGGGCACAATTCTAAATGCTGTACTGAGAATTTTAGAAAATCCCAGTAATATTTTGCTCGACCTAGACTAATGAGGAAGTTTATATATGACGGACTATATCTGGTGACTTTCTGATATCAACAGTTCATATTAGGCCCGCGTAGTGGATTACGACGCAAAGAGGCCTGAGTCACAGCAATAAGATCATCAATAGGATGATGTTGCAACACTGACATCTGATTTAACCGTTTACTGATCACGATAACACGTCTAGTGACGCAAAATAAACACTGTTTTTATTTTGTTTGTCGGTCTACAGTGTCCGTCTCATGACACTGCTATAAATTCACTATCGAAGCAAACTTGACTTGGCTCCGAAGTAACAAAAACTGGATTTCAGCTATCTATTTCTGTTCTAGCACCTAGGTCTAGACGGCATGACAGTCCTGATTTTGACAAATGATGTTCTACATCGATTTGTCTTAGTAAAACGCGCAACGTTAGACAACTATACCCAAAACTATACTCCTGTTCTTTTGTACATATGACACATATATATATGCATGTGTCATTTTTTCTGCACACTGCTTTCTACACAGATAAATTACATGTAATTATGTAAAATGTACGTTCTAAAAGTGCACTAACACCTATTTTTTCATAATAAATAGAGACGACAAAAGTTTTTATAGCCATTTTACTTATTAGAAGTTTATTGTATTATTATATTATATTTCTTGTGATAAAAAAAACTTTGACGGCGAGAAACCGCATAGTTTACGATTAATATCTCAGTACAACTAACACCAAAAAACGGTCGTTTATGTGAGAATGTTTTAAAGGCACTGTGTTCTCTTCAATATTTTAGGAAAGATTGAATAAGATGGCTTTTTTGTAAAACGGTAGGCTGTTTTACAAAAAAAAGCCATCTTATAGGAGAGAAAAAAAGTTTTAGACTAAACACGAGCCTTTTTAGCCAATCTACTTTACTAAACGAAACGTTTTATATCTCGTATTACTGCCTAGATATTTACTTTATGCTAGTAGCAAACAGTACTCTCCCAATCTACACGAGTTTATGAAATACATAGATGATACCTTACCTGCTTCTCATTTATAGCCCCGCTGCTGTATGTAGCCGCTAGCGTGGAACTGCACATTTCTGAGTACCAAGGCACTTCTCCGCGCTCCGTGGCCGAGGATATCGATAGCGTCCATATAGAGTTGGTGTAGCCATCGCAGTTGCAGTTATCGTGCTCTCTGCCGCCATTTCCTGAAGCCCACACGAAGATGGATCCCTTGCCGTTACGACCCTGTACGGAAATATAAGCATTAGTGTATGTCAGATGAGGCGAAATTTCCTTTCTTCTTTGTTATATTCATTGGGTAGACATATTACGTATAGTAGCATCTTGGGTATTGTTTACTAGATCATCAATAAATAATATAGGTTAATACCTAGAGATATATAAACGCCTCCATGAGTGACGAAACCTGAGATCGTTTGGGGCTCTCTGAGTAGTCGATACTTAACCAAACCATCCGCTACGGCAGGAGACACGATAGAAAGAAGACTAGATAATCAAATCTTGTTCAAGTTTGACGTAATATGTCTGATATTATTTGTGCTGCTTTACTATGATAGAAACAGTACTTTAGACGATCCCTGTAGCTAGAGGAAGCGAGTAACTAATACCAAACTCGAGCAGGACGCCGAGGAGTGCAAGGAAAGAGCTTCCACCATTGACGAAACCTGAGATCGTCCGGCGCACCCTGGGCAGTCAGCCTCGATACTACGGCACATGCGATTTCCATGGTAAAGTTCGTGCAGACTCGACAAAAGACGATTCTATAGGTGACTTAGAATTTGGAAAATTAAACCTGAATTCCATGAATAAAGTATTACCGTACGTAAAAAACATAATATTTTCAACATAACCGTTCATGGTAGTTCCAACGAATTTATTCCACAAAGCTGATTAACTTAGAACGCTTCAATTCTACAAACATGGATTTCTCGTTACCCTATTCGTATGAATTTTACGTAAACCAAAATGTTATTGTTTGGAACAATAGGATGTATCCGAGAAAGTCTACTGGCATTTTCATACAGCATATTCCCATGGGCCCTCGTCGGCTGCAAACACAGACTATTTTTTCGGTACAATTTTCCGACGAAATAAATCATAGAACATTTTTTTTATTCCAATCACTATGCTCGTATTTATCAGGGCACATGAATGTTTGACGTACTGTACAACGAGATAAATGAAAAGATTTTTTAAGCCGTATTTTCATCACGCGGAAACGACGCGGGCGTGGCAAATGACGTAGAGACGTATTTGCCGCCTTCAGCCGAACATATTCAAATGTCGTGTCATTTGCCACGCCATAAAGTTCACGGTACATGGTGCTTTTATTACAGAGAAGCCGCACCATGGATTTAACCCATTGAATAGAAAATTCCGCATCCAAGGGTATATGTTGTGTAAACATTTGCACATCCTACACTTTCAATAGTTATATCAAATGAGTCAAAATATATTTTTCAAAAGTAAAGAGATTTCATAACAGCGTTGTACTGGGGATTTTCTCCTATGGGAGACCAAGACACATTTTGGATCTTTGAGCCAACAGATTTTTTACTGTCTGAGATTTTATTAAAATGAACAGACTATAAAACTATTAAGTAATTTTATGTTAACTTAAACTGCTTATAAAAACTAGTTTAAGCAGCTGAAGTTCCGCATCAGTATTTTAGCGCAAAACCACAAAAAAGAACAAAAAAGGCGCTTTAAAATCCAAGCGTCTTTGTATTCCGTTCACTGGGTCTTACGTTACAAGAACTGCAATACTCTTGTTACCAAAGCTACAGAGACGAAATATCAGTCTGCTCCGATTTTTTAAATAAACGCTTTAAAACACGAAATACTCGACGCCCGAGACGTATCTCGTTAGCCATTAATTAGTAGTACAGTGATTGGCAGCTAAACAGTCATTGACGTCGTGGCCGAGCTCAGGCCTTGATCCTGTACAATAGTGTACAATTGGACCTAATTCGTCCGATCAATACGTACTGTTCAGGTATTAACGATACGCTAGGTTTGTGGAACGTTTCGAAGTGGATTAATGATTTGATTTGTTATTTACGAGAACTTATGTACCTGCCTAACTCTTCGGGGAACACGGGTGTGATGAAATTATCACGCCTGTCTTCCACGAAGAGTTAGGGAGAGATGTACCTATTATTACATAGTACCTACATTCCACAGATGATGTCATAACAGTATGTCATGTCAGTTCTATGTAATAGCGAGCGATCCTATTGCCATCTAACCTAACGGGCACAATTCGTTCGGGCGGCTACTGGAAATTACCAGTAGTACTTTGTCCGACCCGGGGATCGAACCCAGGAGTTCACGCTTAGCAGCTGTGCTTGCAATCACAACAACAATGAGACAGTTGTTTGTTAAAGTTACTTAAATTTGATTTGAGTCATTGGAACTCCAGTAGCAACAACTTAGCCGTGTATAAAAACTGGTGAGTATTTTAAAGAAATAGAACTTTACGTCTCATTTGCCACGATACTGCATATCTGTAACTTTAAATAAAAGTCACATAATATGCTTCGCAGTTGTCTTAGGCAATGGTTTTATCCTTCGACTTCATTACACGTTCAAATAAAAGAAAAAAACAACGGTAATAAAAATCGTTCACCAGTGTAACTTAAACCCACATCCAGTTTTGTATAAACAAGAACCTTCAAACGCTATTTAGACTTGAAAAAGGAAAACAACATTATGTAAATTTTATCCTCTGCGAACACTTGACCATATAGTGTGGGAAATAGAAAGAGAGAGAGAAAATAATTGCATCATTACTGAAATTGCTTTAGCAGTGTCGCACGCCTGGTCGGGTACCCTTCACTAACTTAGTTACAAAATCGGCGCGGATTACAAAAGAAGTGAAAAGAAACCTTAAATCTGTCTCAATAAGTGTCAATGTCACTTGTCTGGGGAAAGTGACAAATTAAAGTTGCGAATTTAACGTAGCTGGTGTTGTGACTTTTCATTAAGGCTTTACAGCATTGATGTAGACAGACAGGGTGAAAGTTTAATGTGTGAACTGTGAATCTAAGGCTTTATTTATCGTTTACTAAGGTACTAAGATTTAGCTAACCGTCTACTGGTCAAGGAGCCCATAAATGTAAATTAAGCGATGATATTCCTAATACTAATGTTCGTGTTCATGTCAAGCAAACTATTGATATATGCAGTACAAACTGGAACATGGCTACTGCTTATATGATTTTGAGCTATTTTCGCAGAAGTTTGCGTTTTCAAATAAGGTTCATATTACGTTCCAAATTCTGGGAAGTTTTCGTTTATATAAATTGATCCACTTATTTACGCTGTCTATTATAATGGCGGACGGCGAAATTATTATACGGGGTGGCGACAACGTAACAGTACAACTCAATATATGATTTAAACATATTATTTTAGTTTTTAGTAGATTAAAAAGGAAACTTTGATTCGTAACACCAACACCGACAATTCATTTTTATATAATCTTACACTGAATAAATCTGCACTAAATTATAATATAAATTCATATTTCACATTTTTTATTTTAATTCTGCTACCTACAGTGAACTCAGTCAACGATATCAATTCTATATAATTTAATTCGATAACATTAACAGCAGAGTAATAAAGGAAATTAAAAAACCTACTTATCTGAAAATAAAAATCCTCATTCATGAATATTTTTCATTTTGACTTTGGTAAGTAATTGAAAACAGACTCGGCCACTGTCACTTAAGTTTATTTTTATTAACCTGAGTGTGTACAGAGCTCGTTTCAGTAAATAAAACAATAATAAATAATTAAATACAAACAAATTTTTACCTAGACTAGACAAATTAAGAAAAATAATGCTTTCAAAATATCTAGCTATTTTGTAAACTATGAATGTATTATGCGTCAGGCACTAGTGGTCTGGCATTTTTTGCTGTACGGGACTATTTAAAGCATCCGTGAGGCACACAATTAACTTTCCAATTAGCTTTTATATTTTGTTTTGTTGACATTTTAATTGAGTAGTTATCTTGTGTGACAACCCTAAAAATTATTTTCTTTCGTAAAAAGCAAGTTACGCTTTATCTAGCCCAAAATTGTATGGTTTTTTAGCTTCATAAGTTTATATAGCCTAACGATAGTTTTATAATTACAGAATTAGGAAGTGAGGAAATAATATATATTAATATACTCTTTCAAAGGTCCATATTAAAGGAGTATAATAAAAGCATAGTATAAAAACAACACGTGAAGCTATTTATAATAAGATAATGGGTGCCTTCTTAAAGAAACTTTGATATTTAATAATAAACTATTAATGTAAACGTTATAGAAAGTAATATCAAACTATGAATTATTTACACACGATTTATTGATAATTTTAATTTATTTAATTTATTTATTTAATTCAGGCATCAAGGCCCATATAAATCTAATAAAACAATACATTATAAAATTTATGACTAATATAAAAATACTATACATAAACAATAACAATATAAACACTATTATACACGAGTAGCTGGCGTCGTGTGTCGCGCGGTGTCCGGTAGCCGGCCTCGGAATCGCCGGAACTTTACACCTTTCGGCCAAAAATCTTCCTTCATGAATGTCGATAGATGTTCGGTCGGCACTCTCACCACAAAGGAATTAAAATTCGCATTGCGACGAGACTCCAACCGTTCGACCCTCAAGGTGAATTTGGCTTTGATCCGTATGTACTCTACAATCTCTTCGGCCTTTGTAGAGTAATGCAGCCGGGACACGTATAACAGCGTCGTTGGCACAGCAGGACGCAGCAGGTGATTCGGTCCGGTCGGTGCGGTACCGCACTGGTTCCGACAAGTGAGCTTTCTCTTCTTCTCTACCTTGATAAAGCCCTCGTTGTCACACTGGCCTTTCTCTAGACCCTGCGATGGCAGATCCCGGTGAATGAATTCACGGCGGTCCTGCTTTCCCCCTTTTTGCTGCTTAACTTGCATTGTAGCAGGTTTGTTTGCGGCAGCAATAGCAGCGTAAGCACGTTTAGGGGTCGATGTACTAACGCGTGTCATATCCTCTACCGGAGTCGAGGCACATTCGGCGGGACGTTGCAATGCATCGCCTGCTATATCAACAGCCGGTGACGCATCTAATTTCGCCGACTCGAAACTGCTTATGGTAGCATTCTGCGCCCCGCGACGCGTGTTCACCTTAGAGGTGTCAAGTGACCTACTTATCGAAACAGCATTGCGTAACAACACCATTTCAGCACGTAGTTCACTTATGGTGCCATCCGACACCTCCAACTTAGACTGCACCTCGGCCAGGCTCCTTTTCAAGGATGTAATATCCTTCAGCAACCTGGTAACATCAACGTGATCGAATGTGACGGGGGGCAGCCGATGCAGCTCCTTTGCCACGAAAGCAGGCACGTCGTCCGGGTCGGTCACCTTCAGTAAGGTAACGATATCTTGGATGCTCTTCTCCGTTCCGTCCCTCCTGCGTGAAGGCATCTGGTCAATTTTTCCAAGTGTTTGAAATAGCAGCATTTTGCCACTGCTTATCTCCTCTTCTTTGAAGTTTGATTTGCAGATTTGCAAAATGCTGACTTCGTCCATGGTATCGATAGCATGTTGTATAAACGCCAACAACTCGTTGGCTATAAGTTGCTGTGAACTCATAGCGATGACGGGCAGCGGCTGTCGCCGCGCAATTCGCGAACTAAATATTCAATATGTGGAAATACGTCCGTATCCGACCGCGCATTGCACTGGTTTGGTTGGATAAGGTGTTTGTTTACAACTGACAGGACTATAAAATATTTGTTGTAATTAACGGTATCAATTACTATTATCTATTGATTTTAATATTTATTATGATCATCTACTTACCTACCTCATTAAAACAATTCTGTCATTAATTAAAACCGTTGAATTTAGAAAAAGGAGAAATATTGTACATTTTCGAATTTTTTCTTTCTGCCTATGACAATTTAATAAACTTTAGGTGGGTATATTAAAACGTCATGAAAAGGTAACCTGTATACCATTTTGTTGCGGCTTGGTCGTTTGGAATCTCGTTCTATTAATAACATGTTTTTATATTTTAGGTAAGTACATGTTTGATGGCAAGCCTCGCCCGGATTATATAGGACTTAATTAATAATAGCATCGGCGAAATGTGGGTGCACAATATTACACCTCTGCCTAACCCTACGGTGATACAGGCGTGATGCTATTTTTATGTTATGTTATGTAATTAATGGAATCAGGCGTTACTTTGCGGAAATCCATGATATATAAGATATACAACTAGAATATTTAGTTTTAATTCCGCTAAACTACTGCAAGTTTGGGTGCATGCACAGGACCGCCCTCCCGCCCGCAAATATATGAACATGCAGGAGGTGTGATAGAAATAATGTAACATGCAACCAAACCGATACTCGACACGTGTTTCGCCCCTCCACGGAGCATCCTCAGGAGATGTTGACTCGTCGACCGCTTGGACGCGAATGAGCGGCTGGGTTTTTTTTTTTTTTTTTTTTTTTTTTTGAGTTGTCTCTCGCAGTTAGCTCAGGGAGCTTTTACTGCTTAACCGGGCAAATGGCGAGACCAGAAGGGCCTCCAGCCGAGCAAATTATATAATATTAAGCAACACTGCTAAGGGTGTCCCATAGTGGGACTCGAACCTCGGCTTAGGGCGTTGCTGGGGGGCATACAAGAGAGGACTTGCTGGATCTGATTGTGATTATTTGGGGACATTTGATTTATTACTACTGGCTCAGCGCGGGCTGGCTCGAGCAAGGGTCGGGGTGGAGAATGAACGGGTCTTCGCGACGGGCCTCGCCGGCGAGGACGGTACGACGGTCGGTTGTGTGTAGTGTTGGTAGTTTTCCTAACCAATCGGAGCGCCTCCTGATGGAGGGTGATATCGTCGTCTGGGTACGTGAGAGTGTGCCTAGGACGGCGAATTTTGGATATGCGGGAGGGGGTGTAATTGGCGGCAGATACCACTAAGGGGTTTGTGTGCGAGGGAGCAGAGTCGAAGAAGCGTTTAGACGCTTTCTTCATGAAACATCTGATGGTCGGGAGGTTTAGGTCAGCGTGGAGCTGTTTATTGCGAACGTACCAGGGCGAGCCTGTGGCTTTGCGCAAGAAACGGTTTTGAAGGATTTGCAACCTATGGAGTCTGGACGTCTTTACGTGTGAGAACACGACGCTAGCGTACGTCATGATAGGGCGGATGCATGTGGTGTAAATTCGCACCTTGGACTTGAGTGCTAATTTACTCCGCGCATTGAGGATGAAATGGAGGCGACCGAGAGCAAAGGCGGCGCGGTGGCGAACCGTCTTTATGTGCTCGGTGAATTTGAGTCGGTCGTCGAGGGTCACACCGAGATAGAAGCGGCTGGGTAGTGTGCGCCCCCTTATATAGCACTACGACTTGGTGTTTGTATTGAACTACCTACAAAAATTCGTAAAAGTGGAAACTAATCTAATACCATCTCCACTTTCGCTCATTCGCGTCCTATGATTTACGAACCCGTCAACTTCAAGTAATGAGGCCTCCCGCAAATTAATAAATTTATTCAATTGAGGAATCTTTAAGTATTGGACGTATTATTTGATGGACAGTCAATAGGTACTTAAACACGCTAGTGATCTTTAGATCCGACAGGCGCACGCGGCTTTAATGTGAGCACGTTCTGTATTGACATGGGTTGGGCAGCAGAAAATAGTGGTCAATAAAAAAATATAGGTTCCTAGTTATCTGGTCGAAAGTTCCTCCTGTCAATATAAGTTCGCTTTGTTTACTGTCTCTACCATCATAAGTAACCGCTCAGTCAGTGTTGTCAAACTTATTGTGGTGCAAGTTATCAATAATATACTAAGGGCAGGGGTGCTGGCAGCTGCCCCATTCTGCCTTGACTTCGCTGCCCAACTGCTAAGCCCTACTGCCTCCGTTAAAAATTCCTAATCAGGGAGTGATTAAGGATTAGACTACTGAGATATTACACCCGGCTACCTAGGCCATACGCTTTACACCCCATGATCTAAAATGATTCTTACCTTAGTAACTCCTTCAATAAACGCTCTAGTTGCCAGTTCTCCAGGTCCATCAACGGTCTTCCCATCATCATCAGGACCCCACGACGCGCTGTAGATATCTACGTGTTGAGGGTTCAAGCTCAAGGAGCGGGCTTCAACTGCGTCTGTGACGTCACCATCCAACATGCGTACGCCTGGAAAAAAAGTTTGTTTAGTAAAGTTAGTATGTCACGTGTAGTACTGAAACGCCTTTACTTATTATGCATAATCGTATTACAAACCTATGATAACTGAAATGGTTTTAAAATCTGTTGTCATCTTTGTTTATTTATATGAAAGTGAGAAAGACAGCTATAAAACATAAACCACTTATAGAACGCCAGTGTTTATGAATAACTATAGTAAGACTTTAAAATTTTTGTCATCTTGTATAACATAGTAAAGACAGCCGCAATAATGGAATACTGTAGTCCAAATCTAACGTGCGAAATTATCGCCCAAGCGAACCAATACTGCTTTGCTTTACGTAAACTCACATAGTTTACCTACTCTAAGGACTATTGGATTGTTATTGTGCCATCAGTCAACTGATATTAACATTACTAAAAGTCTAACCGCCAAGGCGCCTCTCAAAAAATAATTTCCATCACGAAGTTTTACCGTTATATCATTATTATCCTTTTCCCCCTCTTTTCCCAATTATATTGAGGTCGGCTCCTAGCATAATCAAATGCGGCTAAATATTAGTATTTTACACGGGGCGACTTTCATCTGACCTCTTTTAAGGCATGTGTGATAAAATAGAACGGAACATTTTCTACTTATATGTGTAACAACCCATAGTAATCCCATAAAACATGGTTCTTTCCGAGAGTTACTATTAAATTTTTTTGCATTCGGGTTGATCGTACAACGCGGAGCAGCGCCGGAGGTGAGTACGACCATTGTCCCGAGCTGCCTTTCAAAGTTGTCAATGTCAAAGGCGATGGACCTTTGTATGGCGATGGAGTAGATAGTTTTGCCTATCAGTATTCAGGCAGCTGATGCTACAAATGCATCTGACATGAAAGACCTTGGTTCTGAAAGGCCCATTTATATCATTCACATAGCAAATCTCGAAATATTCACTTGTTTTTATTCGCATAAGGTTCACAATTAGCAATCATCGGTTTGACAGTATTGAAGGGCATTCGTAGATTAAATGCTCCCGATGACTTCAAATTTCATATCAGCTGTTGTGATTGGTACACGAATATCGATATTTGTTTTTTTTTATTATTCTTAATGTGATCTACAATATTGTTGGCAATTTACAGACAATCAGATGAACTATTCCTAATTATAAAATTATTTTATCAATGAAGATATTATTATTGATCTCGACAAAATAAAAAAACTTGTCCATAAAGTGTAGATAGTCTATAATAATAAAATTTATGTTTTCATTAACAAAAAGACTCATAAAACTTTGAATCTTCAGCTATTTTAGACACTGTCTATATAAAAGAATTCAATTCAACAGCTTGTCACATTTGAAAGCTCGTTAAAATGTAACATTTGACAGTTAAAAAACTGAGTGTGACATTTGTCAATTCTTAGCTAAATTCCAACTATAAAAAAATACATTTTGAATTAAGAATGTCCTTCTTTCAGTTATAAAGTAGCCGGTTTCGATATTCACCATCTACAAATCCAAGGATCGAGATGTCGTGATTTTTCACAAATCGTTTTCTGTTAAAACTTATTCAAGTTAACAGTTTCTAGTATCAGTCGCGGCTGTCTACACGTCGATATCTCTAACAGCTATTCCTCTTCTCAGAATAGACGTTAACTTTTATAAAACCCACCGTATAAGGTTTTAGTTTAATCGAAACTGATCCATGTAGGATTATCCGAAATGTATTTATGTTGGCAGGGATTGCAAACACTAAACTTTTTCATTTATTTCTACATTAGATAACGAGCTCGGATTTTACGTCGTCAACCTTAATGCCTGAAAAGATTAGCTTTACACGTATTTTTTTTTTAAATTCAGAAGGACATTTGAACGAGTCACACAAATACGTAATTAGCATAACAAGTGACAATCCTATACCAAAGATAAATGTTGATCCCAACAAAAACATGTTTTGTAACCCCGTTTGTAACTGTAATTTGGACAAATTCAGAGTTCCGTGGATGTCAGCTTGCGTTGGTACGAGTAATTTATTATACGGCTAATCCCAAAGGCCGCCCTTTGAAACATTCAGACGTAAAACGCCTAATGACGTAATACGATATCATCTAGACACTTCCCTAATCATAAATTATAACACATACAAAATCTTATCATTTTATTTCGCCTGCGTTCGTGTGATGAACATAAACTGTTTTATAGACACATAAAGTTCACTTTGTCATATCACAACACGAAACGAACGTGAAACGGCGTCAGTGAAATTCTCAGAATTTCTTGAAGCTGTTTTGAAGTTTAATATAAAAATATTATGTCTTATAAAGTGTAAGTAAGAAAATATATTTATTTAAGAAGAGAAGATTGTATTTCGTAAACAAAAACACATTATCATTTATCGCTGTGAATATCTGCAATCCAATTACAAACAAGACTATTCGCGATGGAATTCCAAATTTATGTGCAACAACACGTTTGCACCGCGAAGATCGCAAAGATAAACACGATATTACTATGATACTTGTTTCTAAGTGTCCATGTTAACTTAAAGGATAGCGATTCTGATAAACTTGAAGTTATACTGCAAAGTACAAGGTACAAGTTAAATAGAGATCGTAAGGCGAGTTACACAAACGTACCAATATGCTCCGTGGCTCTGCGTCGACTCACTAATAACTCTACGTCCTACGGCGTTTTCATATCGCTATACTCAGAGAGAAAGTTTATTTTCGTATTTACACAAACATTTCTGTAAAACACAGTTACGAGAACATGTTTTTAACGTAACTTTAGCAAAGGTAGATATGGCTTTTCAGAATATGTTTAAACGCATGGTAACATGAGAAAAAGTATTATATTTTATGAATTTAATGAAAAAAAAAAATGCATTTTGTGAAAAATTGCATGAGCGATTCTCATGATAGCTCGTGCAGACTCGACGGAAGAATAAGACGATGTATATTAATTGAATAAAAAAACACAAGCTCACGCCTGTATTTCTTGGTATATAAAATATATCACTTGAATATATCCTTAATTTCCTGAGAAAAAAGTCATCTAAATAATGGTAACCCTGTTTACATATCTCATTGCTTGACTGTACACATTTTATTGGCGTTTTACAACCCACATTATATTACCGGCATTGTTTATAAAAAAAACCTTATAAAAACTTACGACGCGATATAAAAACATGCATTCGCAGTAACAGTAAACTTGAAAATATACTTTTTTTCATTGTCTTTCTTCAACGCAATGTGATTCAGTATTTCAGTGAATTTCCTTCATTGAACACTTTTATATTGACGGTTTGACGTCATATTATAAAATAAAAGCAAAATCACTGTAGAAACACAACAAAGAAAACTAGAAAAATTATAATTTTTGATTATTTAATTGAATTATTGATAAGAACGGGGTTTGAACCCGCGACGTCTGTCGTACCGTGCCATTGCCCTTTCATTCAAGATTTCTTTGTGGTATTTTTACAAGTTATAAGATAAGACATTGTCACATATCTATTTTCCCCAAAAAAATACCCACTTACAATGTTGAAGATATACTTAATTATCTGATTTTATTCCATATATTGTATATTGTAGGCACAATTTCAAACCCTGGGCTGCTACCGATAATTCCCCACTTTACCACACCCGGAAATCGAGATTAGCACTTCACGCTTGACAGCCAGGCTTGCGAACTGGAGACCGATAAAGCTGTTTTGATACTGCTGGCTTTTCAATATTTAGTTATCGACCTACCAACTTATTAGTAGTAGCAAAAGATTTTGGGGCATTAAAGGTCCACTATTCTAATATACAATAGTTAGATAATTTGGGTCTTAAGAAACAATTTTGAAGATATGAAAATCCCGTTTTTTTAAGTTACCTATAATCAGTAAAAATATTGTAATTTCTCAAGAAACGTACGTGAGCTTCAATTGGTTCTAATTCTCAACTAAAATTATTCTCCCAAAGTAATTTAGCAATGTTTTTGCCCCACTCTGTATACCATATGAAAGCGCCACGAAAATAAGTGCGGCAGTACTCAAACAAAATATCTGTCGTAAGAAATATCACGACCAGTTTTCCGCAGTCATAAACTTTACGCATCTTGCTTATATAAATGTCCAAGCAAACAAAACAAAAAGCTTAATAAGTATATTACACTATAACGTACTATCTCGGCCATCCATCTTACTTAATATATTTTACGCATAACAGACTAGCGACCATTCTTTATGGCGCATACATAAATGTTCAACGTCCATAAAACAGTGTACTTGATCTATCTTTACTTTTTTAACTGTCTTAAATCTTTTGAAATGTGATGTATTTTTTAAGAGTACTTTATTCTTCAAACCTGTCATTTCAGGTAAAATCTCTTTGAATGGAAAATTACGGCTTACAGCTGACAACTGACAGACAAATTAGAGTGCTCAAATAAGCCCCCCTGTATTTTGAAAATGGAATGCGATTCGAAGATTGGCTATTTAGAAGTCAACAGACATGGAGAGCCATAAAATAGCAAAAATAGAATAATATCTAAACTTTAATTCAGAATCAGCAGTTTTGGAACCATAAACTCAATATCACATCAATCAAAGTTCAAATTCCATTGCAGCCAAAATATATTTAGGACCTTTTTATTGCAAATTGTGACTCAAAAATCAACTTAGGACTATATAACGTTAATACATATTGCCGTAAGTGGGAATGGACTGTAAATTTTAGCTAAGATTTAATTCAAGTACCTAAGTATAGGCTTTATAAAATAAAAGACAAACAAATAAATCTTCCTTACCTCCAACGCTAGCTCCATAAGCCACTCCCACAGCACATAGCGAGTTGTTAGCGGTGGCCGCGACTTCGCCTGCACACCGGGTGCCGTGGCGGTTCGAGTCGATCATGTCGTAGCGGGGCTGTGGGTCTGAGTCGTGGGAGTTCACGTCGTACGATGCCATGGGATCCTGGTAGAAATATATTTGTATGAGTAAATTATATAAGCATACAGTCAGGCTAAGTAAATGTGCAGAAGACACATTTACTAAGCTTGACTGTGTGTGTGAGCTTTGCCTAATTTCGTTGCTAATGAGATACAAGGACAACTCCAAGATTACATCTCGTTAAATATTCAGCAATAGTATTTTGTTAATCTCATAATGTTTCACACAAAACATTCGCACACAGTCTCAATTAAGTCCTTCATCCGCTTACGTCTTCAAGCTTAGTCTCAGGTTTCATCCGTAATTATGTATGGAAACAATGCGCGATATTTCGGTAAATACTAATCTTCATTTAAGGCTGAGAGCCCTTACGCTCGTCGCACATAAATCGCCTCGGCGTACAACCGCGACCCAATTACCCATTTTTTCCGAACGCCAACAGTGAAATTAAAGCCGCACGGGAGAGATGAATCGTGTAATTTGAAACTCCGAAGCTTTTGTTCGGAGCACAGATGTCACTCTGCGCCCTTTTATCGCGAAAGCGCGGATCCTCGCGTAATACTTGTTCCCGTTTTGATT